>CM077003.1:122060812-124460812 GCA_039090855.1 Macrothele yani | reverse complement strand
CTGTTTGCGAGAAAGAAATCCGAATCTCATTAATTTACTTCTCTCTTCAAAGTTTACTGAAGAGCAGCCAGAGAGTTAAATTAAGGATTTGCATGGAGTAAATTACCATGACAGAATACTTTCAGAAGTACGAAAGTTTATGAGAGCAAAAATGTCTTATCATTTCAGTTATGTGTAATATATTTTCCAAACAAACATGAAATAAAATAGTTGTGATAGGGAGATGCTGGTTCCTCTGTTGACTGTGGTACTCCATTTTTAAATAAATTATCTTTGAAAATTACCGCCGTTTTCCATCCACGTGATTAGATCTAGGCTCTTAGGACTGTATTACATTTCCCCATGCAACAAAAACAATGCCGTCTTTGCACGATATTAAACATAACACAATACGTTCCCGATAGTTAATATTTAATCACTAAAAATATAAATATGAAGGTTAAAAATACATAAGAACTTTCGGGACTGCTCCAGAACCCATCATTAGATTTAATGACTACGAAAGGAAGCAAATAGTATGGTCTTATTGAACGTAACCATGTACTTGTTAATAACACCTGATATATTATAGTTTCTATTTTTCCAAAATATTCAACCACTACTAGGTAAATCGCGTCTCTAATTTTCTCCTCCGTTGTTAACTGACGTAACAGCTTAATTTCCTCCTCGTCGTTAACGGCCAAAGGATGCGACAGTAATGACAAATACTACATTGCGAAGTAGAAGCGTTATTATTATATTGTTACAGCCAAGCTTAGAACTTATTGAAAGCCCTCCATCTACAAAACGAAATTCTAAATTTATTTGTTTCAGAAATTACTTCAGTATGAAAGCTTACGGAACGCTACATATCGCACTGGTCTATTGTGTTAAATGCTCTGGGCTCCATGCTGAAAATAATTAATATTGGTTTCACTATCTAGAAATTATCTTTGTTGTAATACAGAGGGTGTTCAGAAACTAATGCCTCCATATTTATATATAAGTACAGTGTCATTGGTTCGCGGGTGGCCTAGTGATCAGCGTTCGTGACTGCCACGGAGAAGAATTCGGGTTCGATCTCAGGCAGGTACGAACGCTCGAACCACTAAATATCCGCCGTGCGTCGGATGGGCACGTTAAGCCGTCAGGCCCCGGGTACTGGCCCCCCGGTAATAAATAAGGGCATCTTTCTACATCGCTTTCGTGTCACTTTCCTATCGGGCACTCTAGCCCAAATCTCCTAGCTTCCTGTTTTTAAGGGTTGTTTAACACCTGGGGACAGACACTCCCTTCCTAAAATCCTCTACATGTGATCTGATCTGATCTGGTATCAAATTGAAACTAAACTCCGAATTTCTACTTTAATTTACATATTTTATTTTTCTACATAGTCCCTCCACACGCTCGGTATAGATACGCCGACGTTTAACAAGTTTTTGAAACCCGTCTCTGTAAAAATGCTCAGGTTGTTCTAGGAACCATTTCCTCGTAGCGGCTTGAACATCTTCGTCGCAGGTGAACTGAATCCCTTTCAGATGTCTCTTGAGAAAGCCAGAAGTCGGATGGCGCAAACTCTGCGCTGAAGGTGGGGTGTTCAAAAACTTCTAACTTGAATTCTGTATGGCCTCTGAAGCAAAAACAGTGGCGCGGGATTTGGCGTTGTCATGTTCCAGAATTATTTGCTGTTTACCCCCACGCACGCAGTTTGTTCTTTCCTTTAACTTTTTTAAAGTATGTATGTAACTCTCAGAGTTGGTAGTCGTACCTTTGACCATGTACTCTTGATGAATAATGCCTCTGTGGGCCCAGAACACACCGAGCATGTACTTACCGACAGAAATTTGAGTTTTGAATGTTTTCGTTCGAGAGGAAGATGGGTGTCGGTATTCCAGCGATTGATTTTCCATTTCTGGGTCATAATGGTGAACCCAACTTTTATCACCAGTTACAATGATTTAGAAAAAATCACTTCCATATTTTTCGTAGCGAGCCAGCATCTTTTGGCATGTTTCAAGACTTGATTTCTTCATTTCAGTCGTTAGGTGACGCGATACCCGATGAGCGCACTCTTTGTTGTATATCCTAAAACTTTTACAATATCATTGACACTATCTAAAATAATGTTCAGCATACCTGCTATGATTCTCAGAGTAATTTTTCAATTTTCCTTGCTGAACTCATCGACGTTTTAACTGTCCAAACCCCAAGTCGCGATTATGAACCTCCTGCTCAGCGGCTGAGCTTTTATGGCCAACATTCGTCCACTGTCCTTTAATTTTCTTACCCAATAACTACCAATGCAAAGAACCATAAACTGAAATCATAAACTGCCACCTGTTTAGCGTGAATTTCTTTGGAAGGTATATTTACATTAGTTAAAAACCCGAACTGATAATAAACAAAGACATCGCTCTTTCCACGTTTATCAACACATAGCAACCGAAAAATTGTTATCCGGCCACTGCTGGAATCGTACCCCAGATCTCCCGATATCTAACCGAGTGCGTCTGCCTTACGCTACAGTGACCAACAATAAACGGCGCTATGTGCGTTTATCTGTCAGCTTCTAACATCACATATCCGTAGGATGGGCTCAGCAACTCTGACGTCTCCATCTGGTGGACATTAAGGCACAAGCTATAGCAAATAATTCCAAAGGGATGAGCCCATCCTACTGGTATGTGATGTCAGAAACTGACAGATAAACGCACATAGCGCCGTTGAATGTTGGCCACTGTAGCGTAAGGCGAACGCACTCGGATAGATATCGAGAGATCTGGGGTACGATCCCAGCAGTGGAAGGGTAACAATTTTTCGGTTGCTATGTGTTGATAAACATGGAAAGAGCGATGTCTTTGTTTATTCACTGACGCCACGTATTTAGAGGATTTCCTCTAACTGATCGTTGTATGACACCCATCGACTCAGTTGAAAGAGAATCATCCATTTTAAACGCAAGTAAATAGAACAAATAGACGGAGTTCTACAAAGCGTCCCACTCGCTACCGAACCCGGCATTTCTTTAATAATATTAACACCAATGAAGATATTTGCAACGAAATTTGAAGTGGACTTACCTCATTTCGTGCGAAATGTGCTGACACCACAACTGTGCTGGAAGTGTCCGCCATTTGCGTCCAGACAGCATTGAACCCGGCGCACCATATTGTGGAAAGTCCTTGCCAGTACGTCCGCCGTCACTGCCTGAATTTCTTCGGTGATGTTTGCTTTCAAGGCATCTATGGTTCGCGGTTTCTTTTGGTAAACTCTCCCTTTTAGATATCCCCATAAAAAGTAATCAGGAGGCGTCAGATCGGGCGAGCGCGGTTGCCATAGTCACTTCGAAATGACGCGATCGCCGAGAAAATACTGAATTTCGTGGACTACGGAGATTCAGTACGCATGATCTCCGTGGTCCACGTTGTGCACGTTGACAAGTGCTTTTGGTCAACCCTGTGTCCTGTGACAATCGGCGAAGTGACTTCCTGGCAGACGCAAATAATCGGCCCTTTACATTCTGGATCGTTTCCTCGGACATTTGTGGACAACCTCCTGCATGGTCATCTAATAAAGTCCCCTTGGTTTCCAATTTCTTGGGCAATGCCCAAATGTTGGATTTGCTCGGCGGATGTCTGCCTGCAAACCTCTTCAGGAATTGCTGTTAACAAGACATTATCGATTCTGTTTTCCAATAAATCCGAACAATAAACACTCGCTCCTCAAGAGTATACTGATACATTTTCACACGTACGCGAACAGCCACGAGCACTGACTATCAATAACTGTATTGTGTAGACACGCGCAGCGAAATGGTATAACAAAGCACAAGGTAGGCGCGTCCGACTGGTTGGCGGACTGCTCCTCAGTGGAGCCACCCTTAGGAATGTGTCTGCCACTAGGGAGCACTCCGACGGGCTGACGTACAGCGCCGGGTCCAATGCTGTCTGGACGCAAATGGTGGCCACTTCCAGCACATGTTGTGATGTCGTCACATTTCGCACAAAATGAGGTAAGTCCACTTTACATTTCGTTGCAATATCTTCATTGGTGTTAATATTATTAAAGAAATGCCGGGTTCGGTAGCGAGTGAGATACCCTGTATTACGCAGTAAAATGAAGCTAATTGTACAAAGAATCGCTTGCCGTCGAACTGGTTTCTGTGAATCACTTCGTGCGCGAGACACTTGCGCGAGGGCATTACTTATTGAAGACTCCTATTAGCTTTTCCTACTTCACCCTACAGTTCTTCCTATTGGATTTACTTCTCTCGTTTGGAGTCAACTTCCTGGATCGGAGTCTGGGCACAAGTAATAATCTGTAACAGTTCTATAAGTTTAAATTTATAGGTTCCTTGGGGATGCTGGCACTAGCATTAGGAGATTGAAACTTGAAAATATTAACCTTTACAAAGAACTGATGATATTAAAAGTTTGATTAACCATAAATAGATTAGAAACTAACATTAATGAAGATCGAATCTCTTTCAAATATTTCTGAAAACTTTTACGGAAAGCAAAATGCGCAAAGAGTTAGTAATGAGGACAAAAATTATATGACTTTAGTATAAAGTCGTATAATTCTCGTACTTTATTATAAAGAATGTTTTCAAATAATAATAAATTGTGAGCACTTTAAATAAATGGGTTTCATATTGATAGAACGCACAATTCTGTGATATTATTTTTACGTTTTAAATTCATGCCGAGAAAGCCTTTTTACAACTGGCTTGGGCTCAATTATAAGCTCAAAGCTCACACTTCAGATATATCATATTTTTTTTAATAAATGAACAACTAAAGTTTCATTTGCACCCGTACACAAAGAGTGTGTGCGATTGAAACCAAATGAGTTCAAAATGAGATAAATTGCAAGAATGTGGTCTGAATGTCCGATTTGTACACTGTTCGTCAATCACACATATCTCAGCTCAGAATAAATATGATTGATCGAAATAAGAGCCATTCGATTTAAAACAGTTCTGCCAACGAGAAACAAGGTTATGTATTCCGGTAGCATAAAAATCAGGAGTTCTGGAAGCGACAAAAGCTTTAAAGGTGTTTTGAGCATCACATTGGTTGTGGAAGATTTTCCCCTGCAAAAATTGGTCCAGATGCTTGAAAAAATGGTAGTCGGATGGTGAAAAGGTCTAATGAATATGGTGGACGAGATAGAGCCTCATAACAAAATTCGTTCAACTTTTGCAGAGTGATACGTGCAACGTGCGGCCTCGCGTTGTCGTGCAGAAGTATTGGGCCCTTTCTGTTGACTAATGATAGGCGAATGCATTGCAGTTTAAGGTGCATTTCGTCGTTTTCCTGACAATACTTTGCCGCGGTAATCGTTTCGCCCGCATTCAGAAAGATGTGTTGGATTAAACCGGTTGAAGACCACCAAACAGTCACCATGACCTTCTGTTGATGGAGGTTTGGTTTGGGAAAGTGTTGAGCAGCTTCGTCATGTTCCAACCACGAGATATGTAGAGGAATTGTTTTATAACCTGGTATTAGCGGAACGTTGACGATTGTTGTACAGGATCCACTTTTCGTCGCATGTCACAATGCGATCGAGAAAAGGATTGGTTTTGTTGGCCAAAAGCAGTGCCGACGAGACTTCCAAACGACGATTTTGTTGACTTTCGTTCAATTCATGTGGCATCCATTTGTCGAGCTTCTTGGACTTTCCAATTTGGTTGAGGTGCACAAATACAGCTGATTTGCTTACTCCCAGTTCTTCCGCAAGCTCACGAACAGTTGTGTGTGGATCTGCTTCAACAAGCCCCTTCGATGTGTCGTCATCGATGACGGTACTCGGTCGTCCACGCTCTTCATGGTCGAGGTTCGTGTCGCCAGCCTTGAATTTTGCGAACCATCTTCGCACGGTACGCTCCTTAGCCGTGTCCTCCACAAAGGTCCCAACAATGTTTCGCGTCGCTTGCGCTGCGTTGTGGTCCAGTTTGAACTCCTACAAGAAAATTGCCCGAAAATTACGATTATTCATCTTTCACTGAAACGGAAATATAGAGTTGGAAATATTATGTGCTAATAAAGTGAACCAAAAGGTTACAATCTTCACATTGAAAGCTTTCCAATGATATATTACACTTGCATACATATTCACTGTATTGAACACAACACATTGTCAAAACACGAGAGATCAAAAATCGGACATTTCATTATGGACAAAAACATTATTAGAACAGAAAAGGAATATTTGATTTTTTTATATTGGTGAATATACGAGAGCTAGATTAATGACAGTTATCTAACTTAGAAACATCTTCCCTTTGGAAAGCATATGGCTACAGGTTCATCGTTCGGCTGTAGGCAGCATCGATGAACCACTAATTCACTACTTGGATATTCTGGGATGATTTTTCCAATTTCTGTTTAATTTACGTTTTTCCAGTTATAAGTTACGTAGTGGAAGTGTGCCTGTGTATAGCAACCGTTTTCATGGACATCGCATGAGTTTGCTGTTCGGTTTATGGAAAGGATAGGTAGTTGAAAGCCCGACAATAATGACGGGGGGGGGAATAAGATATGTAGAGGAATTTTTTTTATAAACAGGTATTCTTTTTTTTTTGTGGCGCCGAAATATGAAAGTGTGTTTCACGAGCATTACAACAATAAAAAAATGTATTCAACATAGTGTTCTAGTGATCCGAATTTCTTGGCGCAGAAAAGAAATCAAAGTTTCCAAGCTTTCGCACATCAACCAGATGGCTTTTTCAAGGAAGATAAACAGCAAACTGCAAGGACAGTTTGCCGTCTTCCTTCCTTTCAAAAGGCCATCTGGTTGATGTGCGAAAGCTTGAAACTTTAATTTCTATTCTACGCCAAGAAGCTTGAATTGCTAGTATAGTTATACTGTTTTAAGTATAGTTGATGTACAGTTCCTGTTTATTACAAAAAATGGTATATTAATTGACGCAGGTAATAAAAAATTAAAACATGCAAGTGCTCTTTCCACTGAGCCCCCAAAGTATGACAAACTCTCAGACAAAGGAAATTATATACAACATATGGACAAAGGTCACAGGACACTTAGAAGAGAAACGCAACATAGCATTTACTGACATACATTAGTACGGTGTCGGTCCACCTTTGGCCTCAATGCATGCACTGACCCTTCTAGACATACTTTCGACAAGGATTTGGAACACAGCGGTAGGTATGCGCTTCCATTCAGTACATAATAATTGCGCTAACTGTTGCTTAGTAGTATTCCTTGGTTCCAAACTTCTTATGCGGCGCTCTAATTCATCCCATAGGTGCTCTATGTTCTTTGCTGACCAGTGCACACACGATACGGAATTATCGTCAAACCACGCTGTAACAGTCCTTTGCTTTATGACTCGGTGTATTATCCTGCTGGTAACAACAAGACTCGGTTCCATAGTATTGCCACAGAGTTTGTAGGGCATAATTGTCCAGAATATCGCAGTAGATGTCTGGTTAACAGCTTTTGTCCAAGATAACCAATGGGCCGGGACCATACCACGAAAAACACCCTCACACGAGTACACTGCCAGCTCCAAACTTGACCATAAGAAGTGTTCACTGAGGTAAATAACGTTCCCTTGGCTGCAGCCATACCCACACACGGCCATCAGACTGATGGATCGTGTATCTGGAATCATCAGTCCACGGGACCCGTTTCCATTGATCTACGGTCCACGATAAAGTTCTTTACACCATGCTAAACGACGAGTAGCATTCTGAGTGGAGATGAAAGGCTTATAAGCAGCCGCACGAGCACGGTAATCCATAGAATGAAGTTATCTGCAAATGGTACGTGTACATACCGAAGTTCCAGCATTTTTCTCACCTGTAGACTGAGCTCTTGTGCATTACTCCGTCAATTAGCTGTAAGAAATCTCCTGAGGCTTCAACGTCCTCTATCCCTGATTTTCTTTGGTCTGCCGGTATATTTCGCTGCTTCAGGCACGCCATGTGTCTTCCACTTATTCAGCACATCCAAAACAATTGACTTGGGTATGTTTAAACGCCTCTCGGTTTCTCTTATGGACAACCCACTAAATAACACCCAACAATCTTTCCTTTCTCAAAGTCAGTTCTCTCCCGCCGCGACATTTTCACTCAACCTCACAATGCGATATGATCGCGGTCAGCTGCAGGTTTGTTTTTATACCGTCTGCAGCTGTACCGCGCATCTTAACTACACAGCGGATTCGTTCATTTGCTTTTGAAGGGGTGTTCGGTGACTTTTGTCAATATAGGGTATATACGTTCGCAAAACCGTTTTCGCACGTTGCGAGCAACGCTGGCTAAAGTTATAAAAGCTTTTTCACGGCATTTTGATGAAAAATTTGGTGTTTTTCTCGATGTATCTTTGCGATGTGCTTTTTTTATTTTAATTTTTAGGCAACGCTCCTCTCTGGCCCTTTTCCTCTTTCCTGCTTCAGGTGCATACGTTCTCTTCGAGTATGCGACAACAAGTGTGGGTATCAGACAACAGCTTACAACTTGTATTATTAACGGGAAATCGTATATTACAAGTTTGTCCCAAAACAACTGAGAATTTTAATAAAAAAAATATGGGTACCTTAATTATCAAGGAAGTTATCATCTTTTTTCGAAACACTGTCTGTTGCATCGAATGCAAACGTCCCAACGTTACTCCCACTTTTTGAATGTCTTCAGGAATTATTCTTCTGAGATGCTGATGAAGCGGGTCTGGTTCACTTCGTCGACAACTCATTTCGTCGACGCCACTTCGTCGACAACTCATTCCGTCGACACTCAATTCTTCGACAGTATATGCAAACAGTCGATTACTAAAAAAACCGAGAAAAAAGTTCAGAACCACCAAATTTGGTATACTATCTCATGGTACTCTCTTAGACCGTACACGGTTTTGGGAAGGGGTTGGGGTCCTGGGTCAAGGGGGCCCCACACAAAATTTTCGTAAAAACTACAGTTTTCAATTTTGAACCACAAAATTTGGTATACTATCTCATTGTACTTTTACACCAATTGAGACCATAGACGGAAGGAGTCGGGGCCCGGGGTCTAGAGGGCCCCATGCAAAATTTTCGTAAAATATAGAGTTTTCAATTTAGAACCACCAAATTTGGTATACTATCTCATGGTACTCTAACTTAGACCGTATACGGTTTTTTGGAAAGCGTCGGGGCCCGGGGTAAAGGGATTCCCATACAACATTTTCTCAAAAATTTCCATTTTTTACTTAAGAACTGCAACACAGTTCTGCACTCCAATACCCTATACCAAATTTGGTGGTTCTAAACTGAAAACTGTAGATTTTACGAAAATGTTGTATGGGGCCCCTTGACCCCGGGTCCCGGCACCTTCAAAAAACCGTGTACGGTCTAAGTTAGAGTACCACGAGAAAGTATACCAAATTTGGTGGTTCTAAATTTAAAACTGTAGATTTTACGAAAATGTTGTATGGAGCCCCTTGACCCCGGGCTCCGACCAATTACAAAAACCGTGTACGGCCTAAGTTAGAGTAACATGAGATAGTATACCAAATATGGTGGTTCTAAATTGAAAACTGTATATTTTACGAATATTTTGTATGGGGCCCCATTGGCCCCGAGCCTCGACCTCTTCCGTCATTGGTCTAAATTTGTGTAAGAGTACAATGAGATAGTATACCAAATTTAGTTGTTCTAAATTGAAAACTGTAGATTTTTCGAATATTTTATATGAAGCCCCGACCCCTTCCAAAAATGGTGTACGGTCTAAGAGAGTACCGTGGGATAATATACCCAATTTGGTTGTTCTGAATTTTTTTTTTTTTTTTTTTTTTTTTTTTTGGTTTTTCATGAATCGACTGTGTATATATAGTGTCGACAAATTGAGTGTCGACGAAATGAGTTGTCGACGAAGTGGCGTCGACGAAATGAACGAGACCGGATGATGCAACCCTTCGCAGCTGTAGTAAGTTGTTGATCAGTCTCAAATGGTCGTCTCCGTAATGCCTTTTTCAAAATAGGGAACAACCAGAAGGGACATGGTCACAAGTCTGGACTATATGTAGGTTGGAGCATCAACTTAATATTCATTTTCTCCAAATAAGAAACGACAAAACTGTCCATGTGTGGCCTGGCATTGGGCCATACATGAAAGGAAATGGGGAACCGAAATTGAACAAACTTGTTTCATGCCCAAATGCTTGTTTAAAATTATGTGAATTTGTGATTTTGAAATGTGAACCAAATCTTCGATACTTCTAATCGATAGATTTCTGTCTTCCCGTATAATAACACCTTTTGTATCGTTGCTTACCTCTGTAACACTGGTTGAAAATCTTCCTCCATGCGAGATTAAAGCCACCGACTTACAGCCATCCATATATTCTTTACGCCATCTGTAAATTCTTGATTTTCCTCGACATTCATCTTTATAAACCTCTTTCATAAGACGGAAAGTCTCTCTGACAGACGTCTTAAGTCGACAGCAAAATTAAATAGCGCAACTTTGTTGCTCTTTCACATGCAGTTTTTGGAAAAATCGTAGCGCGAAAAAACTTGTTAGGAGTTCACCGAACAATAGTTATTAAACTGCGCACTACCGACGACGCATGCGTGATAAACAGGTGTGGCCGGTTGCTATGATTACTACAATGACTACTGCTTTTTCGAGACTCCTGCCAAGGTCGAACGCAGTGTTGCACATTTTTTATAAAAACGATTTCATTCGTTTTGAAACAAGCTATGTTTATTTTTTCGATTTTTCTTTATGATTTTTCCTATCAGAGCGCCCACTCCTATTTTTCTGTTTTCAGTCCACTCTGCAGGTTGAGTGGACACTGAACCTTGTTTAATTCGTCGTTTGGTCAAAGAAAATTATATTGCTTGTGATTATTCTGATGTTTCATAAAGATTTGCATGTTTAACGAATTTTTTGTATGCATTGAGATTCCAGTACATCTTAGGTACACACAGGCTTTCGTCACATGAATGGCTCACTCCAACACGTGAGCTTGGTGTTTAGTATAAATCAGGCGGACTAGTACGCGGAGCATCAGTGAATTGGCAAACCGAGTGATCTAAGCGACTTTGAACGTAGCATGGCGAGAACGGCTGGTGGATCAGGGGATCAAAGAAGACTTGCGAGAATCCTGCTAGCGAGTATACGGACCACAACCCGGAAAATGGCCTCTGATCATTCGTCCAAAAGGAGTCCGCGTTCGAATCCCGGTGAGTCATGGATGTTGTGTTTGTCTTACGGCACTGGCTCTCTCCCTTTCCTGGAACCAGTGGCCCTAAATTAGGGACGGGCGACTGCTTATAACCCATTGAGTTGCTCACTGTGGTCGTTAAACCTCCAATAAAAAAACCCGGAAAACCACAGCGAAATTCAACATTTGTGTACTGATAGTCATCTCCAAACGTATTGCGTATCAGACCTTGTTGCAAATGGACTGCAACAGGCAGCGGTCACACTGTCAGTCATCTTTGACCCCTGTGTTCCACAAACTGTTTTCATCCACATGATTGGCTTTTGCTGACAGATTTTGCATGCCGCACTATCCAAGATAAATCCTTGCTAAGTCTGTACTTGAAAAGCTCTAGGCCGTTTGGGAGATACTCAGACCGGCACGCCTGGCGGCAACTTTCATGCTTCATTCAAAGTCGCTCAGAGCACTTTAGTTGCCCATTCCTATCCTTAATCGAACGCTACTGATGCCTGGCGAGCTGGTGTGTCTGATTTATTCCGCGCATCTCCCTCACGTATTGGAGTGAGCCATTTGTGGACGAGCTGCGCTGTTCTCTTCCGTAAACGGCGGTGCCCCGATTGCGTTAAGACCAGCTCAGAAGCGTCTTAACGCAATTGGGGGTACTTTTCACGCTGACTTTTAAATTTCCAAGTTTTTGCAAACAGAAAAAATATGTTGCTTTAACATATGATAATCTGTTGATAAAAGCAAACTCAGAAAAGAGTTAAGGAACGAAATTTAAATTTTATGAGGTAGCTGTCAACTGAAACTAAAATTAACATTTTCGCGCAGAATGATAACGTTATAGCGAAATCAAATCAACAGAGAAACGTGTTTCCTAAAGCTAAGCGTCAGTGCTCGGTGATAGCGCGTCAAAGTACCAATAAAAATCTATAAATTAAGAATATGAATATATCATTGTGACTGCTTATAGCCCATTGAGTTGCTCACGGTGGTCGTTAAACCTCCAATAAAAAAAACAGCTTACCATTATATTCTTAATTTACAGATTTTTATTGAAAAATCTGAAATTTCTTTTTCGCTCCCTGACTGGTCTGCGTTATGCACTGCTTAATTTTTAATTTGCAAACTACATAATAAAAAAACACACAAAAAATAAAATAAACAAAATTTGCCACCAATTTGGGGGCCCTGTTTGGGTATCGGCCTTGCGCCCACCCCTTGAGACGGCACTATGTGTGCTTAATAAACTAAAGTCTCACTGCACATGCGTGTGGGTTTTTCTGACTGACATTCAGCACTAACTTTATGAACTAATAATTATTTGTACTAATCTGTAGTTGCTATTGTACCAAAGTAATAACCCAGATTGATCTTGCTTAGTTTTTCCCCGTCAGTATTACGTTTAATATAAATTTGGAAGATGTGAATCCGTTTATTGGTGTAAATCTGACATGGATGTAAAGTCAGATAATATCGACAAATAATAATAACTGATAAAATCAGATAAATGGTGTAATCCCGTATTTCATTCATTAGTATTGCGCTTATTGGAAACATTTTTGAGAAGTTATTTGGTAATAAGTTTTAAAAAGTGGCCTAGTTATATCGGAAACCTATGCCATCAGCGTGATATAAAAGTTCTTATTCCTTTTCTCCTTACTGGTCTCTTTCAAAAGTATTTCTCATTATGAGCGGTAATGCTTATAATTATCAGCATTAAAACCGATTAGTTCAAGCGCTATGAGATAGCTTTTGTGAATTAAGCGATTTGCAGGATAAGCTTCGTGCTTTTCAACAGCCTGACGTCAACTGAAACCTAACACGACATTTATGAGCTCATCATATATAAATACCGCATCTCTCGCCTTGTCAAACGAACTGATCGATATTACCTTTG
Source organism: Macrothele yani (assembly GCA_039090855.1). Taxonomy (NCBI): domain Eukaryota; kingdom Metazoa; phylum Arthropoda; class Arachnida; order Araneae; family Macrothelidae; genus Macrothele; species Macrothele yani. The sequence goes on along the minus strand of CM077003.1, from coordinate 124,447,761 downwards.
ACCTTGGTTATCCTGATTCTCTGCAATGTCTCTAACTACTGCATCGATTTTGCTGTCTTGTATACTCTGATGACAGCGCTCTAATTGGACTTCCTTCTGCCTAATTGGTGGAAACTTTGTGTCGAGTTTGGCTTCTGTTATGGTCTGCCGGGTGACTGCGGCATGCCATCATATTAGTAAGTGGACTTCAGTTTAGACAACGTTTTTGTTTTTTGATATCTGACCAATCTAGAATGTAAGATCGCCATGTCCTCAAAGACAATGGGTTTCGGACTTGGTGAATTTACTCCGAAATTAAAAAAGAAAGATGACACCAAATTATAGGTTGTAATGAGCGCGTCTCTTGAATCCTTTCCGACCTACGAAAACAATTGAAAGCAGGTTTTTAGAAAATTTATAACTTTATCAAGACTGGCAATACACTTATATCACCTAGAGAAATAGTTCGTAATTTAAAATACTCAATGTGAGCAAGGGTTTTTTTTTTCAGTAGGATCTTTGGAACCTGAGACACCAACAGAAATACACAATAACACCACTTAACGCTGGAACTGTAAGCTTAAAGAAAACCACATATGCATGCAGAATGTTTCCTGAATGATATCCAGTATGAAAAGAATTTTAAATCAGACTTTTAGAAGTAGAGATATATCGAAAAATAGTTTAAAAATTCGCCCCCTAGCGGAGAAAAGAGAAATTGTGTAATATTTCGGGCAGCAAATTCGCATGAAGCGTTTTTATAGAATAGGATTTTTTCAGTTGGATTTTAAATTCGCAGATAATGCCGCCGATAGGCTGTAAACGGAAACGTGTTCTGAAAAGACTTCTAATGGCAAACTTGTGAGTCAAAAAAATTGTTAATTATACGCAAAATATGCCTCCCAGAATCGTTGCCCGACAAAAAGAAATTTTTTCCCAAATCGGACCGTGAGAAGCAGAGATATCCAGAAAAATAAGATGCATATTACCCCCCACCCCCACTCCAACGAAACAATCTCTGCGTTATTTTAAGCAGAAAATATGCGGAAAAAGCTTTCCATGGTAATCAATATCTGACCGAAAAAGAATGTCTTCAGTCGAGTTTTCGGGGGTGCAGATTTTGCTACAAATACATCGGTTGCATAAAAAAACATTTACGCCCCCTGGTGGCCAAAACATTCTTTACCAAAAAAATCAAATTATATGACGATTATTTTCCGCTAGGAGCTTTATTAGATGCAAAAAAGAATTTTTCATATCGTACGAGAGGTTGAGATGTCAGGAAAATCGCAATTTACTTTTACGCTCTGTAGTAGAAAAACTCTACTTTACTTGAAAAATAAATTACTGAAAACAGTTTTCTTTATCAATGGTATCGAGAGGAAGAAATATATTTTCAATCGGTTGATTAGAAGCAATGATGTGGACTACTTTTCGTAGCGGAGGTAGCGGTTCCAAATTTTCCACAATAGGTTTATTCAGAGTATAGTGTAGCAATGCATCCCCTCCTCCGTTTACAGGGGTCCTCCCGTTTCTAGACAGCAATCCAATTATATTGCACCTCTTAGAAATGCCCTTGGACGCTTCTGCTTCCTGAGCGTGCAGCCAAAATTCGCCCTTTGACCCCCAGGTTTTTATGAAATGATATGTAGCAAATGGAAGATTGCAATTTCTCTGTCATATTTTTTTAAGTTCAGAGAGTGAAGTTCATGAATTCTTCGCTAGGGGGCGCTGATTTAGAGCTAATGAAATCGGTCCTCTTACACCAATCTCGTTGGTTCGGCATCATTATCCGCCTTCATTTGCATGTGAAGCGGCTGGCACGACACTTCAATATACACTCTGTACACTGAAGAGCAATTGAATTAGAGATAGCTGGCGTTGTATAAATGTGGCGCTGTGGGCGGCCCTGTAAACGGAAACGACATGACGTATGTGCAGCGATCCGACAATATAAGGAGTGGTGCGACGGGAATCAGTAAGGATCGGGCGCAGTATGGGTAACACGAAGAATCTAAGCGCATTTGATCGTGGGCAAATTGTCGGGGCCCGATGAATGGGTCACTACATCTCGGAAGTCGTGCAGGTACTGGTATTTTCACGAGCCACTGTGTAACGGGTGCACTGTGAGTACATCGAATCCGGTAAAACCATCCCTGCAAGGGCCAACTGCCGTGGACAACAGCGTGGGGTTGAGCGGGGTCATCGTCGGCTAGCTCGCATTGTAACAGCGGATAGGCGGACCACAGTGCAAGAAATCACTCGGCAATTTAACGCTGGTGCACAAAAACGTGTAAGCAGCCACACCATCTAGAACGATCTCTTCGCTATGGGGTACAGTAGCCACCGTCCCACGAGTGTACCGCTGCTGACCGCATATCACAGCGTGCAAATATTAGCATGGGCACGGGAACATCGCCACTAGACCCTAGACGTGTGGGAAAATGTTGCCTGGACTGATGAGTCGAGATTCACGTTGGTACATGCGGATGGCAGGATACGAGTATGGCGCAAACCACATGAAGCGGTGGATCCTTCTTGCCAGCAGGGTTCTCTTCAAGCTGGCGGGGGTGGCATTTTCGTTTGGGGACTGTTTACGTGGACTGAAATGGGACCCCTGGTACGTGTGACATCGTCCTTCACAGGTCAACGTTACCGAGATATTCTGGACGACCATTTGCTCCCGTTTGTGCGTCTTCAACATCCCACTGGGGACCTCATCCTGCAACAAGACAATGCACCGTGCCATCTCTCCCGAATTGTATCCGAATGGTTGGATGAACACTCCACCGACGTGACCTCGTTTCCTTGGGTAGCTAGGTCACCTGACCTCAATCCCATCCAGCACATCTGGGATGGCATCGAGAGAGATGTTCGAGGCTCTGATCCCCCTCTATTAAATCTTCGTGAACTGTGGGAGCTTGTTCAGGGGTCGTGGATCCGTATGGCTTCCTAACGCTGCCGGTGTCTTGTCGAGTCCATGCCGAGACGAATCGCCGCCGTCATCAGGGCAAAAGGTGGTGCTACACGTTACTAGACAGGTATCTCTAATTCAATTGCTCCTCAGTGTATAAGATCTTTTATGAAGGATCAAGCTTATTAATTGTATTATTAGCGCACAGTTGAAACAAGTTCAATGGTGTATTGCGTGATAAACATGTCTGTTCAAGCGAAAAGCGTATCTAAGCGATCTACTGTGAAAGAAGGATTTCTCCCAGTGGAATATTTTCTGGGAGAATATTATATGTGGAGCTGTCAACAGGCTGTCAGTGCATCTTTCAGACCTCACGCCATAATTTTTTCTTAAGGCTTCGGCTTCTCCTGTTTTTCTTCCCCTGCTCCTCCCGTTTCCTTCTCTCCAACGGTGACGAGTAGTGGTTACTGACTATTTCTGAAGGGAACTCGACTAGAGTAGCTTTTTAAACGACCTTTTTGCCGTGAGAAGACATCGCGATACTCGCTAAGCCCTTTCGACCTTTTTCATCCTCGTCCACGCCCTACTTTCGCCATATGACCTCAACCATTTATCTCTCGTTGTGCTTTGGTGCACTGAATGAGAAAAGATCAATGGAAACTTCCCTGCTCACTACTCGAGGATACGTGCGTGTTCTTCGACCGTAAAAATCATTTTCAACATTTATAAAATGCACTTCTGTTAAATGTTCAAAAACTTGTACTTATTTCTTTTGAATACTGATATCCAGCATTTCTACGCTATTGCTATGATATGGCTACAGTACCTATACGGGTTTTGCAGAATAATGTGAACACCTAGGAAACGTAGATTTTACGTACCAAGTTGGGTGTGGGATTCAAAACCGCCTGAATCTTCCTCGGAATGAACGCATACAAATCCCCTGGATAGTGGTTAGTGGGACGTTACACCATTCTTTATGCAGAAACTGCTCCAAGTTCTTGAGAGATTAAGGAGAGCGATAACGGGATCTTCTTCTGTTTTCCAACACAGACCACAGTGACTAGATGATGTTTAAGTGTGGTGATTGGGGAGGCCAAGGAAAGTGTGAAAGTTCGTCCTCGTGTTCCTCAATCCTTGATTGGACAGTCCGAGCTCTGTGAATTGGGCCGTTATCATCTTGATAAATGGCATCCCCTTCAGAAACCAATGCCTCGGCCATTGGATGGACTTTGTCGGTCGAAATAGTTTCATACGCCATGCCAGGCATCCTACCCTTCAGGGTGATCAGGGGACCTCGATATGGCCGCCCAGGACACCACGATATAACCGCACAGGGCATGACAGAATCACCACCCTGTTGCACTGTTGGGAGCAAACAGCCCTGGTTGTACGCTACTGACTGTGCTCTGCACTGTTAAACACGTCCTGCGATGGGAAATAGTGTGAATGTGGATTCATCCGACTACATTACACGCTTCGATGCATCTCCAGTCCACGTGACACCACTGCCGTCGTCGTTGTGCATTCACCCGGATCACCAGAGGTTTGGCAATAGCAGCACTGCCATGAACATATTTACATAATTTATGACTACACAGCTTGTGTTGTTGAGATGGAATAAAAATACCAACGTTTACCACAAGCAACGATTTATTATACATCGGCTATAGTTTCGCAAAGCGTTTGGCTCGGCATCATCAGGACAAACAAAGCGTAAACATTCAAATCATTGTGGCATCATCAGAGTTCTGACGGTCACGGTTTTTGGTGAGTTCTGACGGTCACGGTTTTTGGTGAGTTCTGACGGTCACGGCTTTTGGTGAATTTTGACAACTTACCAAAAACCGAGACTGTCAGAACTCTGATGATGATTTGAATGTTTACGCTCCATTCGTCTTGATGATGCCGAGCAAAACGCTCTGTGAAACTATAGTCGATGTATAATAAACCTTTGATTGTGGTAAAGTTTGTATTTTTATTCCACGAATATCTTGTTTATGCAGTTACCTGCGCACTGTTTTCGTTGATACTGGAGTCTGGAGATGTAGATTGAGCTCCGTACTAATTTTCGACGCAGTGGTCTTCTTATTACGGGTAACAATCGTTTTTAATGCTCTCCTGTCTCTATCAGTCAGGGTCGTTTCCCGGCCGCTCTTGTGTTTCTCAGACGAGGTTTTGCCACGAACATTGTATGCTGTAATGACGCTAGACACAGTAGCTCTCGGTACCTCCACTACCCTGGTTCTCGGTACCTCCACTACCCTGGCGCTGTTGTCACGGAGGCACCAACTATCCGGCGCCCAAAAATTAGCCCTCATTGGAAGTCCGTTTAGTTGCTCATGTCGTCGTCACTCTGAAAGAAATTTTGCAACAAGACACTTTAAATGCACTCAAACAGGACCTTGAGGTTCTAAACAAAGCTATTACAGCCAAAAAATGGTGGATAGCTTTGCGTATTGCGACGACAGCTGCATTAAAAGTTATACCTCTGAGCCTGGTGTTTTTGGGGTACACCTCTGAGCCTGGAGTTTTCGCGGTACAGCTGCACACGGTATAAAAACAAGTCTGCGGCTAACCGCGATCGTATCGCACTGTGAGGTTGAGTGAAAATGTCGCGGTGGGAAAGAATTGTCTATGAGAAAGGAAAGGTGAGTTGTCCATAAGAGAAACCGAGAGGCGTTTAAACATACCCAAGTCAATTGTTTTGAATGAACTGAATAAGTGGAAGACACATGGCTTGCCTGAAACAACAAAACGTACCGACAGACCAAAGAAAATCAGTGATAGAGGACGTCGAAGCCTCATGACGGTCGTTACAGCTAATCGACGGAGTACTACACAAGACCTCACTGTACAGGTGAGTAAAATTGCTGGAACTTCGGTATGTGCACGCACCATTCGCAGAGAACTTCATTCCATGGGTTACCGTGGTCGTGCGGCTGCTCATAAGACTTTCATCTCCATTCGGAGTGGTACTCGTCTTTTAGTCGTTTAGCGTGGTGTAAAGAACATTTATCGTGGACCGTAGACCAACGGAAACGAGTCCTATGGACTGATAAATCAAGATAAACGATCTGTCAGTCTGTCGGACGTGTGTGGGTATGGCGGCTGCCGCGATAACACGATTTACCACAGTGTACTGTTCCTACGTTCAAGTTTGGAGATGGTAGTGTACTCGTATGGGGCTGACTTTTTTCTTTTTTGTTGTTTTTTTATGGTCCCGGCCCATTGGTCATCGTGGACAAACCCGTTAACCAGCAGGTCTTCCTCAATATTCTGGACAATTATGTCCTACCAACTCTGTGGCAATACTATGGAACCGAGGCTTGTTGGTTCCAGCAGGATAATGCACCGAACCATAAAGCAAGGTTTCAAAATCGCTTTATTATTATTTATCATAAGAAAACATAAGAGGGAGACGTACAGTATTGGTCGTCTCACTGGGAAATAATACAAAACTGTTAAAACATGATGGTATATACACTGCAATGACAATGGGGATGAACAACAAATGCTGCAAGCAAAGCTTATTGAATAAAAATTGCAGAAGTGACAGAGAGAAACACATCGTGTCACATGACATTGGCTGGGCATGATTTACAGGATAACACAGGCGAGACAATAGTACACAATTAGAAAAAGAACAGCACAAACACTGCCGTGAAGGTAAAACATTACAAACATGAGAAAAAACACTGCGTGCACAATTGTGCAAGTTATTTAACGAGGGCACCAAAGCAACATAATACAGGCGGGGTGAAAGTACGTAATGTACACGAGTAAGCATGAAAATACACTGAGCTGACATTAGCATTCACAATTCAACGGTAGTGTGGATTGTACGAGTCGTAGAGTGGAGGAGGGGCACCAGGGTGCCACGGAACTCAGCAAAGGAGGTGTAGAATGTCCTAGGGTACTGATAGGTGTAGCAGTCCAGAATCAACCGCAAACCATGGAGCGGCCGGCGCCCAGGTAGCATAGAAGGTGTCTTCTCGACGACTGGAAGAAGCCGACTGGTACTCCAGGCGGAGTCGAGAAAGCAATCGATCTTGAAAATGGCACAAAAGTGCTGCGCTGGCCTGGTGTAAAGAGACCGGCGATGAAACGCTGCGGAGTTGTTGAAGGTATACGTAAATAACGTGTTTAACCAGCACGAAAAGATAGGCACATACTGACGGAAGAGGCGTAGGTGGATGAGCCCGCAGATGAAGATGTCTGTAGGCAGTGAACGGAAGATCTTGAGAACAAGAGCGACTGGCAATCCGGAAAGCCTGGTGGAGGAGAGGCATCAGGATGGGACAGTAAAGGTAGACGCGAGAAACGTCTGCCTCCTGTGCGCAGAAGAAGCAGAGAGGGGAGGAGAGAAGAGACATGCGAAAGAGAAAATACGGAACAGGGAGGCGATTATGCAAAAAAAGCCAGTGGGTATTAATTTCAAGAGGGGCAGATAAGGGTGAGCGGGGAGCGGCCCAGACAAGAGGAAGAGAAGCAGGGGGAACCTCCAGAATAGAAAGCGGTGAAGGGGTGGCAAGGTGCACTAGAAAACGATAAAGAGATTTAGAGGAGAGAGAGGAGAGAGGAAGAACCGAGTTTGTGAGTCGGAGGAAAAACGGCAGCGGAAGAGGGGCAGAAAAGACAGAGACGAGACCGGTGGGGGAGACAAGATCAGGGAAAAGCGAAAGAAGTGCAGTTAGCAGAGAGTCATAGACCAAATGGGCGGATGGGGACGAGAGAATAGCAGGGGGAGGCCAGAGAAAGGGTGCCAGGATAGATCCGAGTTAGTGAGGTCTTGTACAGTTACTACACCTGCTCGGAGCCAAGAGGGGAGTGAAAAACATGGGAGATGGGGGGATGAACAAGGGAGTTGAAGAAGAGGGGTTCAGAAAGAAGCTCTAGAGTTGAAGAGGGAGGGGAGCGAATGAGGGGGAGAGAGCTAAGGTGAGTGAGGGCTTCAGAATATACAGGTGGGAGTTTGGAGGGGGAAAGGACAGCAATCCATGAGAACTAAAGAAAGAAAGGAAAAATGTGGGTTACGCAAGAAGGCAAGAACGTCACGTACCTGAACTGCGGAAGCCACTGGAGCCGTGAAAAGGTGAATGAAGTTGATCACTCGGCTTGCTTTGTAGCACAGCGGGACATCAGGTAGGCCAGCACCACCATAGGAGGGAGGAGCACAGAGCTTGTGGACGTTAATCCAGTGATGACCCGCCCACATTACTCGAGTAAGGCAGCGTGTAACCTCCTGGAGACAGAAAAGCGGGGTCGTAGATGCAATCCAAGAATGCTTGCAGATGGACAGAAGGTATGTCCTGGTGAGATTTGCACGCTGGTAGTAGGGCATACAGAACTGCGCACGACACCAGAATACAGCTGTGCGGAGGAGGCGAGGATGGAGTTCCGAGCGAGTTGCACTGGATGTAGCTTGTGGTGCGCCAAAGTGCACACCCAGGAAGCGTTGGGTAGTGGATGACCATGTGGCCCCCCATGGAGCATCCAAGCGATTGGACCACGACCCGCACCACAATCCAGTGCTCTTAGACGTATTCAGTTCAGCTGCAGAACATGAAGCATATGCGGAGAACAAACGACGAAGCATTTGGAACTGTGAGTCGCTACGAATGCAGACGGTGATGTCATCTGCATAAGCAGAGTAAATGACTGAGTGATGCCGTGAGCTGGCAACTGGTGGTGGAAGTTGTGCTAGGAGAGATGTTTGCAGAGAGCGTAGAAAAGGCTCGACGGCAATCGCAAACAGTTGACCAGAAAGCGGGCAGCCCTGACGAACTCCCTGCTTGAAGGGAACATGTGCTGTGAGAAAAGATGCCGTCTTGACATGGAAAACGGCGTCCCGGTAGAGGGAGAGAAGAACGGAGACAAATTGTGGAGGAAAGCCAAAGTGTAGCAGGGTTTGTGTTAAATAGGCGTGTGAGATAGTATCGAAAGCGGAACGGAATTCTAAGGAAAGGAGAGCAAGAGGTTCAGAATGAGTCTTGGCAAGATGAATGAGATCGCGAAGAAGTTGAACATTGGAGGAGAGAGAACGGCCAGGAACAGTATAGGTTTGAGAGTCAGCAAGGATGTGAGGGAGGATAGAGTTTAGTCGACGGGAAAGAAGAGTTGATAATCTTGATTGAGAAGAGAAATGGGGCGCCAATTTCCCAAGTCAAGAGGGTCACCCTTCTTGGGAAATAGGACCACATGTGCGTCCGTGAAACTCCTCGGGAGGGGGAGCAGTTAAATGCAGCAGAAAAAGCGGAGAGGAGAAAAGGCAACAAAAGAGGCAAGAACGCACGGTAAAAAGGAAAAGAGAGGCCGTCCGGACACGGAGCGGCATGGGGGTTAAGGGAAGAGAAGGTGTCGGACACCTCCGTGGATGTGGGTGAAAGAGACAGGGTGTGAGCAAGATGAGACGGAACTTGAGGCAGGTTATTGAGAAGATGGGGGAGAGCAGAGGGAGAAGGGGGAAGAGTTTCACAGAACTTGGTGGTATAGAACTGACGAACGTGAGAGCAAATCGCTGCCGAATCGGATGTGATTTCGCCAGAGGGGAGGCGAAGATGACGAAGCGAGGTAGAAGACTTACGTGCAGATTCCATTGATGTTAGAAAATCATAGGTGCATTCCTCCGGATTGAGATGTTTAATGCGCAGACGTAAAAGTGCTTGCTGCGCAAGAGGTTTTAGCAAAGCCTGGAGCTCCGCCTGATATGCTGGAAAAAGCGGATCTGATAACCCAATCAGTGTGAGCATCTGCCTGGCGTGATCGAGGCGCATCTGACTAGAAGTCTTCATGGTGAAGGAAAGTTGCTTGATATGTAAGAGGAGCTTATGCTTGACACGAAGCCAATACGTCAAGGTACAGGGTGCGGAATGCAACCCTGCGCGACGAGCAGCGAGGAAAGAACGGACAGAGGCACAAAATTCAGGATCAGTGAGGAGATTGGAGTCAAATGTCCACGGACGTACAGTCCGAGGGAGTGACGCCGCAACAAACACTGTGAGGGTGACCGTGCAGTGGTCTGAGGAAGCAGTAGGTTGATGTTGCAACTCGGTAATAGACGCAAGAAGCGGTGTGGAAATGTAAACCCGATCCAAGCGTGCAGTTGATGGAAGCTGACTCCCAGACGAGCGCCACGTGTGTGAGGTCTCTTGTGGATGAAGGCGCCTATAAGCAACGGTGAAGGAGAAATCAGCAACAAGGTCATGGAGTAGTGCGACGAGATCCGTCCGACGCTCTCGTGACGAAGGAGAGCGATCCAGAGCCGGGTCAAGGGTGCAATTGAAGTCTCCACCCAAGAGCACACAATCCGAAGGTGAGACTTTCGAGAGAGCTTGACGGAGTTTGGTGAACAAGATGGATAAATGAATAGAGGTGCATGGAATATACACATTAAAGATGTGAAATCGAGCTCCACCAACTGTGAAGGAGACTTGCTGGAGTAAATCTCGGCATAAGTTCTGCACTGAGAGTGCAGTGAGGGTGGATCGGAAATGTTGATGTATTCCGATAGCAAGTCCACCATGAGATGAGTAGCGGAAAGCATGATGGAACACATAATCTCTAGCACGCCAGCGAGTAAACAGAGTGGAGGAATGGCAGTTTGGTTCTTGTAGTAGTAACAGATCGGCCCCGAGGGGCGAGAGGTCTTCCATTACAAGAGCATTCGCTAGGGGGCTAGCGAACCCTCTGCAATTAAAGGTCGTGACCTTGAATGGACTGGTCAGTCGGTGGTTGGAGGAGTCGCGGAGCAACTTTCAGGAGTTGTTGTAATCGGTTTACGCAGCCAAGGGTCCATGAGTGGTGCAGGGGGTCATGTACAAACCCACGAAGGTACTTAGCAATGCATCCGGCTTGCAGGAGCAGCGCGGGAAGAATGTCTTCGCGCTCTCGGAGGTAGTCATACGTCGATTCCAGGTTCGTGGTGTGGGTGCAAAACTGATAGTAATCTCCAAGATTGAGAGGTTCTGAAGGAGCACCACATTTGGAGAGTACACTTGAAAAGACCTCAAACGAAGGCGGAGACCCATCATCATCAGTATCCCTTTCAATTTCTGTTGGTGCAGGAGAGGGAGAAATATCTCCTGAAGATTTGGTAGTACGGAACGGTTGCCCATCCGCAGAGGAAGATTTCTTCTTCTTCTTCCTCTTACGTTGGGTACCTGTACGGGTGCCAGAAATTCGTTTTCTAGGGAGCGACGATGCTCGGGAAGCTGACGCAGAGTCAGAGGAGTTATCGGCACCGCCGTCACACTCGGAGACACCAACAGTGAAGACTGGTGGGAAACCAGCGGCGAAGTCTCCCGATGTTGCCACGGGATGAGGAGTAATAGGTGAGGTGAGCACTGGAAATTGAAGGTGGGAGGTGAGATCAGCATCAAAAGACGCTCGTGGACGAGAGGCTGTAGATATACTTTTTGTGTAACTCGGCCCTGGGGCAGTTGGCACATTTGAAGACGGTGCAGGTTGAGAGCGAGATGTAGCAGGAGGCTGCTTATAGGCGGTAGGTACTGTAGAAGCCGTGGGAGCTGGATACTCGTTGTTGGGGCATCGAGCACGCTGATGCCAAAGTTCTTTGCAATTAGCACAGTGTTCTGATGTTAGCATGTCAATTCTGTAGGAGAGCTGCCCACATCGGACGTTTAGGATCCGTGGGAACTTACGGAGATGCTCCTCTGATGGAAAGATGAGTCGAACACTCCGGCGAAAACTACGAACATTCTTATTTGCAGGATCCTTGGGCGCAGCTGAATGTGTGATAACAGGACCAACAATCTTACCACACTTACTAAGTGCAGTACATATCATCGCATCCGAGATTTCGGGGGCACCGGATGCAAGGAGACCTGAACAGGGCGCCTGGCAATCGGTTCAGCTTCCAGGTGGTGGTCTCCCAGGTCAAGACCAAAGTTTAGAAGCGTGTCTGCATGCTCTTTGGATGTGAAATAAACAATCACCGTCCGCGGCCGGCGGGTGAGGTGAGTAATGGCTCCGGCTGGAAGAAAAGCAAGGAGCGTATCACAATAGACTTTCAGCGGTGTATTCGGAAGAGCATCTAGGCACACTCCCAACTCACGGGTGGAGTGAAGTTCCTGCGCAGCGGGTGAGAAGTGCGGAACGTCCAATTGAAGTGAGTCACCATGTATCTGGACATGGGCATCTGCAAGGGGAAGGCGAGTCGATTGCGTCGGTAGGGACGCACCTGAGGTAACGCTAGAATAAGAGCGGGAAGGCAATCCTCCATTGGAAGGCAGAGGTGCAGCGCTATATGAAGGAGCTGGCACAACGCTGGGCAAGGCTACCGAGGGCAGAGAAGCAACGCCCTCAGAGATATCCATTACGTCATCGGCAGCATCAGGAACGAACGTCATAGCCTCACCACCAGGAATGGGTGGTGGAGTCAGAGAGTTGAAGCGTAGAAGAAGAAGAGCAATAGGCATCAGGAGGAGGACGATATTCCCTATCATCAAGGACGGACGCTGATTGGTTTGCTCCGTCAGAGATAAGGATCGACGTAGTAGGAGAAGCTGTGACGAGAGCGGGAATGCTGCTCTTATCAGCAGTCGCCATCGCCGATGGCGTGGCCTAATTTAGTAAAAACGACCAACTGGTCGAGAAAATAAAGTGCTGATAGCTAATTGAAAAAAGTACTCACCGACTCGGGAGATGTCTTAAATGAAAGATACAACCTTCGTCTTGAAGGCACGCACAAATGTTAAACGACAGAGCACACAAAACACACTCAGTAGACGGCGAAACACGGAGCTCAAAACAGACACGACTTACGTCCCATAAAGCAAGGACTGTTACGGCGTGGTTTGACGATCATTCCAGATCGCGTGTGGACTGGCCAGCACATGGCCTTGATAATTAATCCCATGGAGCACTTATTGGATGAATTAGAGCGCCGCATAAGAAATTTGGAACCAAGGTCTACTACTAAGCAACAGTTAGCGGCAGCATTATGTACTGAATAGAAGCGCATGCCAATCGCTGTGTTCCAAAACCTTTTTGAAAGCATGTCTCGAAGGGCCAGTGCATGCATTAAGGCCAAAGGTGGACAGACACCTTACTAATGTATGTCAATAAATGCTATGTTGTGTTTCTCTTCTAGATGTCCGGTGACTTTTGTCAATATAGTGTATATTATTTCAGAGAGGGCCGCCCCGGTGGCGCAGTGGTCTAAACGATTGCTTTTGATCATTCGTCCGTAAGGGGTACGGGTCCGAATCCCGGTGAGGCATGGATGCTTTGTTTGCCTTACGGCACTGGCTCTCGCCCTTCCCTGGAACCAGTGACCCTAAATTAGGGACGGGCGACTGCTTATAGCCCATTTAGTTGCTCACGGTGGTCGTTAAACCTCCAATAAAATAAAATGTTTCAGATAGGTTTCGAATCCCAAAGCTTAACTTTCGGAAGAAGAAACGGTGCAGTTAACCTGATATTTATGTTACAAAGACGTCCGAAGTAGGACATGTCTACATCTTTAGTATCCTTTAAAAATTTCGGTTATATAAATTATTGCAGCGTACTTCACAGCAAATGTGGGAATTCAAAGTACCAAGTTATCTGGATATTCCTTTTTCCGTTTCAGAGACCGTATTATTTTTCCATTTTAGGATTTTCTTTTTGGATAACGCCTCGAGGGCCATTAAAAAGTGACCCGTGGGCAGCCCCGCTAGGCAAGATCGAAGACACCTGCTCCAGAGGAGTCTTGAGTTATTTGGAATAAGTTGGGATGGGCATGTGATGCACGATGTGCCGGGCCGGCATACTGGAAATTCTGAGCCTGTTCAGGCTCGGGCCTGAGGAGGGGTTTACAAATTAATGGTCGTGCAAACCATTTAATTTAAAGTAGAATTTGTATGAAAATATTCTTCGTCGTAAAAAGTATCCGAAGGAAAAGTATTTATCCCATCTGACCTTTAAAAGCAACAATGTGAAATGCGTTTTGAGTGTAATATCATATGCATTCACCCTCTACACAAATCGGCAAGGTTGTATGTGGGAATCTTCCTAACAATTGGAGATTCCCAATGCAAGAGGAATTTTTCAGAAATAAATAATTGGTTGAGGTATATGATGTACCCTGAGACAGACATAGAAACTTATGTCTTATATTTGTTTTGTTTTTTTCAAAAGACATGCTCAAAGATAAGTAAATCATTGCAAATGGTAATTCTTAAATGTTCTGTTGAAATATTGTTTCATAAGATTATTGCCTGAATGTATACAGAAACTTCGTGTAAAGTGTTTAAAATCTCATGCTCTTTATGGGAGAGTCACAAGGAATTGCCACCAGCTTATAGTCCTGCTTTTAAAGCAGATGATAGAGTCTGGGTAAGGAATTTTGGATATAGACCTGCCTGGCTTCTGGGTTCCGTTATCGGACCCGTGGGAAATATCATGGTGGAAGTAAGCACGCTAAATGGAAATCGGTTCCGCCACCTAGCCCAAGTGCGAAGTGCAGCGACACCGTACGAAATATTTATGGCTCCAGAGAAGACCCACCAGAATGAACCTGAGACACTTCAAGAGTATCCATCCGCATCTGCTCCGCTAGAACTGGAGCCTGACGAACAAGGCAAAGAAGTGTTTTTGGATCAAGGACAATCCACAGAACTTGCGTTACCATCAACTCGGACATTATGCCGCTCGAGTCCGGTTCGTAAACCTCCTGAACGTTTAGTTTTGTAATCAAAGACTATTATCGCAGAGACTGTTTGATTGTTTACATGTATTGTTTTTCTTATTAAGAATAGAAGGAAATGTTGTAGGTTATACGTAATTGACTATAATGTCGCGTGTAATAATACGTCATGTAGCGCACGAGATTGCCGCGTGCTTTGAAGACACGTACTGTTTCAAAAACCTACGTCAGAGCGCAGAGAGTTTTGGCGCATGCGCACGACAGACGTACCATGTAGTTAAGCTTATGTTTATTGGATATGCTGTCTATTGCAGCTACTCCATTCAGGCGCGTGGGAGACCTCAGAGGATTCTCTGGAAGGTGGTTGCCGGATTGGCATTGCTCTTCTCTGGCATCCCAGACATGCTCTATCGACGAGTTCAGGTCCGGAGATCTCGCAGATGACTCTGTCCTGTGAATTTTCTCACTCTCCAGGTATTCGTCGACTAGCCGAGCTCTATAAAAACGGGAGTTATCGTACATAAAAAGGAACTAGGGGCCCTCATTTTCCCTGAAAAGTAGTACATAGGGCCCTAGGATGTTATCCCTGTGGCCTACAACAATCAGGGTGTCCTCTGGAAACACATGAAGCAGAATGTGTCTATCCAACATGATACTATCCCATAAAAGGAGTCCTCGACCACCGTAGTAGTCAATTTCTCTAAATGTTGGAAGATTTCAGCTTCAAGAGTCTCTTCAAATGTATACACGTTAATAAGCCGTGTTTATGCTGTATCGCGATTCATCGCTGAAGATAACATAGGCCCATTGATCAGGTGTCCAGGGGTGATGTTGTCTGGCGCGATTCAGAGATGATCTTTCTGTGCGATGAAGAGAGTGGAATTCAGATCATTGTCCTTCTTGCATATTGTACAAACCTCTCTCTCTTAGTTGTGACGTTCCAGCCCCGCATGACGCACACGACAT
The DNA here is from genome assembly GCA_039090855.1 of Macrothele yani. Classification (NCBI taxonomy): domain Eukaryota; kingdom Metazoa; phylum Arthropoda; class Arachnida; order Araneae; family Macrothelidae; genus Macrothele; species Macrothele yani. Next base: position 124,432,252 of record CM077003.1, on the reverse strand, counting down.
AAAGGCAGATAGCAGCAAGAACGAACGTCTACGTAGCTCAGTTGGTAGAGCGACTTGTTCCGGAATAAGTGAACTCAGGTTCGATCTCCGGCGTGGACCAAAATGACGGAGAAATTTACTTCGTTATAATGGCGCCCGAGCTTCCCGGATGACCCGGCCGTTAAAGATCTCGCAATGGTGTGATGTTCTTTCCACACCGCGAGATAGGAAAAATAAGAGAATCCGTTCTTCAGCGCTTCGAAAAATAAATGTGTGTGACGTTGCATTTCACACACCAGATTAACTGGTAGTTTTCATCTGCACGTTCTTCAGCGGATGACTGCCTACGACGATTCATGGTCACGGCTGCCCCTTGGGCTATGCTCCCGGCCCTCTTTCGGGGAGGGGGAAGAGATGTGACGTGCCTGCCCCACAGGACGCACACGACATAAAGGCAGATAGCAGCAAGAACAAACGTCTGCGTAACTCAGTTGATAGAGCAACTTGTTCCGGAATAAATGGACTCGGGTTCGATCCACGGCGTGGACCTAAAATGACGGAGAAATTTACTTCGTTATAGAGTCTTCTCTCAACTGTTTACCTCTATATCGCGGTTGCCGTGGAAGATGTGATCTCTTGCTAGAGTTGCTTGGTTGTCGACTCTCTATGGCGGCGGGCTGTTAGAGACAAATGCCGGTCGTCTTGATCTGCCGCGGCTCGTGAACGTCCTTGTCCGAATTTCGAAATGCGAAAAATACCGAAACGCGCGACTCGTACCGAAATGGCTTCCGTATTTGAAGACTCTGCTGCAGCGGATAGTCCTTTTTAAGTAAAACTACCAAGATTAGAAATATGAGACACAGTATTATACCTACATGCGACCTTAAAAGCTTACAGAAATATCGATTTATTTTGCTTGATGTCGCTAGTTTATGTGTCAGATTTTTTTTTGCAGTTTTTAAGTATTACGCGTGTGATGAACATGTCAGGATATCTTAAAACTGGAAGAGTAATAACCATTTTGAAGAATTTCGGTCGAAACGTGCAACCTCCGATTTTCGGCTTTTCTATAAGAAACTACTACGTTTTATTTATCGAAATTCAAAAGTTTGTTCATAAAGTTGAAGCATAAAATATACACAATCGAGTCACATTATTGTGACCACCTCCTACTTTCGACGTCAACAGCACGTAGCCAGTTAAAGAAAGCACCTGTCGTGAGCTAGCTTGAAGGGTACATAAGTTGTGCTGTAAGCATTCTGAAAACATATCATTCGTTGCTGTCATGTGTAAAAGGAGCGATTTATCAGATTTGCAAAAAGGAATGATTATCGGCTTTCGGGCCAAGGCTGGCAATATATTTGAAACAGCGCAGTTTGTGAACTGCTCACGTGCAGCTGTGGTTTAACTGTATCATGATTGGAGAAATGGCACCATTGCGAATAAGCAACGTGGAAACTGCGGAGCACAACGTGCCATTGATGTGAGAGATAAACTTCGACTTCGAAGGTTGCGTGAATGCCGATCGACACGCTACACTGGAGCAACTCACTGGCCAAATGAACCAGGTAGCTGCCGAAAGTGTGTCTAAACCGACAGTTCAGCGAACCCTGCTGCGTATGGGGCTCCAATGCAGAAGGATGGGCACTACACCTACGCTAACGAAGATGCATCGGCAGAAAAGGCTTACATTTGCATGGCAGTATCGGAATTGGGCCTCCGCTGATTGTCAAAGGATTTGCTTTCTCCGATGAGTCATGTTTTCTGTTTCATTGAACGAATGGACGTTGGCGTATAAGGCGTGAAACATCGAAGAACAAAAACTCTTCAAACACTGCTGGCAGAACACAAGCTGGTGAAGGCAGCGGTCTGTGGAATGTTTTTTGTGGCATTCTCTGGGTGCACTCATACCTGTGAAAGGCACTATGGACAAAATTCCTTATGTATCCATCCTTGCAGACCACGTACACCCATACATGCTGATTGTCTTCCATGGGGCGGATGGAATCTTTCAGCACGACAATGCGACGTGTAAGTACTTCACATGTCGCATTGTCGTGCTGGAAGGTAAACTACTTCCAACTACATCTACTTTCTGGAATTCAAAGTACTTCCCTGGGCCCCTAATTCCCCAGACTTAAACCATTTGAGCATCTGTGGGACCACCTCGATCGTGTTGTTCGCTCTATGGATCCTCCACCAAGCACCCTCGAGAAGCTGTCCGATGCAGACCTGCGAACCCCTTCCAGCACCTTACTGAGTCACTCCCAACCCATCTAGCTGTTGTCCGCGCTGGGCACGGCGGTTATTCTGGATGTTAGCTGGTGTTCACAATAATGTGACTCGACCGTGTATTTGTCTACCTGTATTTAAATCATTAGTCGCGTCTAGCTTGGTTCCATTAAGCGTTGGTTTCCTTTTTTCTTTTTCTTTATAGATTTAACCACCACCATGAGCGACTCGGATAGCTATAAGATATCGTTCATTCCTAGTTTAGAGCCACTGGTTCAAGAGAGAGGGGTGGATGGTCCAGTATTGTAGCCCAAGCGCAGCATCAGTGCCTCATTGGGAGCGCGAGCCCTTGACCATTTCTGACAAAGTGTCAGAAGCCAGTGCCTCAAACCACTCTGACAGCGGAATGGCCCCTTTCTTTCGTAATTACTTCACCATCATATACTTGCATACATACTTTCATGTTATCCATTCTTGAGAGAAATATTTTCAGTAAGTTCAAAGGAACATTTCCGGGAATTTTGCAGTAAATTTCCTTTGAAGTTTATATTTTCTCATCTTTCCATTGTCTTGAAAATTCTTGGTTTTACCAGAAGAAAAATTATTCTCTATTATTCTGATCTTAAGCCGGCTCGGAATAAACTGAGATGCTGTAACAGCTGTTAACAAGTTGTAGTTCTCTAAAACATAGTCTTTAATATCTAGAAATTGCCTCGCAATCTTGGGTAAATCTCATTTTAAATCCATTATTGAAGGAACTGGTGACTCATCAGAGGAGAGAAAGAAGAATTTAGGAAGGACGGAAAGACTTTCGAATGCTGCACTCAGTTCTTTGGAGAAAATTGCCATTGCAAAAACGAGAAGTAGTTTTAAAACTGTTGTGCGGAATTGTGTTTTACAGAAGGGGTCGTGGACAAGAAAAGAATCACAAACAAAACAAATTACTTGCATAATAGATACGCTTTCGGCAATGAGCGGCATGAAAATCAATGTTATAATAAATGAGAACGTCGGAAGTTTAATGGAAATCGGAAAAAATGTGGATATTATTTAAGAGAACTGCATTGCAATCATACCGAACTGTATGAATGGGAGTAAAAATGCCTAACACAATTCAAAGAATAGTTTCCTAAGGAAGAACAGATCGTCCACACAGATGATTGTGTATGTGAAAGAATCCTCTTCTTTACGGGTACATAAAGATCCCGTTTCTTATATCACACAAATAGCCACAACAAAAATGGACGAAAAGAAAAATGAACTCGGAATGAAATATTGAATGGCATGAAATAGACCAAGGAATTGTTGGATAAAGAAAGTAATGTCGAAACGGAACAATGAAATTTTTATGACACTGTTTGAATAGAGATATAATGAATATAGCTTTCACTAATATTATAATGAATTCAATGCTTGTACTAAGCTAATGCTTCTTCTAATGCTTGTTCAAATGGTTGTTGTTTGTTAATTAAGATCATGAATAAAGTCTCCTGCTAGTAGTGTAGTAATAATAATGAACAAACTTATAACTGGTAGTAATATTGTAGTAGTAATTAAGATGAATAAAGTCTTATGCTGGTTGCTACTAATAACACTAAATGAAATAAACCTAACAGCCAGACAGAGGTCTGACAGTACTATGAACTGAGAAAGACGTACTTACTTAAAACTCTTTATTATGAACTTCTACTGGTATCATCACACACACTTCACACTCAAATAACACGTAGCTCCTTGCACATGAACGAAGCTCTACTCACATAAACAACAGCTCTCTGACACATAAACAACAGCTCTCTCTATACAACAACAAACGCTCTCTCCATAAAAACAAACGCCCTCCTCATAAACAAACGCTCTCCCTATACAACAACAAACGCTCTCCTTAGGTATCGTTGAACGCGCCTATTTATACTGGCTACCACCACGTCATGACTTACACTCATGGCCAGATCTCATTCAGCGGGTGAAATAACATCTCGTTCAGTAAGAAGATAATTTACATAGGAAAATAAAATAACCAGAGATAGTAAAAATCAAAAGGAAAGTGAATCTAGAGTATACGTTACAGAGAGAAGAAACTGACTGACTTCGTGATTTGTTTGGGTTGCGGAAAGTTTTCTCAGCTGAAATTTCAGAAATATTTTTGTCAAAGATAGGAATCAGACAAACTGCGTGTCAAGAAAAATCATGGGAAGAGATGTAAAACAAAATATGTGAACTAAGGAAACTTGTATTGGGTTGGGGAGAATAAAATGTCCGGCGCGAACGAGCGTTGGAGACAGGCCCCCACCACAGCGGAATGGAACCACCCGCAGGTGTTGTGTGTATTACGTCATAGAGTTACTATAAATAGCTAGCACGTGTGTGAAGAACAAGGTTCAGACGTAGTTTGGTTGGAAGAAACGTGGCTTGCAAAGGAAACATGCAGACGCCGGATTTGAGATTCATTTTCCTGTATGAACTTAAACTGGGCCACTCTGCAGGAATTGCCTCTCGAGACGTTAACAACGCGTTTGGGGAGAATACAGCCAACAAACGAACCATTCGGCGATGGTTTGTGAAGTTTCGAAGCTGAGATACGGACCTGCAAAACGAAGCATGTGGTCACAAACCTGTTGCTGTTTCTGACAATGTTCTGTTACGTGTGGTTGAAGCTGAGATACGGACCTACAAAACGAAGCATGTGGTCACAAACCTGTTGCTGTTTCTGACGATGTTCTGTTACGTGTGGTTGAAGCGGAGATACGGACCTGCAAAACGAAGCATGTGGTCACCAACCTGTTGCTCTTTCTGACGATGTTCTGTTACGTGTGGTTGAAGCGGAGATACGGACCTGCAAAACGAAGCATGTGGTCACAAACCTGTTGCTGTTTCTGACGATGTTCTGTTACGTGTGGTTGAAGCGGAGATACGGACCTGCAAAACGAAGCATGTGGTCACAAACCTGTTGCTGTTTCTGACGATGTTCTGTTACGTGTGGTTGAAGCTGAGATACGGACCTGCAAAACGAAGCATGTGGTCACAAACCTGTTGCTGTTTCTGACGATGTTCTGTTACGTGTGGTTGAAGCGGGAGATACGGACCTGCAAAACGAAGCATGTGGTCACAAACCTGTTGCTGTTTCTGACGATGTTCTGTTACGTGTGGTTGAAGCTGAGATACGGACCTGCAAAACGAAGCATGTGGTCACAAACCTGTTGCTGTTTCTGACGATGTTCTGTTACGTGTGGTTGAAGCGGAGATACGGACCTGCAAAACGAAGCATGTGGTCACCAACCTGCTGCTGTTTCTGACGATGTTCTGTTACGTGTGGTTGAAGCGGAGATACGGACCTGCAAAACGAAGCATGTGGTCACCAACCTGTTGCTGTTTCTGACGATGTTCTGTTACGTGTGGTTGAAGCTGAGATACGGACCTGCAAAACGAAGCATGTGGTCACCAACCTGTTGCTGTTTCTGACGATGTTCTGTTACGTGTGGTTGAAGCTGAGATACGGACCTGCAAAGGCAAGCATGTGGTCACAAACCTGTTGCTGTTTCTGACGATGTTCTGTTACGTGTGGTTGAAGCTGAGATACGGACCTGCAAAACGAAGCATGTGGTCACAAACCTGTTGCTGTTTCTGACGATGTTCTGTTACGTGTGGTTGAAGCTGAGATACGGACCTGCAAAACGAAGCATGTGGTCACCAACCTGTTGCTGTTTCTGACGATGTTCTGTTACGTGTGGTTGAAGCTGAGATACGGACCTGCAAAACGAAGCATGTGGTCACAAACCTGTTGCTGTTTCTGACGATGTTCTGTTACGTGTGGTTGAAGCTGAGATACGGACCTGCAAAACGAAGCATGTGGTCACAAACCTGTTGCTGTTTCTGACGATGTTCTGTTACGTGTGGTTGAAGCGGAGATACGGACCTGCAAAACGAAGCATGTGGTCACAAACCTGTTGCTGTTTCTGACGATGTTCTGTTACGTGTGGTTGAAGCTGAGATACGGACCTGCAAAACGAAGCATGTGGTCACAAACCTGTTGCTGTTTCTGACGATGTTCTGTTACGTGTGGTTGAAGCGGAGATACGGACCTGCAAAACGAAGCATGTGGTCACAAACCTGTTGCTGTTTCTGACGATGTTCTGTTACGTGTGGTTGAAGCTGAGATACGGACCTGCAAAACGAAGCATGTGGTCACAAACCTGTTGCTGTTTCTGACGATGTTCTGTTACGTGTGGTTGAAGCGGAGATACGGACCTGCAAAACGAAGCATGTGGTCACCAACCTGTTGCTGTTTCTGACGATGTTCTGTTACGTGTGGTTGAAGCTGAGATACGGACCTGCAAAACGAAGCATGTGGTCACCAACCTGTTGCTGTTTCTGACGATGTTCTGTTACGTGTGGTTGAAGCTGAGATACGGACCTGCAAAACGAAGCATGTGGTCACAAACCTGTTGCTGTTTCTGACGATGTTCTGTTACGTGTGGTTGAAGCTGAGATACGGACCTGCAAAACGAAGCATGTGGTCACAAACCTGTTGCTGTTTCTGACGATGTTCTGTTACGTGTGGTTGAAGCTGAGATACGGACCTGCAAAACGAAGCATGTGGTCACCAACCTGTTGCTGTTTCTGACGATGTTCTGTTACGTGTGGTTGAAGCTGAGATACGGACCTGCAAAACGAAGCATGTGGTCACAAACCTGTTGCTGTTTCTGACGATGTTCTGTTACGTGTGGTTGAAGCTGAGATACGGACCTGCAAAACGAAGCATGTGGTCACAAACCTGTTGCTGTTTCTGACGATGTTCTGTTACGTGTGGTTGAAGCGGAGATACGGACCTGCAAAACGAAGCATGTGGTCACAAACCTGTTGCTGTTTCTGACGATGTTCTGTTACGTGTGGTTGAAGCTGAGATACGGACCTGCAAAACGAAGCATGTGGTCACAAACCTGTTGCTGTTTCTGACGATGTTCTGTTACGTGTGGTTGAAGCTGAGATACGGACCTGCAAAACGAAGCATGTGGTCACAAACCTGTTGCTGTTTCTGACGATGTTCTGTTACGTGTGGTTGAAGCGGAGATACGGACCTGCAAAACGAAGCATGTGGTCACAAACCTGTTGCTGTTTCTGACGATGTTCTGTTACGTGTGGTTGAAGCTGAGATACGGACCTGCAAAACGAAACATGTGGTCACAAACCTGTTGCTGTTTCTGACGATGTTCTGTTACGTGTGGTTGAAGCGGAGATACGGACCTGCAAAACGAAGCATGTGGTCACAAACCTGTTGCTGTTTCTGACGATGTTCTGTTACGTGTGGTTGAAGCGGAGATACGGACCTGCAAAACGAAGCATGTGGTCACAAACCTGTTGCTGTTTCTGACGATGTTCTGTTACGTGTGGTTGAAGCTGAGATACGGACCTGCAAAACGAAGCATGTGGTCACAAACCTGTTGCTGTTTCTGACGATGTTCTGTTACGTGTGGTTGAAGCGGAGATACGGACCTGCAAAACGAAGCATGTGGTCACAAACCTGTTGCTGTTTCTGACGATGTTCTGTTACGTGTGGTTGAAGCGGAGATACGGACCTGCAAAACGAAGCATGTGGTCACAAACCTGTTGCTGTTTCTGACGATGTTCTGTTACGTGTGGTTGAAGCGGACCCCCGAAAAACGTGTCGTGAGATAGCGGCAGATGTAGGTGTCCACCACACGATAGTTGTTCGGCGTCTGGCTGCGCTGGGTAAGGTCAAACACTGCCAACAAGACTAGGCGTTTGGAAGTCTAAACGTCGCTGCTTGCAATTAATAAACATAAACATCTACTGCGTCGAATTGTCACCTGCAACAAGAAGTGGGTCCTTTACGATAATCGGAAACGATCTGCACAATTGTTAAGCAAGGTACAGCCTGCTGGACGGTAGGTAGCCTAAGCTACCCTACACCCCAAAAAGATGATGCTCCTTGTCTGGCGGTCCGCAGCCTGGATAATTCATCTGAGTTTCTTGGCAAGAGGCCAAACCATCACTGCAGTATGTTATTGTGCTGAATTGCACCAGATACAGCGGAAATTAGCGCAGAAACAACTGGCTTTGGTCAACAGACATCGTGTTCTGCTACTCTACGACAACTCCTGCCCTCATGTCGCACAGCGAACGATGCTGTAACTAAGTGCCTTGGGCTATGAAGCACTGCCTCATTCTGACTATATCCCCGGACTTGTCTCCCACAAACTATCATCTGTTTCGTCGCCCGATTTACTTCCTCTTCGGGAAACAACGGGCAGTTGATGACTTCTTATGATTTCTTCGGGTCCCAGCCACAAGACGTTTTTCCTTCTGGGGTCATGGCCTTGCCGGACAGGTGGAAACTATGTGTCGATGCCGAGGGGGATTATTTTGCCAAAGTAAGTTGTCCTACTTTTCCGTTCTCGCCGTTCACGTGAGTTGGTCCATTGCAGGACATTTCATTCGCACCAAAGCAATACTAAAACTATTTCGAAACACGTTAGTAAAATCATGCAATGCATTCATAATGATACGCTTTCCAACATGCCAGAAATCATTACTCAAGTTATGCGGCTAATGGGTGTTTAATAAATCTCGCTCCTGTGTCCTAACCTTTGACTCCAGTTCTATTTTATTAAACAGAACCAGTTCAGTATACCTCCGGAACAACATGATAAAGTTTTGTCGTAATCGAGGCATTTTTACGTAAGTTATGGCACATAAAAGCAATGGAATGGATCCCGCTCCTATGTCCTGACCTTTGATGCCATTTCTCCCATTTTCAATAGGGTTTGTCCCCAGGTGGTCCCCTACCACATACTAAAATTTCATGGAAATCGAACCACTTTTACGCGAGTTATCGTGCGGACTGACAGACAGACGGACAAAGCTGGAGCATATTTTCACTTCTTCAACCTACGGTTGGAAAGCTTAAGAAAGCTGCTAGTATTCTTTCAAGCTACAGTTCTCTCAAATTGAAAAAATCTTGAGCACAAAACTAATTTTCTGTCATAACTTTTGTTTACCTGTGACACTCCCGCTCCATGAACGGGTCGCTTCTTATGTAAACGGACTTTTAAGAAATACACTCATGTTCTTAAAAACAGAACACCTGAAAGGAGTGGAGCTACGACTTTGATTTTTACAGGACATGCTAATCAGGCAGTATTGCAGGAATAGCATTTCGGCGTCATAGCTACATGCATACCGCGTCTAGGAAAATCAGATCGCGCAACGTCGCAGCCCTGGAACCGGCCGTTTTTCTGTCATAAGCGCCTTGTGACTCGGTCGGCATGTTAGTTCTTGGTCAACAGTAGGTAGGGATGCCTCGTCGTAGTGTAAGACAGTCGTGCAGTCACATCGGCGAGTTTGACAGAGATCGCAATATCGGCACGAGAGACTGCAATGCTTTCCTCCGGGAGATTGCCGGTCGTGTGGGTCGCAGTGTGTCTGTCGTGGTAAAAGTGTGCAGGGAAGGGTACAAAAAGGACGTAAAACACGAAGAGGATGTTTAAGGCGTCGTACAGAGACAACACAGCGGACAACCCTCATCTCAGGAGGATGTATTTGAGTAACTGTTCTGCTTCATCAACAGCGTTGGCCCAGCAGTGGCGAACTGTGAGATATTCTCCCATGTCAGCTATAACAGTATGTCGCTGGTTATTACAATACTTTCCCTCCTCAGACTACATTTGATACCGCAGCAGCGTAGTGCTAGGCTGCAATGGTGCATCAAACGAAGAGAGTGACGTCACGAATGTCACAATATCTTGTTCTGTGTAGACGAAAATGAAAAGTTCCTGTGTAGACGAAAATGATGGCTGCATCTGCGTCCGCCGATGACAGGGGGAGAAGCGTCGGAAACAGTGTATTCACGTCAGGCATACCACACAACACGTGGCATATGGCCTTTAGTGCTATCGGGTACGAAAGCAGATCACCTCTCGTGAGATCCCATGCAACCATAACGAATGCCCGTTACGTCAGTGACATTCTACGGCCTGCCACTCTTCCGTACCTACAGGACGTCCCTGGGGCCATATTTCAGCAAGACAATGCCACACCGCGTGGTTTAGCGACAACGCGTGCCTTCTTCAGGGATAACAGCTTTCCACGTCTGCCGTGGCCGGCTAGATCGCGGGATTTTGTTACCCGTGGAAAATCTCTGGGCATGCTGCAACGACAGATGCAGCGTACGACCGTCCGCCATCAACTCTTGAACTTTGGACGCGGGTCAATGCAGCCTGGATGGCTATTCCACAGGACACCATTCACACATTATTTGATTCAATACCTCAGAGCGTACAGCAGGTGGTACAAACCAGAGGTGGCCATACCGATTATTAGCTGCAACAACACACCTGAGACGTATGACACCGAAATGCTGATCATTTGTTCTATATTGAATAATGAACATAACCTATAAAAATCATAGTCGTAGCTCGACTCCTTTTAGGTGGTCTGTTGTTTACGAATGTGAGTGTACTGTCAGTGTAACGCTGCATTTGGCTTGTCCATTCCATATTTCCAAATGTAACGTAATACACAGATCTCTCTCGTAATGAGTCGACATAAACCGATTTTCTGCATAAATTGGTTCTGAGCAATCCTATGATTGGTAAGTGAAATTGATATTTGGCAGAAATTATTCGCTTTAATGAGACCTTTTTGTCAGAAATACTTGTTATACATGACCTACCAAATCTCCTCCACACTAAGTGTATAACTCAAACCAACAAACTTCGAACACGATGATGCAATGCTTTCAGTTCAAAATACCAGTCCTCACTGCTCTGTCCATTTCGTGATACCAGTCTTCACTGCTCAGTCCATTATGGGATACCAGTCTTCACTGCTCAGTCCATTTCACAATACCAGTCTTCACTGCTCAGTCCATTTCACAATACCAGTCTTCACTGCTCAGTCCATTTCACAATACCAGTCTTCACTGCTCTGTCCATTTCATACCAGTCTTCACTGCTCAGTTCATTTCGTAATACTAGTCTTCACTGCTCAATCCATTTCATAGCAGTCTTTATTGTTCAGTCCATTTCATAATACTAGTCTTCCCTGCTCAGTCCATTTCACAGTACCAGTCTCCGCTGCTCCGTCCATTTCATAATACCAGTCTTCGCTGCTCAGTCCATTTCATAATACCGGTCTTCACTGCTCAGTCCATTTCATAATACCTGTCTTCACTTCTGAGTCCATTTCATACAGTAATACCTGTCTTCACTTCTGAGTCCATTTCATACAGTAATACCTGTCTTCACTTCTGAGTCCATTTCATACAGTAATACCTGTCTTCACTTCTGAGTCCATTTCATACAGTAATACCAGTCTTAACTGCTCAGTCCGCGTAGATATCTGACGTACGCGTATATAGCGAAGATACACTGAGATGACACTTGATTAGGTACACCTGCCCCCGTCATATAAATGGCTCACCCAGCACATCAAGCATCAGTTGGCTTACAATTGAGGGTCGGAATTGGCAAATCGAGTGATCTCAACCAGTTTGAACACGGCATGATAGTTTGTGCCAGACGTGCCGGTTCGAGCATCTTCGAAAGTGCCGTCATCCAGAACTTTTCAGGCACAGGTAGTAGCAAGGTTGCCATAAATGTTGCAACACACACATACAAAAAAAAACTTCCACCAATTGGCGATTCTATGGACGAAAATATTTGATGGAGAATCGTGCAAGCTGACAGACGGACCGCAATCCGGCAAATCACGGCAGAATTCAGCACTAATGCGCCGAGGAGGGTCATCTCCGAATCGTCTACATATCAGATAATGACGCGAATGGGTTACAACAACGAATATTCATATCGCTAGTCTCCGTTGACACTTATGGTGTACTGGCTGTTTTCATCCACAGGATCGCAAACGGCGTAAAATCATTTACTATTTGCACCATACCATGAAAAGCACAGTGGAGGTCTTTTTGGAGATGCTGGAACAAGCCCGTCTGCGCCAAATATAATGGCATGTTCAAAGCCTCTCAGATAATTCGTATTGCTCATTTCGACCCTCAATCAAAGGCTAACGAATATTCCACTAGTTGGTCCGCTTGATTTATACCACACACCGCACTCACGCGCCGTCTTTTATGTTCGAAGGGCATTTATGTGACGAAGGCAGGTGTGCCGAATACAAACCGGCGTCTCAGGTTACACTACGTTGGCTAAAACATTGTGATTCTACTATTCGTAAGTTTTTAAGTATTGTACTCTACAACAAAAAACGATGTTTTTATGACTTAACCTCCACAGTGTGTTCAATGTTTATAAAAATGCCATAAAAATACACAATATTTCAACTTAAGTATGATATTATTTTGACTTCTTTTGGTCACTCTGCTTCAGTTCATTGCTGGATGAAGGCCTGCCCTGTTTCACTCGAATTATCTCTGTTTTTGGTTTCTGGTCTCCATTTCTTTCATGCAGTTCTTTTTATCTTCTCTTTGAAAGGTTTTTGTCTATCATTCTACTAAACCATCTTCTGCCGCACTTGTGGGCAAGTGCTAACTCTCAAAAGCTAGCGCTTCTAGCACTGGACTAGAAACGCTGGCTTTTGAAAGTCCGTCTCAGCCCGGTCCCGTGTCCCGGATAAGGCATGTGATCTGCCTGTCCTACGGTACTAGCCGCCGTTCTCCGTGGGACCAGTAGCCACAAATTAAGGAGAGGCGACTCCTTATAGCCCTTCAGGTTGCTGGTCTGGTGATCGTTAACCCCTGCAACAAAAATAAAATCATGTTCTATCTTCCCCATGCTGTGAGAGACCTGTCCATTTCATTACTTTAACGTGAATAAACACATTTTTGTTTTATTTTTCTGATTTATCCAGGCATTCCTTATTCTCTCCTTTAATTTAAAAAGCTGGATGGACAATGAGCAGTCACCCATCCCTAATTTAGGACCATTGGTTCCAGAGAAGGGAGAAAGCTGGAGCGATAACACATACACAACATTCATGAATCACTGGGATTCGAACCCTGACCAACCTCTGATGAATGGTCAGAAGCCGTCGCTTAGACCACTGCACCTCTGCGACGGCTTCCCTTCTTAGGAATTATACCTTTATGTTGTGTGACGTACTACAGGGGTGAAGCCCATGTCAAGACGGCAAGCAGCAGCGATAAGCTCTTGTCAGTGTAGCTTAATTGGTAAAGCATTGGGCTCCGGAGCAGGAGGATGATAATTGTATTCTCGCCACTTGCAAATTCGTGTTTTCAGAGTTGTTAGCTTACGTTAAAACTGGATGTACGAGGCATTAAACCGAAAATCTCTCTTTTTGCACAAATGGGTATGTTTTTCTTTTATACAGCAGTGCATGTTTTTTCCCAAAGAAACAACGGAGGGTTTTTGAACCTTTCGTTTTCCCCTAATTTTCCAGAGACAACAAACGGTTCAAAAATTTTGAATCATTTTTCTAGGTTTTCGTGCGTTCCTTTCACGGGTTTGCCTCGGGCAATTGAAGGAACTTACTCCTTGCATCTTTTTTGACTTCAGGGTAAATTATGTGAGTTGTAATGCTTCCATTTCCCATTACCTTTGTTTTTCCTTAATTTATTTTCAGATCCGCACCTTCTCTTTTCTACAGGAGTCATTAGCTTTTCATTTACCTCTCTCGTCTCAGTTGAAATGAGAACAATGCCGTCAAAGCATTTTAAGTAATTATTTTTTGGGTAGCCTATTTTAATACCTCCGTTATTCCAATTAAGGTCTTTAGGGACAGGATCTAGCACTGCAGCGAAGAGTTCAGATGTTAGAGAGTCTGCTTTCCGTAAATGTTAATACTTATTCACAACTCTTTTGAGACCCACAAATCGCATCACACATACCTAGAAACAATGAACAGCAAAAGTTTTGGCGTTTAGTTTATTATTGCAAGTCATTTATTAAGAGGTTCCTTTGTTGCTTTCAAATTATAAAACACCGATGTTTTTATAACTTAACAATTTAATGTGAAGAGCACAAGAATAAAGTTTGTTCTTCACAGCTAGTTCAACATTCAATACATTTGTGTGCAATTTTTTTAGAAAGCCACAGATAAGAATCTAGTTTAAGATTTGTATATCATGACGAATACATTTTACATTCGACAGATTTTTCCAATATCAGTGAAGATTCATTCCTACAAGCCATCCGAAATGTAAACATTTTTTAAGGCAAAGTCACATGTGTAAAAATATTGGATACTCGATCGCAATGAATGAAATAATGGATTATACCGTTGTACAATTCAAATTTGGAAGATGTGAATCCGTTTATTAGTGTAAATATGACGTGGATGTTCAGTCAGATAATATTCGAAACACCAATAAACGGATTCACATCTTCCAAATTTGTATTGTACAAAATCCGTATTTCATTCATTGATTTTCTGCGCCTCCGGCCAATCACGGAAAATAATTCTTAACCTCCAAATTCGCTATACATGAATGCCGGTTGCTTCGACTATTAAAACCTGTGATGTGTGACGTACCTGCCAGCAGGATGCACACGACATAAAAAGGCAGATAGCAGCGACAACGAACGTCCGCGTAGCTCAATTGGTAGAATGACTTATTCCGGAATGAGGGGACCCGGGTTTGAGCGCCGGCGTGGACAAAAATGACGGAGAAATTTACTTCGTTATAATGGCACCCGAACTTTCCGGATGACACTTCTGTTCAAGATCGCTCAATGGTGTGATGTTCTTTCCACACCGCGAGATAGGAAAAATAAGAGAATCCCTTCTTCAGCGCTTCGAAAAATAAATGTGTGTGACGTTGAATTCCACACACCAAATTGACTGGGAGTTCTCAAGTACGTGCTTCAGCGGATGGCTGCCTACGACGATTCATGGTCACGGCTGACCCGTGGGCAATGCTCCCGGCCCTCTTTCAGGGGGGGGATGTGACGTACCTGCCAGCAGGACGCACACGACATAAAAAGGCAGATAGCAGCGAACGTCCGCGTAGCTCAATTGGTAGAGTGACTTATTCCGGAATGAGGGGACCCGGGTTCGAGCCCCGGCGTGGACAAAAATGACGGAGAAATTTACTTCGTTATAGATGGTTTTATTCAAATTAATCGGAAACTTGGTCGTTTTGGATGGTGTAGTGGTTATCATACTCCGGCGCTATTCGGGAGACGCGGCTTGATTCCCCTCTAGAAAGACCAAATTTTCAAGTTTTCGGATATTATCTGACATAACATCCATGTCATATTTACAACAATAAACAGATTCACATCTTCCAAATTTGTATTAATGTATACTCTTTTGATTTCTATATTTCATATACGTATCGTGAAGAAGACTTTAGGAATTTGACAGCTTTATCAAACTAAAGTAAATATTCAATCCAACAATTAACCCAAAAATCATTTCAGGAGAGTTTATCAAATTTTCACTTCAATTGAAGTTACAGTTATTCAACTAATGAATCCAATTTTGATTTTTGTATTTCCCATTCGTGTACCGTAAAGACGCTTTCTCAGATAAAATACAATGAATATTCACTTTTACAGCACACTCAGAAATCCTTTACGGAGAGTTTATCAAAATTTTCTTTTAAGACAAGATCACAGGAAAATTTAAATAATGAATCAACTTTTGATGCCTTAATTTGTACTATTTATTCATTTCCGATATCCTTTGTAAGCAGGTTCTTAGTCCAGAATTTACTATCGTAATTTGGAGAAACATATTATTTAAAATTCGAGGGAGCATATATTTTCCTAAAATATCCGCCCCCCGCCTCCAGTACCAAGCCGTGACCAACAGTGTGGACGATCTTGGCTTACCCATGTAGAAAATTCTAGTTCAATTGATTTCGGCTAACATGGAACGGAAAAGATCGTGGAGCAAGCGAGATGAGCAGCCATTAACCTCTCGAAATCTAAAGAAGGTAATGTGGTGGGATTCGAAGGGACTTGAATTACGAGCTGCAGCTGAGGAACCAACGATTAATTCCGATAGGTACTCTTCCCAGTTGGACAAGAAAAGGGCTGTACTTGATGACCAACGTCCAAAAATGGTCAACAGAAAGGCATTGTTTCCCATAAGGACAATGCCAGAACTCATATTTATTTGATCAATAGAAAAAGATTATTAGAGCTTGGGATTTCCTGCTTTTCTCGGCCTATTCACCCGACCTTGCACCTTTAGATTTTCACTTATTCTGGTGTCTGCAGAACTCCCTCAAAGGAAAGAGCATCTGCAATATTCTGAGCGGATGGGATCCTCAAGTTACTCGATAGATGGCGAGTAGTACTGAAAAATGATGGTGTCTACCTGACTAACATTAGTATTATTAATACTAATAATACATGACAACATTATTATTTTAATAACATCTATGAAAATGCAAGTGCAAAGGTTCGGCTATATGAGGATGCAGCACCAATAAAAATTGGAAAGGGATAGAGACAAGGTGACACCATATCTCCCATACTCTTTAATGCCACATTGCAAAATGTCTTTCAATCGTTGAACTGGGAAAACAAAAGAAAAAGATTAATGGAGATTATTTAACTCATATTCGTTTTGGTGATGACGTAGTCATTTTTGTAACTACTCCATCAGATCTGCAGAGGATGATCCAGGAACTTGCTGATTAAAAATGAACTTTCAGAAGACAAACTGATGCACAATTCTTTTGCTAAAAATGAAAATTTATCAATTGATGGGGAAAAGCTGAAGGTAATGGATACCTACATTTACTTTGGACAGAAGATATCAAGCGAGGGTCACACACTGATAAAGAAATTAATCGGCGTATAAAACTTGGATGGAGGGGTTTTGGAAGAAACAGTACGATTTTTAGGAGCAATATGCCATTATGTCTTAAAAGAAATGTGTTTCATAAATGCATCCTTGCAGTGCTTACGTATGGTGCAGAGACGTGGGCGTTAATAAAAACGACATACAAAGACTGCAAACAACTGAAAGAACCATGGAGAGATGCATGCTTGGTGTAACCAGGAGAGATAAGAAGAATAATTCGTGGATCAGAAAAATGACAAGAGTGGAAGACGTCATGATCAGCGTAAAATCCCTGAAATGGCAATGGGCTGGAAATATTGCCAGAAGGACAGACCGTCGATAGACAGCGGAAATTTTAGACTGGATTCCAAGGGACAGGAACAGACCCAGAAGAAGACCACATGGGAGATGGCTGGATGAAATTCGAAAGCATGAGGGAGTGCCATGGAAGAGAGTAGCACAAGACAGACCGTTGGGGAAGAAACTTGGGGGATCTTCATCTAGCAGTGGATTGATAATGGCTGACGATGATGATGATGATGATGATGGCATCGCTAAATAATGTGGTAGTTGTGTGTAAATGTTTTGTATTTCACTTTCATCTACAAATATGAAAAACGTTTTACAAAACCCAACGCTTCTGGCAGTCCTACTCACGTCCTTTAATGGCGTTCGATCGTTCGAAATCTCATTCAAATGTTAGATAATCCCCTCAACATGAAACTTGGCTTTTCCCGAAAGAAAAACAAACTAGATGAACCAGTTGTGCTGTTGTCGATGACATGCAGAAAATATCCACAGGAAGAAAAAATATAATTTATGCTTCTCTGTGTCGTAAGGTTTGCACACTTCCCACTTCGTTCTTGCATAATGCTTACTTGACGCTTCGTGGAAGATGGTGTGTAATGTTATTATTATACCTTGAGAGGCAAAGGTGCTTGGTTTTGTACTTTCACTATGAATTAATGCTAATGAGTTTAGTACACTGAGTGGACAGAAATCATGGGATACCTAACTTGCAAAGAGCAGGTCCACATTTCACCCGGATAAGTGCAGTCATACTGTGAGGCACTGGTACATTTAAGTCACAAAAGCCTTCCACTGGAATCTTCCCACATGCTTTCTGCACAGCTGCACATAATTCCATCGTATTCCTCGGTGCAGGATCCAAACTATAAACGGATCTTTCCACAACATCCCAAAAATTTTCCACGGGGTTTATGTCCGGTGAACGGGGCAGGCATTACAGCGTGTAAACTTCTACGGAATGCTCTTCGAATCATGTTCTAGTCACCACAGCTCTACGGGGAGGCGCATTGTCTGATGGAAGAGTCCATTGCCCTGTGAGGGAATGACGACCGCGAATGCAAGTTGGACTGCAAAGATGGACAGATAGCATGATTTGTTTAGAGATACTGTACATCTAGATGTACCAGAAGTTCTGACGTATGCCAGTTGAACACGGTCCAGACCATAACCTAGCATCCAGCAGTCTGAATAGTTCCTTGTTGATATGCTGGATCCAAATGATTTCCGCCAGATCTGCACATATCCTTTTGCGTTAAATAACTGAAAACGGGATTTATCAGACTAGGAGACCCGTCTTCAATCATCCATAGTCCAGTGCCGATATTCTTTCGCCCAGTTGAGGCGTACAGTCCGGTTATGTGGCGTTAGCAATGGGACTCTGGTGGGCCGGCAGCTCTCATAACCTATTGAGGCTAATTATAACGTGATGGTCTTAGTAGAGACGCTCCTGACTCCTCCCCCGTTGATGTCAGCGGCGATTTGTATCCTTGTCGCTCTACTGTTTGTTACAACTATGCGAGACAGAAGTCGACGACCACGTTCATCCACTAACCTCTCTCTGCCCACAGCGCTGTTTACGGTGCGATGTTATTCCGGAAACAGCGTATTTCCAATACAATCTTGATACTGTCGAACAAAGTAGTGAAACCGCTAGTATCACCGCTGTGATAGTGACCCGTGCGTTGGGCACTCACTATCATCAATCTTTCAAACTCTGTTAGCTCACGACGTTTATGCGTACTGCCATCGAATTAACGTCTACGTGAATGCAGTGATTTCCTCCAGCCTATATACCTGCCGAGCGGTGAATTCGTTCACTAGTGAAAGAGTTGACAGGGTCGCGTTCCCGGGAACCAGGCATACCATGATTTTTAATTTTCTATCACTGAAGTCATTACAGTATACTGCTCATTTTCCATCACTGAAGTTATGACAGTATATTGCCCATTTCCATCACTGAGGTGATTACAATATTCTGCTCATTTTCCATCACTGAGGTGATGACAGTATACTGCTCATTTTCCATCACTGCGGTGATTACAGAATACTGCACGTTTTCCATCACTGAGGCGATGACAGTATACTGCCCATCTTCCATCACTGAGGCGATGACAGTATACTGCCTATTTTCCATCGCTGAGGTGATTACAATATACTGCCTATTTTTCATCACTGAGGTGATTACAGTATACTGCCCATTTTCCATCACTGAGGTGATTACAGTATACTGCCTATTTTGTTCAGCCATTCGTGCCACATTTCATCATAGCGTCTACTAGGTGCATAACCACATTTAGCAACTGTTCTAAAATACCACAGCACTTGATAAATCATTTCGCTTTACTTCAGAACGTCATTCATTTCCATTGTCCTTTCGCACTAACATCTGTATGATAGTTAATGCTTTTTTATAAACTGATCGCGCCAGTGTTTAGCCGGAGAAATTCAGAGCTACGCACTCATCTTTATTTCGGTGTACTTGTTAAAAGATATCTTTTACGGTATCCATCGCACAAAACATTCTGTCCTGATGGAAGCCATTTGAAATTAAATTGTTAGAGCGTTGATGAGAGTCATTAAGCAACATCTGCCATGACAGCTTTTTTCCCCGATTCTTCCGAGAAAAGCAACAAAAAGCTTCATTATTTTCATTAAAAAAAATTTCTGACGTTATTTTACGTACCTTCAGGCTGAATAGTAATTTACAAAAAAAGATTGTTTTGATTTGGAGGTTTAACGACCACCGTGAGCAACTCGGTGGGGTATAAGCAGTCGGCCATCCCTAATTTAGGGCTACTGGTTCCAGGAAGGAAGTGGATCTGTGCTGTAAGACAAACACAACATTCTTGCGTCACAGGAATTCTAACTCGGACCCAACACGGACGAATGGTCTTAAGCCAGCGCTTAGACCACTGCGACACCGGCGACGGATTTAGGAATTTTGCGCAAAAGGTAGAGAAAGTCGGAGCTTCAGAAAAATGCAGGTACAGCCATTAATGTTATTACGCAGTTCAATCAATGATTAACTACGTCACCAACCTGATACATTATTTTTTAGGGTTTAAAGACGTCCACGGGAGTCTGGCTCTAAGTTAGGAACAAGCAGTCACTTGACCCTAATTTAGAGCCAGTGGTTCGATGGAAAGGAGAGAGCCACTGTCATTAGATAAACACACGGCCCATTTCAGACATGTTGTCAGAAGCCAGCGCCTCAGACCACACGGCCACCAACACAGGAATTTTGCCGATACATAAAAGGCATTCTCATATCGTCTTCACGTCTTTTTTCTTTTCACCATATTTATACAGTGACGGACTGCCGATCCATAAATGTGTAGGTCCGCGGGTGGCCTAGCGGGCAACGTTCGTGACTGCCACGGAAAGGACCTCAGGTTCGATCCCAGGCAGGTATGAACGCTCGATCCACTAAATATCCGCCGTGCGTCGGATGGGGACGTTAAGCCGTCGGACCCCGGGTACTGGCCCCCGGTAATAAATAAGGGCGTCTTCCTCCCCCTTTCTACTTCACTTCCGTGCCACTTTCCTATCGGGCACTCTAGCCCAAATCTCCTAGCTTCCTATTTCTAAGGGTTGTTTCAGACCTGGGGTCAGACACTCCCTTTCTAAAACCCTCTACATATGATCATTTGATCATCATTTGATCCATAAATGTCCCTGGAAGATATTTTGTTCTGCCCTCCTTTAGGGAAACTTATCGAGGGTATTCCATCCCATAAAAACACAGTATGTCGGCATAACCGTGTACTCTTTAAACATCTTTTCTACACAAATCTTCGAATCATTGCTGCTTTTTTTTCTTATTTTGAGGCAATAATTAACATTTTACCTTTTCTCTTGGATCGCAGATTCTAGGAAGATTTAATGTAAGAACAAAATTTCTTTCGTACCTGAGAACAGAAAAGGTATGCTCTCTGAGAGAGACTGTCGAAGACTTTATTTCATTCTTATGAATTTTATTGCGATAACTGAATTCAGAATTTGTAATAATTTCTTCGCTAATAGTGAGAACCGAAATCCAAATTATCCAAAAATTCCTTTTTCAATGCTTACATATTGTTAGTAATATAGTCACAAAAAAACTCTTAGGTATCCCACTAAATTGGGAGCACCATTTTTGAAAAAATGAAAGAATGGGTAATTTGTTTTTAGGAAGGCTAACACACAAGAACACATAAACGTTAAAAAAGAAATGATATCAATATAAATTTTCAAGAAATTGGGAAATTTGTGAAAGAATTTAAGCAAATATTTCGTTTACGGTAAACGCTCTAAATATGAAAGTTACAGATATGTGATGGCATTTTTTGGATCTGTATATGCGCATGGCTTATTATCTATGCAAGGAACTAAAAGGTAAGGGATGCTCCTAAACACTGCTAAGATACACTCATTCCTACATGCATTAGTGTGAATTTTCGTCAAATTTCTTTACTATGTTGAATGTAAATAATTATAACCTAACTTTGAACTGACAAACAGCAAATCTGTTAGTTCATTGTATGCACAACATTGTAAGAAAGATGTATACCAAGTTTCATCAATTTATTTACATAGCTTTTGCAGTTATCAGGTTTTCCGTAAAGAGTTCGGGACGAAAATCTCATCCTGCAAAAAACGCGATTAAAGTATAAAAGATAGTTTTGATGGGATGAAAAGTATGTTTATGTTTGCCACCCTCGCAAACATAAATTACATCACATAATTGTATCCAAAGTATTTGCTAGATCCATGAAACCTTGTACAAAATATTTTCTACTACAATTTTATGCATAAATAGTAAGACTAACCTAATTATTTCCCAACTTCCAGCCTTTCAAGTGTCACTTCCCGTTCGTTTGACACCTGGTTTACATATTCCAATTGCTATAACTCTGTATCTATTCATCGTAGACAAGAAACAAAGGCAGTTTTGGAATCCTAAAGAATGGGGCTTTACAATGAACGCATTTTTACAAAATGTGATATTTGGCCCAAAACGACCTTTTCAACGCAGTGGGATACCTTAAAAAAACTTAAAATGCCCAGAATTGCAAGAATTTCAGAAGGAATTTATAAAGTGAGAAGAATTAAAGAATGCGAAAATTAATTTTTAGTTTATGATTTTCAAAGTGAAAGAGTGTTTCTTCTGTAGCTGAAAGAGAATTTCCAGAACTGTAGTTCAGGAACTCCTCGTTTAACCGTATAAATCAGATTCAGATCCCTCTCGCTGGAAAAGAAAACAAACATATGACTTAGAAAGCAGCAATTCAAATATTTTACCATGAGTGAGTCTCAGCGCATTAAGCTGCACAATGAATTACGAGTTTCTTTCTCACACTATTGATAGCCTATAATGGATTGTTTAACTTCAACTGCAAGTGTCAAAAGCGGATTGAGGTAGAAGATATCAGCTCAAAGTGACAAGGCTTAAATCTGAAAGCCATTAATGTGGAAATGGATGTATCAAAACAGTGTTTAGCACAACGGAACATCTGCTACTTAGCTTTTTTTTTCTGAAACCGTCAAAGGGGCAAACACACTTTGTCATTTTATTATGAATTGCTTTTTTTCTATAAATGTATTGAAGTACGAATATAAATTCTACCTGCTCAGAATATAGCGGCTACCAGGATTTCTTCCGGTATCCCGACGGCCCAGACCACGCATGTGTTTATACGTTTATGATAAGCGTCAGCAATTTTGCTGACGTCTTAATTTGCTTTGTACATTTTTTTACAATAAAGGTGTGACTGCGAATGAAATTATAACGACTACCCTGCTTTTTTTAAACGTTTTTGAAGAAGTCAGTGCTTTGCATCGTAATATTTTTCTGATCTGTATCATCCATATGGTTAATCTAATTGTCATTACTGGAATTTTCCCTCCAGATCTGAAAAAAGCGAAAATTATTCCTGTTTTCAAAAAAGGCAGCCGAGAGACTATTGAGAATTATCGACCTATCACAATTATTTCTGTAATGGCAAAAATAGTTGAGTCTTATTTTTTCTAAGCTATTATGATCACTTCAAACATGTCCTCAGCTCTGCACAGCATCGTTTTGTGAAGAAACGCTCAACGCTTACCAACCTGTTCCACATCACAGAAGATATTACGTCATCTATTGACAGAGGATCACAAGTTGATGTTATTTACACTGACTTTGCTAAAGCTTTTGACAAAGTTCATCACGGCATTTTACTCAAGAAATTGACCTGTCTTGGCCTCAGTGATAACTTGATGTCCTTGTTTAAGTCCTATCTTTTCAACCGATCCCAGTCTGTTATTTATAACAACTATGTTTCTAATCCCTATGTTGCGCCATCTGGAATACCCCAAGACTTTAATTTAGGACCACTCCTGTTTTCAATATACATTAATGACCTTCCTTTTTGCATTCATGGCACATGTCTTTTGTTTGCTGATGATCTCAAGCTTTATCGCAATGTACAGACTCCTGATGACTGTCTTGCTCTTCAAGCTGACGTCAATAACCTGCTTCAGTGGTGTACATTAAACCATCTCTATCTCAACATCTCCAAGTGTCATGTCGTTTCCATTTCGCGGAAACGAAAACCAATTCTTTTTTACTACAAAGCTGGCGACTATACTCTTACCCGGACAAACGAAGTCCAGGACTTGGGAGTCGCGTTTGGTTATAACTTGGACTTTAAAAGTCATATCAAAAGAATTGTACTTACAGCGTACAGAAAACCTGGATTTATCATACGACATTCCAAGTATTACTCGAATACTCAGACACTTATTCGCATTTTTGAGACTACGGTCAGATCCTCACTGGAATATGCGGCGATCATTTGGAGTCCTAGCCAAGTAACTCTAGTAAATGAAATTGAGAAAGTTCAGAAAAAGTTTCTTCGACACCTTTTTTATAAATCTACCGGTCTTTATATAGCAGACATCCCGACTGCTGACCTTCTGACATTCTTCAAGATGACCTCTCTGCAATTGAGAAGGAAGGCTCTCCAACTCAAGTTCCTGTACGGTATCATCAATGGAGAGATAGGCGATACTCAAGTTGTAAACCAATTAAGTTTCCGTGTCCCATATTTACCGAGGACAAAATGTGAACTATTTGCAGTGTCATTTTGCAGAACTGATGCTGGAAAAAATTATCCGTTATATAAAATGTATAGGCTTTACAACTCACTTAAAGAATGTCCGGATATTTTTAATGTAAGTAATAATTTTTTTCTATAAAGCATGTTTTGCAAGATTTTAAATATTACTTGGTAATTATCACTGTAAATATAAATATAGCAATTCCTGTAACTCTGTAACTAGATTTACCGTCTGTAGGGATGTGCTTACAATAAATAAATAAATAAATAATTGTGAAATTTCATGTTTAGAAGTTATCACATCAGGTCTAGAGGTAATTTTTTGTCCACGGTAGTATAAATAGGAATTCATAAATACAATGAGGAAATTTAAAATTATAAATATTGAATTCTTAAATACGCTGAGGAAATTCGAATTAGTTTCACCTGCTGGGGTTACTTCTTAAAGCCGTTCACAAAAGTGGTGTA
The DNA here is from genome assembly GCA_039090855.1 of Macrothele yani. Classification (NCBI taxonomy): domain Eukaryota; kingdom Metazoa; phylum Arthropoda; class Arachnida; order Araneae; family Macrothelidae; genus Macrothele; species Macrothele yani. The sequence continues at coordinate 124,407,434 of CM077003.1, read as the reverse complement.
TCATTTCAACCAATAACTAAAGTTATACTCACTAATTTCTTTCATCCTATCTTTTATTGATGAACAAAGGAAACTATCTGTATCTACTATAGTATCCCTGGAACTACTCCCACGAACTGTCCCTGTTTGTTTTCATATCACATTCATACTCATAAGGCACTTAAATTAGTCACAGTGACCTCTCCTACAATCCTCTCTCCCTTTGGTTTCACACCCCGTTCAATCCAGTTGCTGAAATTGCACCTACGAACTGCCCTTTGTTTTTTGCTGGATATTCAATGCCATCGAACAATTCAGCTGCAGTTCACATTCAATTCCATCATCAAAACCTTCTGTCACTTGAATCGCTCCCATGAACGGCCCTTATTTTTCGGGCATCCCTATCATCGAATACTTCAGCAGCACTGTCAATTGGATTGCACCCACGAATTGCCCATTTATTCGCTGCATATTGAATCCCATCATCGAAAACTTCAGCTGCACTCTCACTGGGATTGCTCCTACGAACTACGGTTTCTTCACTGCATATTTAATCACCTCAGCTGCACTGTCACTTAGATTGCTCAAACGAACTGCCCTTTTATTCCCTTTATATTTAATGCTATCATCGAACACTTATGTCTCTAGGGCTCCACGAACTGCCCTTTTTCTCGCTACACATTCAATCTAATCATCAAACACTTAAACTTCACTGTCATTAGGATTGCTCCTACGAACTGCCCTTTTATTTGCTGCATATTCAATTCCATCATCAAACACTTTGTTACTAGGGCTCCCACGAATTGCCCTATTATTCGCTTTTCCAATCCCATCATCGAACACTTCAGCTGTCACTGGGATGGCTCTTACGAACTTCCCTTTTATTTGCTGCATATTCAATCCCATCATCGAACACTTGTGTCACCAGGGCTCCCATGAAGTGCCCTTTTTGTCGCCATACATTCAATTCCATCACCGAACACTTCAGCTGCACTGTCACTGGAAAAGCCCCCACGAAATGCCATTTTATCTTTGCACATAGGAGCGATCACTGTGGTTCTGTAGATGAAGTGTTTTACGAGATTGAATGTGATGTGAAACTTATGGGAACAATACAAGTGACAGTGCAGCTGAAGTGTTCGATGACGGGGTTAAATGCGTCGCGAAAAAACGGCCTAGCGACACCACTTTTGTCACTGGGATTGATCCCACCAACTGCCCTTTTTTCGCTGCACATTCAATCCCATCATATAATACTTCAGCAGCACTGTTTCTGGGACTGCTCCCACAGAGTACCATTGTTTTTCTGTACACATTTAATTCCATCATCGAACACTTAAGTGGAACTATCACTCGGGTTGTTCCCATGAATTTACGTTTTATATCACACACAGTCTCGTTAAATACTTCACCTACAGAATCACAGGGATTGTTCCTACAAATTTCCCTTTTGTTTTCACATTGTATTCAGCACGATCGAGTGCACTTTTTGTTCACATTCGCTGATAGATTTCTTGCGAGCTTTCTTGTTTGTTTTTCATATACCACATTCATTGTGATCGAACATTGGGCTCCCATTTATTTGTAGCGTTTTTCAAATTGTGCATGATGCTATGTTGTTCCTTTATGTTTCCCCCTCTATGTTCTTGAGTGGTGATGCCCGTTCACTTGTAGATCTGTTTTCTCATTGTTTAGCGTCGCTCAGTGTGGCACGCCTTAATCTTGTCTTCAGAATCACTCACTTGAGTGGTATTCGTGTGAATTTTACCGGGTTTGTTGCGCACTGTTGGTGTACAGTGCTTACTGTATTTATTGTTTCTATTTCCGGTTTCCCTGATTGTTAATAGAGTGCCGTGTTGGATGTCCTTTTCTGTTGTTAGGCGTTCCTCGATTACATCCTGGCTATTGCCAGTGCCAATTGTAATTGCTTTCGTGTACTTTGCTGTCTCTGTGTATCGTGTATTTTACCACCTTGTTGTGGTTTTTAGCATTTTTCATATTATCTTGACCGGCGTAGCCGCATTCATCTGTTGATAATGTCATTACTTTCATTCATTGTTTAATTATTGTTTTTCCCACTTTGTGGTGCGCCTGTATTATTTTATGCCTAAAAGTTCAATAAAATTTGTTAATACTCTAGTACTGGTCCTGCGAGTCTTCCTGTTTGTTTTCACATCCCTATCAATTTTATCGGGCGTTTCATATGCAGATTTAGATAAATTACTCGCGCTATCTCCTGTTTGTATTCACATGACATCCATTCCCGTTGAACGCTTTAGATTCCGGAGTTCTTTATAAGTTATAAATTTTTTTGAACATGGCAAAAACTACAGAAATCTGAAAAAAGGGATGATCATGCTTTTAAGAAATTAAAATGTGTATCGTTGTTTTGCATACAAGTCTTCATAATCAGATTTCCACAAAAGAAGGAATAAAAAAAAATAACTACAATCCTGGCATAATCGCTAACGCTATGAGCAAATGTCTCTAATATAGGTCTTAGATTTCTGTATTGAACTTTAACAATTGATTTAAGGCTGTGTTTAAATGAGTGTTAGGCTTCATCTTCTGCGATAGATGGCGCAAAATATCACTCCTTTGGCGGGGCTTTTACGTCTTGAGGGATTGTCCCAGAAGTTGGCGTTAGCGAATGACTGAAGGCCTTACCATATTCAAATGGCAGCGGTCTGTCGTTAGCTCCACAATGAAAAGACAAAATACGGGCTGTTACATTTTAACCAATGACATTGTTTGGGGGTGGAGCTTTGTAGGAAGGTGTAGTTTCTGTCTCAAACTCAAGTATTTTCTGGTAATGTACACATTTTCTGTTCAAAAAATGAAGGTACAGTAGAATTTAAGATGATCTATCGAAGACAAGATTCCAATCTCACTTCAGTGCCCATTCTTTGATTTCTATTTGGCCTAGATAATTAAAAACATCAGACAGAAATGAAATATTTCGTTTCTTGCACACAAAAACACTGCCAAGCTGACTTCTGGCGCCATCTAGCGTTAAATTGGAATACTTTCGATTCAGATAAATTGAATTTAAAAAAAAAGTCTAGCAATTTTTTCGGAAAACTAACTGCGTCACGTATTAGATATGGGTTGCTTTTATTTGTGCTCAAAATTTCAAACTCTACAAAGTATTAATTTTCGAGAAAATGTGTACAAAAGAATTTGCATTACAGATATAGGGCAGAATTTCTGTTACACTAATTCAAAGACAGCCTTAAGGATGTTTTCCCCAATGTTGTCGAAATAGGTTTTCTAAAAAAGTAATATAATATATATTCTTCAAAAATCATGTTTGTGAATTTTTCTACGGTGCAAAAGTTCACTTTAATCTTACGTTTTAAAAGTACATTCTGGATTTTAGAAACGCCCTATGGATGACATGGCTACGTGGAAACTCAGTCATAATCTTAAACTTTCTAAGTTTCTGAATGTTAGTCTTGATGCACAGCACCTTTATCATTTACGTTGTTAAACTAATTCGTCAAATTTCAAAGTTGCTCGACAGCTTTGGGGAAAAAGAAATTTAATTTTAGAAAAGCGAGTAACTTTTCAATTATGTGGTTACTAATGAATTCGATTAATAAGAACATTTCGAAACTGCATAGACCTATTTATTCTTTCTTTTCTAGAAGCGAAGGGTTTACTTTACCCTCATTCTGTCTATTTTATTTTTTTGTACCTATTAAAGTGCGGCATTGTAACACCTTGACGCCTTGCTTATATTGTACATGTCAGAGCTTGTCATCGACGTAGTACGAAACGAGCGTGACTATTTCCTTCATCCGCCTAAACAGTAGCAATTTTTTGGGGGGTTGTGATAACCAATTACTTTAAAAGTCATAGTTTCCTTCAGTATTAGTAATATCATAGATGTTTTTGCGAAAATTTTCTTTGTGCTTAGTTTTTTAAAAGGAGACATACACAGTTGTATCAGAATAATATGGCCACCTACCAAATAATGGGAATAACCACCCTTAGCCTGGATGACAACGGTGAGACGGCATGACATGGACTCAATGAGGCCCTGGAACGTTGATTGCGAGAGCCACATGTGCCCATTCGGACTGCATCTGAGCACGGAGGTCCCGGAGATGACGTGGTTGGGGGTCAGCACGTCGAACCTGTCGATTAGATAGTCTCACAAGTGCTCTATGGGATTGAGATCGGGCGATTTCTTCGGACCAGGGTGAACGGAGACATCCCTGTCGTGTTCCTGAAACAAGTCACGCACCCTCTTAGCGAACTGGCACGGCGCATTGTCCTGTTGGTAATCACCACCTGGGTAAACGTCCAACATGAAGGGATGCATGTGGTCAACGAGGATGGACAGGTAGCCATTGGCGTTCAAGGACCCATTGAATGGTACCAGCTGTCCCAGGTCGTACCACGAAAATATCCCCCAGACATACACGCGGCCACCGGTGGCATGTGTTTGACCGACAAGCGTGTCCGGGTGTTGGTTCTCGTGTGTCTGACGTCATATCCGCCACCGCCCGTCACTTCTGTGGAGTAGAAACCTCGATTCGTCGGAGAAGGCAACCATTTTTTCACACTTCCACTGCCCAATGACGGTAGTCTCGTGCGAACTGCAGGCGTCGTTGTCCATCGACTTGGATTAACATGGGCACCATGACGCAGCGTCCACTCTGGAGACCCAGGCGTGACAAGTTTCGGTCTACTGTTATCGGGGACACGTACCTGGGTGCCACAGCGTTCATTTGCTTGCTCGATTGCTGCACTTTTGCGCGTCGATTGCCTTTTACCAATCGACGGAGGCGACGTTCTCCTTTGGGGTCGATGACCTTTGGGACTATACAGTTATGACGTCAGGATGTACTCGGTGTGTCAGTGGTCCATTCTTAGTACACCTTTACTACAGCATTTTGCGAAGAGCCCTCGAAGTCTGCTGCTTCTGCGATGCTTCCACCCTTGGCGCGGTAGCCGATGAACATTTCTTTTTGAACGTCCGTCAAATCACTACCTCTGCCCATTGTGCTCACGTCACGCACTATGGCTCATCTGTCCTGGCCGGCCGCTTATATCTCCATGTGGTCGATCTTGTCGCGCGCACTCTGTGAGGGTACACTGTGATTCTGGGGGCGGTCATATTATTCTGATACGACCGTGTATATCCTAATGATTTACGAAATGCTGATTTGGTGCTAAGGTGAAATGAATTGGATAACCTCTTTTCTTAATGACGTGTTAATATGATTTTATATCCACGCACTGTTTTCTTTATCATATTAAATAATTTTTATTCTTTATCCTACGCGTGTTCAAGATTAAAATGAATGTTAAAGACTGACAGTTATCTGTGTTTGTACTCTTTGTAAGTACGTTCTTATTTCGACGGAAAGAACTACTGTATAGCCGCCCCGGTGGCGCAGTGGTCTTAGGCGTTGGCCACTGATCATTCGTCCGTAAGGGGTCCGGGTTCGAATCCCGGTCAGGCATGGATGTTGTGTTTGTCTTACGGCACTGGCTCTCTCCCTTCCCTGGAACCAGTGACCCTAAATTAGGGACGGGCGACTGCTTATAGCCCATTGAGTTGCTCACGGTGGTCGTAAAACCTCCAATAAAAAAACAAAAAAAAACTACTATATGTGTCTGTTCCATTGGCGCTATATGTCAGAAATAAATTAGCTACCTTTACTTCTCGAGAGATTAAATTTCTCAAAGGAATTGTGTCCCAGCAAAAACACAAGTGCTGGGAAACTGCTGGCCACCAGCTGGCATTGATGGGTCACTGCTGGCTGAAATCTGCCGCTCACGGCCCGGTAGTTGTCCGTTGGTGGCAGCGCTATCAGTTGGCGAGCCATTGATGGCCCTGCAGCATCGCCGTGAATTGTGGGCCTCCAAGCAAGTGCCACTAGTGGCCCGTTGCTGGCAACCAATGCAACTCCCAACAGCAGGTGGAAGCATCGGGACTGCGCATGCGCAGAAGTAACACTTGCTGTGTCTCTCATGGTACCAGTTAGTTGAAGACGACGCTATCGCCATCGTGTTATTTCAGTGGATGTTAAGAAAAAAATCCATATGTGGAGAGGAGAATTAATTTCCTAATGAAATTTTACGTCGACGAAGATATCAGATTAAGCCGTGAAATACTAGATAACAGCCATGAAATACACCCACTCCATTCCCATGAATAACAATTCATGGAATGGAGTGGATGAATAACAAGAAAAAATTTGAAACCGCTTGAAACACATATCCTGGAAAACCATTTAAATAGCGTTTGTTGAAAAAAAAAAAAATTATGCGCGTACAAAATTTATTAATTATTTGAAAGAAAAAAAAGCAACGCTATGTGGTGTACTCATCCATGGGTTGAATACACAAGACTAGGAGGAATTCGCTTCTAAAAATAACAAGTAAAATAAAATATATTTTACTCTTTAAAACAAATGTAGCTTCGGACAACGGAAAGGAAAGACATAACGTTAAAAATGTAACAGAATGTGACATGAACCCGGGTAAATATATATTTATTCAACAATCTCTTTTCAAGACGGCAAGGACAGTACAAAACTTTGGAAAGCGACTCTAAGTATGTACACTCCTTGAAAATGAGTGAAGTTCCCTTAAGGTAAAAAAAAACTATCGTTACGTTGAAAAAATTAATTTATCAATTATGTGAAAGTGACTTTTATTATAAAATGAAAAAGGGAAGCATTCCGATTACAAATTGCATACCAAACAAATTGCTTCCAGCACGTAAGCGAGCGTTGTGAATTAGTCCGGTCGGTAGCGAGCGCGGCTTTCATGTAAACAGCCCACGATCGAATCTAGTCAGATGCAAACGCCGTTCTTCCGGCCTGTCGAGAAAATTTCCCCAGCGCAGTGCGTTATAATTCACGAACTTCGTAAGGGTAAAATAAAAAAATTGTAGATTTAGGGAACTGCAACCATCCTTGCTTATTTATTTATTATTGCTACTACTGGGAAATTGGCGGACAAGATTCGGCAAGCCACCAGTTACGTCACGTGGTTGCTGGCTGCCACGAACGGCCCACTAGCGGACCACATTAGGCTAGCCATCATTTCTGGCAAGTACTTGCAGGGCCACTGAAGGGCCACTTGTGGCAGCTACTGCCTGTGATGGACCACTGATGGCCCTGTTGTGGCATATGACAACTGATGGGGTGCCAACTGTTGGCCTGAACTGCTGGCCCTTCTGTTGGCCGCCCGGACATTTTATTGACGGTTCTGCAGCGGCAACATAGTGCTGGGCCATTGCTGGCAGTGCTGGCTGCCAGTAATGGCCCACTGCTGGCCCAGCAATACTGTTTTTGCTGGGGTATATCATTACTAAGCTCATATTTTTTTTGCATATAATACGCTTTTCTTAACTCCTTAAAACTCTTATGGCAATGATAACAAGAAAAGTTCTAGTGAAACTTATTTCATTCATTTTAATCACTGTTTTAAATTTTTTGTGAAATAAAAGCCGTGTAGAATCTTGTCGATACGAAATATCTTAAATTGCACAAATAGAACAAGTTAGTAAAATCATGCAATGCATTAATTATGATACGCTTTCCAACTTACCCGAAATCATTACATTACTCAAGTTATGAGGATAATGGCTGTGGAATAAATCTCGCTCCTGTGCCCGGACCTTTGACCCCATTTTGATGATATCAAACAGAATTGGTTCAGTATAACTCCGAAACAATATGATAAAGTTTTGTCGTAATCGAGGCATTTTTACGTAAGTTATGGCACATAAAAGCAATGGAATGGATCCCGATCCTATGTCCTGACCTTTGATGCCATTTCGCCCATTTTCAATAGAGTTTGTCCCCAGGTGGTTCCCTACCACATACTAAAATTTCATTGAAATCGAACCATTTTTACGCGAGTTATCGTGCGGAGAGGCAGACAAACGGACAAAGCTGGAGCGCATATGCTTCTTCAACTTACGGTTGGAAAACATAAAAAAGCAAATCTTGCATTTACACTAATAGTAATTAGAAATAGGCTAAGAGTGTTCTCGGTTTCCCAAGAGCAAATGTCTCAACTTTCAAGTAGTGGTTACTTCATAGAACTTCACTGAATTTGCTTCGAAGTACTACTTAGTAAGTTACATTATTCATTCTGTTTAAAATAGCTAGTTTATATTATAACTTACAATTTGTTTTATGCACCGGCAGAGAAACTTCGGTGAGCGGAAGGTACAGCAGTTAATGAGATTTAATAAAGAACCGACGCACTGGAGAGCAAGATGTTCGCTTAAAAACAAAGAGCCACGCCAACGGCGAAACACCAGAGGGACACAAGAGAAAGCTGTTAACAACATGATTAGTTAGCGACGTGAGACGCTCGCATTTCAGACTAGCAAACTAGTTTTACGGAAGCCCCAGGAAGAAGACATCATTAAATACGTTGTGAATCTGCGACACATTTCTACTTGAATAAGTGAAGACGAACGTAAAGCTAAACAGGAAAAAAGACACCCTTTTCCCAAGTGCTAATGACTGATTAAGTGACAGAATGAAATACATGGAATGGATTAATCTACACATTGCACATGTTTATCCGGTAAAGTTCCAAACGAAGAAAGATGAGAACGAACTCTCGGAAGTAATTAACGAGTCTTTTAAATCCGTTTTGCCATAAAGAATTTTACGAAAAGCTTTTTGCAAAAAAATTAGGGAAAAAGAAAGTGCACTTTACGCTCCCTATGGAGAGGGATGTCGTCGTGTTTTTTAAATGCACAATGTAGGCAGTGTTTTATATAATGAACGAATCCAGTCACAGAAAAGTAATTTTTTAAACCAGGTTCCTAGATTTTGGTAGAAGTTCAGTCTATACATACATATATTTGAATACTAAATTACGTGGGAGATAGGCAATGTATATTAGGACAAAGTCCTCTATAATACTGTTACACACGTAGTATATGAGTTTCGAATAGACAAGTTGACTTCAATGATAATGGAATATTTATAGTTGAAATTAAGAATATTTCTTTATGTACAGTATATATACATTTAAATGTATATGATGATATTTAACAACAATAAAGAGCAGAGGCATCACTAGGAAAAAATTGTCATAAGAGGAGAAATCTTCGCTCCGTAAATGTATTAAATGTATATATACTGTACATAAAGAAATATTCTTAATTTCAACTATAAATATTCCATTATCATTGAAGTCAACTTGTCTATTCGAAACTCATATACTACGTGTGTAAGAGTATTATAGAGGACTTTGTCCTAATATACACAGATTCCTAGAATCTGTAAAATATGAAAATCCTCCAAATACGTGGCGTCAGTAAATAAAGAATCACATCGCTCTTTCCACGTTCCAGAAACACATAGCAACCGAAAAATTTTATTCGGTCACCGTCGGGGAATTGAATCCATGGATCTCTCGATATTTGGATTTAACTGCTATAATTAATATATAGCCAGTGCCGCTAATGCCCACCAAATGGAGACGTATCAGTAGCTGAGCCCATCTTAGGGATTTATGATGTCAGAAGCTGACATAGCGCCGTGGATTGTTGGCCACCGTGGTGTAAGGCTAACGCGCTCGGCTAGATATCGAGAGATCCGTGGGTTCAATTCCCCGGCTGTGACCGAATAACAATTTTTCGGTTGCTATGTGTTTCTGGAACGTAGAAAGAGCGATGTATTTCTTTATTTATCTGTAAAATATTTGCGAATTGAAACAACGATATTCTCACAGTAGCGGCAAAAAACGTTCGCCGCCCCGGTGACGCATTGGTCTAAGCGATGGCTTCTGATGATTCGTCTGAAAGGGGTTCGGGTTCGAATCCCGGTGAGGCATGGAGGTTGTGTTTGTTTTACGACACTGGCTCTCTCCCTTTCCTGGAACCAGTGACCTTAAATTAGGCAACTGCTTATAGCCCATTGGAGTTGCTCACGGTGGTCTTTAAACCTCCAATCAATAAAAAAACGTTTGTTACGAAAAATAACAAACTGCTTACAAAATCGTTTTCATACCGGAAGGTGTTCGTAACAAAAGGAAATTTTCAAATCGAGCCAGTAGGAACTCAGAAATGGAAGGAAACGTAATATCACTTCCCACTTCCTAATGGGAAAACTGTGCGTTATTTAAAAATTAAAATGATCGCGAAATATTAATCATAGTAAAGGGCATAGGCGTATGGGAAGGGGTATTTATCCTCCCCTAGAAATCCCATTATTCCCTTTCTGTTCTTGGAGGGCACCCCCATAGCAGAACGTTCCTGGTCAGTCTGCAACAGATATCATTGTGCCACAAAATAATCTGCCGGTGGTCACTGTGCAGGATAACTACTAAATGCAAAATAACAATAAAAATTGCCCTTAACCTGGGTACTATAGCAATTGCAATGTTAATTAGGGTCAAGCACATTCTGGTCCTCTGTATCTGGAATTTTGCCAATATTTTGAAGCTGAAACACAAAGATTTATGGAATAAAATGATATTTAACAACAATAAAGAGCAGAGGCATCACTAGGAAAAAATTGTCATAAGAGGATAAATCTTCGCACCGTTCTACTTCCCTTTTTGGAACATTTTCCTCCATTTTCAATCTTAAATAAAGCCCTTTATCTAATAAAATTATATTTAATGACCATATAGGACTGAGGGAATATCGCAGGGGAAAAAAATTCAAGATTACTGGGTTCCGTCAAACTTTCGTTTTCGAAAAATGTTGCCTTCATTTTCAAACCAAAACACAAATATTTATGCAATAAAATGATATTTAACAACAATATGGGATAATTCTCTCTTTAATAATCGAAGAAACGTCGGAAGAAAAAAATTTACGATTACGGCAGAAATCCTCACTGCGCCTAACTTCCGTTTTCGGATATTCTGAATGGCGGAAAACTTGCATCTATGATAGGAAATCGAAAAGAAATCTGCGATGTACGTCGCCCGTCGCCGTGATTCTTCTACGGGGATGAGTACAAAAGAAATCTGCGATGTACGTCGCCCGTCGCCGTGATTCTTCTACGGGGATGAGTACAAAAGAAATCTGCGATGTACGTCGTCCGTCGCCGTGATTCTTCTACGGGGATGAGTACAAAAGAAATCTGCGATGTACGTCGCCCGTCGCCGTGATTCTTCTACGGGGATGAGTACAAAAGAAATCTGCGATGTACGTCGCCCGTCGCCGTGATTCTTCTACGGGGATGAGTACAAAAGAAATCTGCGATGTACGTCGCCCGTCGCCGTGATTCTTCTACGGGGACGAGTACAAAAGAAATCTGCGATGTACGTCGCCCGTCGCCGTGATTCTTCTACGGGGATGAGTACAAAAGAAATCTGCGATGTACGTCGCCCGTCGCCGTGATTCTTCTACGGGGATGAGTACAAAAGAAATCTGCGATGTACGTCGCCCGTCGCCGTGATTCTTCTACGGGGATGAGTACAAAAGAAATCTGCGATGTACGTCGCCCGTCGCCGTGATTCTTCTACGGGGATGAGTACAAAAGAAATCTGCGATGTACGTCGCCCGTCGCCGTGGTTCTTCTACGGGGATGAGTACAAAAGAAATCTGCGATGTACGTCACCCGTCGCCGTGATTCTTCTACGGGGATGAGTACAAAAGAAATCTGCGATGTACGTCGCCCGTCGCCGTGGTTCTTCTACGGGGATGAGTACAAAAGAAATCTGCGATGTACGTCGCCCGTCGCCGTGATTCTTCTACGGGGATGAGTACAAAAGAAATCTGCGATGTACGTCGCCCGTCGCCGTGATTCTTCTACGGGGATGAGTACAAAAGAAATCTGCGATGTACGTCGTCCGTCGCCGTGATTCTTCTACGGGGATGAGTACAAAAGAAATCTGCGATGTACGTCGCCCGTCGCCGTGATTCTTCTACGGGGATGAGTACAAAAGAAATCTGCGATGTACGTCGCCCGTCGCCGTGATTCTTCTACGGGGATGAGTACAAAAGAAATCTGCGATGTACGTCGCCCGTCGCCGTGATTCTTCTACGGGGATGAGTACAAAAGAAATCTGCGATGTACGTCGCCCGTCGCCGTGATTCTTCTACGGGGATGAGTACAAAAGAAATCTGCGATGTACGTCGCTCGTCGCCGTGATTCTTCTACGGGGATGAGTACAAAAGAAATCTGCGATGTACGTCGTCCGTCGCCGTGATTCTTCTACGGGGATGAGTACAAAAGAAATCTGCGATGTACGTCGCCCGTCGCCGTGATTCTTCTACGGGGATGAGTACAAAAGAAATCTGCGATGTACGTCGCCCGTCGCCGTGATTCTTCTACGGGGATGAGTACAAAAGAAATCTGCGATGTACGTCGCCCGTCGCCGTGATTCTTCTACGGGGATGAGTACAAAAGAAATCTGCGATGTACGTCGCCCGTCGCCGTGATTCTTCTACGGGGATGAGTACAAAAGAAATCTGCGATGTACGTCGCTCGTCGCCGTGATTCTTCTACGGGGATGAGTACAAAAGAAATCTGCGATGTACGTCGCCCGTCGCCGTGGTTCCTCTACGGGGATGAGTACAAAAGAAATCTGCGATGTACGTCGCCCGTCGCCGTGATTATTCTACGGGGATGAGTACAAAAGAAATCTGCGATGTACGTCGCCCGTCGCCGTGATTCTTCTACGGGGATGAGTACAAAAGGAATCTGCGATGTACGTCGCCCGTCGCCGTGGTTCTTGTACGGGGATGAGTACAAAAGAAATCTGCGATGTACGTCGCCCGTCGCCGTGGTTCTTCTACGGGGATGAGTACAAAAGAAATCTGCGATGTACGTCGCCCGTCGCCGTGGTTCTTCTACGGGGATGAGTACAAAAGAAATCTGCGATGTACGTCGCCCGTCGCCGTGATTCTTGTACGGGGATGAGTACAAAAGAAATCTGCGATGTACGTCGCCCGTCGCCGTGGTTCTTCTACGGGGATGAGTACAAAAGAAATCTGCGATGTACGTCGCCCGTCGCCGTGGTTCTTCTACGGGGATGAGTACAAAAGAAATCTGCGATGTACGTCGCCCGTCGCCGTGGTTCTTCTACGGGGATGAGTACAAAAGAAATCTGCGATGTACGTCGCCCGTCGCCGTGATTCTTCTACGGGGATGAGTACAAAAGAAATCTGCGATGTACGTCGCCCGTCGCCGTGATTCTTCTACGGGGATGAGTACAAAAGAAATCTGCGATGTACGTCGCCCGTCGCCGTGATTCTTCTACGGGGATGAGTACAAAAGAAATCTGCGATGTACGTCGCCCGTCGCCGTGGTTCTTCTACGGGGATGAGTACAAAAGAAATCTGCGATGTACGTCGCCCGTCGCCGTGATTCTTCTACGGGGATGAGTACAAAAGAAATCTGCGATGTACGTCGCCCGTCGCCGTGGTTCTTCTACGGGGATGAGTACAAAAGAAATCTGCGATGTACGTCGCCCGTCGCCGTGGTTCTTCTACGGGGATGAGTACAAAAGAAATCTGCGATGTACGTCGCCCGTCGCCGTGATTCTTCTACGGGGATGAGTACAAAAGAAATCTGCGATGTACGTCGCCCGTCGCCGTGATTCTTCTACGGGGATGAGTACAAAAGAAATCTGCGATGTACGTCTCCCGTCGCCGTGGTTCATCTACGGGGATGAGTACAAAAGGAATCTGCGATGTACGTCGCCCGTCGCCGTGGTTCTTCTACGGGGATGAGTACAAAAGAAATCTGCGATGTACGTCGCCCGTCGCCGTGGTTCTTCTACGGGGATGAGTACAAAAGAAATCTGCGATGTACGTCGCCCGTCGCCGTGGTTCTTCTACGGGGATGAGTACAAAAGAAATCTGCGATGTACGTCGCCCGTCGCCGTGGTTCTTCTACGGGGATGAGTACAAAAGAAATCTGCGATGTACGTCGCCCGTCGCCGTGATTCTTCTACGGGGATGAGTACAAAAGAAATCTGCGATGTACGTCGCCCGTCGCCGTGATTCTTCTCCGGGGATGAGTACAAAAGAAATCTGCGATGTACGTCGCCCGTCGCCGTGATTCTTCTACGGGGATGAGTACAAAAGAAATCTGCGATGTACGTCGCCCGTCGCCGTGATTCTTCTCCGGGGATGAGTACAAAAGAAATCTGCGATGTACGTCGCCCGTCGCCGTGATTCTTCTACGGGGATGAGTACAAAAGAAATCTGCGATGTACCTCGCACGTTGCCGCGATTCTTCTACGGGGATGAGTACAAAATAAATTTGCGATGTACGTCGGCCGTCGCCGCGGTTCTTCTACGGGGCAAGGCACTACAGATATTTTAGCGATAACAGTAAATTTGATTGCTATTTTTTCTGTAGAACTTCTGGATGCGTATGTATGGCGTAAAACAGGTGGTAATTTCCAGCAGAAAAACGGGAAATTTTAGTAGAAGGTAATGAAATTTCTTACTGCATGATGTAGAACAGTGTACATACATACAGTATAGAAAAGTATAAAAGTTGAAGAAAGATAAAATACATCTCCCTCTGCAGCAGCTATCTGACGGATAAAGATCTTTCGAAATTTTTCATAGAAATTTGTCTTGAGGGTATTTTCACATTCTTCTGGGCCAACTGATGGATCTCTAGGGTGTCGTGACACATCCTGCCCAAATAGCCAAAGGGATCCAAAGAATAACAAAGAGATTTACTTTTTATCTTAACATGTCTAATTTTATTTACCCATCTTTTGTTTATGCAGTTTTTCAGTCCTCTAACTTACAATCAAATTTGTGTTGAGAGTGTGATAATAAAACTGTTAGATAAAAAAATAAAAATACCATCGTTTACCACAATCAAAGGTTTATTATGTATCGACTATAGTTTCGCAGAGCTATTGGCTCGGCATCATCAGGACGAATGGAGCGTAAACATTGAAATCATTATGATATCATCAGAGTTCTGACGGTCATGGTTTTTGGTGAGTTGTTTCCACGCGCTTGAAAGAAATGGAGTCGACGTCATGTCGTTGACAAGCTGCGAAGAGTTCCGGTATATGTGGAAAGCTTCTAATACATTAAGCTTGATAGTCGAATCAGGTTTATCAATGAGCGTAGCGTTTTCAAACAAAAATTTATGGTTATTTTCGTGACAAATGTTGGGCTATAGACGACTTTTTTAGTTCACAGTTTCGTACGCAGGTCTTGTGTTCCTTCACACGGAAATTTAAAGACCTGCGAGTCTGTCCTATATATGAAAGTCCACATTCACAAGGTATCTGATAAATTCCCCACGAATTTATGTCTTCGACGTAGTCTTTTGATCTGTAAAAATTCATATGGTTTTTTGGTTTGAAAATAACTTTGAAATTGAAACTCTTCGGGACTTGTGAATGTGGACTTTCATATATAGGACAGACTCGCAGGTCTTTAAATTTCCGTGTGAAGGAGCACAAGACCTGCGTACGGAACTGTGAACTAAAAAAGTCGTCTATATCCAACATTGTCACGAAAATAACCACAAAGTTTTGTTTGAAAACGCTACGCTCATTGATAAACCTGATTCGACTATCAAGCTTAATGTATTAGAAGCTTTCCACATATACCGGAACTCTTCGCAGCTTGTCAACGACATGACGTCGACTCCATTTCTTTCAAGTGCGTGGAAACAACTCACCAAAAACCATGACCGTCAGAACTCTGATGATGTCACAATGATTTGAATGTTTACGCTCCGTTCGTCCTGATGATGCCGAGCCAATAGCTCTGCGAAACTATAGTCGATACATAATAAACCTTTGATTGTGGTAAACGTTGGTATTTTTATTTTATCACTACCTTAGATTTTTTTCTTTTTTAAACTGTCAAACTTGTTTTGGAAGTTTGGTTTGTTTTTGGCTCGGTTATAATACTTTTTCAGTTTGTAATATTTATCATGGTAGGCCTTAATATGCTGCAGTATTCTACACTCAGGTACTGCAGGGATGCACGTTTTATCAAATACGGATTTTATTTCGTTTGCTATTGCCACCGCAACAAACGAAAAGCTAACATTTTTACTGTTGCATTCCAGTGCCAGCTTATATCTCTCTTCAAAACAGAAACTGTCGACATATTCAACACATTTATTTAATTGATGTCATGTCTCATACACACGGAAGCTTGAAATGGGTAAATTTGCTGATGAAACAGTTGTTAGGCATAACTTTTGAGTACTGTATCGTGGTGGTTATGGGGTCCAAAAGCTGAGACTTAGAATTGTTAGGTATGCATACATCCTAACTTTCCTGAACATTCAAGTGGGTGGACCAGATTTTAAAAATAATAATAATAATAATAATGGCTTAAGTGTCGGAGAAAATCCCCACATGCGTTTCAAATAATTTTACATATCTGTGAAAATAAACTAAAACCACCATTTTTTTTTCCAGAATAAATTGAAGGATGTGTTAAGAATCAGTATGAAAGAAAAATCAGCTCCATGATGCTAGGGCAATACTCTACGGAGATTGATACACACTGAACAGCAATTGAATTAAAGACAGCTGGCGTTATGCAAATGTGGCGCTGTGGGCGGCCCTGTAAATGGAAACGACATGAGGTATGCAGCGATCCGACAATATTAGGAGTGATGCGACAGGGATCAGTTAGAGACGGACACACTATGGGTAAGACGAAGGATCTAAGCGCATTTGATCGTGGGCAAATTCTCGGGGCCCGTTGAATGGGCCACTCCATCTCGGAAGTCGTGCAGGCACTGGGATTTTCACGAGCCACTGTGTCACGGGTGCACCGCGAATACATCGAATCCGTTAAAACCATCCATGCAAGCGCCAACTGCCGTGGACAACATCGTATGGATGAGCGGGGTCATCGTCGGCTAACTCGCATTGTAACAGCAGATAGACGGGCCAGAGTGCAAGAAATCACTCGGCAATTTAACGCTGGTGCACAACAACGTGTAAGCAGCCACACCACCCAGAACCATCTCCTCGCTATGGGGTTCAGAAGCCATCGTCCCACGAGGGTACCGCTGCTGAGCGTACATCACAGCGTGCAAAGATTAGCGTGGTCGCGGGAACATCGCCACTTGACCCTAGACATGTACGAAAATGTTTCCTGGACTGATGAATCGAAATTGACGTTGGTACATGCGGATGGCAGGATACGACTACGGCGCAAACCACATGAAGTGATGGATCCTTCTTGCCAGCAGGGTACTCTTCAAGCTGGTGGGAGTGGCATTCTCGTCTGGGGACTGTTTACGTGGACTGAAATGGGACCCCTGGTATGTGTGACATCGTCCCTCGTCAACGGTACCGGGATATCCTGGACGACCATTTGCTCCCGTTTGTGCGTCTTCAACATCCCACTGGGGACATCATCCTGCAACAAGACAATGCAGCTCTCGAATTGTATCCCAATGGTTGGATGGACATTCCACCGAGGTGACCTCGCTTCCTTGGCCAGTTAGGTCACCTGACCTCAATCCCATCGAGCACATCTGGGATGCCATCGAGAGTGATGTTCGAGGCTCTGACCCCCTCCATCAAATCTTCGTGAAGTGTGGGAGCTTTTTTAGGGGTGATGAATCCGTATGGCTTCCCAACGCTTCCGGTGTTTTGTCGAGTCCATGCCGAGACGAATCGCCGCCGTCATCAAAGCGAAAGGTGGTGCTACACGTTACTAGATAGGTATCTCTAATTCAATTGCTCTTCAGTGTAAAAGAACTAAACTTTATCGGACTTTTTCACTTCACCACTAGGTGAGGCTTATTTATCTAGCGTTTCTGGTAAAAATGAAATGGTTTTGAGATTCGCAAATCTTTTTCCAAGAACTCCTGAAGTTTTTTCCTCCTAAATTCACTACAGTAGCAGTTACAGCAAGTTTTGTAAAAAGTGGCATGTTGCTGCACTGCTGCCGAAACCAGTGCTCAGCTAAATTTTGGAACAATGTGTATTAAACCCTGTGGTGTAAAACAATGTAAAACTCAGGAATTTTCTCTAACTTTATTAGTATATTTTTTGGCTCTGCGGGATACTCCCCGAAGAACCAAAACATTATGACCGTCTGCCTAATAAAATTTTGATCCTGCACGGGCAGCCAAAATAGTTCTTAGCCGGAGAAGCATGGATGGTACAAGATTGGTTAAGGTGTCTTGCGGTAACTGGTACCAACACGTTACCAGCAGATTGTTTAACTCTTGTAAGGTACATGGTTCGAACCCACATGTTATCAGCAGATTCTTAAACTCTTGTAAGGTACATGGTTGGTACCAACACGTTACCAGTAGATTCTTTAACTCTTGCAAGGTACATGGTTGGTACCAACACGTTACCAGCAGATTCTTTAACTCTTGTAAGGTACATGGTTGGTACCAACACGTTACCAGTAGATTTTTTAACTTTTGTAAGGTATATGGTTGGTACCAACACGTTACCAGCAGATTCCTTAACTCTTGTAAGGTATATGGTTGGTACCAACACGTTACCAGCAGATTCCTTAACTCTTGTAAGGTACATAGTTGGTACCAACACGTTACCAATGGATTCTTTACCTCCTGTAAGGTACATGGTTGGTACCAACACGTTACCAGTATATTCTTTAACTCTTGTAAGGTACATGGTTGGCACCAACACGTTACCAGCAGATTCTTTAACTCTTGTAAGATACATGGTTCGTACAAACACGTTACCAGCAGATTCTTTAACTCTTGTAAGGTACATGGTTGGTACCAACACGTTACCAGCAGATTCTTTAACTCTTGCAAGGTACATGGTTGGTACCAACACGTTACCAATAGATTCTTTACCTCCTGTAAGGTACATGGTTGGTACCAACATGTTACCAGTAGATTCTTTAACTCTTGTAAGGTACATGTTTGGCACCAACACGTTACCAGCAGATTCTTTAACTCTTGTAAGATACATGGTTGGTACAAACACGTTACCAGCAGATTCTTTAACTCTTGTAAGGTACATGGTTGGTACCAACACGTTACCAGCCGATTCTTTAACTCTTGCAAGGTACATGGTTGGTACCAACACGTTACCAGCAGGTTCTTTAACTCTTGTAAGGTACGTGGTTGAGCCACCGCAGATCGGATTTGATGTTCCAACACAAACCACAGATGCTCGATATGATTTACGTCTGAGGAATCTGTAGGCCAGAACAATACCGGGAAGTCTTCCTCATATTCCGCAATATCCTGATTGCGTTACAAGAGGGGAATATCTTTACCATAAAAGGGTATACCTTCTCTGAAATGATGCTCAGGTAGGTGGTAGACGTCATAGTTTCCTGCACATGAATGACTGTACCCAGGGTTTCCGAACATAGCATTGACCATAGCATTACACTTCCTCCACCGGCTTGTTTTAGTCCCGACTGTGAATCCTGGTGTCTCCACTTTCCCAGGTAAACGACGCCCACATACCCAGCCTTCCACATGGAGCAACCTAAACCGAGATTCATCGGACCAGACGAACTTCTTCCATTCGCCCAAAGTCCAGTTTTAATGCTAGCTTTTGACGGTGAACCAAAGTTAACATGGGCACTCGGAAAGGCTTGCGGCTACGTAGTTGGCAGGGTTCGATGAACTATGTGTTACGGCACCTGAGGACAAGCCGCCAACAGTAACCGATAACTCGGGTACAGTTGGCAAATTGTGAGCGAAGCTATTGCAAAATCTAAACTCATTAAGGCGTCTATTATAACAAATTCTGAAAAACAGACGCGTAAAATTAATGACTTCCAGAACAAAAGTGTGAAACATTCTAAAAAAGGAAATGCCTAAAATGTATCATGAACTACTTTCCTTCACGCATTCGCGTTGGTTGTGATCAGGTTGCATGTAAACAAAGCGGAAAGGACACACTCAGATCGGGAACCACGTTTTTCATCAATACTCGCCGAACCGACAAGCGACGTCATTGACGCCATATTGCTGACCTCGACCGCGATTTCAGCAGTTACAGTTAGAAAAGAAACAAAAGCAAAACAAAACAACAACAAAAAAGCTTACCGGGGTCAATTCTAACGTTTATCCACAATGTGCTCATGTATCTTGTATCCACAATGTGCTCCGCTTCCTTTTTTATCAATTTGAACGAAAATAATTTCAAATTGACGAAAAAAGAACTAAAAAACTCGAGCAAATTGCGTCGTGAAAAACTGCGACTATCGAATGTTAACAAATGTAATGGAATATCCGCGCGTGTTATTTTGATTGAAAAAATCAATGATTAGTGACATGGGGTTGGTATCACGGTGATCGGTTGTGTCCTGTAGGAATAATGACCATTAAACGGACGAATTTTATTAATTTTAATTGAAATTCCTCAATGACACGGAATTTCGGGAATCGGAAGGCGTCAAAATCTGACCATGAACGATGTCCAATCGCATGCCAAAAATCACGGTGATCGGATGAGTCATGTTGTAGCTATGCCCTAACAACTATTTGTTCCGAGTCTCGTACAGAGAGCGGATGTTTTCAATTTTCGCTAAAATTGGTCAGTTTTTTAATGGAAATTATTTTTATGAGACACGACCAATCACCATGACGCCAACCCTATGTCACTCCGTTTCTCAGTGGCAAGTATCGCCGGGATCGGCTGAAGATCTTTAGAGGAGATAGGTAACAAACAACCCCTTCTCGAAACCCAGAAACCCCCTAAAAATGCAAGTTTCTGGACGATTATTCCTTAAAGACACAGAATTTTGGGAATCGCAAGGCGTCAAAACCTGACCATCGACGATGTCCAATCGCATGCAAAAATTTACGGTGATCGGATGTATCATCTTGTACCTATGCCCGAACAACTAATTGTCTCGAGTCTCGTAAAAAGAGCTCCGCTCAGTTACTCCCGTCACAGCATTCAAATTTGGGTTACAGTATCCTTCTGTTGTCTCGTACCGTACAGATAGCCTTTGCTCACCCCCTTGTATGGATGAGCCGTGGTCGACCGACACCTTCCCGGTTATTCGTGGTTTTTGCCTCCTCGGATAACCTTTTGATGGTACTAACCACGGCTGACCGTGAGCACACCACCGCCTCTGTCGTCTCGGAAATGCTCTAGCACAGTCGTCTGACCTTAACAAGTTGGCTTTTGTCAAACTCAATTCTGCTGCCTTTCTCATCTGAAGAACAAGAATAAGCCGCCCCGGTGGCGCAGTGGTCTAAGCGATGGCCTCTGATCATTCGTCCGAAAGGGGCCCGGGTTCGAATCCCGGTGAGGCATGGATGTTGTGTTTGTCTTATGGCACTGGCTCTCTCCCTTTCCTGGGACCAGTGACCCTAAATTAGGGACGGGCGACTGCTTATAGCCCATTGAGTTGCTTACGGTGGTCGTTAAACCTCCAAAAAAAAAAAGAACAAGAATAACACTGATTAACAGAGCTAAGTATCGGGTGTTATTTATACCGTTTCATGGCCTTCACTCGCTCCGTCATTCACCTGCAGTTGCTTCGATTTACATAAAGACGCGCTGATCATATGGTCTCGGCTCTTTGGTGCATGGTATGTTGAGAAGTCATTTCATTTTTAGCACTGTTTTGTAAAAAAAGATCGTGCTTATGTTATCGGTTGAATGTCCGTCCGTCCGTCTGTAGACACCATATCTCTGCAACTATTAGTACGATTTGAAAAAATATTTTTTCATTGGGAAGCTTGAGATGTGCGAATCATGATCCTTTATTTCATTTTTTCTTTACGATGTACAGTTTTGCCGCTAGATGGCGTAAATGCAGATAATGTCGAATTAAAAATGCATTTTATTATATATACACTGGCCTGGAAAAATTAAGGACGAGACGGTTTTTCGAATGTTACGTCGTACAGAAGTGCTCCACATCGACTCAAATCATACGATAAGATCCCCAAGATGTACGAATATGGGACAAGTGAGCAAAACCGTCCAAACAAGGAATCCGAAGGATACAAAGGCACTCTGTTGAAAAGGTAGCTTCGAGCACAACTGTACAGAAGACAGAAACGTCTATGTGACAGGCGCCTGACAAGAAAAATCCAGTCTTTAGTAGGAGATATGATCACCCCTGACTGCGTTGCAGGATTTACAACGTCTGTCCATGCTGAGGACGAGGTTGTCAAGGAGCTGTTGAGGCATCGCGGCCCATTCCTCTTGTAGCGCTAATCGCAGCTGCGGAATCGTTGCTGGCGGCTGGTGACGTGCTGCCAAGCGTCTCCCGAGAAAGTCCCACGCATGTTCGATTGGATTTAGGTCCGTGAACCTTGCGGGTCAATCCATGCATTGAATATATTCACTCTCCAACAGCTCTGCGACAGCCACTGTACGATGAGGTGTTGCGTTGTCGTCCATGAAGAGAAATTCAGGACCCACAGCACCTCTAAACAGACGCGCGTGAGGCAGGAGAACCTCGGTACAATAGCGGACACCAGTGACTGAACCTCCTTGGAAGATGTGGAGGTCAGTACGGCTACCAAGCATGATACCGCCCCAAACGAGAACTCCGCCACCTAAAGACCGGTCCCTTTCGATAATGTTGGAGGTGTGATTGCGTGTTCCCTGCTCTTTCCAGATGTGTATACGTCCAGAATCGCTCGTCAGACTAAATCGGCTCTCATCCGCAAAGAGAACTCGACCCCATTGCTGATGTGTCCAGTTCTTGTGTTCCTGGCACCACAGAAACCGCCGTCTCCGATGAGCAGGAGTTAATGACACACACCGTACTGGTCGTCGTGCAAATAGACCACCTTTGGGCAGCCTCCTGGCCACGGTAAAACGCGATAACGGAGTCCAGTTGTCTGTTGCATGTGCCTTGCGATTTCTCCCGCTGTCTGCCGTCTGTCTCTTTTCGCCTGTAGGAAAATATACCGGTCGTCCGCCGCCGTGCTTGCTCGTGGACGACCTGTGCTAAACTCTCGGACAACTGTTCCTGTCGTTTTAAATGTTCTCCAAGCTCGTGAAACGATGCTGTGAGCGATCCCGAACTCCTGGGCCACAATAGTCACACTTCGACCTTCTTCCAACTTTCCAATGACGCGACCTCGGGTAAAGTCATCCAGATGTCGTCTACTGGATTGCCTGTTGACCATATCACACAGTGGCAGCAACTCGACGTCGTTCAAACCGATGTGCAGCGTGCAATAGCTTTCACCGAATTGCTGAGCGATCATGATCATATGTAGAGGATTTTAGGAAGGGAGTGTCTGACCCCAAGTCTTAAACAACCCTTAGATATAGGAAGCTAGGAGATTTGGGCTAGAGTGCCCGATAGGAAAGTGACACGGAAGCGAAGTAGAAAGGGGGAGGAAGACGCCCTTATTCATTACCGGGGGCCAGTACCCGGGGTCCAATTGCTGAGCTTACACCGCCCGTGTGCTTTATACCCTTCCGACACCCCTACCCCTACGTCATGCTGCATATATGCGCATGCCCTACCGTACCGGACCCTAGTCTATCTCTTGAGTGGTCTTTCGGTCCGTTCTGCCTGCTCGTTCCGTTGTTATGCTAATTTCTCCTCTTCGTCCTTAATTTTTGCACACCAGTGTATTTGCTTACTAAGCATACGATTGAAAAAAATATATTTTTCGATTCCTTTTATGTCGAAGAGTATTTTAGGTGTACTTTCTTTCTCAAGTTAGGCGTAGATTTTCCGCTAGGAGGCGTAAAAGTAAATTACGTTTTCCCCGCTATCTCTTTTTCTAAACCTCCGATTTGAAAGTTTCTTTCTTCAGCGGATGCAGCTCTTGATGGAAAATCTTTTGCGTATAATTTCTAATTTTTGATAAAGAATAATTTGGCCACAAGCGGACGTAAGTGTTTATTTTTTGCTTGTGACGTATTTGCCATAAAATCTGAGCTTTTAAAACCTCGATTTGAAAAAATTCTTCCGTAGACCGATATGACTCACGTCGACAGTCCTGTTAGGAATATTTTCTTCTTCAAATATCGAACGGTTTCTCCGCCAGGAGGCGTAGATGAATATCATATTTTTGTCAATGTCTCTGCTTCTAATGGTCTGATTTGAAAAATTATTTCTTTATTGAATAGTTACCGTGACATGTTTTCCATATAATTTCAAAATTCTGAAGTAATTCATAGACTTTCCGCTAAGGGGAGTAAAGGTAAATTGCGTTTCTCCCGATATCTCTGCTTCTAAAACTCCAATTTGAAAAATTATTTCTGCACCGGATATAGCTCCTGATAGGAAATCCTTTGCATGTAACTTCTAAATTTTGGTAAAAAATGGTTTTGCCATCAGGAGGCGTAAGTCTTAATTTCCACTTCTGATGTATTTGCTGCAAAATCTGAGCTTCTAAAATCTCGATTGAAAAAAAATCGTTTGGGGACCGATACTCTTCACGTCGACAGTCCTGTAAGGCATATTATCTTATTAAGATAATGCATGGTTTCTACGCTAAGGGGCGTAGATGTATATCATATTTTTGTCTATCTCTACTTCTAGGAATCCGATTTGAAAAATTCCTTCTTTGTTGGATAGTGTTTTTGATGCGAAATGCTTTTCATATACATTTGAAATTTTCAAGTAATTCATTGACTTTCCGCTAGGGGCGTAAACGTAACTTGTGTTTTCCCCGATATTTCTGCTTCTAAAACTCCGATTTGAAAAATTCTTCCTGTATCGCATAGAGCTCGTGGTGGAAAATGCTTTTCATGTAATTTATAATATTTGGTAAAGAATGGTTTGGCCACCAGGAAGCATACGTGCTCATTTCTGCTTCTGGTGTATTTGCAGCAAAATCTGAGCTCCTGAAAACTAGACTAAATTCTTTTTTTCTTTCACCGATACCGCTCACATTGAAAACAGTTTTGAGAATACATTCTTGCTAAAATAATGCATTGTTTTCCCGCTAGGGGCGTAAATGCGTATCTTATATTTGGCCATTTCTCTGCTTCGAAGAGTTCGATTTGAAAAATTATTTCTTTGTTGGAGAGCGTTTCCGCTGCGAACTGTTTCTCATATAAATTAAAAATTTTCTTAACTCATAAGCCTGCAACCAGAGGGCGTAAGTTCACCATTCTATTTACAGCAGTATGTGAGGGATTAAAAACCCGATTGAAAAACTTCTTTCTTCGACCAGGTACTACTTTTTCCAGACTGGGTCCATTGACTTTGTACAGCTTTGATAAATTTAATTTGCGTCAGAACGGATTCAAAAGACGTGCTCATTACACCCGAGAATCCAGTGTCATCTTTCTTGTTTGTTGTTGTTTCTCGGTAGTGATGAGGTAAGAGATCAAAATATTAAGACTGTTTTTTTTTCATATGTATGTAAAATGACGGCTGGCCAAGTCAGATATCATTTCCATTGTAGAACCACACAAAATATGAAGCCATTTTACTTAGCATTGATTCATGCTGAGTTCCACCGTTCAAGACCTGAAGAACAAGAAACTTGTCCGCGCGGTGCAGATGTCCGGAAACCTATCACGAAATTTAAAATTCTGGCAAGGGTGGAAAGCGCTGGCCGCATACGTTCTAAATCGATCTTCGATTTAGAATATAGAAAGTGTCGGTTCCAAAGCTACCTTTTATCAAGCTGGGTCGATTTCGAATCCATCAAAGGCTGAAAGATGAGAATATAATAGAGATGATGTGAAATCGATATTACGTCATCGTTTGATTGACGCTGCGCCTGAAGCGAAGTCTACTTTTTGCTTCACCTCCGCTTTACGTCTTTACTGCTATGAATTTCTTTCATATAAGCTTTGCTTTGAAATATCTGAAGTATATATATACCTATGGATGGTATCAGAGGCACATGTTTTTCTTCACATGGAATGGTCATTTCGAGTTTTATTTGCCCAAGAGCTTGTTCATTACACTCGCCCATCTGCCTGTCGATTGCAGCAGCTCTTAGATCATTTGTCTTACGGGTTAGAAAAGATCTTTTCCGGCAGAACAGGAGATCGTCACAAAAAGGAAGTTCGTGGATCCACTGTCTTTTAAATAAACATGATTCCTCTTAAAGACTTTTGCATTGATTTTTCACTTAACATACCGAAATTTATAACATAGGCATGTACTTTATTACAATACATTGACGTTCTGAAATAAAATCGAACAATGGAAACAAGATAAAGGCGGTTTTTATTGCATGAAAGCATGTGAATAATTAACAAACCGGTGATCCTGTGTAGTTGTCTACAGTATTGGTTTATGATCGCTCAGACAGCGAGTAACCAAGTGGTTAACGCCCACGACTTTTTTCTTTTCCCGACAGCAGTAAAAAATTCTCAAGCAAAAAATTTCGATGTAACGAAAGTGGGTAAGGGAAGTAGTCCAAACCATTGTTGAAATCTGATTTTTCAATGCTGTCCCATGAAGCGACGCAACAATAGATAATTTCATTTTTACTGAACAATATATTTTACTAAACTGTCGCTGAGCATTATTTCATTACGTTTTACATAAACCTAACAATATCTCATTGCGATCTTTGTAAATTACGAGAACATTATGCTGAATGTAATTAAAGTCATTAGAGGAATGAATTGTTGAAGCTATGAGAACGGTGCGTCGTAGAGAAATTCGGCTTTCTCTCGACTAAATGGCCGGTAACCCGACCGGTCATTGACAAGACTTTAAATGACGTATAGCACGATGGGATGTAAACTGCAGAAATCCTAAACCAAACATTATTAATCCTCCTCATAACACACTTGCGATTCAGCTTTCCTTTCCATCTTGAGGTCAGATTTTAGCTAGCGCATGCGCAGATTGATTTTCGTAGCTACATCACATTTCATCGGCGTCAGGGTCATCTCTCATGTTAGTCTAAATCTGAACAATATGTACTAATAAAAATAAATATTTTATTTGAGAAACTGAACAGTCGAAATACTGTACTGTTCCATATTCCTTCATTTCCCGCGATTTTGATTGGCTGGGAAGCAAACGTCAATGTACTTCTTTTCCCAAGCGTCGCAGCAGACGGGGTGTTAGATTTATGGTTTCGTCGATGTGAGAAGAATGAAACTGGACCTTATTGCTTTTCAGAGGTCCCAAGCAAAGCGAGAAGAAGGGGGGGAGCAGCGTGCCAATTATAGAATCTTGCGTTTTCAGAGAAAAGGTATTTCTAAGGTGTGGCCAGGTTTTCTAGGAATCCGTCGGACACTTCGGCAAGGGAGAGTTTTCGTTCAGGGGTCGGTTATCAGTGCAAGAAAGAGCGGAAGAGACTCGGCTGGCAGGAATCGAGGAAGAAGGAGGGTTTTTAGCGAGGTGAAAAGGCCTCCCGGGTTCGTCCAAACGAATAAAGTAGGAGGAATGAGACCGGCCGGGAAAAGATAAACGGAATTCGGCGTGCTGACGATTATAGGAGAAGGACACCGACGTGTTAATATAATAAGGAAAGAGTGAGAATGACGGAGAAAGGGAATAAGCAATGAGGTTGATGATAATAGACAAAAGGAATCGGGACAAGGCTTAAAGACATTCCCCGCAACATCTGAATAAAAGTCTTCCTCACTTCAGTCGATTCTCTTTTATATACTAGGTATTTTATTTATCTGCTCCAGTCGGGAGAATTACGGGTTAAACCCCCGATACAGAACTTACTGCAAAGGAAGCATCAAACGAACCCTCCACACAGGGCGCTGTAATAGAACTCAGCACCAAGCCCTGTAACAATACTTACTACTCCCGCCGCCATGATTTATTAAATATTTACCTTTATGTCTTATTTCATTGGTTTTACGACAGTAACATTCATTAATCCATTTACTTAAGTACCCCCTAATATCAGGAATCAGTAAATCGTACTGTTTGTTGTTATGATTTAATTCCACTTAGTATGTACTGGACTGTGGTTCGGTGTGGTCGTGAGTGACGCGAATGTGTTGTTATTATGATTTAATTCCACTTAGTATGTACTGGACTCTGGCTCGGTGTGGTCGTTAGTAACGCGAATGTGATGTTATTGTTGGTTGTTATGATTTAATTCCACTTAGCTATATGTACTGGACTGTGGCTCGGTGTGGTCGTGAGTGACGCTAATGTGTTGTTATTATGATTTAATTCCACTTAGTATGTACTGGACTGTGGTTCGGTGTGGTCGTGAGTGACGCGAATGTGTTGTTATTGTTGGTTGTTATGATTTAATTCCAGTTAGTATGTACTGGAATGTGGCTCGGTGTGGTCGTGAGTGAGCGAATGTGTTGTTATTATGATTTAATTCTACTTAGTATGTACTGGACTGTGGCTCGGTGTGGTCGTTAGTGACGCAAATGTGTTGTTGTTGTTGGTTGTTATGATTTAATTCCACTTAGTATGTACTGGACTGTGGATCGGTGTGGTCGTGAGTGGCGCGAATGTGTTGTTACTGTTGGTTATTATGATTTAATTCCACTTAGTATGTACTGGGCTGTGGCTCGGTGTGGTCGTGAGTGACGCGAATGTGTTGTTATTATGATTCAATTCCACTTAGTATGTACTGGACTGTGGCTCGGTGTGGTCGTGAGTGACGCAAATGTGTTGTTATTGTTGGTTGTTATGATTTAATTCCGCTTAGTATGTACTGGACTGTGGCTCGGTGTGGTTGTGAGTGACGCGAATTAATGCAATGTGTTGCATGTAAATAAATGTATACTCTCGAATCACTCGTTTTATTTCTCACTCACAGAGATATTTGAATGTGAATTATACATAGCATACATTATCTACAAAGAATTCCAGGGTACTCTCCCAATTTTATGTTTCTTTATTTGTTTGAGGGCTTAGCGACCAGCTTGTGAACAGCGACCATCCGCATTCAATTTCGAAGCAAATCCACTGAACTGTCGGGTCTTAGGTATAAAGAGCTGGCTCAAACGAGATGGTGCAATCAGGGAAGAGCCGCCAATGAATCGAAGGGGTGTTTCTTGTGTTATATTATGCCTCGTCTCCGAGGAAGGTGGCGTTATCGACACCTAATGGACTGTGAGAGTGGAACGAGTGTTGTGATGAAAGAATCTGGATTTTTCTGCCGCAAAATTGCCGCTCGTATGAAACGAAACGTCAGTGCAGTGATGCGAATGTGGCGTCAGTAAACAGATGAGGCTAGGATGCGAGGAACCCGAGAAATGGACAGGAAAATCGCACGACTCCACGGGATGAGAGAAACCTTTACCGCACGGCAGTGACCGATCGTACAGCGACATCCACGATGTTAGTGGCTCGCTGTCACAGGTCAGGCTTTGTCCTCCAGCCGCCGTCTGCTTAACAGAGAACTGGTCGCTAGCAACCTATTACTGCGTATTACTTCTATCCTCACCCACAAAAGCCTCAGGTTACAATAGGGCCTTAAACAGCGTGCTGAATCGCAATAGGTCGTGTTTTCTGACGAGTCACTGTTCAACTTGATGCACCATAATAGTCACATACGTGTTCGAAGACATCGTGGTGAACGGCACTTTGCAGCGTCATACCGGCCCAAAGCAAAGTGTCATAGTTTGGGGCGTCATTGGGTTCAATTCGCGATTACGCTTTGATACGAATTGAGAGAACCCTCGACAGTCAGCGATACATCGCGGATGTTTTAGAGGCAGAGGTGATACCCTTCAGACATTTCCTGGCGCTATATTGCAGCAGGATAATGCTCGGCCACATATGGCCTGGAATGTCCAAGACCTTTTCCATACACTGCAGGTACCGCTTTTTCCCTGGCCTGCATGTTCGCCGGATATGTCTCCCATCGAACATGTCTGAGACATGTCTGAGATCCAGATGCGTAAC
Organism: Macrothele yani; assembly: GCA_039090855.1. Taxonomy (NCBI): domain Eukaryota; kingdom Metazoa; phylum Arthropoda; class Arachnida; order Araneae; family Macrothelidae; genus Macrothele; species Macrothele yani. The sequence goes on along the minus strand of CM077003.1, from coordinate 124,377,802 downwards.
ACGGAACCAGCAGAAAGACGAGCAGCCAGGCTTGAGGATGCACGATTGCGAGCACGGCAGTCGCGTTCTGCAGCAACAGATTTCGTTCGTTCTCAACGGAATGAACGCGAGGCGTCGAGGATAGCTGAAACACGTACCCAAAGAACAGCAGATCTGATTCTGCAATATAATCGTCTTGCATTCCGGTACAATCCAGCTGTTGATTATAGTTCAAGTCCGCATGTTGTCATTGACCAGATGAGTCATGTCTGTACCTACTGCCAGGCTCTAAAGTTCAATAATGAAACGAATGGGATGTGTTGCGCTGGCGTAAAAATTAAATTGCCTCAACTTGAAGCACCACCAGAGCCGTTGAAAACTCTACTTTGCTGGATCAACTGCTGAATCGAAGCATTTCCTATCGAACATTAGGAAATATAACTCTTGCTTCCAAATGACGTCATTTGGTGCGGAAATTGTGACTGCTCAATTCATGCCAACTTTTAAAATCAAAGGACAAATATATCACAAAGCTGGCTCCCTGCTCCCGTTCCGAGATAGTGACCATAAATTCCTTCAAATGTACTTCATCGGTGATGATAGAGATGAAGTCGATGCACGTTGTGGAATACATACCTCGCTAAGAAGATCCATCATTTCGCAACTACAGGAGCTCCTTCACGAAAAGAACAATTTGGTGCGTTTGTTCAAAACGGCAATGGATATGATGCCATCAGATACCCACAAAATTGTCATTCACGCCGATAAAACGCCCGCTGGAGAACATGTCCGAAGATATAATGTTCCAACTATAGACGAAGTAGCAATTGTCATAGTCGGAGATCAGTTCCAACCTAGAGATATTGTTCTCCATCGAAGAAACGATCAATTGATAAACGTCGCAGAAACTCACCGTTGTTACAATGCTTTGCAATATCCAGTTATCTTCTGGGATGGTGCCGATGGATATCATTTCAATGTGAAGATGATAAACCCAGTGAATGGTGCAGAAATTAATAAAAAGTGCAGCGCAATGAACTTTTACCCCTACCGCTTAATGATTCGGAGGAACGAGGACAATTATATTTTGAAATGCCGTCAGTTGTTTCACCAGTACATTGTGGATTGTAACGTACCAGGAGATGTGACGTACCTGCCAGAAGGACGCACACGACATAAAGGCAGATCGGAATCAGAATAAAACGTCCGCGTAGCTCAATTGGTAGAGTGACTTATTCCGGAATGAGGGGATCCGGGTTCGAATCCTGGCGTGGACAGAAATGACGGATAAATTTACTTCGTTATAGGATATGCATGCAAAAATTGAAACGGAACGTTTCCTATTTCTTCGTTTGAATCAGACCAAACTCCGCTCCGAAGAATACATTCATTTGCGAGATGCAGTTGTGAATGACGGTAATACAACCAACGTTGGAAAGCTTACTATTTTGCCATCTTCATACATAGGCAGTCCACGTCACATGCAGGAATATGCTCAAGATTCAATGGCATATGTTCGTCATTACGGGCGTCCAGACTTATTTATCACCTTCACGTTCAATCCAGCTTGGGACAAGATACAGCAGCTGTTACTTCCTGGGCAATCACCCGTGGATAGGCATGACATCACAGCACGTGTTTTCAGACAAAAGCTTAAGTCGCTGATGGATTTCATTGTGAAACATGAAGTGTTTGGATCTGTGCGCTGCTGGATGTATTCAGTAGAATGGAAAAAGAGAGGATTGCCACATGCGCATATACTAATCTGGCTATACGATAAAATAACTTCAGACGAAATCGACGATGTGATATGCGCTGAGATTCCACGGGCCGACGTCGATAAGGATTTGCATGCAGTTGTTATCAAAAACATGATACATGGACCATGCGGTACACTAAATCCGAATTCACCATGCATGGTAGACGGGAAATGTTCTAAGCAATATCCTCGAGCATTCGCAGCCAACACAGTAACAGGAGACGATGGATATCCTCAGTATAGGAGACGATCAACTGAAGATGGCGGGAATTCGGCAACTATACACATGCGAAATGGTGATATTGATGTAGGCAACCGTTGGGTGGTCCCATATTCGCCTTCTGTTGTCAAAAACATACAAAGCGCACATAAACGTAGAATATTGCAATTCGGTCAAATCGATTAAATACATCCGTAACTATGTGAATAAAGGCAGCGATATGGCAGTTTTTGGTGTGCAACCAGAAAATAGTGACAGAAATGCAGTACGAGTTATCGATGAAATTGCACAATACCAAGCTGGAAGATACATAAGCAGCAATGAGGCTGCATGGCGAATTTTTCATTTCCCATGCATGAATGCAATCCAGCTGTGGTTGACTTAGCAGTACATTTAGAGAATGGACAGCGTGTTTATTTCACAGATGCAAATGTGCAACAAAGAGCCCTTAATCCACTTGGTACAACTCTGACTGCTTTCTTCACTTTATGTCAGGAAGACGCTTTCGCCAGAACACTGATGTACACAGAAGTGCCCTCTTATTACACGTGGAATGTAACTAAAAAAGCATTCGTACGACGCAGACGAGGGGAGCCAGTCGACGGTCAACCTGGCATTTTCCGAGAAAATACAATTGGTAGACTTTATAAAGTGCATCCTAATCATGATGAATGTTTTTTCCTTCGCATGCTGTTGGTAAATGTGCCTGGTCGTAGATCTTTCCCAGCAATTGAAAATTATTGACGGCGTCACATATGCCACTTTCCGCAGTGCGTGTCAAGCTCTTAATTTATTAGAAAACGACCAACAGTGGGATATATGTATTAGTGACGCGTGCAACACTGCACATCCAAACCAAATTTGAACACTATTCGCAATTATATTGACCGTTTGCTTCCCTTCATCTCCCACAGAGTTATGGGAAAGATATCGATCGCATATGGCTGAGGATATGTTGCATAGAGTACGCCTAGAAAATGCCAATACGACCATGGAATTTACAGAAGGCATTTACAACGAAACATTGATAAATATTGAAGACAAGTGCTTAGCTATTGCAAATAAAGTTCTTAGTCAATTGGGAATGCCAGCAGCCAACCGAACTACGACTGCTTCATTTGATGTGGATTTGCGCCATGAACAGAGTTACAACACCGGTGATCTCCAGTCATATGTCCAATCAGACATTCCCAAATTAACGTGTGAACAGAAGGGAATTTATGATCGCATATTGCAAATGATAAATGACGGAGTTGAGGGGGGGGGGGCTTCTTCTTGGATGCGCCAGGAGGAACTGGGAAAACATTCCTTATCAGATTGATTCTGGCAACGGTTCGATCAAAAAATGACATAGCCGTAGCTCTCGCTTCGTCTGGAATAGCTGCGACATTGTTACCAAGTGGAAGGACTGCTCATTCAGCTCTGAAGTTGCCATTAAACATGCGAATCATCGAGACTCCCACGTGCAATATTTCCAAAGCATCCGGTATGGGAAAAGTATTACAAAAATGTAAACTCATTGTTTGGGATGAATGCACGATGGCACATAAAAAATCGCTTGAAGCTCTTGATCGATCGTTGCGAGATTTGCGTGGAAACTTTCAACCATTCGGGAATGCATTGATATTGCTCGCAGGAGATTTTAGGCAAACATTGCCTGTAATTTCTCGATCGACACCAGCGGACGAAATAAATGCTTGCCTGAAATATTCAACATTGTGGCGACACGTACGTACATTGCAGTTGACTACGAATATGCGTGTCCAGCTGCAGAACGATCAATCAGCCAAGGTATTCTCACGGCAGTTACTGGACATTGGAAACGGACAACTGCCAGTCGATGAGACGTCAAGACGAATATCATTTCCTGGTAATTTTTGTAATTTAGTTACATCGAAAGAAGAACTGATCGAAAAAGTACTTCCTAATATTCAAATTAATTATAAGAATCACGATTGGCTCAGTGAACGAGCTATCCTTGCCGCGAAGAATAAAGATGTTTATCAAATTCATAATGTTATTCAGTCCAGCATTCAAAGTGAGGAAATTACATACAAGTCGATAGATACAGTTGTGGAAGCAGATGAAGTAGTTAATTATCCAACGGAATTTTTGAACTCACTTGATCTGCCAGGGATGCCACCACACATATTAAAATTGAAAATAGGTGTGCCAATTATCATGTTGCGGAATATTAATCAGCCAAAACTCTGCAACGGCATGCGACTCGCAGTTAAAAAACTGATGAAAAATGTAGTGGAAGCAACGATTTTAACGGGGCCTTTCGAAGGTGAAGATGTCCTCATCCCTCGAATTCTTATGATCCCGACCGATACACCATTTCAATTTAAAAGATTGCAATTCCCAATTCGATTGGCGTTCGCAATCACAATCAATAAAGCTCAAGGTCAATCTTTAGAATCGTGTGGTTTAGATTTAGATGCGGATTGCTTCTCACATGGACAACTGTATGTTGCGTGTTCCCGCGTCGGCAAACCAGATAGCCTTTATATCTACGCAGAGAATGGAAAAACAAAAAATATTGTATACCCACAAGTATTGCGAAATTAAACTTCTATGAAACGTATGCTTTGTTTTGTTCCTCATTTCTCATCCATGCAACCACAATGTGCCACAGCTACGCGTGGCCGGGTATAGCTAGTAATACTATAAAAAGTACATTTCACCTTTTTTAAAGATACATGAGTCATTGTCAGTTTAAAAAAATATGTTGCAAAGCAATTTGTTGCTTCGAAAAACCACGATGAAAAATGCTTAATATTTGAAAAGTCCTCCTATAGGAAAAAAAAATAAAATACACACCTATTTAGAAAAATAATAAGCTCCAACAGAAAATAAAATGACTAAATGACTCACATTAATGACAAAAAACAAAATTTCTTTGTCGCGGGATTCGTTTTATGATGTACGGGAGTCAGATTGCCGAGCGTTTGTGACTCAATTTATAAAGGCGCAAGTTACCTGTTCGGCAAACTTTATAACGTTGGGTGTTCGATCCTCACCGGAAGGATTATAGGATTATCTGCGGGTAAGCGCTGTACAGGGTTGTTGAATTTTAATTTAAGTACGGATAAACCAGAAATGTATTTTTCTGAATTAAATGGAATTTCTGTCTACGGAAATATCTGTGAAAATACGGAAGTTAAAATGAACGGGCACTTTTAAAAACGGAAATTTCTGAAAAACACGGATACCTACCGGCAACTTTGCTGCACGTTATTTTCAGAAATTTTCCGTGAATTCACACCACTTATTTTTTACAGTGTAGAGTAGTTACTACTACGAACATTCATAAATTAACTATTAGTTTACACATTAATTTGGCAATAAAGTCATAATTTGGTGAGAAAGAAAACAGCACAACACAATACATGTTTCTCTGAACCATCTGAATAACAAAGAGCATATGGACACCAGCAATACTTTTATTCTAAAACTGCAGCTACCCGAGAGAAATCGCTAGACATACAGAACAGTTTTCTTTCCGTCATTTTACGACTCGCATGAAAATATAAATTTAGGACAAGTCGTCCTTTCCCAGTTTAATGGGAACCAGTTCTAGGAAAGAGCGTAAACTACTCTCGTTGGAATGAACATAGCATGCATTCATGCCTTGTGGGGGATTTGAACCCATGCTCAGCAATACGAAGAGAGTGAATACCACGCTCCCACGCTGTAAACTTACCTGGGAGCCCACGCTAATGGAATCAGGTGTATTGGGTAAGTTTTCGCCGTTTGGGGTTACCCGAAAGTAAAGTTTTTATCAGGCCGTCTGGCGTGCACTATTTCAGGTATTAGCATGATTTTTGCTAAGTGCGCATTCTCCTCTTTCCACATTTTGCTTCTATTTAAAAAAATGCACGGTCACTGAAGTACACTGGCACATACACTGAAGGAGCAAATTATTAAAAACACCCAGCAGCGGTGCTACGGTGCCTGGCGCCGTAGGCAATCCATCAAGCTTTGCTCCACAAAAATGTATACGTGTTGTTCATTTGCGTGGCTAAACGTATCGCATTTATTGAACAATTTCATGATACAAAAATACAATGTTAGTTAAATAAAAGCTAATGTAAACTACATGCATTTCCTTACTGATCTAATGTAAATTAAAATTCCATTTTGGATGCTTCATTTTTCCGAAAATTGGCAACAAGTGTCTCCGAACCTACGTCATGGGCATTTTCTTGTAGGTAATCCAACAAGGTAGGATCTTTTCTTGATCTCCCGATGCAAAAAAATAAAGGAAAAAAAAGCAAGAATTTCAACGGAATGAATATACTGATGGATCCTCTTTTACTCTTAGCCCTGTTGTCATTAACCATCCTCGCTTAAGTAAGACTCAATCACATTCACATAGCTTTGTAAACTCAGAGTGTGACAGTTGCTAACCTTTATACGTTGAGCGTTGCCGCTATTTTTTATTGAATAGGTATTTATATTGAAAGCAGAATAATACATAATCCATTTTCTTTAAAAAAAATGTGTCTCTCTCAGGCGTCCCTTGACTTGCCTGCTGCATAACAACGGGTCTGATTTATTACAGTTTTTTGACAGATGAGCTCTTTCACGTCGGTCGGATTTACTGCAAGCTGACTTACCCTTCCCATAAGCACAGGTCGTCTTCATTTGTCGCTTAGAATTCATATGTTATATAGAAAGGACAACAGAAAATAAAATTGTAATTGTTTTTATTATTATTATTCTAATTAACTCATTCTATTTTACCAACTCTAATTCTTGGCACTCCTCAAATTTTGACCCTCTAGGCAGCCACCTAATTCCGCCTATTGGTTGAACTGGCCCTGAGCACATCTAATAGCAATCAAACATATGCCATCCTCACTTAAGTAAGACTCAATGACGTTCACGTGGCTTTGTAAACTCAACTCACACCAAAGGAATCAGACGCGTACGAAACATAGGTAGCGGTCATATGAGCTAGACTCGTGGTTTCAAGCTGTCTTTGAAAATTAGTGTTAGGGCTCATCTACTGCGATAGATTGCGCAAAAAATCACTCCTCATGCGTGGCTTTTACGTCTTGAGTGACTGTCCCAGCAGTTGGCGTCAGAGAATCACGTCAAACTTCACCATATTCAGAATGAAAGCGGTCTCTCGCTGGCTCCACAATGAAAACACAAACTACGCGCTGTTACGTTTTAACCACTGACGTTATTTGGAGGTGGAGCTTCTATAGCTCAAATTCAGGATTTTTCTGCTAATATGCACATTTTCTCTTCAAAAAATGAGCGTACAATAGGATTTAAGATGATTTATAGAAAACAAGATTCCAATCTCTCTTTTGCCCCTATTCATTGATTTCTATTTGGCTCAGATAATTAGAAAAATCTGGTAGAAATAAGAGATTTCGTTACTTCCAGACAGAAACACCGCTATGCTAACTTATCGCGCCATCTAGCGCCAAATTGGAATGATTTCGAGTCGGGTAAATTGGATTTAAAAAAACACATTCATTTTTCGGAATAATAACTGTGTCATATGTTAGCTATGGGTCGTTTTTATTTGTGCTCAAAATTTCAAACACTACAAAGTAATAGTCTTCGAGAAAACGTGTAGGAAAGAATTTACATTGCAGATATGGGTAGAAGATGAACCCTAACACTCATTCAAAGACAGCCTTAAGCGTCTTTGAAAGAGGCAGGTGTACCATTAGTGGCACACCAGCATAAAATGTAGTCAGCGGTCTTCCTGTACGCAGAAACAACTGGTAGACGTTCAAAACCAATGGCTGATAGGAAGGATTGTAAGAGATAACAAACGCGCTCGGTTGCAACAAGTAACCGTGCAGTACAACAAGGGTACCTATAAGAGAATTTTAGCATACACAGCCGGCCGCATATTGGCGAGAACGGGCTAAAATAGCCGACATCCATTTCGTGTGCCATTCGTATCTGTTAAAAATCGACGGATTAGTCTACAAATGCACCAAAACTAGACCCTTGGGGAATAGAAGAAGGTCACGTGCTCAGAATAATCACATTTTCAGTCAATATACATAGATGAATGGACCAAAATATGGGTTGAACATCACAAATCGGAAGATCCCATCTAGCTGGAGTTAATTGTGTAAGCCAGTGTAAGCGGTGTAATAATCTAGGTCTATTTTGATGGCTGACATAGGGTACCTTAATACCTGAGGAACAGCGTTTGAATGTCATGGGATATGTTGACATCCTTGTGGATCAGGGCCACTCGTACATGAGCCTGGTGTTTCTTGATAGAGAAGGCTATTTCCAGTAGGATAATGACCCATGCCACGTGGCTCATGTCATCACCCAGTTCCCATCCAGCTGGAGTTAATTGTGTAAGCTAGTGTAGGCGGTGTAATAATCTGGGTCTATTTTGATGGCTGGCATAAGGTTCCTTAATACCTGAGAAACAGCGTTTGAATGTCATGGGATATGTTGACATCCTTGTGGATCAGGGCCACTCCTACATGAGCCTGGTGTTTCTTGATAGAGAAGGCTATTTCCATTAGGATAATGACCCATGCCACGTGGCTCATGTCATCACCCAGTTCCCATCTAGCTGGACTTAATTGTGTGAGCTAGTGTAGGCGGTGTAATAATCTGGGTCTATTCTGATGGCTGACATAGGGTTCCTTAATACCTGAGGAACAGCGTTTGTATGTCATGGGATATGTTGACATCCTTGTGGATCAAGGCCACTCCTACATGAGCCTGGTGTTTCTTGATAGAGAAGGCTATTTCCAGTAGGATAATGACCCATGCCACGTGGCTCATGTCATCACCCAGTTCCCATCTAGCTGGAGTTAATTGTGTGAGCTAGTGTAGGCGGTGTAATAATCTGGGTCTATTCTGATGGCTGGCATAGGGTTCCTTAATACCTGAGGAACAGCGTTTGAATGTCATGGGATATGTTGACATCGTTGTGGATCAAGGCCACTCCTACATGAGTCTGGTGTTTCTCGATAGAGAAGGCTATTTCCAGTAGGATAATGACCCATGCCACGTGGCTCATGTCATCACCCAGTTCCCATCTAGCTGGAGTTAATTGTGTAAGCTAGTGTAGGCGGTGTAATAATCTGGGTCTATTCTGATGGCTGGCATAGGGTTCCTTAATACCTGAGGAACAGCGTTTGTATGTCATGGGATATGTTGACATCCTTGTGGATCAGGGCCATTCGTACATGAGCCTGGTGTTTCTTGATAGAGAAGGCTATTTCCATTCGGATAATGACCCATGCCACGTGGCTTAGGTCATCACCCAGTTCCCATCTAGCTGGAGTTAATTGTGTAAGCCAGTGTAGGCGGTGTAATAATCTAGGTCTATTTTGATGGCTGACATAGGGTTCCTTAATACCTGAGGAACAGCGTTTGAATGTCATGGGATATGTTGACATCCTTGTGGATCAGGGCCACTCGTACATGAGCCTGGTGTTTCTTGATAGAGAAGGCTATTTCTAGTAGGATAATGACCCATTCCACGTGGCTCAGGTCATCACCCAGTTCTACCAGGAACATGACAGTGACCTCAAAGTGCTAAAATGATCCCCAGTTCTAAATCCAATGCAGAAGTTCTGGGGTGCGATTAAGAGAGCCATTGATAAAAAAGAGACTCCTGGAATGAACATTCAGTAATTGACTGACGCCATTAAATCCGCTTCGCTGAGCATACCTGTAAAACGACATCAGCAGCTTGTTTAATTCATTCCAAATAGAATCAATGCTATTGTTGTGAGGGTCGTAATTAGGTACACGTTCCTAATAATTCGCTACTTCAGTGTGTTTCCTGTATACGAGACGGACTCTGTAAATAAACAAACATGTCGATTTCTTCGTGAAGTTTTGTTAGGGCAATAGACGCTTTCTTGATGCGTCGAACAACCACTATGAAGAGAATTTAAGCTGTTGAAAGGTTCCGGAACCTGGATTGATGTGTACAACAATGGGAAAAAAACGAACGGACAGAGTGAGTATAAGTGTGTCTCTACATGCTTGGCACAAAATCGATTCGTTCTTGGATCGAATCCCCTGACAGGAGACAAAAAATGCTATTTAAGAATATTAAACGCATCAGATCTTTTTGAAAAACCTGAAATGCTTCAGAAACGACTCTAAAAGCTGATCTTCTCCATAAGAAAGTTCAAGTTCTGCCTTTGTTGGGTTTGCAATGAACGATCATTTACTATTAGCGCTTAACCGAACGATCACTAAAAGTCTTTACTGTCTGGAAACTGACAGAGTAAACGAGGATTTGAAGTCTAAGTGTCCCAGTTTAGTGAATCAGAAAGATGTTTTCTTCCATCGGGATAACGCTAGACAGCATGAGGGTCGATCTCCCATCACAGCATAAGTTGCAGGAATTGGGCTGGGAACTTTTGCCTTACCCACTTTCCTGCACTTAGCTCCAATAGATTTTTACTTGCTGCGGTCACTGAAGAATCGTAGAGCTGTTTAAAAATTAAAAGATCGTATAGAGGTTAAAAATGTGATTCCAACGTTGTTGACTTCATGGACTCGGTTTCCTTTAACTGGGAAATTAAACAACTAACCGAACGACAGAGGTAATTTCCAATAATAAAAGCTATGCAATAGAATGAAATAAAACATTGTGTCCGCAAAACACGGCTTTGTTTTTTATTTATGTGGAGAGCAAGAACTTACGTACTTACCCAGTACTTTGATTAATGAAGCTTTGCGGAGCCTCGTCAGTATGGGTAGGAAGGGATGATGCAAGCCTCCCCACCTCCCAAAAAAGAAACATTTTTACCTTGCCAATCCAATATGCAGTACTTTTTAAGGGCATATTTGAGTTATCAAAATTCACGGAAGCGCTTTGGATTGTTTGGTTCCTGTGGTTGAGGTCTGGGAAACAGTATGAAGATTTATTTAAACAATTCCCATATACAGGATGAAAGAAAACTAGTGGCGCCATTCACTACTTGTAAGAAAACTATGATCCATCGACATAGTCAAAAAAGTGACGTATGTAATTATGGAGTATCCATTGAGCTACCATCACCGTGGACCCGCATTTTCAGCAGGTTCTGAAATTAAGACTGGCGTTAAATATGACATGATATTTTATGTTACTTTGCGTGAACATCGGACCTATGCAATAGTTAAAGTCAATGCACGTGTTTGTGATGCATCACATTTATGTTTAATTCTATTATTTGATTTCGAACTCCAAAGGAATCGTTATTATAGTGTAAATTTGTCTCGATAAAGCCTCCCGTTGGAAAGCGAAAGCTTAGCACAATAAAATATTTTTCGCTGTACACCATTTCACGAATTTATATGACTTTGTCATCTCCTTAATTTATTTAACCTTTCAATCAATTTCTGTTTTTAATAAGAAAAGGTCATGCTTGCTTTTGAACAGGTGTTTTCTTCCCATTTTGTAGTTCATCTACGGGACCCGCTAGACACCTCCAAGTATTTTAGTCAAGCAAAGTCACAGGCATAACATGAGGAAAGAATCAACACATTCATCTATAAAGACTTAATTATTTAGGCGGCCGATGTACCAAAATGGTGCATACAATTTTCTGCGGTCTTCGAACAAAAATGTTCAGATAAGGACCAGGTTTTAGGAAAGCTACGAAAAACAAATACTTTTGCACTCTCGTCTCATCCGTACCTACGGTACACCTTTCATTGTATTAGTAAAGCCATTCCTTGATAGCGAGGGTTAGCGAAGAAATCCTGAATAGAATGTGAAAAAGATATTTTATTATAAGAAACGCAGACAGTGACGACTATGGATGAGTAATGCGGTAATTATAATTACATATACATCCTTTTGAAACTTGAATACGATGATAATTACGTTCCATGTTAATGGTGTCCTGATAATCAAAATTAACATCTATTTACATTCATTGGACTCACAACACTGGATTAATGTCTCATTGTCTGTTATCTTATGTGGGTTCGTACATCATACGACACATCCTCGTGTTTTCAGAAGGTGGCGCGTTGCTTGGTGCCTGCCGCTAATCGTGTTTGGTTACGGTTTGTTCCCAACAATAAGCACTCCCTTCTAGTAATTTATTCTTTGCTCCATGACCCACGGCATTATGCGGAAGTGCTAGTCAATGGACATTATCATGTCACTGGGTAGAACAAGTGACTCAAACATCATTCTCCTTTATTATGTTCTCTGTCTTCGTTATAGCCCGAATGTAACTAAAAAAATGCCGTGAATAGTTAGTGTTTCACCCGGATTAAGACGGTTTACCGATCATAAACACGCCACCTGGCAGTCAACCATATACCTTCGGTAGATAAACTACATGTTCACGGTGTTTAAACTGTTCGTAGTGTTACTGTATTTTAACCTTGACAATATGGTAACGTTCTTCTTAAAATGGTTATATGCTTGTTTTTCCTCGTGCGATCAGTCGACTGGCAAACACCACGTTTTTATTTCCCGGTCATTAGACTGTTAATGAACATTACGGTATGTTACTGTAAAATTACGGTTTATTGACTAGCCACTCAGTTGCCGGTGTATCAACCGTAATTTGGCCCTGCAATGTTTTACAGTGATATGAAAGGGTTGGTGTCAATCATTCGCCTATATGACCACTATGAATGACAAAGCTAATCGCAAGTTTATTCATTCCAGCCGCGTTCGGCCTACTTGTGAGAAAGCGAATATATTCGTCCGAGCTGATTTCAGCAGGTTTCGCTAAACCTGTTTTTCTTCGTTCCAGGGTTAAAGAGTTGAGTTTTGTTTTGATTTATTATTTCTTTTTAATTGAAGGTTTAACGACCACCATCAGCAACTCAATGGGCTATAAACAGTCGCCCGTCTCGAATTTAGGACCACTGATTCCAGGGAAGGGGATAACCAGTGTCATAAGACAAACACAACATTTATGCCTCACCGGGATTCAAACCCCGACCCTACTCGGACGAACGGTCATAATCCCGTGCTTAGACCACTGCGCCAACGGGGCTGCTTGATTTAAAGGCGCACATGTATCATTTCCCAACTCGTATATTATTACACAGTCTTATCAGAATAACACGACCAACCCCGGAATCAGAGTGTACCCGCCCAGGCGCGTCACAGAGTGCACGTGACAAGATCGGCCTCCCTGAGATATAAGCGGCAGTGCAGGACAGATGAGCCACAGTGCGTTACGTCAGCAGAATGGGAAGAGGCAGTGATTTCACGGACGTTCAAAAAGGAATGATCATCGGCTACCGCGCCAAGGGTGGAAGCATCTCAGAAACAGCAGACTTCGTGGGCTGTTCGGAAGGTGCCGTAGTAAGAGTGTACCAGGAATGGACCGTTGGCACACCGAGTACCTCTCGACGTCATAACTGTGGAGCCAAGGCCATCGACCCCAGAGGAGGACTTAGACTTGTAAAGGGCAATCGACGCGCGACAGTGCAGCAATTGACCACGCAGATGAACGCTGTGTCACCCAGGTACATGTCCCCGATAACGGTAGAGCGAACTCTGTTACACATGGGTTTCCGGAGTCGACGCTGCGTCAAAGCACCCATGACAACCCAGGTCCATCGACGCCTGCAGTTCTTATGGGACTACCCTCATTGAGCAGTGGAAGAGTGGGAAAAGGTTGCTTTCACCGACGAATCGAGGTTTCTACTCCACAGAAGTGACGGGCGGTTGCAGACACGGCGTTAGACACAAGAGAACTAATACTCGGACACGCTTGTCTGCCAAGTACAGGTCAGTGGTAGCAGTGTGCATGTCTGGGGGATATTTTCCAGGTATTATATGGTGCCGCTGGTACCATTGGATGGGTCCCTAAACGCTAATGGTTACCTGTCCATCCTCCCTGACCACATGCATCCCTTCATGTTGGTTGTTTACCATGGTGGTGATGGTGTCTACCAACAGTACAATGCGCCCTGCCATGTCGCTGAGAGGCTGCGTGATTGGTTCCAGGAACGCGAAGCGATGTCTCCGTTGGCCGGTGAAATCGCCCGATCTCAATCTCATAGAGCACTTGTGAGAGAGACTATTTGCATCGACAGGTTCTACATACCGACACACAATCACGTCATCTCCGGGACCTCCGTGCTCTGTTGCAGTCCGAATGGGCACGTGTGCCTCATGCAACCTTCCAGGGCCTCATTGCGTCCACGCCACACCGTTTCGCTGCTGATATCCGGGCCAAGGATGGTTATTCCCATTATTAGGTAGGTGACCATATTGTTCTGAGTACGACTGTGTATGTACTGGAAGCAAACAACGTAACTGTATTTAATACGTTTGACTTCTCCAAAACAACAAAAAGAAAACGAATATTACAATTTTGCAAGCATTTGGCTTTAATGGGCTACTTTAGATAATTTCGGCTACTTTTCTATATGGAAGTTTCGCAATCATTTCAGAGTTGTTTGCTTTTGTTAACACAGTAAGCTTTTGTTGAAAAAAATAATGCGTGGCTTAATCATTGCTTGAAAGGTTTTCGGCAAATTTCGGTTAAAATATTTCTCGATGTAATCCGACTCTGTCCTTCGAATTTGAACACATCCAGCATAAATCTTACAATTATGCTTCTACTTTTGGGACCTTCCTCCGTATGCCCCAGACAGGCGAAACTTCTGAGTTAGTATTCATTTAGTATGTTTATAATTATTCTCGTAAATTGTCAAAACGTGTTCATTCGTTTGGAATAAAAGGGTGGCAGAATAAAAATGGAGCTTGTTTATTCTGACTTTTCCGCTGTGATGCACAAACATCATTCTTCGAAATTACAAATGCCTTAAATCATTTAAAACACACGCAGAAGTCGTTTATTTTAAGACAGCCTTAAATTAGTGTAGCTAAATAAATGGGCACTGGCAGTGACTGCTTGAAGCAACTAATGATTTTCTTGTTTACACAATCCCCTATTAAAATTATTTGTTGCTCCCTGATTTTTTTAGAAAATGCTGTTTGTTAAATACACTCATTCCGTTACCCCCTGAGAACATATTTATGGATGAAGAAACCACTGTTTTGACAGGAACAAAGGGAAGTGGAATTGCAATGTATCATGAACTGAAAGTTGTGTCTCCTAAGTCTTAATGATAATGAATGCAAAGTTCCAGTAATTCATATATAGATTTGCAAGTTGTTTTCAAAATTCGTAATGAAACTTTCGTAGTGTGTTCTACAGCGCAAAATATGATAATGCAAGAAGGATGACACTAAATTCTCCGGTGTTTTGAGTGTGTCTTTTGAATCTTTTCTCACACGAAAAAAAAAGGTTTTTCAAATGAGACTTTTAGAAGAAAGCATTTAGCGAAAAAGAGAATGCTTTTCGTCTCGTATACAGAAAATCTACGCATAATTTAAAATACGCAATGTGAGAGGGTTATTCATAGTAAATAGAACCGATTACACACAAAAAAACGTCAACCAAGTTTCTACAATCGGTAAAACATCCCCACACACAAATACACTGGCGGAAAGTGAAAAAAGAACACCAAGAAGGAATTGGCGGACGATCACGAAATTTAGATATGTTAATAGGGTCGAGTTTACGTAGGTGTGATGTTAATTTCGGGACCAACCGGTGAGCGCTTACGCAACAGCACGGCATAATATGCAAATTATCGTCGGTGGTATTTAAGGAGTACGGCGAAGTGAATGTAATCAGTCGTCGGCGTACGGACTAGCGCGAAGACCCTGAAGAAGCTGCAGTGCCTGGACATGGAAGACGTGTACGATTTCAGCAGTTATTGGACTTTGAGCGAGGTCGTTTAGTTGGACTCCGCGAGGCCAGGTGGTCGTATCGTCGTATTGCGGAGCGAATTGGACGGGAAGTATCGGTGGTGGTACGATGGTGGCGTAGATGGTCCGAGGAACATTCCCACACGAGAAGACGTGGAACCGGGAGTCACAGACGGACTGATGAGCCGACCGATCGACGCATAAGAAGAGTGGTGTTGTCAAGCGGAACATCCACTGCGACGCAAATCCGAGCTGCCGTTGCACCTGAGGTGATTGTGCGAACAATCCGCAACCGTCTACTGGATGCAGGACTACGTGCACGTGTGCCTCTGGCATGTGTATCTCTGACTCCAGCCCACCGTCAGGAACGGCTGCAGTGGTGTTGCCAACGTCTGCACTGGAGAAGGCAATGGCGATCTGTCGTGTTCAGCGATGAAAGCAGATTCTGCTTGGGAGCCTCCGATGGCCGTATGCGTGTTCGCAGACGCACAGGGGAGCGTCTCCACCCTTCTTGCATCCGCCAGCGACACACAGGGCCTACACCTGGTCTCCTGGTGTTGGGAGCGATCAGCTATCACTCCCGTACACAACTAGTGTTTGTACCGGGTACGTTAAACAGCACCTCCTACATCAACAACATCATTCAGCTCGTTGTTGTTCCATTTGTAAGGTCGGTCCATCGTGGTGCTTTCCAGCAAGATAACGCACGCCCACACATGGCACGTGCAACGCAACATGCACTTCATTGTGTGAGACAACTTCCATGGCCTGCACGTTCACCGGATTTGTCCCCTATTGAGCACGTGTGGGATTTTATGGGACAACGACTTATCCGGTCTCCACGGCCGGCCACGACCATCCCCGATTTAGGCGTCCAGGTTGAGGATGCTTGGAACTCAATACACTAAACTTACATCCAACATCTGTACGACAGACTCCATGCCAGAATTGCACAGTGTGACGCAGTTAATGGCGGTTCAACCTCGTACTAACCATGTTACATGGAAATGTTATTTTTCAGTTTACCAGCAAACACAGCTGTATTTTGCCATAATGTTTTGATCACGTTATCCTCTATATTCCGTTATTATGCTGTATAAATTTCGTTGGTATCAGACGTCTCCTTCTAGGTGTTCTTTTTTCACTTTCCGCCAGTGTAGTTACTTTTTCCCACTAGCGACAGCAAAGTGTGTTACGTAAGTCAACAAAGTGAGCACAAAGGTTTCCCATAATGTAAAATATCGGCAAAGGTGATTTTCAAATGGACGGATTCGAAGAGATACAGAAAAAATCGTAATATAAATTGACTCCCCAAACGGAAAGAAGCTGTACGTTGCTTAAAGGAAATGGGAAATGGATGTAAAATACTCTTCATAATGGAGGGTATTTTACAAAAAATGGATTTTTCTTAGATGTACCGCCCCCCAAAATTTCCCAATGGGGTAGGGCGTGGACCATGGCGCACATAATTTTCCTAAGGCGTTAGGGACCCCCCTAAATTTACTCTGAAAAGTAGTCAGGTGCCATAATAATTAAGAAGGAATTCGACCTTTGTAGATTTATCCTTATCCAGATACTAAAAATGTTACAGTACAAGAAAGTTAAATGATTAGAAGAAGCAGTAAATGAAATTCTTTTCCTGGTTAGATTTCTCTACATTTATTGAACAGAACTACTCCCTTATAATTATTGTATGTTATAATTATATGGAACATTCATCATCATCATCATCATTGTCAACCATTATCAATCCACTGCTGGACGAAGGTCTCCCCAAGTTTCCTCCACAACGGTCTGTCTTGTGCCAGTCTCCTCCATGTTACTCCCGCATATTTACGAATTTCATTCATCAGTATCGTGTGTGGACTGGCTAGCACAGACCCCTGATCTTAATCCCATAGAGCACCTATGGGACGAATTAAAGCGCCGCATAAGAAGTTTGGAACCAAGAACTACTACTAAGTAACAGTGAGGGGCAGCATTATGTACTGAATGGAAGCGCATACCTATCGCTGTGTTCCGAAACCGTATCGAAAGCATGTCGCGAAGGGTCAGTGCATTCATTAAGGCCAAAGATGGGCCGACATCGTACTAATTAATATATGTAAATAAATGCTATGTTATGTTTCTTTTTTAGGTGTCCGGTGACTTTAGTCAATATAGTGTATATACATATCATCATCATCATCATTGTCAACCATTATCAATCCACTGCTGGACGAAGGTCTCCCCAAGTTTCCTCCACAACGGTCTGTCTTGTGCCAGTCTCCTCCATGTCACTCCCGCATACTTTCGAATTTCATCCACCCATCTCCCATGTAGTCTTCTTCTGGGTCTTTTCCTGTCCCTTGGAATCCAATCTAAAATTTCGGCTGTCCATCGATGATCTGTCCTTCTGGCAGTATGTCCAGCCCATTGCCATTTCAGGGATTTAACTCTGATCATGATGTCTTCCACTCTTGTCATTTTTCGGATCCACGAGTTCCTCTTCTTATCTCTCCTGGTTACACCAAACATGCACCTCTCCATGCTGCTTTGAGTTGTCTGCAGCCTTTGTATGTCTCTTTTAGTTAAGGTCCACGTCTCTGCACCATACGTAAGCACTGGAAGGATGCATTGATCAAACACTTTTCTTTTAAGACATAATGGCATATTGCTCTTGAAAATTATGCTGTTTCTTCCAAAAGCTCTCCAGGCAAGTTTTGTACGCCGATTAATTTCTTCATCAATGTGACCCTCACTTGATATCTGCTGTCCAAGATAAACGTACGTGTCTGTTATCTCCAGCTTTTCTCCATCAATCGATAAATCTTCATTTCTTCTAAAAGCATTGTACATCACTTTTGTCTTCTTAAAGTTCATTTTTAATCCCACTTCTTTACTCTTGTCAGCAAGTTCCTGGATCATACTTCGACGTAATAGTTTTCCGCTCTGTCAACCCAAGGGAGGGGATCGGGCCCCATCGGTCCTCCCCGTTCGTGCGCCACTGTTTCTGAGGGATTTTCAGTATCGAATAAACCCTTTCAAATAGAAATACACTACAAAATTTTGGGGCCCCGCGGGGGTGGCCTAGCGGTCAACGGTTGTAACTGCCACGGAGAAGATCTCGGGTTCGATACCAAGCAGGTACGAACGCTCGAACCACTAAAAATCCGCCGTGCGACGGATGGGCACGTTAAGCCGTCGGGCCCCGGGTACTGGGCCCCCGGAAATAAATAAGGTCCTCTTTCTCCCCCCTTTCTACCTCGCTTCCGTGTCACTTTCCTATCGAGCAATCTAGCCCAATTTTCCTAGTTTACTATTTCTGAAGGTTGTTTAAGACCTGGAGTCAGACACTCCCTTCCTAAAATCCTCTACATATGATCTTGATCTACACTGCAAATTTTGAAGTTGACAATCCGTTTTTTGGTGTAAATATGGCAAGGATGGTAAGTCATATCTGACTTACCATCCTCAGGATTACTTACATGGATGTAAGTCATCCCTGTGGTATTTACACCAAAAAACGGATTGTCATCTTCAAAATTTGTATTGTATGCTGTAATTCCGTGTTCCATTCATGAGAAATACACTGGTCACAAAATGTTAGGGATAGTGCAGTTTCGAAGGTAAATCGTGGTGATATGTAACTTTAGCAACTACTGGAGATCAGTTAAAATGTGTGGGTAGTTACGGGATATGTAAATTAATGTCATGACGACACATCTCGTGGCGTGCGAGCTCCGATAAAAGTACCCTGACCGAACACTTAGCTTGTAGAAAAAGTTTTGTAGACAAAAGATATAATTTAAGCAAACAGTGTTTCTGTGAAGTAGGCTCAAAAGGTAATTAAGTGATAACATTTTCAAAGTGTTTGCCTCCCGTTACCACAAGATGGCGCATTCGGGCTTGAAAGTTCTCTATGTCTCGGCCTAGATTATCTCGAGTTACAGTGGAAAACGCCTCAGTGATAGCGTCTTTGAGCTCAGT
Organism: Macrothele yani; assembly: GCA_039090855.1. NCBI lineage: Eukaryota > Metazoa > Arthropoda > Arachnida > Araneae > Macrothelidae > Macrothele > Macrothele yani. The sequence goes on along the minus strand of CM077003.1, from coordinate 124,358,164 downwards.
CACAGTGTTAGGGCGTGATTTGTAGACCAAATCTTTGATGTATCGCCAAAGAAAGAAGTCGCAAGGATTTGCGTCGGCAGAATAAGGAGGCCATTCGATAGCTCCAGGATAATGATTGGGAGAGTTGGGAGCGAGCACGTTGTGTCCAGAGTGGCTGCCTATGGTCCTAAAAAATCCCGATTGCTATGCGGAGGTGCACCATCTTGCATGAACCACAAACCACCAACCATTCCCAGACGGCGAATTTCCGGAAGAAACTTTGAAGGCATCGCTTTTCACAGTGGATTCGACAAAAACAGGACCAACCAGCGTGTTCCTACAGAGAGCTGCCCAAGCTGTAACATTAGCTGGATATCCAGTAATTCTGTTTCTTAACATATCCGAACAACCAGAAATGGGCTTCGTCGCTAAACCAAACACAATCCAAATTCAATTGCTTGTTGTCGATGACATCAACAATTGCTTTAGAAAACGTATCCCTCGTTTCGATGGGAGCCTCATTAAGGTGTTGAAGTCTTTGAATTTTGTACGGCAATAACTGGAGGTCTTTTTTCTAGGATTGAGTGAGCTGTTCCAAGGCGTACTTGAAGCTGACTGGCCAATTTTCTTGTTGATGTGGCAGAATCATCAGTAATTGTCCTCCGTGCTTGTGTTCAAATTTTTCGGTGTCCTGGCTAATCTTGGCGCACCCACATTTCGTTTACGAGCGTCAAAAACAGAACCAGTTATCTCAAATTTCCTAACCAGTTTCAGAACTGTTGACTTTGATGGCTTTCGAACATTCTTGTAAGTTGTTGATCACTTTCTCAGTATTTCAGAAGGACTTTTGTTTGTGTCATGCTAAGTTTTCACAATAAAAACGCGTTATTCGGTTGTATTCATCATTTTTAGCTTGCACTAAAACACAGTCGAACCAACACTGAATCAATTACCTATAAGCACTTGATGGACGAAAAACTGATAGTGCTGCCCTCTCTTGCGTACTTCAAAAGTTATTCCCAAGCTAAGTGTTCGGTCATTTATTGACCATCTGGTAGAAAACGAGTCATTTCACCACTTGGTCTAGAAGCTTGCTGAATGTATTGCCTTCAGTATGGGATTAACCTGAAATGATGTTCAGACGACGTTTAAGCATTGACAACAGAAATAGAGCTTTTTGCATGTTACAAGCAGGTGTACGGCAGATCGATATGGCTGCTGATTTAGGAATTTCGCAAAGTGTAGTAAGTCGGTAATACACAAGATTTCTACGGCACGGAAATGTTACAGATAGACCGAGGGGTGGTCGCTCCTAAGGATACCAACCATGAGGCAAGATCGCTACGTGACAGTAAGTGCTCGGAGATGGCGAAGTATCACCAGTAGCCAAACCCAGGAATCACTTAGAATTGCTTCTGGCGTCGACTTATGTACACAAACGGTACGAAACCGTCTTCCCGAGTACGGTTTCATAGCAAGGAGGCCGCTGAAGTGTATAGCAGTGACAAAAGTACACCGTCGTCAAAGATGTACCTGGTTCCAACAGTACATGTCATGGAATACAGAGTGGCACCATGTACTCTTCACAGACGAATCCCGTTTCGCTCTCTCTCCTGATGTTCGACGAGGACACGTGTGGAGGATCTCTGGCACATGAATGCAACCTCACAATGTGCATGTGCAGTCCGTCCACCCTTACCAGCTGTAGTAAGTTCTGGTCTGGGCAGGTGTGTGCTTCAATGGCGGTACTTCCTTGTATATTTGTCAAGACAACAAAAATGGCGCAATATACCAAAACGATATCATCGTGCCCGTTTTGATCCTGTTTCACGCTGCATTCCGATTTCTGACATGCATTCTGATTTCTCAATGACAATACAATCAGTCACCGTGCTTGGAGGGTGATTCAGGAGCTGGAAAATCATAGGATTGAATCGTTACAGTTGCTTCCGAGGTCTCCTGATCTTGATCCTATTGAGAACATTTGTAACGCTGGATAACCACGTTCCATGCTGCACTACATTGGTAGACCTTCGTAACTTGTTGCCTGTAATATGAAATCAGCTGCCCCAGACACTTATCAGTAATTTCATAGGAAGTATGCCACGTAGGTGTCAAGACATAATTCGACACAGAGGTGGTATTACCGGGTACTTAAATTCAGAGGAACGGACATTCTTCGAATTTACCGTTTCGCCTATATTGCAGTTTTACTTTATTGTGGGCAGAAATTTCAAAATAAATTGTTTTTGTAAACGCAGTCGTTATCGTTTGTGTTACATAACCTCACTGATGATGTTTCAGTCAGATATATGCGTCCTTCATTTCCTGCTATATCCCTAACTATTTGTGTCTGGTGTACACACTGACGGCCCTTGGTGGAGAAATTTCAAACAGTAAAAAAGTAGAAACTATGCGAAAATTATTCTTCGTAGCGAAGCTGTACTAAGGAACCGCAAATTTTCTCACCATTTTTTACAAAATTAGAGATAGCAAGGAACTAATACCAACAGAGAGAAACACTTTTCTGACGATTTTCTTCCAGAATCAGAGATAGCGAAAATACACTGCTGGCCACCCAAAATGCAACACCAAGAAGGAAGCATCCGATTGGCCTTAAATTCGCAGCACGCGTCGCCCGCGAGAGGACATGCAAACGATTAGCATTGCAGGCCATATGCAAATCACGTGCGCCCGGTACGCCACCGAGAAGCACTATCAGAAGGGTGCACAGAATGCGGAGTGTAAGTAGTGGAAGGCCGTCCCGGTGGCGCAGTGGTCTAAGCGATGGCCTCTGATCATTCGTCCGAAAGGGGTCCGAATTCGAATCCCGGTGAGGCATGGATGTTGTGTTTGTCTTACGGCACTGGCTCTCTCCCTTCCCTGGAACCAGTGACCCTAAATTAGGGACGGGCGACTGCTTATAGCCCATTGAGTTGCTCACGGTGGTCGTTTAACCTCCTATCATAAAAAGAAAAAAGTAGTGGAAGTGTGTTGTGCTGCCGGAATTGTGCGTGGGAAGCTTCCTGATGCCTCGTCGCAGAATACGACAGTCATTCCAGCACGTTTCGGAGTTCGACAGAGGACGAATAGTGACTTATCGCGACAGCGGTTTATCGTACCGAGACATCGGCGCCCATGTGGGACGACATCCAGCCACAGTGAGGCGAGTATGGATTCGGTGCATGCAGGAGGAACGGACGGACCGACGTGAGCGATTGCCGCAGCCGCGGTTCGCCACCGAACGAGAGGACCGGGATGTTGTGTGCGGCGGGCATTGACGCGTCGCACCGCGACATCACGAACGTTAACGTAGGAATTAGGGTGTGTTGCGCAACAACCTGTGTCAGCACGTACCGTTCGACGTCGTCTGCAGGAGCGGGTACTTGTCGCACGGCGCCCATTGCTCCGATTACCCTTGACGTTACACCACCGGCGAGTGCCGTGGCAGTGGGCCTTTGAACGCCTCGCCTGGACTACGGAATGGCATGACATTGTTTTCTCCGACGAATTCCGTTTCTGCCTGCAACACCACGATGGACGGATCCGCGTGTGGCGGCACCGCGGCGAGAGACTGTATGACGCCTGCATTATGCATCGCCATACCGGTCCGTCGCCTGGCGTTATGGTTTGAGGCGCAATTGGATATGACACCCGCACCCCTGTGGTACGCATCGCTGGTACACTCAACAGCCACTGCTACATCTCCGACGTTTTGGAGCCTGTAGTCCTCCCTTACCTGCAGGACCTGCCAGCGGCTACGTCTCAACAGGACAATGCGCGCCCGCACGTGGCACCATCGTGAAACAATTCTTCACGGCCCACCAGGTGTCACTGCTGCCGTGGCTTGCCTATTCACCCGATATGTCACCCATCGAACGCGTCTGGTCCCTGAACGGCAACCGAGTGGCCCGGCGAGCACCACCTCCGGCTACGCCTGATGAACTGTGACAACGTGTGGAAGCAGCCTGGACCAGCATACCCCAAGCACACATCCAAAGCCTCTTTTGTTCGATTCCGCGGCGTGTAGCGGCCGTTATTGCCAGCCTTGGTGGCCACACGAACTATTGATGTCTGCGTGTTCCGCAAGTCGCACGGGCCTGTAAGCTCAATCGTTTCATCTTTGTATCTGTTGTTATGTGTCCAGTAAATCTGGCTTTGCCATCTCGTGTCCTTCTTGGTGTTGCATTTTGGGTGGCCAGCAGTTTACGTTTCGACATTTACGCCCTAGCGGGAAAACTTTGCATTATTTAAAGAGGATAATGTTCACAATCTTTACTCTTGCGGATAGCATAAAGAAAAGCAGACTTTTTTTAATAGGATTTTTAGAAACTCAGATATACAGTTGAAAACAGAAATACTTACTAACACCACCTAGCGCTGGAATTGTGAACCTCATAATCCCACGAGCACATGCGAAATGTTTCACCAGGTGAATGGTATCCGGACGCGGAAAAGTGCTAAAGGACCAAATGAAGTGGAAATCTAGAAAATTACAAAAAAAGGGGGTGGGGGGAACTCTGCGAAATACTATGCGGAAATACATAACGTTTAGCACAAAGGCCCTTGAAAGAACAGTTTTAATTTCCACCAACTTTTATCGCCCTGTGTGAAAATACTATATTCGTAGTATGCGCAATGGCCTTCCATACACTATCTTTGCACTGAGCTGTTTATGAAGCCATCTCAACATCGTAGTTGCGCACGTAAGTGAGAATGGCACGTGTCTGATTGCTATTGGCTGTTCCTAATAATTTTGCTACTTCAGAGCGATTGCTATTGGCTGTTCCTAATAATTTTGCTACTTTTTTATATCATATGTAGTATTCAAGTATATTTAACAGATTTTTTTTTTTTACTTCGGCTTAAATTCCAATTTCTACTGAAATGATAGCGACGCGCGAACTGTTTATATGAATATAAAACACGGTAGATTGCCTCATCTTATATTTTTACCCAAGATGCATTTCTCCGAGTAATGGAATGATTTCCTAGGCGGATCCGTGACAAGCCCATTACATATGCAAACGTATTCATGAAATCACTGGTACCGAAATGCTGCTTCATTCATATCGAAATAAATGCTTTTCTTTCTTCACTCATTTCTCACACATTTGTATTTCCTTGCGAATTTAAAATGCAATTCTTATTCCATTTCTGAACAAAAGATAAAATAAAAATTCTAGTATTTTTAAAAAAGAAAACTTGTAACGTGGGAATGAAAAGGAAATGTACCTTTTGTAATTTATTTTGATTTCTTGTATTTCAAGTTTGTGATTTCTTGTTTAAAAGAATTTAGTTTAGTGAAATGGAGACGTGTAATTGAAATCCCTTCGCAAAGAACCCAAATCAAAGTACGCTTAGATATGCCGAAAGGACTACTTTTAGAAGAAAAAGGCGATGTGTTTCGGAATTTCAAATTCTTACTTTTAAATTTTGTAAAAGCTTTCATGTTATTTTTAGTAGCTAATGCTTAAAGAATACAAAATAGGTTTGACATAATGACCATTTCTTGATTGATAAGTTAACAATCATTTCTTGATTATTTTTTTTAGGGTTTAGCCACCCATCATGCACCATGAGGGTCGGAGGAGTTATAAAAATTCATCCGTGCGTTATATTCATAACAAAAAAAATGCAATGCAAGGAATGAAATTAAGTCCTTTGGACAGATTCATCATCCATACTACCTTCGGTACTCTAACTAGGACCTAAATGTATCCGATTATCCCGAAGCCAGAACTCTAACGACATGGCAATTGCTGAGACTTTTTCAAACTCCATTTGCAAGACGTATTTTTCCCAGTTTTTGATCGTCAGAAGGTTTGCACTCATGGTCTGTCTGTTTACAGACCTCTTAGTGTTACCAAGCAAATATTATTCACACACATATCGGCCACTGAATTAGAAACTCTTATCCAATACCACGTTGGACATCTTTTAGCTCAAATAAAAGCAGGTATGCGATTTGGCATATATTCCACAAGGTTTTTGAATAAATGTACGTCTACAACATACTGCTCACTATACAATCCTTAAACCGGCCGAGACTCGACGAAAGAGGTTTTTTTCCCGGATCTCTTTTCCTAAAGTGTCCCATACATTCTCAATGGCGGTTCATGTCCGAGCTTATTACTATTCGCGCACATATCCGCCACTGAATTAGAAAACATATCAGCAAATATTATTCACGCACATATCCTCCACTGAATTAGAAACTGTTATCCAATACCGGGTTGGACCTCTTTTAGCCAAAATAAAAGCACGTATGTGGTTTGGCATACATTTCACAAGGTGTTTGAATGAATATACGTCTACAACGTACTATTCACTAGACAATCCTTAAACCAGCTCAGACTCGACAGAAGAAGTTTTTGTCCCGGGTCTTTTTTTTAAACCAGCTCAGACTCAGAGGAAGAGGTTTTTGTCCCGGATCTCTTTTTATATGTAAAGTGTCCCATACATTCTCAATGGCGGTTCTAGTCAGGGCTTTATGGTGGGCAGGGAAGACGATGAAAGTCGTTGCGGTTAGGGTCGTTGAACCACTACTGAACACATATTGCGTGATGAAAAGTAGCATTGTCGTCCATGAAACAGTCATCACGAGCTAAAAGAAGTTTCAACATTGCGTGATCGACTTGATCGGCAACACTGTTTAGAAAACCCTTGGAGGACACCCGACCTCTCAGTAATATCCAGGGATCCGTTCCTTACCAACATTGCAGTGGAGCGTCTCCACATCATAACACCACCTTCATATCCCTGGGTTGTGTTCACAAGGAAAGCTGACTCCATTGCTTCATGAAGCTTCCGCCAAATTCTCTGTTTACCATCGGTACAGAAGAAGGTGTGCCACCTCACGTTGGATCACATGACTTTTTTCTCAGTCTTCCCGTGTCCAGTCATGGTGTTCCTGACACCACTAAAGACGAACTTTCCCTTTCTTCGCAGAAATCAGTGGTTTCCGTATAGGCATTCGAATGCCAATACTGATCGTCTTTAGTTCTATGCGGTATGGATCAGGAACAGCTTTCATTCAATGGTTTGGTCAATGCAATTGCTGCACACAGGATGTGCTGTTTCTCCGTACAGACCTTCTCAGACAACGGCGATCTCGTTCCTGACAGATGGCAGTCAAGCTACAATTACGCGTCTTAGACAAGCAATGTAGGTTGATTTTCCACTTATCAAAGACCCTGAATATCTCACCTTTTGAGAAACCAGTCAGCCATACTGTAGTCAAAGTCGTCGCTAAAACCAGACCGGCACCTACAATGAACCCATTACCGAACTCCGAAAGATCCGTTGTTTTTCCCCATTGTGATCTATACACTACTGATTATCACTGACGAGCAGCAGTCTTAAAGAGTTGCCTATATCACATGGTGACGCACGTCACCAAGTATTTTACATATAATCTGTGTTAGTTACGTTTACCTACATCTGCGTAAATGTTTCTAATTCAGTGGCCGGTGTGTGTACATTTTGGTATATTGTGGAAGGGATTGCGTTACATTCTGCCACAAGAGAATTAATTTCGGTCACCCATATCTGGGCGTTCAGCAAGGCTCGGAGTCGACGTTCCAGTTCTTTTTTAAAGTGTTCCATGGGGTTGAGATAAGGCTCTGCGCAGGCACCAGTCACGTTCTTCCATACCTATCTCAGCAAACCATTCCGTGGACGGGGCCTATTATGATGCTGGTAAAAGAAAGGGTCTTAACCGTAATGTTGGGAACTCCGAATTGTCGAGAATGTCATTATAAACTTCGTTTTCTTCATCAGCTCGCTGAACCTCCAAGGTTCCTGGCAGCAAGCACAGTTCTCCTTCACTCCCCCTGTCCGTTACTCGATCGGTCTAGTCCGTCACTCGATCGGTCTAGTCCGTCACTTGATCGGTCTAGTCCGTCACTCCAAGCTCCCTCAGGTCACGCCGCGCGCAGTCACTTCATCGTTGTTGGGGTCGTCATCTTGGTCTCCTACCAGATGGCGTGAATTAATAAGCACGTTTGACTCCACTGGACTCCCCATTCTCTCGACATGGCCCAACCATCCAAGTCGTGAAGCCTTCAACTCGCCGACAATAAGTGGTGATTCTTAGCTTTGATATAGTTCCATGTTATGTCTTCTTCTCCATATTCCACTTACTTTGTCTGCAATGGGTCCAAACATCTTTCTAAATAATTTGTTTATAGACCGCAGTAATTTCATCATATACCGCAGCGTTAACATTCGCAGGCACTAGAATTATGACGCTCTGCCCAAACCATGAAAAACAGGACCAGAACATGATGCCTCCTCCACCAAACTTCACAGTTGGCACAACATACTAGCGCAAGTAGCTTTCACCTGGAATACTTCACACCCAGATTCGTCCGTCGGTCTTCCAGATGGTGAAACGATATTAATTACTCCAGCTTCTGCTTCGGGGTCTATTGGCCCAGAATTTTTCACCACTCCAACAAACTCTCTGCGTTGATTTTGCTGATGTTGTGCTTGTCTGTAGGAACTTGACCATGGAAATCCATTCACTTCAGCTCTCGGTGAACGGTTATGGTACTGATGTTGCTTTCATTGACATTTTCCTACTCGGTGGTGAGTGTTGCAACGGAACACCTGCTTCAACACTCGACTGTTGCTTTCTGTCATTTCACGAGGCCTTGCTGGTACCGATTGCACTGCAGTTGCTCCTAGTCTTCACAATGGTATCACTTACAGTTGATCAGTGCAAGTGCCCGCAGGGCAGGTATCGTGGCGTTTGCTGCCGGGTGGGAAATCGTGGCATTAGCAGACGGCACGGTTATGCCATGAGTAATAAATACCCACCCTTTAAAAATAAATAAAGAAATACACTATCTACCAACAAGTAATTGGACATCTGTGATAGCAAAGGAAAACGAAGTTTATTCACCTTCAATAGTTGGTGGAGCCTCCACGAGCGGCGATTACAGCTGCGACCCTCCTGGGCATACTCTCAACCAGGCGTTGTACGACGGCTAGCGGTACTTTCTTTCACTCGGCTTGGAGAAGACAGGTACAGTTCCTTCACCGATTACGGACGGGGGGGGGGGCATCCCTTTAGTCTACGCTCCAACTCCTCCCAGAGGTGTTCGATAGGGTTATTGTCCTGGCTCTGTGCAGGCAAGTCCATTTTATTAACCCCATTGTCACTACACCAAGCCATGGTGGACCTCGCAACATGACAGGTGGCATTGTCATCCTGAAAGTAACATGGGTCCACCCCGGAAAACTGCCCCAACGTAGGAAGCGCATGGTCATCCAAAATGGTGCAGTAGGTCTCGGCGTTGAGTGTACCAGGAATTGCGACCAATGATCCGGTGCCATACCATGGGAAACACCCCTGTAGCATAATTCCACCGCCGCCGAACTTCACAGTTGGCACAATACATTCCGGCAGAAGGCGTTCTCCAGGCAGACGCCAAACCCAGACCCTGCCATCCGAACGGTAGAGGGTGAACCTTGATTCGTCGTTCCAGAGAACTTGTTTCCACTGTTCAACGGTCCACTGTCGACGTTCTGTGCACCACGTTAGCCGAACAGCGCTATTGGACTTGGTGATCAAATGCTTGTGGGCGGCAGCATGTCCATGATAACCGAGCAGATGGGTTCCTTATAGATGGTATTCATCGAAAGAACACTCCCGGATGCCTGTTGAAACTCCTCGGGGATGTGGCCCATTGATTCGGTGCGGCTCTTCCGAATTTCTGTGGCCAGCACCCGTCGGTCTCTAACTCCCAGTTTTGTGGGTCTGTCGGGTCGGGGCACATTCCGACAGTCACCTCTCATCTTCCACTTGCCAATCACGTAAGCCACTGTCGATTTTTGGTACTTCAACTCGCTGGATATGTCACGTATGAATCGGTCATTTCTGTGATACCCGACGATTACACCTTTCTCGAAATCAGAGAGCTCCGAGCTGCGTGGCATCTTGCATGCGACTGGCTGCGTTGTTGTTTCCCACACGGTATTTAACGACGGCGGCCGTGACGTGTATCAGCACCGCAGATATCGTCGATTGCAGGGGTGTCTAATTACTTGTTGGTAGATAGTGTATATTTCTAATACATTTTGATAACGTAGCTTATGGCTCTCATGTATTTTTCCAGATCATTTGAGCGCTCGAACTCAGTAATTATATTTTCGCTTCGTCTGTCCAGTTGAGTATATTTTCTTTCCTTTTTTCTCCTACTTGTTCCAATTCTTTAGCTTTCAAATTCTGTGAAACACTTTTTGCTTCTTGCTTTAAAATGTTCACTAGCAACTGCATATTTGGTGGTTTTTCTCTTGCAATCTTATTTAATTTTGAATTCCAACCCTCTACGCCGTTATTAGTACTGTGTCTCTGTCTATAAACATTCCACATTTTTATAGATGTTGTTGTCCAGCCACTGCTCAACGAAATATTCAAGAAATTGGGATATTTTTTTCATTTTTTAGAGATTTGGCCATACTATGTAACCACGCATCTTCTATTACTCCCACAGGTAGATAAGCGAGGGCTGCCCATATCTTACATATAGTTTGGGTTTCTTCATTTTCTTTATATTGGACTACCAATCCCACGGTTAATGGACAGTAAGGTTTGCTCATCCCGCCTTCTTTTTTTTTTTTTTGTTGGAGGTTTAACGACCACCGTGAGCAACTCAATGGGTTATAAGCAGTCGCCCGTCCCTAATTTAGGGTCACTGGTTCCAGGGAAGGGAGAGAGCCAGTGCCGTAAGACAAACACAACATCCATGCCTCACCGGGATTCGAACCTGGACCCCGTTCGGACGAATGATCAGCGGCCATCGCTTAGACCACTGCGCCACCGGGGCGACCATCCCGCCTTCCTCGCAGACGAACAATCGTGACGTCACTGAGTGACATCACCGTCCTAACATGTGAATCGTAGATAAGGCCAATAGACAGTAAGGCTTGCTCAGCCGCTCCGATGGCGCAGTGGTCTAAGGCGCTGGCCTGTGATCATTCATCCGTAAGGGGTCCGGGTTCGAATCCCGGTGAGGCATGGATGTTGTGTTTGTCTTACAGCACTGGCTCTCTCCCTTCCCTGGAACCAGTGACCCTAAATTAGGGACGGGCGACTGCTTATAGCCCATTGAGTTGCTCACGGTGGTCGTTAAACCTCCAATTAAAAAAAAAAAAAAAAAGGCTTGCTCATCCCGTCTTCCTCGCAGACGAACAATCGTGACGTCACTGAGTGACATCACCGTCCTAACATGTGAATCGTAGATAAGACCAATAGACTGTAAGGCTTGCTCATCCCGCCTTCCTCGCAGACGAACAATCGTGACGTCACTGAGTGACATCACCGTCCTAACATGTGAATCGTAGATAAGGTCAATAGACAGTAAGGCTTGCTCATCCCGCCTTCCTCGCAGACGAACAATCGTGACATCTCTGAGTGACATCACCGTTCTAGCATGTGAATCGTAGATAAGATCAATAGACAGTAAGGCTTGCACATCCCGCCTTCCTCGCAGACGAATAATCGTGACGTCACCGAGTGACATCACCGTCATAACATTTGAATCGTAGATCCGAACTGTAGCTGTGGAGGAAGATGTCTTGTCAAAAATTTTTATAACTCAAACACAGAGCAAAAGCTTATGCAAGAGCACATTTACATTAAGTACAGAAGAAATTCAGATAATATTTCAGTAACGGGGATTTAAAAAATGCCGCCCCGGTGGCGCAGTGGTCTAAGCGATGGCCTCTGATCGTTCGTCCGAACGGGGTCCGGGTTCGAATCCCGGTGAGGCATGGATGTTGTGTTTGTCTTACGGCACTGGCTCTCTCCCTTCCCTGGAGCCAGTGACCCTAAATTAGGGACGGGCGACTGTTTATAGCCCATTGAGTTGCTCACGGTGGTCGTTAAACCTCCAATCAAAAAAAAAAAAAAAAAAAATTTTCAAAAATACCTCCCGCACATTTTTTTTACGTAAAGGGCAGGAAAACGATTATGTTTTTAAATGTTAATTTAGTTACAAGGGAAATTTTTGATGTTTTTATATAAATTTAAGAAGGAAAACTCACAGCAGGAGGTATTAGTGCCATATAATGAAGACTTTCTTTATTAGGAATAGGAAAAGCATCTGGACAACATTTCCCAATTTTTTAAATTGAAACTTAAAAACATTATGCATTAAAAAATCTGGTAGAATTTATGAAGATTATTCCAGCTGGTTTGCAAATAATAATTCCGACACGCTGCTATGGTGCATATACAAAAAAACGTGGCGATTAGGTAGTCTTACGATGGGGATTTGGACAGTGACGTCACAAAGCAATGACCGGAAGTGCAGGATGAGCGTAACCTTGTCACCTACTAACCTTGTACCAATCCTATCTCCAGAATTTTCCTCCATGTGAAAAATGAAAATTATATCAGGATATTACAGCTTCTGGAAACTCTGTTCTCGATGCGCTAATAACAGCTGCTTCGAAGTCCATCTTTATTAGTTTTGGATTCCATTCTGGGCACCAAGTCTTCAAATTATGCAATAATATTTTATATGTCTCTTCTCTTTTATCTGGCAATAATGCGAAGATAGCAGAGTGGATATTTGAGTGTTTCTTATTCATTGCATAACCGTCCGCTTATGCCTCGATTTCATATCTGTCCGCAAATGGCACGCAAAAAACGCCACAGAACCGCAGGGCAGAGATTTGCGGAACTGATGTGCTGCTAAGATGGCATCCTATGACCTCCACGTGGAAAATCACGGAGCTCTATCGTTCGGTCCATTCTACTGCTTATTATTTTCTGTGATGTTTCTCATGCTACGTGTGTCTCTTCATACCTGTATGGAGCACGGTTGTTACATGTACGGGGAAATCCATTACTCAAAATGAGTGAGCCGATACTTTGATCACATGTATTTCAAACTATCAAACTTGTCGAATTGTGTTAACGTACAACAACTCAACAATAACAACTTCCATGAAGTTGATATTGTAGTTCTGTAACAGTAAACTTGATCGCCACAGAAGTTGAAGAAATAATGTAGTACATCTTCATAAATTAATGAAGAAAAGTAGAAAACACACAAGTATATTATTTGCGACACATATTTGCATTTATATCATTGATCTTAACGTAGCCATCTCGTCAGAAAATTTGTAAAATACCTGAAAAACAGTGAAATAACGGCAAATCTGATCCTAATAATGGCGATGTTCTGGGTGGAAAATAACGAGCTTATATACTTGAAATCAAAGACTACAATTTTCATAGGTATGCGCTTCCATTCAGTACATAATGCTACTGCTAACGTTTGCTTAGTAGTAGGCCTTGGTTCAAAACTTCTTATGCGGCGCTCTAATTCATCCCATAGGTGATCTATGGGGTTACGATCAGGGCTCTGTGCTGGCCAGTTCACACACGATACGGACATATCGTCAAACCACGCCGCAACAGTCCTATCTTTATGGTTCGCCGCATAATCCTGCTGGTATACCAACAAGATTCGGTTCCATAGTATTGCCACAGAGTTGGTAGGGCATAATTTTCCAGAATATCGTACTGGTTAACAAGTTTGTCCTCGATACCAATAGGCCGGGACTATACCACACAAAAAACGCCCACACGAGTACAATCCCAGCTCCAAACTGGACCGTAGGACCAGTACACTGTGGTAAATAGCTTTACCCCGGCTGCCGCCATACCCACACACGGCCATCAGACTGATGGATAGTGTATCTGGATTCATCAGTCCATAGAACCCGTTTCCATTGATATACGGTCCACGAAAAATGTTCTTTACACCATGTTAAACGACGGGTAGCCTTCCGAGTGGAGATGAAGGACTTATGAGCAGCCGCACGACCACGGTAACCCATGTAATGAAGTTCTCTGTGAATGCTACATGTACATACTGAGGTTCCAGCAGTTTTACTCACCTGTACACTGAGGTCTTGTGCAGTACTCCGTAGATTAGCTGTAAAAGCTCTCCTGAGGCTTCGACGTTCTCTATCACCGATTTTCTTTGGTCTGACGGTACGTTTTGGCACTTCAGACATGCCATGTGTGTATTCTACTTATTCAGTACATTCAAAACAGTTGACTTGGGTATGTTTAAACGCCTTTCGGTTTCTCTTATGGACAACCCACTTATATAACACCCAATAATCTTTCCTTTCTCAAAGTCAGTTCTCTGTCCCGCGACATTTGCATTCAACCTCACAGTGCGATATGATCGCGGTCAGCTGCATGCTTGTTTTTATACCGTTTACAGCTGTACTGCGCATCTTAACAACGCAGAGGTTCCGTTCATTTCCTTTTGAAGGGGCTTCCGGTGACTTTTGTCAATATAATGTATATACTCGTATTAAGAAAATGCAACGTTTCTCACAATTTTTTTTATTTTTCAAGTCGACCATGTAAAGGACCATAGATTTCTCTTTGAAGAAGCAAAACTAATCGACAAGCCAGATTCAACCACCAAACTTGATATTTTGGAAGCTTTCTATATGTATTTCAGAATTCTTCGCAACTTCTTAATGACATTGCATCCACATCATTTCTATGAAGCGCGTGGAACCAACTAACCAAAACCCGTGACTGTAAACATCATTGATGGTGTCATATACCACTTGAATATTTACGTGCCATTCTGCCTGATGAAGCCTAAGCCCAGCGAAACTATGGTCTACTTGAAAAATGAAATATTTGTGAGAAAAGTTGTATTTTCTTAACATATATAACGAGCGTATGTTTTCCATGTACACAGTAAGATTATTTCGTCATAAATTTATCTGATCATATTATATGATGATGACGGGCACCCAGCAGTTTGTCGTGTGGTTTAGACGCAACTACTTATGTTCCATGGGTATTTTGTACTTCGTATCAGAAATGAATTTACATTATAGTGAACCTATGTGCTCAGATACGAGAGGGTAAACAAACGCAGCAGTAGAAGTGTCACATTGAAAATGTGGTTCGACATAGTTGGAAGTGCCAGACAATGACGTCAGAACGAGCACTTCGATGGAGAGAGCGCAATGGAAGGGAAACAAATGCACATGACCTTATTTGTGACGGTCGTCTCAGTCCCTGAGACCGACGGTTTCACGTGCCCATCCGACGCACGATGAGTATTCAGTGATTCAAAGCAGCACAACAAATCAGGGTTCGATTCTGCTACCATGTGGTCGAAAGAAGGTTGCTCCTACCACTAGGCCACTCGCGGCTTTTACGATGATAACTGAAGAATAAGTGATTTATGATCTTAGTCAGTTTGTGGGTCAGACTGCCCGTCATCGACATTACGAGAAGATATCTGGATATTTCGCCAGCGCAAAATCTTAAGTTAGTTCCGATTCGTTAGCTTCAGTTGCTTAGAATTTCTTTTTCCTGGGTAACGCAGCGATAGCATACTCGGAGGGAATATCTGAACTTAGTTCAGATCTCTAAGCTACATTTATTTATATTCCGTTGCTTGGAAATTTGTTTTTCTGAGGAATGCAACAATAGCATGCTCCAAGAAAAAATCTGAGGTCAGTTCAGGTATCTAAGCTACAATCTCTTGCCTTGAGTTCATTGGAAATTCATTTTCCAGAGAAGTGTGGCAGTAGCATACTCGAACGGAAAATCTGAAGTTAGTTCAGATTCCTAAGCCACAAACATTTGTCTTCCGTTGCTTGGGCATTTGTTTTTCTGAGTAGTGTAACAATAGCATGCTCCAACAGAAAATCTGAAGTCAGTCCAAATTCCTAAGCTATAATCTCTTATGTTCAGTTGCATGGAATTTCGTTTTCCTGGGTAATGCAACGATAGCATACTCGAACGGAATATTTGAACTTAGTTCAGATTCCTAAGCTACAAATATTTATCTTCCGTTGCTTCGAAATTTGCTTTTCTGAGTAATGCAACAGTAGCATACCCCAACAGAAAATCTGAAGTCAGTTCAAGTATGTAAGCTACAATCTCTCGCATTCAGTTGATTGAAAATTCATTTTTCTGAAAGGTGCAGCAATAGCATACTCGGATGGAAAATCTGAAGTTGGTTCAGATTCCTAAGCTAAAATTATTTATTTTCAATTTCTTAGAAATTCGTTATCCTGGGTAATACAAACTCGAACGAAAAATCTAAAGTTAGTTCAGTTTCCTAAGCAACAAATATTTGTCTTCTGTAGCTTGCGAATTTGTTTTTCTGAGTAATGCAACAATAACATATTTCAACAGAAAATCTGAAATCAGTTCAAATTTCTAAGCTGAAATATTTTATGTTCAGTTGCTTGGAATTTCGTTTTCCTGGGTAATGCAAGGTTAACATACTTTAACGGAAAATCTGAACTTAGTACAAATTCCTACGCTACAAATATTTATCTTCCGTTGCTTGGAAACTTGTTTTTCTGAATAATGAAACAATAGCATACTCGAACAGAAAATCTAAAGTTAGTTCGGATTCCTAAGCTACCATTATTTACCTTCAACTAGCAGGAGTACTCGATATTTCACGGGTAAATATTCGTGGAATCACCAAGTTCAGCGGGTGAAGTTTTATGAATGAAAAATATATTCCTGTAATTTTCCAGTAAATTTATTTTAATTTGTTTAGGTTATTGCTCTTTGGTAAACAATATTTTTTGCTTTTCCATTAGGAGCAAAAATGTAGAGATTTTTATGATTGCCAACCCTTGAGCAGGGGATATAGTCCGTGTGAAAAGCAGGGTTTCTCCAAATTAATGCCAGTCACTGTCAGTGACTGGCCTTGAGCTTTGTCGATGGACATGGCAAAGGCCTCGGAATAAAGACATCTTCGTCTTTTGCACAGGCAGTCAGAATAGTTGCTTCGATGATGTGAGTGAACAAATTCTTGATGCAAAGCCTGGTTCCATTGCATAGTATTGGTTGCTTCTCAAAAGGGGCGCCAATCATGCTGCTAAGTTCCTCAGCAGCATGATTGTGGCCCCCTTTTGAGAAGCAAATTGGGAGGAGGCATACCTGGTGACTCCAGTGAGTTGAACTCTGTCTGGTACAGAACAGCCTGTGCCGCTTCCATGACAGTGCCAATTGATTTGTAGGATGTGGTGGCTCCAGGAAGTAAATTTTGAATGTCAGCATTGATATTGTTGACGCTGTCATTTTTGGAGCTAGAATTGCTCTTTCACACAACCACCACATTTGGTGGTTCTAAAGTGAAAACTGTAGAAATGTTCTCGAAAATTTTGTATGGGGGCCTCCTTGATCCCCTGGGCTCCAATCCATTCCAAAACCCTTCTACAATCTACGTTAGAGTACCATGAGATAGTATACCAAATTTGGTGGTTCTAATTTGAAAAATGTGGATTTGTACTGCGGACAAACAGGAAAACACACAAACAAACAAATATACAAACTCTCACTTTTATATATACAGATTGCTTGGAAATTCCTTATTTCGGATTATGCATACTCGAACGGGAAATCTAAAGTTGGTTTAGATTCCTTAGTTACAATCGCTTATCTTCAGTTGCTTGGAAATTCGTTGTCCTGAGTAACGCAACGATGGCGTACTGAAACAGTTTCTAAGTCCTCTGAGGAAGAGACTACGTGGGGATCATTCAAATAAAGGCGACTCTGTCCCGAAATTAATAAACAATTTCTATTTAATTTGCAGAAATCCCTCTTATGACGAATCCTACAAGTAAACAAGGGTATTTAGAATATGTTCTGAACATTGATGTGTAATGCTATCTAAGTGTCAGTTCAGTTCACGGCGGAAATCCAGAGATATTTTTATAGATGCATGTTTGGAAATCAAATTCTTTTGGTGCAGCAATCATTTTTTTAACAGATTTCAAAGTACAGATATAATTTTATCATTATGTATTCTATTTTAGGCCGTTTCTATAAGGGATCGTTCGTGCTCACCATAATCAAAACACCGCTTTCCCAATATCGATCAAATGCTGGCACAGTCAAAACAACAAAATCGTCGCACCAGCTTTCAAAACGCCATTTATTCTCACAGTAAGTTAGTTGTTCGTTGGCAGTGCATTAAAAAAAAATGAAAAAGGAAAATATTTTCAGTAGCTAAGAGGCATTATAGATTCCAGCCAATCGGGTTACCAGGGAGGAAAATTGGCGAGGTCGAAATCTTACAGGTTGATCCGTGATGATCCCCTCCTCGAGGCGCCTGTTTGGTCCCACCCGAATGTAATAATCCGCAAGAGCAGATGGCGTGTTAGAAAGGAAAATGCCACTACCTTCGGTGCCCCGATCGATGTGAGAACTGAACCTCGAGAGCGTGAAACTTAGCCGGAGGTAGCGGTCCTTTCCTTAGGAAATGGATCTGCGAACCGTAGAGGGGCGACACAGACACGTACTCATATTTTCCTCTCAGAACTCCTTTTGCAAACGACGGAAGATGCTAGTCTGGGAAAAATTATGACAGCTGAGGCAGCGGCGTGAAATTTTCCACTTCCAAGACGGAAAAGAGCAATGTAATGTGAAGAAAAAAGCGAAAGCAAAAGATGTAAAGAAATCACCATCGTGTTCTGCGTCAAAATATGATATGTTGGGTCAGAAGTCATGCGGTGTAGCATAAACTTCAGAGAAGTGTTTTCGCGTTTTTAGCTTGCAATGTATTCCTCGTCTTAAATATTGTCGATTAATGTCGGAAGTTACGTATTATCATAACAAGCCTGCTCAATTAATTATTTGTTACACGTTTTTACATTGCCCTGAAAAGTTTATTAGGTGTTTTGTGCCTTTCCTTTTTTAGCACGTCTTTTGTAAAAAAAGATCGTGCTTCTGTTATCGGTTTGTCCGTCCGTCTGTACTCACGATATCTCTGCAGCTATTAGTCCGAATTGAAAAATTATTTTTGCATTGGGAAGCTTGAAATACGCAAATGATGATCCTTCATTTTGTTTTGTTTTTTACAATGTACAATTTCGCCGGTAGAGGGCGTAAATGCAGATGATGTCGAATTCAAAAATACGTTTTATTCCACATGTTTGCTTCTAAACATCCGATTGAAAAAAAAATTATCTTTCGATTCCATTTATGTCGAAGGGTAATTAAAATATAGTGACTTTTTCAAATTACGCATAGATTTTCCGCTAGGGGGCGTAAAGGTAAATTACATTTTTCCCGATAACTCTTCTTCTAAAACTCCGATTTGAAAAAAATTTCTTCAGCGGATACATCTCCTGCTGGAAAAAGTTTTGCATATAATTTAAAATTTTTGGTAAAGAATACTTTGGCCACCAGGGGGCGCAAGTGTTAATTTTTGCTTCTGATGTATTTGCCATAAAATCGGAGCTTCTAAAATATCGATTGAAAAAATTCTTTCGTGGACTGGTGCCACTCACATCGATAAACTTTTTCGTAATATTTTCTTCTTAAAATATTCCACAGTTTCTCCGCCAGGGGGCGTAGAAGTACATCTTATTTTTGTCAATATCTCTACTTCTAGGAGTCCGATTTGAAAAATTCCTTCTTTGTTGAATAGTGTTTTCCGTGTGACATGTTTTTCATATAATTTCAAAATTTTCAAGCAATTCATAGACTTTCCGCTAGGGGGCGTAGGGGTAAATTGCGTTTCCCCCTATATATCTGCTTCTAAATCTCCGATTTGAAAAATTCTTTCTGCACCGGATACAGCTCCTGATGGGAAATCGTTTGCACAAAATTTCTAATTTTTGTAAGAAATGGATTGGCCACCAGGTGGCGTAAGTCTTGATTTCCGCTTCTGTTGTATTTGCAGCAAAATATGAGCTTCTAAATTCTCGATTGAAAAAAACGTCGTTTACAGACCGATACTACTTATGTCGACAAACCTTTTAGAAACATTTTCTTCTTAAAATAGTGCATGGTTTCTACGCCAGGGGGCGTAGATGTATATCTCATTTTTGTCAATATCTCTACTTCTAAGAGTACGATTTGAAAAAATCCTTCTTTGTTTTTTTTTTTTTTGTTTTTGTTTTTTTTTTATTGGAGGTTTAACGACCACCGTGAGCAACTCAATGGGCTATAAGCAGTCGCCCGTCCCTAATTTAGGGTCACTGGTTCCAGAGAAGGGAGAGAGAGCCAGTGCCGTAAGACAACCACAACATCCATGCCTCACCGGGATTCGAACCCGGACCCCGTTCGGACGAATGATCAGAGGCCATCGCTTAGACCACTGCGCCACCGGGGCGGCCCTTCTTTGTTGTTGGATAGTGTTTCCGATGCGAAATGGTTTTCCTATAAATTCAAAATTTTAAAGTAAATCATAGACTTTCCGCTAGGGGGCACAAAAGTAAATTGCGTGTTCTGCGTTATTTCTGCTTCTGAAACTCCATTTTGAAAAATTCTTTCTGTGTCGCATACAAGACCTGATGGAAAATATTTTTCACATAATTTCTAATGTTTGTTAAAGAATGGTTTAGCCACCAGGGGTCATAAGTGTTAATTTCTGCTTCCGAAGTATTTGTTGCAAAATCTGGGCTCCTGAAAACTCAACTATTTTTTTTTTTCTTGTACCGATATCGCTGATATGGATAAACCTTTTGAGAATACTTTCTTCCTAAAATAATGCATGGTTTTCTCACCAGGGGACGTAAAGTTACATCTTATTTTTGTCGATATCTCTTTTTCTAAGAGTTCGTAAGCTCACGATTCCGTTTGCGGCAATATCTAAGGGATTAAAAACCGATTGAAAATCTTCTCTTTCTTTCGTAAGATGTATTGTTTTGTATACCGGTTCCATTGAATTTGAATAGCTTTGATAAATTTAATTTGCGTCAGAACGGATTCAAAAGACGTGCTTATTACACCCGAAAATTCGGTGTCATCTTTCTTGTTTTTTCTTTCATTAAACTCTTTCTTCAAATACATTATTCAGCACTGGAAATGTCTCAGAAGGAGATGGAATCAGCTACATCCAATATAGACACTTTCTTCCTATGTGGAAATCGCTTAATTAAATTTCCATATGCGTGTATGCATTGCACGCACACACTGTTACGCAAAATACATTAAACACACTTACAAAGGCTGTTTCGTAATAACTGAGAGTAATGTTTTTTGAGTTGGCAACTGTTGCGAAGGGGAAAAACAATCACGCAGACGACTAACTGAATTAAGGAAGTATCTATGGCAAGAGTTATTATCCGTGGCAGACGATTCTGGTTTTGTTTTTGCGCAGTTGTTTAAGATACGTTTGCATTTCGCCATACAGCTATCGTTTGGGTAAAACGGCTCCAGAAACAGTTAATTTAATGAAAAAAGCTTACAAAGATAAATGTTTGAGTAAGTCAACGATTTTTAGATAGCACCATGATTTCAAAAAAGGGCGTTTGTGGGCAGACCTCGCTCCTAGGCCTGGTCGACCTGAAAGTGTTGTTACGGAGCGTATTGTTAACACTGTTCGGGCAATCCTGCAAGAAGATCGATTAATGACGTGTGAAGACATAGCGGCGTCAACTAATATTTCAAAAACGTCGGCATTCCGCATTCTTTGCGACAAATTACTGCTGCATCGTGTGTGTTCAAGATGGGTACCTCAACACCTGACGAAAGAACAAACTGTTAGCCAGAGTTTAGGTGTGTGTCATGAGTGGAAACAAATGATTGCAAAGGATCCAAACTTTCTAAACACAGTAATAACTGCAGATGAAACATGGGTCCACTGTTTCTGCCCTCTCACGAAGCGTGCAACGAGTGTCTGGAAACACATAGGCTCGCTTCCTCCGAAAACAGTCTACCAAACCAAATCAACTGGGATGGTGATGATGATAATTTTCTTTTATCCACCAGCACGCCGTTCCTCCACACATTGCTGTCAATGCTGAGTATTACATTTCAGTCTTGAAGCGTCTGCGACGACATATATCGATTGAGAGACTGGAACTGGTGGGCAAGAGAACCCTACACCGTAATAACACCCGCCCACATGTGGCTGCTTGTGTTCAACAGTTTCTTACGAAATGCAGTATTGAAATCGTGCCACAGCCTGCTTACCGTCCTAACCTCGTTCGTGTGATTTCTGGTTGTTTCCAACAATGAAGGGGAAGTACCGTGGCACAACATTCAACACAGATACTGACGTCATTCAGGGTGTACAGGGGTCGCTAAAGCAGTTTCCACAAATTGCCTTCACTACATGCTTCGAAACGTGGACTGAACGATGGGACCGTTGCATATCTTCCGCGAAAAGGTATTTTGAGAAAGAATAACATACAGTATGTTTTTCTGTACCTGCATTTCTTCATTTTGTGGGATTTGACTCTCAGTTTTTATGGAACGGCCGTTGGGTTTATCAAAAAAATGGAAACACCCACTGTGACTGGGGGACATGCAATATGCTGTATGCAAATCACAGGGACGACGTAACCAGCGATGTGTCATATATAAAGTGGTGCATTACGATCTGGGATGTCATATAGCAGTGAATCCGTTCCAGATGAAATAGCTGTTGTGGAGTAATTGCTGAAAGTGTCGAATCTTAGTGACCTCAAAGAAAAAGTATGGCCATGGAGAGTTTCAGAAAAAGTATGTCTTGCAGGAGTTTCAGTAATTAGAACGGCAGAACTCACACGAAATACTGTATGGAAGATTATGACTGCTTCTCAAAAAGAACACGGTATTGCCCTGCAGACGTGCAAGTTGTGGACGCCATACGAAGATGATGGATAGGAAGAGGCAACCGTTCGCAGGGTTGTACTGGGTTAAAAAAGAAAGTACTGTCCGATGACAAGGTACTCGAAGTTGAAGCCCTTGCCATGGCGCACACTGGCCACTGAGATTGCGCAGCACACCTGCGTGACAGCAGGTAGGTGGCTTAAGTCAGTGGCAGTTAGTCGTTAAAATGCGACGCCAACATGGAATTGGACAAGGAGCACATCCATTATTTCATTCTACATGTAGCACTCGACTTACGTAAGTGGATCGTTCCTGGATTCATTACGTACCTCGAATTTTACGTAAGTCGGGGAACACTTTTAAGGTAATACAACTTACCTCAAAATATAACACTTTACCTCAAAATCTAATAATGTTACATGTTACATAATACTGCATATTTATTTAAATAGTATCGAAGTCATCAATATCTATCAGAGTCTTCAGAAGCTTGCTGTGCAACAGCAACAGGTAAGGGAACAGTTGATTCACGTCTGGTGGAAGGTGTTTCAACTATCTTCATAAACCTATCCCGAGTGATTCATTACCAACAGGATACTGCACCATGCCACACTGCCAGAATCTTCAAGGAGTGGTTCGAGGAACATGCTGGTGACTTTCTGTTAGTGCTCTGACCTCCAAATTCACCTGACGTGAACCCAATCGAACATTTGTGGTTCGACTTCGAAAAGCTGGTTCGCGCTAAATCACCACATTTGCACAGCATTTCTTTCCCTTTCTTTATAAATGCCTTTATAAATAGCAAGCGCATCTTCTACCATTCCTCAAACTCTTAAAAAATGAAAGGTTTTTGGGTCCATTTTCTCAAAGCGAGACAAGTCCGAATTAATTTTCGTAAATGTTTGTGACATTTCTGTTGTTATAAATCGTTTTGGTACCGGTTCCTCTTCGAAAGCTTCAGCATTTTCTTCTTCATTCTACGTATATGAGCATCGCGGTAGCACCCCACAAGTGCTTAAGAAACATTACCAGTGTGCACCCAATGCCATATCACATCGTCGGTGCTGTCGTTGTTTCGAACGGTTTCAGGAGAGAAATTTTGACCTGCCAGATCGTCGCAAACCCGGGAGATCCGTAACAGTGGATATGGACATGCTGAAGACCTTAGCGGAGACCGACACACGTGTGCCCTCACGGGAGTTTGCCGAACAGCTGAGAACTACTCACACGAGCATTATCACGCACCTGCGTCAACTTGGGAAGATGCACAAGAGAGAAGTTTGGGTACCACATCAACTCACACTTCAGCAGAAAGCAAATCGCATGAGGTCATGCGTTTCCGTGCGTGCGAGTGAGCACGTTGAACCGTTCTTGGACTGTATTGTGACAGGTGACGAGAAATGAGTGCTCTATAACAATGTCAGTGCCCGAAAGCAGTGGTTGGACACGGAAACATAAGCGCATGCCATCCCCGCAGATCTGTACTGCGTCGATTCGACGATCTGCACGCATCGCTCACGTCGAAACAACTGGAACTGCTGAACCGAAAGGGCGCCCTTCTATAGCAGAATAGAGCGAGACCTCACGCAGCATGGGTGTCCTGTCAGAGGATCAGGCACCTGGGCTGAGAGTTGCTACCGCCGTCCCGGTGGCGCAGTGGTCTAAGGCGTTGGCCTCTGATCATTCGTCCGTAAGGGGTCCGGGTTCGAATCCCGGTCAGGCATGGATGTTGTGTTTGTCTTACGGCACTGGCTCTCTCCCTTCCCTGGAACCAGTGACCCTAAATTAGGGACGGGCGACTGCTTATAGCCCATTGAGTTGCTCACGGTGGTCGTTAAACCTCCAATCAAAAAAAAAAAAAAAAAAAAAAAAAAAAAGAGTTGCTACCGCACCCAACCTATTCCCCGGACATTGCCCCCAAGAGACTACCGCCTTTATCTGTCGTTGCAGCATTTCAAGTACGAACAGCGGTTCACCAACCGAGACGATGTCGAATGCGCACATATTCACTTCTTTGTGTCCATGCCGCACTAACGGATGGTATCCATTAGCTGCCTAGACGATGGGAGCAGGTGGTAGCAAACGATGTCGACTACGTTTTCGACTGATTTATACTTGCACATACGGTAATTATCCCTTTTCTGTTGCCTTTCATTTGCAGACATTACTTTCTTTTAAAGCCAACGCAACGAAAGCACAAGACCACGGCACCGCAAATAGCAGCAGATTTGAACGCCAGTTTGGATAATCCCGCTTTCGTGATAAAAGTTCGTCGGGAACTCCATCCTGCCGGCACTTACGGCCACGCAGCAATCCACAAACCTATAATGACCAATATGAATGGAATGAAACGAGTAAGGTGGTGCAAAGCAAATGAAAACCTACCTGGATGCTAAAGACTCGCAGGGTGTCCTCTGGTCTGATGAATCATGCTTCACGTTGTTTCTCACTACTGGTACAGTGTGAGTCTGGTGAAAAGCTGTAGAAGTGTATCCCGACTGTTTGGTTTCGACAGTGAAGCATGGTGATGGATCCGTGGTGCTGTGGGGTGCCGTATCGCAGCATTCCTTAGGGACATTGGTAATTCTGCGAGGTCGTGTCACATCTGCAGCGTACGAATTTATTCTTGGGGACCATCTGCACCAAGTATTGTTGGCATTGTTCCCTAATGACCGATCCTGGTTTCAAGCATATAATTAATGTACCCTCGAATTGTGCGAAACGTGTCCCACAATATATATATATATATATATATATATATATATATATATATATATATATATATATATATATATATATATATCCGCCGTCATTATGTATCACCTTCCGCTATCGGTCGAGCAGCTGACGGATTCCAGCCATGATGAATACTTCGTCGTGTGACGCGATGAAGTCGTCATCCCATTTTTGCACTTCGTCACATATCCGGAACCATACAGCACACAAATCATGTTGCATCCATTGGAACAAATGATAGTCTGAAGGGGTTACGTCTGGACTATACGTCGGGTGCTCCAAAGCTTCCCAGCCAAGCGTCAATAACGTTTCCTTGACCGATTTTGCGACATACGGCCTAGCGTTGTCATGCAGTAATTTCACGGGGCGCAATCCTTTGCCTGTGAATGGACGTTTCCGACAGATTTCCTGGTTCAATCGCAGCAATTGTTGCTTCTAGCGATCAGCAGTAACAGTTTGACCCTGTTCCAATAGTTCATAATAGAGCACACACCCTTCATATCCCACCAGATACACAGCAGAACTCTCTTGAAGTGAATATTACGTTTCTGTGTCGAAGTCGTTGCTTCACCGGTGTCTGATTAGTGTTTTTTGCGTTTGGGATTATCGTACTCTATCCACTTTTCATCAACCGTAACGATTTTCCACAGGAAAGGGTTTCTGTGTTGTTTATTCAACAGATTCAAAAACTTCATGACACGCTCAGCCTTATTCCTCTAGTTCAGATCATGTGGCACCCACTTTTCTTCCTTCTTTTCCTCCTTTTGCGGGTAAACGATTGAAAATGGTTTGTTGAGTTACCCCCAGGTGTTCAGCTAGTTATTTTTGCATTTGAGACGAATCTTCATCCAGCAATGCTTGCAGTTCCTCATGTTCAACCTTCTGCGGGGCATCGCTACGTTCTCGATCGCCAACGTCAAAATCGCCTGCTTTAATCCGTCTAAACCAAAACTCACATGGGGTTTTCGATACAATATTCTCCCCAGAACAGAACAGATCGATGCACATCCTTTTGCAGCACTTTTTCTTGATCAAATTCGTAACGAATACAGTGTCGAATAAACGCAGTATCGCTTTCCATCTTTCACCTACTGATGTGCAAGTGCGTTTAACTGTTGGACAAACTTCTGTGTCACATTTTATACTCTGGACCAGTTACGGTCACATGACAACAGTGCTAGGAAATGTCGGATATGTAAATTAGCGGTATATACGTCACACAAAAAACGCTTTAAAACTTATTTGTACACCTAATATATATATACACTATATTGACAAAAGTCACCGAACACCTAGAAAAGAAACACAACATAGCATTTATTGGCATACATTAATTCGGTGTCGGTCCACCTTTGGCCTTAGTGCATGCACTGACCCTTCGAGATATGCTTTCGACAAGCTTTTGGAACACAGCAATAGGTATGCGCTTCCATTCAGTACATAATGCTGCCGCTAACTGTTACTTAGTAGTAGGCCTTGATTCCAAATTTCTTATGCGGCGCTTTAATTCATCCTATAGGTGCTCGATGGGATTAAGATCAGGGCTCTGTGCTGTCCAGTCCGCATACGATAGGGAATTATCGTCAAACCACGACGTAACAGTGCTTGTTTTGTGGTTCGGTGCATTATCCTGTTGATACCAACAAGGCTTGGTTCCATAGTATTGCCACAGAGTTAGTAGGGCATAATTGTTCAGCATATCGAAGTAAACGTACTGGTTAACAGGTTTGTCCACGATAACCAATGAGCCGGGACCATACCAAGAAAAACACCCACAAACGAGTACACTGCCAGCTCCAAACTTGACCGTAGGACCAGAACACTGTGGTAAATAGCGTTCCCCGGCTGCCGCCATACCCACACACGGCCATCAGACTGATGGATTGTGTATCTGGATTCATCAGTCGATAGGACCCGTTTTTATTGATCTACGGTCCACGATAAATGTTCCTTACACCATGCTAAACAACGAGTAGCATTCCGAGTGGAGATGAAAGGCTTATGAGCAGCTGCACGACCACGGTGACCCATGTAATGAAGTTCTCTGCGAATGATACATGAACATACAGAGGTTTCAGCATTTCTACTCACCTATACACTGATGTCTTGTGCAGTACTCTGTCGATTAGCTATAACGACTCTCCTGAGGCATCGACGTCTTCTATCACTGATTTTTTTGGCCTGCCGGTACCTTTTTCTGCTTCAGACACGCCATGTGTCTTCCATTCATTCAGTACCTCTAAAACTGTTGATTTGGGTATGTTTAAGTGCCTGTCGGTTTCTTTTATGAACAACCCACTAATATTACACCCAACAATCTTTCCTTTCTCAAAGTTAGTTCTCTTCCGCCGCGCCATTTTCATTCAACCTCACAGTGCGATATGATCGAGGTCAGCTGCAGGCTTATTTTTATACCGTTTGCAGCTGTACCGCGCATCTTAAAAACGAAACTGCTCCGTTCATTTGCTTTTGAAGGGAAGTCCGGTGGCTTTTCTCAATATTGTGTATATTTCAGTCAGATGTGGTACGTTCATTTATGAGTCCTGCTGCCTGTAGCTCAAAAGAGAAACTATCGGACTTCCCGACGACAATCGTCACAGAACATTCTGTGATGGACAAGCATGAAACTAAAGTAACAGGTGTGAATTACGGCATTTTGCAATCGCCCGCAAACTCTACACCATGTCTTATAAAAGTGGGACGCCCGCCTGTAATGTATGCAGCCATAAAGTGTCAAACAACATGTAAATATGGATGTGATGTGATTAGGTGATACTGCGTATGCCTGGAAGGTGCCCTGCGTTGTGTACGTCAGTGACTGTTAAACGTGAGTAGTGTGAGACAGCGCACGGGCCTGTTCGTACGCATACAAATATTGTGTTGTGTGTTTTAAGAAAATGGCTTGTAACCCTCATTTTGTAGTACAGATACTGGTGAACGAGGTGAGGCAGAAATACTAAGCGGACGACACGGCTCCAACGTATATTGACAGGCGAATTACAAGGCAGTTGTATAGCGCTTGGGAGCAACATGTCATTGGAGGCTTTGACATGTTTGAAGGACAGACATTTTGGCGTGATAGTGATGACACGTCGGACACGTTATCTGAACGTAGTGATACACCGGGTACTCCAGCACACAACGTGCCAAGCAGTTTGAGTTCCTATGAACAATCACCCCCAAAGTGAAACGGAAAAGCATTCACGAACAGTTTTCCGGACAAACCATGCAGAGTGTCTATGACAATGTAAATAAAAGTCGCAAAGAAAACCGTTGCAGCAACTAGCCGTAAATACAGGATATCAGAAAATGTGCGGCAAATAGTAACGGCTGTTGTGAGTGGTGGTATACGATGAAACTCAAAACTGCACGCATTCCCCAGCATATGTACACCAAATTCCAAGATGCGCGTGACATGGAACCCTCAATTCACTACCGGCATTTAAAGACGTGGGCGAATGAAGCAGCTAACGCAATGGGTATTCCCAATTTCGAAGCCAGCACATATTTCCTGCACAAATTCAAACGCCGCTACAAAATCTCATCACGCAAGATCACGAGATTCGTTGCCAGGTGGGATGTTACCCTTGACACGGCCGTAAGGAACAGCACATTGGAGTTTGTACGAGATGTTACGGACTACATATGCAATTGGCGTCCCACTTTTGTAAGCCATGTTCTGGGGGTTGCGGACGATTGCGAAATGCCGTGCGTCACACCTGTTACTTTGGTGTCATGCTTGTCCACCACAGAACGTTCCGTGACGATAGGTCCGGTAGTTTCCCTTGTCAGATGTGCAGCTTTCATTAAACTGTTTACATTTCGCCTATTTCCTTCGTATCGTTTCTACATATTCCCTGCTATACGCCTCCATGTTCATGTGGCAGTGATTCCATAAGAGGCTGTACTTGCCCTGCAAAACTGAGAATAGATTTCAAGGAGGTTTACATAGACAGATGCACAGCTTATGCACAAAGTATAACTACGTGACAACTATGACTTCCGAAGAACCCAGTGACTTTCCTTGTTTCCAGTTACTAATGAATACTAAGGAACATAATAAAGCAAACCCGTTGATTTTCATGATTAGTGAAAATTCTTCTTCACTTCCACTCTGAGCTTTCTCTGTTTCTGAACCTCTATTTTTTGTTATTTATTATTTTTTGTGCTAAAGCTAGAACGGAGCGTTTAACCTCCAAAGTCGCAGGAAATTTTAGATGTAAAAATATTAACGAAAATCTCGTTTTATTACTATAATTTTACAAAAATAAATACATCAGCTATTTATAATTGTGGCCATTTTAGAAGAAAATAAGGCGCTTCCGGGGATGGGGAGGTCGGCCAAGTCGCTCCACTCTGGATCTACCTATCTGAATTCACAAACACATATTCTCTATGTGTATGTGTGAGCGCAATATATGCAGAGACATTGGCTTTAACTAAAAAAAGACATACAAAGACTACAGACAGCTCAAAGAAGCATGGAGAGATGCATGCTTGATGTAGCCAAGAAACATACGAAGAGGAACTCGTGGATAAGGAAAATGACAAGAGTGGAAGATATCATGATCAGAATAAAATCCCTGAAATGAAAATCCTCTAAATACGTGGTGTCGGTGAATAAACAAAGACGTCGTTCTTTGGACGTTTATCAACACATAGCAACGAAAAAATTGTAATCCGTCCACTGAATGGATCGTACCCAAAATCTCTCGATATCTAGTTGAGTGCGTTCACCCGTTCACCTATTTTTCAATCTGACATCAAATATCTGGATTTTTCTGTCTTCAACAGATCTGTTGCTAACAACAAATTATGTCAGCCGTGTGTTAGACTTAATTATGGTTTAAATAGCGTACTGTATGAAGCCATTATCCTATGGAATAATCTCCCAGAGAGCATCAGATCCCTGGAAAATATCAAAATGTTTTCCTTGTCTCTGCGAAATTACATTGTAAATCACCCTGATCTCCATAACGAATCTCAACCCTATCATTAAATTGTAGTCCCAAGCATGCTGCTATTAGTGGTGCTTCTGTTATAACCATCTTACTTGCTTTCATATATGCCATATGTTTTATTCTTTTTCTTACATCTGATAGGGGAATCGTCTTACAACCAATGTGTTCAGATTCCTCCTGGTGTATTGCACTTTCATATAACTGTAAGTTTTAAATGTGTGCAATAAATAATTGTATTGTATTGTAGTGTACGCTACAGTGGCCAACAATCAACTGCTCTATGTGTGTTTACCTGTCAGCTTCTGACATCACAAATCGGTAGGATGGGCTCAGCAACTTAGACGTTTCCATCTAGCGGCCATTAAAGGCACAAGCTATATATTAATTATAGCAAATAAATCCAAAAGGCGAGAACAATAGTGAAAATCATCTAAATATGTGGCGTCAATGAAATATGTGTTGATAAACGTGGAAAGAGCTATGTCTATGTTAATTCACTGACGCCAGGTATTTAGACGATTTTCACTGCTGTTCTCGCCCTCTGGATTTATTTACTACAATTAATATAGATAGCTTGTGCCGTTAGTGCCCACCAGTAAGAGGCGTCTCAGTTGCTGATCTATCCTACAGATTTGTGATGTCAGAAGCAGACAGATAAACACACATAGCCCGTTGATTGTTGGCCATTATAGCGTAAGGCGAACGCACTCGGCTAGATATCATGAGATCTGCGGTACGATCCCAGCAGTGGCCGGATAACAACTTTTCGGTTGCTATGTGTTGATGAACGTGGAAAGAGCGATGTCTTCCTTTATCGCTGAAATAGCAATGGGCTGGACATATTGCAAGAAGGACGGACCACCGATGCACAACCGAAATTTTAGACTGGAGTCCAAGGACAGTAAACGACCCAGAAGAAGACCACATGGGAGATTGGTGGATGAACTTCGAAAGCATGCGGGAGGCTCAAGATAGACAGCTGTGGCAGAAACTTGGAGACCATCATCCAGCAATGGGCTGATAATGGTTAACAATGATGACATACTGTATAAATATATAGTAGACTGAAAATACACTTAAGTAAATTAAATACAATTAAAAACGAGGCTAATCGTCTCGGTTGCGCTATTAGCTGCATACCAAAGGAATAAGCAGAATATCTTAAAGTGGATAACAAAAACGAAGCACAGAGGTTTCCATAAAATAGCTTAAGATGCAATTACACGAAGTATAAACTAACTAAAAAAATGCAATATACAAAATGTGCAAATTTGAAAATACGACGAGTGACATTAAAAACGAAAACCAAGTTGCCTTCTTCAGGAGAGCTTTTCGAGTTCTCGGTTTTTCGTTTTTCATTTCACCACTCGTATTTTGAAATTTGTACATTTTGTATATTGCATTTTTAGTTCGTTTATACTTCGTGTAATTGTATTTTAAGCTATTTTATGGAAACCTCTGTGCTTCGTTTTTGTTATCCACACTTTTCGAGATATATGTATACATGAAGAAATCAAATACAAATACAAGTATACTAATCATCTAGGCTCCCCCGTTTGCAGCATACCCAAGGGATCAGCAAAATAAAAAGTACTGATAACAGAAAAATGAAAAAATTCAGAAGTTTCGATAGAATGCTCAAAAATGCAGAATACACAAAGTATAAACGAATTAGAAAAATGCAATGTTTGAAAATGGCGAGTGGTTCTGATAACAAGAAAGTCTGACAAACCAGAAGTCCTGATAAAATGTCATAGATTTGAAAAATGTACAAATTCGTAAAATGAAAAACGAAAACCAGGTTGCTTTCCTCAGGAGAGCAACAAACTGGGTGAGTGGTTTTTCTAGTGTCAGTAAACGACAGGAAATACCAATGTCGACTGACAATGCTCCCGAAGCCACTAAAACTAAACAAACGATATAAGGCTTGCTGAAAGTATTGTACAAAACCCTACTAACAAATTAAATAAAATATAAAGCTTGCTTAAAGTACGAACCATACTGACAAGTAAAAACTTATAATGAAGGTAAAAACTTACCAGACAATATCAAACAGAAGTCATCGCTCTTTCGACGTTTATAAGTGAGTCACGGAAACATTCTCATTGGCCGCCACCGGGAATCGAACCCAGGGTCTTCCACTTAAGCACCGGATATGCTTCCACTGCACCACAGCGACCTCGAATTCCTCCAGACTCACATACACTAATAGCCAAGCCAATTGGCAGATTGCTTCTTGGAGCCCCGCACGGGGTTCGATTCCCGGTGGCGGCCAAGGAGAATTTTTCCGTGACTTACTTATAAACGTGGAAAGAGCGATGACTTCTGTTTGATGTTCCTAGTCCACGTCAAATGTCTGTATTAATTACCAGACAATAAATGGAACACACATAAAGAACAAGCCAGTCTGAACAGCACCTAAGTTAAAAGCTGGACTTTGATTGAATGCAGTCCAAACGGTAGAAGGACGAAATATGTAGCATGGAAATAGTGCGGTTACCTGACATTTAACTAACGTAAACAAGTGACCTAACAGGCCGAAAAAGGTGTGCCTAGTACCCCATGCAAGACTGTGTACTAGTTGGTCTCTCTCTCTCTCTCTCAATTATATGCATATCATCATCATTAACAATTATCAGTCCACTGCTGGATGAAAGTCTCCCCAAGTTTCTTACACAACGGTCTATCTTTCGCCAGTCTCCTCCATGTCACTCCCGCATGCTTTTGAATTTTATCCACCCATCTCACATGTGGTCTTCTTCTGGGTCTTTTCCTGTCCCGTGGAATCTAGTCCAGAATGTCGGCTGTCCATCAGTGGCCCGTTCTTCTGGCCCCATGTCCAGCACATTCTCTTTTTAGGAATTTTACTCTGATCATGATGTCTTATACTCCTGACATTTTCTTTATCCATGAGTTCCTCTTCTTATCTCTTCTGGTTACACCACGCATTCATCTCTCCATGCCTCTCTCAGTTGTATGAAGTATTTGTATGTCTCTTTTAGTAAAGATCCACGTCTCTGCTCCATACGTAAGCAATGGAAGGTTGCATTGATTAAACTATTTTCCTTTAAGACATAATGGCATATTGCTCTTAAAAATTGTACTGTTTCTTCAAAAAGCTTTCCAGCCAAGTTTTACACGTCGATTAATTTCTTCATCATTGTGGTCTTTGCTTGATATCTGCTGTTCAACGTAAATGTAAGTATCGGTTATCTCCAGGTTTTCCTCATTAATCGATAAATCTTCATTTCTTGTAAAAGCATTGTACATCAGTTTTTCTTCTAAAAGTTCGCTTTTAATCCAACTTCGAGGAAAACAAAGGGATAAAGATTAATGGAGATTATTTTACTCACCTTCGTTTTGCTGATGACGTAGTCATTTTTTCAACTGCCCCTTCAGAACTGCAGAGATATATGCGTTGGTGTGTGTACTAGTAGGAGTAAAAAGAAAGTGTAAAAAGAAAGTGTAAAGGCACAACAAACTGTCGTTACGAATTTTCGATTTACTACAGAATTCAAGTTCGTAAAACATCTCAAAGAAACATTCCTTACTTTGATTCCAAATCCTTCGTTTTTAACCACGGGCGATTAGCTGTTAACATCTGTGTTAGTATAAAAAAAATTCCGTGCACTTAATAAAATGTTTACAAAATACTTCGTATACCTCTGCTAATGTTTTTTGCAAGGACGGGAGAAGATTAAAAATTCGTAAGCTCTCTCTTCAGCAATCACGACGAAAGGTAATATTCTTCCTTCAGCTGTTCAAAGCAGTTTTATTTTTCACGGCTGATTCTAAATTGTTTGTTCTTCAGGCGTCTTCCATAAAATGAAACGACACTACATAATTCTTTCTGAAGACAAGTTCCGTTTTTCTTTCCGAAGACAAGCTTCATTTTTATTTCTGGTAAGACTTCGTTCATTTTCTTCCTTTTTTTTAATTCTGCACATTTGGAAGTCTTATGATGAAGTATTTTACGCTGTCGCTTCACGCGAACATCTGCTTCCCCTGCTTCATATTTCTTTCTTCTTTTTCCCTTCCACGAAGTCAGTGGAACGTTCTCCTTGAGAACTTTGGTGGCGTTTTCTTTAGAAGGACCCAATTCTTAAAATTTTGACACAACCGTCTGCTGAGATAAATAGCCTCAAAACAGACTGCTTTTCCATTAAGCAAACACGTTTTCGCAGGGCAATTCTATAATAGCAGCGAGAGAAAAGCTGTATTCCAAATGATTTCCGACAGTTTAAATGATTACTTGATTAAATTCAATGGGAAACCGTCCTAGGGAATTTTATCGTTCGGAGATCCAGTGCGAATATTAGAAAGGTCTCTCCAAAATGACATGGATCGCATGCAATTTATTTTATTTCTAGCGCTTTTCAAAACGAGGAACGAAATCACACAGTTTGGTTCTTGTCATTCGCGGCGTTCCAGCTGGCTGTGATGCAGATAAAATGAATTCATCACGAATGGTAACTAGTTTCTCAAACACGATCAAGTCCTTTTCTATGCGTCCCTTATATTTTTTGGAAAGCTTATGCAGCTATCCTGAAAACGCTTCGTCAATAATTCAGAATTTCTTTTTCCAAAAATCGTAGGATCTAAAACAAAACTAGTAAAATTGCTGAAAAGTTCTTAAACATTTTAGCGCCTGAGACAAATAATAAAATCCCTCTGTGAATGAGGTATCTGCGTGCTATTAAAGGATTGAAATCGGCTATAACGAATACATTGATAATGATATTACATTAATTAATACATTGATATCTCATATCACATAATACATACAGTATATATTAATACATATATATTAATACATATCGCATTAATACATTGATATTATATTAATCACCTTTGACCTAATGCATTAATATATATTAATCAAATATGATTCATCTTCTAAGGAGGATCATGATAGACAGGTCAATATAATACCAAATTACCCAAGTCTTTAATATATATGTAATTAATACATATTAATGACATATACAGGGGGATTCATAAAGAAGTATACAGTTTCAACGCATTATAAAACAAGAACAATGTAAGATATTTTATGTTACCTGTAACAGAATTGTAGGGGAATGTTTCAAGTTTTTTAGAGACAGTCACAGATGTTATGTGTGTGCACCCTTAGTCACACGACACACATCGAGCCAGTAATCCATTTCCGTCCAAACGCCAGGTAAGATATCTGAATCAAGAGCAGTGATTGTGGCTGTGATATGCTGTTTCAGCTCCGCTAGATCAACAGGAAGGGGAGGGGCGAATTACTTGTCCTTTACGTACCCCCACTGGAAAAAGTCACAAGGTGTTAAGTCAGGACTTCTGGGTGGCCATTGCGTCAGTGGCATGTTGTAGTCCGCGGCTCTTCCATTCCATCGGACAGACGCTGCCATTTTGACTGACTAGTCACGGGACACGTGCGCTATCGCCTACGTCACTTCCCTCGGTAGCGGGATACAAACTTTATGAGTACATCTACCTAGCGGTTCGCAGTTGTGGTCCGTGTCTTCAACTATTACTATTTTACAGCATCTGGAAACTGTATACTTCTTTATGAATCACCCTGTATGTTATTACGTATATATTAATACATATAACATTAGTACATTGTTATTACATTAATCACCTTTGACCCAATACATTCAGTAGACAAAATATTACAGAGGGGTGATGGGCAGTTGACATGGACATCCCAGCGCAGAGTGAAACAGTTCCACAATGTAAAAAATTGCTGTGAAAAGTCGGTGTTTCACCCGGATTCAGACGGTTTACAGATGGTAAGCACGCCACCTGGCGGTCAACCATAAATTTTCGGTAGATAAACTACATGTTTACGGTGTTTTAAACTGTTTTAACTGTTGCTATATTTTAACCTTGAGAATCTGGCAACGTTCTTCCTAAAGTGGTTATATACCTGTTTTTTCACGTGCAATCAGTCGATTTGCAACACCACTGTGGGCAACACCTTTTTTATTTTCCGGTCCTTAGACTGTTAATGCACATTACGGTATGGCACTGTAAAATTACAGTTTATTGACTGGCCACTCAGCTGCCGGTGTATCTACCGTAATTTGAACATGCAATTTTTTAGAATGCAAACCTAAGGCAGGCGATACATGGGTAGGTAGCAAGGCTTTCGAACAGTTTATCGCATTTGACGAACATGGGTAAACGTGCTGATCTGAGTGGCTTTGATCGTGGATGCATTGTCGGCGCAAGGCAGATGGGCCATTCTATCGCCCAAAGTGTAAGAACTCTATAGGGTTCCCGAGGGCAACCGCGACAAAGGCGTTCCGCGGGTATACCATCAACCGACGTACCAGCTCCCAGAAAACAAGCTGTGACCGACTGCACGCCATTGATGACAGGGTCGACTTAGACTATGCAGACTCGTGCAGACCGACCGCTTAGCAATGGCCACACAAATTATATCCGGGTTATATGTCGGAGGCTCAAGAAGCGTCAGCGAGTGAACGGTATGGCGCACAATACATACACTGGGCTACGGGAGCCGACGCCCTACTCGTGTGCCGCTGTTGACTGCTCGTCATCGGACATTACGCCTCGCCTGGTGCCGGGAACATCAAAACTGGACCTCTGCAGAGTGACACCGCGGCAGAGTGACGTCACGTCTTGTGGTCACGTGAATCCCGTTTTCAGCTCTACCGAGTTGACGGGAGCGCGCGGGTGCGGCGTTAGTAGCATGAGGCCATGGCCTTATCGTGCTAGGTCGGCTCTGATCAAGCCGGTGGTGGCTATGTGATGGTTTGAGGAGCCTTCTCATGGAACATATTATGTCCCTTAGTGTCTCTGGAGAGGTCCAAGATGTGCTGGCTGATCACCTACATGCTTTTATAGCCTTCGCGCATTCTGCAACCGATGGTCTGATCCAGCTGGTAAATGCGCCATCCCACTGGGACTCAACCATCTATGCATGGATCAAGGAGCACTCATATGAGTTTGAAACTATCCAGTGGACCCTATGGTCCCCGGATTTAAACCCTGTTTAAGCTCTCTAGGACGTCGTGAAGCTGAACATCAAATTCATGGATCCTGATGTGAAAATATAAGTTCTGTCCTCGACGGACATCGGATCCGTGTCCCCTCACTCCGGAGTAAGTCGCTCTCCCAACTCAGCTACGCGGACAGAATATCTCGCTGCAGATTTGTCGTCCTGACACATGTTTTCACCTTTGTAGTACATCACACTGAACCGAAGTCTCGGGCGTGGTTCTGGACAATAGTGCTGCAAACATGGTTGGCATTACCTCCTGAAACTCTCTGGCATATGGTGGAGTCGATGCCTCGGCGTGTACAAGCTGTTATTCTCGCTAGAGGAGTACCAACACGCTGTTAGGTAGGTATCTTTAATGTTTTTCCCTTTGAGTGTATTTGAGCCGATGCTCTGTTTCAGCAGAACAGTGCGCCATGCCACTGAACGACCTAGGCATGGCTCGAGGAACACTCATCTGAGTTTGGAACCATCTAGTGGACCCCCAAGGTCCTCGGTTTTAAACCCTGTTTAAGCTCTCTAGGACGTCATGGACCTGAACATCAAATCCATGGATCCTGAACCGACGTCTCGGGCGGAGTTGTGGACAATGCTGCTGCACGCATGGTTGGCATTACCTCCGGAAACTTTCCGGTATCTGGTGGAGTCGATGCCTCGGCGTGTACAGACTGTTATTTGCGCTAGAGGAAGACCACGACGCTATTAGATAGACATATCTAATAGTTTGTCCATTGAGTGTATAACCTTGTAGTATTCATTGTAAGCAAGTTATTTAGAAATTTTTTTGTCTCTTTCTGAGTCTTCACTGTATATCGTTAAAATTACCCGCGTCTTTCTTTTCTCCTCTTACTATGTATATGCAAGAGTATCATTGAAACAATAAGAGCATTATTTACATAGTGTATAGCACAACTGCCTTGGTTCAAGCTTTTCTAATTTCTCGTAAAGCAAAGTTTGCTCTTTTAATTCGCTGTGGCGGCATCCGAACTGATTCTAAAATTTCTGGTACCCAAACACAGAATTGCAAGTGCTGTGGAAAGTAATGCTTAAAGGGGCAAATATATATAATATCATCATCATCATCATCATTGTCAACCATTATCAATCCACTGCTGGACGAAGGTCTCCCCAAGTTTCCTCCACAACGGTCTGTCTTGTGCCAGTCTCCTCCATGTCACCGCATATTTACGAATTTCATCCACCCATCTCCCATGTGGTCTTTTTCTGGGTCTTTTCCTGTCCCTTGGAATCCAATCTAAAATTTCGGCTGTCCATCTATGGTCTGTCCTTCTGGCAGTATGTCCAGCCCATTGCCATTTCAGGGATTTAACTCTGATCATGATGTCTTCCACTCTCGTCATTTTTCGGATCCACGAGTTCCTCTTCTTATCTCTCCTGGTTATACCAAGCATGCACCTCTCCATGCTGCTTTGAGTTGTCTGCAGCCTTTGTATGTCTCTTTTAGTTAAGGTCCACGTCTCTGCACCATACGTAAGCACTGGAAGGATGCATTGATCAAACACTTTTCTTTTAAGACATAATGGCATATTGCTCTTAAAAATTATGCTGTTTCTTCCAAAAGCTCTCCAGGCAAGTTTTGTACGCCGATTAATTTCTTCATCAATGTGACCCTCATTTGATATCTGCTGTCCAAGATAAACATACGTATCTGTTATCTCCAGTATTTCTCCATTAATCGATAAATCTTCATTTCTTGTAAAAGCATTGAACATCACTTTTGTCTTCTGAAAGTTCATTTTTAATCCCACTTCTTTACTCTTGTCAGCAAGTTCCTGGATCATACTCTGCAGCTCTGATGGGGTAGTTGCAAAAATGACTACGTCATCAGCAAAACGAAGGTGGGTTAGATAATCTCCATTAATCTTTATCCCCTTGTTTTCCCAGTTCAGTGATTGAAAGATATTTTCCAATGTGGCATTAAAGAGCTTCGGAGATATGGTGTCACCTTGTCTCACTCCCTTTCCAATTTTTATGTGTGTTGTATT
Source organism: Macrothele yani (assembly GCA_039090855.1). Lineage (NCBI taxonomy): Eukaryota > Metazoa > Arthropoda > Arachnida > Araneae > Macrothelidae > Macrothele > Macrothele yani. The sequence goes on along the minus strand of CM077003.1, from coordinate 124,318,891 downwards.
TTCAAACAGCCGAATCTTTGCACTTGCATTTTCATAGATGTTATTAATAATATTAATGTATGCATCTTCAATACCGCAGGATTTCAGAGCCGTGGTAACTGCTGATGGTTTCACCGAATCAAAGGCTTTTTCATAATCGATAAAAGCCATGCACAATGGAAGTTCATATTCCCTCGCTCTTTCAATTAGTTCTCTCAGTACGTGGATATGATCTATTGTGCTGTAGCCACTCCTGAATCAGCTTGTTCTCTCGGTTGAGCCATGTCCAGTGTTACCTTCAAGCGGTGTGAAAGAACTTTAGTGAAGATTTTATAAACCACTGATAGGAGGCTGATAGGTCTGTAGTTCCTGAGATCCTCAATGTCACCTTTTTTATGTAGCAGGATCATTGTAGCATTGTTCCAATCCTCAGGAATCTTCCCTTCATTAAGGCATCAGTGAAAATTTGGGCGAGTACTGTTTCAATTTCTCCACTTGCTTCTTGTATGATGTCTATAGTAATTCCATCTTCTCCTGGAGCTTTACCCCGCTTCATGTTCTTGATTGCATGAGCAACTTCTGCTGGGAGGACTGGAAGAACTCTGGTACCTTTCATGATGTCTGGAGTACATGTATCATCCCTTTCATATAATTTGGAGTAGAAATCTTTCACTCGTGTCAAAATTTCGCCTCTATTTCTTGTTATAGAACCATCTTCTTTTCTCAGAGCCATAATCTGTTTTCTTCCCTTACTGAGATGTCCCTTTGCTATCTTTAGGCTTTGGTTGTTTTCAATTGCTTTCCTCACTAGCTCACAGTTGAATTTCCTTACGTCTTCAGTGATACTTTTTCGTGTTGTCTTGCATAGCTCTATATATTCCACTTTGGAAGTCACATCTTCTTTAGTTGTCCTCATCTCTCTTCTTTTTTGCATCAACATTTTGGTTTTTCCTGATAATTTGTTCACATGCAACTTGTTCTTAGACCCAGCTAATTTTGTTGCTGTTAACATAAGAGCTTTGGTTACTTTTCTGTTAACTTCCGAAATATCCACTTCTTCCGATGTTAGGCCTTCTAAAGCAGAGAATCTGTTCTTCAGTTCCAACTTGAAAGTATTATGGTGTTTTTTAAGGTTGGTTATGTCAATACATTTTGTTTGTCTTATGAGCTTGCCACGTTCCAGTTTAGTGTTGAGGTGCATCTTACATCTCACCAATCTATGGTCACTACCTGTGTTGAACTTGTTCAGCACACTGCAGTCTTCGATGACGAATTTTTTGTTACACATAATAAAATCAATTTCACTTGTCGTTCCAATTGGATGTCTCCATGTCCATTTCCTGTGTGGCTTTTTCTTGAAAAAGGAGTTCAAGATGAAAAATCCTTCTGCCTCTGCAAACTCAACGAGAGTATTTCCACGCTGGTTTCTGTTGCCGTGACCGAATTTACCTACTGAAGTTTCATTCTGTTGCCGTTGCCCTATTTTTGCATTGAAATCTCCCATAATTATCTTCAAGTGCTGCTTACCTTTATTATTTAGATGACGAATTTCCTCATAAAATTCTTCAATTTCTTCTTCCGGATGACTTGTGGTGGGTGCATAAGTTTGAATAATCTGAGCCTGGTATCTTCTCGATAGTTGGATAACGAGTCGTGCAGCTCTGTCAGAGGAACTTTCAACTTCTACCACTTTATCCTTCAGTTTCTTGTTTATTATAAATCCAACACCACTAGTTCTGCCAGTATCTGTCCCACGATAATAGAAGAGATGTCCACTTTTCAGTTCAATGAGATCTTCTCCTTTTCTCCTTACCTCACTTAGCCCGACGATGTCCCACTTGATCCTTTGTAGTTCCTCTTCCAATTCAAAAGCCTTGAATCAGAAGATAGGGAGCGTCCGTTATAGGTAGCCAAGGTCAGCATCAAATGGCAGCCTAGTCCGGTCCTCCGGGGATTCTTAGCACCCTCTGCCTTCATGTCGCACTGGCAGCTGCCTTGACCAGGTACATTCCAGCTGCCGGAGACTGAGGGCCAAGATTTAAGTTGTAGAGTCATTTTGGAGGTGTTTGGCCATAACTCACCACGCTGGCCAAGCGGGTTGGTGAGTGTGGGATAGCATTTCCTCTGATCCCGATCGTATAGTTATACCGCTATTGGCGGTCGTCAGAGCCCCTTTAGTGGGAACAGGATGTACCACGAGAAGGCGGGGTTGACATTTGTCAAGGAGAGGCTGTGATGTTACGCATCACCTGACCTTACATCCCTATAATATATATATATATATATATATATATATATTTTTTTTTTGGGATGTAAGGTCAGGTGATGCGTAACATCACAGCCTCTCCTTGACAAATGTCAAATGACAAACGCCTTCTCGTGGTACATCCTGTTCCCACTAAAGGGGCTCTGACGACCGCCAATAGCGGTATAACTATACCATCGGGATTAGAGGAAATGCTATCCCACACTCACCAACCCGCTTGGCCAGCGTGGTGAGTTATGGCCAAACCCCTCCAAAATGACTCCACAACTTAAATCTTGGCCCTCAGTCTCCGGCAGCTGGAATGTACCTGGCCAAGGCAGCGGCCAGTGCAACATGAAGGCAGAGGGTGCTAAGAATCCCCGGAGGACCGGACTAGACTGCCATCTGATGCTGACCTTGGCTACGTACAACGGACGCTCCCTATCTTCTGATTCAAGGATTCTTGAATTGGAAGAGGAACTACAAAGGATCAAGTGGGACATCGTCGGGCTAAGTGAGGTAAGGAGAAAAGGAGAAGATCTCATTGAACTGAAAAGTGGACATCTCTTCTACTATCGTGGGACAGATACTGGCAGAACTAGTGGTGTTGGATTTATAATAAACAAGAAACTGAAGGATAAAGTTGTAGAAGTTGAAAGTTCCTCTGACAGAGCTGCACGACTCGTTATTCAACTCTCGAGAAGATACCAGGCTCAGATTATTCAAACTTATGCACCCACCACAAGTCATGCTGAAGAAGAAATTGAAGAATTTTATGAGGAAATTCGTGATCTAAATAATAAAGGTAAGCAGCACTTGAAGTTAATTATGGGAGATTTCAATGCAAAAATAGGGCAACGGCAACAGAATGAAACTTCAGTAGGTAAATTCGGTCACGGCAACAGAAACCAGCGTGGAAATACTCTCGTAGAGTTTGCAGAGGCAGAAGGGTTTTTCATCTTAAACTCCTTTTTCAAGAAAAAGCCACACAGGAAATGGACATGGAGACATCCAAATGGGACGACAAGTGAAATTGATTTTATTATGTGTAACAAAAAATTCGTCATAGAAGACTGCAGTGTGCTAAACAAGTTCAACACAGGCAGTGACCATAGATTGGTGAGATGTAAGATGCACCTCAACACTAAACTCGAACGTAGCAAGCTCATAAGACAAACAAAATCTATTGACATAACCAACCTTAAAAACACCATAATACCTTCAAATTGGAACTGAAGAACAGATTCTCTGCTTTAGAAGGCCTAACATCGGAAGAAGTGGATATTTCTGAAGTTAACAGAAAGGTAACCAAAGCTCTTATGGAAACAGCAACAAAATTAGCTGGGTCTAAGAACAAATTGCATGTGAACAAATTATCAGGAAAAACCAAAATGTTGATGCAAAAAAGAAGAGTGATGAGGACAACTGAAGAAGATGTGACTTCCAAAGTGGAATATATAGAGCTATGCAAGACAGTACGAGAAAGTATCACTGAAGACGTAAGGAAATTCAACTGTGAACTAGTAAGGAAAGCAATTGAAAACAACCAAAGCCTAAAGATAGCAAAGGGACATCTCAGTAAGGGAAAAACAGATTATGGCACTGAGAAAAGAAGATGGTTCTGTAACAAGAAATAGAGGCAAAATTTTGACAAGAGTGAAAGATTTCTACTCCAAATTATATGAAAGGGATGATACATGTACTCCAGACATCATGAAAGGTACCAGTACCAGAGTTCTTCCAGTCCTTCCAGCAGAAGTTGCACATGCAATCAAGAACATGAAGCGGGGAAAAGCTCCAGGACAAGATGGAATTACTGTAGACATCATACAAGAAGCAAGTGGAGAAATCGAAACAGTACTCGCCCAAATTTTCACTCGATGCCTTAATGAAGGGAAAATTCCTGAGGATTGGAACAACGCTACAATGATCTTGCTACATAAAAAAGGTGACATTGAGGATCTCAGGAACTACAGACCTATCAGCCTCCTATCAGTGGTTCATAAAATCTTCACTAAAGTTCTTTCACACCGCTTGAAGGTGACACTGGACATGGCTCAACCGAGAGAACAAGCTGGATTCAGGAGTGGCTACAGCACAATAGATCATATCCACGTACTGAGAGAACTAATTGAAAGAGCGAGGGAATATGAACTTCCATTGTACATGGCTTTTATCGATTATGAAAAAGCCTTTGATTCTGTGAAACCATCAGCAGTTGCAATGGCTCTGAAATCCTGCGGTATTGAAGATGCATACATTAATATTATTAATAACATCTATGAAAATGCAAGTGCAAAGATTCGGCTGTTTGAAAATACAACACACATAAAAATTGGAAAAGAAGTGAGACAAGGTGACACCATATCTCCGAAGCTCTTTAATGCCACATTGGAAAATGTCTTTCAATCACTGAACTGGGAAAACAAAGGGATAACGATTAATGGAGATTATCTAACCCACCTTCGTTTTGCTGATGACATAGTCATTTTTACAACTACCCCATCAGAGCTACAGAGTATGATCCAGGAACTTGCTGACAAGAGTAAAGAAGTGGGATTAAAAATGAACTTTCAGAAGACAAAAGTGATGTACAATGCTTTTACAAGAAATGAAGATTTATCGATTGATGGAGAAAAGCTGGAGATAACAGACACGTACGTTTATCTTGGACAGCAGATATCAAGTGAGGGTCACATTGGTGAAGATATTAATCGGCGTACAAAACTTGCCTGGAGAGCTTTTGGAAGAAACAGGATAATTTTCAAGAGCAATATGCCATTATGTCTTAAAAGAAAAGTGTTTGATCAATGCATCCTTCCAGTGCTTACGTATGGTGCAGAGACGTGGACCTTAGCTAAAATAAACATACAAAGGCTGCAGACAACTCAAAGCTGCATGGAGAGGTGCATGCTTGGTGTAACCAGGAGAGATAAGAAGAGGAACACGTGGATCCGAAAAATGACAAGAGTGGAAGACATCATGATCAGAGTTAAATCCCTGAAATGGCAATGGGCTGGACATACTGCCAGAAGAACAGACCATCGATGGACAGCCGAAATTTTAGATTGGATTCCAAGGGACAGGAAAAGACCCAGAAGAAGACCACATGGAAGATGGGTGGATGAAATTCGAAAGTATGCGGGAGTGACATGGAAGAGACTGGCACAAGACAGACCGTTGTGGAGGAAACTTGGGGAGACCTTCGTCCAGCAGTGGATTGATAATGGTTGACAATGATGATGATGATGATGATATTTTTTTTACAGTGTATGAGAAAAAAATAAAGCCTTTCTTTTTTCATACACTGTAAAACATTTTCTGAAATTCACGAGCCACTTTCCGTCATTTCTTTCGTGAATTAACGAAGCGTGTTTCTGATACAACCTTTTTCGTGAAATGACGGAAAGAAACCTGAATTTCAAGGATTTTTTGTACCACGGGAAAATTCTGAATTTTCAAAAAGCTTCCCGCAGTTTCTTTCTTGTATTGACGGTAAATTACCGTTTTAGAGATGTGTTAACGGAAAATTTTGAAGTTTCAGAAATCTTCCCACAATTCCTTTCACATGTTAACGAAAAAACTCCGTCCTAACTTTTTCCGTATCCGTATAAGAAATTTCTGGCAATAGGAGCGATTGGTGAGAATACTTGAGGTTTGATTAATTTTAAATTTCAATCGTCTGTCGAAATTTGAAATTCCGTAGTGAGATCGGATATTGTGGATAGCATATCGCATGAATTTTGTGTATTGTGGCACAGGATATTTCTTTTCCTCTCCCCAATTTTGTACACCAACTATTTGATATATATATAAGTTGCATGTAAACAAATTATCAGGAAAAACCAAAATGTTGATGCAAAAAAGAAGAGAGATGAGGACAACTAAAGAAGATGTGACTTCCAAAGTGGAATATATAGAGCTATGCAAGACAGTAAGAAAAAGTATCACTGAAGACGTAAGAAAATTCAACTGTGAACTAGTGAGGAAAGCAATTGAAAACAACCAAAGCCTAAAGATAGCAAAGGGACATCTCAGTAAGGGAAGAAAACAGATTATGGCACTGAGAAAAGAAGATGGTTCTGTAACAAGAAATAGAGGCGAAATTTTGACAAGAGTGAAAGATTTCTACTCCAAATTATATGAAAGGGATGATACATGCACTCCAGACATCATGAAAGATACCAGTACCAGAGTTCCTCCAGTCCTTCCAGCAGAAGTTGCACATGCAATCAAGAACATGAAGCGGGGAAAAGCTCCAGGAGAAGATGGAATTACTGTAGACATCATACAAGAAGCAAGTGGAGAAATTGAAACAATACTCGCCCAAATTTTCACTCGATGCCTTAATGAAGGAAAGATTCCTGAGGATTGGAACACCGCTACAATGATCCTGCTACATAAGAAAGGTGACATTGAGGATCTCGGAAACTACAGACCTATCAGCCTCCTATCAGTAGTTTATAAAATCTTCACTAAAGTTCTTTCACACCGCTTGAAGGTAACACTGGACATGGCTCAACCGAGAGAACAAGCTGGATTCAGGAGTGGCTACAGCACAATAGATCATATCCACGTACTGAGAGAACTAATTGAAAGAGCGAGGGAATATGAACTTCCATTGTGCATGGCTTTTATGGATTATGAAAAAGCCTTTGATTCGGTGAAACCATCAGCAGTTACAATGGCTCTGAAAACCTGCGGTATTGAAGATGCATACATTAATATTATTAATAACATCTATGAAAATGCAAGTGCAAAGATTCGGCTGTTTGAAAATACAACACACATAAAAATTGGAAAGGGAGTGAGACAAGGTGACACCATATCTCCGAAGCTCTTTAATGCCACATTGGAAAATATCTTTCAATCACTGAACTGGGAAAACAAAGGGATAAAGATTAATGGAGATTATCTAACCCACCTTCGTTTTGCTGATGACGTAGTCATTTTTGCAACTACCCCATCAGAGCTGCAGAGTATGATCCAGGAACTTGCTGACAAGAGTAAAGAAGTGGGATTAAAAATGAACTTTCAGAAGACAAAAGTGATGTTCAATGCTTTTACAAGAAATGAAGATTTATTGATTGATGGAGAAAAGCTGGAGATAACAGAAACGTACGTTTATCTTGGACAGCAGATATCAAGTGAGGGTCACATTGATGAAGAAATTAATCGGCGTACAAAACTTGCCTGGAGAGCTTTTGGAAGAAACAGCATAATTTTCAAGAGCAATATGCCATTATGTCTTAAAAGAAAAGTGTTTGATCAATGCATCCTTCCAGTGCTTACGTATGGTGCAGAGACGTGGACCTTAACTAAAAGAGATATACAAAGACTGCAGACAACTCAAAGAAGCATGGAGAGGTGCATGCTTGGTGTAACCAGGAGAGATAAGAAGAGGAACTCGTGGATCCGAAAAATGACAAGAGTGGAAGACATCATGATCAGAGTTAAATCCCTGAAATGGCAATGGGCTGGACATACTGCCAGAAGGACAGATCATCGATGGACAGCCGAAATTTTAGATTGGATTCCAAGGGACAGGAAAAGACCCAGAAGAAGACCACATGGGAGATGGGTGGATGAAATTCGAAAGTATGCAGGGGTGACATGGAGGAGACTGGCACAAGACAGACCGTTGTGGAGGAAACTTGGGGAGACCTTCGTCCAGCAGTGGATTGATAATGGTTGACAATGATGATGATGATGATGATATATCGTGTTACAGTAAGAAACCTGGTAGTTAACTTATTGTACAGATTGTTATACGATGTCCATGTATCAGTTATTGGACAACTTAAGACAAAAGCTATTATAGCTGTCAAGAGTACATTTTACATTTACGAGGGTTTTTTTTTTTTTTCTTTTTTTTTTTTTTTTTTTTTTTGAAATAATACTATAAAAGAATACATTTCCCATTTTTTTAAAATAACTGAAAGTCATTGTTAGTTTAAAAAAATAAAGTTGAAAACTATTTTGTTGCATCGAAAAATCACGATGCAAAATTCTTAATTTGTGAAAAGTCCTCCTACAGAAAAAAAAATATAAAAAACTTATTTATAAAAATAATAAGCTCCAACAGAAAATAAAATTAATAAATCACTCGCATTAATGACAAAAAAAATTCATCGTCGCCCAATTTGCTTTATGATGTACGTGATTCGGACTTCTGAGCGTGTGTGACTCAGTGGTTAAAGGCGTGGTCTGCCTGTTAAATCAACCCAATCGACGGGGGTTCGGTCCTGACGCAGCGGAAGGATTATTTGCAGCAAGAGCTGAAAAATGCAAAGTCGTTCGTTTTGCGGATTTTCATTTTAAATACGGGAAAACCTGAAATGTTTTTTTTTTTTTTTTTTTTTTTTTTTTGCTTTTCTGAAATAAATGGAATTTCTGACTACGGAAAATCTTTGAAAATACGGAAGTTAAAATAAGCGGGCACTTTTAAAAACGGAAATTCCTAAAATAGACGGACACTTCCCGCAACTTTGCTGCACGTTATTTTCAGATATTTTCCGTGAATTCACACCACTTATTTTGTATAGGGCAGTACCCACGTGTCGTACGATGGTCGAGTAGTCAAGGAAGTGCGCTATTCAGCGCGAGTTCGAATGCTGGGTAAATATGAATATCTGGCTTTTAATTTCGACTGTGATTCTCTTGCTTCCATCAAATCAAAGGACATAAATTAGGGATGGGAATTTTCTTTCTGGCTTAGACACTCGTGGAGGTTGTTTAAAACTCCAAAGAAAATAAATCCGGCTTAGTAACCGAGTGGTCATAAGCTTTGGTTTCTGACTAGTCGTCCAGATGAGCTCTGGTGCAAATTCCGGTTGAGGCATTGGGAATAAATTTATCTTGTTACACCGGCTCTCTTCCTTGCCAGTGGCCGTACGTAATGGTCGGGATATACAGAGGTTGATTCACGTTTATAGACAAAGCTTATTATACACAGGTTGATTAAAGTTTATAGTGACAAAGTAAAATGCGCGTCATATGCAAATCGTGTGCGTCACGACTATATAACCATGTTTACTTCCTCGGTTCTGATGTATCACATGTGATACTATGGTTTCACAATTTTTTTAAAATTCCCAATGGCAGAAAATCTTCCAGAACCGGTTGTATCACACGTGAAACTATGCAAAATACTTTGTTAAATTTTCGTCAATAAATGGCAGCACAGGTCAACTTTCGTGACTTGTAGCGGCTTCTTGTAAGAAAAACACGATGTCTTCACATGGTCCTGGTAAATGTTTTATAACTACTTAATTAAAAAAGTTATATCTATTTAAGTATATACATTCCATTTTGGTAAGTATAAGTTAGTTATTTAAAGTAAATAAGTTTAATTTCTTCAACATATTAGATAGTAGTAACTTCCTAAACATTACAAATTTTGAAGATGACAATCCGATTTTTGGCGTAAATGTGACAAGGATGGTAAGTCAGATAATATCCGAAAACTTGAAAATTTTCATCGTCCTGGAGCGGGGCTCGAATTCGCGTCTCCCAGAAAACGCCCGGGTATGCTAACCACTACACCACCCAGAACGACCTAGTTTCCGATCAGTTTGAATACAACCATCACAGGTAAGCAACCGGCATTCATGTTAAGCGAATCTGAAGGTTAAGAATCTTATCCCGTGTTTGCCCGGAGAAACAGATAAATCATGAAAGAAATAATGAAAGAAATACGGGATTACGCCATATAATACAAATTTTGAAGATGACAATCCGATTTTTGGCGTAAATGTGACAAGGATGGTAAGTCAGATAATATCCGAAAACTTTAAAATTTGATATTATCTGACTTACAGGATTCGAAAACTCGAATCCTGTGATGGTTGTATTCAAATTGATCGGAAACTTGAAACTTGCTCGTTCTGGGTGGTGTAGTGGTTAGCATACCCGGGCGTTTTCTGGGAGACGCGGCTTCGAGTCCCGCTCCAGGACGATGAAAATTTTCAAGTTTTCGGATATTATCTGACTTACCATCCTTGTCCCATTTACGCCAAAAATCGGATTGTCATCTTCAAAATTTGTATTATATGGCGTAATCCCGTATTACTTTCATGATTCTTAAACATTTTTATAACATTGGTGATACAATGGTTTCCAATCCTGTCGGAAAAAATTTTATGTGTTATTTTTAGCGGGTGTTTACACCTGTATTTACTAAATATTTTCTACAATCTATGTAATATTTAATAAATATGATTTATGATAAAATTTCAAGTAATGATGTTAACTCACGTTTCTTGTGGTAACATCATTACTTGAAATTTCCACCTATAATAATATTATAAATTTTTTCTGACGAATCTTCAGATGATAACACATGAATGAACACAGATATGATTTAAAAATGAATCACCAAAGCACCTCTTTTGCAAGAACTGTAAGTGCTGGAAATTCCATCCCGGACTGGGACAACGCAAAGATTATAAACACACCTAACTCTGCTTATTCCTTGTTATTTGCAGAAAGCCTCTATATTTCGGCTTATAATACACGTTGCTGTAATGGCTATTATCCTTGCGTTTTACCTGACCCCTGGAGCAATCTTGTTGGGAAGGACAGCACAATAACAATTGCTTCTGTTAAGTAATTTTCATTGGCTAATTATGCTCTTTTTTTTACTGTCTTGTTATCTGCAATATCATGTGACATTGACATTACCTTTCCCATGATGCATCTACTCCACGTACTTAAGACCAGCATGTAACCACATGGTGAAATCACATCTGATGAAGGTGTCAATGTGACACCGAAAGTGCTCATGTATTTTTTAAACTGTACATAGATTTCGTTTTTTAGCTGAATAAATATCATCGTGCAACAGGACGGATTTCTTTTAATACTAGTATTTATGCACGAATTACAGTGTCTACCGTGATAACACACCACATCCTAAATGTAGAATTATTCCTACATCTATGACACATGATTGAGCACGAACCAAGAATGTAAGACACATGCCTGAGATGACGAGACAGCGCCCACAGAAGGAAATGCCGAAATTCAAAGTGCAATGAGTTAAATACACTATCTACCAACAAGTAATTGAACACCTGTGATAGCAAAGTAAAACGAAGTTTATTCACCTTCAATAGTTGGTGGAGCCTCCACGAGAGGCGATTACAGCTCCGACCCTCTGGGGCATACTCTCAACCAGGTGTTGTACGACGGCTAGCGGTATTTTCTTCCACTCGGCTTGGAGAAGACAGGCCAGTTCCTTCACCGATTTCGGACGGTGGGGGCACCCCTTAAGTCGACGCTCCAACTCGTCCCAGAGGTGCTCGATAGGGTTAAGTTCCGGGCTGTGCGCAGGCCAGTCCTTTCGATTAACCCCATCACCATACCAAGCCATGGTGGACCTCGCAACATGACAGGTGGCATTGTCATCCTGAAAGTAACATGGGTCTACCTCGAAAAACTGCCACAACGTAGGAAGCGCATGGTCATCCAAAATGGTGCAGTACGTCTCGGCGCTGAGTCTACCAGGAATTGCGACCAAGGGTCCCGTGCCATACCAGGAGAAACACCCCCATAGCATAATTCCACCGCCGTCGATCTTCACAGTTGGCACAATACATTCCGGCAGGAGGTGTTCTCCAGGCAGACGCCAAACCCAAACCCTGCCATCCGAACGGTAGAGGGTGAACCTTGATTCGTCGCTCCAGAGAACCTGTTTCCACTGTTCAACGGTCCACTGTCGACGTGCTTTGCACTACGTTAGCCGAGCAGCGCTATTGGACTTGGTGATCAAAGGCTTGTGGGCGGCAGCTCGTGCATGATAACCAAGCAGATGGTCTTCCTTACGGATGGTATTCATCGAACGAACACTCCCGGATGCCTGTTGAAACTCCTCGCGGATGTGGCCCATCGATTTGGTGCGGTTCTTCCGAATTTCTCTGGCCAGCACCCGTCGGTCTCTAACACCCAGTTTTGTAGGTCTGCCGGGTCGGGGCACATTCCGACAGTCACCTCTCATCTTCCACTTGCCAATCACGTAGGCCACGGTCGATTTTTGGGTACTTCAACTCGCTGGATATGTCACGGATGGATCGACCATTTCTGTGATATCCGACGATTACACCATTCTCGAAATCAGAGAGCTCCGAACTCCGTGGCATCTTGCATGCGACTGGTTGCGTTGTTGTTTCCCACACGATATTTAACGGCGGCGGCCGTGACGTGTATCAAGACCGCAGATATCGTCGATTGCAGGGGTGCCCAATTACTTGATGGTAGATAGTGTACAGTACGGTGTTAAGACTGTAATGTGTTCACGTGTTTGAATAGCTCCAGAAATTCTTTCAAATTGTTCCATGAAAAATAAATTATGATATATTATAACATTGCATATAACATAACTTGAAAATCGATTAATTCAACCAGTAATTTTCGAATTCTTAAATATTACAATTACAGCATCTGGATCCTGATGTATCACATGTGATACAATTCCCGTAGTCACCCTCCTTTCCATGAAAAATTAAAGATTTTTTACTTCAGTTTACAACGCAGTAACAATTTCCAAACTTGTTTTAAAAAATGAAGTGTTTAACTTCATCGCAGGTCTGAGAAGGTTATCGTGTAGTAGCAGCATTCCGCTTTAAGAACATTTTGCTTTCGTAGTGCTAAGATGCCTGTACGAGTGATTTCGTTCAGGAAGGGGGGTACATAGTTACTCTTTCCGAAGAAGGTTATTCGTATACAGCAATCCAAAAAAAGGTGCAAAGAAAATGGTTGTGTGATTTCTAAAAATGACATAAGTCAAGTAATGAAGCTTGCAAAAGAGAACTTTGAAGTTTGCTCGAGTGACGCATAAACGCCACGAAAAAAAACCCTAAACCAAAGAGAATCGCTGAGGTGGTGCGAAAAGTCAGGTCTCGTGTGAAGAAAGAGATTCCTGCAACGCAATGAAGCATTGCACAGCATGTAGGTGTTTTACAAGCAACAGTAAGCCGCATTATCGAATCTGAACTACACTTAGAAAAGCGGTTTAGGCCTAACGTCCGCAAGCTCCTTCTGCGACACATTTCGGAGCAGATGACGAACTGCAGGAAATTGTATGAGAGACACCTAGCGAGGGACAGGTGGTAGTTTGTGGTCACTTTGTATGAAGCCTGAATATACCTTAGTGACACAAAATTCTGCCAATATACTATCAAGAAAAGGGTGCCAAGGCACACCCGGAATAGGTACGTGAATGCGAAGAAAGTTTTTCACGTGGATTTGTGGTTGTGACAGGTTATTGCTATAATGGCAAGTTAAAGCTGCGAAAGGTTGCGAATAACGCAAAAATTAATGCAGCTTATTATCAGACAAATACTCTTGACCCAATTTACCGCGAAGAAATTCCATCCTTATATGGTGCTATGGCTTCAAATGTATGGATCCACCAAGGTAAGGCTTCCAGCCATACGGCAAAGTCCGCAGTGGCATACATTCGGAAGATTGAAGCTGTGACCGGTATTCACGCTATTCCATTCTTCTCAATTCTTGTCACATCACCAGATGTGTATCTCCCATCGATTTCTGCGGCTTCGGGTTACTTAAATTATCCCTGAAAAGTAGACGACTCAAAAGCAATTGACGGACTTTGGAAAACGTACAAAGAGGAGTGGGGGAGGCTTCTTTGCCTCTCTGCAAAGAAGCCTGCTACATAGGAAGTTGCGTTGCAGAAAGATAGTACAGGCACACGGTTAGCACATAGAACACAACAAGAGTTGGCGCCATGGCATTTCATAATATTTTCATAACTGTATGATCCTGCAAACTTTGTCACTATAAAAGTGAAACAACCTCTGTAGCTTTAGGATTGCTCATGGCGATCATTAAACCTCAAAACAGACAAGCATCCGTATGCGTGTCGTTAAACATCGAAACAAACAAAATCGTAGTTGGAGTTTCCAAACACACGTCTGGCTTTTTGATACTCTCAGCATGGTACATGCCAGCTTCTTGTATCTGTTAGTGCAACAAAAAAGCGCTCCTTCTCTGACGTCTTTGCTTTGTCATCTTTATTAACTTCACGAAAACAGCCCATCATGAGCAGCCCAGTAATGAACACTGACATTACTTACACCACTGATGAAGTCTTTAATTTAAACATCGTCACCCCGAGACTAGCTACGAGCAGTTTTCATTATTACATATAACAGAACTTCGCCTACTCAGACGCCATGACACTTTATCTCCTAGATCTGCTGCTTTCCCAGAAGCGTAAACATACTAATCTGTTACTAGGTAACTATTTATTCTTCCTCTGTATGCGACATACGTTCTCCGGTTTCTGAGCGCAGTCACATGATGTATCAACACTATTTTTTTTATTTCCGGTTTCAGCTAAGATCATGAGCAACACTTAGGGCTATACGCATTCGCCCGTCCCTAATTTTGGTTCACTGGTTCCATGGAAGACAGATAGTCAACGTCATAAGATAAACACACCACCTATGCCAGATTCAAACCCAGCCCCATCTCGGACAGATGGCTATTACCACTGTTTTGTGCCCTCCACAACCTCCTAAAGTATTTGTCTTCGTTATTAGTACACCAAAAAGATGTAGCTTTGCCGATAATTATATGCAGTTTAATTAATTAAACCGATACGCATTTAAATATTCATGTGCCGTAGATGTAGTAAATGAATAAACATCATAAAAAATGTAATACTTGTTTTGTTTTTTGAATTTTTACAAATAAACAATGTCAGTCTGCATTTTTCGCCGCAGCGTTTTGCTTTATGGGCTTCAACAGTTATGACTTGCCTTCAGTGTTTGAAGACTTGTGGATCAATACTCTGAATAGGAACGATTTCTCTTTTGTGTCTAAAACTTTTTTTAAAAACGCATACTTTCAGAGGCGACGTGAATTCATTATGATAGGCGTTTTCTTGTCACATCTGCTTCGCACCTTCTGGAGCGTTTCCCACGATATGTTGGTAAAGAACATAACAAAAGAATTTTTTTTTATCATGCCGTCTGTAAATTCCATAGAAAAGACTTCATTATTGCCTGTGTGTTCTCTAAAGTCACTTTGTGTTGCTCGTAACTTAACTCACACAAGTCGTGCCAGCGAAATAACTTATGTCGATGCAGCATACTTCTCCTTGACTTTCTCATTCATAGCTTAACTTTGTATTGGGTTGTCGAAAAAGGCATGACGTAGTTTGGCACCCGATGGCGGTTGGGTGGTTTTGGAAGTACTAGAGGTATGAGTAGCTCTGTTATCGCTATGGCATTCGACAGGTTTAGGTTCTAGCTGCAGTGTAAAAGGAATAGTGAACGATTTGGTTGATTTGCGGAGATTTGACATCATGCTGAAGATGGAAGACCAAACTGTGCATTTTCGCCATATTTTACTGTTTTACTTTCGTAAAGGGAAGAACGCGCATCAAGCTTGTGAAAAGTTACGTAAAGTGTACGGTGATAATGCTCTACAAGAACGTCAGTGCCAGCGGGGTTCGTAAAACTCCGTGCTGGTTATTTTGACCTCAACGATGCTCCTCGGTCGGGGAGCCAACCGAGGTTTATGACGACCAAATCAAGGCATTGATCGAGTCAAACCCACGCAACACGACACGAGAGATTGCTGACACATTGCACATCCATCATTCAAGCGTTCGCGACCACCTGAAGAAGCTGGGATACGTAAGCAAGCTCGATCTGTGGGTTCCTCGTGAACTCAAAGAAGCACAATTGACGGCGCGTATAAACATCTGCGATATGCTCATTAAACTTGAGGAAAACGATCCTTTTTTGAAGCGACTTATAACTGGTGACGAAAAGTGGATTGTGAACAACAATGTGCTGCGCAAACGGTCTTGGTCCCGACGTGCTGTTTTGCTTCAAATGACACCCAAAACAGACATTCATCAGCGGAAGGTTCTGGTCTCAGTGTGGTGGGATTTTAAAGGTGTCGTGCTTTTCGTGCTCATACCACAGAACCAAACAATCAATTCGAATGTGTACTGCCGGCAATTGGACAGTTTGAACGAATCCATCATCCAGAAACGTCCAGAGTTCGTTCATCGTAAAGGTGTTGTGTTCCATCACGACATCGCTAGACCACACACAAATTTGATCACCCGCCAAAAATTATTGGGGCTTGGGTGGGATGTGTTGGCACACCCAGCATACTCGCCTGACCTTGCGCCGTCGGACTTCCACTTGTTTCGCTCTCTTCAACAGTCCTTGCGTGGTATAACGTTCAATTCAGATGAGGCTGTAAATCAGCACCTTGAACAGTTTTTCGCCACGAAAGACAGGTCCTTCTATGAACGAGGCATTCTGCAGCTCACTGAAAGATTGCAAAAAGTTATCGAACAAAACGGGCATTATATCATTGATTGAATTTTGTTCTTTCTATCAATAAATGACCTTTGCAAAACACGGCTAAAATACGTCATGACATTTCCGACAACCCAATAATAATACCTAAGCACGCTACGAACAGCGGCGCAGTCTCGGGGTTTGCGCACAGGGCTTGAGCCTCCTCCAAGAGCATTTATTTTGCCCCCCCTTCGTTCATAAAACTGATTAAAACTAACTACGAGTGGAGTAATCCAAAATTTATCTAAATACGTGGGTAATTTCAAACGTTTTGCACACTGTGGGTTATCTCTTAAAAAACGAATTTATTTCACAACATACCTTTAAATTCCTTCAAAGTAAGCTCCATGTTTCTTTATGACAGCGGCCCAGCGTTTGGACAAGTCTGGTATTCCAGTCACGTCATCTCCTTTGTTAAGGCGTCGGATTACTGGAGTCATATCATTAGAAACATCCTGAATCGTTTCCCGAGGAGTGGATTTTTCAGTTCTGAGAAAAAGTCATAGTCTGGTGGGTTCATGTCAGGACTGTATGATGCGTGGGGAAGCAATTCCATCTACACTGCTGGCCACCCAAAATGCAACACCAAGAAGGGCACGAGATAGCAAAGCGAGATTTACTGGACACATAACAACAGATACAAAGATGAAACGATTGAGCTTACAGGCCCGTGCGACTTGCGGAACACGCAGACATGAATAGTTCGTGTGGCCCCCATGGCTGGCAATAACGGCCGCTGCAAACCGTGGCATCGAACGAAAGAGGCTTTGGAGATGTGCTTGGGGTATGTCGGTCCAGGCTGCTTCCACACGTTGCCACAGTTCTTTAGGCGTAGCTTGCCGGGCCAGTCTGTTGCCGATCAGCGACCAGCCGTGTGTGATGGGCGACATATCGGGAGAACAGGCGGCCCACTGCAGCAGTGACACCTGGTGGGCCGTGAAGAATTGTTGCACGATGCGTGCAACGTGCGGGCGCGCATTGTCCTGTTGAAACGTGACCGCTGGAAGGTTCTGCAGGTAAGGGATGACTACATGCTCCAAAACGTCGGAGATATAGCGGTGGCTGTTGAGTGTACCGGCGATGCGTACCAGAGGGGTGCGGGTGTCACATCCAATTGCGCCCCAAACCATAACGCCAGGCGACGGACCGGTATGGCGATGCATAACGCAGGCGTCACACAGTCTCTCGCCGCGGTGCCGCCCCACACGGATCCGACCATCGTGGTGTTTGCAGGCAGAAGCGGGATTCTCTGGAGAAGACAATATCGTGCCATTCCGTAGTCCAGGTGAGGCGTTTTACGGCCCACTGCCGCCGCACTCGCCGGTGGTGTAACGTCAAAGGTAATGGGAGCAATGGGCGCCGTGCGACAATTCCCCGCTCCTGCAGACGACGTTGAACGTTACGTGCTGGCACAGGTTGTTGCGCAATACACCCTAATTCCTGCGCTAACGTTCGTGATATGGCAATGCGAGCCGTCAATGCCCGCCGCACACCATGCCGGTCCTCTCGTTCGGTAGTGTGCCGTGGATGCGGCAATCGCTCACGTCGGTCCGTCCGTCCATCCCTCCTGCACCCACCGAATCCATACCCCCACGGGCGCCGATGTCTCGGTACGATAAACCGCTGTCGCGATAAGCCACTATTCGTGCTCTATCGAACTCCGAAATGTGCTGGAATGACTGCCGTTTTCTGCGACGAGGCTTTAGGAAGCTTTCCACGCACAGTTCCGGCAGCACAACACACTTCTACTACTTACACCCCGCCTTCTTTGCACCCTTCTTATAGTGTTTCTCGGTGGCGTGCCGAGCGCACATGATTTGCTTATGCCCTGCAATACTAATCGTTTGCATGTCCTCTCGCCGGCGACACATGCTGCGAATTTTAGGCCAATCGGATGCTTCCTTCTTGGTGTTGCATTTTGGGTGGCCAGCAGTGTATATTTTTCCAGAATGTCTCTTACTGTGCAGGCAACATGTGGTTTCGCGTTGTCGTACAAATTGATATCACCAGCTTCGTGCATGTCGGGCCTGCTTTGGCGACATGCTCTGTAATTTTTCAGTTGGGATTCTGAAAATCGGAGCGCTAGATATGTTTGCATCATATGCAATCTTTTCACATGCTTTCTTTTGATCTTCTTCCAAATTCCTGTTGACGATAATCACAGAAGTGTCATCCGTTGCATCTGATGGCCGACCTCTTCTTGGGATGTCTCCGATGCTTTCCCGATCTTGGCGGAAACGAGAAGCCCACCGTGATACTGTGTTACGATCCACTACACTAACCCCACAAACTCCACACAAAGCTTTATGAATTTAGGTAGGGGATTTTCCTCGCAAAGTTTCAATTTTAATGAAGGATCGCTGGTCGCTATGCGAGATCTGACCTGACT
This sequence comes from Macrothele yani, assembly GCA_039090855.1. Taxonomy (NCBI): domain Eukaryota; kingdom Metazoa; phylum Arthropoda; class Arachnida; order Araneae; family Macrothelidae; genus Macrothele; species Macrothele yani. The sequence goes on along the minus strand of CM077003.1, from coordinate 124,299,933 downwards.
CACTTTCTTCCTCCATTTCTAGGCAATAGTTTTCGGAACAGAAATACATTAGCCAGGAAACGTAGACAGAACTGGGTATACTGAAGTCTGGCTTACAAGTGGCGCAACGATTGGAGCGATTGCATCATCCTACGGGCAGCGCCTGCGCAGTGTGTAAAACTTTTGAAATGGCCTACGTATATATTTTTAAAATGATCAACATGTATTTATACTTAGTTTATGGTTTGCACTTTTTCAGCCTTTTTGTCTTTTTTTCTTTCTTTTCCCCGAGCGTTAGCTCTTATTGCTGTGGTGCCATCCTGACGTTAGTTTACGTTTTATAATATTTTTTTTGTGTGTTTTTTTTGTGTAAGCAAGTTGTTGCAACTTAGAAATTGAACCGAAATTCTAAGCATTTCTAACATAAATATGCAAAATTTATAGGGTAAAATATAGTATTTATAGGGTAAAATATAGGGGCTAAAAGAGATAGTGTACCGTGCGCTTCTGCAGACGGGTTCTTGAAATCATGAAATCAGAAAGGGTACTAAAAACAGCTTCGATCTATTCCTCTAAAATATGCTCATAGATATACGTGCTTTTCGTTTCGTGCAGTATAGTAATTTCACAAAACTTTACCAAAGTATTTCTTTTTTAGCACGTCTTTTGTAAAAAAAGATCGTGCTTCTGTTATCGGTTTGTCCGTCCGTCTGTACCCACGATATCTCTGCAACTATTAGTCCGATTTCAAATATTCTTTTGGCATTCGATAGCTTGAAATATGCAAATGATGATCCTTTATTTCGTTTTTTTTTACGATGTACAATTTCGCCGCTAGAGAGCGTAAACGTAGATGATGTCGAAATCAAAAATACGTTTTATTCCACATATTTGCTTCTATACATCCGATTGAAAAAATTCCTTTATCTTTTGCTTTCATTTATCTCGAAGAGTATTTTAGAAATAGTTACGTTTTCAAATCACGCACAGATTTTCCGCTAGGGGGCGTAAAAGTAAATTACATTTTCTCCGATAACTCTTCTTCTAAAACTCCGATTTGGAAAATTTTTTCTTCAGCGGATACATCTCCTGATGGAAAATCTTTTGCATATAATTTCAAATTTTTGGTAAAGAATACTTTGGCCCCCAGGGGGCGTAAGTGTTAATTTTTGCTTCGGATGTATTTGCCATAAAATCGGAGCTTCTAAAATATCGATTGAAAAACTTCTTTCGTGGACTGATGCCACTCACATCGATAAACCTTTTTGGAATAATTTCTTCTTAAAATATTCTACAGTTTCTCCGCCAGGGGCGTAGATGTACATCTTAGTTTTGCCAATATCTCTACTTCTAGCAGTCCGATTTGAAAAATTCCTTCTTTGTTGGATAGTGTTTTCCGTGTGACATGTTTTTCATCTAATTTCAAAATTTTTAAGTAATTCATAGACATTTCGCTATTGGGCGTAGAGGTAAATTGCGTTTCCTTCTATATCTCTGCTTCTAAATCTCCGATTTGAAAAATTCTTCTGCACCGGATACAGCTCCTGATGGGAAATCCTTTGCACATAATTTCTAATTTTTGTAAAAAAATAGTTTGTCCACCAGGGGTCGTAAATCTTAATTTCCGCTTCTGTTGTATTTGCAGCAAAATATGAGCTTCTAAATTCTCGATTGAAAAAACACGTCGTTTGTTGACCGATGCTACTCATGTCGACAAACCTTTTAGAAACATATTCTTATTAAAATAGTGCATGGTTTGTACGCCAGGGGGCGTAGATGTATATCTTATTTTTGTCAATATCTCTACTTCTAAGAGTACGATTTGAAAACTTCCTTCTTTGTTGGATAGTGTTTCCGATGCGAAATGTTTTCCCTATAAATTCAAAATTTTCAAGTAAATTATAGACTTTCCGCTAGGGGCACAAAAGTAAATTGCGTTTTCTGCGTTATTTCTGCTCCTAAAGCTCTGATTTGAAAAATTCTTCCTGTATCGCATACAAGACCTGGTGGAAAATATTTTTCACTTAATTTCTAAAGTTTGGTAAAGAATGGTTTATCCACCAGGGGTCATAAGTGTTAATTTCCGCTTCTGAAGTATTTGTTGCAAAATCTGGGCTCCTGAAAACTCGACTAATTTTTTTTTCTTGGACCGATACCACTGATATGGATAAACCTTTTGATAATACTTTCTTCCTAATATAATGCATGGTTTTCCCATCAGGGGACGTAAAGTCACATCTTATTTTTGTCGATTTCTCTGTTTCTAAGAGTTCGTAAGCTCACGATTCCGTTTACAGCAATATCTGAAGGATTAAAAACCCGATTGAAAATCTTCTTTCTTTGGTCAGATCTATTGTTTTCCATACCGGTTCCATTGACTTTCAATAGCTTTGATAAATTTAATTTGCATCAGAACGGATTCAAAAGACATGCTTATTACACCCGAAAATTCGGTGTCATCTTTCTTGTTTTCCCTGCAGTTATACTAAAGGGGATTAATGTCATGTATGAATAGGTATAAGTGAATATTCATCCAAATGGTGTGTTTTGGCGAAGCTTCGTCCACTTTATTCGTGAAATGCATTATCTCGCGTTGAATCTACGTGTCATAAGGCTGGTGAGTACAAATACATTATTTTACGCAAATTTTCTCCGTAATTATTGTGGTTTTTGCCCTATCATCGTATTGAATTCTGTGGGCCTGGTTCATTTCCACGACGATTCCTTCACGGAAGGGTCACTTGACCGAAGATCACTTCACCGAAAAGATTGATCTGCCGAAAAAATCGCTTGATCCAAAGATTCATTTCGCCGAAAGGTCTCTTTACCTAAAAGTTCATTTCATCGAAACGTCATTTCACTGAAAAGTTGGTAAAGTTGGTTTATCGAAAGATTTGGATTTCATTACAGGATCTGTTGAACGGTGGTTCAAGCTCGGAAGACAGACCATCGAAACATAAAGGGATCGTATTCAAATTGCACTTTTGATTTCTCCTTGTCACAATCACAGCCTCCGCTCTGCTGGGAAGGTATCCAGCAGAGTGGAGGCTGTGATTGTGACAAAGGAGGAATCAAAAGTGCAGTAGCAAGAATTGCATTCCATTCTCTCACGAAAGCATTATTCTCACGAAAGCATTTGCTGTGCAAGAATTGCCTTCCATTCTCTCATCGAAAGCATTATTCTCACGAAAGCTTTTGCCGTGCAAGAATTGCCTTCCATTCTCTCATCAAAAGCATTATTCTGACGAAAGCATTAGCCGTGCAAGAATTGCCTTCCATTCTCTCACAAAAACATTATTCTCACAAAAGCATTTGCCGTGCAAGAATTGCCTTCCATTCTCTCACGAAAGCATTATTCTCACGAAAGCATTTTCCGTGCAAGAATTGCCTTCCATTCTCTCACAAAAGCATTATTCTCACGAAAGCATTTGCCGTGCAAGAATTGCCTTCCATTCTCTCACGAAAGCTTTTGCCGTGCAAGAATTGCCTTCCATTCTCTCACAAAAGCATTATTCTCACGAAAGCATTTTGCCGTGCAAGAATTGCCTTCCATTCTCTCACAAAAGCATTATTCTCACGAAAGCATTTGCCATGCAAGAATTGCCTTCCATTCTCTCACAAAAGCATTATTCTCACGAAAGCATTTGCCGTGCAATAATTGCCTTCCATTCTCTTACGAAAGCATTATTCTCACGAAAGCATTTGCCGTGCAAGAATTGCCTTCCGTTCTCTCACAAAAGCATTATTCTCACGAAAGCATTTGCCGTGCAAGAATTGCCTTCCATTCTCGCACGAAAGCATTTGCCGTGCAAGAATTGCCTTCCATTCTCACGAAAGCATTTGCCGTGCAAGAATTGCCTTCCATTCTCTTACGAAAGCATTATTCTCACGAAAGCATTTGCCGTGCAAGAATTGCCTTCTATTCTCTCACAAAAGCATTATTCTCACGAAAGCATTTGCCGTGCAATAATTGCCTTCCATTCTCTCACGAAAGCATTATTCTCACGAAAGCATTTGCCGTGCAAGAATTGCCTTCCATTCTCTCACGAAAGCATTAGTCAGGGTGTGAAAACCCCAGTCTGTGACTGGCGAGGATCGAACACGTATCCTTCTGTTCTGGACCCAAATGCTTTTCCAATTGAGCTACACCGAGGGAATTTATCGGTGCAACTTTGACGTCTTGAAATGGGCTTCATCTCTGTAGTACGTGACATATATCCTTCCCCTTGAGAAAGAGCTGGGGTAGAATCATTAGTTTTCGGGTCAGTCAGCAAACCATGCTTGAAGTAGCTCACTGAAGGAAAAGGAATCCTGATTAAATCCAGACGGTGCGTGGAAGAAGCATCACACATTTTCTAACAGTTGAAGGAAATCTCATTAATTCCAGATGATGTGTGGAATGATACCACACATTTTTCGAAGAATCCAACAGCTAGCAGATCCATTTCCCAAACCTGATTTGCTGGTGGCGCGGATCGAATACACATCCCTCTGCTCTGCAGCCGAATTCTTTCTCAATTAAGCTAACCGACAGAGTTTATCGCTGCAATTTTGCCGTCTTGATGTGTGCTTACCTTTGTAGAACGTCACACGATGTCGGTAGGTTCAGCCTGACTCGCAGTCGGTGTTCCAATTCATCCTATAGGTGTTCCGTGGGGTTGGGATCGGGTCTATGTTTACGTCAGTCAGTTCTTCCACATACATCTCATCAAACGGCTCATGCGCGGAACTCGTTTTGTCGACGGGGGCAATGTTCTGGGGTAAAGGAAAGGGCCTTTACTGAACTGTTGCCATAATGTTGGGAGTGCAGAACTGCAGGGAATATTATTATAGGCCGCAGCGTTTAGATTCCCGAGTGCTAGAACCAGGCAGCCCAGCCCAAACCGTGAAAAACTGCCCCAGAGCATTAAGCATTCTCCACCAAACTTCACAGTTGGGAAGTGGAAGTTTACTTGCAATCCTCCACATTCAGACTCGTCCGTCGGAATGTTATATTATTAAGCGTGATTCATCACTCCAGAGAACGCATTTCTACTGTTCCAGACTCCACTGGCGTTGAGCTTTACACTACTCCAAGCGACTTTTAGCGTTGATCTTGCTGATGTTAAGCTTGTGTGCGGTTGCTCGGCCATGCAAACCCATTTTCTTCACCTCTCGACAAACTGTTATTGTGCTGGTGTAGCTTACAGAGGAATTATGGAATCCGGTGGTGAGTGTTGTAATCGAGAACAGGCAATTTTGTCGCACCATCCGCTTTAACACTCTGCTGTCTCGCACTGTCATTTTACGTGGCTTACAAAGTTGAGGCTGCGCTGTTTTTCCTACTATGCGTTTCCATTTAACAATAACTCACCACCGGCTTCAACACTCACGCTTCAATACTCGGTTCAACACGCACCACCCGCTTCAACACTCGGCGGCCTCGCACTGCCCTTTTACTTGGCTTACCAAGTCGAGACTGCATTTGTGTTGCTCCAATGCGTTTCCATTTAACAATAATTTACCACCCGCTTCAACACTCACTCTTCAATACTCGGTTCAACACGCACCACCGGCTTCAACACTCGGCGGTCTCGCACTGTCCTTTTACGTGGCTTACCGAGTTGAGACTACGCTGTTGTTGCTCCTGGGCGTTTCCATTTAACAATAACTCACCACCCGCTTCAACACTCGGTTCAACACGCTCCACCCGCTACAACACTCGGTTCAGCACGCACCACCCGCTTCAACACTCACTCTTCAATACTCGGTTCAACACGCACCACTGGCTTCAACACTCGGCGGTCTCGCACTGTCCTTTTACGTGGCTTACCGAGTTGAGACTACGCTGTTGTTGCTCCTGTGCGTTTCCATTTAACAATAACTCACCACCCGTTTCAACACTCGGTTCAACACGCCCCACCCGCTACAACACTCGGTTCAGCACGCACCACCCGCTTCAACACTCGGCTTTCTCTCACTGCCCTTTTAAGTTCCTTACCGGGTCGAGACTGCACTGCGTTTCCATTTTACAATAACTCACCACCAGGCTTCAATATTCGGTTCAAGACGCACCACCCGCTGAAGCACTCGGCGGTATCGCACTGTCCTATTACCTGGCTTTCCAGGTCGAGAACTGCACTGTTGTTGCTCCTATGCGTTTGCACTTAACAATAATTTCTCCGGCTGACTTTTTGCTGAGATGGTATCCCATGACCGTATCACGTTAAGTCTTTGACTTCTGCCGCATGGCCCGCTATACTGTTTATACTTGTGTATGACGTTTGCCAGGCCACCTGTGTATTTTAATACCTGTATGGACCGTGGCTTTGGCGTGTATGGCCGAATCCACTACGTAAAAAAATGCCCGTATACTTTTGAACGATAGTGTATCTTGTCAGTGATAACCCTTTCGCAACGCAGTGGAGTACGTTTTAATTTTAAAGAGTTCGTTCCTAATTATTTTTCAAAACGAAAAAAAAAGAAAGTAAAAAAATCTATAACCCCTTGTCCAGACTTACTTGCTGTAAGAAATGCGCGTTTACAAAATACCAGCTACGCAAAAAGGAAAACTGCAGGTCTTCTGAAAAACAACGTGTAAAGTGCATCTCGGGAAAATTGTTCTTTCACATGCATTGCAGAAAGCTCTTCCTCGGAGAAAATAAAGCTCTTATTTTAATTTGTGCATTAGTAATTCAGTGTATTGATCACGAATTCGTAAAACGTCTCAGCGGAGATAACAGAGGAACGCAAACCATAATCCTCTGGGAAACTTCAAAGAAAATAATCGGTTAAGGGGGAATAGATTTTTTTTCAGGGGGGCGGGTCATTAACATTTTTCCGTATTTGAGTGGTCCCAACCTACCAGGCTCTTATTTTTAGCATAGACCGTAAGATTATTCATAACGCAAATCCTACTGCAAGTAACTCATATTTTTCCGATACTTCTTATAGCAAGGGAAAACTTTTATCTTCTTTCATGTCTGAGGTACTTCATATTTATGCATGAAAGGAGAAAAAATTACTCTGCTTTTATTCCTCAAGTAACTGAAATTCTTTCGAAAGGAAAATATCGTTACTGCTTCTACTTCTATTAAGTGTTCCCTCTCTATTCAAACTGAAAGAGAAGAGGTTAACATCGCCTGCTGTTTAATCAAAAGCCATTGTTTCCCCTCTCTCCATTTTTCATCAGTCGTTTGAGGCATGATAAATTTTGCTTCAATTTTCAAACACCAGATAATGCAAAGAAAATGGACTCGCGTGAGCAGTGTATTTTACTCTTGAGACAATTTCAGTCAACACTTCTTACATAAAACAAAGCGTTCATAAAGCAATCGTTTGCTTTAGGGCTGGGGGTGTAATCTGACTGCGACACTTATTCTTAGTCCCTGACCGATAAAACTGTTCATTTAATCGAGATAGAAAATAAATTGATTTGAATAATAATGCATATCTTAAAATATTTTCTCCACAAGATAGCCACAGTGGCTTCCATAAATTAAGAATAAAAAAGCAGAAAACTTTCGAGCTCAAATGCTATAAAATTTGGAGAAAACGGGTATCATATCGTATGTTAGAGAAAAACTCTAGAACCTTTAGTAAGAAACATTTTATTCTATGACTGCAAATAGAACCAAGTGAAGAAGATAAGGCGTCAAACGAACCCGGGTACTGGCCCCCCGATAATAAATAAGGACGCCAAACGAACCTGGGTACTGGCCCCCCGGTAATAAATAAGGGCGTCTTCCTCCCTCTCTCTACTTCGCTTCCGTGTCACTTTCCTATTGGGCACTCTAGCCCAAATCTGCTAGCTTCCTATTTCTAAGTGTTGTTTAAGACTTGGAGTCAGACACTCCCTTTCTAAAATCCTTTACATATGATCATAATGATCGTCATAAGGCGTCAAAATAAAATAGCTAAAGAAATCATTATGGAGTGTCGTCACCCCTCTAAGCAATGTTGCGATGTTTCACGCTGTTGTCGATGGTATCTAATATTTCAGCAGATAGCAACGACCATTGTTCATTCAATGCTTGTCTAAGCCCCTCCAGGTCTTGTGGGTGAAGGTTGGAGGACAGCAGCAGCACACACACGCACACACACACACACACACACACACACACAATATGTGTATCTTGATCATCCCAGACATGTTTGGAGACCTGACTGTCCAATCGATTCGGGGGTCTGACTTTTCAATCCAGTACGGAAGGACCGACTGGCCAATCCAGTTCGGGAGGTCTGACTGACCAATCCAGTTCGGGTGGTCTGACTTTTCAATCCAGTTCGGGAGGACTGACTGGCCAATCCAGTTTGCGAGGTCTGACTTTCCAATCCAGTTCGGGAGCACTGACTGGCGAATCCAGTTCGGGAGGTCTGACTGACCAATCCAGTTCGGAAGGTCTGACTGGTCAATCCAGTTCGGGAGGTCTGACAAGTGAATCCATACGGGCAATGGTCTCATCTTGAAGATATTGTTCTACCAGCCTCGTTCAGTGAGAACGGACGCTATAGTGTTAATTGTACAATAAATGCATCTCCTGTGGCACCTGCATAAGAGCGAACATACGAGTCCACGCCATCATCCTATAGCATCGAGCATTCATGGTTCCTCTTGGGATCACATAGAGGCCTGTGCGTCTGAGAAACCAGATGTCACTCCAAATCATCCCGCTACCAGCACATAAGTATCCCTTTCACGGGTTCTAGAGGAATAACAGCGTGTCGCTGGTCCTGTCTAGATCATGGCACGCCACGAATCGCTCGGCAAAACAAAAAACAAACACCTCGTTTGTGAAGAGTACTGATTTCCATTTGTTTTTAGTCCAATTGACGTGAAGCCTTACCCAATTTAAACGTTCCCTTGTGCGACTGGGGGTAATGACGGCGCCGAATGCTAGTCACCTGGCATTAAAAGACTTCATTCGTGAAGCTTTCTGCTCAAATAGGAAGCATATACGACCGTTCCTGGTGCCATAGCAAGGGCAGGTCGTAGCTGTGTCGGGGTAAGCATCTTGTTCCACCGCTGTTAATCGGATATACACTGAGGAGCAATTGAATTAGAGATATCTGTCTAGTAACGTGTATATGCTTATTTCAGTAGGTGACGCCCTGATGACGGCGGCGATTCGTCTCGGCATGGACGCGACAAGACACCGGAAGCGTTGGGAAGCCACACTGATCCACGACCCTAGAACAAGCTCCTACAGTTCAAGAAGATTTGATGGAGGGGGTCAGAGCCTCGAACATCTCTCTCGATGGCATCCCAGATGTGGCCTAGCTGGCCAAGGAAGCGAGCCTCGTTCAGTGGGTACGGACGCTATAGTGTTAATTGTACATTAAAAGACTTCATTCGTGAAGCTTTCTGCTCAAATAGGAAGCATATGCGACCGTTCCTGGGATACGATTCGAGAGTGATGGCACGGTGCATTGTCTTGTTGCAGGATGAGGTCCCCAGAGGGATGCTGAAGACTCACAAATGGGAGCAAATGGTCGTCCAGGATATCCCGGTAACGTTGACCTGTGAGGGACGATGTCACACGTACCAGGGGCCTCATTTCAGTCCACGTAAGCAGTCCCCAGACGAGAATGCCACCCCCACCAGCTTGAAGAGCACCCTGCTGGCAAGAAGGATCCATCGCTTCATGTGGTTTGCGCCGTACGCGTATCCTGCCATCCGCCATGTACCAACGTGAATCTCGACTCATCAGTCCAGGCAATATTTTTCCACATGTCTACGGACCAGTGCCGATGTTCCCGCCCCCATGCGAATCCTTGCACCCTCTGATGTGCGGTCAGCAGTGGTACCCTCGTGGGACGATGATTCTGTACCCCATAGCGAGGAGCTGGTTCTGGATAGTGTGGCTGCTTACACGTTTTTGTGCACCAGCGTTAAATTGCCGAGTGATTTCTTGCACTGTGGCCCGTCTATCCGCTGTTACAATGCGAGCTAGCCGACGATTACCCCGCTCATCCACACGCTGTTGTCCACGGCAGTTGGCCCTTGCAGGGATGGTTTTACCGGATTCGATGTACTCACGGTACACCCGTGACACAGTGGCTCGGAAAATTCTCAGTGCCTGCACGACTTCCAAGATGGAGTGACCCAATCGTCGGGTCTCGACGATTTGCACACAATCAAATGCGCTTATATCCTTCGTCTTACCCATACTGCGTCCAACTTTTACTGATTCCCGTCGCATCACTTCTTATATTGTCGGATCGCTGCATACGTCATGTCGTTTCCGTTTACAGGGCCGCCCACACCGCCACATTTGCATAACGCCAGCTGTCTCTAATTCAATTGCTCTTTAGTGTATAGGTCTCTTGCGGATGGTGTAGTACTCTAGGCCTTCCTTCGCTGTACATTCGAAAATCTGATTGCGTATTGTGAAGTTGGTTCAAGAGTCTGTGGATCACATGACTCACACACAGCTATTTTGCAGCTTCCACCTGACTTTGGCCTGTCTCTAGTCTTCCGACCGATCTCTACCTCAGTTCAACTGTTAAATGACGTCTCTCAGCCATTACAACGAACCTGGTGTCTCAAAATTCTTACTTTACACTTCAACCATCTGACCCAAATCTCCGCAACAGCCCTCTAACGCTACGGCTTATTTGCATACTCCGATGTCATCGCCACTGATTTGCGTAAGGTACCCTGACTTCACATTCCATTTCACATCATATAATCGAGATTCGTGCATTCCGAACTCCAACTCCTTTTTCACAATTAATTATGATTTTTCGGGGGTTTTTTCATTAATTTATGGAAGTCAGTGAGTGAAAAAAATTCGTACGGAAACTCTTAATGGTTACCTGCGATATACATACTAAGTGCATGACATGATTATATGAAATATACGTACTACGTGCTAGTTGGTTGTGCGGCCGCCATATTGCGTTACCCTCAGCCAGTGTTCGCCAAAATGCGTAATTACGCGTCTAGTACGCATCGAAATTTTACCAACGCGTAAAAATGCGCATCGGGAATTTTTCTCGGCACGTAAAACTACGCATCGAAGAATTTTACCAATTCGTAAAAATACGCATCGAAGAATTTTACCAATTCGTAAAAATACGCATCGGGACGGTATTTCGTCTTTCAGAAACGGAAGTAAACGAAATAAAGACTTTTTTCCGTAATCGTAATTTATTTTTCCCGTAATGCTGCCTCTGTCCAGTATTGTTGTTATATATCATTTTTATTCCATAAATATTTGTATTTCAGTTTGAAAATGGAGGAACAATTTCCCAAAACGGAAATTCGACGGCGAAAACATTTCGCTGTAATCTTTAGGCATGAGAGTGCGACGGCTTCGAGGAATTTCTCCTTTTCCGTCATAATTTGAGTTATCCTCTAAATCAATGTCATAATTTGGGTTATCCTCAACTGAACAGAAATTTTGGGTAATCAGTAGTGGTGGAGGATGTTTTCCGCCTCAAACTCGTTAAACTTCCGAAAGCGGAAGTTTCGTCTTTCAAAACTTTCGGAAACGGAAGTTAGACGAAGTGAAGATTTCTCCCGTAATCGTAATTTGATTTTTCACGTGATGTTTCCTCTGCCTATATATTGTTGTTAAATATAATTTTATATCATAAATATTTGTATTTCAACTTGAAAATGGAGGGAATATGTCCGAAAACGGAAATCGGACGTAGCAAAGATTTCCCCCGTAAGTGTAATTTTTTCCCCAACGATATTAGAACATGTATCCTGTATTCTTAAATATCCACCCCCCCCCCCTGTAACTATTTTTTTACCCAACGATGATCAGAACATGTATCCTGTATTCTTAAATATTCCCCCAAAACGGTTTTGCATTTCAGCTTGATTAAGAGAGGGGGCGGGGGGTCCGAAAACGAAAGTGACGAAGCTGGAAAATTTGTAAAAATTGATGCATATGTTCAAAAGAATTTATATTTTCAAATTACACTATTCATCTTTTATCTAAAATAGTGAAAGCTATCATGCATTCATGATGGATAAAATTGTCATCCAAGGGCATTAAAAAAAACAATAAAGAAATGGGAAGAAAACAAGGATATCAGCAAAATGAAAATTTAAGCACTGGATGCTGTGTAGCTGCAGAAAAAAATTTGGCTGTGAAACTTGCTTCGAGAAATTTTTTAGATATTTTTAGATGCCTATAAGAACCTCAAAAGTGCAATGTTTTTACATTGCTGTTCCATGTGGTCATTACAAAACATGATAAATTTAATGTTATTGTTATTGCTTTAAAAACGAATATTATATTTCTTTGTAAAACAAGAAACAAATGGATCCAAATTCTAAATACATTGAGCAGTAGTGAAATAATTTTCATGTGAAAAAATCTGGATTGATTTTTCACAATTGCCTAGCATTTTCGTAAGTATTTTATTTCATCTGTTAATTTTTCTAAAATACTTCCTACTTTTTGAAAATTACTCCCTAAATTTTTTCAAAGGGGTAAAAATTCTCCTTTTTTTTTTTTTTTTTTTTTTTTTTGGTAAACTGTGCCCTCAGCTCCTGATTTGTGCATTCTAAGTTGTAGGAGTGAAGGCTAGCGTAGTTCCAGTTTAGTGCTTTTCTACGCTTTCCAACCGTAGGGTTGAAGAAGCGTATATGCTACAGCTTTTTCCGTCTGTCTGTCTGCCGTCCGTCCGCACGTTAACTCACTTAAAAATGGTTCGAGTTCAATGAAACTTTAGTATGTGGTAGGGGACAACCAGGGAAGGAACCCTATTGAAAATGGACGAAATGGGGTCAAAGGTCAGGACATAGGAGCCAGTTCCATTCCATTGCCCTTATGCGTCATAACTTATGTAAAAATGCTTCGATTGCGACAAAGCTTTATCATGTTGTTCCGGAGATGTACTGAACCGGTTCTGTTGAATATCATCGAAATAGGGCCGGATTTAGGATTCATGCAGCCCCAAGTTATAATATGAAGCTATTTTAATCGATGTTCAAAATTTCATCCTTGGGAACCCATTAATTGTGTAGAAAATGTGTACAGAAGTTTTTCCATTGGAAGTATAGGAAGCAAAATTACTTGACGTCCACCTTAAGGAACTGGATGATTCAGCATTTCTGTGCGGACTGTTCCAGAAATACGTTCTCGCTCTCTGTTCTTTTGGGCGCGGAACTGAGAGGGTTATCCAATGTTTTGACCCATCGGGAAGAAGGATTACACAGCCCTCCCTCCCTACTAATACTCTAACGTTCAAGCCCCCCATCCCCTCCTTCAACGTTTCTAGAAGATGTGTCAGTGAGAACTTTGCTGCTTCTTCAAGACGAAAACGTACGTATTTGTATAAGGGCAATGTATATTAGGACAAAGTCTTCTACAATACTGTTACTCACGTAGTATATGAATTTCAAATAGACAAGTTAACATCAATGATAATGGAATATTTATAGTTGAAATTAAGAATATTTCTTTATGTACAGTATATATGAATTTAAATGTTGAAACCTCACATAGGTTATATTTAGTGAGACATAAAAACGGCAATGAAACAAATTGAGCAACACGTATTGCGCTCACCTTACTCCAGTTTCAATCCTTCTGGCTTGCAATCGATCATGCTTCTTGTCTGGTGTTGTACCACATCATTAAAGGTATTCCACGTTCAAAGTTCAACACAAATACGAACATCAGCACAGTTCTACAAGAAGGGAGTGATGAGTTGAAATAATTTTGAGATCATTGTCAAGACTAGATTACGTTGACGTAGCCAGAATTTCAGCAGTTGAAACCTTTCGCTGTTCTATGCCAAGCTACTATGAAGTATTCAAATTAAAAGAATTAAAAACTTAAAAAAAAGATTAAAAAAGTCAACAAGTCTCTCCTCGCTCGTCAGGACATGTTTCTGGCAATACTGTGCCCATCTTCAGCGGTCGGTTGTAAGAGACATCCGTATGCTTTTATTGTACTGATTACCTCCCTGTCACCAGTCGACTCATCGCTCATTGGTCCTGTATCCGTGCGTAAGTTAATTATGTGATTTACAACTTTTTGCTATTGTTGCACCATCTGGTGTTCTGTCCTGTAATTTCATTATTAATCGTTGATGGATGAGATATTTTCAACAAATTTATTTTTAATATACTTTTCTTCAGTTTCTTTTTCTTTTGTTATTATGTATCGCCAGGCAAATGGCAGTTCAAGTGGTGCTTGTTCATTGCAATTAAATCCTTTGGTTTTTTCTATCACAACGGACTCAGAATACAATATCTTTTTATGTGTGTTATGCTTAGTATATATTTTTGCTTTTTCCCACACGGGGATAGAATTATTATTGATGTAACATGTAATAAGGGATGTTCGTTGCTCACCCTTTTTCCAATTTCTCTTGTGTTCTTCAATTCTTGTTTTAGTCATCTTTTAGTACTACCTATGTAGATATAATTAATATTACTGGTGTCGTTATTCTTCGTGGGTATGCCGTATACTCCTGCTCTAGTTTTTAAATCTTTTAATTTGGATACTTCATAATAGCTTGGCATAGAACAGCGAAAGGTTTCAACTGCTAAAATTCTGGCTACTTCAACGTAATCTAGTCTTGACAACGATCTCAAAATTATTTCAACTCATTACCCCTTCTTGTAGAACTGTGCTGATGTTCGTATTTGTGTTGAACTTTGAACGCGGAATACCTTTAATGATGTGGTACAACACCAGACAAGAAGCATGATCGATTGCAAGCCAGAAGGATTGAAACCGGAGTAAGGTGAGCGCAATACGTGTTGCTCCATTTGCTTCATTGCCGTTTTTATGTCTCACTAAATATAACCTATGTGAGGTTTCAACATTTAAATTCATATATACTGTACATAAAGAAATATTCTTAATTTCAACAATAAATATTCCATTATCATTGAAGTCAACTTGTCTATTCAAGACTCATATACTACGTGTGTAACACTATTATAGAGGACTTTGTCCTAATATACATTGCCTATTTCCCACGTAATTTGGTATTCAAATATATGTATGTATAGATTGAACCTCTACTAAAATGTGTATAAAGGGTTTTGGGAATTGTTCAGGCTCCCTCTCTTATTAGAGTGATCCCAGAGAAAGGCACCGCATAAAGGGAAAACCAAAGGAACGACAGATACAGTGGAACCAGTTCACAATATTCTCAGTACTTTATTGCTAAAAAAAAGGCACTTGCATGCTTCTTGAAAAAAAAATTAACGAAATTTTTAGATCTTATTTCCGTCACAATGTTTGTAACATTTCATTCATATGAAAAAAAAATAATTTGAGGGAAATGTGCCGCCCCTTGTTACCTGGCTCCCCAAGGAGCTGCTTACTTTGCTTAATGGTTAATACGGGCCTGATTGTACTGTCGACTTGAATGGCGGTATTCCGTTGTCTTCCACTTTGTGGCATGTCTTGAATTCGATATCAATACGGTTTTTAAGATATTGTTTACCATGGGTTTTCCTATCTACAGCAGTTAAGATATCTCAAGGGAGAATTTTCCATTTTGCGATAAACTAACCACTCTTTTACCTATGTGTATTTTCAACCTGTGCTTCATTTTCATGCAACAAGATACGTTTTAATCCTAGTTGTAAATGCATTTTAATCCTAGTTGTAAATTGAGTGGCAGCAACTACTCCAGTGACATAGTCCTGATGATGAACTAGGCTTTAGTTCGAAAATTTGACAACCAACTTTCATTAAAAATAACCTCTAAAAGACCCGTAAAAAAAGTTATTCCACAAGATACGTTTGTTAAACACAAAACGTGGAAAACAGCCTTTACTGAAAGCAATAGCTGAAAAACCGTAAATTGAACTTCGTGGCCGGTAACTTTTGAACTCATGCAAGTTGATTGTCTCTCTTAGCAACCGCTGTATTAAGTAGCCAATATAAGATGACTGCGTCAAGGGCGTTGATTTGTATATTCCTTGTTTTCGAGTCCGTTAGATGTCTTATTTAACATACTTTTCTCGCAAAAGTAACAAAGTTTATCTAACTAGAAATTCATGAAACCCACTGTATGACTGCAAAGCGCCAATAAAGAAATAGCGGGCATATCAAGTACGCCTTTTTAATTTACCTGGCCGTTATTATTATGTGCCTTATTGCCTCTTTCATGTGTAATAAAGCTATCCGAAACATTTCAGTCGCCCCGCTGGAGCAGTGGTCTAAGGCGCTGGCCTCTGATCATTCGTCCGTAAGGGGTCCGGGTTCGAATCCCGGTCAGGCATGGATGTTGTGTTTGTCTTACGGCACTGGCTCCTGGCTCTCTCCCTTCCCTGGAACCAGTGACCCTAAATTAGGGACGGGCGACTGCTTATAGCCCATTGAGTTGCTCACGGTAGTCGTTAAACCTCCAATCAAAAAAAAAAAAAACCATTTCAGGAAGCTTCACAGTGAAGCCAATTACTGCAGCAGGTTTAAGCTTTAGTAAGAGGTCTTTACAACTAAGTTATGTCGGGGTATTAGTTTGAATCTTAAACAATTAACCCTCCTCTTTCCCAAATAAAACAGACATTATTCCGCTTTCAACCAATACCCTACAAGTGGCTATTTATATTCCCTAAATCCCGTGAGTATCCCTACGGTACTGACAACAAGTGCTAATTCTTGTTTATTTTTCTAGACAGGAAAACCTATATTAATAATTTGGAGAACTTGCAACCGTTCGTAAGGTTAATTTTTCATCATGCATGTCTTTTGCGAGGTACTGTCGCCATTTTAACCCCAGTCAAGCAGCGAGAGCATTTATTTTCAATAATTATTCCTTCCGTTTCTAAATTTTCATTTCTCAGACGAGTGTTTAATAGCATTCCATCTGTGGAGAAGGAAGTGGTGACTTGTAGTTGTACATTATTATTAGGACTAACTCTTGGCACTTTCCGCTTGACCAGTTTCTTGCTTTAACATCTTGCGCGTTGCTTCTTTTGTCGCGAACGGACCCACCTTTTGCGAGAAAAGGCTGAGAGAGTTCAGGAAGGAAGAAGTGTGGAAAATCCTCAGCCGATCCAATTAGGAAGCGGATGAAAGAAAATCCTGAACACCAAAGAAAAATACAAAAGAGATTCTCACGGTCGCAGGTGTGAAGGGAAAAAAAATTGCTGACGAGAGAAAGAAGGAAAGTAATCTGAACTATTAAGTTGGTCTTCAAATTAAAGCTGTGTGCTAAGGAAAACCCGCAAGGCTCTGAAATAACCCCTTATGGCTAACTTCCGCCCTAAGAAGCCTTTGAAACTCAAAATATATTCATGACACAAATATATTTGACAGCATTTCTTCATTACCTCAAAAGAACTTTTAAACACGGGCAAGTACTCCATTCTCAGTGAAAGGTTGGCTGAACTTCGTTTAGAAAATCATCCGTTCACAATTCTAAACAAAATACTTATTTTTGACAGCTAACCAGTTAACATCTCTTGCGGAATTTCTGTGCGGAGATGTTCTTACCAAAAAAGCAACTCCAGATTAGCAAATTATATATTATTTTGGATATAATATTACGGACGAGCAGAAATAAAGTTAAAATAAAAAGGGAGTGGTACGAGACGTTTCATAACAATAGATCGCTTTTTTTATTTATATAAAAAGCTTGAAAAGCAGAAGGCTGTTACTTCGTATTATCCATAATTAGCGAAAACAAACCACAGTCTGTACGCAAAAAACATTAGCACTAAATACACTATCTACCAACAAGTAATTGGACACCCCTGCAATCGACGATATCTGTGGTCCTGATACACGTCACGGCCGCCGCCGTTAAATACCGTGTGGGAAACAACAACGCAACCAGTCGCATGCAAGATGCCACACAGTTCGTAGCTCTCTGATTTCGAGAAAGGTGTAATCTTCGGGTATCACAGAAATGGCCGATTCATACGTGACATATCCAGCGAGTTGAAGTACCCAAAATCGACAGTGACCTACGCGATTGGCAAGTGAAAGATGAGAGGTGACTGTCGGAATGTCCCTCGACCCGGCAGATCCACAAAACTGGGAGTTAGAGACCGACGAGTGCTGGCCAGAGAAATTTGGAAGAACCGCACCAAATCGATAGGCCACATCCGCGAGGAGTTTCAATATGCATCCGGGAGTGTTCTTTCGATGAATACCATCCGTAAGGAAGTTCATCTGCTCGGTTATCATTGACGTGCTGCCGCCCACAAGCCTTTGATCACCAAGTCCAATAGCGCTGCTCGGCTAACGTGGTGCAAAGAACGTCGACAGTGGACCGTTAAACAGTGGAAACAGATTCTCTGGAGCGACGATTCAAGATTCACCCTCTACCGTACGGATAGCAGGGTCTGGTTTAGGCGTCTGCCTGGAGAACGCCTCCTGCCGGAATGTTTTGTGCCAAATGTGAAGTTCGGCGGCGGTGGAATTATGCCATGAGGGGTTTTCTCCTGGTATGACACGGGACCCTTGGTCGCAATTCCTGGTATACTCAACGCCGAGACCTACTGCACCATTTTCGATGATCATGCGCTTCCTACGTTGTGGCAGTTTTACGGGGTGGACCCATGTTACTTTCAGGATGACAATGCCACCTGTCATGTTGCAAGGTCCACCATGGCTTGGTATGGTGACAATATGGTTAATCGAATGGACTGGCCTGCGCAGAACCCGGAACTTAACCCTATCGAGCACCTCTGGGACGAGTTGGAGTGTCGACTTAAGGGGTACCCCCAACGTCTGAAATCGGTGAAGGAACTGATCTGTCTTCTCCAAGCCGAGTGGAAGAAAATACCGCTAGCCGTCGTACAACGCCTGGTTGAGAGTATGCCCCGGAGGGTCGCAGCTGCAATCGCCTCTCGTGGAGGCTCCACCAACTATTGAAAGTGAATAAACTTCGTTTTCCTTTGCTATCACAGGTGTCCAATTACTTGTTGGTAGATAGTGTATAATCATTTTCTGTAGAGTTAACAGCAAAATTTACCAGTGGCCAAGCTGTTAGATCGATAATTTCTCACGTCGAGAGTGGGCTTCAGATTTCTGACCTACCTACCTCAGATGTGACGCAATGTCAAGACGGCAAGTAGCAATGAAAAGCCCTTGTCGGTGTAGCTTACTTGGGAAAGTATTCGGCTCCGGAGCAGAAGAAATCGTGTTCTATCCCCGCCATCGGCAAATTTGTGTTTTCATTGGCGCGTGTACGCGATAATGAAACTCCTGGTCTTTAGGTTTTTCGAAAAGTGTGTGTGCTGTTTCTTGCACACACGGTCTGGAATTAAAAATAATTCCTTCTTCGCTTCGAAAAATATGTGCTGCTTCTTCCACACATCGTCTGGAATTAGTCCTAATTTCTTTTTTACAGTGAGATCTCCTTCAGGCTTGGTTGGCCTCCTGACCCGGAGAGCTACTATTTCATTCCAACCTTTTTTCAAATGGGAGCGGCATATACATAGGTTATTTCAAAAGTTCTGCACACTGCGCAGGCGCAGTCCGTAGGATGATGCAATCTCTCCAATTGTTGCGCCAGTTGCGAGTCAGACTTCAGCATACAAAGTTGTGTCTACGTTTGCTGGCTAATTTGATCCTGTTCCAAGAAATTCCGCCTAGAAATGGAAGAAGAAGAAAGTGAATCAGGTCAGATCTTGCGTAGCGACCAACGATCTTACATTAAAATTGAAACTTCGCAAGGAAAATTCCTTTCCGAAATTCATAAAGCTTTGTGTGAAGTTTGTGGGGTTAGCGTAGTGGAATAAATAGTACAGAAGGTTTAAGCAAAAGGTTTTACGCCCGAAGATTCGCCAAAGAAGGCTCGATATGCTCGAAGCTGGTGTCATCGTTTTGCACGACAACGCGAGGCCTCATGTTACCCATACAGTAAGAGACATTCTGGAAAAGTATGGATGGAAATTGCTTCCATGCAGTCTTGACATGAGCTCACCAGACTACGTATGACTTGTTCCCAAAATGGAAGATGCTACTCCGCCGGAAACGATTCGGGTTGTTTCTAATGAGGCGACCTGGGTAATCCGACGCCTCAACAACGGAGGTGTCCTGACTGGAATACAAGACCTGCCCAAACGTTAGGCCGCTGTCATAAAGAACTATGGAGATTATTTCGAAAGCCTGTAAAGGTATGTTGTGAAATAAATTTGTTTTTAAAGAGATAACACACAGTGTGCAAAATTTTTGAAATGGCCCTCTTATGTGACGTACCTACCTCAGAAGTGACGCACATGTGTAGACGGCAAGTAGCAGTGAAAAGTCTTGTCGATATAGCTTAATTGGGAAAGAATTTGGCTCCAGAGCAAGAAGGATGTGGGTTCAAGCCTCGCCACCGGAAAATTTATGTTACGCAGATTCTAGGTAACGCGTTGGCGTTTATTTATTAATCCATTCGGGATTGCTTTGAAATCGCTAACCTAATTCAAATGTATTTTTGAAAAGTGAGTTCTTGAGTGTTCAAAACGCAACTAAGAATTGAAATAACTGTTAATAATGGATCGCTAAGAGCTAGAGAAATTATTTTTTTCTAGAAACTACGTTTGAATTCGGACGAATCACGTAGAACTACACTTTTTTGCGTTTTATTAATATTAAAGTTAATCCAACTGTATTTGCTATTGAGTTCAAAAGGTTTCTCGAAGAATGTTCTAAATATTTAAGCTGAAAAGTACAGTGCAATGAAATCTGATTTTAGAGTTACGAAAACTTTATGAGATATTCATATTATTATTTTTTTTTGATTGGAGGTTTAACGACCACCGTGAGCAACTCAATGGGCTATAAGCAGCCGCCCGTCCCTAATTTAGGGTCACTGGTTCCAGGGAAGGGAGAGAGCCAGTGCCGTAAGACAAACACAACATCCATGCCTCACCGGGATTCGAACCCGGACCCCTTCGGACGAATGATCAGAGGCCAACGCCTTAGACCACTGCGCCACCGTGGCGGCAAATATATTCATATTATGTCAGGTACATGTGTGCTCAAACATGCACAAGATATTTACAATCAGCTCGACTATCTTATAGCGAAACAAGTCCTGTCTGTCGGTGGTAGGATTCTAACTTACTTCTCCTCGCTCAGGAGTCAGTTGTTCTCCGGATCGAACTACACTGAGCCGTCCCGGTGGCGCAGTGGTCTAAGCGCTGGCTTATGACAATTCGTCCGAGATGGGTCTGTGTTCGAATCCCGGTGAGGCATGGATGTTGTGTTTGTCGCACGGCACTGGCTTTCTCCCTTCTCTAGTACCAGTAACCCTAAATAAGGGACGCGCGCCTGCTTATAGCCCATTGAGTTGCTCACGGTGGAAATTAAACCTTAAATAAAAAAAGTGCACTGACGAAGCATATAGCTGCAATTCTGCCATCTCAGCCGTTGCGTCACCTCAGTGGTAAGTCACATATATCCGTCTCTCCTCCTTTAGAAATAGTTGGCATCGTAGGTTTCCGGGTCAGCCGGTAAACCATGCTTGAAGTAGCTCACTGTAGAAGTAGGAATCTTCATATTTTTCAGACGATGTCTAATGGTCAGGCGATTCATTTTTACATTCTGGAGCCAATGTAAAAACTAAGCCCCATATCTGCCATTGGTGAGATTCCAAGCCACGTCTCCTCCCTCCAAAGACAATTATTCTCTCGACGAAGCTTATCACTGCAATTTTGCCATTTTAGCACTTGCGTCAGCTCATTGGTACGTGATTTTTTTTTACAGAAACTCAACAAAACCCAGTCTTTCTCTGTTTGAGTACCACTGCACAACGCAAACAGACATAGCTTGTTTATACGAAACTTTTTTGTAAACGAATTATCATTCGCAGTCATTTATTTCTGGTTACTATTCTGCGATCACTCAATTATATCGTTTTGCATCGCAATTTACCTGTTTGTCATTTTTTCTTTCTCCTCTTCGTTGAAAATTCCGTGATCAGAGCTATTATCAGTATGGATCTCCCATTTCGGGCAATCAACTGTACGTCAAGAAAAGTTGTACTTCTTTTTTTACACAAAAATTGCATACACATCAAAACTCATTAGAAAACCTGAGGTAGAATGCTATTCTTCCACGAAATCAAAATTTATGCCCAGAGCTTTTTAAATGAAGGTATTCGGGAAAGAGGAATGCATCGCACGAAACTGTAATCAACTAAAATAGCCTGTAGTGCTACATTTTTACCACAATTATTCCTAAATAATAGACCACAGACCTGGTAGCCGAGTGATCTTGGGCGCTGTCTTCAGACCAATGATCCGCGTCCGGTCCTGCCTCGAATTTCGTATGACGCAGGGGTAGTGTGCTTGTCCAATTGCTCTGGATCTGTCCCTTTCCCGAAACCAGTGGCCCCAAATTAAGGATGGAAGACAGCTTACATCCTTATAATTTGCCCATGATGGTGGTCAAACCCCGAAAACAAAAATTACATGGATGTCGAAGTACATATGTGGGGGATTGACACCTTTATTTATTTTTATTTATTTTTATTTATTTATTTATTTATTTATTTGCCGTGTTACACGCAGTTAAGAACATATGCTACAAATCCTTGATAAACCTGAAATAAACAACCCAAGTAAAAAGCACGCTATATATGTACTATTAAGAAACACATTCACCGGTGAGCCGTTACATTATGAACCACCTACCTAATAAGCTATAGGACCCTCTTTAGCCCGCAAAACAGCGGCCACTGGGAGAGGCATCGATTCGACGAGGTGGCGATAGGTATTCTGGGATATCTGGTATCACAATGTCAACAGCAGGTCCTCCAGTTCCCGTACATTTTGGGATGGTCGTGATTTATCGCGAACCCGATTTTCCAAGTCGAACCACAAATGTTCGATTGGGTTCATGCCACCTGAATTTCGAGGGCAGGGCATTAACAGAAAGTTACTGGCATGTTCCTCGAACCACTCCTTGACGATTCTGGCAGTGTGGCATGGAGCATTATTCTGTTGATAATGGCCATCACCAGCAGGGAACACATTTGCCATGAATGGGTGAACTTGGTCCACAACGATGTTCAGATACTGAGGATTGTGCTATTAGGATAATGGGGCCTAAAGTGTCCCAAGAAAACATCGCCCACGGCATAACACCACCGCCGCCTGCCTGTATCCGCCCAACAGTGCATCCAGGTGCCACAGCCTCCGTTGGTAATCTACGTATCCGCGCTCTGCCGTCTACGTGATGCACCAGGAATCTCAATTCGTCAGATCAGGCCACTTCCTTCCAATCATACAAGGTCCAATCTCGGTGATCTTGGGCCCATTTCATGCGTTGGTGGCGATGACGTGTAGTGAACGTGGGGACCCGGCTGAGTCTTCGGCTATGAAGGCCATGCGCAGAAGACTGCGATGAACTGTGTGCTGTGACACATTGCCCTGATCACCACTGTTGCAGCTGAGGGTGGTTTGTCGCACTGTGACACTGCGGTCACCGTGAACAATGTGTGACAGTCTCCGCTCCCTTCTGGCATCAGTGAGCTGCGAACGAAACACGGCTGGACGACCGTTCGTCGTTTGGACATCTGTGCACCACTTTTGATACATACTCACCACAACGGCACCTGAACAACCCACAAGCCACGCCGATTCCGAAATCATAGTTCTCAGGCGCCGTGCCATAACAATTTGTGATTTATCAAACTCCGATAAATCGACAGCCTTTCCCATTCTGACTCCAAACGTTCTACTAACAAGACGCCGGCCATTGGGTCGTATGCGTAATGCTCCGTGAACTTCACCTGCGCCACCGTTCGGTCTCCAGGCTGGGGTGGTCATAATGTAATGTCTCATCGGTGTATATAAACACCCACAGTACAATATCACCGGGTATCAGAGAAAAAGGGTTAGCCTGATTCGCCCCTGTTCCCTAAAAAAGGAATATTTCTTCTAATGTTTTCAACACTACTTCCAAAGCAGTCAGCCAAGAGAAAAGAAGTTAGCCTGACTAGCCCCTGGTCCCTAAGAAGGGAATATTTCTTCCAATTTTTCCAACATTGCTTCCAAAGCAGTCAATCAAGAGAAAAGAGGTTAGCTTGACTAGCCCCTGGTCCCTAAGAAGGAAATATCTCTTCCAGTTTTTCCAATATTGCTTCCAAAGCAGTCAGTCGGCTGCAATCGGTGAGAATATGAAGACTGAAATTTTTTGAAAACAGTGGAGCAACTTCTTCATCATTTGATCTAAATTTATACTATATTCTGAAAAGTATTCGGGCACCACAATGTTTGTGGGCAAATGGCTTTATAGACTCAATTAGTGGTTAGTCGGTCCACCTTTTGCTTTTATGACAGCGGCAACACGTCGAAGCATACTATCAACCAATTTCCGGTAGGTCTCGACAGGAAAGATTCGTCATTCAGCCTGCAAACCTGCTGCCAAAGTGGAGAGCGAAAACTGTCGTTCCCGTCGATTTCGTATCCTTTGCGCCTGTTCATCCCAGAGATGTTCTGTGATATAAAGATCAGGACTCTGAGCAGACCAGACCAGCAATTCCACCACATTTTTAAACAAGTTAGTAAAATCATGCAATGCATTGAATATGATACCCAGCATACCAGAAATCATTACTCAAGTTATGAGGATAATGTCTGTAGAATAAATCTCGCTCCTATAACCTGACCTTTAACCCCATTTCGGTGATATTCAACAGAACCGTTAAAGTATACTTCCGGAACAACATGATAAAGTTTTGTCTCAGACAAAGCATTTTTACGTAAGAATAAGTGAGATGGAATGGATCCCGATCCTATGTCCTGATCTTTAACCTCATTTCACCCATTTTTGATAGGGTTCGTCCCCAGGTTGTCCCCTACGACATACTAATATTTCATCGAAATCGACCCATATTTACGCAAGTTATAACGCATAAGGTCAACGGAATGCATCCCGCTCCTATGTCCTGACCTTTGACCCCACTTCGCCCATTTGCAATAGGGTTCGTCCCCAGGAGGTCCCCTACCACATACTAAAATTTCATCGAAATCGAACTATTTTTACGCGAGTTATCGTGTGGACGGACAGACAGACGGACAAAGCTGGAGCATATACGCTTATTCAACCTACAGTTGGAAAGCGTAAAAAAACAGTCATGCACAGGCCGTGCCCTGTGGCAAGGATCCCGATCGTGTTGGATGGGACAACTGTCATTTTCATAATACTGTCACATTATTGGTAGGGCAGAATTATCTAGAACGTTATGGCACACTTCATGATTTGTGGTGTAATGACCAACGGGTGGACTCCCATCCACGAAAAACAACTTCATACGATGAATGAAGCCTCTGCCGAACTTAACAATTGGAAAAACACACTCAGACGATAATCGTTTTCGGATAATTTTGGTTCTAACTGAGCCATTACAAGCATTCCTACTTCCGCAGCGATGGAAACGGCAGAGGAAGAATTGGATTTCTTAATATTCTATACTATGGCTCTTCTGTCACGTTTCGTCATTTTGTACGGCCTTCATGAACGTTTTAATATTGTTGTTGTACCGTCCTGCTTCCATCTCTTCATATCACTTACAGTCTATTGTGGCATGTTTAATTTAGCTGCAATGCTCCGTATGGAGACGTTACTCAAATGACATCCCATGACCAGCCCACACTGGAACTCGGAAAGTTCACGTCCACAAGGTATATCCGTTTCAAAGTTACTAGTGACACTACAGAGCATCTCAGCTTTATATACGTACCTTCCTACTCAAAGCGCACCTTCCTGCCCAACCGTTCTTCGCAT
Organism: Macrothele yani; assembly: GCA_039090855.1. Taxonomy (NCBI): domain Eukaryota; kingdom Metazoa; phylum Arthropoda; class Arachnida; order Araneae; family Macrothelidae; genus Macrothele; species Macrothele yani. The sequence goes on along the minus strand of CM077003.1, from coordinate 124,274,308 downwards.
TATGCAGATATTTGGTAGTGTACGAATACTTTTGATAATATAGTGTAGATGCATTATCTCGTAGATGATTGATTTCGGGAAAGACATTTACCCTGACGCTAATCACTATTAGCAGGGTGTTTACTCGAGATTTGTGTCACCCATTATACGATGAATCATTCCGTCATCTTGGAGGGCCAAGTTCTCGGGATGCTTTTCATTGCGTTGTTTTCCATTAATCTGAACTAGCCCCTGGAGTTGTACCTACCTCTCCACGAGTGGAGATGAGTGTCATCGCTATACGCCATTGGCGATAAATCCCTGTTTTGTCTGCAACTAAAGCCATACGCGCATCTAAAAATGAATCGATCAAACAAATCGGCAGCGGTCGTCTCGGAAGTTTTCCGCAGGAACTTTGACCAAGCGGTGTTATGTCTTGGTACCTAACGGATTCCACTTCATCTCAATAGTGATGGCAACTTTTTCAACAACATAACGTAAATCCATGTAATGATAAACGTCACTCACAAAAGTTTACAACTTGTCGGCACTGCCTCGTTATCAGCTAAGGTGCCGGAGCTTTTGCCCTAAGATAACATTTGCAACCCTACAGACTCATTTCCAATTAGCGCAGGATATGGCTACCCGGAATAACCAACTTTCAAAGTACGTTCAGTCATACGCGTGGGCATTATTACTACCTCTGTCTCCACGAAAGGACTCGTCCCACAGCTTCTATCTATGACACCACCGACCAGGGCGGAAAATATATAGACGAAATGGACAGTGCGCGTTAATTCTAAAAACAAAGCCTTGTAGCTGGGATCAAGAACGACATGTAAGAGTTTCAATGAGGAATGATTACCGGATCCAGGAAGGTTTGGCCTAGTATCTCAGCAGCTGCACACATTGTAGGCAGCTGTAATGGAGGAGTGACGTGACAAGTATCAACCCACAGTCCCGGTGTGCAGTGATCTAAGTTCTGACTTCTGACCATTCTTCTGAGAAGGGTCCGGGTTCGAATCCCGGTGAGGCATGGATGATGTTTTGTCTTATGACCCTGGCTCTCTCCCTTTCCTGCAACCAGTAGCTCTAAATTAGGGACGGGAGACTGCTTATAGCCAATCAAGTTGCGTTAAACCTTCAATCAAATTAAAATATCCACCCAAAGTGCTGAAAAGGGAAGCACACGAATGGTGGACAGTCGAGGCGAAAGCCAAATGGCACTTACTGTCCAGGACAACAGACGGTTTACAGCTTCACATTTAAGAGTAAGCTGTAACGAGAGTACACAGTAAAACGTCTCCAAATACATCTATCCATCCGACTCTCTCGCGCATAAGCTTAAGACGTCGGCGGTCAGTTCATGTCCCTAACTTTCCCGACTGACATCGACAGCTTCATCTGAAGTAGGTACGGGAGCACAGTTACTGCAAATTGGATAACTGGCAAAGCGTCACCTGGTTTGATAAATCATCTTCATCTGATTGGTGGTTCCGTATCTGACCCCGAACTTATTGAAGCTGTTCACCAGAATGGAAAACAGTTGTTATGCTTTTCCCCGTTTTATTAATGTGGAAAAGTATGGAAATTATTCTGGTGAACATCACTCAGTACCCCTCAACTCAGTTGAACACATTCTCAGCCCTAGAATCTTCCTGGTTTCTCACCAAGTGTTGCCTTGTTGATCGTGAAAGCGTATGTCCCTGGACTCTTTTAGCAAGTAAACCCCAGTGTCAAAAGTCCCAAATCGTGCATAAATGCTTCAACGGTCATCTCTAAACATTGCGTGACCCACTATATCCTCCACATACCCCCTGGGTGCATCCCATTTAACATTTGTGCGATTGCAAATGAACACAGATTTCGCCGTTATACGCCGTTACCTCGATCTCGAAGCGCAACTGCGGAACGTCATTCTTTCCATCTGGTACAGACTACCATATAACCACTTTATAACGAAGTAAATTTCTCCGTCATTTCTATCCGCGCCAGGATTCGAACCCGGGTCCCCTCATTCCGGAATAAGTTGCTCTACCAATTGAGCTACGCGGACATTTTATTCTGATTCCTATCTGCCTTTATGTCGTGTGCGTCCTTCTGGCAGGTACGTCACATCTCCTGGTACGTTACATCATCTCCCCCTTATTTTTTTTTTTTTTCGAAGTGCTGCTCTTATTTTTCCTATCTCGCGGTGTGGAAATAACATCCCACCATTGCGAGATTGTGAACGGTCGGGTCATCCGGATAGTTCGGGCGCCATTATAACGAAGTAAATTTCTCCGTCATTTTTATCCGCGCCGGGGTTCGAACCCGGGTCCCCTCATTCCGGAATAAGTTGCTCTACCAATTAAGCTACGCGGACATTTGTTCTGATTCCTATCTGCCTTTATGTCGTGTGCGTCCTTCTGGCAGGTACGTCACATCTCCTGGTACGTTACACCTTCTGTAGTATAATTGAGATGACGGGATGCTGGGTGCTGGTGGTTATCGCGGTGAAAGACTGTCCAACACACTATTAGGGTAAGTGGTCACAATGTCATGGTTCATGCGTGCGGCAAGTCACTACGCTTTCCTAATACTATACTTTCCTATACTTAATCAGGACTCCAAGCCATAAACTTTAGCCACGAGTATCACTTACCTTCGAGTGCTTAAAAATTATTGACCGCCGCCATGTAATCCGTGCGTGCATGAAATAAGTTTGCGCAATTGCAACTGTAGTCATGCCATCTTATGGACTGTCATGAATGTTACTTCATTCATTAGCCACACATCGTATTTCGTCTGCTTTCACTGTTGTTGGACACATATTAAAACTTCTTCGCGTACCATGAAACATAAAGTCCGTGTGGCTTAGATGGAGCTCGGTCTCCTAGTTCCACTTCCCGGGAATTTTAACACAGCGGCCTGTAACCACATTTTCTGCTATTCTGTGCTCTCAACATTATGGCAGCAGTTCAGTGAAGGCCCTTACCTTTACCAAAAGAACACTTCCCTCGTCCATTAAGCGAGGTCCATGCAGGAGTGGCTTGATTAGATGGGTTGCAGAAGAACATGTCTATCTAGCACAAAGTCTCGATCTCAACCCAATGGAATACGTTTGGTGTGAATTGAAACGCCGATTGTGAGCTAGGTCAAACCGCCCGTTATTGGTAACCGAGCTGGCAAATGCTCTTGTGGGATAATGGAGGGCAATTTCCGCAGGAACTTACAATAATCTAGTGGACGGGCTTCGCAGCAAAGTGGAAGCAGTGATAGCAGCAAAGAGTGGACCAACTGGATGTAAATTACTTTCCCATCACAGAGAGTTTGTGGATAGGCCAGTGTCCGAATAATTTTAATGAGACAGTGTGTATGGTATGAGGACTCCTATTAAAAAATAGACCTGATTTCCGAAGATTATTTTTTTTTCATGATTTAGTAGCCCACATGAGCATTTACGTCCCTAATTTAGAGTCACTTGTTCTTGGGAAAAGAGAACCAGTGCCAGAAGAGTAAATACACATCAATGCATTCCATTAGGGATTCGAACCTGGACTTAGTAGCATGTAAAGTCAGTATCCCAGTCCATAGACCTTTTTGTAGCAGCTCCCAAAGTTTTTCCATCCAGCTCAGTTTTTGTTATAGGTTATGGTACTTTATTTTTTAATTTAATTTTATTTTATTTGCGACTGCTCGTAACACTTTATGGTACTGCACACTTTAGTTTCGATGTGTGCGGGAAAAAGAAGCCTTTTCAGACATATATTTTACACCCTGCATGGGACAGAAGAGAAATCCAACAGTTTCAGGTATGCGCAGTGAATCATTTTGCGTTGAACTTTAGATTCAATGAATGCGCAAAATAGATGTTTCATTATACTTTGACTAAGACCAATTTGCTTCAGGTAGTGCTCGAAACATTCTTTGACAGCTCTTCGTGTACCATCTCAATCGCAAATATTTTAGTTTTGATTTTTGCCTATAATTATTAAAATCATTAATCTTTTAGCTGAATTATAGCTGTAAGTTTTTCTTGTGAAAAAACTTGTTTTCTGTATATCTTCATATTAGTTAAGATTTTTTTTTAATTTATTATATCTTTACAATATTCAGACCCAAAATACGGAATTTTCTTTAATTTTCTATCCGGAAGAACCTTTGAGTAGAATGTTTGTACCACATAATTTCTAAATAACTCTCTCTAATCATGATTCTCTTCCTGGCATGAAAGACGAAAATTTCTCTACTTAAATGAAGTTTTTGGCAGTCCTGAAAGAAGATCATAATGTCTTTTACCTCAACTCGATGCGGACCCTGCGGTGTTTCTAAAACTGAAGTTCTGTCCATTAACTGTTTTCCATAAGATGAAGTGACTACATTATTCTTCGCTCAGGTGCATTTTTTTCCTTTGTTAGATTCATAACATTTTCGAAATTTGAAGGAATTTATACGAGGTTTTTAAGCCTTTAACACCTGGAAGCGGTTATTTGCATCTGCGCTCCAAAGAATTTTGTTATTCGTTTACCTTTAATCGCTGTACTGAAGCATGGTTTTAGAAGAATGTGATCATGAAGCAAGATTTCAGCAGAACACCATAATGCTATCACATCATCTTTTCGTTTGACGTCCCGAAATTAGTATTTTTTGCCTACAGAGGTTTTTTCGTTTCTTATATTTTATGGCCGGCACGGCACGTCTTGACGGAAAAACATTTTGCATTTCGTTTCTAAACTCTGGTCAACAAAGTGTTCGCAGTTTGAACAGCTTCTGCCAAAAATTCCTGCTTTCAGTACAATAATTGTTTTCATGTCTTAAGAAGAGGAAGATTTGATTGTAAAAAATCATGAAAGTTTTTTTATTAAATTTCTTGAACTAACCGTTTGACTTTTCCCAAATGTTTTGCGATCCTCATTTCTGAGCGACAGATTGCTAAGACCCTTTTAATTGCAAAACTGCTCTGTTAGCATATCCATTTTGTATATTGCCTGTCAGAAATTCTTAGGGTCTGAAAAGGTTTCGCAAGTTTTCATCCGTTTTATTACGTCTTTGTGTAAGTAGAATAAAGTAAATCTAAAAACTTTAGTAAACAATGAACATTGGTTTTCCGCGAGAGCTACCAAATTCGCAAAACTTGGATACGAAAAACTGATCTTGCATTCAATATTAACAGTTCCTCGCTCAAAAACGTAGTTTTCCTGTTACTTGAATTCCATTCAAACTTCTTACATCCGGGACAACATACACTGCAACTAATGTTTGCTCGCGGCCAGCAGAACTGTGACCTCAACATATAGCAATCTCTACACAGAGATATTATTACTAAGACGTAAACCACTATTGTCTATTTTCAAATCACCCATGCATGCATCCATAAATACATATACCAAACAGCCACTGTGATATTAAACAGCCTTGTCTGACTCCTGCTCCAATAGAAACCATTTCGATAAAACACCATTCATGCTAGCCTACGTAGACTTCACACTATTAAACAGATTTCCTGTTCTATCATGTTCACTTGGTCATAAACTTTCTCAAATCTAGAAGGTGGCAAAACTTTGTAACCAACAGATAGCTACATTTTATTCATCATACATAATCAAAAAATTTGGATGGTGCGGTCCTTACCGTTCATAAAAACACTCTGCACATCCCACACCTTCTCTGATGTAAAACCTCGTATCTCATACCACACCTCTGATGTAAGACCTCGTATCTCATACCACACCATCTCTGATTTAAGACCTCGTATCTCATACTACACCTCTGATGTCAGACTTCGTATCTCATACCACACCATCTCTGATGTAAGACCTCGTATCCCATACCACAACATCTCTGATTTAACGTATCTCATACCACACCTCTGATGTAAGACCTCGTATCTCATACCACACCATCTCTGATTTAAGACCTCGTATCGCTGAGTGTGCCACTTTCTCTGGCACATTCAGCAAGCTTATATGATACTATGATTGTCCTTGTTTACTTTTATTTATTTGATTCCTTAGAACTAGGAGGAAATGCTGTGCCATCATATAAACACCTACATGCTATACATTTTATTGTATATCGCAATATGAATTCTGAAACGTTTGAAATTCGATATTTTTTTAATTTATCAGACAACAATCTGTATCTCAACTTTGTCGCTGCCTTATTGCTTTCTGATTATACCTGTACAGTTACAGGAAGTTTGTGGATAGGCAAATGTCCGTACACTTTTCATCAGATTGTGTATATTGACTATGCTATTATTTCTATTTCTTTAAAATTTTCTTTCGGTACTATGATTAAAAAAACATCTCAAGTGGAAAATACACTGGTGTCCGAAAATTAAGAATCGGCAACAAAAGGTTAAATTTCTGACACACAAATCGTTGGTTAGTTGTCAAAACATTCTGACGTCATCGAAACACGCAATAACAAGCTATGTGAGTGTTTTGTCATATGTAAATTGTCAGGAATCACGTGACCACTTTGTACTGCCGATCAACAATAAAAGCTGAAGCGTGAGTGGGAAGAAATCGTTTGTTTTGTAGGTATTGAAGTGTGTATCTGCCTCTTTTTTGTTGTTATGGAGACTTGTAGTACATTTCCAAGAACTCATCGGGATGATTTTACCTGTGGGTGAATTGTTGGTAAACTGGAAGAAGAACGGACAACAAAAGACGCAGCGAAGGAGTTTGAAATTGCCCAACGCGTAATATTACGGATCTGGAAACAACTTTCTGAACATGGAATAACTACCAGAAGGTTCAGTAGTGGTCGTTCATGCAAAACTACTTCATCAAATGATTGTTATCGTGTTATAACGGCTAAAAGATCTCGCCGACTAACTGATAACAAGTTAGCAAAATACTTGGAATCAATTTAAGATATCAATTCAAACCGTATCAAGATGTCTGAATAATTTTTGATTGTATGCCTGAAAACCTGTACAATGCTTTCCATTGACCCTAGTATGCAAAACAACGTGCCATCGATGGTGTTGTGAACACTCCGCATGAAGTGAAGAGCACTTGAGCCAATGTACTGTTCACAGACGAAAGCGGATTTGGTTTATCGCCCGACTTTTAGGCGACAATACATCTAGCGAGAACCCCACACTAGAGATGAGTTCGGGCTCAATTTTAGGAGGCCGGGCCCAGCCCGCTTTTTTTTATTACACGTGTGTGCTAAGCCTTGGCCCGCCCGGGCCCGAATTCTTGGAATATTTTGCTTATCAAGGCTTGCATTTATGCATTATACACTGGCCAAAGATATAGCCCAAGCAAGGATTAGTTTAAAAATTATTAGTTTAAAAAGTTTGGTTCAGTTAATCCACTTCACAATATTAATATGTTTTTAGAAATACTACGTATAAAGCCAAATGTTCTAAAATGTGGATTTGAAAATAAATAAATAATCAACGTGCCCTTCGACCGTATCAGGAGAATCGGTAATTTTGGTAAAAGCTGAAGAAAAGAAAATCGTTTAGAAACAAAAAAATTCCATTCGTTATTTCTTTTTGATTTCTAAATTTACTTTTATTTTGAATAAATTGCATTATAAAACGTACAACGCCGTACAGACAGTTGCAAGTGTTTGAAATTTTGACTCTAGAAAACTAATCTTTGCAATATAATTTACATATATGCTAATTGATAAAGGTAATTTAGAGTGATGTAGTAGAATATAAAAAAAAAAAGAATGTAGGGAAATTTCCAAAATAAAAAAAAAAAGAACGTAAAAGCATTCTAGACCAAATTATTCTGCATTTTGTAACATTAACAAAGCTTTGCGCTTAATAGTATAATAATCACAATATTATCATATGTGTGTGCAGTTTCCAGATCAAGTTCGTCATGAAAAGAGAGATAGAGAGAGAGAATTGCATCTAATGCCTCAGCGCTTCAACTTGATCTTCTTTTCTCTAAAACTCGACCTGCTGCACTAAAAACCAACGTCACAACAAAAATCACGGGAGTGAGGAAATTTTAAAATATAAATAACAATACTTCTAACTGAACAATTTTGGAAATTAATACATCATTTTAAAAATAAGATTCTTGATTTTTAATAAAATACAAAAAATGGGAATGTGATTTTTTTTTCCAGTTTTTCGATACCTCCTTAAACTAATCATTGCTTGGGCCATAGCTTTGGAAAATGCAAGTCTTGCTAAGCAAATTTTGTCTGGAAATGGCAGCTAGCTTAGGAAATTGAAAATCCTTCCACCATGGTAACAAATCCACAATGAAATTCAGCACGTGTAATTCAACTGGGCTCGGAATTACACGTGTTGAATTAATTACAGTTATGAAATTCAAGACGTGTGCTTCTGAGCCTGGGCCCGGGTTTTTCTGTAGTTAATGAATTCTGAGCCCGTCCGAGCCCGAGCTCATCTCTACCCTACACTGCCTATCAGCCAAAACATTGTAGAAACTGATCATTACAGGGATGGTTGAGTAATGGTCCGGTCTAGGATTATAATCAATGGGCGAACAGAGCTCCTATTGTTAGAGAAAGGGCCAATGAATGACCAGAATTATTGTGAGGAGGTTATTTGAAAGCGTGTAAGGCTGTTTCGTGGTATTGTGTGAAATTCATCCGTTTTTATGGAAGATAATGCCCGTCCTCATTGAGCTTCATGTGTTGATGAACTATTGGATATCAAGGATATCCACCGAAAAGAAAGACCTGCCTACTTCCCTGACCTGAATCCCATCGAAAATGCTTGGGATGCTCTGGAAAAGCGCATTGCTGAACGCGAGCCCCACCTGGCAGCAAGAAAGACCTGGTGATGACACTGAAAGAAGAAACTTCCTCCAGGATCTTCTGAAAAATATCGTGAAATGCACGGCTCACCGATGCCAATTATGCATTGAAGTTACGAGTAAACATATACCCTATTAAAATGAACAATGAAACATTACTAATGTTCTGTCAATTTTATTTATGTGAGCTGATGTCAAATGGTATGTTTTGTTCTTTTATCGTTTTTTACGCTTTCCAACCGTAGGTTTAAGAAGCGTATATGCTCCAGCTTTGTCCGTCCGTCCCTCCGTCCGTCCGCACGATACCTCGCGTAAAAATCATTCGATTTCTATGAAATTTTAGTATGTGGTAGGGAAACACCTGGGGACGAACCCTATTGAAAATGGGGTTAATGGGGTCAAAGGTCACGACATAGGAACGGGATTCATTCCATTGCCCTTATGCGTCATTACTTGCGTAAATACGGTTCGATTTCGGTGAAATTTCAGTATATGATAGGGAATCGCATGGGAACGAACACTGTTGAAAATGGGTGAAACGGGGTAAAAGGTAAGGACATCGGAGCGGGATCCATTCCGTTGCCCTTATGCGCCATAACTTGCGTAAAAATGGTTCGATTTCGATGAAATTTCAGTATCTGATAGGGGATCACCTGGGAACGAACCCTATTGAAAATAGGTGAAATAGATGTCAAAGGTCAGGACATCGGTGCGGGATGCATTCCGTTGCCCTTATGCGCCATAACTTGTAAAAATGGTTCGATTTCGATGAAATTTCAGTATATGATAGGGGATCACCTGCGGACGAACCCTATTGAAAATGGGTGAAATAGGGTAAAAGGTCAGGACATCGGAGCGGGATCCATTCCGTTGCCCTTATGCGACATAACTTGTAAAAATGGTTCGATTTCGATGAAATTTCAGTTTATGATAGGGGAACAACTGGGGACGAACCCTATTGAAAATGAGTGAAATTGGGTAAAAGGTCAGGACATTGGAGAGGGATCCATTCCGTTGCCCTTATGCGTAATAACTTTAATAAAAATGGGTTCGATTTCGATGAAATTTTAGTATGTGCTAGGGGACCTACCGGGGACGAGCCCTACTGAAAATGGGTGAACTGGGGTCAAAGGTCTGAACTTAGGAGCGGGATTCATTTCATTGTCCTTGTGCGTCATAACTTACGTAAAGATGCTTCGATTTCGATGAAATTTTAGTATGTGCTAGGGGACCTCCCGGGGACGAGCCCTACTGAAAATGGTTGAACTAGGGTCAAAGGTCTGGACATAGGAGCGGGATTCATTCCATTGTCCTTGTGCGTCATAACTTACCTAAAGATGCTTCGATTACGACAAAACTTTTTCGTGTTGTTCCGGAGGTATACTGAACCAATTCTGTTTAATATTATCGAAATGGGGTCAAAGGTCAGGGCACAGGAGCGAGATTTATTCCACAGCCATTATCCTCTTAACTTGAGTAATGATTTCTGGTATGTTGGAAAGCGTGTCATAATCAATGCATTGCATGATTTTACTAACTTATTTAATATGTTATTAATAAGCACAAATTCATGCTTATTTATGTATATACGTGTCCTTTTCATCTTTGTTTACTCTTTATTAAAATAGTTTCATCCACATCCTGTTGGAGTAAAAGTATGCTAAGGAAATATAAGTAATCCTTAATTTTTGGGCATTAGTGTTGTTTGCAGAAGAGAATTTCTCGTCGCATTTAGAAACGGGAATTCTAATCACCAAATAACAAAAGTAGAAAAACAAAGAAGTCTCGTGGGACTCTAAAGTCTCCAAACGTTTTTCCAATAACGACAGATAACTGAATGCTCCAGCATTCACGCCGGTGCAGTGTTCCGGCAATCTTCCTCGAAAGCAATTCAAATCCAGCTAAACTTACTTTCGCAATTTTCCAGCATCTTGTTTGCTCTTCACACATTTTCTGCAAAATGAAGTCACAGTAATTCTTTCTTCCAGACGCGATGGGTTTTTCTTTAACTGAAGATTTCTTTAAAGTATTTTTCTCAAACGTTTGACTTCACCTCTTCCAGAAGGAGATGAAAAGATTTTGTTTGATTGTTCAACACAGTTCGTTAATAAATTCGAATTTCGTAACATTCTAACATTTTCTTCCACCTTCGAACTTAACCGCTTCGCTGGGTTTTTAAAATTATTTCCTTAAAGCATTTTTCAATTACAACTATCCATTTAATGATTCTGTGTCTATCTGCTAAGAGAGTATATTTTTATTTCTCCATTAAATCGTTTTTCTTTTAGTAGAATTAACGTTTCTTTTCACGCTGAAGGGATGAAATGTATTTCATAACGGGAACTGATGTGCGAAATAAATCAAAGAAAGGAATTATCTAAGAGGTCATGCTAATTTTAACATTTTTATACTAATTTGAAACAAGTCCGTAATATAGACATGACGGTGATATCGTGGCCTCATCCCTCAGATGTCATTTCATGAGGATAAATGAGCGACCAAGATTTGCTCTTGAATAATTTAACCTCAAATTTCAACAGAAAGTCGGAAAACTTTTTGCTGAGGAAGGATGTTTCCCGTGAATACATAAAAGTTTTAATATACTGGCTTGCAAAAATTAAGGACGAGACGGTTTTTCGAATGTAACGTCGTGCAGAAGTGAACCACATCGACTCAAATCATACCATAAGATCCCCAAGATGTAAGAATATGGGACAAGTGAGCAAAACCGTCCAAACAAGTAATACAAAGGATACAAAGGCACTTTGTTGAAAAGGTAGCTTCGAGCACAACTGGACAGAAGACAGAAACGTCCATGTGACAGGAGGCTGCCAACAAAAATCCAGTCTTTAGTAGGAGATATGATCCCCCCTGACTGCGTTGCAGGATTTACAACGTCTGCCCATGCCGAGGACGAGGTTGTCAAGGAGCTGTTATGGCATCGCGGCCCATTCCTCTTGTAGCGCCAATCGCAGCTGCAGAATCGCTGCTGGCGGCTGGTGATGGGCTACCAAGTGTCTCCCGAGAAGGTCCAACACGTGTTCTATTGGATTTAGGTCCGGGGACCTTGCGGGCCAATCCATGCGTTGAATATCTTCACTCTCCAACAGCTCTGCGACAGCCACTGTAAGATGAGGTGTAGCGTTATCGTCCATGAAGAGGAACTCAGGACCCACAGCACCTCTAAACAGACGCACGTGAGGCAGGAGAACCTCGGTACAATAGCGGACACCAGTGACTGAACCTCCTTGGAAGATGTGGAGGTCCGTACGGCTACCAAGCATGATACCGCCCCTAACGAGAACTCCTCCAACTCCAAACCGGTCCCTTTCGATGATGTTGGAGGTGTGATTGCGTGTTCCCTGCTTTCTCCAGATATGTATACGTCCAGAATCGCTCTTCAGACTAAATCGGCTCTCATCCGTAAAGAGAACTCGACCCCATTGCTGATGTGTCCAGTTCTTGTGTTCCTGGCACCACAGAAACCGCCATCTCCGATGAGCAGGCCTTAATGGAACACACCGTACCGGTCGTCGTGCAAATAGACCACCTTTGTGTAACCTCCTGGCCACGGTAAAACGCGATAACGGACGTCCAGTTGTCTGCTGCATGTGCCTTGCGATTTCTCTCGCTGTCTACCGTCTGTCTCTTCTCGCCTGTAGGACAATATAACGGTCGTCCACCGCCGTGGTTGCTCGTGGATGACCACTGCTAAACTCTCGGACAGATGTTCCTGTCGCTTGAAATGCTCTCCAAACTCGTGAAACGATGCTGTGGGCGATACCGAACTCCTCGGCTACACTAATCACACTTCGACCTTCTTTCAACTTCCCAATGACGCGACCTCGGGTAAAGTCATCCAGGTGTCGCCTACTGGATTGTCTGTAGGCCATATCGCACGGTGGCAGCAACTCGACTTCGTTCAAACCGATGTACACCGTGCAATAGCTTTCACCTAATTGCTGAGCGTACACCGCCCGTGTGCTTTATACCCTTCCGACAATCCCCCTTCCTATGCCATGCTGCATATATGTGCATGCCCTACCGTACCGGACCCTAGTCTATCTCCCGAGTGGTATTTCGGTCCGTTCTGCCTGCTCGTTCGGCTGTTATGCTAATTTCTCCTCTTCGTCCTTAATTTTTGCACACCAATGTATAAGATAAACGTCGTGCATTCTTTCTTCGCAAATCCATCTAGACAACTATTCAGTTTGTGTAACACGAGAGGGTCTCAGTAAAGATCCATATTATTCGATGCACAATGGGATCGAAAGCTGAAACTTGGTACATTTATTCACCACTTGAAGAAACGCACATTTCCGAGAATGGATACACTTGCGGGTGCCTTCTTTGTAGAATGCTTCAGATTGCATTTTGAGCCTACGAATCTGTCGAAGGAATAATGGCGCCAGCATCAAGAAAATACTTGGTCTGTATAAATACCTTCCAGAAAGGAAAAATCACTGTTGCCAGTATGGATATGCTTGGGAATCCCTTCTTTGTAGATTACCCCAGATTGCGCTTTGAACCAACGACTCCGTGGCTGGTACAACTGCGCCATCGTCAAGTAAATACTTAGTCCGTATAAATGATTTTCAGGAAGGAAAAAGCAATTTTCCAAATGTGGATACGCTTGCGAATGCTTTCTTTCTAGGATGCCTCAGATTGTTTAAACTAACACGTGTGTCTCGAGAATAACGGCGCCATCAACAGGAAAATACTTGGCCTGTATAAATGACATCAATGAAGGGTAAAGCACACTGTTAAAAAAATCTACTTAAAAATGAGAAACTGAACCTACTCGGTTTTTTTAAGTACAATCGAATCGTAAACGAGTGCATGACATGCTCAAATATAAGTAACCATATGTACTTACAAATAACTGCGTCAATAAATATAATCTCGTATTATTTCATTTTAGATATTATAGATTTCAAGAGAAATTGTTTAAAAAATGTGTAAAGTGACACACATAAATAATTAGCGCAACAAAGTCACTGATCACAAGTAATTTAATTATGCATAAAGTATCTTTGTGTACGTTTTTACATTAACTATATTTGGATCAATCTCATAAATAATATATTCTCGCTTCATAGCGTGTGGATAGCGTGGTCATTATCGGCTAGCTCGCATTGTAACAGCGGATATACGGGCCACAGTGCAAGAAATCACTCGGCAATTTAGCGCAGGTGCACAAAAACGTGTAAGCAGCCACACCACCCAGAACCATTTCCTCGCTATGGGGTACAGAAGCCATCGTCCCACGAGGGTACCGCTTCTGACTGCACATCACAGGGTGCAAAGATTAGCATGGTCGCGGGAACATCCTGGACCCTAGACATGTGGAAAATTTTTGCCTGGACTGATGAGTTGAGATTCACGTTGGTACATGCGGATGGCAGGATACGAGTACGGCGCTAACCACATGAAGCGATGGATCCTTCTTGCCAGAAGGGTACTCTTCAAGCTGGTGGTGGTGGGGAGGGAGGCATTTTCGTCTGGGGACTGTTTACGTGGACTGAAATGAGACCCCTGGTACGTGTGACATCGTCCCTCGCAGGTCAACGTTACCGGGATATCCTGGACGACCATTTGCTCCTGTTTGTGCGTCTTCAACATCCCACTGGGGACCTTATCCTGCAACAAGAAAATGCACAATGCCATCGCTCCTGAATTGTATCCGAATGGTTGGATGAACACTCCAACGACGTGACGTCGCTTCCTTGGCCAGCTAGGTCACCTGATCTCAATCCCATCGAGCACATCTGAGATGCCCTCGAGAGTGATGTTAGAGGCTCTGAGCCCCCTCCATCAAATCTTCGTGAACTGTGGGAGCTTGTACAAGGATCGTGGATCCGTATGGGTTCCCAACGCTTCTGGTGTCTTGTCGAGTCCATTCCGAGACGAATCGCCGCCGTCATCAGTGCGAAACGTGGTGCTACACGTTACTAGACAGGTATCTCTAATTCACTTGCTCTTCAGTGTACATAGTTTCAGCTAAAATTAACTTTTGCAACTTTTTTTTTTTTTACAAACTTTTTAACAATGTCCGAATTATCTAAATCTATAGCAATTTTGTTTTCAATACTGACGATATTTATATTGAAAAGTAATTCCTGTTTCATATTTAATCAAACGTAACTTTTCATCAATTTAAGTTTGGAAAACGATCTTCCCCCGTAAGCCACTGTTACAGACAATAAAAATTTTAAAAGAGGGTTTTGTGTATCTTATTACCACTATCAGTTCTATGGAATGGAAAAGAGGCATTGTAATTTTAAAGACCTTTTCGGATTTCTAGCTCAACAGTAAGAAAAAGAAAGCTGTTCATTTTTAGGCAGTGTAAAAGTCCGAAAATTCAAAAACATTTTCGGTTTACTTAACATGGGAGACTGTCCCCCACCCTATCCCTTCCACCCGTATTTTAGTACAGGCATTGTCAAAAATATCCTTAAAGCTACTGAATTGTTTTAAAAATATATTAATGAGACATTTGAAAATATGTATTCTAAAGCACTTTTATGGGTTCATGTGATGCATATATCCAAAGAGTATCAATTTAGTCACACAAGCCATTATATCATATACTGAAGCCATTATATCATATACTTTTTGTGAAATACCTGACAATTTCATTTGTAAGTCCCATACAATATTTTAGTTTTATATATCTGCTTAGGGTCAATAATAAGGAATAAAGGTCATTTAAAAACTGAACTCTGCGCCTCCTCGTGACGCAGTAGTCTAAGTGGTGGCTTCTGACTATTCGTCCAAGATGGTTTCATGTTCGTATCCCGATGAGGCATGGATGTTGTGTATGTCTTAAGGCACTGACTTTTTCCCTTTCCTCGAACCAGTGGCCCTAAATTAGGGATGGGTGACTGCATAAAACCCATTGAGTTGCTCACCGTGGTCGCTAAGCCTCCCCCCCCCAAAAAAAAAACAAAGAGCTGGAATACAATTATATTGTTTCTCTAGATTTACCAATCGTTTGGCATGCATTGTTAACGGATGAAAACACGTCGCAACACAGTATATGTTCAGATGATGAGTAACACGTAATGCCGCTCGTGATCTTCCACGCAATTTCCAAATAATCAGCTTTGTGTCTAACGCGTTCTAATTCTTCGCATTTTATGTCAAACTACTGCTTTGAAATACTACTGCCCAGTGGAGAGAGAAAACTGAGTGACTCGCATATAGTGTGTTATGTCAGTAAATAAAATGTGTTTGTACTGAGCTATAAGCATTTCGAATGTGCGTAGTTTTGTGTACTCTTGACTGATAGTTCACTGTATTTCACCGATTATGTAAACAATATTCATGGAAGCTGTAAGAGGTGTATGGTAACGGTTTTTGCATGTTCTTGCGTAGCCATCTTGAAAACCGAAACAGGTATATGAAAAACAATTCATCGATGTTCTTACCTGTGGTTCTACATATTTTAGATAGTGAGTGTTGAAATTTTAATATTTTTATGATAAACACAGTATTGTTTAATTTTCTGTCACACCCGATTGTTCCAGTTGTCCGTGTAGATATTAGAAAAGCGCAATATATCTTACACTAAAATAAATTCTTGATCACATACGCATGTACCTTCGACAAATTTAGTGTGATATCCGTATGTGTGTCATGACGAGAATTCTATACAATATTTGGCTGAATTAAAATATTCAATCTAATGAGTGAGACATCGGAAATAGCACGAAAAATGAAAAGGACTACACTGCGTGATATCTTAAAAGCGATTAATCCATTTAATAAAAACATGAAGGCATTAACGTTTTATTATCAGTAAAAATACCTATCTACCATAAATGCGCAGTTTTCGTTGTGACAAAATCATAAACATGTCAACTCGGCGTCATGGATGCAAATGCACAAGGCCCTGGGGTCTCCCGCAACTCAAACCATCGAGGGAATCTTTCGTGGAATGATTTTTCGGCGGTGAACTCCGAGAAACTTTTCGGCACTCTTTGGGGACTAAAAGCACTTCGAGAACAAAAACTAAGGCGGGCAAATGCTCTGCCTCCTCTGGGAGAAAGAGATGTGTCACGTCACTGTGACAGCATGCAGGAAATATGCTTCATATAAAAGGTATGACTGTCTTGCAATCAAATGTTATTTTCGTGTAATAAGAAGAATGTGTGTATATAAAAGCTTGCATTCTTCTTATTTAAAATTGGAACTTTATTAAACTTTATTTGGAATCGAAGTAAAGAGACACTACTTTAAATAATACTTGGAACTTTATTAGTAATTGAAGTAAAGAGATACAATACTACTTTAAATAATGCATAAAACATGTGTGCCGCCCCGGTGGCGCAGTGGTCTAAGGCGTTGGCCTCTGATCATCCGTCCGTAAGGGGTCCGGGTTCGAATCGCGGTCAGGCATGGATGTTGTGTTTGTCTTACGGCACTGGCTCTCTCCCTTCCCTGGAACCAGTGACACTAAATTAGGGACGGGCGACTGCTTATAGCCCATTGAGTTGCTCACGGTGGTCGTTAAACCTCCAATCAAAAAAAAATAAAAAAAAATAAAACATGTGTCACCGTTTTTGATTTTGTGATCAGCAAGGCCCGGATGTTTATGATTTAAAAATTTCTAAAAAGTGCCCTTAAAAAATTAAAAAGCGCCCTTAAAAAGCGAAACATTTGAAGGAAAGAACCCCTAAACAGTTTGTATTATATTTTTTCAAAATTAAAAATTAAATAGCCTCAGTGTTAGACGATTCATAAAATAAAAGTTTGTTTTTTCTTTATAAAATACACTACAAAATCTCAAAAGAAAAGGAAAACATAAGTAATTATCCGCTAGGTATTACATAAAAGGTTTGGAATGTTAGCAAGAGTACAACATAAGACGCTCTGAATTTGAATTCTTTTTCCCGCTCCCACACCCCGTCCCCCCAGTCCCTTTCAAAAGTAGACAATGGGGATTTTCTTTCCCCAAAACTGGATTGCACTAAACAGTGTCTTGAACGAATTACCAAAATGGGCTACTTTTAATTTTTTTTGCTTTGGTCATCTGGCAATCCTGGTTTTGAGTACTCTAATTTGAAAGCATAATCCTTATGAAAATTTAATTTTTCATTAAAAAATCACAAAAAAAAACGCAAAAAATGACGTAAAAGAAAAAAATTCTCTGAAAATATAAAAAATGCCCAAAATCTCAAAAAATGCCCTAAAATCACTAAAAAGTGCCCTAAAAGAGAACAAAAGGCCCCTGGTAATCAGTATTGTCACTAATTTTGAGCTTTGAAAGTGTTTCTACACGTACGATTAGTTAATTAATTTGAGCAGTATTTTGTGAGGTTACAGTAAATTTTTCATAAGTTGCACAAAAAAAGCAAAACAAACAAGAAAGATAACACTGAAGTTTCGGGTTTAATGAGTATGTCTTTTGAATCTGTTCTGACGCGAATTAAATTTATCAGAGCTATACAAAGGCAATGGAACCGGTATGGAAAACAGTAGTATCTGACCAAAAAAAGATTTTCAATCGGGATCTTAATCCCGAAGATATTGCTATAAAATGAATCGTGAACTTACGCCCTCTAGTTGCAGACTTGTGGGTTAGGAAAAATTTGGAATTATATCAGAAACATTTCGCAGCGAAAACGCTCTCCAACAAGGATAGAATTTTTCAAATCGGTATCTTAGAAGCAGAGATATCAACAAATATAACATGCGAATCTACGCCCCCTGGTGGGGAAAACATTCGTTATTTAAAAAAAAAAAGTATTCTCAAAAGTTTTTTTCGATGTGAGCGGTAATGGTCCAGGAAATAATTTCTTCAGTCGAGTTTCCAGGAGCTTAGATTTTGTTGCAAATACATCAGAAACAGAAATTAAAAACAATTTTGCCCCTTGGTGGCCAAACCATTCTTTACCAAATATTAGAAAATATATGAAAAACATTTCCCATCAGGAACTGTATGCGATACAGGAAAGATTTTACAAATCAGAGCTTTAAAAGCAGAAATATCGGGGAAAACACAATTTATCTTATCACCACCTAGCAGAAAGTCTATTATTAACTTGAAATTTTTGGATTTTATATGAAAAACATTTCGCACTGGACACGCTATCCAACAAAGAAAGAATTTTTCAAATTGGACTCTTTGAAGTTCAGATATTGACAAAAATAAGATATACATATACGCCTCCTGGCGGAGAAACCAGGCATTCTTTTAAGAAGAAAATATTGCGAAAAGGTTTACCGACGTGAGTAGTATCGGTCTACAAACCACTTTTTTCAATCGAGATATAAAAGCTTAAATTTTGCTGCAAATACATCAGAAGCGGAAATTAAGTCTTACGCCCCCTGGTGGCTAGATCATTTTTTACCAAAAATTTGAAATTATATGTAGAAGATTTCCCATCGGAAGCTGTATCCGCTGAAGAGTAAAAAATTCAAATCGGAGTTTCAGAAGTAGAGATATTGATGAAAACGCCGTTCACTTTTACGCCCCTTATTGAAAAATCTATGCGTAACTTGAAAAAGTGACTATAAGTAAAATACTCTTCGACATAAATGGAAACGAAAGGTAAAAGAATTTTCTTCAGTCGGATGCTTAGAAGCAAATATATGGAATAAAATAAATTTTGAATTCTATATCATCAGTATTTACGCCCTCTAGCGGCAAAATTGCACAGCGTGAAAAAAAAACAAATAAAGGATCATTCTTCGCATATTTTAAGCTTCCCAATGCAAAACTAATTTTTAAATCGGTCTAATATTTGCAGAGATATGTGTCAGCAGGTGGACGGACGGACAAATCGATAACACAAGCACTATCTTTTTTAAAAAAGACGCTAAAAACAGAACAGTATGCAAGTTTAGATGACAGAACGAATTACTATGCTTCACCGATGACTTCAGTTAAAGTTTATTGAGTGAAATATCTTCTTTTAATTTCCTCCAAAAAAATAAGCAGGTTTTAAACTTTTCAAATAAATATTTGCATAACATTTTATCGTTATGTTGTAATCCTTTAATCCAATTGTTGGAATCTAAGAATGCAAATATGCAGATTAATTCCAGAGTAAAACTTGCTTCGCAAAACTGATATGTTTTTTCTCCTTGGAGTGGGTAATCTTAAATTAAAGATACAGTAGTCGTCCTAGACATGGGTGTGCAAGAAATTCAAAAACTCTGCTTCCCGGAGAGAAAAAATTAATATTTTCTCCTTGTAAGTAATCGTAAGTTTGTCATATAATTAATATCCTGTTACCATAATTTTGCCCAAAATAAATATTTTATACTTTATCTGTAGTACAGTTTCCATTGCTTTTCTTGCCGTTTTTCTCCACTGTTTACTCTATGCTGCTACCTGGCTTAGCCAAATTGTCATCCAAAAATATAATGGAAGACGAAGCTAAATTCGCTTTGCATATCAGTTTTGCGAAGCAAGTTTTACTCTGAAATTAATATGCATCTTTGCATTCTTAGATTCGAACAATTAGATTAAAGGATTACAACATAACGAAAAAATTTTATGCGAAATATTTATTCGAAAAGTTTAAAGCCTGCTTATTTATCCCAAAATTCTTGATTCAATATCTTGTTCACCCACTAATATCGTATATATCTCCAAGAAAAACATACCTTCAGTACAGCTATGTTAAACTATTTGCACGTCAGCACAATCCATTTGCTTAACCATTTTTTCGGCGTTTGTGAAAACCCCAGTGATCGCTAATTTGGGCTTTAGAAAGTACATATATGAGTATATTGAATAATAGCAAACGCAGCTGTGCCTTTTTGAATGTTATTACAGCATCAGTTGTATTATATTACATCTTCGAGGCGAAACGTTTGCTTAGCATGCAACTTGTTTTCAACGGAACGCAGAGATCTTCCGTGTTGGCTGAATTGTCATTCGGTTTTAGAGTTCATGGCAGGAATGAAAAAACGGCAGCATGTGATTCTTGTCGAGACTTTTCTTGAATTCTCAAAGGGTATCTGCTGCAGTGTTGCGTTTGACTAATCCCCCCATTGGATATATTTATAGCATTCTATGGAGAAATGTGTTTACAGATCCGGAAGAAGGTCTTTAACTTGAAATCCTGACCCAGCTATTTACTTATTACGTAATCCTTTTTAGTACCTCATTCATCAATCCTAAAGTAAACACCAACGGAAATTCTTCACAAAACAAACTGTAGGATTTAAATACGTTTGTACGGCACAGCTTAAATGGAGCCTTAGGAAATAGCAAATGTAGAGTGGAGATAAATTCCTTGACTTGTAATATCAAAAGATACCACATACAGGATGTTCCCGATTTCGTATGACCCTTGTTAAAGACAAGCTGTTCCCGGCGTTTTACGTAATTTACTTCACGTCCTTGTTATACACGAGGTGTTGCAAAATTTTTATACTATACTGGTGTCCAAATTAGCGTCCCAAACACAATCATGAATAGCGCAAAATTCACTTGACAGAGATTATTAGCAGTGTATGGACATATATACCTTGCTGACCACCCAAAATGCAACACCAAGAAGGAAGCATCCGATTGGCCTGAAATTCGCAGCATGCGTCGCACGCGAGAGGACATGCAAACGACTAGCATTGCAGGGCATATGCAAATCATGTGCGCCCGGCACGCCACCGGGAAGCACTATAAGAAGGGTGCACAGAAGGCTGGGTGTAAGTAGTGGAAGTGTGTTGTGCTGCCGGACTTGTGAGTGGGAAGCTTCCTGATGCCTCGTTGCATAATACGGCAGTCATTCCAGCACGTTTCGGAGTTCGACAGAGGACGAATAGTGGCTTATCGCGACAGCGGTTTATCGTATTGAGACATCGGCGCCCGTGTGGGACGACATCCAGCTACAGTGAGGCGAGTATGGATTCAGTGGGTGCAAGAATGACGGACGGACCGACGTGAGAGATTGCCGCAGCCGTGGCACACTACCGAACGAGAGGACCGGCATGTTGTGCGGCGGGAATTGACGCCTCGCACCGCCACATCATGAACATTAGCGCAGGAATTAGGGTGTGTTGCGCTACAACCTGTGTCAGCACGTACCGTTGGACGTTGTCTGCAGGAGCGGGGACTTGTCACACGGCGCCCATTGCTCCGATTACCATTGACGTTACACCACCGGCGAGTGCGGCGGCAGTGGGCCGTTCAACGTCGCACCTGGACTACGGAATAGCACGACATAAATTTCTCCGACGAATCCCGCTTCTTCCTGCAACACCAGGATGGTCGGATCCGCGTGTGGCGGGACCGCGGCGAGAGACTGTATGACGCCTGCATTATGCATCGCCATACCGGTCCGTCGCCTGGCGTTATGGTTTGGGGCGCAATTGGATATGACATTCGCACTCCTCTGGTACGCATCGCCGGTACACTCAACAGCCACCACTACATCTCCTACATTTTGAAGCCTGTAGTCCTCTCTTACCTGCAGGACCTGCCAGCGGCAACGTTTCAACAGGACAATGTGCGCCCGCATGTGGCACGCATCGTGCAACAATTCTTCACGGCCTACCAGGTGTCTCTTCTGCCGTGGCCTGCCTGTTCTCCCGATATGTCGCCCATCGAACACGTCTGGTCGCTGATCGTCAACCGAATGGCCCGGCAAGCACCACCGGTGGCTACGCTTGATGTACTGTGGCAACGTGTGGAAGCAGCCTGTACCGACATACCTCAAGCCCACATCCAAAGCCTCTTTCGTTCGATGCTGCGGCGTGTAGCGGCCGTTATTGCCAGCCATGGGGGCCACTCGAACTGTTGATGTCTGCGTGTTCCGCAAGTCACACGGGCCTGTAAGTTCTATCGTTTCATCTTTGTATCTGTTGTTATATGTCCAGTAAATCTGGCTTTGCTATCTCGTGTCCTTCTTGGTGTTGCATTTTGGGTGGCCAGTAGTGTACATCGATAACGCATCAAATCACAACAGATAAGGAAAACCATCCCCACATAAGGCGGAAGCATACATTATGGCCACCCTCAGCCTAAAGAAATGAGTGCGCCTTGGGACCGAACGGTGGCGCAGGTGAAGTTCACAGAGCATGATATATACAACCCGAGGATCTGCTTTCGGTTAGAAGAGTGTTCGGAGTCAGAACGGGAAAAGCTGACGATTTTTCAGAGTTTGATAAAGGACAAATTGTGGTCATGGCGCCTTCGAACTACGATCTCAGAAACGGCGTGCTTTGTGGGTTGTTCACGTACCGCTGTAGTGAGTACTTATCAAATGCGGTGCACTGATAGCCAAACGACAAACCGTCGTCCGCAGCTCACTGATGCCAGAGGGAAGCAGAGACTGTCACGCATTGTCCACAGTAACTGCAGGACCACAAATCACCCGCACCTACAACAGCTGTGATTAGGGCAATGCCTCACACCACACAGTTCATCGCAGCCTTCTGCGCATATGCCTGCATAGCCGAAGACCCAGGCGGTTCCCCGTACTCACTGCACGTAATCGCCAACAACGCATGAAATGGGCCCAAGATCATCGAGATTGGACGGTGGATGGTTGGAAGAAAGTTGCCTGGTCTGATGAATCAAGATTCCTGGTGCATCACGTAGACGGCCGACCGCGGATACGCCGATTACCAATGAAGGCTATAGCACATATATGCACTGTTGGGCGGAAAAGGCCGGTTGCGGAGGTGTTATGCTATGGGCGATCTTTTCTTGGGACACTTTAGGACCCATTATCCCAATAGCACAATCCCAGTCAGTTGTCAGGTATATGGACATAGTTGCGGACCAACTTCACCCATTCATGGCAACAGTGTTCCCTGCTGGTGATGGCCATTACCAACAGGATAATGCGCCATGCCACACTGCCAGAACTGTCACGAATTGGTTCGAGGAACATGCTGGTGACTTTCTGTTAATGCTTTGGCCTCCAAATTCACCTGAATGAACCCAATCGAACATTTGTGGGTCGACTTGGAAAAGCGGGTTTCCGATAAATTACCACCACCCCGAAGTGTACGGGAACTGGAGGACCTGCTGTTGATATTATGGTACCAGATACTCCAGGATACCTATCGCTACCTCATCGAATCGATGCCTCGCCAAGTGGCCGCTGTTTTGTGAGCTAAAGGGGTTCCTACAGCTTGTTAGGTAGGTGGTCCTAATGTAATGGCTCATCGATAACGCAGCAATACACAGCAGGTAAGGAATGCCATCACCACATGAGGAGGAAGTATGCGCAAGTTATATAGCAAGTAGTGTGGATTTCCACGGATATAATAGAAAGTTTGATTATCTCGAACAGCGAAACCGCTTGCACAACGAGCTCTCATGCTGTTTACAACCTTGTGAATGAGAATTTAGCGCAATAAGTGGCGCTCTTCCACCAAGACTCTTGAGAGTCCCGGAAGTGTTCTGGGAGGGAAGCTACTGGTTTGCAATTGCTCTTCTTATGGAATTCCAGACGTGCTCAATTGGGTTCATATCCGGAGATCTCGCGGGTCACTCCATCTTGTGAATATCCTCACTCTTCCGATATCCATCGACTAACTGAGCCCTATGGGAACGGGAGTTATTGCCCATAAAAATGGAACCCGGACCCAACAGCTCTTCTGAAAAGCCGTATACATAAAGCTCTAGGATGTTGTTCCTGTAACGTGCAGCAGTCAGGGTGGAAGTGCGTGCAACGGGTGAGTCCATCCAACATGATGCCAGTACAAACTAGGAGTCCTCCACTACCGTCGTGGTCCATTTCTGTAATGTTGTTGGGTAGATTTCGGCTTCACCTCTCTCTCCAGTTATACACACGTCGAGAAAGCATGTTTGGGCCAAGAGGTTAGAATAAGACTCATGGAGACGTCTTAGGTCTCTTAACCGTGAAGCCGCAAAGTGTGAGAATTTACGGAAACTTTGATGTTATTTACATTATTCCCATGCAGTTTCAACTGTGTGTTGCATTGTGTGGTTTTTGTTTGCAGAAATCGTCCCAATATCAAACCGTAATGAATTATGTACTCCATAAATGAGTGAAGTTTTCGATTTTAACGTTATGTTTTGTTTTGAACCTACACTAACGCTTCATAAATTTCAATTTAAAATAGAAATTGGAAGGAGCCTCAAAATAATTAAGAATTTTACGAATTCAGCATTTTCTTACACTTCGGCAAATTACGATGCAAAATTAGAAACATTTACGACGAAATAATGTGATTCAGCCAACATAAAGTGCATTGCAATAACCTTGGGAACCATCAGATTTCCCATGCTTTAATGGTCGCCGTTCGCGGTTATAGGCTTCAGGCAAAGTGGTATTGCTCCGTTGACGGGGGGCATCTCCAGATACGTTATTCTAACCTCCTTGGCCCAGTGGTCTAAGCGCTGGCTTATGACTGTTTGTCCGAGAAGAGTCTGGGTTCGAATCCCGGTGAGGCATGGATGTTGTGTTTGTCATACGGCACCGGCTCTCTCTCTCTCTCTCTCTCTCTCTATCTCTCTTCCCTTCCCTGGAGCTAGTGACCCTAAATTAGAGATGGGCGACTGGTTATTGCCCACTGTGGTGCTCACGGTGGTCGTAAAACCTTCAGTCAAAAACAGAAATAAGGTCTTTGGTGTTGGCTGTACTGCAACTCGTCACTGAAGAGAACACAAGCCCATTGATCAAGGGGTCCAGGAATGATGTTGTGGGGCCCAAATATTCAGGCAGATTCTTGATGCGGCGAATTGGATACAGACCGTTATTGGCCTTCTTGCATACAGACATCTTTTGTAGAGTCTTTTGTAGACTCCTTGCCTCGCTATCTCTGTTCGTGTAGAAATGGAGAGCTCCTGCGAGAGTTGCTTGGCTGTCGATATGGCAGCGAGTTTTCAGAGACAAACACCGAACGTCTTGACTTGTTGTGGATTGTAGGCGCCCTTGTTCCGGCCTTCTTGTTATTATTCCGGTTTCCTCGAACTGTCTCTAGAGATTGGAGACTACTTGCCTCTCTACATTTATCCATCTTGCTACCTCAGCTTGCGATTGCCCTACTTCCATCCTACCTATCGTTCTCCACCGTAAACAATGATGCGGCGCCATTATTCCAAAAACAGTCCAATTCAAGCTTCAATTGCCGCACCCTTCTTACACCAGCGTCGCGTGCTTGACAGCTAGATGACGTAAAGTCGCCATTTGCATATTTCCATAATAGGAACCTGCACCATGTTGCTTCGGCACGTCGACTTAGCGCTTCTCCTTACACATATCTCTGCAAAATCTTTATAACTGGTTGTCTCGCTTTTGGAAAAATTCTCGAATTTGATTTTGTCGCGTTAATTTTGGACAGCAGTTTATCTTCTTCAGTTTAGTGTCGTTAATCTATGAACATCAGTGAGCGTTCTATTTACCGATGACTGAACCTTCGCTGTGTGCTTAATTCTTGTAACCTGACTGTAGTATATTGCCTCCGACTTTCGACCAGTTGCCCAGGCCATACCGCAGTTTCGCTTCCAATGGTCCTTCAATAAATGTTTTCCCAATGCAGATCGGAATACTGCCTATCAGTCACTGTACCATGAAAGCGACGGAAATGGTGTACTTCCTCTTTACCACAAGGTCAGATTTAAAATCGATTTAAGCTGAAATTCTTCAAAAACTGTTATTTAGCAAATACATTTCATGTACTGCAATACTTCTGCTTATATCTGTCCGGCCTTTTACCACGTAGTCGCGGTTTTCCTCTTTCACAAATTTCCTTTCTGGCTTTGGAGTAAGTTGTACACTGAAGAGCAATTGAATTAGAAACAGCTGGCGTTATGCAAATGTGGCGCTGTGGGAGGCCCTGTAAACGGAAACGACATGACGTATGCAGCGATACGACAATATAAGGAGTGATGCGACGGGAATCAGTAAGAGTCGGACGCAGTATGGGTAAGACGAAGGATCGAAGCGCATTTGATCAAGGGCAAATTGTCGGGGCCCGACGAATGGGTCACTCCATCTCGGAAGTCGTGCCGGCACTGGGATTTTCACGAGCCACTGTGTCACGGGTGCACCGAGAGTATATCGAATCCGGTAAAACCATCCCTAAAAGGGCCGACTACCGTGGACAACAGCGTGTGGATGAGTGGGGCCATCGTCGGCTAGCCCGCTTTGTAACAGCGGATAGACGGACCACAGTGCAAGAAATCACTCGGTAATTTAACGCTGGTGCACAAAAATGTGTAAGCAGCCACACCATCCAGAGCCATCTCCTCGCTATGGGGTACAGAAGCCATCGTCCCACGAGGGTACCGCTGCTGACCGCACATAACAGGGTGCAAAGATTAGCATGGTCGAGGGAACATCGCCACTGGACCCTAGACATGTGGAAAAGTGTTGACTGGACTGATGAGTCGAGATTCACGTTGGTACATGCGGATGGTAGGATACGAGTAGGGCGCAAACCACATGAAGTGATGGATCCTTCTTGCCAGAAGGGTACTCTTCAAGCTGGTGGGGGTGGCACTCTCGTCTGGGGACTGTTTACGTGGACTCAAATAAGACCCCTGGTACGTGTGACATCGTCCCTCACAGGTCAACGTTACCGGGATATCCTGGACGACCGTTTGCTTCCGTTTGTGCGTCTTCAACATCCCACTGGGGACCTCATCCTGCAACAAGACAATGCACCGTGCCATCGCTCCCGATTTGTATCGGAATGGTTGGATGAACACTCCACCGACGTGACCTCGCTTCCTTGGCCAGCTAGGTTACCTGACCTCAATCCCATCGAGTACATCTGGGATGATATCGAGAGATATGTTCGAGACTCTGACCCCCCCCCCTCCATCAAATCTTCGTGAACTGTGGGAGTTTGATCAGGGGTCATGGAACCGTATGGCTTCCCAACGCTTCCGGTGTCTTGTCGAGTCCATGCCGAGACGAATCGCCGCCGTCATCAGGACGAAAGGTGGTGCTACATGTTACTAGACAGGTATATCTAATTCAATTGCTCTTCAGTGTAGATATATATATATATATATATATATATGGACGACCGTTTGCTTCCGTATACTCGTCGACGAAAAAATAGTTGCACCCAGAAGGACGTGCCGGGTTCCAATGCTTTTCGGAGGGGGGGAGGTGTAAAGGTCACCACGAATAATAAATGATAAAAAATTGATATTGATATGAGCAATATTGACTGAGGTACACGCCAATAAGTAGTATCTCTCAGCATGCCAGAATTCTCGGCATAATTAAGATTGCATGGCAGATTCCCATGCAACTTGAATCTTGGCACGCAGTTCCGGCAAATTGTTTGGTACGGGTGGAGTGTGGATAGCGCGTCCAATAGCATCCCACACATTTTCAATCGGCGATAGGTCTGACGATGCGGCTGGCCATGGCAGAGCGTCAGTGCCTTGAAGGCAAGCTCTCGAGACTGCAGCTGTGCGAGGACGACTTTTATGCTGTTGGAAAGTTGCACCGGAGTGAGCGTTTAGAAAAGGTAGGGCCACTGGTTGGAGCACCTGATTAACGTAACGTTGTGCTGTCAAAGTGCCTGTAATGAACACCGAAGATGATCTGGCATCGTAGGCAATTGCACCCCACACCATGACACCAGGCCTTCTGGACGTGTGACGCTCGACAACAAACCATTCATCTTGGCGCTGACTACGGTTCCTCCACACACGGGCTCGTTGGTCCTCTCCTCCAAGACAAAAGCGGGACTGAGGGGCTCCACAACAGTCTGGCACGACATCACTACAGTCTTTGGCCACGATGCAATGGTGTTAAGAGCAGTCACCGTAACGGTGTGCGTGCGTGTAGTCCTACTTCGTACAGCCGTCTGCCGATGGTTCTGACACTAATCGGACGATGCGTGAAAGGCACAACTGCTCGCAGAATATCCACAGTCGTGGCTGTTGAGTCACTCTGCGTATGTCGGACAACCCGTCGGTCCTTTCTCTCTCTCCGTGGTTCGTTTAGGTCACCCAGACCCTTCCTGTCGCTGCTGCGTGCCTTGTTCTATCCACTGCCGCCAACAGCGTGCTATGGTGATATCTGCACGACCTGAATGGCGCGCAATACGACGATAACACCATCTCGCTTCCCAGACAGAGCCCGACGACACTGCCCCATTCGCACTCCTCCAACTGCTCGAATTGCTTGCGAACTTTTCTCCGAGGCATACTTCACTTGCAAAGGATACAACTAACACAACAGCACGAGTCAGAATGGCAAGCAAATGATCAAATGATCATATGTAGAGAATTTTAGGAAGAGAATGTCTGACCCCTAGTCTTAAACAACCCTTATAAATAGGAAGCTAGGAGATTTGGGTTAGAGTGCCCGATAGGAAAGTGACACGGAAGCGAAGTAGAAAGGGAGAGGAAGACTCTCTTATTTATTACCGGGGGGACCAGTACCCGGGGTCCGACGACTTAACGTGCCCATCCGACGAACGGCGGATATTTAGTGGATCGAGCGTTCGTACCTGAATGGGATCGAACCTGAGATCATTTCCGTGGCAGTCACGATCGTTGCCCACTAGGCCACCCGCGGCCCAGAATGGCAAGCAAGCGCGACGTGACGACCTTATATAGCCTGTCAAGAACAGCGCTACGACTTCTCCTTGCTTGCGTCACATGCGCGGCCGAGCATGATAGTTGAAACATTTGCATGTCTCATGCTGTCAAACCTACCCACCAAGTTTCATTCCTGTCGGTTGTGTTCTTCTGGGTGGAACTATATTTTTTGACGATGAGTGTATATTTCATCTTTAATACCACATTCTGTCAAAAAAGATAAATTAACAACAATATCTTTTTGATTATTTGTGTTTTCGTCTTATAATCTAGGTTATTTTAATGATCGAAGTAATGCGGTATTAATGCAGGTTTTTTGGGGTTTTTTTGCTGAGCTCATTCTTAATAATTAGATATTGATTATTCCACACCAGTATTTTAACAGCTAAACTATGGGTTTTCTGCACAAACCGGCTACTGAATTAAAAACTTCCATTTAATACCATATTTGGCCTCCTTTAATGATAACGTATGCGGTTTGGCATAGATTTCACAAGGTTTTGAAGTGCATTTACGTCTAGAGCATACCAGGCTTTCACCGGACAGTCCTTTAACTTGCTCAGATTCAACGGAAGAGGATTTTTCCCTGGATCTGTTTTTCTTAGATTTCCCATACATTCTCAATGGGGTTCAGATCCAGGCTTTGTGGTGGCCAGGGAAGATGGTGGAATTCGCTGAACGACTGCTGAACATATCTTGCGGGATGAAAAGTGGGACTGTCGTGCGAAACTGCCGCACCTACTGGATAAAAAGTCAACATTCCAGGATGGACTTGATCGGTAACGTTGCTCAGATAAGTCTTGGAGGACACCCGACCTTTCAGCGATTTCAGGGGAATCCGTTCTGTACCAACATAACGTACCCCACACCATGACACCAACTCCATAACCTTGTTGTGTTTACAAGGCAGCCTGGGTCCGTTTGCTTCATGGAGCTCCGGCCAAACTCTTTGCAAACCGTCTTTACAGTACAAGGTGAACCGCAACACGTCGGACCACATGGCTTTTTGCAGTCTTCCAGTGTCTAGTCAAGGTGTTCTTGACACCACTGTAGACGAACTTTCCGGTTTTTCGCAGAAATCACTGGTTTCCGTATAGTTATAGAACTGCCAATACCAACTCTCTTTAATTCTCTGCGCATAATTCTGTGAGATATCGAGCTTTTATTGAATGCTTTGATCAATTGTTGCCCACAGGAAGTCCTGCTTCTCCGTACATGCCTTCTCAGACAACGGTCCTCACAGAATGTTGTCGCGCCATAGTTAGACCTCTTAGGCAAATAATGTGGGTTATTTTTCCAGTGATTAAAAACCTAAGATATTTCACGTTTTTGGGAAACCAGTCAGCTCTGCTATTTTGAAAATCGGCGTTCTAGCCAGTCGGGCACCCACAATAAAGCTTGCCACACTTTAGACTGGAAACGAAATGTCAGAACTGAAACGACGGGAAAAAAATTGGTTATCATTTTTCCAATGGAAGACTGCATCGCATATTATTCGGAAATGCATCGGAATTTTTGCTTCGGAAATGATTGGAATCGGAATTGGATATCGCTCTCTGTGAATATTTCTTCCGAAGCGATTTTATTTCGGAGGTTTTTGCGCATGCGTTAAGTCAAGAACATCCGTTTCAGCTTTACATTTATCTCATTGGCAGACGTGCAAGCTCTTGTCGCGAACTGATCGGCATGCGTTTACTCGAATTTTCTTATTCTTTCAGAAATTTTTTTTTTTTTTTGATTGGAGGTTTAACGACCACCGTGAGCAACTCAATGGGCTATAAGCAGTCGCCCGTCCCTAATTTAGGGTCACTGGTTCCAGGGAAGCGAGAGAGCCAGTGCCGTAAGACAAACACAACATCCATGCCTGACCGGGATTCGAACCCGGACCCCTTACGGACGAATGATCAGAGGCCAACGCCTTAGACCACTGCGCCACCGGGGCGGCTCTTTCAGAAATGTCTTTTGCCGAAGGATTTATCAGCAATGTGCAAAAAACTCCAATTTTGAACATTGGTCATACACATTACTACAATAGTTTGATGGGAAAAAACTTGTGAGATGAAATATCACAAAATCTCACAAAATCTGCTAAATATTATTCTTTGCTCATTTAATAAAAAATATATTTAATTTGAAAAATACATACACAAAAAATAGCGTCGTAGGTTATTCAATATCGCTGCTATAAGATCATCTTATACCCCATGTTTTATTTGCTTTCTTATGCGGAATTTCATTATCAGTGTAATTTTATTTTGCGTTCATTCGGGTAGAATGCTATTTTTTTTTTTTTTAGAAGTCCACAGTTTTTTCAGCCAACAAAGAAAACGGATGTTTCTACATTATATGTCTACTTATCTTCACGTAATTTTGTTTTCCGATTTCCTCCGTTCAACATCTCATCTTTTCACACTGCCGAAGCCTAGTGGTACGAAGCCCTGAGTTCTAATAATTCGTCCGAGATGGTTCCGGGCCCGAATCCCGAGTGAGGTATGGATGGTGGGTTTGTCTTACGGCACTGGCTCTCTCCCTTGCCTGCAGCCAACAGCCCAAATTCGGTACGGGCGCCCACATTTATTGATCTTTAAGATGTTCTCGGTGGTCGTGAAGCATCTAAAAAATCTTGCCAGACTACCCTGCCATCTGCTGAATTGAAGAATTGAAAAAGCTAGAACGTCAGATGAAAATAAAAAACTGTTGGAGGAGGAGTGCGAGGAGAAAGAGAATGAAAAAATTCATGCGATGATTCGTGTGGATGTTAAGATTGAGGTTTGTTTTGAGGAGAGACGCTTTGAAGTTTTCTTTATGGTGAAATTTTCAAGTACCGCATTACCGCCTAGTCTAGACTGGCATCGCAAAGTGGCTTTTAGCTTTCTAGTTCTCCGGACTCGCACAAGTTTCCATTGTCGCCTCGTAAAAAATTATGCAAGCAGTTGTTACTAAAGTTAATATGACAGTTCTAATTACATTACGCGCAATACTATTTCCGGCGCGGTCGCGAACCTCCAAACAAACGATTCCAATTCCGTTTGTGTTTTTCCGACCTAGTGTGTGGGCAAGCTTCGTTTCCTTTCCGACGTGTTCAGATGCGAAAAGTTCGTTTCTGCTCCGAAGCCCTTCGTTCCGACATTTTCCATGCGAAAAGTCCATTTCTGTTCCGAAGCTTTCCGTTGCGACGCGAAAAGCTCGTTTCTGTTCCGAAGACTTCCGTCCCGACGTGTTCCGATGCGAAAAGCTCGTATCTGTTCCGAAGACTTCCGTCCCGACGTGTTCCGATGCGAAAAGCTCGTTTCTGTTCCGAAGACTTCCGTCCCGACGTGTTCCGATGCGAAAAGCTCGTTTCTGTTCCGAAGACTTCCGTCCCGACGTGTTCCGATGCGAAAAGCTCGTTTCTGTTCCGAAGACTTCCGTCCCGACGTGTTCCGATGCGAAAAGCTCGTTTCTGTTCCGAAGACTTCCGTCCCGACGTGTTCCGATGCGAAAAGCTCGTTTCTGTTCCGAAGACTTCCGTCCCGACGTGTTCCGATGCGAAAAGCTCGTATCTGTTCCGAAGACTTCCGTCCCGACGTGTTCCGATGCGAAAAGCTCGTTTCTGTTCCGAAGACTTCCGTCCCGACGTGTTCCGATGCGAAAAGCTCGTTTCTGTTCCGAAGACTTCCGTCCCGACGTGTTCCGATGCGAAAAGCTCGTTTCTGTTCCGAAGACTTCCGTCCCGACGTGTTCCGATGCGAAAAGCTCGTTTCTGTTCCGAAGACTTCCGTCCCGACGTGTTCCGATGCGAAAAGCTCGTTTCTGTTCCGAAGACTTCCGTCCCGACGTGTTCCGATGCGAAAAGCTCGTTCCTGTTCCGACATGTTCCGATGCGAAAAGTTTGTTTCTCTCCCGACGTATTGCCATGAGAAAAATTTATTAGTGTTCCGAAGTCTTCAGTTTCAATGTAGTGTGTGACGACCTTAAATCCTCATTTAACTCCAATTTTGTAAAAAAAAAAAAAGTGTGCTTATGTTATCACTTTGTCCGTCGGTCTGTAGACACCATATCTCTGCAACTATTAGTCCGATTTGAAAAATTACTTTTTCATCGAGAAGCTTGAAATGTGAGAATGATTATCCTTGCATTCCGGTTTTTTCCGATGCACAACTTCGCCGCTAGAAAGCATAAATGCAGATGATATCGAATTCAAACTTCATTTTTTTGCATATATTTTCTTCTAAATATCCTATTGAAAAAAATCTGTATCCTTTCGATGCCATTTATGTCGAAGACTATTTTAGGTACAGTCTCTTTTTCAAGTAATGCATACATTTTTTGCTAGGGGGACATAAAGGTAAATTTTCTTTTCCCCGATATCTCTGCTGCTAAAAGTCCGATTCGAAAAAATTCTTCCTGCAGAGAATACAGATCCTGATGTAAAATGTTTTGCACATAATTTCTAATTTTTGGTAAGGAATTGTTTGGCTAACAGGCAGCGTAAGTGTTTATTTCTTCATCTGATTCATTCGCAGCAAAATATGAACTTCTGAAAACTCGAATGAAAAAAATGCTTTCGTGGACTGATATCGTTCACCTCGTAAAACCTTTAGTAAATATCTCTTGCTTAAAATAGTGCATAGGTTTTTCCGCCAAAGGACGTAGATATATATTTTATTTTTGTCGATATCTCTGCTTCTAAAAGTCCGATTCGAAAAATTGCTGCTTTTTTTAAATAGCGTTTCCGGTGCAATATGTTTCCCATATAATTTCGAATTTTTTTTAACTTACAATTGTGCCGATAGAGAGCGTAAGTTCGCTTCCGTTTACAGCAATATCTGCGAGACCAAAAAAAAAACGATTAAAAAAAATCTTATTCGGTCAGATACTACTAACTATGAAATCTCTTTGTGCGTATTTTGTTTCCAAAATAGTACACAATTTCGCCGCTAGGGGTCCCAAATATTTCATCTATTTTTCTCAATATCTCTGCTTCTAAATGTGCGATTTACAGAAATTCTTTTAACGCCGAATACTATTTACTTTGTGCAGGTTTGTACTTAAGGAGATTTGTAGTTCACATATTTGTCGCTAGGTGGTGCTTATGTATTTCTGTTTGCAGCTGTATTCCCGCTTCTAAAAACCCTTTGAGAAATTTGTTTTTTGAACTGTATGCCATTCGCTACATTAAATATGGGGAGCATTATATTCTTTAAATAATACATAGCTTTTCCAACAGGAGGCGTAAAAATCAAACATTTTCTAGCTATCTCTGCTTCCGGGATACGCATTTGAAAAGTTCTTTCTCTCTACCATAGCTTTTGCTGTAAAGAATACTTTGCCGCCTGTTTTCAACTTTTACGTTATGCAGAATTCTTGCGCTAGGAGGCGTACATTTATATCAAGTTTCCTTCACTATTTCTTTGATAAATTTCATTCGCGTCCGAAAGGATTCAAAAGACGTGCTTATTTTTTTTTTTTTTTTTTTTGATTGGAGGTTTAACGACCACCGTGAGCAACTCAATGGGCTATAAGCAGTCGCCCGTCCCTAATTTAGGGGGTCACTGGTTCCAGGGAAGGGAGAGAGCCAGTGCCGTAAGACAAACACAACATCCATGCCTCACCGGGATTCGAACCCGGACCCCGTTCGGACGAATGATCAAAGGCCATCGCTTAGACCACTGCGCCACCGGGGCGGCAACGTGCTTATTACAACCGAAAACTGGTGTCATCTTTCTTGCTTCCATTGTGGTTGACCCTACTGACGATTATTGACGAGTAGCTGTCTTATACAGGGTGATTGTAAACTCCTTCAAGAAAACAAGAGGCGTGATAGTACCCATCAAGTCGAACAATATTTCCAATGAAACTAAGGGCCGCATTCCACTTTTAGTGCCAGAAAAGACTACGTTCGAAAAACGTCCAGAAGACACACGGAGTTCCAACCAGTGCATGAGAAGCACAAGATGCAAATCAGGTGCGCTAAACACGTGCGTAGACGATGAGGAGCAAACATTTAAAAACGCAGCCGAATCCGTTCAGCGATATTACAGTGCGAACATCACATGAGAACGATTGTCTGGTGGGACGTTTCCTCTTGCCAGAACGTCTGACCGGCGCAGCGTACCGTGTGTTCCTGGAGCAAGTACTTCCCGGTCTGTTGCAGGATGCTCCGCTCACCACACGGAGGGACATGTGGTTTATGCATGATGGGGCCACAGCACACTTTGCCACCGAGGTCCAATACTTCCTAAATGCGACATATCCCGGGCGGTGGATTTGTGACTCGGCCTCCACGCTTCCCGGACTTTAATCCACTGCACTTCTTCTTCTGTGGGCACATGAAAACATTGGTGTACGAGACGCCTGTGGACTCCCTGGAAGATCTCGTCGCGCGAATCGCTGTTGCTGCAGACACGACCAACACCACACCGAGAGTCTACGAGAGAGTGCGACAATACCCACTGGCTCTTTTTGCATAATCGCCTCCCTGTTCCGTATTTTCTCTTTCGCATGTCTCTTTTCTCGTCCCCTCTCTGCTCCTTCTGCGCACAGGAGGCAGACGTTTCTCACGTCTACCTTTACTGTCCCATCCTGATGCCTCTCCTCCACCAGGCTTTCCGGATTGCCAGTCGCTCTTGTTCTCAAGATCTTCCGTTCACTGCCTACAGACATCTTCTGCGGGCTCATCCACCTACGCCTCTTCCGTCAGTATGTGCCTATCTTTTCGTGCTGGTTAAACACGTTATTTACGTATACCTTCAACAACTCCGTAGCGTTTCCTCGCCGGTCTCTTTACACCAGGCCAGCGCAGCACTTTTGTGCCATTTTCAAGATCGATTGCTTTCTCGACTCCGCCTGGAGTACCAGTCGGCTTCTTCCAGTTGTCGAGAAGCCACCTTCTATGCTACCTGGGCGCCGGCCGCTCCATGGTTTGCGATTGATTCTGGACTGCTACACCTATCAGTACCCTAGGACATTCTACACCTCCTTTGCTGAGTTCCGTGGCACCCTGGTGGCCCTCCTCCACTCTACGACTAGTGCAATCCACACTACCGTTGAATTGTGAATGCTAATGCCATCTCAGTGTATTTTCATGCTTACTCGTGTACATTACTTACTTTCACCCCACCTGTATTATGTTGCTTTGGTGCCCTCGTTAAATAACTTGCACAATTGTGCACGCTGTGTTTTTATCTCATGTATGTAATGTTTTACCTTCACGGCGGTGTTTGTGCTGTTCTTTTTCTAATTGTGTACTATTGTTTCGCCTGTGTTATCCTGTAAATCATGCCCAGCCAATGTCATGTGACACGATGTGTTTTCTCTCTGTCACTTCTGCAATTTTTATTCAATAAGCTTTGCTTGCAGCATTTGTTATTCATCCCCATTGTCATTGCAGTGTATATACCATCATGTTTTAACAGTTTTGTATTATTTCCCAGTGAGACGCCCAATACTGTACGTCTCCCTCTTATGTTTTCTTATGATAAATTAGAATAAAGCGATTTTGAAACCTTCATTCGCCGGTGTGGGCTGTACAACGACGCCCTTGGACGCCAGTTTGAGTCTTTCTCTGATGCCGTTGGAGTTGTGTAACTCATAAATCAGGTATTTATTTTTGTTTTCACTGTTGAAGGCTCAACGTGGATATGTAACTTTACTCTTTTCTGGCACTAGGAGTGGAATGTGGGTCTAAGTTCCATTGCAAATATTCTTCATCTTGATGTGTTGTTTCGTTGAAGGAATTGATCTCCCTTGTTTCGTTGAAGGAATTTACAATCTCCCTGTATAGTAGATTAGCTCATGCGGTGATGCATGTGACTTAGCATATATGATGCGTAAGGGATTTTTAAACATACCTGCATAAAACATTTTAATTCAGTGCCCGGTGTGAGTCGTATTTAAATTGTTGTTTGTTGCACTACGTATGTGGGGTTTTCTGCAAGACGCGAATTTCTATTAACCTTTCGTTTCGCCTCTACCGTGTGGTGACTAAATTCCCCGACGAAAGCTTAATTTTATTCAGATTGAAAAGTGTATATATCATTTTTTTATTTATTCAATGCTGTCATTC
Source organism: Macrothele yani (assembly GCA_039090855.1). Taxonomy (NCBI): domain Eukaryota; kingdom Metazoa; phylum Arthropoda; class Arachnida; order Araneae; family Macrothelidae; genus Macrothele; species Macrothele yani. Next base: position 124,237,038 of record CM077003.1, on the reverse strand, counting down.
ATTTCTTTGTTACGTCTTATTATTCATTCCTTTGTTGTACTTAAGTGCATTATGCAAATCAAGTTTCAGGTGCTAAAATGCGGATTTGTGGAATAGAGATGTATCGATGGCCTTTACGAAAAACATTTAAAATACGGAATAACTGGATAGGGTTTTTTTTCTTTTGTAGCTGCTATAATATTTCTTTTAAACCCTTTCTCTTTATTCAGCTGTTGTTGCAAATGCAGGGCGCATTTATCACCTCGCTGGGGATAGAGTAGAATTAAATTCTGATGCCTGTTTGAACCTCTCTTGAATCGGAAATCTTATACCACGCGGCATTTTTTATGACGTTTATCTGCGACGCTGAATTATCCAATTCTCATATTACAATATTTAGCAACACTTTACTTTGCTCTTAGAATAGGAATTTTCCTTTCAATCTTGGCTAACGATTTGTTCGACATTCATTTGTAACATCGCAGCCAAAATCTTGACACAGACATTCTTCATTCCAAAGACGTCGTAGTTTTAATGTTAATTGTTATATATTGTAGTTTAATTACAAGCAAACTTAGGCTGAAATTAGTATTAGTTTTAGGCAGTTGGAGCATCAATTTGTGTGTCTGTGTGTGCGTGCGTGCGTGCTTTCGTACCCTTGTTTCATATCGTCTCAGTATATTTCACCAATCGAACGGAATGCATGAGGACAGAAATCCTGAGAATAGTACATACAGTACTGTTCGGTGTATTCATGTGTCCAGATATTTAGCAATCCTAGCATCTAAACCTAAGAACGCGAAATTTGGGAATCTATATACACTGGTGTCCAAAATTTAAATCGGGAAAGCATTCCTCAAGGATAAAAAGGAAAACATGTAAGAGCAGGAAAAGATATTTGACATGGAAAGATACACAAGTTTAATAAACATTTTATAAGAACAGACAAAAATATGCATACATTTTGCGTTTACAGGGTCAGACCCGCAAATGTCACCAAGGTGCGATGTGTAGGAATGCTACATGAAAATGTTTTTATAGGGAATGTTATCGCCTCATACGGGCAGAAAACTCTAACAACGGAGATACATTCATCACCAGATTGTCAATGATCTTTGGAGCCAAATAATTCCATTCCTCGATGAGGACGGTACGTAGCTTGGGAAATGTTCTGCGAGGAAGCTATGACGAGCTGCAACATGTTGTCCCAGATAATTCAGGCACGCTCTGTAGGATTCATGTCAGAAGTTCTGGCTGGCCAGTCAATACACCGAATGCCCTCGTTCTGCTGGAAATCATTGACGGCTGAGTCCTGTGTAGACGAACGTTATCATCAATGTGACGTGCCTGCCCAGCAGGACGCACACGACATAAAGGCAGATAGCAGCGATAACGAACGTCCGCGTAGCTCAGTTGGTAGAGTGACTTATTCTGGAATGAGGGGGACCTGGGTTCGAGCCCCGGCGTGGACAAAAATGACGGAGAAATTTACTTCATTATAATGGCGCCCGAACTTTCCGGATGACCCGACCTTTCAAAATCTCGCAATGGTGTGACGTTCTTACCACAACGCGAGATAGGAAAAACAAGAGAATCCCTTGTCCAGCGCTTCAAAAAATAAAAGTGTGTGATGTTGCATTCCACACACTAGATTGACTGGGAGTTCTCAAGTGCACGTGCTACAGCGGATGGCTGCCTGCAACGATTCGTGGTCACGGCTGACCCGTGGGCCATGCCCCCGGCCCTCTTTCGGGGGTGGGCGATGTGACGTGCTTGCCCAGCTGGACGCACACGATATAAAGGCAGATAGCAGTCAGAACGAACGTCCGCGTAGCTCAGTTGGTAGAGTGCCTTATTCCGGAATGAGGGGACCCGGGTTCGAGCCCCGGCGTGGACAAAAATGACGGAGAAATTTACTTCGTTATATCCATGAAAAGGAACCGAGAAAAAGTCAGACATAGAGCTCTAGGATCTCGTTCCTATAGCTTTCAGCATTCACATTGCCTCCTGCAAACACTTGGAGTGGTGTGCGACGGTTCAACGTAATGCCACCCCCTCCGAAGGACTCTGGTTAGTAGACGTTTGCAGGATCATGACGAGTTCCCTGTTCCCTCCAGATGAAATTCCGACGAGAGTAGGTTTATAGATTGAATCTAGACTCGTCTGTAAAAAGACAGCGGCGCACTTGTCTAAGCACCAAGAACATTGTTGCCTGCACCAGTTCAGGCGTGCTTTCCAGTGGCATGCGCTCAGCGGAACACAAACTAATGGTTTCGTGACATAAAGACCAATAAGACCAATACACCAATAAGACCAATACAGACCAATATAAGACCATAAAGACCAATACATCGTTTGCCTTGGCACCGTAGTCCCTGTGGCAGCGGAGAGCTCCGAAAACAATTGCCGGTCTGTATAGGACCTACGACACCGTGCTATTAACGCGATATGAAGGTCCTCACGAGATGTCGTATGCTTTGGACGACCATCACCGGACCTTCGTGACATCCCACCGGTGTTGCTGAATTGCTGCCATAAGTGTGAAATCACTATAGGGTGGATATTAAAGTGCCTTGCACCCAGGGTTTAAGTCTGGCCTGCGTTTAATCGTCTTATTGCTCGCCACCTACAGTGTCAGATACACGTGTATGAGACCTAAGGAAATCATTCTCAGCCATCGGAACGATTCTTACACGGTCTGTGTACGAGAAATGCCACTACCGTTCTCCGTTGGCTGTAAGTATGCAACTCAATTTATATATTAGGCAGTATTTTGCTCACTGAAAAACATGTTTTACTACGGGCAATTGTTTCTCGTATCCATTTGTATATGTCCTATGAATATCGTAACATTTTCTTGAGTGTTTTTGGATTATTTACCTGTTACTGCCTTCCAAACTTTAATTTGAGACACCAGTGTATCTGGCCATGCGATCTCCCAAGAGTCGTTTCCAACTGTGCCATGACGATGGAATATCAGAATTCGTAGAGAGCAACATGAGAGCATGGTCACGACTCTGCAGGCTAGAGAAGGTAGAATGTTTCCATGGTAGAGTTTAAGCCACTTGGTTCGAGTTAACGCACACAAAATATCTAAGTGTATTTAAAGCATCAGTGCTGATCAGTTCATCCGACCATGATCACTCTCTAGCCAGTGGTGATAGATACTTCCAGCGTGACAACGCCACATTACCTCTGGTGATTACAAGAATTCGATAGACAGTTTTGCCTGCTTCAATGACCAACTTATTTGCCAGATCTTAATCACAAGGTTCATTTGTCTGATCGAATGGGACACTAACTTAAATGCACTACCAGCCAATGGGCGTAAACTAAAAGAACGCCATGCGTAGGCCAATATTTCACCCGAACGTAACCAAAACTTAATCAAATAAATATCGAGGGGAATTACTGCTCTTCTGAGGGTCAAAAGTGGTATTACAGGTTATTAGGCAGGTGACCCTAATAAAGTATCCACTCAATATGTTATTGTACAATTCCGTGGCTTCCACTTCTAGAAATGGAATTGGCCTCTGGTGATCTAATGATTAGCTCTCAGGATTTTGTGTTGAAGTTTTGTAGGTCGTGTGGCGATGTCGTTTAACACCCGTCGTCGCTCGGAAGTGATTATTAAGACGAGGGTAGAGACTTCTTGTTATAAATAAAATTAATAGGATTTGGCCCTCATCGTTTGGTCTCACCGTGCGGCATGAAAATTGTTCCTCGCCTGTGTTAACTGACGAACCAGAAATCGAGCTTCATTTCTAGCATGGTGTATATACATGTATAACTATCACTAGAATTAGTAAGCGGTCTAAAGGCTGGACCGTTCGTCCAAGATGGGTCCGGGTTCGAATCCCGATGAGGAATCGATATTGTGTTTGTCGGTACTGGTTCTCTCCCTTCCTGGAACTAGTGACTTTAAATTATTGACGGGTGACTGCTTTATAGCCCATTGAGTTGCTCATAGTGGTTTTGAAAACTCCGAAAACAAACAATAAAAAGAATTAGCAACAAATATTTTGATTTTTCCAGCACACAAGTGTTGAAAGTTTTTTTAAACCGACCTAGCGTTTTGAGAGCAATGTGCAAGCGTGGCAACAAAAACAAACAAGAAAAATGACACCGAATTTTCGGGTGTAATAAGCACATCTTTTAAATCAGTTCTGACGCAATTTAAATTTATCAAAGCTATTCAAAGTCAATGGAACCGGTATGGAAAGCAATAGTATCTGACGAAAGAAAGAAGATTTTCAATCGGGTTTTTAATCCCTCAGATATTGCTGTAAATGGAATCGTGAGCTTACGAACTCTTAGAAACAGAGATATCGACAAAACTAAGATGTGACTTTACGTCCCCTGGTGGGAAAATCTTGCAATATTTTAGGAAAAAGTATTCTCAAAAGGTTTATCCATATAAGCGGTATCGGTCCAAGTAAAAAAAAAATTAGTCGAGTTTTCAGGAGCCCAAATTTTGCAACAAATACTTCAGAAGTAGAAATCAACACTTATGATCCCTGGTGGCTAAACCATTCTTTACCAAACATTAGAAATTATGTGAAAAATATTTTCCATCAGGTCTTGTATGCGATACAGGAAGAATTTTTCAAATCAGAGCTTTAGGAGCAGAAATAGCGCAGAAAACGCAATTTACCGTTGTGCCCCCTAACGAAAAGTCTATGATATACTTAAAACATTTCGCATCAGAAACACTATCCAACAAAGAAGGAATTTTTCAAATCGTACTCTTAGAAGTAGAGATATTGACAAAATTAAGATATACATCTACGCCCCCTGGCGTAGAAACCATGCATTTTTTCAAGAAGAAAATTTTCCTGAAAGGTTTGTCGACATTAGTAGTAACGGTCAACAAATGACTTTTTTCAGTCAAGATTTTAGAAGCTCATATTTTGCTGCAAATACAACAGAAACGAAAATTAAGACTTACGCCACCTGGTGGCCAAACCATTTCTTACAAAAATTAGAAATTATGTGCAAACAGTTTTCCATCATGAGCTGTATGTGGTGCAGAAATAATTTTTCAAATCGGAGATTTAGAAGCAGAGATATATGGAGAAACACAATTTACATTTACGCCCCCTAGCGGAAAGTCTATGAATTACTGGAACATTTTGAAATTATATGAACCATATGTCACACTAGAAACACTATCCAACAAAGAAGGAATTTTTCAAATCGGACTCCTAGAAGTAGAGATATTGACAAAAATAAGATATACATCACGCCCCCTGGCGTGGAAACTATGCACTATTTTAAGAAGAAAACGTTTCTAAATGGTTTGTCGATATGACTAGTATCGGTCAACAAAAGACGTTTTTTTCAATCGAGAATTTAGAAGCTCATATTTTGTTGCAAATACAACAGAAGTGGAAATTAAGATTTACGCCCCCTGGTGGTCAAACTATTTTTTTTACAAAAATTAGAAATTATGTGCAAACGATTTCCCATAGGAGCTGTATCCGGTGCAGAAAGAATTTTTCAAATCGGAGATTTAGAAGCAGAGATATAGGGGGAAACGCAATTTACCGCTACGCCCCCTAGCGGAAAGTCTATGAATTACTTGAAAATTTTGAAATTATATGAAAAACATGTCACGCGTAAAACACTATCCAACAAAGAAGGAATTTTTCAAATCGGACTCCTTGAAGTAGAGATATTGATAAAAATAAGATGTATATCTACGCCCCCTGGCGGAGAAACTGTGCAATATTTTAAGAACAAAATATTCCGAAAAGGTTTATCGATGTGAGTGGCATCAGTCCACGAAATAATTTTTTCAATCGATATTTTAGAAGCTCCGGTTTTATGGCAAATACATCAGAAGCAAAAATTAACACTTACGCCCCCTGGTGGCCAAAGAGATGTATCCGCCGAAGAAAAAAATTTTCAAATCGGAGTTTTAGAAAAAGAGTTATCGGGGGAAAATGTAATTTACTTTTACGCCCCCTAGCGGAAAATCTATGCGTAATTTGAAAAAAGTAACTGTATCTAAAATACTCTTCGACATAAATGGAATCGAAACATAAAAAAAAATTCAATCAGATGTTTAGAAGCATATATGTGGTATAAAACTTATTTTTGAATTCGACATCAAAAATAAGTGAAGGATCATCATTTGCATATTTCAAGCTTCCGAATGCAAAAAAGAATTTTTCAAATCGGACTAATCGTTGCATAGATATCGTGGGTACAGACGGACGGACGGACAAGCCGATAACAGAAGCACGATCTTTTTTTACAAAAGACGTGCTAAAAAAGTCTCATTGATAGCAATAGAGCACCCTAGAGATTCCCGAAAGAAAAATACTCTTAGGAAATTTTTGTTAAAGCTTTCATCGCCAAACACCAACACAAGAAATGGTGCAGGACTTTCCGGTTTGATGAAATAATTAGTTACAAGAGTTTCCACAGCAACGAATCAATACTCAAAGGGATGAACATTACATCTCCTGCGTGATAGTGGATAAAAGAATATTCGTAGATTCATTGTGCCGAAAATGTTTGTTCACTAAAAAAACGTGATAAGTGGAGTCAAACAAAAGGATGCGTGATGAACTACTTCACTTTTAATAATTCTTCCTTTGCGCAGCTTCAAAAGAGAATTCTGTTACACTATATAAAAGGAAAATTATGTCGATGTGAAACAATTGCAGCAGTTATATGTTGAGAAGCGCACGAACTGGGAGCTGAATTTTGTCTCTTTGGCTTAATTTATAATCTCCTAAATTCCTTCCGATTCACGGCAGTGGGTCATGTTCTATAAGCATCATGCTAACACGATTGAGGCGTGGACCACTTACAAGGCAATCGGACGCATTTCTTCAGATTAAGAAACTGGTAAATAATTGAATCACATCGATCAGTTTGCCCGTCGAATTTCATTCGACGGAAAAACAGGCAGGTCTCCTCATCTCCTCTAGCAGCAATAATTAGCAGTTTTGCATTCTAAAATGCTTGAATATCATTCTCAAATATGAAAACAAACTGCATTTTCGCTGCACAGTTAAATTAAGCAAGTTAGTAAAATCATGCCATGCGCTGATTATGATACGCTTTCCAAAATACCAGGAATCATTATTCAACTTTTTACTCAAGTTATGAGGATAATGGCTGTGGAATAAATCTCGCTCCTGTGCGCTGACCTTTGACTCCATTTCGATGATACTAAACAGAATTGGTTCAGCATAGCTCCGGAACAATATACTAAAGTATCCCGTTGCTATGTCCTGACCTTTGATCCTATTTTTCCCATTTTTAATAGGGTTCCTCCTCAGATTGTCCCCTACCACATACTAAAATTTCATCGAAATCGAACCATTTTTACGCTAGTTATCGTACGGACGGGCGGAGCTGGAGCATATACACTTCTTCAACCTACGGTTGGAAAGCGTAAAAACAGATTTTGATGTTTCTTCGATGAGAGTGGACGTACGCAGCTGAAATCATATTTAACTAATTCGTTGCAGAATTTATTTTACTAAGCTCACCTTCGTCTTTCGTTGACTTTATTTTTGATTTTAAATAATCAATCGAATTTATTCAAGTGGGAAAAAATGGCTGTTGCGTTGGCAGAGTGGTCAGGGTCGTAGGTATCGGGATAGTCTTCCAAGCTGGTAATGGGTTCGGGTCTCGGATGAGGCATATGTTGTATGCTTGTCCTACAGCGCTGGCTTTCTCCCCTTCCTGGAACCAGTCTCCTTAAGTTAGAGACTGGCCTTAGATTTGCTCACGGTGATTGTTAAACCCCGAAACAAAGAAAACTAGTAAAATCATGAAATGCATTGATTATGATGCGCTTTCCAACATACCAGAAATCATTACTTAAGTTATGAGGATAATGGCTGTGAAAAAAAACTCGCTCCGGTGCCTTAAACTTTGACCCCATTTCGAATATATTCACCAGAACCGGTTCAGTATACTTCCGGAACAATATACTAAAGTTTTGTCGCAATCGAAGCATTTTTACCCAAGTTATGACGCATGAGGGCAATGGAATGGATCCCGCTCCTATGTGACCTTTGACCCCATTTCATCCATTTTCAATGGGGTTCGTCCCCAGGTGGTCGCCTACCATCACATTTCATCGAAATCGAACCATTTTTACGTACGTTATGACGCATAAGGGCAATGGAATGAATCCCTCTATGTCCTGCCCTTTGATCCCATTTCCCCCATTTTCAACAGAGTTCGTCCCCAGGTGGCCCCACACCACATACAAAAATTTCATCGAAATCGAACCATTTTTACGCGAGTTATCGTGCGGACAGACGGACAAAGCTGGAGCATATACGCTTCTTCAACCTACGGTTGAAAAGCGTAAAAAAGGTCTATTTACAATCGCAAAAGGGCAGAAAATGACTTACAAACTTGATTCCAAGAATCCGAAGGATATTTCAGTAAAAGATTTATGATTATTGCTGGTTTCTAGTACAATGGGAAGTATAAGTTAAGAAAAGTTGAAAAGAATGTCAAAATCAATTCTACATGATGAATATACACTGGCGGAAAGTGAAAAAAGAACACCAAGAAGGAGACGTCTGATACCAACGAAATTTATACAGCATAATAACGGAATACAGAGGATGACGTGATCAAAACATTATGGCAAAATACAGCTGTATTTGCTGGTAAACTGAAAAATAACATTTCCATGTAACATGGTTAGTACGAGGTTGAACCGCCATGAACTGAGTCACACTGTGCAATTCTGGCATGGAGTCTGTCGTACAGATATTGGATGTAAGTTTGGGGTATTGAGTTCCAAGCATCCTCAACCTGGACGCGTAAATCGGGGATGGCCGTGGCTGGCAGTAGAGACCGGATAAGTCGTTGTCCCATAAAATCCCAAACGTGCTCAATGGGGGACGAATTCGGTGAACGTGCAAGCCATGGAAGTTGTCTCACAACCTGAAGTGCATGTTGCGTTGCACGTGCCGTGTGTGGGCGTGCGTTATCTTGCTGGAAAACACCACGATGGACCGACCTTACAAATGGCTCAACAACGGGCTGAATGATGTTGTTGATGTAGGAGGTGCTGTTTAACGTACCCGGTACAAACACTAGTTGTGTACGGGAGCGATAGCTGATCGCTCCCCGCACCAGGAGACCAGGTGTAGGCCCTGTGTGTTGCTGGCGGGTGCAAGAAGGGTGGAGACGCTCTCCTGTGCGTCTGCGAACACGCGTACGGCCATCGGAGGCTCCCAAGCAGAATCTGCTTTCATCGTTGAACACGACAGATCTCCATTGCGTTCTCCAGTGCAGACGTTGGCGACACCACTGCAGCCGTTCCTGATGGTGGGCTGGAGTCAGAGGTACACATGCCAGAGGCACACGTGCACGTAGTCCTGCATCCAGTAGACGGTGGCGGATTGTTCGCACAGTCACCTCAGGTGCAACGGCAGCTCGGATTTGCGTCGCAGTTGATGTTCTGCTTGACAACGCCGCTCTTCTTATGCGTCGATCAGTCCGCTCATCAGTCCGCCTACGACTCTAGGTTCCACGTCTTCTCGTGTGGGAATGTTCCTCGGACCATCTACGCCACCATCGTACCACCACCGATACTTCCCGTCCAATTCGCTCCGCAAAGCGACCACCCGGCCTCGCGGAGTCCGACTAGACGACCTCGCTCAAAGTCCGATAACTGCTGAACTCGTACACGTCTTCCATGTCCAGGCATTGCAGCTTCTTCAGGGTCTTCGCACGTGTTCGTACGCCGACGACTGATTACATTCACTTCGCCGTACTCCTTAAATACCACCGACGATAATTTGCATATTATGCCGTGCTGTGGCGTAAGCGCTCACCGGTTGGTCCCGAAATTAACATCACGCCTACGTAAATTCGACCCCATTAACATATGTAAACTTCATGATCGTCCGCCAATTCCTTCTTGGTGTTCTTTTTTCACTTTCCGCCAGTGTATTTCAAATACGTGGAGATAATGCAAGTAGACGATGTCATCGCTCTGTCAATGTTATTTTATAAACAACGCATAGCAACTGAAAAATTGTTGTTCCTATACTGCTCGGGATCAAAACCCCAGATTTCTCTATAACTAGCCGAGTGCGTTTATTAATAAGAATATCAGCAAGGAATTGTGTAGTCAGATGCTGACTGAAAAACCACTCATAGCGCTCTGAATTGTTTTCACCGTAGCATAAAGCCAACGCGCTCGGCTAGTTATCGAGAGATCTGGGGTTCGATCCCATCGGTGTCGGAAGAACAATTTTTCCGTTGCTATGCGTTGTTTATAAAATAACGTGGACAGAGCGATGGCATCGTCTATTTTTCAATTCTACATATTATCAAGATAATGTTTTAAGTCCTTTATTTAAAGAGGAAATGTCATCATGTTATCTACAGAGCCTTCGAAGAGTAGAACTCCATCTGGATATGGCTGCCACTCATACATCAAAATCTACCACTGCATTTCTTGAAAAAATGGAAAAAGAGATGGGTATCAAGTTAATACGTTTTGCTCATATTCCTTCAAAGTCCCGTGATGTGTCATTAATGGACAGTTGTGCCTTCGGATTGCTAAAAAGAACGCTTTCTAAACGTAGACCTAAAGCAATGATTGGACTATAGGAAGCAGTGGAAGAGGAGTGCAATAAAATAGCACTACCAATTTTAAAAAATCTTAGAAATCCAGGTGTAAGTCATGAGAAATGGCTGTAAGATAGAAGATTTAAAAAAAAATAATTTTATTTTAAACATTAATTATATTGCTGGAAAACCGTTCTAAAAATGTGTAAACATCCTGTATATTTGCGTACCACACACGGTATTTATTTGAGTCACACCGGGCCACAGCCCAATACAAACTGAGTGAAATTAAATCAAAACAAGAAACAAATATGACTTACTAATTCCTCACATTGAGCGATACTCAGGTAGGTGAATTAATGAATGTTAATATCATAAAACCAATAAAAGAAGACACGTGAGTCATAAAAGTAAATATTAAACTATGGAGGCGGCAATAGTAAGTATTTGGACTATTTAGATTTCCAAAAACAATATTTATTTTTATTGTTATTCATTCATGTTTTGACAAACGTAAGAAGCTACCCTGACGCCGAGGAAATGTGGTGTAGCTACGAAAGTCCATCTGCGCATGAGCAGGCTAATATCTGACCTCAAGATAGAAAAATTAGCTGAATCTCAAGTGTGTTATTGAGGGCGGATTGGTGATTTTTGGTCTAAAATATCTACAGGCTACACTGTATTGCGTTGTACATCATTTTAAAGTTCTTGTCAATAACAGATAACCCCTGTCGAGAGAAAGCCAAATTTTGCTACGACGCCTACTTGACTGCTGTCCGGAAAGATTCATAATATCAAAATGCATTTTTGTAATGGATTTTATCACATTTAGCATAAGGTTCTCGTAATTTACGCAGATCGCAATGAGATATTGTTACGTTTATGTAAAACGTCATGAAATAGTATTCGGCGATAGTTTAGTGAAATATATTTTAGAATAACAATGAAATTAACTACTGTTGGGTCACTTCATGGGATAGCATGGGGCACGATCAGATTTCAGTAATGTTGTTGACAATGAAGCACCGTTATCCACTTTCGTTGCATTAAAATATTTTGCTTTGAATTTATTTTACTACTGTCCGGAAAGATGTATAGAAACAAAAATGTTATTTAGCTCACGGAGTCAACAGGTGTCAGGGGCATGGCTTCACCACGTTCCGAGTTAACCTGTGTTGTATATTTTGTGGCGCTATTTGGTCACATATGACCTCTGACATTGGGTTTATAAAATCTGATAAACAGTAGCAACAAATGAAGGTTGAATTTGACACCTTTCCACGTTCCATTTAGTTTACAGGAGTGAATTTCAGAAATTTTAATTTTGACGTGGTGAGTATTGCTGAAATTCGAACAAAAAAAAATCTCATTATTTCTAAGTAGTCAAGAAGATCCAATTATGTCATTACTTTGGATTTTCTTATAATTAATAAGTTTCACGGTAGAGGCATTCAAAGCATTGCAGAAATATACAAGTGACATCAGAGATTAGTTCAGTCGTAAAATAAATCCATTTTTCGTTTGATTATTAGTTCATCAGCTTATTTACTTCTGAAAATTACACAGTGTAGCAAAGAATTTTTAAAACTGGGTCTGTAAAATGAAATAGAAACAAGAAATTATAATTTGTTTTGGTTTGTTATTCAAAATAAATCCCTCCGGCTTCAATACGCTTGTTACAGCGATTTAATAATGATTCGAATGCTTGTTCCAGTTCACTTTGCGGAATTGCCTCCAAAGCACGCGTCGAAACTGTTTGTATGGTCGAAATATGATCAAAATAACACCCTTTTAACGCCATTTTAACATTTTAAGTTTTGGGAACAAAGAAAAGTCGTAGGGTGCTAAATTAGGCGAATACGGTGGATGATTCAACACACAGACGTTACTTTTCGCCAAAAATCTACGAACAAGAAGTGAGGTGTGACTGGGTGTATTATCGTGCAACAAACACCAACTGTTTTCATCCCAATATTCTGGACGAATGCGACGAGTTCTGCCCATCAAACGCCTCAAAACATTTAAATAAAACTCACCAGTAATTGTTTGTCCACTTGGAACAAATTCTTTGTGGATAAGTACCCTTGCTATCGAAGAATGTAATGAGCATTGTTTTGATTTTCGATGGAAACTTTTCTTGTTTTTTTGGCTTGTGGCGAGTTTTTTGACTTCCATTCCGCACTTTGTCGCTTTATTTTAGGATCATATTGAAAACACCCTGTTTCTTCACCTCTAACAATCGATTTTAAGAAGTTTGGAACATTTTCAGCGGCTGAAATGATGTCTCTGCAATGTGCACTTCTCCTTGATTTTTGTTCATTGGTTAACGTGTGTGGAACAAATTTAGCACAGACTTTTGTTTTGCCCAAATCTTCATGCAGGATGGTTCGAATCGTTTCTTTGTTGATGTTTAAAGACTCTTCCATCATTCTTAGTGACGCACATCGATTGTTTGCCACGAAATCACGCACTTTTTCAATAATCTCAGGTGTCCTAGATGAACTTGGTCTTCCGGTATGCTTATCATCTTCCTGCGTATCTCTTCCGTTCAAAAAACATTTATGCCACAGGAAAACATTTGATCTACTTAAACAAAACTCACCGTAAACTTGTTTCATCATTTGGTACGTTTTCGAGGCATTTTTACCAAGTTTTGCGTTAAATGTAATAACAGCGCTTTGTTCCATCTTAATAATTCAACATGAAAAACATTTTACTTCTCTAATGAACGCCCGTTTCGTTTGAGTTACTTTAACAATTGCGCAGTACTTTTGGCAGAAAGCAAGCAGATGGTCACGGTTTATAACGCATTCGCGATTACACTGGTGGCGCCACCGTAGGTTTAAATCTAGCGCCAGTCTTAAAACTTCTTTGACGTACTGTGTATAACAATTTTCCGGAAGAAAGTACTGAAGATCTGAAAACTGGAAATTGAAATACCATCGTGTGAGAAGAAAACAAAACCCATTCTGGGGGGGGGGAGTCTTTAGTCCCTTCTCGTTAATTTAGGACGTAGTAGAATAAACAAAATCGAGAAATGACGAACAGTGGAGGTCAATTCGAATTCAAACAATAAAGAACACAGTATGAAAATCTTAGCAAATGTCTGCTATCGAATTGAATTTGACTAAGCACTGGAAACGTTATGTTGTTTTTTCGCGATCTACGACATCCTTCCAGCGCTCTTCATTCGCTTTAAACCTTCAGTGGCATTAAATTGTCGCATTAGCAGGGCAACACACACTGCCTGCCGCCCTTCTGGCGTAAAATCTTTAATCTCCATCTCAAAAAGATCTCTGCTGATGGATAACAGTCACGTGACTAGGCTATCCAATGAGAACAGTTCTTGTGCTAATCGTCACGTTTTCATATTATTGAAAGGGTTTTTTTCACGCATGCTAAACCGCCTGTGATTTCGATTTTTGATTGCAAAATAAACTGCGTGTGACAACAAAACGAACCATAATAATTTAAATATTTTTAACGTTATCTCTGTCTTAAAAAAAAGCAATTTTTTTTTTGTTTTCTGTGGTCGCCCTGACAACAGTATTTTACCAAATATGATGATTTAATAGGAAGAGGGTTATTTTAGTTGGGTCATTTCCTTTGTGTTTTCCATGATAACAAACTCGCGGTCGTCCTCGCAAGTTTGGACTATGCCTATCGAATATTGTATTTTACAACGCGGATGGTTATGTATTGCCTTTTCTGGATTTAGGTATTTGGATGATGTAAAATTAAAGGTACTGGACAACCACCAATAAAAATGTTTTTTGAGTACGGTAAACAGCATATGCAGAGAAATATTTCCCATACATATATTTTTAGGACGTCTTTTGTAAAACAAAGTACGTGCATATGTTGTGTCACTTTGTCCGTCCCACTGTATACACCATATCTCTGCAATTAGACCGATCTGAAAAATTCTTTTTGCATTAGGAAGCTTGAAATGTGGAAACGATGCTTCTTGCCTTTCGGGGTTGTTTTTTTTTCCTGATGCATAACTTTGCCACCAGAGAGCGTAAATGCAGATCTGTCAAATTCAAAATACATTTTATTCCATATATTTGCTTCTAAATATCCGGTTGAAAAAGCTGCTTCCTTCTATACCATTTATAACGAAGACTATTCTGCATGCTTTTTCAAGTAAAGCAGTTTCTCATCTGGAGGACGTAAAGGAAAATTCCTATTTATCCGATATCTCTGATTCTAAGAGCCCGATTTTAAAAATTATCTTTAAATCAGATAGAACGCCCAGTAGAAAATGTTCTGAATATAATTTAATTTTTGGGGGAAAGAACGGTTCTGCCATTAAGGAGCATATATTTCTGTTTCTGATGTATTTGCTGGAATATATCCCTTGTGGAAACTCAGTTCAAAGAATTATTTTCTGTAATACGATACAAGTCCCCACGAAAAACGCTTTGGAAATACCTTCTGCTTAAAATAATGCATAGTTTTCCCACCAGGGGCGTAGTTGTATATCGTGCTTTTCTCAATATCTCTGCTTCTAATAGTCCGATTTGAAAAATACTTTGTTTATCGGAAAGCGTTCTCGGTGGAAAATGTTTTGCACATAATTTCTAATTTCTTTTAGCGCACAATTTTGCCCCTACTGGGTATAAGTTCACGTTTCCATTTGCAGCAATATTTGCGCTTCTAAACACCTAATTCAAAAAATACTTTTTCGGTCAGATACTACTACTAACTAAGAAAGCATTTTGCGTGAACTTCCTGCTCGTAGTAATGTAAATTTTTGCGGCTAGGGGCACAAATGTTTAATCTGTCTTCTCAATAACACCGCTTCTAAAAGTCCGATTTAAGAAATTCTTTTAACACCGGATTTTTAGTTCGCAGATTCGGCTCTAAGTGTCGTTAGAGTGCATTTGGGCTTGAAACCGTATCTCAACCGTATCTCATTCCGCCACCAGCGGCCATCAGCGTATATTTCTGTTTGAACCAATTAATTCGATTCTAAAAATTCCAATGAAAAATCCGTTTTTGTTCGGATACTCTTTGTTATGAAGAGAAATTTTGAACCTATTTTCTTTTTTAAGTAACGGAAATATTTTCCTCTAGGGGACGTTAAGTTATATAATGTTTTTATGCATATCTCTTCTTCTGATTTAGAAACATCTTTATCTTTGATATTTCGTTATGAGGAACTTTTTGTGCACAGTTTTGTCAATTTTCGTAACACACTTTTTTGCCGTTAGTGGGTGTAAGTAGCTATTTCTATTTCTGGATGTTTTACTGATGATAGAAATTCGGTTGATTTTTAAGTAGTCCTCTTGACTATGAACAACGCTACTCACATTACGTATTTTAAATTATGCGCAGCTTTTCTTTAGGTGGTGTATTTCCTTTTCTGCTGAATTTTAAAAATCTGCTTTGAAATATATTTTTCGTGTCGGGAAGGATTCAAAAGACGTTTTCAATGCATATCTCTTGCACGAATGAAATATGACAAAGTGATGTGTAAAGCGAACTTCATTTAATCGTTGTAGTATCGGCCACTATTTAAATAATAGTGGCAGATACTACAACGATATATTATTTTGGATTACGTATACGAAGATGACTTGACTTATTGCCTCGGGGACCAGTGGGTCAGATTCACGGGCTTCGGGTTAATTATCCGTTTTGAACCAGGATTCATCCCGGTGAGACATAGCTGTTGTATTTGTCTTACGGCACTGACTCTCTCTCCCTTCTCTGAAAACAGTGGTCCTAAATTAAGGAAGAGCGACTGCTTATAGCCCATCGAGTTGTTCACTGTGGACGTTAAACCCTCAAAAAAAAATAAAAATAAAAAAAAACAGGATTCAATTTCCGAAGTAAGCATGGATAGTGTGTCTGTCCTACTGTGTTGTTTTTTGTTCCTTTCCTGAAACCACTAGCATTAAATTAGGGACGAACAACCCTTTACAGCATTAGATGCTCATGAAGGTTTGTTAAACACTGAAACAATCAAGGTCAGTTTATTTTATTATCGAAGAAATGGTATATGCCACAGCTGCGAGATCCTAGGTAGGTGTCGTTTCGTCCTATGAGTATTTATTCTTTACCCACACAAGGATTGATGTATGCAACTAGGTGTGGCGTAAGCATTGTACGATGATTGGATGATCGCATGTACCTCTCAGTAAATCAGGTTTGTCACAATCTAGCAATGCGAAATCATTGAAAGCAGGATATGAAGTATTGTACTCCAGGTCACCCTAAAATAGACCTTATACGTTCAATATAATACTGCCATTACTGCATTTCATTGTGGCGCCATCATTACTCCATCACAATGGTGGTCCACCATTATTTTCACACTTTACGCTCATTATTAAGCGTCATTACTTTGCTGCAGTACCAGTCGAGTAGCCACGGAGAGTACACCGATTTTGTCTGCATCCGAGAATGGATGAGAAAAGAAAAGCATGTTTAGCTATAATTTTAGCTTTAGGAACGAAACGTCATGTTAGGCGCTGGTGTCGGATGAAGGAATGGCTAAAAAAACGTGATAATTATTCACAGACACTTGGGTAGACCTGAATAAAGATCTACCCAAGTCTCTTCAATAACTCTGCCTTAAGGAATTATCTTCCATGTGTCATTACTGCAGGCTTTCGAATTTCATCCATCCACATTCCACGTGGTCCTCTAGATATTTTCCTGTTCCTTGGTGTGCAGTCTTGTATTTCAGTTATCCAACAGTGGTCAGTTCTTCTAGCAATTTGTCCAGCCCATTGCTACTTTAGAGTCTTCACTTTGATGGTGATACCGTCAGCTCTTGCCATTTTTCTGATCCACGAATTCCTAGTTTCCTTTAAAAATGTGCTAGAAAATCAAGAAAGTCAAACATGTGTTCACACGTCAGATAATCCAGGATTTCACTTCTTCGAATCACGTGAAAACGGGAAACTCCCCACTCCGTAACTCATAAAAAATAAAAGCTTTAGAGATGAGTCAGACAGTTCTTTCCTGAATATTTCCAAACAGGATTTCAGTCTTTGTATTCAGATGGCGCTCGCCTGTGAAGGAGATTATTTTGAACAGAAATTTTGTTTAGAAAAACATCTGATGTAATAAAGTCATTTCTGTAATTAACCTAACAAGATCATTACTTCAGGAATACCACTCATATAAAACGCTGTTCGCAAATCGATCCAAATATTTTTATAAAAAGCCCTGCTAACTGAACTTCTTTAGAGAAACAGTGGGGCTTGTGAATAGAATACCCGAGCGCTATCTGGGAGACGCGGTTTCGATTCCCGCTCCATGACGACGAAATTTTCAAGTTTTCGGAAATTATCTGACTTACCATCCTTGTGATATTTACACCAAATAACGGGTTGGCATCTTCAAAATGTTTATTATATGGTGTAATCCCGTATCTCATTCATGATTTCATTCAGGACGTCCTTTAATAAGATATCAAGGAGCTAACCAATATAAAAGAGTACGACGGCAAGTGATGAACGGTCAGTTTCAGACTAATAATAAATAATTAAGTCTAAATTAAATTAAATTAAATATAAGGAGAAAAACATCTCAGTAACACAATCGCTCGTCCGGAAATGCCCGAATATTCGCAATTTGAACTGAGTAATGCTGGAGTAATGATGCGCGTGTCCTCACACGATCAGTGTTAATGACAATATTCCCTCCAACCCTCAACACTGTCGCACTTGCTGTCATCCTATCTCTAGAATGCTGTCATTACTTGCTGTCATCCTATCTCTAGAATGCTGTCATTACTTGCTGTCATCCTATCTCTAGAATGCTGTCATCACTTGCTGTCATCCTATCTCTAGAATGCTGTCATTACTTTCAATGATACACGTTCAAGAATACTGTCATTACTTTCAATGATGCACGTTCAAGAATACTGTCATTACTTTCAATGATGCACGTTCAAGAATACTGTCATTACTTTCAATGATACACGTTCAAGAATACTGTCATTACTTTCAATGATACACGTTCAAGAATACTGTCATTACTTTCAATGATACACGTTCAAAAATACTGTCATTACTTTCAATGATACACGTTCAAGAATACTGTCATTACTTTCAATGATACACGTTCAAGAATACTGTCATTACTTTCAATGATGCACGTTCAAGAATACTGTCATTACTTTCAATGATGCACGTTCAAGAATACTGTCATTACTTTCAATGATGCACGTTCAAGAATACTGTCATTACTTTCAATGATACACGTTCAAGAATACTGTCATTACTTTCAATGATACACGTTCAAGAATACTTTCATTACTTTCAATGATACTGTCATTACTTTCAGTAATACTGGCATTACTTTCAATGATACTGTCATTGCTTTCAGTAATACTGCCATTACTTTCAATGAATGACAATATTACTTAAAAGCAAGAACGGTATCAGCCCCGTTACAGTGCAATCCTGCTGTTTCCTTTCTGTCAAGTAATTACTCTCGCGCTTACTCCGCACCTACCACACTGACGAATTTATGACCCAACCTAAGCTGCTGCACAGTCTCATATCTTCTTTTTCTTTCTTTGACGCCTTGTTCCTATTCTCTGATATCTTTAAATCCAGCAAAATTACGCTAAGCATCAAAGATAATCTTAACACCACAATGAATTAAAAGACAGAAATCCGTTTCAAGAGAAACAGTTGGGATTGTGAGTAAGAGTGTGGTGGTCATAACTCCATTCCCTACTGTCTGCTTAACTAACAAACCCCGTCGAACATCATACATTTCCCTCTCCAGGGCAATAAGTTTTCTGAAGGAGTTGCTACCTGGAAACAGTGAAAATTCGGCACATTTGTGCCAACAGTTACATTTATAACCCATCGATCAGATCAGATCAGATCATATGTAGAGGATTTTATGAAGGGAGTGCCTGACTCCAAGTCATAAACAACCCTTAGAAATAGGAAGCTAGCACATTCCGGCTAGAATGCCAGATAGGAAGGTGACACGGAAGTGAGTTAGAATGGGGGAGGAAATCGCCCTTTTTTATAACCGGTGGCCAGTACCCGGAGCCCGACGGCTTAACGTGCCCGTCCGACACACCGCTGGTGTTTAGTGGCTCGAGCGTCCGTACCTGCCTGGGATCGAACCTGAGATTTATCAGTGGCAGTCACGAACGCTGACCACTAGGCCATCCACGGCCATATTCCATCGAATTCACCCAATTGTCAGTTTATTGTTGCTGTTTCGGGGGAGTTTTGTACCCCTTCCCTTCTATCCAGGTTGGTTTCCAGCTGGATTGCATCAGCCGAAAATGTGAAGCTCTTGATTGAGTAGCTTCTCATATCAAATTAATTGATGAAAATGCTCTGACTTTTTGAAAATTAGTTTTAGATAGCAATTTTGTTCAATAAACTCCTGAGCTAACAAAAATGAATTCTGAACAGTACCTCTATTGCTTTTTATTCTAAACACTAGGGACTATTTTCCGTAGCGGCGGTAGCTCTTTCGTACTTTCAGTAGTGATACAGTATGAGGTTGACTCCTAGTATAAAAAATGACTCTCATGAAACTATTCCTTTGGAAAAAGCCGCTCTTTCATTGTGCTGTGGTGTTTTTGCGATGGTCCAAGCTTTAAAATGCGATATTCCGTACACTCGTATACCACCGACATGACGCAGTTAGCCGAACGCCAGCCTCGTGTCTATACATCCTGCGACTGTTATGGATTCGATTTCTTACTGTAACTCCTACAGTTAGAGACTTTTCCGACTCTGGAAGTGTCCCTGAATGTTGGCTTTGTACGTCTGAGCCGCTTCCAGTAACTGTCACTACGATTTGTACCGTTTTCTTAGAATGGGCTGGCCCCCCACTCTGCTCTATTCTCGGCTGAGAATCGTAATTGAGGCCATGGCTGTATTCGACTTTAAGGGATCTTGACGGTCCGTAATGCCATATAAAGAACAAGAAGAATACTCTCAAAATTTCAGTCTGTGTATCCAAAGGGAAAATGCCAGCTCCCATGATTCATTTGATCCTTCTTCGCATTAAGAAATTCTCGAATTTATATATCTTTGAATAAATCCACACTTTAGATTATAGCCTAAAACCATAGCTACTGCGAGTTGCATGATTTACAAAAACCTGGTAATCACATGCATTTCCGCAAATTAGGTAAATCATCGACTGACATCTATATTCGCACGCAGAATTTAAAAAAAATGTGGCAAACATCTTATATACAGTGAAAACTATATTTCACGAACATACACAGTGGAAGCTTTATTTGGTGATCATTTTATATACAGTGTAAACTCTGTTTAACGAGCATCTTAAAAAACTGCTGAAATATTATTTAACGAACAGCTAATATACAGTGGAAACTCCATGTAATGCACATTTTGTTTACAGTGGAAACTCTATTTGGCGAACATATTATATACAGTGAAAACCATATTTAGTGAACATCTTAAATACAGTGGAAACTGTATTTAACGAACATCTTATATGCCTAGATACAGTGGCACCTCTATTTTACGAACTCTTATACACAGTGGAAACTATTTAATGAACATCTTATATAGAGTGGAACCTTTGTTTAAAGAACGTATTATACCAGTATACAATGAAAACTCTGTTTAACGAATATCTTATAATATATAGTAGAACCTCTATATTTAACGAACATTTTACATACAGTAGAAATTTTCTTTAACGAACCTTACGGGTGAACCTCGAAATTTTTGTTCAAATGTATTCTAGAATACTCCATTTATGGTTGCACCATTGGTTTTCTATTTCATAAAGTCCTTCGTAGAAATTCCTTTCATTTTGTTTCTCGAAATTGATAAGGATGTTGTTATTTCTAATCATCTTACTGACGAGGATAATCTACAGTGTTCAGAAAAGTTTTAAGATTGCTGATGATTCAGAAGATGAAGCCTTAGAATGTGAATGAAAACATTTCAGACGATTTGAAATGAGCCTAAATTTAATGACAATGTGCCACATGTATTTTGCTGTCTTAATAGATGTGACACTAACTATAAAAAATTATCCCGTATTCAAGTTCTGAAAAAACATACTGATTTCTTTGAAAGATGATTCATAAAATTCTTTAAGATAGTATTGTTTTCCTTTTGAAAAAATTTAGGTTTAAGGTCTTATACACCGTGTACGTTACATACGTTTTGTAACAATGCTGTGTGCGGTGGTGTTAAATTCTTCTTTAAATTCAGAACGGTTTTAAAATGAATACAGTACGAAATTATAATGCCGTGTAATAGAGTTCAATAGATGTTAATAAGACTAACTTTACAAATTTTGAAGATGACAATCCGATTTTTGGCGTAAATGTGACAAGGATGGTAAGTCTGATAATATCCGAAAACTTGAATATTTTCATTGTTCTGGAGCGGGACTCGAACCCGCGTCTCCCAGAAAACGTCCGGGTATGCTAACCACCCAAAACGACCAAGTTTCAAGTTTCCGATCAATTTGAATTTAACCATCACAGGATTCGCTAGTCGAAGCAACCGACATTCATGTTTAGCGAATCTGGAGGTTAAGAATCTTATCCCGTGTTTGCCCGGAGAAGCAGATAAATCATAAAAGAAATACGGGATTACGCCATATATAACGAAGTTAATTTCTCCGTCGTTTTTGATCTACGCCGGGATTCGAACCCGAGTCCGCTTATTCCGGAATAAGTTGCTCTACCAATTGAGCTACGCGGACGTTTTATTCTGATTCCTATCTGCCTCTATGTCGTGTGCGTCCTTCTGGCAGGTACGTCACATCTCCTGGTACGTTACATCATCTCCCCCTTATTTTATTTATTTTTTTTTTTTTGTCGAAGTGCTGGAGAAGGGATTCTCTTATTTTTCCTATCTCGCGGTGTGGAAATAACATCACACCATTGCGAGATTTTGAACGGTCTGGTCATCCGGATAGTTCGGGCGCCATTATAACGAAGTTAATTTCTCCGTCATTTCTGTCCACGCCAGGATTCAAACCCGAGTCCGCTTATTCCGGAATAAGTTGCTCTACCAATTGAGCTACGCGGACGTGTTATTCTGATTCCTATCTGCCTCTATGTCGTGTGCGTCCTTCTGGCAGGTACGTCACATCTCCTGGTACGTTGCACATATAAAACAAATTTTGAAGATGACAGTCCGATTTTTGGCATAAATGTGACAAGGATGGTATGTCAGATAATATCCAAAAACTTGAAAATAGCATACCCGGGCGTTTTCTGGGAGACGCAGGTTCGAGTCTTGCTCCAGGACGATGAAAGTTTTCAAGTTTTCGGATATTATCTGACTTACCATCCTTGTCACATTTACGCCAAAAATCGGATTGTCATCTTCAAAATTTGTATTATATGGCGTAATCCCGTATTTCTTTCAAGACTAACTTTATTACAATTAAAGTAAAACCTATTAAAAAAGGCTAGCTGTTTTTTAACAGTGATAAGAACTTCAAGTTTAAAATATTATATGATCAACAGTATAGTTATGGTCAAAGTTCATTTTGTATTAATGTTAAAATAGAAGAATTCCATGTAGCAAATTTTCTGTATAATGAGTATTTCGGTCTTCAACATGCGACTTCGTTAAATAGAGGTTCCACCGTATACATTGAAATGTTTGCGGTTTCGAAAGAAAGGTACTTTAGCTTCCCTCCATGAACACGTGAGTCCAGGAAGACATTTCCATTCCTAATTTGGACTGAGACTGGGAGAGAAGTAACTTAAGAACTAACATAACATCCATATGAGTGCCCAGGAATCGATTATACTGTAGATCAATTATTCTGGAGAGCCAGAGTCTTCAAATGGGTGCCCAGGATTGGAATACTGATCTGTTATTCTAGAGAGCCAGAGTCTTTATATGGATGCCCATAGCTGGAATCCAAATCTGTAATTCTGAAGAGCCAGTCTTCATATGGGAACCAAGGATTGGAATCCAGACCCGTTATTCTGGAGAGCCAGAGTCTTAAAACTATTCAAACACCAGTCTACCTTAAGTTATTATTATATCCCCTTTAGAGTAGGGAATTCCCTGACAGTTCTTACAATAGCAAAGCATTTTATTGGTGTTATAGGATCACTAACTATTGGAAGAATCACTAACTTTCTCTTAATTTTTGCACTGATGCTTCCTGCTGCTGAGTTAGAGGTTTGTGTGTGTGCGTGTGTATCGTCCGTTATGCTGTTCTACTTAGCTATTTATTCGCTGGAAGTTGCAGGTGCAAGACAAGTTTCTGCTGACGTCGGTCCCACTGTTAGTCTTTCAAGACTTGTACAATTTGCATTTCCTGCTTCGACAACACGATGAACTCGTGCACAGACACTCAATGGATTAAATAGAAGTGTTGCAAAACAACTAGCAGAATATTTCACAGCAGAAAGGGGACTTGCACATGCAACTTCTAGCAAATGAACGCTTGATCAGAACAGCGCAACGGACGACTGAAGAAACCTCCAAGTAAGAATAAAACAGCAGCTGAATAACTATAAACTTCAGTACAGTAATGTCTAGCAAATTGTAAAACCTCTAACAAGGTTAAAATTATTTGTAGGGATGGGACATTCAAATCCTCGAATCCCGCGAATCTTGAAAAAGATTCGAGATTCAAAAACTCGAATCTTCGCGCTTTTTTCGTCATTCGAATTTTTCGAATCTTAACCTAAAAACTTGGCATTTGGTGCTTGTTGTAGAGCGATATTTGTTTGAATTTTTGTCAGCATGAAATCTCCATTAAAGGTTTCTGAGTTTTTTACATTGCCTTCCCTGAAAGAGGTCAGTGTTTAGTGTTTTTATTTACTCTTAAAACAAACATGTTTTTGATTTTTCTTAATTTTCTGGAAAGAATTTAGTGTTCCATGTTTTGTATTTATCTACATTAACGCTTGAAATAATCCTCCCCACCTCTACACTTGTTTTGATTTTAAAAAGTTTTGGAACTTTTGTTATTAAAGACAAATGTCAAAATTCTGCATCGTTACTCAAATATATTTTTTGTCAAATTGGAACGTTCCTCTGTGGTTATCGTGAAGACAGACAAGCCATTCGTTTCTTTCCTTTGCGTCTTTAAAAAATGCTTGAAAAACAGAAAATAACTTTTTCTTAA
Organism: Macrothele yani; assembly: GCA_039090855.1. NCBI lineage: Eukaryota > Metazoa > Arthropoda > Arachnida > Araneae > Macrothelidae > Macrothele > Macrothele yani. Next base: position 124,212,402 of record CM077003.1, on the reverse strand, counting down.
TTTTTTTTTAAAAAGGGATGATAGTTGTAAGTTTAAAGTGTAAAAATTGCAATGCTTTAGGATTTATAGTTTGCCATATATCCGTTTTTATAAATGAATCCCATCACGAAATAAAGAATTTTGTGAAATTTGAAAATTTAATTTCATGTAAACTAAATCGAAATTCAAAAAAAGGGCAACGAGGTGCAAATATTCGGTCATGGAAAGGGCAACGAGGTGCAAATATTCGGTCATGGCAGTACATGCCTACAAAGTTTCGTGGTTCTGTTGCTGTTAGTGTGTCCAGAACGCGACGTGATAGCACTTTTTTGCTTACCTTAACTTTTAAATACAATAGCTCTTGAAGCATCTCCAGAATCGAAACAGGGTTTATTTCAGCGTGTTCTCCAAATAATTCTCTACAAACGATGTAAATTTTGTATTTTTCTGTTCAATACGTTTTGCGCTGCGAGCTAGGAAAGCAAGAGTGTCGCGAAATTTCTAAAGCAGCGGTGGCAGTTACTTTTTTTTAGAATAGAGAGATTATGTTCAGAAAGTGGAAATGAGCCTCAGGTCTCAAGAATTTTCTACTTCATATAGTAAATGTAAATTATAAATTTCTTTTGTATCTTCTTAATAAGTATGGGTATATTTTTTTGAAAATTGTATTCTTGAATTTGTTTTTCATTAAACACAGGCAAATTTTGCTTCAATTAAAAGTTTTCAAGTTTAAGTAAAAGTCTTTTTGTTTCCTTTTTTTCTTATAATTATTCTTATATGAAGGATTCGAGAGATTTGGGTGATTCGAGGAATTCGAGAACCTTTTAGGATTCGGATTCGAGAAAATTTAGGATTCGTCCCACCTCTAATTATTTGCTATTATGAAAACATTTTGCATACAAAACAACGATAAGCTAACAATGTTTTAAAATGTTCCTTTGATTTTTACTGTTTCAGCGTCGATTCCTCTGTGGAACCTCCGATCATAGATTGTATTACACCGTTTACATTTGATGAGAACTTCAAAGTTGTTATTCTTAATGTGTATTATCATTTGGTAGAGCGAATCTTTATGAATACTTACGAAATTACTGAAGCATCGTTTAAGCGTTGAGTGCTAATGATCAATAGCCTTTGTGTAACTAAAATCAAAAAGATTTGGGTCATTAACCCTGATCATCAAGAAGTCGTTAGAATCGTTCATCCAAGTTTAATGCAATGGAGATAATTCTTCGTAAAACTCAAACTAAGCTCGCCAAAATGAAACGATTTCGAAAGATGTTGGATGTATCAAACGATGAAAATGAGAATTTTTCAGCGCGTTGTTCGATAGATGACTGGAAACGGGAATTCGTTAGTTTTGGCACAATACGTCTGTCTCTGTAGAAGAGAATGAATGCCATCAAACGGAAGAAGTGTTTTCTTTTTCTTTCCACTCTTTTTTTTTTTCAAAAAAAGACCTCCTCTTGAAGGAATTATGTTAGTTTCACTCCCAGTGACTAAAGTTTGAGTACGTGCATATGCTGATTTTCAGTGTGACTGCAACACAGCATTGGTTAATCTACCATACAAACCCTGCAAGACGACGCGACAGTGGCGTAACTAGCACAACGTGCGCCCCCCCCCCCGTAAGACTTACTTCAGCACCCCAAAGCACAGTCATTTTCCCAGGATTTCGAGCACGAGGGAGGATGCATTTTTCGCGGTCTGTGTGTGGTGGTTGTGGGAGGGGAGGTGTTAGGAAGTCAGGGAGAGTGTCTGCAAAAGTGATAGTGGTACCTAGAGCCCAGTACTTTTAACTTTTTAAGTAATAGATTTGACAATACGTGTAATTGCTTAGTCCAAAACTAAAATAAATCACCTGAAGAGATCACCCTCTTACACACGGCAGATCAGCGGCTGCTGTGAATAAATGCTGACGCGTGTCGTGCACGTAATCCTAGGTGACTGACTGTTTTCCCACATCCTCCACGGGGAATCTCACTGTGGCCTCGCGCTTTTCCTCAGCAGCGCAGAGAGAGGGCGATTGGAGAGCAATCGTTTTACAAGCCGAAGTCAAAGAGTCGAACACTTTCAATCTGTAGGACATTCAGTGTTTTAAAAAAGAAACTAGGCATTTATTTAGGCAAAGCTATATATATATTAAAGCAAAATATGAATCTTTTGGTTAATTATCGAGCGTGTTCGAATTTTTTCATAAAACTATAACTGGCAGCTGCAGTACTCCCCTCCCTTACGTGAGCCCCCTCCGCCCGCAGCTGCGGGGGTGGTAGTTACGCCACTGCGACACGATACAGTTTCTTGTTGCAAAAAATGGAATCTAATTTGATCCAGTGAGAGTGAAATATACTTAACCACTGCAAATCATAAGAGCTTCTGTTCGCTTGTATGCCGGGCTGATACGCAAGTTAAGCAGATCAGATCATATCATATGTAGAGGATTTTAGGAAGGGAGTGTCTTACCCCAGGTTTTAAACAACCCTTAGAAACAGGAAGCTAGGAGATTTGGGCTACAGTGCCCGATAAGAAAGTGACACGGAAATGAGGTAGGAATAAGGAGGAAGACGCCCTTATTTATTGCCAAGAAGCCAGTACCCGAGGTCCGACGGCTTAACGTGCCCATCCGACGCACGGCGGATATTTAATGGTTCGAGCGTTCGTACCAGCCTGGGATCGAAACTGAGGTTTCTCCGTGGCAGTCACGAACGTTAGCCACTAGGCCAATCGCGGCGCCGGAAGTTTAGTAAAGCACCTGGGCGCCTTATATAGAGGGGCACCATTAATAACGCAACCCATAAAATTCTAAATGTTAGCAGCTTACGTGGGGGAAAAAATATTTCTGAGGTTCTCATGTCGTTTCACAACTCAGAAAAACAAGGAGTGATTTTTTGAAATCCCAAAATAGTACTGATCAATTTATCCTACCTCTATCTTTGGCCATATTGTAAAATATTTTCTGAAATGCACGAGCCTTTTTCTGTGATTCCCTTAGTGAATTAACGAATCGTGTTTCTGATACAACCTATTCCGTGAAATGACGAGAAAAACCTGAATTTCATGGCGTTTTCATACGCCAAGGAAATTCTGAATTTTTAGAAACCTTTCGGAATCCCTTTTTTGTATTGAGGGTAAAACATATTGATGGTATCCCTTTCTTGTATTGAGGGTGCCATTTTTCTTATGTGTTAACGGAAATTCTGAATTTTCAGAAACCTTTCGCAATTTCTTTCCTATATTAACGGAAAAATTATGTTTTCACTTTTTCAGTGTCGTTATAACGGTAATTTTTCAGTAACCTGAACGATTTGCGGAAATACTTGAGGATTGATTAATAATTAAATTTCACTCATCTGTCCGAGGATCTGATTTTGAAGTTCTGTAGCGAGATGAGATATTGTGGATAGCATATCGCATGAAATTTTGGTTATTATGGCACCAGATATTCCTCATCCTCTCCCCCATTTTCTGCACTAGCTATTGTATAGCATTACCGTAAGACACCGGGTACTGAAATTATTGTACAGATGATGATTGTATGTCGAGTATCAGTCTTTGGACCCCTTAAGACAAAAACTATTATAGTTATCAAGAGTAAATTTTATATTTAGGAGTTCTGTGAAATAAAACTGTTAAACAGATTATACGTAAAACGTCGTGCCAAAGTAGATATCAAATCCCTATTCCCGTTGATATCAAATCTTTCCCGTATTCCCCGTTGTGCGAGAAACCAGCAATAATGATTAATCTTTTACTGAAACTTCCTTTGGATTCTTGGAACCAAGTTTGTATTTTCCTGTTCTTTTGCAATGGTAAATCAACATCCTTTTGTTACAGTAATTTAAGAAGATCCATGCTTCATCAATAGTCAATTTTCATCTGTCTCCGGCTAAGTGATTTTCATAAACGGATGTACACCATGTTTTCCGCTCAGCAACGTGCCTATGCAAAAGGTGGTGAACATTTTTTGAGAGGGTTTTTTTCCGATTTAAATCTTTGTTTATTACCTTGTTTACAGTTGATACAGAGATATTTAATGACTTAGCGATCATTCTTTGGGTCGGTGGATTTCTTTTAAGACCGGAGTCCTTACTTTTGAAATACCCGTAATAGTACGTGCCTTCTTTGGATATTTGTTTGGTGTCCATTTTTCTGCTAAAAGCAATGTGTGACGTACTACAGAGGTGGAAACATGTGTCAAGACCAAAGTTAATAGAAAATAAGGTTTGCTCATCCCGCCTTCCTGGCAGACGAATAATCTTGTCGTCACTGAGTGACATCACCGTCCTAACATGTGAATCGTAGATCCGAACAAGCTCAATAGATAGTAAGGTTTGCTCATCCCGCCTTCCTCGCAGACGAACAAACGTGACGTCACTGAGTGACATCACCGTCCTAACATGTGAATCGTAGAAAAGGTCAATAGACAGTAACGTTTGCTCATCCCGTCTTCCTCGCAGACGAACAATCGTGACGTCACTGAGTGACATCACCGTCCTAACATGTGAATCGTAGAAAAGGTCAATAGACAGTAAGGTTTGCTCATCCCGCCTTCCTCGCAGACGAACAATCGTGACGTCACTGAGGGACATCACCGTCCTAAAGTGAATCGTAGATTAGGTCAATAGACAGTAAGGTTTGCATATCCCGCCTTCCTCGCAGACGAATAATCGTGACGTCACTGAGTGACATCATCGTCCTAACATGTGAATCGTAAATCCGAACAAGGTTAATAAACAGTAAGGTTTGCTCATCCCGATTTTCTCGTACACGAATAATTGTGACGTCACTAGTGACATCACAGTCCTAACATGTGAATCGTAAATCCGAACTGCCGTCCCGGTGGCGCAGTGGTCTAAGCGATGGCCTTTGATCATTCGTCCGAAAGGGGTCCGGGTTCGAATCCCGGTGAGGCATGGATGTTGTGTTTGTCTTACGGCACTGGCTCTTTTCCTTCCCTGGAGCCAGTGGCCCTAAATTAGGGACGGGCGACTGTTTATAGCCCATTGGGTTGTTCACGGTGGTCGTTAAAAATCCAATGCCGCCCGGTGGCGCAGTGGTCTAAGCGATGGCCTCTGATCATTCGTCCAAAAGGGGTCCGGGTTCGAATCCCGGTGAGGCATGGATGTTGTGTTTGTTTTACGGCACTGGTTCTCTCCCTTCCCTGGAACCAGTGACCCTAGATTAGGGACGGGCGACTGCTTATAGCCCATTGAGTTGCTCATGGTGGTCGTTAAACCTCCAATCAAAAAAAAATCCGAACTGTAGCTATGGAGGAAGATGTCAACAATTTTTATAACTCAAATACAGAACAAAAGCATATTTACATTAAACACAGAAAAAAACTCAGTCATATGAATATTTCAATAATGGAAATTTCAAAAATACCTCCCGTACGTTTTCTGTACGGAAAAACGGTTATACCTTTATATGTTAATTTAGTTACAAGAAGAATATTTGCTGTTTTTATATAAATTTAGAAGGGAAAACGCACACCTGGACGTATTATTGTCATATAATAAAAAAATTCTTTATGAGGAATCGGAAAAACATCTCGGTAACATGCCTTAATTTTTTTTAATTTAAAAATTGAAAACATTATGCATTAAAAAAATCTGGTAGAATTTATGGATATTATTCCAGCAGGTTTACAAATAGTAATTCTGACACGCTGCTATATTGCAGATGCAAAGCAACGTGACGTTTAGGTAGTCTGACGATGGAGATTTAGACAGTGACGTCACAAAGCAATTACCGGAAGTGCAGGATAAGCGTAACCTTTTTTTTTTTTTTGATTGGAGGTTTAACGACCACCGTGAGCAACTCAATGGGCTATAAGCAGTCGCCCGTCCCTAATTTAGTGTCACTGGTTCCAGGGAAGGGAGAGAGCCAGTGCCGTAAGACAAACACAACATCCATGCCTGACCGGGATTCGAACCCGGACCCCTTACGGACGAATGATCAGAGGCCAACGCCTTAGACCACTGCGCCACCGGGGCGGCAGCGTAACCTTGTCATCTACTAACCTTGTGTCAAGCAAGACGACAAATCCTCAGCGAAACATTCTATCCGCGTTGCTCAGTTGGTGGAGCGGCTTACTCCGTAGTGAGGGGGACACGGATTCGATGCACGGCGTGGACAAACTTGTGTTTTCACAAATGCTTGACTGTTTTCCCCTCTATTATTAATAATATTGCTTGCTTTACCTTTAGAAATACTAATTCCATGATTTCCACAGCCTTTTTAAAAGCACGTCTTTTGTAAAAAAAGATCGTGCGTATGTTACCGGTTTGTCCGCCCGTCCGCCTGTACCCACGATATCTTTGCAACTAATAGTCCGATTTGAAAAATTATTTTTGCATTGGTAAGCTTGAAATGTGCGAATGATGATCTTTTATATCGTTTTTTTTTTTTTTTTTACGATGTACAATTTCGCCGCTAGGGTGCCTAAATGCAGATGATGTGGAATTCAAAAATACGTTTTATTCCACATATTTGCTTCTAAACATCCGATTTAAAAAATTATTTTATCTTTCGATTCCATTTATGTCGAAGAATATTTTAGATATAGTTACTTTTTCACATTACGCATAGATTTTCTGCTAGGGGGCGTAAACGTACATTACATTTTTCCCGATAACTCTCCTTCTAAAACTACGATTTCAAAAAAAATTCTTTCAGCGGATACATCTCCTGATAGAAAATCTTTTACATATAATTTAAAATTTTTGGCAAAGAATATTTAGCCACCAGGGGGCGTAAGTGTTAATTTTTGCTTCTGATGTATTTGCCATAAAATCTGAGCTTCTAAAATATCGATTGAAAAAATTCTTTCGTGGACTGATGCCACTCACATCGATAAACATTTTCGGAATATTTTCTTCTTGAAATATTCCACAGTTTCTCCACCAGGGGGCCTGGATGTATATCTTATTTTTGTCAATATCTCTACTTCTATGAGTCCGATTTGAAAAATTACTTCTTTGTTGGATAGTGTTTCCAGTGTGATGTGTTTTTCACATAATTTCAAAATTTTCAAGTAGTTCAGAGACTTGCCGCTAGGGGGCGTAGAGGTAAATTGTGTTTCCCCTATTTCTCTGCTTCTAAATCTCCGATTTGAAAAATTCTTTCTGCACCGGATACAGCTCCTGGTGGGAAATCGTTTGCACATAATTTCTAATTTTTGAAAAAAATGGTTTGGCCACCAGGTGTCGTAAGTCTCAATTTCCGCTTCTGATGTATTTGCAGCAAAATATGAGCTTCTAAAATCTCGATTGAAAAAAAAGTGGTTTGTTCACGGATACTACTCATGTCGACAAACCTTTTAAGAATATTTTCTTCTTGAAATAATGCATGGCTTCTACGCCAGGGGGCGTAGATGTATATCTTATTTTTGTCAATATCTCTACTTCTAGGAGTCTGATTTGAAAAATGCCTTATTTGTTGAATAGTGTCTCCGATGCGAAATTTTTTTCCTATAAATTCAAAATTTCCAAGTAAATCATAGACTTTACGTTAGGGGGCACAAAGGTAAATTGTGTTGTTTGCGTTATTTCTGCTTCTAGAAATCCGATTTGAAAACTTCTTCCTGTATCGCATGCAAGAACTGATGGAAAATATGTTTCACATAATTTCTAATGTTTGGTTTGGCCACCAGTGGGCATAAGTGTTAATTTCTGCTTCTGATGTATTTGGAGCAAAATCTGGCCTGCTGAAAACTCGACTACATTTTTTTTTTCTTGGACCGATAGTGCTCATATGGAAAAACCTTTTGAGAATACTTTCTTCCTAAATTAACTCATGGTTTTCCCACTAGGGGACGCAAAGTCACATCTTATTTTTGTCGATATCTCTGTTTCTAAGAGTCCGATTTGAAAAATTCTTTTGGTGTTGGAGAACGTTTCCGGTGCGAAATGTTTCTCATATAAATTAATGTTTTTCTTAACGCACAAGTCTGCAACCAGAGGGCGTAAGCTCACTATTCCGTTCACAGCAATATCTGAGGGTTTTAAAACCCAATTGAAAAACTTCTTTCTTCCGTCAGATACTATTGTTTTCCATACCGGTTCCATTGACTTTGAATAGCTTTGATAAATATAATTTGCGTCAGAACGGATTCAAAAGACGTGCTTATTTCACCCGAAAATTCGGTTTCGTCTTTCTTGTTTAATTACAGAGTACGAATGTTTCTCTTCGTAAGCAAAAACATAACCTTTTTCCACACCTTGTTTTCATGCGCCATTTTCTTAGTAGACGATATTTAACTGCAACAGATGTTTCTTTCGTGTTCATTTAACACGCTGCTTCCAGTTTCAATTCTTTAAACTTCTTTTATTTTCTGTAATTTCTTATCAAAAAGTTCTAAAAATGAATGAGTATCCTCTGTATTATCTAGTGAAATAATTCTTCAGCTTTGGTCCTCGCATAAAACTCTTATTTCAAAAATTATTTTCAGTGTAATCCTCAGCAGACTCGCACGGCATAATTCTAAGCTCTTCATCATGTGTCCTTATGGATACATTCATCAACTTCAAATAATATAATGTTGTCATAGTAACGCTGGTTTGTTTGTAAGTTGTCTGTGGTTTGTTTTCTCAGAGAAACAGATTCCCCTGTTTTGTTTCCTTGTGAGGTTAGTTCTTCACAAAACGCAGCAACCGCAATTTAGAGTTAGCTGGTCAATTGTTATTAGTGGTCTTTTCATTATGTTCGTCATACGCTTCGTGAATCAAAAAGCCTTTCACAGGAGATACCTAACAATGTCACGCAAAATTCAGGTAATCCTAGGTATGCAGTACGGAATGGAACGAAAATGTTAATAATTTCTTGGTGCTTCGCATTTATCTCATTAAAAGAAATTAAGCTCGCACGATGGTGTCTGTCCTTAATTGTTTTCCAGTCCATTTACTTGCTTACAAAAGATTTTTAGTTCGTTTATTTCACAAAGAAGTTGAAAAGCGAATTGTTACAATCAACAAAAAGCGAACTTTCATGTGTTACAAAATCTCTGGCTAAATGTTTTGCTTCTTAATTCAAGTCATTTTTTATTCTAATAAAGTAACATACTTTAGAATTTACACAGATGGTTTCCCAACCTCTTTAAAGAAAGTATGGCTGCTCTTCGACAATATTAGTGTTTTATGAAACATCTGCACATTAGGAAGAAGGTTTACGCGCTGGTCGAGTGGTCAGAGGCACATGTTTCTCACTAATTCTCCTAACCGGGCCAGAGCTTGTGTTTTGGATGAGATATGGGTTATGCACTTGCCTTAAGGCGCTGGTTCTCCTACTTCCCTGGAGTAATTGTCCCAAACCAGGGACGAGGGAATGTCCATAACCCTCAGACTGCCCAATGATGATTGTAAACCCGCGGGAAAAAAAAGATGGAGATCTACCGTATTCTTGCACCCTTCCTGTGAAAAGATGAAATGTTATTCTCTGTGACATGAATGTCAGACATTTGTGAAGAAAAGCAGTTTTGTACGAAGTTTCAATCACTAAAACGACAGATGGGCGTTTGGATGAATCAAAATTTGTTACCTATCTTTTCAACACTGGGACATTTCGTTATCTGAAACTTTAATATCAGCTACAATTCGTCTTACTTCTTTTATTTCATTACAAGAACTCATTAGTTTTTTTAAGAAATGGAAGATCTGAACTTTTAAAAAACGCATTGTAAATATGTATTAATTAATTAGTTTTAGCTATGAACTACTTTAAAGCAATAGAATGCTTTTATTTCTTGTGCATTACTTTCTTCTTGGTAAAAATATTGTTTGTTTTGTTTTAAGTTCTATTAGGATCTTGAAGATGAAATGTCAGGGAATATATTGAGATGGAAACTTCAAACGGCCAAACTGCTATAAAAAAAACGACTTTATAAATAATTACTGCTATATATATATATAGCAATAAAGTCAACCACAGATAAATTATAATCCTAATACAGAACCCAAAATAACCCCCCTAAATTCCTGATAAAAAAAAATATTCCATAAACCAACTCCCCCCCCCCAACCTAAATTAAAAGTAAGCAAGCTTTTTAAGTTAATACACCCCGGACCACTCTAGTGTTACGGGGTGTATTAACTTAAAAAGCTTGTTTACTTTTATTTATTTATTTTTTTATTTTTTTTTTTTTTTTTTTTTTGGTCTTTGGAAAAACAAATTTCTTATCAGGAATTTAGGGGTGTTATTTTCAGTTCTGTATTAGGATTATAATTTATCTCTGGTTGACTTTATTACTATGCTGATTATGTTTGAGACCTGCAGCAGGGCACGGTTTTGCAGAAATCATATTACATTTGTTTGCAAGTTACAGCTTTCTTAAGCTTTGTGATATTTATATCAGGAGGATACAGGCTCAAGACAGAAAGTTGTGGAAGAAACATGGAAAGACCTTCATCCAGCAGTGGATTGATAATGGTTGATGATGATGATATATATCAAGGGTGGACCAAATCGATATTAATTTCTTTCCTGCATTAGGAAAGGAATTAATATTGATTTGGTCCATCCTTTGCTGCTATCACAACCTACACTGTGCTCTGAAGGCTTTCTACTGTACTAGATCTTGGCACGTTGCTCTGCGGAAATTTCCTTTCATTCCGGCGCAGAACCGATCGGTCACCGATGTCAGGTAGTTCGGCCTGGCTCTAATTCATCCCAAAGGTGTTCCATGGAATTGACATCGGGACTCTGTATAGGCGAGCGAAACTCTACCACACCTACATCATCAAACCATTCCAACTGTGGTATCGCTTTGTGGACGGCGGATTGTTTTGTTGGTAAAGGGAAAGAGCCTTCACTAAACTATTTGTTTTCTTCATGTTGGAAGCATTAGAATTGTCGAGAATGTCATTATAGGCTGCAATCTTAAGATTCCTAAACCATGAAAAAAGGTCCCAGAACATGATGCCGTATGATCCAAACTTCACAGTTTGCACAACACAGTCAGGCAGGTAGCGTTCACTTGGCATCCTTCACACTCAGACTCATTCGTCGGACTGCCACATGGTTAAACGATATTAATTACTCCATAGAGCATGTTTGTAGTGCTCCAGAGTCCACTTGCGGCGAGCCTGGCACTACTCCAACCACAAGCTTAACATCAGTAAGACCAACGTGTGGCGTTGGTCTTACTGATGTTAAGCTTGTGTGCGGCTGCAAGGCCATGGAAACCTATTGCTTTCATCTCTCGACGAATCGACATGTATCTGTCGTTGCTTCCAGAGACAGTTTGGAACTGGGTGATGAGTGTTGTAGCCCAAAGAGGCACATTTGTCTCGCCAACCGCTTCAATACTCAGTGGTACCGCTCTGCCATTTTACATGGTTTACCAGATCACGAGTTCTCTGTTGCTGCCGCCAGGCTTTTTCCACCTCACAATATCTTCACTTACACAGTTGATCGAGGAAACTGCAGCGTGTGCCGCCCCGGTGGCGCAGTGGTCTAAGGCGCTGGCCTCTGATCATTCGTCCGAAAGGGGTCCGGGTTCGAATCCCGGTGAGGCATGGATGTTGTGTTTGTCTTACGGCACTGGCTCTCTCCCTTCCCTGGAACCAGTGACCCTAAATTAGGGACGGGCGACTGCTTATAGCCCATTGAGTTGCTCACGGTGGTCGTTAAACCTCAAAAAAGAAAAAAAAAAAACTGCAGCGTGATTCATAATGATTGTCGGGGTTTCCGTGGCCTGGCGTGGTCAAACCGTAACCGACCAAATAAAACTGCCTTCAGCATAAACAAGTTCACCGCGGAAACTTTTATTTGGCAACACGGTACCCTCTGAATTGACGTCATACTTCAAAATGGCGATTGTTCACGAAAAAGCAATGTGCGTACTCTGGTTCTTCGGAACAAAGTTATCACAACGCAGTATGGCAAAGCTCCACCTTCCGATAATGCTATCCGACGTTGGTTAAAGCAATTTCGCCGCCCCGGTGGCGCAGTGGTCTAAGGCGTTGGCCTATGATCATTCGTCCGAAGGGGTCCGGGTTCGAATCCCGGTGAGGCATGGTTGTTGTGTTTGTCATACGGCACTGGCTCTCTCCCTTCCCTGGAACCAGTGACCCTAAATTAGGGACGGGCGACTGCTTATAGCCCATTGAGTTGCTCACGGTGGTCGTTAAACCTCCAATCAAAAGAAAAAAAAAAAAAAAAAGCAATTTCAAAAGACTGGTAGTGCGCAGCATCAAAAAGAGTGGGAAGACCGAGCTCTTTCCAAGACGATGTTGATCGCGTCCAGGAAGCCTTTCCTCGAAGCCCTTAGAAGTCAACGAGACGAGCTGCGTCGCAGTTAGGTATGCCACAAATGACTGTTTGGAGGGTTCTGCATAACCGCCTACAACTCCGTGCGTACAAACTGCATATTGTACAGCCTTTAACAGCGGAGACACCTGAAGACCAGAATTAGTTCTGTGATAGGAACCGTAACGCCAGAAATCCAGGCGAACACTTGGCGCGAAACTGATTACCGCTTGGATAGCTTACGTGCCACGAAAGGCGCGTGTGTGGAAGTGTTTAAGCAATCTAATGTATCGATTCTACAGGTAATAAAGCTTTTAATTGTCATCTGTCAGTTTGTTGTTTCCCGTTTCTCAATTAAATTCCTTTGAAACCCCGATAAAAATTATGAATCACCCTATACAGCGTGACAGAAATTTCCCGAACTGACTTGAGGCACGTCGAAGGTGCCAGAGTGAAAATCACTCAGCTCTTAATACAGACATTTAACGTGGACCAGGAATATTAAACAAAGATCTTCGCTCTTTCCACGTTTATAAGTGAGTCACGGAAAAATTCTCATTGGCCGCCACCGGGAGTCGAACCCAGGGTCTTCCAGTTACGTTGGCTTGGCAGTTAGCGTGTGTGAGTCTGGAGGAATTCGAGACCACTGTGGTGTAGCGGAAGCATATCTGGAGCGTAACTGGAAGACCCTGGGTTCGACTCGCGGTGGCGGCCAATGAGAATTTTACCGTGACTCACTTATAAACGTGGAAAGAGCGAAGATCTTTGTTTGATGTCACTGAGCTCTGCCGTACGGCCCATTCTACTGTTCATTCTAACCTGTGATAGTTGCCAAGACACATGCATCTTTTTAGACCTGTAGGGGCCATGGTTACGTTGTGTAAGCGCAAATTCACTACTCAAGAGGGGTTTGGGGAAACTTTTGTTCATGCTGTGTGTGTGTGTGTGTGTTCAGTCACTGACGAGACCAAATATCTCAGTAACAAAAAGATCTGTAACGAGTTATCCCGTGCAAAATGCGCTGTAGCCCTACTGACTACTCACTGCGTATTTCATGCCAGCAGAATGAGATACTGTTAACTAATTAAAAATTATTATTTGTGAATCTTCATCACTGGTTGCATGAGTTTAAGATTGATCATTTTTCTTTCTCATTCCATTTAGGTTGCTTCCCCAACGGACCTATTACATGCCGTGATAGCACTGTACAACACTTGTCTGCCGGAAGTCACTGTACAGTCTCTTTACAGAACAGTGTGTGCCGAAGGAACGAAAACGCTTCTCTTGCTTCGAGACACCTCAGGTTAGCATGAAATTTCTCTGTTTCTTCTCTCATTTATTGAAAACCATTTGCATTTGTGTAAAGTGTTCAGTAGATGCGAGATGCTTTCATTATGGATAGTGCACTCCAACTGTGCCAATGAGTAAGTTTTAAGTTAATTATAAACAGCTCCGTCTTAACGAATGTGACTTTTAAATTTTCGCGCGTTCATCATCATGAAGCGCTTAGACCTCACTGACTACTTGATACTTCCAACATCGCCTCGAGATTTCTCGATCTTTGACCAGCATACTCTCGTCAGTTCTTCCCCCTTTTGCACTCACATCTCCCAACACACATTCTTCCCACCTGATATTTGGTCTTCGTAAAGGTCTCATGCATCCTCTTAGGTCTGTAGTTAAGCATCCCCTGGCATGCTATTCATATGTCCAGCCCACTGCGGTCTGCTGGCCTTCATTACTTCAATTATGTTCTTTTCTCCGTATACATGTTGAGAGAATCCATTTTCCTAAAATCCCAAAACCGAACACCTCTGAAATCCGAAACTTTTTTCGTGCTCTGACATGGCATCACAAATTAAAAATTCCAGGAGTCCTGGGAAGGATTTCAGTCGTTGGGCAGATCTTTGAGCTTCCAAACGATTACGACTCATGACTTTATATGCGTTGGTTGAGACTCTAATGTTTTGTTCTGTTGTATTGATGGACAAACCAATTCTTTCGATTCAACTCCCTAAAACAATGCTTTCGTTGATAATTCCGATGAAAGATATTCGCAGGGAATGACTGTCGCGAATAGGTTCTATGTCGGATCTGTTCATTGACTCTTCCGGTGAAAGATTTCCTTAGATAATGACTGTCGCGAATAGCTTCAGAGTCGGATTCGTTTGTGCCGCTCGTTGACTTGCGCAGGGCGATTTCCGTAAGGAATGGCTATCGCGCGTCGAATCCATTTGCGTCGTTCGTTGACGCTTCTGGTGGACAATATCCATAGGACTCTCGCGAATCAGTTAAGAGCCTGATGCGTTTGTGTCGTTCGTTAACTTTTGCGGTGAACGATTTCCGCAGGGAATGACTCTCGCAAATCGGTTCAGGGTGTTGGATCCGGTTGTGTCGTTGTTGATGCTTCCGTTGAATGATTTCCGCAGGGAATGACTGTCGCGAATTCATTCAGAGCAGAATTCACGCGGTGACGTTTGTTGACTCTTTCAGTCTAGTGAACGATTTTTTTCAATCTAAATTCATTTCTAAATTTTACAGAATATAAAGTAATTTAGGTCTCATGACTTGGTCCCATTCTCAAGTCATCTCACTGTATGGTACACCGTATGTGAATACCCCAAAAACCGAGAGAATTTGAAATCCGAGATTCTTTTGGTCCCAAGCATTTCGGGTAAGTAATGTTGAACCTCTAGTTCTTCAAGTTCGTCATCATGCTTTCTTCTCCAATTAATTGCTTCAGTGTCAAACACAGGACCATAAATTTTCCACGAGAATCTTCTGTCAAAGACCTTGATTTGTCGTATATCTGGCTCCCATGTGTTTTCTATCTCACATCCATACAAAACCGCAGGCAGTCTTACATGCCTGTATTTTGGTTTTCCTAGATATGCATTTTGATGTTCCAGTCTTATTTAATTCAAAACCACATTGACCTTCAGCCTGTCGCCTACACTTTATTTCTGCTGCCATTGTTCCGGTATCCGAGAACATATCACCAAGATATACCGTATTGCGCTTTATATACATATACAGGGGTTGGACAAAATAATTTGAACATTTGGTAAATAGGCGATATGCCTTTATTTATAAGATATTTGACTATCGGGTGCCTTTAACACAGCTTCTAACTGTCTTGGAATAGATTCATATAGCCTTTGAATAGTTTTAAGTGGAATGTCGTACCATTCGTCAATTAGAACATGAGCCGATTGCTTTAAGGATGAAGGCGGGAATCTGCTTCTCACCCTGCTCTTCAAAACTACCCACAGTAGTTTGACGGTATTCAAGTCAGGTGATTGAGCTGGCTAGGGAAGGTGCTGAAGTCATCTTGGTGCTCCTCAAACCAAGACTGAATTGTTCTGGCTGTGTGTATGGGCGCATTATCGCACTGCAGAAAAGGCGTCATTGTTGAGAAACAACATTTGAACCATAGGATGCGCCTGATCACCTAGAATGTTCAAGTACTTGCTGACAGTAATTCGACCATGTAGAGTAATAATGGTGCCAGCCGGATACCAAGATGTGGCAGCCCAAATCATCACAGATCTACCCCCATTCAAGTTTAGCACGTCTTTTGTAAAAAAAGATCGTGATCGTTGTTCGTCCGTCTGTAGACACCATATCTCTAACAACTATTAGTCCGATTTGAAAAATTCTTTTTGAAGCTTGAAATATGCGAATGATGATCTTTCATTTCACTTTTTTTTTTTTTTTTACGATGTACAATTTCACCGCTAGAAGTCGTAAATGCAGATGATGTCGAATTCAAAATTCATTTTATTCCATATATTTGCTTCTAAACATCGGACTGAAAAAATCCTTTTATCTTTCGATTCCATTTATATCGAAGAGTATTTTAGGTATAGTTACTTTTTCAAGTTACGCATAGATTTTCCGTTAGGGGGCGTAAAAATAAATTATGTTTTCCCCGATATCTCTTCTTCTAAAACTCCGATTTGAAAAATTCTTTCTCTAGCGGATACAGCTCTTGATGGAAAATCTTTTGCATGTAATTTCTAATTATTGGTAAAGAATGCTTTGGCCACCAGGGTGCGTAAGTGTTAATGTTTGCTTCTGATGTATTTGCCATAAAATCTAAGATTCAAAAATCTCGATTGAAAAAATCATTTCGTGGATCGATGCCACTCACATCGATAAACCTTTCCGAAATATTTTCTTCTTAAAATATTGTGTGGTTTCTCCGCCAGAGAGCGTAGATATATATCTTATTTTTGTCAATATCTCTGCTTCTAATGCTCCAATTTGAAAAATTCTTCCTTTATTGGATAGAGTTTTCGGTGTGACGTGCTTTTCATATAATTTCAGAATTTTCAAGTATTTCATCGACTTACCGCTAGGCAGCGTAAAGGGCAATTGCGTTTCCCCTGATATCTCTTCTTCTAAACCTCGGATTTGAAAAATTCTTTCTGCACCGGATACAGCTCCTGATGAGAAGGCTTTTGCATATAATTTCTAATTTTGATAAAAAATGGTTTTGCCACCAGGGGGCGTAAGCCTTAATTTCCGCTTCTGATGTATTTGTAGCAAAAACTAACCTTCTAAAATCCGGATTGAAAAAAATCGTTTATGGGCCGATACTACTCACGTCGACAAACCTTTCAGGAATATTTTCTTAAAATAATTCATCGTTTCTACGCCAGGGGTGTAGATGTATATCTTATTTTTGTCAATAACTCTACTTCTTGGTGTCCGATTTGAAAAATTCCTTCTTTTGTTGGATAGTGTTTCCGATGCGAAATGTTTTTCATATAAATTCAAAATTTTCAAGTAAATCATAGACTTTCCGCTAGGGGGCGCAAAGGTAAAATGTGTTTTCTGCGTTATTTCTGCTTCTAAAACTCCGATTTGAAAAATGTTTCCTTTATCGCATACAGCTCCTGATGAACAAAAATTTCCATATAATTTCTAATATTTGGTAAAGAATGTTTTGGCCACCAGGGGGCATAAGCGTTAATTTCTGCTTCTGGTGTATTTGCAGAAAAATCTGAGCTCCTCAAAACTCCACAAAATCTTTTTTCTTCATGGATCGATACTGCTCGCATCGAAAACTCGTTTGAGAACACTTTCTTCCTAGAATAATGCATAGTTTTCTCGCCAGGGGGCGTAGAAGTATATATTATATTTGTCCATATCTCTGCTTCGAAGAGTCTGATTTGAAAAATTATTTCTTTGTTGGAGAGCGTTTCCCCTGCGAAATGTTTCTCATATAAATTCAAATTTTTCTTAACGTATAAGTCTGCAACCAGAGGGCATAAGCTTACGATTCTGTTTACAGCAATATCTGCGGGATTAAAAATCCGATTGAAAAATTTCTTTCTTCAGTAAGATACTATTGTTTTCCATACCGGTTCCATTGATTTGAATAGTTTTGGTAAATTTAATTTGTGTCAGAAAGGATTCAAAAGACGTGCTGATTACACCCGAAAGTTCGGTGTCATCTTTCTTGTTTTGCAGTTGGAACCAGACATTCCAAATTATTTGCTTCTTTGGGGGTTCTCCATATACGTATAAACCAAACCTACTGTATGGCATAATGTAAATGAGAACACATCGGGCAATATCAGCTGTTTAAAGCATAAACACTACACATAAAAAAATATTTAACTCCTTAGTATTCAAAAATATTCCAAAGTTTCTGGTTCATGCTTTCGAGATCACGGACGCCGTCTCTTACTGTTGAAAATAGTAAATTTCCGCAGTGCTTCACAGCCCGCTCAAAAAAAAAATAACATTCACAATCATGCAAAGCAGCGACGTTGACGTATCACGTCACAAACCGTCATAAAGCCGCTATAAAGACGAGCAGTCTTCGGATAGAGGCGGAGTATAGCCAGAAGTATGTCTCGGTGTATGACTGATGAAGTTGGCCTGGAGAGTCCGAGTCAGATGTCGACAAAGTCTGTCGTCGTCGGAGTTTGAAGGAATTATGAAGCAACTACGAGGGTCTGCTATGGATATGCCTCAAATGTTGATACAGTGTATACTGCCCCTTTTTCGGATTATGAAAACGGAACCAGCTCAAGTGTCAGGCGGAGTTTTTCCTGATCAAGGTGACAAGTAGCTGTCTTCCCGATGTCTCAAAGAACAGTAAGCCTAAAGTATCTTTTCAACAAAGTTGAATTTGAACTCTTTCTGATAGGGTTTTGTATAATGTTTTATCAGTCAGTTCAACTGAACGTCATTCTTATTTTGAGAGTTACAGCATGGTAACAGAAGTGTATAGCTTAGGCCAACTGTATATACAGTATGTTATATTCATTTAAACTTCAGAAAATGCTAATTTTTGTTCTCATTAATGCGTCGTCATATTTAGCAGCTTCTGTTAAAATTTACTTAGTCAGCATTCCTTTATTGCTAAAGGCAACTGCGCCCTTCAAACAATACTTACGTGTTGAAGGATGGCAATTTCAACAAAACACAGCACAGATCTTGGCAGAAAAAGTCGTCTATTACAGCACTGATTTCGCATTGCACCAAAACCGTTCTGTATTTTTTTCGTAAAGAGAATTTCTCGTGAACTTCCCCGGAAGAACCAACCCATTATGACCGCTAGCCTAATATGATGCTGGTAATCCACCTACCACCAAAAACAGCTCTTACCCGGCGATGCAGCAGTGCTACAAAATTTCTAACTGTTCCTTATGGTATCTGGTACTAGCAGATTACTAGCAGATCCTTTAACTCTTGCAAGTTATGCAGTTGAGCCTCCGTCTATCGGATTTTCTGTTCCAACACAAACCACAGATGCTCGATTGGATTGATGTCTGGGGAATTTGGAATACCTGGAAGTCTTCCTCATGTTCCGCGAACTATTCTCGAACAATCCGGGAAGATCGGATTTGCTGTTCCAAAACAAACCACAGATGCTCGATTGGATTGATGTCTGGGGAATTTGGAATACCTGGAAGTCTTCCTCATGTTCCGCGAACTATTCTCGAACAATCCGGGTAGATCGGATTTGCTGTTCCAAAACAAACCACAGATGCTCGATTGGATTGATGTCTGGGGAATTTGGAATACCTGGAAGTCTTCCTCATGTTCCGCGAATTATTCTCGAACAATCCGGGAAGATCGGATTTGCTGTTCCAAAACAAACCACAGATGCTCGATTGGATTGATGTCTGGGGAATTTGGAATGCCTGGAAGTCTTCCTCATGTTCCGCGAACTATTCTCGAACAATCCGGGAAGATCGGATTTGCTGTTCCAAAACAAACCACAGATGCTCGATTGGATTGATGTCTGGGGAATTTGGAATGCCTGGAAGTCTTCCTCATGTTCCGCGAACTATTCTCGAACAATCCGGGAAGATCGGATTTGCTGTTCCAAAACAAACCACAGGTGCTCGATTGGATTGATGTCTGGGGAATTTTGAATGCCTGGAAGTCTTCCTCATGTTCCGCGAACCATTCGCCAACAATCCGGGTAGATCGGATTTGCTGTTCCAAAACAGACCACAGATGCTCGATTGGATTGATGTCTGGGGAATTTGGAATGCCTGGAAGTCTTCCTCATGTTCCGCGAACCATTCTCGAATAATTCGGGCAGTGTGGCATGACGCATTATGCTGATGAAATGAGGCACTACTAGAGGGGAATATCGTTGCCATGAAAGAATGTACCTGATCTGCAATGATGTTTACGTTGGTGGTAGACGTCACAGTTTTCTGCACATGAACTACCGGACCCAGGATTTTCCAAATATTACCCTAAGCACCACACTTCTTCCACTGACTTGTTTTCGTCCCACGGTGTATCCTTGTGCCAACACTTACCCAGGTAAACGATCCACTCGTACCCGGCCGTTCACATGATGAAACAAGAAATAAGATTCATCGGACCAAAAGACTTTCTTCCAATCACTCAAAATCCAGTTTTGATCATTGCGTGTCCATTATGGGTTCTTTCGACGGTGATCCCAGAGAGGTTTGAATAAAATATCTGGAGATGTCCTAGTTCATGGAGCAGTACCACTTTGCGTGAAGCCTATAACCGCAAGAGACAACCGTCAAAGTGTGGGAAAGCTGATGGTTTTCAAGGCTATCGCAATGCATTTTGTGTTGGCCGAATCGCCTACTTTCGTCGCAGTTTCCAATTTCGCATCGTAACTTGTTGCCAATTTTGTGAGAAAATGCTGAATTTATAAAATTCTTAATTACTTTGAGGCTCCTTCCTATTTTTATTTTAAATTGAAATACACGAACGTTAGTGTGAATTCTAAACAAAACATAATCTTAAAATTGAATGCCCAACTCGTATAAGAAATATAATTCACTCCTGTTTGATATTAACACGGTTTCTGCAACCAAATAACACATAATTCCAAAATATACGCAGTTGAAATTACATAGGTGACATGTAAACAACGTCAAATTCCCACTGTTAGCGTCTTCACGGTTAAGGACTCATGGTATCTCCAGAAGTACTATTCTAACCTCCTTGGGTGACCCCTGGTCAGCATGGACACTCCCAGCGGAATGCTGCTATGCATACCCATTTTCCGCAGGATTTCGGGTTTTTGTATTGTGACATATTGCTCTCGTTATCTGCATTCAAACTGCCGGCGAGATGCACCACAATATCCTGTTCCAAACAGGATAGCTTATCGTTCACTTCTAGCATTGATCAGCAGTGTATGGTCCACAACTTGCCGGCGGGTTGTGGTTTCTCGCTCCTCTGACTACGTTTGAAGGTTCTAACCATGGCTGACCTTGAGCAACCTACAGGCCTTGCCCTGTTGAAAACGCTCCATTCGTCTGGCCATTACAGTTTGGCCTTTGACAAACTCTCGTAAGTCCGCTGCCTTTACATCTGAATAACAAGAACACTGATTAACAGAGCGCAGTACAGAGGTCATTAATAACATTTCATGACCATCACACGCACCGCAGTTTACCTGCAGTTGCTTAGATTTTCATAAAGATGCGCTAGTCATAATGTTTTGGTCCTTCGATGTATGGTAACAGTAATTTTGTGAGATGAGTCACATCACCTGGAAAATCCTCATGCAATTGCAGGTAACATCCAATCAAATCATTTCACCCCTAGCTAAAACTGTTGTCCTCGAAAAATTGCCCAAGAAATAATCATACCGCCTCCACGATTGTACTCACCCTCTGCTCTGACAATGTGAAATTCGATAAAACTTGAGATTACATAAAGTTACGAACATTTCTAGGTGCGTATTAACCATAACTAAGTCATTGTGTAGTCTTCCAAACAGTTTGATCCAAAAAACTTTATACTGCAACTAATATCTTTAATTGGTATACCTTCCTTTTGTGTTTCTATTTTCTCATGTAACTTTGATTACTTTTTGGTTCAACGTTTTCTCACTGAACAACAATTACTTTCCCAGACAGCTTTTACAGCATGGCAAGACTGACAGTGCGTCAAAGTTAGATATGACAACATTGAATGTAAAAGGGTAGAGTTGTTGTGATGTCGAGAGATTGCGAGTATATTGTTGAACGTACTAGTATAGAACCTGTTGAGATAGTGTATGATCGACTATTACTGTTTTGTAATTGAATTGCGTGAATACCGGAGGGCCACGTTGTGAGTGGAGAAATATTTTCTTCACTCAAGACCTGGGGGTCCTGCATGAAGAATAAAGCGTCAGCTTTCTTAATGTAACTCTCTTATCTCTTATATTGTTTTTTTTTTCTGGTTGTTATCTGTCACTTAATAATTCAAGAAGTTGAATATACACTCATTGTCAAAAAAACTAGTTGCACCTAGAAGGAAGTGTCGGATTGCAATGCTGTTCGAGAAGAAAGTAAAGGTTACCAGGAACAATAAATGATTAAACATTGAGACTGATATGGAAAAGATTTATTGAGTTACACGCGAATAAGTAGTGTCTCTCAGTATGGCGCCGGACAGCCATATTTTCTCACACAGCATGCTAGACTTCACGGCATGGAGTTGTACAGGTTTCTAATGGGGACGTGCGATAAGCCATTCCATGCAGTTTGAAACTTCTCACGCAGTTCCTGCAGATCGTGCGGTTAGGGTGGAGTGTAGATAGCGCGTCCAATAGCGTCCGACACACTTTCAATCGGCGATAGGTCTGGCGATGCGGCTGGCCATGGCAGAGTGTCACTGCCTTGAAGGCAAGCTCTCGAGACAGCAGCAGTATGAGGACGAGCGTTGTCCTGTTGGAAAATCGCACCGGAGTGAGCGTTCAGAAAAGGTAGGACCACTGGTTGCAGGACCTCATTAACGTAACGTTGGGCTGTCAAAGTGCCTGTAATTAACACCAAAGGTTATCTGGCATCGTAGGCAATTGCACCCCACACCATGGCACCAGGTCTTCAGGACATGTGACGCTCGACAACAAACCGTTCGTTCATCTTGGCGCTGACCAAGGTGATCAACGCCAAGATGAACGGGTGGAGACGTCCACACGTGGATTCGGTGGCCGTCTCCTCCAAGATAAAAGCGGGACTCGTCACTGAAGATCTCCCGCTCACATTCTGAGTCGTTCCATGGCAGTCTTTGGAGACGATGAAATAGTGTTAAGTGCAGTCGTTGCAACGTTCTGCGGTTGTAGTCCTACGTCGTGTAGCCGTCTGCCAATGGTGCTGGCACTAATCGGACGATGCCTGGAGGGCACCACTGCTCGCTGAATATCCGCAATCATGGCTGTTGGGTCACTCCGCGCATGTCGGACAACCCGTCGGTCCTCTCCCTCCGTGGTTCGTCTAGGTCTCCCAGACCCTTCCTGTCGCTGCTGCGTGCCTTGTTCTATCCACTGCTGCCAACATCGGGGTTTGGTATCCGCACCACCGGTATGGTGTGCAATACGGCGATAAGAATACCCCTTTACCCGGAGCCCGACGACGCGGCCCCTATCGAACTCCTCCAACTGCTTGAATTGCTTCTGAACTTTTCTCAGAGGCATACTTCACTTGCATAGAATGCAACCAACACAACAGCACGAGTCAGAATGGCAGGCAAGCGCAACGGAACAACCTTATATAGCTAGTCAAGCACAGCGCTACGACCCCTCTTTTCTTGCGTCACATGCGCGGCCGAACGTGATACTTGAACAATTTGCGTCTCACGATGTCAAACCTACCCACCAAGTTTCATTCCAATCGGTTGCTTCCTTCTGGGTGCACCTATTTTTTTACGATGAGTGTATGTTCTATGAAGTTTTCTAAGGACATTTAGCAAAGAACTGATAGCGTGCTTTCGAATTTCCTCAAGAAAATACACTGATGTTCAAAATTAAAGTCCATAAGGCCTTCTCAGGGATAAAAAGGAAAGCACGTAACAGCAGGTAGACGTTTGGCAGACACACAATCATAAGGGTACTAAACATTTTATAGTAACAAACAAATATGTACATATTTTACGTATACAGTCACCACATCCGCAAAGTTCACATCCACCACATCCGCAAAAGTCACCAAGGTGCGATGTTCACATCCGCAAAGTTCACATCCGCAAAAGTCACCAAGGTGCGATGTAGGAATGTAACCTAAGAGTGCTTTAAAAAGGACTCTCATCCTTAAAATGCTGAGAGTGGCTTTGAACTTTTTATCCCGAACCGCTGTCATGCTTATTAAAGGATGAGAGCGGCTCGGGAAGGGTTCTGGGAGAGAGGGTACGTGTCGTACCAGAGCGTTCTAGACATGATCTATAGGATTCATGGCCTGAGACCGGGATGGTCAGTCAATACGCCGAATATTTACGTTTTGCAGAAAATCATCGACGAGCTTAGCTCTGTGCGGGAGAACGTGTTTTCCCGTTAAAAGCATATGAGGGATAACATCTTCCCGGAAATGTCTGACATAGAGCTCTAGGATCTCGTCCTTATAACGCTCAGCATTTGCACTTTTTCCTGAGAACACGTGGGGTTATCCGGCCTTTGAACATAATGCCACCCCACATGGGCAAACCACTACTGCCTCGGAAGAAGTCTTGTTTGCAAGATCATTACTGGTTCCCTGTTTGCTCCAGATGAAATGCCGATGAGGATCTGTTTGCAGACTGATTCTTGATTCCTCTGAAAAAGAACGCCGGCCCCTAAATCTGGGCTTCAGGAACGATGTCTACACTAGTTGAAGCAAGCTTTCCTATGTGACGAGCTTACAAAAACACAAATAATGAGTCTCCTGGAATAAAGGCTAATTGCATTAAGCCTTTGATATATCGTTTGCCTTGTTATCGTTGTCCCAGTGGCAGCAGTTAGCTCCGACGACAACTGCAGGGTTGCATAGGACCTATGATGTCATGCGGTTAAAGCGACACAACGGTTCTAGTTAGGTGTCGTACGCCTTGGATGACCTTGGCCAGGCCATCCTGTGACACACCATTGGTGTTGCCAAGTTGCTTCTGTAACCGTAAAACCATTCTGAGGTTGGTATTCAAGTGCCTTGCGAGCTAGAGGGATAAGACTGGCCTGCTTCTAGTCTCCTTGCATAAAGGTCAATTGCATTAAGCCTTTGATATATCGTTTGCCTTGTTATCGTTGTCCCAGTGTCAGCTGTTAGCTCCGAAGACAGCTGCAGGGTTTCATAGGACTTATGGTGCCATGCGGTTAAAGCGACATAACTGTTCTAGTGAGGTGTCGTACGCCTTGGATGACCTTGGCCAGGCCATCCTGTGACACACCATTGGTGTTGCCAAGTTGCTTCCGTAACCGTAAAA
Organism: Macrothele yani; assembly: GCA_039090855.1. Classification (NCBI taxonomy): domain Eukaryota; kingdom Metazoa; phylum Arthropoda; class Arachnida; order Araneae; family Macrothelidae; genus Macrothele; species Macrothele yani. The sequence continues at coordinate 124,187,496 of CM077003.1, read as the reverse complement.
CCAATCTGAGGTTGGTATTCAAGTGCCTTGCAAGCTAGAGGTCTAAGACTGGCCTGCTTCTAGTCGTCCTATCGCTTTCCAAAATACAGCATCGGATACACGTGTATGAAACATAAGGAAAACGTTTGAAGCCCCCGAAATGCTTTTTACGTGTGCCGTAAGAAGCATTCCGGTGAATACCGCAGTCGTTCCCTGTTGGCTGTAAGTATGTTACTCGATATACATACTGGAAAGCATTTTGCTCACTGATCTGCAAATTTCACTGCGGGGATTTGTTTCTTGTGTCAATTTGCATATGTCCTGTGAGCATCGTATCATTTCATTTAGTGCTTTGCATTTTTTGCCCGCTAAGCGGACTTTATTGGACACCAGTGTATATGTCTCTAAATATCAATTGAATTCTGTCCTTGTTTACTCAAAATCTACTCTCAAAACCCCTGGGTAATGCACTCTGACAGTAGCTAAATTTCCTTTTCTAGAAATTTAAAATAAAACAAATAAGACAGTTTATTTTTAAGGAACTAGTGTAGTTGAAAATGAAGTCTTATTTACCCTTGAATCCTTTCGTTTCACTTAATATTATGCAATTATCGGTTTAATCGAAATACTTGCATAAGTAACAACAGCTGTCACCTTCTTCTCCATCTGCTGATTGGTTTGCTTTCTCCGTTCGTCTTTTCCTTATTCTTCTGCATAACAAAAAGCACTGAAAGCGAGAAAATTTCTTTTTCATTTTGAGCCCAGTCAAGCGCCATTTTGGTCACTAGTAATTGGATTACTGAAAACGCTAAATTAACTTTCAACCATTTTAATGAGATGCTGCCAGTTTCTATTTAATAATTTTATATTCAAAAACTGCTTTTTAACCAAACCGTTTCCCAAAAGAATCTGGGGCAAAAAATGTAATTAAAATTTTTATGAAATCGTGCCTTTTGTTTGACATCTTTATTTGTAACATCGCGATCATTTCCAGTGAGAGTTTTTTTATGAAAATGCGCTGCTACGAACTACATTTTTCAGCATTTTCTGAGTTTTTTTTTTAGTCGAACAAAGGCGAACTTTAATAATTATTTAGTTATTACTTAACTGATATAAATTAAAAATACCGCATTGCAGCCATTCTCCAATTACATGCAGATTATGTTAGCCAAAGCTGCAGCTTAAAGTCAAGAGTAGAGGTGAGATTCAATTTAAAGAAGTCAATTGGTTAAATTAAGGAAGAAAAATCAAAACAAAAAAAAAAGATTGAAAATCGTCGTTATTATTTCGTAATGCATTCATTTATTTCGTAATGCATGCAATATGAAACCTCTCAACAAAGGCGGTAAATTATTTTTTTTAGCAGGGTCTATTTTTGGGAGGAACGCATCTTCGCGAAAGGCAGAGGACGTGTAACCCAAATAATGCTCCACTTTAACCATCAGAGCTATCTTCCTTGATCAGAAAACTGCCTTTTTATTTCCGTACAACAAACCAAAACAGGAATGTTTATCTAAACTTTCTGGCTTCTTAACTGCATAGTGTCGACACCCTCACAGAATGAAACCTTGCGTAGTCGCATATCAAAAATGAATTTACGAGATTCGGGTCTCCGACTGTGTGCGCAGGCGTCCAGAGTAAGGGTTGTGGCATAAAAGCAACGACATTGAAATGCGAAAACACTTATTGAATTGACAAACTATGTTTAAACACGAGTATCACAAATTGAAGTTCACGAACACACTACGCTGGGGGTATCTGAGCTGCAAAAGAAAGGTTCTCACGGAGGTCACTCGACCACTGGCAGTGTTACAGGCACAGAACTTCGCGGCACACCAGGTGTTTGAACCTGTTGTGGTCAAATGCGTCCTGTCCTTTAATAGCGGCCTTTAGGATTTCGTATATCATGTAGGGCGTCGTACAGCCTGTTCGTTTTGTTCTCGAGCATGCTCTATGAGATTCGCATCAGGAGAGAGTAATTGCTCCTCCATCCACACGATAGTTGCCTCCTGGAGATGCGCATTTGCCATCCTCGCACGGTAAGATTGGACGCTGAGGTTTTGTAGGATGAACTCTTCAGCTGTATTCAAATCTTAGTGCTGCTAAACTGGAAGGATACTGTTGCTGCCAGTTAGCGGAGGACTGCCCGAAGCATCACTGAATCACCCCCCTAATGAGCCCTTCGCCGTGGTTCTGAATATATGAGGAGGTTCCTGGATCTTTTCACACGAACACATTGTCTTCATCCGTCTTGGACTATGCGGATCATTTGGGGTATGGGGGCTATCGACCACCATGAGCAACTCTGAGAGCCATAAGGAGTCACCCGTCCCTAATTTGAAGATACTGGAGAAAAGGAGAAAAGCCAGCAACATACTGTAGACCCAACGCAGCAACCTTGCCTTATCAATGATTTGAACTCGCGCGCAAATCATGAGTTAAAAATCATCCATTCAGACATCAGGGTGACCTAGACTTTTTCGGTAATCATCCGTGAGAGAACGTGGAGCCTTGGGAAGATTTCCAGAATACCAGGTTGACAGGATACAAGTATCTGGGTGCTTGTCCTGACAGCTGTTTACATCGAATGCGACGTCGTGTAAGCCTTTCTTGACTGTTTCAGGTGATACTGTGGATCCAGAAATGAATGGCCTCTTTCTGTGTCCATCTCTAAATACCATATCTGCGTATCGACAGTCTGATAAATTATTTTCGTATTTGATAAATAATAATCCCTGATGCAATTTTTCTGACATGGTGCTACACGTCGGATAAGAAAATTCTATTTTTTTTTTAGTGAGGAAAGATCAGAATAGAAATTTCCTGTGGATTACAGCTCGCCGCCCCGGTGTCGTTGCGGTCTCAGCGCTGGCTTCTGACCATTCGTCCGTGATGACTGACTATTACTTTTTGACTGATTAGCTGCTGAATAGTCTACATGTATAACAATGGCGACGAACTAAAAAAGGAAAGAGATGTTAGAGTCAGATGTTTGTAGTCAGTAGCATGATGTCCGAGTCAAGATAATTAGTACTGCCCCATCAAGCCTTGGCTCACTGAGCTGAGAACAAAGGACTAGAAGTGAGTGTATCTCACAAATGGCAGGTTTATAGTCGGTAGTGACAGGGGGAAAAGAATTGTTTTGCTGTACCTTTCGTAAAATCGAACTGCTGTGTAAACATTTCTGTTTGGGCAGCGCAAAAATAATTTGAGCACCATTTGGTTCAGGTACATCGGTACCTAAAAGGGTGAATTTATGTTTCGCCAGATTTGAAAATAAATTTAAACTGAAAAAAAAAGTCGTTTACCAAACCGAAAGAGTCAAAAAGCGACCCAAATGAATCGGACGCACAAACGATTTCCGTGAGTCATTCCATGAGAAAATCCTTCACCCGAAATGCCAACAAACGAAACGAAACGAAACGAATGAATCAGTGTAAATGAATCGCTTTAGTACGTCGAATCGGAAGAATCGGTTCCTTAAAAGAAGAATCTACTTGCCCATTCGTGCTGTAAAATTGAGCGTCAGAGCTCTACAAGGCCTTTTAGTGACGTCACATGGAAACCTAAGCTTCGGATTGGTTTCCAACGCTGACTTGTGTGACGTCAAACACGACACCGACGTATCAATACGTGTTACATGGGAGTGACGTCAAAAACGAAGGGAACTCATCTCTCTGATATCATGGCCTTGGGCCCACCCTAGATATCTGATGTCGGCCGCCCCGGTGGCGCAGTGGTCTAAGCGATGGCCTCTGATCATTCGTCCGAAAGGGGCCCGGGTTCGAATCCCGATGAGGCATGGATGTTGTGTTTGTCTTACGGCACTGGCTCTCTCCCTTCCCTGAAACCAGTGACCCTAAATTAGGGACGGGCGACTGCTTATAGCCCATTGAGTTGCTCACGGTGGTCGTTAAACCTCCAAAAAAAAAAAAAAATCTGATGTCACGTGTCGTAAATGTCTGGGTGCGGAAATATTTAGATAACGCTCGGAACCTTTCGAGAGCCTTCTGAAATTTTCAGTTTGTGACGTAATGTTGGCGCTCTAAAGAAATTTCGTATTTCTGAGATTTTCGGCTTGGGAATTTTCAGATTAGGCATACTCAACTCGTACTAGCTTACTCTGAATGCAAAGGGTTACTGGTTTCTTCTTAAATTTCTCTTTATCCCTACTTTTAGCTCTCATTTTCTTTCACACACAAAAGTGCTTACTAATATATTTATTTACGATTGACACGAGATGATAATCAAATTATAGTATGCTTTAAAATAGAAATAATCCGAGGAATAATCGAAAAAACAGTAATAGAAAATCTAAAATATTTTCGAAACGCCTTGAAATAAAAAAAAAGAAAGTGATCAAAACTGAACGACAAAGAGCACTGCACTCACAGAATCTCAAATATTCCTTCCTCAGCTAAGGGACCTGGATATCAGCTGAAAAGTCCTACATCAAAGCAAAAGATTTTTTTTTTTTGCTGATGAAATAAAGATAAGGATTACATCTCAAAGATCTGTCATTGCCTCTTAAGATAGATAGGATTTAAAATGACAGAACAACAAGTACGTCAAGCCAATTCCATTGCGTAACGTCTGCACCTTTCTAAGTAGTTTTAAGTGGAAAGTCAGCTTTGAAACTTAATTGAATCTGGCAGAAAGGAAATTCTGACATATGCTCTGTAGGCGGTCCGAAAGATATTCGAGCAGAACTTTTTTAAATTCAGTGGATAAGTGGTACCAAGAAATATATGAATTAATGCTGAGAAGCACTTCAGTGTATCCCTAAAGTAAAAACACTAGTAAGTTTACTACATTAGTAAGTATAAAACGTGAGAATGCTTTTAGTGAACCATTAATCTGCATATGAGTGTATTTGAGAAACAGAATGCTCTTGGGATTTACGGATACCTCTAAATATGTATTTTAAGCAAACGTTATCACGAAAACATATATTAAATGTTTCATAAAATATACATATTTTGTGGATAAGAAAATTTCCCGGAACATGCTTGGCAACCAGAATGTATTAATCTGAATAGCCCGTCCATTATTATTGTTATTATTATTGGAAATTCATCGCAAGTGAGCTCATTGTGTTATATACCATTCTTGGCTCAGTGTTGGGAATTTTAGCAAACATTTTCACAACTTGTAGACCAATAACATCCAACAGTCATCTTATTAAAAACATTTGAAACATATATCATCTTTCTTTAGAATAAATTTACACGAAAACCATCTATTTTTCAATGCCGAAAATGTCCACTTCTTTCACCTATAACAATAAAGCGAATTCCATTTTACTTTTGCATAGAACCCCAAATTTACCGTTACTTTCGCTGTTGAAGTAAATTGTTACAATAAATTTCTAAAGTAATTCGCACTTTTAAGGTTTGCCTGCATTTTAAACGTACATGGAAAAATAAAAGAAATTATATATCGCTGTCCTTTGGAAATCGTGAGGGTTTCCTTTCTTAAAAACATCGCTTTTGTTGAATTTACGAACTTATGGGGAGAATAAGGTTAGAAGAACTGAATTCACAAATCAAGCTCTTGCAATCATTCAAACATCTGTTTACTCTACAATAAAGTCAAACAACAACGGAAAATTAAAGAAAAATAGAGCATATACTATACTGACAAAAGTCACCGTACACCTAGAAGAGAAACACAACATAATATTTATTGACATACATTAGTACGATGCCGGTCTACTTTTGGGTTTAATGTATGCACTGACCCTTCGAGACATGCTTTCGACAAGGTTTTGGAATACAGCAATAGGTATGCGCTTCCATTTAGTACATAATGCTGCCGCTAACTGCTGCTTAGTAGTAGGCCTTGGTTCCAAACTTCTTACGCGGTGCTCTATGGGATTAATATCAGGGCTCTGCGCTGGCCATTCCACACACGATACGGAATTATCGTCAAACTACGCCATTACAGTCCTTGCTTTATGGATCGGTGCATTATCCTACTGGTATCAACAAGGCTCGGTGCATTATCCTGCTTGTGTCAACAAGGCTCGGTGCATTATCCTGCTTGTGTCAACAAGGCTCGGTTCAATAGTATTGCCACAGAGTTGGTAGGGCATAATTGTCCATAATATCAAGGTAGACGTGCTGGTTAACAGGTTTCTCTACGATAACCAATGGGCTGGAACCATACCACGAAAAACACCCCACATGAGCACGCTGCCAGCTCCAAACTTGATCATAGGAACAGTACACTTTTGTAAATAGCTTTCCCCCGGCTGCCACCATACCCACACACGGCCATCAGACTGATGGATCGTGTATCTGGATACATCAATCCATAGGACCCGTTTCCATTGATCTACGGTGCACGATAAATGTTCTTTACATAATGCTAAACGACGAGTAGCATTCCGAGTGGAGATGAAAGGCTCATGAGCAGGCACACGACCACGGTAACTCATGGAATAAAGTTTTCTGCGAATGGTACGTGTACATACCGAAGTTCCAGCATTTTTACTCACCTGTACACTGAGATCTTGCGCAGTACTCCGTCGATTAGCTGCAACTACTCTCCTGAGTATTAACAAATTTTATTGAACTTTTAGGCATAAAATAATACAGGCGCACCACAAAGTGGGGAAAAACAATAATTAAACAATGAATGAAAGTAATGACATTATCAACAGATGAATGCGGCTACGCCGGTCAAGATAATATGAAAAATGCTAAAAACTACAACAAGGTGGTAAAATACACGATACGCAGAGACAGCAAAGTACACGAAAGCAATTACAATTGGCACTGGCAATAGCCAGGATGTAATCGAGGAACGCCTAACAACAGAAAAGGACATCCAACACGGCACTCTATTAACAATCAGGAAAACCGGAAATAGAAACAATAAATACAGTAAGCACTGTACACCAACAGTGCGCAACAAACCCGGTAAAATTCACACGAATACCACTCAAGCGAGTGATTCTGAAGACAAGATTAAGGCGTGCCACACTGAGCGACGCTAAACAATGAGAAAACAGATCTACAAGTGAACGGGCATCACCACTTAAGAACATAGAGGGAAAACATAAAGGAACAACATAGCATCATGCACAATTTGAAAAACGGTACAAATAAATGTGAGCCCAATGACACCGACTCGAACAGAAATCGCACGAGGTTTGGAGATACAATACAGAACGCCAAAAACGCAAGGGCAAAACCCCCGGGGCACAACGGGGATACAAAACAAACAAGAAATACAAACAGCACGGTGCACTGTGAACAGGAAAAATACGCGTAAGAGATAGTAGATAATGACAGCAATCACAGTACCAGAGAAATAATACAGATTACGGTAAGTTACATAATACGCGCTACAGGTGAATGGCAAGCGCCAACTAAACAAAAACAGAACAATAAAAATTACAATTCACACTTGATGGTAAGCTCAATTCACAAAAATCGACATTGATACAAAATTTATAGTGACCCTGGACTCGACCAAGGATCAAAGGATCACAAAGGAACTAGTACCAACAGAAATGCCGAAAAAAAGTACACTGTATACATACAAGAAAACTGAAAAAATTGTACAAATTCAAGAAACACAATAACAAGAACAAGGCATGAACAACACGGTAAACACTATTAGGCTTCGACGTCTTCTATCACTAATTTCTTTTGATCTGCCGGTAGGTTTTGCTGCTTCGGATACGCCATGTGTCTTCCACTTATTCAGTACATCCAAAACAGTTGACTTGGGTATGTTTAAACGCCTCTCGGTTTCTCTTATGGACAACCCACTAATATAACACCCAACAGTCTTTCCTTTCTCAAAGTCAGTTCTCTCCTGCCGCGACATTTTCATTCAACTTCACAGTGCGATATGATAGCAGTCAGTTGCAGGTTTGTTTTTATACCGTTTGCAGCTGCACCGCGCATCTTAACAATGCAGCGGATCCGTTCGTTTGGTTTTCAAGGGGTGTCCGGTGACTTTTGTCAATATAGTGTATGTTGGAAGATATACTATGATCAATTTGTCTTTCTAAATATTCAGAGCTTGAGCAGTACTCACAGAACAATGCGAAGCTGTAGACATTAAAATTAATTAGCATTTTGAAGCGAGAGAAATATGTGTAAGAGATGCCAACAAATCTTAATAATCAAACCTAATTTGTTAGATAGACATCAGACTTGAGTATTTTATTACGACTTTTTTTTGTACATTGCAAGCTCCTGATATACCTTCCCCAAAACTGACTGTAAAATATTTTTTATTTGAACTGTTGATCATAAATGGTTCAGTTAAGTATGCTGAAAATCGTGAAAACAATTTTGCCATTTCAAATTTAATCCGTCAACTCGTCTTTTAGCTGTAATTTGGATCATTTTTCCTTGAAAATTTTGGTTTTAGCAAAAGAAAATGAAAGAAAGAAAATAAAGAAAAAAAATCACAGTGAAAATAATCCAAATGTCAGTGAATAAACAAAGACTTCGCTCTCTCCACGTTTAGCAACGCACAGCAACCGAAAAATTGTTTATTCGGCCGACGCCGGCGAATTGAATCCCGGATCTCTCGATATCTTGCCGTGGTGTAAGGCTAACGCGCTCCGCTAGATATCGAGAGATCCGGGATTCGAATCCCCTGCGGCGGCCGAATAAACAAAAAATCACGAGTCTCTTGAAGACCCCATTTCCAACTAAATCCCCATGAAGATCATTTTGAGAGTTGAAATTTGCTCGTGCCACAAAGCAAATTTCCTATGCAATTAATTTTTATATTTATTTGGTCACTAATAACTTACTGCGCAATGGTATTGTTATCTCCTGTTTAAATAGAACCTTCTCTACGAGGGTCATTTCAAAAGTTTTCACACTGTGGGTTACCTCTTAAACAACGAATTTATTTCACAACATTCCTTTTTACCGGCCTTCGAAGTAATCTCCATGTTTCTTTATCACAACGGCAAAACGTTTAGGCAAGTCTTGTATTCCAGTCACGACACCTCCATTGTTGAGGCGTCGGATTACTCGGGACACCTCAACATACCTTTACAGGCCTTCGAAGTAATCTCCATGTTTCTTTATGACAACGGCAAAACGTTTGGGCAAGTCTTGTATTCCAGTCAGGACACCTCCATTGTTGAGGCGTCGGATTACTCGGGACACCTCAACATACCTTTACAGGCCTTTGAAGTAATCTCCATGTTTCTTTATGACAACGGCAAAACGTTTGGGCAAGTCTTGTATTCCAGTCAGGACACCTCCATTGTTGAGGCGTCGGATTACTCGGGACACCTCAACATACCTTTACAGGCCTTCGAAGTAATCTCCATGTTTCTTTATGACACCTGCCCAACGTTTGGGCAAGTCTTGTATTCCAGTCAGGACCCCTCCATTGTTGAGGCGTCTGATTACTCGGGTCACTTCAACATACCTTTACAGGCCTTCGAAGTAATCTCCATGTTTCTTTATGACAACGGCAAAACGTTTGGGCAAGTCTTGTATTCCAGTCAGGACACCTCCATTGTTGAGGCGTCGGATTACTCGGGACACCTCAACATACCTTTACAGGCCTTTGAAGTAATCTCCATGTTTCTTTATGACAGCGGCCCAACGTTTGGGCAAGTCTTGTATTCCAGTTAGGACACCTCCATTGTTGAGGCGTCGGATTACTCGGGACACCTCAACATACCTTTACAGGCCTTTGAAGTAATCTCCATGTTTCTTTATGACAGCGGCCCAACGTTTGGGCAAGTCTTGTATTCCAGTCAGGACCCCTCCATTGTTGAGGCGTCTGATTACTCGGGTCACTTCAACATACCTTTACAGGCCTTCGAAGTAATCTCCATGTTTCTTTATGACAACGGCAAAACGTTTGGGCAAGTTTTGTATTCCAGTCAGACACCTCCATGGTTGAGGCGTCGGATTACTCGGGACACCTCAACATACCTTTACAGGCCTTTGAAGTAATCTCCACGTTTCTTTATGACAACGGCAAAACGTTTGGGCAAGTCTTGTATTCCAGTCAGGACCCCTCCATTGTTGAGGCGTCTGATTACTCGGGTCACTTCAACATACCTTTACAGGCCTTCGAAGTAATCTCCATGTTTCTTTATGACAACGGCAAAACGTTTGGGCAAGTCTTGTATTCCAGTCAGGACACCTCCATTGTTGAGGCGTCGGATTACTCGGGACACCTCAACATACCTTTACAGGCCTTCGAAGTAATCTCCATGTTTCTTTATGACAACGGCAAAACGTTTGGGCAAGTCTTGTATTCCAGTCAGGACACCTCCATTGTTGAGGCGTCGGATTACTCGGGACACCTCAACATATCTTTTCAGGCCTTTGAAGTAATCTCCATGTTTCTTTATGACAGCGGCCCAACGTTTGGGCAAGTCTTGTATTCCAGTCAGGACACCTCCATTGTTGAGGCGTCGGATTACTCGGGACACCTCAACATACCTGTACAGGCCTTTGAAGTAATCTCCATGTTTGTTTACGACAACGGCAAAACGTTTGGGCAAGTCTTGTATTCCAGTCAGAACACCTCCATTGTTGAGGTGTCGGATTACTCGGGACTCCTCAACATACCTTTACAGGCCTTCGAAGTAATCTTCATGTTTTTTTATGACAAGGGAAAACGTTTGAGCAAGTCTTGTATTCCAGTGAGAACATCTCCATTGTTGAGGCGTCGGATTATTCGGGACACCTCAACACACCTTTACAGGCCTTCGAATTAATCTCCATGTTTCTTTATGACAACGGCAAAACGTTTGGGCAAGTCTTGTATTCCAGTCAGGACACCTCTGTTGTTGAGGCGTCAGATTACTCATGTCACCTCATTAGAAACATCCTGAATCGTTTCCCGCGGATTGGCTTCTTCAGTTTCTGGCGAGGTGATACTGGATGTTTCCCCTGAGCGAACTAAGATTTCAGTTCTGGTTCAAAATCTCGTATCCAGGTTTCGTCTATAGCAACAGTTATTCTGTCCAAAAGCTGCTCGTCTTCTGTCTCGTAGCACTGAAGCAGTTCTGCGATCCCTTTGCAAACAGCTTGCTGCTCTTCCCTCAGATTATGCGGAACCCATTTGGCAGCCACTTTTCTCTTCTGTAATTTTTTCAGTTAGTATTCTGAAAACTGAAGCAGTAGACATGTTTGCTTCATGTGCAACCTCTTCACATATTTTCCGTCGATCTTCTTCCAAAATGCTGTTGCCGATAACCACAGAAGTGTTGTCCGTTGCATCTGATGGCCGGCCGCTTCTTGGGACGTCTTTGGTGCTTTCTCGACCTTGGCGGAAACGAGAAGCCCACCGTGACACTGTTGCTATGATCCACTACACAAATCCCAAATACTTCACACAAAGCTTTATGAATTTCGGTAGGGAATTTTCCTCGCAAAGTTTCAATTTTAATGTAGGATCGCTTGTCACTACGCGAGATCTGGCCTGACTTACTTTCTTCCTCCCATGGGCGTACTGATAGCCCATGCAACCCCCGCATTGCGAAGGGGTCTCACGGCTAAGAGGGCCTCTAGCCTTAATTGGTGGATTTTACAAAACATTTTGCTGAAACTTCATTTTTAACTTGTTACAGAAATAGCCAGGAATTTTTGTCGGTAGGTTTAAATGACGTATTAAAAAGAAAAGCATTTTTTTTTTTTTTTTTAGTAAATAAGTAAAATCATCAAAAATTCATTTTCGCCTTAGTTTATAGAAACTGAGAGACGGGAAAGCAGCTATTCCAGAGAACCTGAGGCTCCTTTTTAATACCAATGCAGTAGTTCCTACACGTGCGTATTAACAAGAGAATGTGATTGACAATTTTATATCTGTGAGAATAAAGCGTTATGTGTATTACAGCTGTTTGCACATAACTACGCATGTTTTAGAATGTAATGAACTAAAGGATGTGTACTTCGCGGGAACGAAAAATTAGAACTTTTTTTTATAGCGGGGTCAAAAAAAATATTCTTACTATGTGCAAAATATTGCGACATTATGTTAAGTCTGTGTATTTATATTCAAGCGTAAATAATTTTACTCCCTCTCTCTCTCTCTCTCTTTGTCCCACAATTCTTTATTAATGCTCTCTTATTTACTTACTTTTGTTCTGTATTTCCTTATAATTCGGAAAAGGTCATTAGACACTGCCATACGGAAGTTACATGTTTTGGGGTTGTGAGGCATTTCAAAGAGGCTGACCTTAATTCTCTAAAAGAATAAAATTTGCATGTTATGATCAACTTTGACGCAAGTGTTTCGTAGCACTTTGTATTGGTATAAAACTCGAGCAATAATTTTAATAACACCGTGTACTTCCAGGCAATAAAGTGCAACACTTTTGGTTTTACGAAAAAAACCTGTAGGTTCGAAAGAATTTGAATTATTAAAACGGGCATAAAACCTATAATAAAATGAAATTTAAAAATTACATTAATTAAAAGCAAATAGATTTTTGCAAAAGGGACCTCGAAGATATTTTTTTGCGGGTGGGCCCCGAGTTTTTCAGGGACGCCACTTCTTCCATTTCTATAGATAATTTTTCGGAACAGGAACAAAAATTAGCCAGCAAACGTAGACACAACTTTGTTTACTGAAGTCTGACTAACAACTGGCGCAACGATTGGAGCTACTGCATCATCCTACGGGCAGCGCCTGCCCAGTGTGCAAAACTTTTGAAATGACCTACGTATGTATACCAATAATTTTTCGGAACAGGAACAAAAATTAGCCAGCAAACGTAGACACAACTTTGTATACTGAAGTCTGACTAACAACTGGCGCAACGATTGGAGCTACTGCATCATCCTTCGGGCAGCGCCTGCCCAGTGGGCAAAACTTTTGAAATGACCTACGTATGTATACCAATAATTTTTCGGAACAGGAACAAAAATTAGCCAGCAAACGTAGACACAACTTTGTTTACTGAAGTCTGACATACAACTGGCGCAACGATTGGAGCTACTGCATCATCCTACGGGCAGCGCCTGCCCAGTGTGCAAAACTTTTGAAATGACGTAATTATGTATACCAATTATTTTTCGGAACACGAACAAAAATTACCCAGCAAACGTAGACACAACTTTGTTTACTGAAGTCTGACTAACAACTGGCGCAACGATTGGAGCTACTGCATCATCCTACGGGCAGCGCCTGCCCAGTGTGCAAAACTTTTGAAATGACCTACGTATGTATACCAATAATTTTTCGGAACAGGAACAAAAATTAGCCAGCAAACGTAGACACAACTTTGTTTACTGAAGTCTGACATACAACTGGCGCAACGATTGGAGCTACTGCATCATCCTACGGGCAGCGCCTGCCCAGTATGCAAAACTTTTGAAATGACCTACGTATGTATACCAATTATTTTTCGGAACAGGATCAAAAATTAGCCAGCAAACGTAGACACAACTTTGTTTACTGAAGTCTGACTAACAACTGGCGCAACGATTGGAGCTACTGCATTATCCTACGGGCAGCGCCTGCCCAGTGTGCAAAACTTTTGAAATGACCTACGTATGTATACCAATAATATTTCGGAACAGGAACAAAAATTAGCCAGCAAACGTAGACACAACTTTGTTTACTGAAGTCTGACTAACAACTGGCGCAACGATTGGAGCTACTGCATTATCCTACGGGCAGCGCCTGCCCAGTGTGCAAAACTTTTCAAATGACGTACGTATGTATACCAATTATTTTTCGGGACAGGAACAAAAATTAGCCAGCAAACGTAGACACAACTTTGTCGACTGAAGTCTCACTAACAACTGGCGCAACGATTGGAGCTACTGCATCATCCTACGTCCAGCGCCTGACCAGTGTGCAAAACTTTTGAAATGACCTACGTGTGTATACCAATTATTTTTCGGAACAGGAACAAAAATTAGCCAGCAAACGTAGACACAACTTTGTTTACTGAAGTCTGACTAACAACTGGCGCAACGATTGGAGCTACTGCATCATCCTACGGGCAGCGCCTGCCCAGTGTGCAAAACTTTTGAAATGACCTACGTATGTATACCAATTATTTTTCGGAACAGGAACAAAAATTAGCCAGCAAACGTAGACACAACTTTGTTTACTGAAGTCTGACATACAACTGGCGCAACGATTGGAGCTACTGCATCATCCTACGGGCAGCGCCTGCCCAGTGTGCAAAACTTTTGAAATGACCTACGTATGTATACCAATTATTTATCTCAACGCGGCATCATTACACATGAAATCATTGCAGCGGTGGTCAGTGTGGTGATGGAAAACCGCAAAGCGATCTTTAGACGATAAGCGGAGTAGAGACACATTAGCATGGGATCCCTCAGAAGTATCATCCACAATGATCTCGGTTAATTAAAATTCTGTAAACAATGGGTTGTGAAGCACCTACTGATGTAACAAAAGCCAGGACTTATAGGCTTTGCTTTGGAACACATTGCACGCTACCAGGAAGGGAAAAAGTTTCAGTCTCGAATTATCACGAACGGTGAAAATTCATGTCAGCATTTCGGGCCTCCAACAAAATGCTTGGATATTCAGTGGAAACATGCGGCATCACCCTCACTGAAAAACGGCCCGTATCTCCGCTAGTTCAGGAAAGGTCACGCTCAGCTTTTTCTTTGATCAACAACATTGTCCTTTGTATGTTAAGTGTATCACACAGTGGCTAGCCTAGTAAACCAACACTGAAGCGCAGCTTGTTTGTTTGAGGGTTTATCAACCACCGTGAGCAACTTTGTGGGCTATAAGCAGTCGCCCGTCCCTTATTCAGGGCCACTAGCTGTAGAGAGGGAGAGTTCCATACATTATCCATACCTCAGGCCGGGGGATTCGAAACTGGACCCCATCTCGGACGGGTGATCAGAAGTTATCACTTAGACCACTGCGCCACCAGAACGGTGAAGCACAGCCTCAGTCAACGCTTCATTTCAACGACGCTTACATATCTTCATGAAATTTACACTGAAGAGCAATTGAATTAGAGACAGCTGGCGTTATGCAAATGTGGCGCATTGTGCGGCCACGGAAACGACATTACGTATGCAGCGATCCGACAATATAAGGAGTGATGCGACTGGAATCAGTAAGAGTCGGATGCAGTATGGGTAAGACGAAGGATCTAAGCGCATTTGATCGTGGGAAAATTGTTGGGGCTCGACGAGTGGGTCACTCCATTTCGGAAGTCGTGCAGGCACTGGGATTTTCACGAGACATTGTGTCACGGGTGCACCGTGAGTACATCGAATCCGGTAAAACTATCCCTGCGAGGAAAAATTCCGTGGATAACAGCGTGTGGATGAGCGGTGTCATCGTCGGCTAGATCGCACTGTAACAGCGGATAGACGGGCCACAGTGCAAGAAATCACTCGGCAATTTAACGCTGGTGCACAAAAACGTGTAAGCAGGCAGCCACACCATCCAGAACCATCTCCTCGCTATAGGGTACAGAAGCCATCGTCTCACGAGGGTACCGCTGCTGACCGCACATCACAGGGTGCAAAGATTAGCATTGGCGCGAGAACATCGCCACTGGACCCTGGACATGTTGGAAAATGTTGCCTGGACTGGTGAGTCGAGGTTCACGTTGGTACATGCGGATGGCAGGATACGAGTTCGGCGTAAACCACATGAAGCGATGGATCCTTCTTGCCAGCAGGGTACTCTTCAAGCTGGTGGGGGTAGCATTCTCGTCTGGGGACTGTTTACGTGGACTGAAATGGGACTCCTGTTTGGTGTGACATCGTCCCTCACAGGTCAAGGTTACCGGGATATCCTGGATGACCATTTGCTCCCGTTTGTGAGTCTTCAACATCCGACTAGGGACCTCATCCTGCAGTAAGACAATGCACCGTGCCATCGCTCCCGAGTTGTATCCGAATGTTTGAATGAACACTCCACCGACGTGACCTCGCTTCTTTGGCCAGCCAGGTCACGTGACCTCAATCCCATCAAGCACATCTGGGATGTCATCTAGAGAGATTCTCGAGGCTCTGAACCCCTCCATCAAATCTTCGTGAACTGTGGGGGCTTGCTCATGGGTCGTAGATTCGTATGGCTTTCCAACGGTTCCGGTGTCTTGTCGAGTCCATGCCGAGACGAATCGCCGCCGTCATCAGGGTGAAAAGTGGTGCTACACGTTACTAGACAGGTATCTCTAATTCAATTGCTCTTCAGTGTAACTCTAACACTTGGCCGGGAATTAAATTTCAACTGAGTGGGTACTACATTGAGCATTTATATCATGAACTTTATAATCCTTACTCGGTCACGTCAACAATAACAGGGGGAAATAAGATATGTACAGTAATTTTTCAATTACCACGTATTTTCTTTTTGTTTGTGAACTTAGAATTGCGCAGTTGCAGATGTTCAAATGTTATAATAGTTCACGTGCAGAAGCACAAACAGTATTTCTCCTTTTCTATTTTTTTTTCATTTCTCCTACAGATATAAATAAAAGAATACCTGGCTATATTCTGCGCAAAAAAGTTGTTATATTCTGAGAATTTCATTGTATAAAGAAAAAGAAAGTTCCCAACTCATATTTCTTCAGCATACGCATGAAATTATAATAACAGTCTGTTACCTACTGTATTAGAACTCTTAATCTTTTAGACTTAAATAAGAAAAGAAACTGGTTTGACAATCTAAAATAATCATTTTAGGTTCGGAAGGGGAATCTTAAAATTATACGATTAGATTCTAAATGAAACGTTCTGTATTTCGTTTATGAACCACAAAGTAGAACCAAAATTCCTGATGTAACGTTTTCCTGTTTCAGAAGAGTTGCTGGAACGATTTAAAAAAAACATTTTGAATTATTTTCGTCGCATAAAAAATAAATACTTCTAATGTGACGTAACCCATCTCTGACGTCATGTCAAAATAATTTAAATGATATAACGTCCCCCTAGCAGCTGTAAAAAATCGTTTTTTGTTGCAATGACAATACAGCAAAGAGGTACCGCGTGCACTATGCTGATTAGCTATATTTTATTTTTTGTAAGAATCTCACCTTGATATGGAGTGTCACAAAAACACACGAAACAGAGTTTCGTCAAAGTGAAAGAGATGTGTCCCAAATGTGAAAAAATGAACATTACAAAAATCAACATGAACATTACAACAATAAAATGAAGTACACCTATGAGCGTTTCCGTTATAACCACCCCAAGCGGAGAGGAATAAGAGCGCATGGAGACCGAACGGTGGCGCAGGTGAAGTTCACAGAACAACATATATATAACTAGAGGACCGGATTTTGGTTAGTAGAGTATTCGAAGTCACAATGGGAAAAGCTGCCGATTGATAAGAGTTTGATAAAAGACAAATTGTGATGGCACGGTGTCTTCGGAAACTTGTGGGTTGTTCACGTGGCGCTGTAGTGAGTACGTATCAAAAGTGGTGCACAGATGGCCAAACAACGAACCCTCGCCCAGCCGTGTGTCGTCCGCAGCTCATTGATATGTCAGAGGGTAGCGGAGACTATCGCGCATTGTTCTCAGCAACCGCAGGGCCACAGTGCGACCAATCACCAGCAGCTACAACAGTGGTGATCAGGGCAATGTGTCACAGCTCACAGTTCATCGCAGCCTTCTGCGCATGGGCGTGCGTAGCCGAAGAACCATCTGGATCCCCATGCTCATTGCACGTCATCGCCAACAATGCATGAAATGGGCCCAAGATCATCGACATTGGACTGTGGATGATTGGAAGAAAGTGTCCTGGTCTGACGAATCAAGATTCCTGGTGCATCATGTAGACGGCCCAGCGCGGATACGCCGATTACCAACGAAGTCTATGGCATCTGGATGCACTGTTGGGCGGAAACATGCTGGCGGCGGCGGCGGTGTTACGCTATGGGCGATGTTTTCTTGAGACAGTTTAGGCCGCATTATCCCAATAGCACAATTTTTGAGAGCCACCCCGGTGGAGCAGTGGTCTAAGCGATGGCCTCTGATCATTCGTCCGAACGGGGTCCGGGTTCGAAGTCCAGTGAGGCATGGATGTTGTGTTTGTCTTACGGCACTGGCTCTCTCCCTTCCCTGGAACCAGTGACCCTAAATTAGGGACGGGCGACTGCTTATAGCCCATTGAGTTGCTCACGGTGGTCGTTAAACCTCCAAACAAACAAACAAACAAACAATTTCTGAGAGGTGTCAGGTATCTGAATATCGTTGCGGACCAAGTTCACCCATTCATGGCAACTGTGTTCCCTGCTGTTGGTGGCCATTACCAACAGGATAATGCGCCATGAGACACTACCAGAATCGTCAAGGAGTGGTTCTAGGAACATGTTGGTGATTTTCTGTTAATGCACTGGCCTCCAAATTCACCTGACATGAACGCAGTCGAACATTTGTGGTTTGACTTGGAAAAGCGAGTTCGCGCCAAAACACCACCACCCCTAAATGTACGGGAACCGGAGGATCTGATGTTGACATTATGGTTCCAGATGCTCCAGGATACCTATTGCCACCTCATTGAATCGATGCCTCGCCGGGTGGCCGCTGTTTTGCAGGCTAAAAGGAGTTTTACAGCTTATTAAGTAGGTGGGCATAATGTATATGGTCATCGGTGTATAGTGTTTGAGGCAGACATTCAAAAACTTAAAACAGGCAAGCACCAGGAGGCGCCAACAAAGTGGGACAAACATTCAGACAAAGGAAATTATATATGTTTAGATAGCCGTAATGCACTTCTGGTAAATCAGTGTGCCTCTGTTCTGATATTAGTATTCAGCTGGTAAGAAATTTGTATTTCACATATTGTTCCTCTGACTTAATCAAAGAATAAGTTCATTAGCGCATGTTACTTTTATAACCCTTCAGACTCAATATTTAGTGCAGTGCTGCATTATTTCAAGTTTATTTCTTAAACTTTAGCTATCTAAATTACTCTTGATTATTTTAATACGGCAGTTGACGGACAGAAAATATCATGCAGATTGGCGTTACTGCAGAACAAGACCAATTCCCAACTGCTAGTCATCAAACGAAAACACAACGCACTTATGATTCCGAACGGGTTATTAGTCTGTAGGACGTCGTATTTCTAGGAGTATTTGAAAAATTCAGTCTGGCATTATTACTATTTGGTCTTTTAGCATTTGTAAAAATTTTTATGGTGGAAGGGGAGCTGGCCCGTCTCCCCAACCCCCGACCTGGAGTACCAGGGTACTCTTCTTAGTCTGACTACTCTCCTTAAACCTGTCCAGCTTGGGTGACTCTACCAGGAACAAATGCTCCCTCCGGCATTGCTTCAAGTTTCATCGTAGTACACAAGCCCCCCTCCCATCACGAGAAGGCGAGGTTACCGTCGGGGAGGAGGGGGGGTCCTCTCCTTTACAACAACTATAAGAAGTTTTTGTGAGTAGTGGAGGTCTCTTACAGGGATGCTGTATGCTTCCTAAAGTAAGGATGTCGTAGTTTACATGTTTCGTGAACTGTTCTCTGAATATGACCGTTGGGGACTTAAAATTAACGAAAATAAAACTAAGCACTTGTCTATGATCCCAGAGAGTTCATTGAAACATCTGATAATATTACGTTGAGAATAGTAGAAGAATTTAAATACCTCGGATTCGTAATACATCGGGATGGTACATGTCATCATGATATTGATCAGAGAATTGCGGAGGGCAGGAAGGCTATTTTTGTTTTGAATCATTTTCTTTGGAGCAGCAATGTCTTTCCAAGGATAAAAACACATATTTTTTCTAAAAATTTGTCTTCTTACTCTTGTAAAAAGACGATTGTACACGGCATCATTTTATAGAGTATCATTTTATAAAGTACAGATCATCATTTTATAGTGTAGCATTTTATAAAGAACAGGGCAACATTTTATAGAGTATCATTTTATGAAGTACAGAGCATGATTTTGTAGAGTATAATTTTATAAAGTACAGAGCAACATTTTACAGAGTATCATTTTTTTCAGACCAATTTTTTTCTTTTTCTTTTTCTTTTTTTTTTTGGGGGGGGGGGTAAAAAGACGATTGTACAGAGCATCATTTTATAGAATATCGTTTTTTAAAGTACAGATCATCATTTTATAGAGTGGCATTTTATAAAGAACGGAGCATCATTTTATAGAGTATCATTTTATAAAGTACAGAGCATGATTTTATAGAGTATCGTTTTTTAAAGTACAGATCATCATTTTATAGAGTAGCATTTTATAGAGTATCATTTTATGAAGTGCAGAGCATGATTTTGCAGAGTATAGTTTTATAAAGTACAGAGCAACATTTTACAGAGTATCATTTTTTTTCAGACCAATTTTTTCTTTTTCTTTTCCTTTTTTTGGGGGAGGAGGGGGGTAAAAAGACGATTGTACAGAGCATCATTTTATAGAGTATCATTTTATAAAGTACAGAGTATCGTTTTTTAAAGTACAGATAATCATTTAATAGAGTAGCATTTTATAAAGAACGGAGCATCATTTTATAGAGTATCATTTTATGAAGTGCAGAGCATGATTTTATAGAGTATCAATTTATAAAGTACATAGCATCATTTTATAGAGTATCGCTTTATAAAGTACAGAGTATCATTTTACAGAGTATCAGTTTACAGAGTATCATTGTATAAAGTACAGAGCATCATTTTATAGAGTATCAATTTATAAAGTACAGAGCATCATTTTATAGAGAAGCATTTTATAAAGAACGGAGCATCGTTTTATAGAGTATCATTTTATGAAGTGCAGAGCATGATTTTATAGAGTATCAATTTATAAGGTACACAGCTTCATTTTATAGAGTATCGTTTTATAAAGTACAGAGCCTCATTTTATAAAGAACGGTAATGTTGACTCAAGATTCGTACGAAATACTAGTAATATAAATCTCAGCTGTCTCACCGTACGATAAAAACACCAAGTTTCCAAACTGCAAACTAAAAACATTTATTTACAGACTAAAAACCTTGCAGAAAGCTAGCGCTTTCGGAGAACACATGTCTCCATCTACTGGCCCGAGTGCCACATTTTATAGAGTATCATTTTATGAAGTGCAGAGCATGATTTTATAGAGTATCGTTTTATAAAGTACAGAGTATCAAATTATAAAGTACAGAGCATCATTTTATAGAGTATCATTTTATAAAGTACAGAGCATCATTTTATAGAGCATCATTTTACCGAGTATCATTTTATAAAGTACGAGCATCATTTTACAGAGTATAATTTTTTTTCAGAGCAATTTTTTCTTTTTCTTTTTTGGGGGGAAGTGGGGGTGGGCAAAAAGACGATTGTACAGAGCATCATTTTATACGGTTCGGACGCGTGGACATTGAGTAAAAGACATCAACAGAGATTATTGGCTACAGAGATGGACTTTTGGGGGTGTTTTGCAAGAAAAACACCCCCAAAAGTCCATCTGTGAAAAAGTGCGTAATACAAAAATTCGAGATATTATGAGTATTAAAGCGGACATTCCTCAAACTATTGAGATATGGAGATTGCAATGGTTCGGCCATGTAAGGAGAATGTCATCAAAAAGACCCTAAAATTCTGATGGATTGGGAGGCTCCAGGAAAGAGGGAAAGAGGAAGACCAAGGAGAAAGTAGATGGAGGAGATTAAATCAAATTGAAAAAATAATGGACTGGGTGAAGTGATGGCCTTGGATAAAGAGAAGTGGAGGAAGAATCTGGCTGAACAATATGTTCGAGGAAATCCACTTGTTAGTGGAAATTCCTGATGATAATGATGATTTCAAACATTTTAATTAATCTTTAGCTGCAATTTTAGCTATCTCATCCTTTGACATAAAAGAATACAACCCCCAGTTTCTTCACGCATTAGTTTTTGTCTCGATAGCGTGCTTTAGATTACAATTTTATTTACGCGATGTCAGAGGTGCAAATGCACTTCCTAGAGTTTTAACATAACAAACTTACAGTCGATTTAGGTACTTCAATTTCTGTTTGCTAGAGAACGTGTCATGAATATTAAAACCTTAATTAAGAGGATATATTTTTAGTTACATTTGAAACAACAAATCGTCTTAATTAGCATTTAGTTGTGGATTTTGTGGAATTTGCGTGACAAACAAACCTTCAATTATCCATAGTTATGGCACGAATAACGTCTGCCACACGCAAATGTAATTCCAGAATGCTTTAATGTTTATCCTTAGCGGGATTTTTTTATTTCCGTAATGCATCGGAAGGTATTATAGATGGAGTAACAGAACATAAACTCACAGCATCATTTAGTTTTGCCCGCTACGAACAGTTGCCGTGAAATTTGGAGTTGCTGAAATTTATTTATAATGCTGGCCTTTGTATTTTCGATTTCTACATGAACAAAAACGTTTATTTAGACTGCTTGTACTAGTAATCATCAGTAAATATCTGGTGATTCTCTACTGGTGATCATCAGCAGAGTATTTACTGATGTTATCTGTTCCTCTACAGGTAGTCATCAGTGAATATCGTGTGCTGCTCTACTGGTAATCATCAGAGAATATCTGATGATACTCTACTGGTGAGTATAGCAGAGTATGTACTGGTGTTATCTCTTGCTCTAATGGTGATCATCAGTGAATAGCTGGTGATGCTCTACTGGTAATCATCAGTAAATATCTGGTGCTTCTCTACTGGTGATCATCAGCAGAGTATCTACTGATGTCATCTGTTCCTCTACAGGTGGTCATCAGTGAATATCGGGTGTTGCTCTACTGGCGAGCATAGCAGAGTATCTACTGGTGTTATCTTTTTCTCTACTGGTGATCATCAGTGAACATCTGGTGATACTCTACTGGTGATCATCAGCAGAGAATCAACTGGTTTTACCTGTTCCTCTACTGGTGGTCATCAGTGAATAATGTACGTTGGAAATTCAATAAGTTCTCGGTCTGAATACAGAGTATCACAAAAGAAGAGGAATGAGTCTATATTCAAACATGGAAAAATATGGTTAAAGAAAATGTTTTCTGCTCATCTTCCTCATACCAGTTCCCTAAAGGACCGAATATAGTTATTCCAGCCTTTATTCGAGTTTTGAAAGGTACTGCCTTTTCAATGTTCCGGTTTTAATGACTTTTCGTTCATGTAAATTTAGTTCCCTCCCTTTACACTTTTTATACCATAATATTTTTAATTCATATGCTCGGGTTTATGCTATCGGCTTCAAAGTCTGTACTCTAAAATCATTACTTATGGTGTATCTGTGATATTTGTAACACTGGAGCTTCTAAACGTTAGCCTAGAGATAACTACACTGCCGGACAATTGCTAAGGACGGATGACAATAGCAACGATAGCAAGCATAAAATGGAAGGCAGAAAAATGTGGAAATTAGCATAAGTGCGGGATACAGTAAGACGTGTTGTGCGTATGCAAATTTTGGATTGCCGAACTTGTTCGTGACGTCATAGCGCTGATAAGAGATATAAAGGATTTGACGCGTATTGACCGTTGTTGTTAAAACGCTAAGTTGAAAAGGAAAGAATCAATTGACGAACTTGCAATTTTCAGTATGTCTTCCCGACATCACCTAGATGATTTTACGCGAGGCCGTAATATTGGCAAGACTGAAGAAGGGCGAAAAATAACAGATGTTGCCAGGGAGTTCGACGTCAGCCACAGTGTTGTTTCAAGGCTTTGGAAATCATTTCAAACAAATGGAGAGTGTAGCAAACGTCACGGGGGAGGTCGTGTTCGCAGTACGACACCTGCAGAAGATCGGTACATAGTTCTATCAGCAAAAAGTCACCGGCGCAGCACAGCTAGTGAGGTAGCAAATCAGTTTATGGCTGCTACTGGCAAGCGGATCTCCCGAAAAGCTGTCGCCAGACGTTTGCATGAAGGAGTACTATACGCCCGCCGTCCTGTTGTGTGCATCCCACTGTCCAGACGTCACCGTACCGCCCGTTTGCAATGGTGCCATCAACATCGCAATTAGACTGATAACGACTGGTCTGCTGTCTCCTTCTCAGATGAGAGTAGATACAGTCTATCGTCTGATTGTCGACGAGAACTGATCTGGCGTGATAGTGGTACTGCATATTGTCCAGCAAACATGCAGGAAAGGGACCGATATCCGACATGCAGTGTCATGGTATGGGCTGGCATCATGATCAATGGCCGTACGTCCCTCTATGTGCTTCCAACTGGGACTATGATTGGCCAACAGTACATTAATGATGTTCTGCTACCTCATGTTCGCATGTTCCGTGGTGCTGTCGGTGATAGATTCATTTTCATGGACGACAACGCAACATGTCATCGAACAGTCGCCGTCCAGGAGTGTCTTGAGAGCGAGGATATTCAACGCCTCGTATGGCCAGCACGTTCTCCAGATCTGAATCCCATTGAAAATGTTTGGGATGCTTTGGGGAGGAGTCTTGCTGGTCGCCTATGCCCTACAATAAACAAGGACACCCTAATCCGTGCACTGACAGAGGAATCGGATAAATTACCCCAACAGCTGCTTGATAATGTTGTGCAAAGCATGACACTACGTGTGGAATCTTGCATCGCCCTCCATGGTGGCCATATCCCGTATTGACATCTTACGCCGGAACGCCTGCGGACGGTAACTGCATTTTTTTTTTCACGTTTACGTATTCTGCACAAAATGGCCTGTTTGTCCCTTGAACACGTTCCAAAGTCTTCTGGGTTTCAGAGCACAATAAATTGTCTTTCTTGTAATGTCCTGGCATTTTGACATTATTTTATTTCACTTGGCATCCAACCACACTTACTTTTTTATGCGCTATATAGCCGTTTATGATCCGTCCTTAGCAATTGTCCAGCAGTGTAGAATAAAATCCTTCATTACACAATGAGCAATATTAGGCTTTCTAACGGTCAGAAGAGAGCAATCTACCTACAGAAATAGTCTTTATTGTTCCCTAAGGCACATCACTTGAACAGCTCATCAATGTTAATAATCAGTAACCAACGGGTTAACTTTGGAACATTCCACAGAACTACACTTTAAATTACACCGAAGTGCCAGAAAAATTGGTACACCAGTCTAATTCTTGGTAGATTCCCTATGGGAGCGCAGGACTGCAGAAATAAGACGGGGCATGGACTGCACTAGCTTTTGGAAATATGCTGTAGGCAATGCACGCCATACTTCCTGCAGAACGTTCCACAATTCAGGTGTATTCCGAGGTCTCGGATTCCTGTGTTCGATAGCGCGTTGCATGGCATCCCAAATGTGTTCTGTAACGTTCAGATCAGGGGACTTGAGTGGGAATGGCAACACCCCAAACTCAGATGAATGCTCCTCTAACCATAATGTGACGTCCCGACATTTGTGTGGAGGTGCATTGTCTTGTTGGTACAGGCCCAACCCTTCAGCATAAATTCAGGACATGAACGGGTGTACCTCGTCAGAAAGGATGCG
This sequence comes from Macrothele yani, assembly GCA_039090855.1. Lineage (NCBI taxonomy): Eukaryota > Metazoa > Arthropoda > Arachnida > Araneae > Macrothelidae > Macrothele > Macrothele yani. Next base: position 124,162,165 of record CM077003.1, on the reverse strand, counting down.
CACATAACGTTGGCTGGTTACAGACGTTTGTATGCGTACCAGAGGTCCCAGTGAAGTCCAGCTAAACACACCCCATATTACGGTACAGTTCTCTGTTGACAGGCGGGATCCATGGCTTCATGGGGTTTGCGCCACACACGAATCCTTCCATCTGCCCGATACAGTTGGAAACGTGACTCGTCAGACCAGGCTACTTGTTTCCAGTCATCAAGTGCTCAGTGGCGGGGTTGCCGTGCCCAAGTGAGGCGCATAGCTCTGTGTTGTGCACCCGTCAAGGGGACTCGAGTTGGGCGTCGGCCCCCTAAGCCCATATCGTGCAGGGTACGTTGCACAGTCCGGACGCGGATGCTTGTTGAGGCTCCAGCATTGAATTCCGATTATACCTGCGAGAGTGTTGTAAGCCTATCGCGTGAAACGATTCTTGACAGCCGACGATGGTCACGTTCACCCTATATCTTTTTACGGCCACACTGGTATCGTAGGTTGGAGATTTTGCCGGAATTCTTGTAGTCACGGTATACCCTTGCAATGGTCGTCCGTGAAAATTCGAACTTCGTTTCTACCTCCGAAATCTCACGAGTGTCAACTATGACACCTCGTTGAAAATCGCTTAAATCGTTATTACTTGTCATTCTCATGCCGAAAACAGCTCTGACAGCTGACAAGGATGTCTATTGCTTTAGATACGCACTGGCGGACGCAACCGAGTACGCGCATATGTGGCGTTGCTATGTATTTTGCATAAGCTCGTCTGTACCAGTTTTTCTGGCACTTCAGTGTACTTCAACAGTCTCAAGCTCTGTAAGATGAGACTCAAACTGTCTGGCTACCAATGTAAATTCGTCAAATATACAATGAGTTAGTTTTGCATCAGGAACCCGCACATTTTACTATTCGGAACGATAACGAAGTACCACGTGATATTATCATCACGTGCGGCCACTATGAATTGTGCACACCCATCTTCTGTACGTATTCAGTAAACACTTGCCAGTAATGGGAAAACGTGGCGACTTAAGGCGATTTGACTGCGGCCAGATAGTTGGGGTCCATAAGGTAGGTGCCAGTATTTCGGAAACATGCTCCCGTACTACTGTATCAAGGGTGTACCGGGACTGGACTAACCATGCACAGACATCCAGCAGAAAGGCTCACATTGGTCAGCCACACTTGTTGGCTGCTTCCGTACTACTGTATCAACGGTGTACCAGAGCTGTATTAACAATGCGCAGACATCCAGTAGAAGAGCTCACATTGGTCAGCCACACTTGTTGGCTGCTCCCGTAATACTGTATTAAGGGTGTACCAGAGCTGGATTAACCATGCACAGACATCCAGTAGAAGGGCTGACATTGGTCAGCCACACTTGTTGGCTGCTCCCGTACTACTGTATCAAAGGTGTACCAGGACTGGATTAACCACGCACACCCATCCAGAAGAAGGGCCCACATTGGTCAGCCATGGGCAGTTGATACTAGAGGTCAGCTTCGGGTGTCCCGATTGATATCTCAGCAACGACTAGCAACAATCATCCAGCTCGCCCACCAGTAAAACAGTGGTGCAGTGCGACCCAATTCCACATGCACCATGCGCCGTACCTTACTTAGCCTGGGGTTCCACAGCCGGAGACCAACGATGGTACCGATGATGACGCCCAGTCATCGCAAACAACGTTTCGCATGGGCCAAGAAACGTCGGCTATAGACCCTCGACAAATGGATGAAGATCGCCTGGAGTGATGATTCCCATGTCTTCACCATGCTGATGGTTGGGTTGGCATATGGCGCAAAAAGCATGAAGCCCTATGCCCTAGTTGCACGGTTGGGGTTCAACGGGCCGTTGGATATGGTGTTCCGGTCTGGGGAGCTTTTTCGTGGCAGGCCCTAAGTTCGTTGGTTATAATCCCACAAACACTGAATAATGCACGCTACGCTACCTGTTTACCGACCATGTCCATCCGTATCTGCGGGAGGTTTATCCGGACCACAGTGCCATCTTTCATTGCACCGTGTCATCGGGTTCGTATAACTACTGAGTGGTTGAAGGAACACGACAGCAGCTTTGCCACATTACCTTGGCTCCCACAAAATTCCCCTGATTGTTACCCACTTGAACATTTGCTAGATATCCAAAGCGGAGAGTGCGAACTTCTGATCCTTCTCCACGGAATGAACTAGAACTGTAAAGTTACGCAAATAGTACTTCTAGAACCTGTTTTGGGATTTTCTTTTTCTTTTTAGACTTTAAACACTGCTCGCTTCACACATTATATACATCGTTTTTATCTTGTCAATACTTACATACATACATACATGCATCATTCAGACCTGATCTTAAGACTATTGCCTCATAACATTCATTGAGTAATAAAATATAACTTAACCAAGTTGATAAGCTTAAAGAGAACGAACTCAAGATTTACATAGAGAAAGAAACTAAAAATGAAGTTAAATTTGAATATGCGTCATAATACTGAAAGTTACATATGAACTCCCAAGAGTTTTTCTCCTTTTGGACAATGACTGCCAGTGAGCCAAGTCATGCTGAATGATGGCCCACGTGTCCCGGCTGTCTTGAGATGGGGGGGGAGATGTGACGTACCTACCCCGCAGGACGCACGTGAGATAAAGGCAGATAGCAGTGACAGCACATGCCAGTGTAGTATATTGGATAGCGCTCCAGAGCTGAGAGTTGCAGGTTCGAATCCTGCTCCTGGCATAAAAATGGAGAAATTTACTTCGTCATAATCGTTCGTTTCTAAAGTAAATTGCTTCTTGTTTACTAAACCCCGGAAACTTATTTACTGAACATCTCCTTTCAGGGTTTAACGAACTCCATGAACAACGCGAAGAGCTGCAAGCAGTTGTCCATCCCTAATGTAATCAGGTGATCATAGATTTTGACAACGGTAAACTGCAATAATCATTTTGAATATCCTGAGTCGAATTCATTACCATTTTTCACTACTGCTTATTTGGAGACGATCCCCTTTTTCACTAGATATCTGCTAGCTACCTTAATGAAGCAGGACACTCCCTATCTTTGCTTAACACCATTGCTGTCTGATCCAAGGGAACTACGGAGTTCGATTTTATGGCTTTATTGCACCGCGATGGGGTAAGTAGACAAAAATCTTTGTAGGAGGGTTTCAAGAAATACTCACATCTTCAGCTTAATGGAGGCAATTTTCGCTGTGGGTCTAAGAACAGTTGGTAGATCAGGGTGGTCAGCTATAGAAAATGCACCGCCAAAGGAATTGTAAACGAAGGTATGTAAAAATAAAGGGGTCACGTGAAAGTTTCCAAGAGAGAACGCACTAAAAGTAACTGGCACGTTTTCGGCGAAGAGGGACAAAGCAGGATGAGTTTGGATCTGGCGTTTGAGGTGAAAGGGTTGGTGTCAGATCTTCATGTCAGGGAAGAGCGTCTTCAGCCTCCTCAAACAAATGAAAATGAGGGAAAATAGAGATTTCTAATGTATGGTGCCGAAAAGTGAGAGCGAGCAGAGATTAAATGTGGAATCGAAAACGTAACAGCGAGGCAGCTGAGAAAGAAGTTCTATACAGTAATAAAAGAAGACAGATCAACGTGTTGGCAGTATAAAGAAACGTAAAACCAAGACAAGATTTGAAAGATCCTTTTCCTTATATGTCACCCGTTCTTCACTGCAAAAGAACCACTCTTAAATTTAGCAGGTATTTTATTTATTTGCTTTGTCACCGGGAAGGAATGCGAGTAAGGGCTGTGGAAACTTTAATTCCTCTACAAGCGAAGGCCAAAATAACCCTCAAGACAGGACACTGAACCAAATTCAATAAACAGCCTTGTAACACTAATTTGGGGCCACTAGTTCCAAGACAGAAAGAGACCCAGCGACGTAAAACAAACACACCACCCATATCTAATCCGGAACTCGAACATGTGTCCATCTTAGACAACAAACAATAAATATACGTCTCTGACCTGCCTCGCCGATTAGGGCGTCTCCTATTACTTTCGCCCATCCAATTTGGGTACTGAATCGCCTTTACTTCACGTTCACTATGAAACATCTCCGAAAACCTGAAAATTACATTGCCCTGGAGCAGGAATCGAACCCGCATCTCCCGATTTCCTTTCGAGAATGATACCATTACACCATCCATGACACCGAAATTTCACGTAACTGGAGCTTAGTAGCTATAACTTATGAATCTGAAAATTTTAAGCTGGTCGAAACCATCCGATGCATTCTCGTAGCTTCGACGACATTGTAATCCAGGACTGTATTGTGGTAATGAATCAAGCATTCTTCAGATATTAATGAAAGAACAATCTTTCCAAGTGCATGGTAACTGCACAAGTATAGTCAAGCCTCGTAAAACAGCTATATTTAGTTTACCGTGCTAAGCTGACGGTAAACGAGAGTAGGGGTTCAACGAGGTTCATATGAAAAAAAACGTAAAATTAATTGAAGGATAATTGAAGGACCGCAGGAGAAAGAAATGAAATAAACATTTGTCTTTTTGTGTTGGATCTCTAGTTATGAGACGTAGCAATTGAAAAATCCACAAGGCAAAGTGTTTTTTCACATTTTCCAATAACATGAATAGTTTTTTATCAGTGCCACCTCAAGTTACGCGAGGCCCTCTTGCTAACTAATAATTTTTGCTAAATCAACCTGGCTAACGGTATTTTGCGCACGTACACAACAGAATATTTTTATTTTCTGAAAAGGTGATGATAAGCTTTTCACTCATTTATTTGTTATAGAAGGAACTGATATTTTTCTTAAACTTGTAACTGTAACTGCTATTATTATTAAGCTCAACCGTCGTTCTCCTTTGCAAAATAAAAAAAGAAGATAAATGTTTGCAATACTATGCACAATGCAGTATGAATTTTTTAAATCTGTTTTACTATAGCTGTGTAGTTTAAAAATGAAACCCATGCGGAACAAAAAGAAAAATGTTTGAAATAGGTACATCAATTTTCTAGTGAATGGTAACACAATAAGAAAATGTCCTTTAAAAGCTAGAGAAACAGTCATCGTATTTCATGAATATACTGCTATGTAAAAAGAAAACTTCACGTTTTACCTGTCACGCAAAGGAGACTTTTCTCGCCTTTTGTCCAGCAAAATCTTCAATAATATCATCATAATTTAGTTTTGATGCCACATCGCGTTCTATTGACAATGTAGCAAGTGCAGTTAACCTTTCTTGAGACATGCTTGTCCTCAGATACGATTTGATTAATTTCAAGCGAGAGAAACTTCTTTCCGCACTCGCGACAGTTATCGGCACAGTTAACATGATTCTGTACGCGATAGCTACGTTAGGGAAGGGATTTTGCATTCCGTTTGAAAATTGCAATACTTGGATGGCAATATTGACGTCCTCCGAAACTAGTTCTCTGACTATTTTCAGTTCTGTGAATAGCTCCTCTCCGCATATATCGCGGGAATTTCCTGAACGAAGGATCCAATTTAGGTTTTTGCAATATTTCATTAGATCTTCGTCATTCATTTGTTTCATTTTCGGTAATGAATACAAAAATCCAAACTTAGCATTGAACTCTTTATATTGTTCAAAACGAGATTTCAGATACTTTAAAGCAGTGTCTATAGTAGGATAAAAATACTCTATTTTGATATTTTGAAGACTTCCTCTGAAGATTTTGTATTTCTCAAGGGCTCGTCGTCTACTTCGTAATCAAAGATTCTTCTTTTCTTAGCTGCTCTATGCTCAGAAAATTTTGGTTCAACACCTAACTGTTCACAAATTTTACGAGTGGCCAGAATTGCTTAATTGAAGCCTTCATTTCGAAATTGGTTCAAACATTTAATAACCCCCTGAAGTATATTTTCTGCCATGTCAAGCTGCATGCTCTCTGATTGAAGTGGTTTGCTCACACTGTTTACAGAAAAGGGTATGTCATACCATATAACAATACCCAATAAGAATTCATAACTCTGAAGTTCATTTATTGCCAATGAGCGAGCTTCACATTTGATTATAGGATCATTTACTGTGTCCGCAACTTCAAGAAGTGCATCCCTTACTTCTTTTGCTTGGTATCTAATGGGTATAACACTTTCTACACGGCTTTCCCATCTAGTGTCACAGGACTTCTTAACAGTAATATAAGATGTCCTGAGCGTATGTATCACATAATTATGATGTTTGTGTATGCGGACTCGCGGAGAACTGGGATGGTAATCCATATGATTTGAACTGTCGGATTTTTTGATTTTTTTTTGTCTGTGTCATCATCATCATCATTGTCAACCATTATCAATCCACTGCTGGACGAAGGTCTCCCCAAGTTTCCTCCACAACGGTCTGTCTTGTGCCAGTCTCCTCCATGTCACTCCCGCATATTTACGAATTTCATCCACCCATCTCCCATGTGGTCTTTTTCTGAGTCTTTTCCTGTCCCTTGGAATCCAATCTAAAATTTCGGCTGTCCATCTATGGTCTGTCCTTCTGGCAGTATGTCCAGCCCATTGCCATTTCAGGGATTTAACTCTGATCATGATGTCTTCCACTCTCGTCATTTTTCGGATCCACGTGTTCCTCTTCTTATCTCTCCTGGTTATACCAAGCATGCACCTCTCCATGCTTCTTTGAGTTGTCTGCAGCCTTTGTATGTCTCTTTTAGTTAAGGTCCACGTCTCTGCACCATACGTAAGCACTGGAAGGATGCATTGATCAAACACTTTTCTTTTAAGACATAATGGCATATTGCTCTTGAAAATTATGCTGTTTCTTCCAAAAGCTCTCCAGGCAAGTTTTGTACGCCGATTAATTTCTTCATCAATGTGACCCTCACTTGATATCTGCTGTCCAAGATAAACATACGTATCTGTTATCTCCAGTTTTTTTCCATCAATCGATAAATCTTCATTTCTTGTAAAAGCATTGAACATCACTTTTGTCTTCTGAAAGTTCATTTTTAATCCCACTTCTTTACTCTTGTCAGCAAGTTCCTGGATCATACTCTGCAGCTCTGATGGGGTAGTTGCAAAAATGACTACGTCATCAGCAAAACGAAGGTGGGTTAGATAATCTCCATTAATCTTTATCCCTTTGTTTTCCCAGTTCAGTGATTGAAAGACATTTTCCAATGTGGCATTAAAGAGCTTCGGAGATATGGTGTCACCTTGTCTCACTCCCTTTCCAATTTTTATGTGTGTTGTATTTTCAAACAGGCGAATCTTTGCACTTGCATTTTCATAGATGTTATTAATAATATTAATGTATGCATCTTCAATACCGCAGGATTTCAGAGCCGTGGTAACTGCTGATGGTTTCACCGAATCAAAGGCTTTTTCATAATCGATAAAAGCCATGCACAATGGAAGTTCATATTCCCTCGCTCTTTCAATTAGTTCTCTCAGTACGTGGATATGATCTATTGTGCTGTAGCCACTCCTGAATCCAGCTTGTTCTCTCGGTTGAGCCATGTCCAGTGTTACCTTCAAGCGGTGTGAAAGAACTTTAGTGAATATTTTATAAACCACTGATAGAAGGCTGATAGGTCTGTAGTTCCTGAGATCCTCAATGTCACCTTTTTTATGTAGCAGGATCATTGTAGCATTGTTCCAATCCTCAGGAATCTTCCCTTCATTAAGGCATCGAGTGAAAATTTGGGCGAGTACTGTTTCAATTTCTCCACTTGCTTCTTGTATGATGTCTATAGTAATTCCATCTTCTCCTGGAGCTTTCCCCCGCTTCATGTTCTTGATTGCATGAGCAACTTCTGCTGGAAGGACTGGAAGAACTCTGGTACCTTTCATGATGTCTGGAGTACATGTATCATCCCTTTCATATAATTTGGAGTAGAAATCTTTCACTCTTGTCAAAATTTCGCCTCTATTTCTTGTTATAGAACCATCTTCTTTTCTCAGAGCCATAATCTGTTTTCTTCCCTTACTGAGATGTCCCTTTGCTATCTTTAGGCTTTGGTTGTTTTCAATTGCTTTCCTTACTAGCTCACAGTTGAATTTCCTTACGTCTTCAGTGATACTTTTTCGTGCTGTCTTGCATAGCTCTATATATTCCACTTTGGAAGTCACATCTTCTTTAGTTGTCCTCATCTCTCTTCTTTTTTGCATCAACATTTTGGTTTTTCTTGATAATTTGTTCACATGCAACTTGTTCTTAGACCCAGCTAATTTTGTTGCTGTTTCCATAAGAGCTTTGGTTACTTTTTTGTTAACTTCCGAAATATCCACTTCTTCCGATGTTAGGCCTTCTAAAGCAGAGAATCTGTTCTTCAGTTCCAACTTGAAAGTATTATGGTGTTTTTTAAGGTTGGTTATGTCAATACATTTTGTTTGTCTTATGAGCTTGCCACGTTCCAGTTTAGTGTTGAGGTGCATCTTACATCTTACCAATCTATGGTCACTACCTGTGTTGAACTTGTTCAGCACACTGTAGTCTTCGATGACGAATTTTTTGTTACACATAATAAAATCAATTTCACTTGTTGTCCCAATTGGATGTCTCCATGTCCATTTCCTGTGTGGCTTTTTCTTGAAAAAGGAATTCAAGATGAAAAATCCTTCTGCCTCTGCAAACTCAACGAGAGTATTTCCACGCTGGTTTCTGTTGCCGTGACCGAATTTACCTACTGAAGTTTCATTCTGTTGCCGGTGTCCTATTTTTGCATTGAAATCTCCCATAATTATCTTCAAGTGCTGCTTACCTTTATTATTTAGATGACGAATTTCCTCATAAAATTCTTCAATTTCTTCTTCAGGATGACTTGTGGTGGGTGCATAAGTTTGAATAATCTGAGCCTGGTATCTTCTCGATAGTTGGATAACGAGTCGTGCAGCTCTGTCAGAGGAACTTTCAACTTCTACCACTTTATCCTTCAGTTTCTTGTTTATTATAAATCCAACACCACTAGTTCTGCCAGTATCTGTCCCACGATAATAGAAGAGATGTCCACTTTTCAGTTCAATGAGATCTTCTCCTTTTCTCCTTACCTCACTTAGCCCGACGATGTCCCACTTGATCCTTTGTAGTTCCTCTTCCAATTCAAGAAGCCTTGAATCAGAAGATAGGGAGCGTCCGTTGTAGGTAGCCAAGGTCAGCATCAAATGGCAGCCTAGTCCGGTCCTCCGGGGATTCTTAGCACCCTCTGCCTTCATGTCGCACTGGCCGCTGCCTTGGCCAGGTACATTCCAGCTGCCGGAGACTGAGGGCCAAGATTTAAGTTGTGGAATCATTTTGGAGGGGTTTGGCCATAACTCACCACGCTGGCCAAGCGGGTTGGTGAGTGTGGGATAGCATTTCCTCTGATCCCGATGGTATAGTTATACCGCTATTGGCGGTCGTCAGAGCCCCTTTAGTGGGAACAGGATGCACCACGAGAAGGCGGGGTTGACATTTGTCAAGGAGAGGCTGTGATGTTACGCATCACCTGACCTTACATCCCTTGTCTGTGTACTTAATGTTATATTTTTCTGTATTTCTCCCTTTTGTTTTATTTTATCTTATTTTTCCACCAACGCGAAGCCCTGTGCGGTCGCATGCGCCGCACAGGGCTTCGCACAGTTCATTGTGTAAATGTCCTGCATTTACACAATGAACTGTTACTCTATTTTTTACTTTTTTGCAACCTTTCTCATTGTTGTTTAAAATTGATTCATTGGGTATTATCCCATAAAACAAACCAGCTTCATCCATGTTATACACATATTCTAATTCTAACCAAATATAACTTCTAACATATTTTTTTCTTTCTTCGTCCACTGAACTTTTGGCTGTTTCACCGTGAAGTATTCTCAATGATAATATGTGCCGATTTTTGAATCTTTGAAGCCAACTATTACTGTAGCTCAATTCTTGAATTTGGTTAATTTTCTCCAACTATCTTACTTTTTAAAGAATAACTTAATCGGTAATAACTCCATGCTAGGCATTTATCTGGCCAATCCGTAGAACAAGAGATACCTCCAACTTTCATGTTTGCTGCTTTAAAATATTTTAACAGGGAGAGCAACTATTTTTCAGATCCCATCCATTAAGGTTTATCGCTGAATATGTCTCCTACTGTGTTTCTACTGATTGACTTGTCGAAAAGCATGAAAAAGTGATTAGCTAATGCCTGATGGCTAGATCTAGGATTATGATATTTGAATTCGCATATCAAAATTTCCTATTTCCCCATGAACATCCAACGATGTTTTACCTATTTCAGGATGCTTTAAGAAAAGCCCACAGAACAAGCAGCCCATGCAAAATACAGTGACTACCGAAGACGTTGGATAACAAGAGGTTTTGGCAATCCAAAATGTGAGACAGGAAATGTCATTATGTGACAGAGAGTGGTCTCTATCGAAATGTGAGGCAGAAAATATCATTTTCTGCGGGAGAGTGGCCTTTATCAAAATGTGAGACAGGAAATGTCATTTCCTGAGGGAGAGTGGCCACTACTATCGAAATTGAGACAGGAAATGTCATCTTCTGAGGTAATGTAGCCTGTGTGGAAATGTGAGGAAGCAAATGTCATTTTCTAAGGGATTGTGGCCGCTATCGAAATGTGAGACAGGAAATGTCGTTTTCTGAGGGAGTGTGGCCTGTGGAAAGGAAGTGTCATTTTCTGAGGAAGTGTGGCCTCTATCGAAATGTGAGACGGGAAATGTCATTTTCTGGGGAAGTGTGACGTGCATCAAAATGAGAGACAAGAAATGTCCTTTTCTAAAGTAGTGTGGCCTCTATCAAAATGTGAGACGGGAAATGTCATTTTCTGAGGGAGTATGTCCTGTATCGAAATGTGATAAAGGAAATGTCAATTTCTGAGGGAGTGTGGCCTCTATCGAAATGTGAGAAAGGAAATGTCATTTTCTGAGGAAGTGTGTTCTGTATCAAAATGTGAGACAGAAAATGTCAATTTCTGAGGGAGTGTGGCCTCTATCGAAATGTGAGACAGGAAAAGTCATTTTCTGAAGGAGTGTGGCCTGTATAGATATGTGAGACAGGAAATGTCATTTTCTGAGTAAGTGTGGCCGCTATCGAAATGCTAGTCCAAGTAGGTATTTGGTCAGATCGTAAAGGAACCGTACGGACAGAGTAATTAGTCCCTACCTCTCCTGATTTAACGAACTTCGATATTTAACAGGTATGATAGCCTCTAGAACTGAGAATAAAGGCTCTTTGGTGAAAGGGGCAGACACACACACAAACACACACACACACACACACACACACACACAGTCTCACTTCTGTCACATGCAATAAATGATAGAAGTGTCTGCATTTGGTTTTCAGCAGCTGATCGCACTTCGCTAACGGCATCGTTCCTTTTTCTGGGGAGTCGGCAAGGGGGCAGAGAAGCTCGCCTATTCTGCAAAAGTCCTTTGAGAAACTGCCGTCTATCAAATGGTTTTGGAGCACATTTAAGAAGTTGCGATGGGTGATTCGGAGTGCCCGTTGCAAATGAAAAATTCGAAATTTTTTAACAGATTTTGAGAGGCGGTTCAGTGGCGTTATTCTCCAATGATAAACACCAAAATGTCGCTGAATGTCATGGCGGTCATCGAGGTAGCGGTTTAAAAGAGGAAATTTCCATTTAATAGAATAGGATAAAATTTGTAAACCGTGACCAGTGGGTGAAAGATGGTTTAACGAGGCTTGACCGCATATTATTTCCGATTTCAGTACTGAATGGCCCTTACGTTACACGAGAACAGTAAGCTAAAATCGATTCAGTATCAAAATCGGATTGCCGAAAATAATGTACTTGTGCATTTCTCATGAACTTGCGAACATTGTTTGTTCATTAATTTTCTGCGATGATGTAATTTAAAGTTTTTCTTCTTTTTAAGCTCTATTGACGACACTTGATATTTCCTTTGCTTTCATAAATCGTCACTGGCGCACTTTTTTCAAAACTCTTCACGCTGGGTGGCTCCTAGGTTGAAACAGACGCAGCTATTTCGAACGGGGAGACAGAATAAATTGCAGAAGCCATTTCTTGCCGTCTCTTATTATTTTCCTTGCAACATTTGTTCTTAGCGGGGGAAGTTACGCAAACTGACTTTAGCATTTCCCTTTCAATGCCGCCGCTCTCTACTTCCACGCAAACGTTGTGAGGATGACACATCTGCAAACCAGCGAAAGCAAAATATCGAAGACTGCTGTGTTCATAATAGATTCCGAGCGAGACAGGCGGTCGAATCCTTCAGTTTCCTCGAGGTTAATGATTTAATTCCATTGCGAAAATTGCCACCTCCGACAATCGCAGACGTCGGAGGCAGGCGGCAATTAGTATCGATCCTGGCCGCCGCTGTTGGAGCTTTCATGTCCGCGCTTCCTTCTCTGGCAACCGGACGAGCACGTGTTCTTTCAAAATTTCAAAAGGAACGCTCTGCTGGGGTGATTCTGGTTAGCTAATGGTTGATGATATGAGGTTGTGATTTATGACCACGCGATGTCCCTGATGCTTCCGTACGCCTCATTTCGCTTTTACGTGAGCGTCAGTCATAAGAGTGCGCGCACACACACACACATGTGCAAGGATATTGCAGATTATAAATATCTTCGGAGACACGTCATGAAAAGCAAAATTTTCCCTCTTTTTTTATCTGCGGGGGTGTAAGAATTATTCCAAAAATTTACCTCGGAACCGCAAAGTTTGGGCAAGATTTTTATTTAATCCTCTATAGATTGCGAAAACATAGTGTTAACAGACTGGGAAATTTTTGTGATCCTTTTTCTTGTTTAATTACCAAAACCAAACATCGTTTTAAATGCATCCACAAAGGAAAAAAACAAAATACAAAAGTAAAGCAAAACTGAGCAAGATTTTTGCATATTGATTCGCTAACACGGAATCCCATCTGATCTTAATAACATTTTGTGAGACAATAGTTGTTTCATTGAATACCAGCTGAGGTACCCGGCGTTGTTCGGGTTTAACAAAACATACACGGATTCGTCGAAAAAGAAAATGTAGCGTTCAGATTTTAAAACGTTTAAGGAAAATAAACCAAATTCAAGACAGGAACTAGAAAAAAGGTTAAATTGGAGCATATATCACAGTTTGTTAGTTTTTTCGGAGTTTTACGACACCAGCGAGCATCTAAGGGAATAGGAAGTCCCCCATCCTTAATCTAAAACCTATGTTCCCTGGAACGGAGGAAAGCAAAAAAGGATGATGTTTTCTGTGATATTCCCCTCCCTCTCCCCACCCGAAAAACAATAGTAATATTTTTCTCGCTAGCAATGAATAATAAAAACCTACGCACAGACCAGACTGAAAGTGCCATCACTTGCTCTATTATTCTTCACCAAACTTTCTCAAACATCTCTCATTGTAGAAAACGCATGGATAGATCTGTCATATTTTTGTCTAGCCAGGAAACAGTGTACGAGAATTAGGATACAGTGACACCTAAAAAGGATGACCTCCCCGTTGGCATAGTGGTCTAAGAAATGACTTCTGATCATTCGTCCGAGACGGGTCTGGGTTCGAATCCCGGTGAGACATGGATGTTGTTTTTGTCTTACGGCACTGGCCCTCTCCCTTTCCTGGAGCCAGTGGCCCTAAATTAGGTACGGGCGACTGCTTATAGACTGTGACGTGCCTGCCCCGCAGGACGCACACGACATAAAGGCAGATAACAGCGAGAACGAACATCTGCGTAGCTCAGTTGGTAGAGCTACTTGTTCCCGAATAAGTGGACTCGGGTTCGATCCCCGGCGTGGACCAAAAATGACGGAGAAATTTACTTCGTTAGAATGGCGCCCGAACTTCCCCGATGACCCGGCCGTTAAAGATCTCGCAATGCTGTGATGTTCTTTCCACACCGCGAGATACGAAAAATAAGACCAGCGCTTCGAAAAGTAAATGTGTGTGACGTTGCATTCCACACACCAGATTGACTGGGAGTTCTCAAGTGCACGTTCTACAGCGGATGGCTGCCTGCAACGATTCATGGTCACGGCTTACCTGTGGGCCATGCCCCGGCCCTCTTTCGGGGGGTGGAGATGTGACGTGCCTGCCCGCAGGTAGCACACGACATAAAGGCAGATAGCAGCAAGAACGAACGTCTGCGTAGCTCAGTTGGTAGAGCGCGACTTGTTCCGGAATATGTGGACTCGGGTTCGATCCCCAGCGTGGACCAAAAATGACGGAGAAATTTACTTCGTTATAAGACCATTGAGTTGCTCACGGGGGTCGTTAAACCTCCAGTAAAAAAAACAAGAAAGATGACACCGAATTTTCGGGTGTTATAAGCACGCCTTTTGAATCCGTTCTGACGCAAATTAAATTTATCAAAGCTATTCAAAGTCAATGGAACCGGTATGCAAAACAATAGTATCTGATGGAAGAATGAAGTTTTTCAATCGGGTTTTCAATCCCTCAGATATTGCTGTAAACGGAATCGTAAGCTTATGAACTCTTAGAAACAGAGACATCGACAAAAATAAGATGTGACTTTACGTCCCCTGGTGGGAAAACCATGCAGTATTTTAGGAAGAAAGTATTCTCAAAAGGTTTATCCATATGAGCGGTATCGGTCCAAGAAAAAAATTATTCGAGTTTTCAGGAGCCGAGATTTTGCTACAAATATATCAGACGCAGAAATTAACACTTATGACCACTGGTGGCCAAACCATTCTTTACCAAACATTAGAAATTATGTGAAAAATATTTTCCATCAGGTCTTGTATGCGGTACAGGAAGAATTTTTGAAATCGGAGTTTCAGGAGCAGAAATAACGCAGAAAGCGCAATTTACCTTTCTGCCCCCTAGCGGAAAATCTATGAATTACTTGAAAATTTTGAAATTATATGAACCACATGTCACACTGGAAACACTATCCAACAAAGAAGGAATTTTTCAAGTCGGACTCCTAGAAGTAGAGATATTGACAAAACTATGATATACGTCTACGCCCCCTGGCGTAAAAACCATGCCCTATTTTAAGAAGAATTTTTTTCTAAAAGGTTTGTCGACATGAGAGTATCGGTCTACAAACGACATTTTTTTCAATCGAGAATTTGGAAGCTCATATTTTGCTGCAAATGCATCAGAAGCAGAAATTAAGATTTACGCCCCCTGGTGGCCAAACCTTTTCTTCTTTACAAAAAAAAAACAGAAATTACGTGCAAACGATTTCTCATCAGGAGCTGTATCCGGTGCAGAAAGAATTTTTCAAACCGGAGATTTAGAAGCAGAGATATAGGGGGAAACGCAATTTACCACTACGCCCCCTAGCGGAAAGTCTATGAATTACTTGAAAATTTTGAAATTATATGAAAAACGTGTCACACTGAAAACACTATCCAACAAAGAAGGAATTTTTCAAATCGGACACCTAGAAGTAGAGATATTGCCAAAAATAAGATATACATCTACGCCCTCTGGAGGAGAAACTGTGGAATATTTTAGGAAGAAAATATTCCGAAAAGGTTTATCGAGTGAGTGGCATCAGTCCACGAAAGAATTTTTTCAATCGATATTTTAGAAGATCAGATTTTATGGCAAATACATCAGAAACAAAAATTGAACCTTACGCCCCCTGGTGGCCAAAGTATTACTTACCAAAAATTCGAAATTATATGCAAAAGATTTTCCATCAGGAGATGTATCCGCTGAAGAAAAAAAAATTCGAATCGGAGTTTTAGAAGAAGAGTTATCGAGAAAAATGTTATTTATTATACGCCCCCTAGCGGAAAATCTATGCTTAATTTGAAAAAGTAACTATATCTAAAATACTCTTCGACATAAATGGGAACGAAAGATAAAAGAATTTTTTCAATCGGATGTTTAGAAGCAAATATATGGAATAAAACGTATTTTTGAATTCGACATCATCTGCATTTACGCCCTCTAGCGACGAAATTGTACATCGTAAAAATTAAACGAAATAAAGTATCATCATTCGCATATTTCAAGCTTCCCAATGCAAAAAGAATTTTTCAAATCGGACTAATAGTTGCAGAGATATCGTGTGTACAGACGGACGGACGGACGGACAAACCGATAACATAAGCACGATATTTTTTTACAAAACACGTGCTGAAAATAGGATGTACCGATGGCGTAGCGGTCTAAGCGCTGGCTTGTGAGCATTCATCCGAGACGGGTCCGGGTTCGAATTCCAGTGAGGCATAGATGTTGTGTTTGTCTTACGGCACTGGCTCCTTCCCTTCCCTGAAGTGAGTGGCCCTAAGTTAGGGACGGGCGACTGCTTATATCCCAGTGGGTTGTTCGCAGTGGTCGTTAAACCTCCAATAAAAAAAAAACAGGAGCCGGTCGCAGTCAGCGGAAGGGACAAAACTGGAAAGCTCTCATAATAAGGGCATGTGAAGCGAAAGCTCAGGATCTGAAGCACAAAGAGTGGCGGCGAAACAGAGAGATGAACTGGAAGAAACGTAATACTCTGAATATTGCTTTTTAAAGTTAAAATTGGTTTATACGATACAGGGAAGCGAAAATACTGAAGACGATGAGGTAAATACACCTTCCGAGATCTTTTCATTTTGCCGCTGAAAACCATGCGTAATTTATTTCTCCTAAGTTATTCCGCAACATTTCAATTTTTCCTCATGAATATTTCCCCCAGGTGTACTAACGTTAATGAAAATTAAGTAAAAACATTAGTGTGGGTGGTAAAGTTCTGTTAATCACGTTCTCAATAAATCTTCTTTCTTAGTGAATCTCCTTAGGAATCCAGAATTGTGCAGGTCTTAAAACTAGATGCGTCATACATAGTTCGAGTTAGAAAATGTCACACCATGAAGAATTTTTCGGAGAGCCATGCGAATTGGGGGGTATGTGTCAACAGTTGAGTTGTACGTCTATAAAGGTTTGCAGTTGTGGAAAAATAGCGTGGTGCACTGAAAACAAATTTCTGAAATTCACCAGCTAATTTTCGTGATTTCTTTCTTAAATTAACGAAGCATATTTCTGATGCAACTTTTTTCGTGGAATGAGGGGGAGAACTGAATTTGACGGATTTTTCGTACGCCAGAAAAATTCTGAATCTTCAGAAACCTTTCCGCAATTCTTTCTTATAGTAAGGAAAAACTTCGTTCTCACTTTTTCCGTATACATATGACGAAAGATTTCCGGCAATAGGAGAGATTCACGAAAATACTTGGGAGTTTGAATAACTTTTAAACTTCAATAGTCTGTCGAAGTATTTGATTTTGAAGTTCTGCAGCGAGATATGATATTATGGATAGTATATCGCATGTATTTTGGTTACTGTAGCGCAGTATAGTTCTTCTCCTCTTCTCCATTTTGTACACCACTATTATATATTATGTTACCGTAAGTAACGTGGTATTTAATTTATTATGCAGGTGATTGTATGATGTCTATGCATCAGTCGATGGAGTCCTTAAGACAAAAGCTATATAGCTATCAAGAGTAAATTTTATACTAAGACGTTTTATGAAATAATATTATAAAACAGTATATTGCACCTTCTCTTAAAGATAACACTAGTCAACATTTTTGAAATTTGTTTTCACAACAGCGGTGAAATAGGCGTTTTGAACTAATTTCAGGGTGCTGAATTCAAATATGACTGTAAAAACTCTCCATCACATTTGTGTATGAGCATTTGTTATATTTCCAGATACATATATACGAGATACATATATACAGATTATGGCACTGAGAAAAGAAGATGGTTCTGTAACAGGAAATAGAGGCGAAATTTTGACAAGAGTGAAAGATTTCTACTCCAAATTATATGAAAGGGATGATACATGCACTCCAGACATCATGAAAGATACCAGTACCAGAGTTCCTCCAGTCCTTCCAGCAGAAGTTGCACATGCAATCAAGAACATGAAGCGGGGAAAAGCTCCAGGAGAAGATGGAATTACTGTAGACATCATACAAGAAGCAAGTGGAGAAATCGAAACAGTACTCGCCCAAATTTTCACTCGATGCCTTAATGAAGGAAAGATTCCTGAGGATTGGAACACCGCTACAATGATCCTGCTACATAAGAAAGGTGACATTGAGGATCTCGGAAACTACAGACCTATCAGCCTCCTATCAGTAGTTTATAAAATCTTCACTAAAGTTCTTTCACACCGCTTGAAGGTAACACTGGACATGGCTCAACCGAGAGAACAAGCTGGATTCAGGAGTGGCTACAGCACAATAGATCATATCCATGTGCTGAGAGAACTAATTGAAAGAGCGAGGGAATATGAACTTCCATTGTGCATGGTTTTTATCGATTATGAAAAAGCCTTTGATTCGGTGAAACCATCAGCAGTTACAATGGCTCTGAAATCCTGCGGTATTGAAGATGCATACATTAATATTATTAATAACATCTATGAAAATGCAAGTGCAAAGATTAGGCTGTTTGAAAATACAACACACATAAAAATTGGAAAGGGAGTGAGACAAGGTGACACCATATCTCCGAAGCTCTTTAATGCCACATTGGAGGGTGTTTTTCAGTCACTGAGCTGGGAAAACAAGGGGATAAAGATTAATGGAGATTATCTAACCCACCTTCGTTTTGCTGATGACGTAGTCATTTTTGCAACTAGCCCATCAGAGCTGCAGAGTAGGATCCAGGAACTTGCTGACAAGAGTAAAGAAGTGGGATTAAAAATGAACTTTCAGAAGACAAAAGTGATGTTCAATGCTTTTACAAGAAATGAAGATTTATCGATTGATGGAGAAAAGCTGGAGATAACAGACACGTACGTTTATCTTGGACAGCAGATATCAAGTGAGGGTCACATTGATGAAGAAATTAATCGGCGTACAAAACTTGCCTGGAGAGCTTTTGGAAGAAACAGCATAATTTTCAAGAGCAATATGCCATTATGTCTTAAAAGAAAAGTGTTTGATCAATGCATCCTTCCAGTGCTTACGTATGGTGCAGAGACGTGGACCTTAACTAAAAGAGACATACAAAGGCTGCAGACAACTCAAACAAGCATGGAGAGGTGCATAGTTGGTGTAACCAGGAGAGATAAGAAGAGGAACTCGTGGATCCGAAAAATGACAAGAGTGGAAGACATCATGATCAGAGTTAAATCCCTGAAATGGCAATGGGCTGGACATACTGCCAGAAGGACAGATCATCGATGGACAGCCGAAATTTTAGATTGGATTCCAAGGGACAGGAAAAGACCCAGAAGAAGACCACATGGGAGATGGGTGGATGAAATTCGAAAGTATGCAGGGGTGACATGGAGGAGACTGGCACAAGACAGACCGTTGTGGAGGAAACTTGGGGAGACCTTCATACAGCAGTGGATTGATAATAATTGACAATGATGAAGATGATGATATACGAGTGCAATATAAGATGTGCACATTACGGCTTCACACTGTAAGATATTACACCGTCGCATTGTAATGTATTACAGCCTTTATGTGTCTTGTTAGCTACAGAATTTTTTTTTATTGGAAGTTTAACGACCACCGCGAGCTACTCAATGGGCCATATGCATTCGGCCGTCCCTTATTTAGGGCCACTGGTTCCAGGGAAAGGAGAGAGCCAGGGCCGTAAGACAAACATAACAGCCATGCTTCTTGCAGCTGCACTCTTTGTGGTTACCCAGAAATGCATGCCTTACCGGGATCCGAACCCGGACCCCTTTCGGACGAATGATCAGAAGCCATCGCTTAGACCACTGCACGGCAGATATAGAATTAGTGTTACAAAGTATAAATACCATATTCACATATCACTGCATATGAGACAGCAAAAGAAAAAAGAAATAGAGTAAACTATATTAACACAAATGTAAATGTATACACACAAACTCGTATACCGGTACAAGTAGTTCATTTTTTACGCTTTCCAACCGTAGGCTGAAGAAGCTTTGAATGTCCGTCTGTTCGTCCGTCCGTCCGTCCGTCTGACTGTCGGCACGATAACTCGCGTAAAAATGGTTCGATTTCGATGAAATTTTATTATGTGGTAAGGGACATCCTGGGGACGAACCCTATTGAAAATGGGCAAAATGGGGTTAAAGGTCACGACATAGGAACGGGATCCATTCCGTTGCCCTTATGCGTCATAACTTGCGTAAATATGGTTCGATGCCGATAAAATTTTAGTATATTGTAGGGAATCATTTGGGACTTAACCCTATTGAAAATGGGAGAAATGGGGTCAAAGGTCAGGACATAGGAGCGGGATGCATTCCATTGCCCTTATGCGTCATAACGTGCGTAAAAATGGTTCGATTTCAATGAAATTTTAGTATGTGGTAGGGGACCACTGGGAAACGAACCTTATTGAAAATGGACGAAATGGGGTCAAAGGTCAGGACATAGGATCCATTCCATCGCCCTATTAAGGTGGACGTCAAGTAATTTTGCTTTCTATACTTCCAATGGAAAAACTTCTACACATTTCCTTCACAATTATTGTGTTCCCAAGGATGAAAATTTGAACATCGATTAAAATAACTTCATATTATAACTTGGATTACTTAATATTTCCTAAAACATAACCATAATTATATTAAAAATCAAAAATCAATAACTTTTCCTTTGGTGGTGTTGGAATCAGAAAAAAGATGACGCGACCTGTACTTTGATGACGTCAGTAGACGAACAAATGTTGAATTGCATAATTATGGTTATGTTTTAGAAAATATTAAGTATTCCAAGTTATAAAATGTAGCTATTTTGATGGATGTTCAAATTTTCATCCTTGGGAACGCATTAATTGTGAAGAAAATGTGTACATACGTTTTTCCATCGGAAGTATAGGAAGCAAAATTATTTGACGTCCACCTTAAAGGAGCAATTCTTGTATGTATGTAAATTTTATTTTGAAAACGGCTCTAAGGATTTTGATGAAAGTCGTTAACCTACCGTTTTTCGGTACTAGAAATCGATTTAGCTTGATTTCGACTTTAGGAAAATACGTTTAGTGCGTTAAATAACCACCCCGAATTAACACATTTTTAGTGCCATGGCGTCGTCCCATTGATGGTATTCATGCTTAGAAATCTTATGACGTCACAATCTCGCGATTGACATGTTGGCGCGTGGTCACGCCATCTGTCTCATTACGTCACGCGTTGTGTGTGGATCCAATTGACGTCACAGTCTTGCGAGCAGATGGTCGCGATTCCCATCTGCCTCATTACGTCACGTGTTGTGTGCGTATATTTGTCCGCACTATAACTCGCGTAAAAATCGTTCGATTTCGATAAAATTTTAGTATGTGGAAGGGGAACACCTAGGAAGAAACCCTATTGAAAGTGAACGAAATGGGGTCAAATGTCAGGACATGGGAGCGGGATCCATTCCACTGCTCTTATGCGTCATAACTAAAGTAAAAAAGGTTCGATTTCGATTAAATTTTATTATCAATTAGGGGACCACCTGGGTACAAACCCTATTGAAAATGGGCGAAATGGGGTCAAAGGTCAGGACATAGGAGAGGAATCACTTCCATCGCCATTATTCGTCATAACTTACTTAAAAATTCTTCGATTTGGATGAAATGTTAGTATGTTGTAGTGACTTGCTTGGGGACGAATCCTGTCGAAAATGGGCGAAATGGGGTCAAAGGTTAAGACACAGGAGCTGGATCTATTCCATAGTCCTTATGTATTATAACTTACGTAAAAATGCTTCGATTGCGACAAAACTTTATCATGTTATTTTGGAGGTATACTGAACCGATTCTGTTGAATATAATCGAAATGGGGTCAAAGGTCAGGGCACACGACCGAGATTTATTCCACAGCCATTATCCTCATAACTTGAGTAATGATTTCTGGTATGTTGGAAAGCGTATTATAATCAAGTCATTGCATGATTTTACTAACTTGTTTTCTCTTATGTGGCGTGTTGTCCTCCTCCTGCAAAAACCAGCAGTAGCCACTCATCATTGAGGGATCCGACCTGCCTTGATACCTCTCCTCCATCGTTCGGATATCTTGGTGGAACCTTTCGCCTTGTTCATCGCTGATTGCTCCTAGGTTGTCAGGAAAAAAGGCCAGATGCGAAATCAGGAAACGCATTTTTAAGGACATCCGGCACCCAAAATTTGTATAGCTCTTGACAAGGTTGTGAAGCAATTGCACTTGTAGCTGCACTCTTTGTGGTCAGCCAGAAACTTCTCGACCACGGATGTGAAAATTTGCCATGCTGCGAGCTCCGTGCTGTTTAGCTCTTCGGTAAAAACAAAATCACGCAGTAGTTTCCGTATCTGAGGACCAACGAAGATTCCTTCTTTTGAGTTTTGCGTCACTTAATTGCGGAAATGTTTTCTTTAAGTGCAAGAAACCTTTGCCAGATTTGTCCATAGCCTTTACAAAGTTTTTCATCAGCTCCAGTTTGATATGAAGTGGTGGAAGCAGAACATCAGAGGGATTAACTAGGGACTTGTGACGAACGTTACTCTCTCCGGGAATGAAAGCATCGCGTTCAGTCGAGTCTGTTTGTTCGTAGTGTTCTGCTCTGGCCCTACTGTCTCACATACAAAAAAAAAATAAAAAAAAATTGGTGATGCCACTTTGAAGCCCGAGCAAGACATATCACTTTCAGATCACCTCATATTCACCACCTAAACTGGTCATATTGTATTGCAGTGAGAGTTTTGTCCATACTTTCATAAATCTCCTTCATTCCAACAGCATGTGTAATTGGAATGGAAGGCTTCTGGTTTCCGTTGGACAAAAGGACAGCTTTTAAACTAACCTTGGATGAGTCGATAAATAGACGCCATTCCATAGAATCGTGAGATATTCCTAATTCTGTTATTAACCCCTGAATATCTGAACAAAAACACATACCATCTTGCATTTCATAGAAAGAGCATAGCCCAAATTTCTATTTCTGAACACAGACACGTGTTTACTCTTCGCTAGCAGGTTCCACTCTTGCAGTCAGGAACCTAAAAATTCAGCATTTTTTTTTCTTTTTTTTTTTTTGGAAAGATGTAGGTCTCGAACGAGATCATTCAGTTCGTTTTGCTAAACAAAGTCGGGCTCGTCAAGTGTTTAGGAGTGTATGTAGGACCCGGATCTTCATGTGCGTCCATATCTTCATTGGATGAATTTGAATCTATCTCTTCACATTTCAATTTTGGTATAGGAAGATCTTCCCCATGCGGAACAGATCTTAAGGCAGATGGCAAGTTTGGATACTGTATTTTACTTTTTATTTTTCTTTAAAAAGCCACTCACTCTGGTTAAAAAATTAAAATATTCCGGTGGCGAAATATAACAATGAAAATATCGAGTGTCGTTTCACATGCCTACAAGCGCTAATGTGGAACAATAGTACATATTTAATGCCCATACCAAAAATCATGACGTCCTGGCCATTTTTGAAGGTCAGATCTGAAATCAGTACTCAAAAAATTAGTTATAAACAGCTGCATTTGTTCATGTTATAAAAACCTTGTAGACCAGTGAACTGAAAGTTATTGTTAGTTGGAAAAAGATCTCGAACTCGAAATCATTCTGTTGCTTCGAAAAAAATAGGAAATTTGTAATAAGACCTCGTACAGAAAATATAAAATTATTACAAACGTATTAAAAGAAATAAGCTCCAATAGAAACCAAGTTAGTAAAATCATGCAATACATTGATTATGATACGCTTTCCAACATACCAGAAATCATTTCTCAAGTTATCACTCAAGTTATGAGAATAATGGCTGTGGAATAAATCTCGCTCCTGTGCCCTGACGTTTGACCCCATTTCGATGCTATTAAACAGAATAGGTTCAGCATACCTCCGGAACAGCATACTAAAGTTTTTTCTTTCAAAATCGCTTTATTGGAAAACTTAAAGGTGCATGGAAGTCGAGCATATACACTGCTGGCCACCCAAAATGCAACACCAAGAAGGACAAGAGATAGCAAAACCAGATTTACTGGACACATAACAACAGATACAAAGATGAAACGATTGAGCTTACAGGCCCGTGCGACTTGCGGAACACGCAGACATCAATAGTTCGTGTGGCCCCCCATGGCTGGCAATAACGACCGCTATACGCCGCGGCATCGAAAAACGAAAGAGGCTTTGGATGTGGGCTTGGGGTATGTCGGTCCAGGCTACTTCCACACGTTGCCACAATTCATCAGGCGTAGCCGCGGGTGGTGCTTGCCGGGCCAATCGGTTGCCGATCAGCGACCAGACGTGTTCGATGGGCGACATATCGGGAGAACAGGTGGGCCACGGCAGCAGTGGCACCTGGTGGGCCGTGAAGAATTGTTGCACGATGCATGCCACGTGCGGGAGCGCTTTGTCCTGTTGAAACCTGGCCGCTGGCAGGTCCTGCATGTAAGGGAATACTACAGCCTCCAAAACGTCGGAGATGTAGCGGTGGCTGTTGCGTGTACCGGCGATGCGTACCAGAGGGGAGCGGGTGTCCTATCCAATTGCGCCCCAAACCATAACGCCAGGCGACGGACCGGTATGGCGATGCATAATGCAGGCGTCATACAGTCTCGGTTCCGCCACACGCTGATCCGACCATCGTGGTGTTGCATGTAGAAGCGGGATTCGTCGGAGAATACAATGTCGTGCCATTCCGTAGTCCAGGTGCGCGTTCAACAGCAGGACGGCAAAAGGGCAGAGTATGCGGAAGTGGTGGTAGGCGAAGAGAGATGAAGTTAAGCTTGAAGCAGAACATCTGGGGGAGGCGTCGGTGATGGATAATAATCAGTAGATGCAGGGCAGGCCATTAGCAGTTGAGTAGAAAAGCACACTCACGAGGACGGTAGACGTTGAAGGTGGAGAAAGCATGATGAACATGAGAACGGAGGCAGAAAGTTGAGCGATAACGTCACAAGATGAGCTGCTAGGGATGGGTGATGCCAACTGAAGAGTAGATAACGTCACTCAAGGACCACTATCAGAAAGCGACATGATACTGGAGGTGTTGAGATAAGCACAGAAGGCAGCGTGTAGGAACGCTAATAAGAAAACCGAACACAGTCAAGGCGAGTCACGATATTTACCGGAGTAAACGACGAAGGTTAAGCACAAGACAAGAAAAGACGTTGAATATGAAATATATCGGCACTTACTGGGCAAAACAAGTCGAAGGAACGAAACACATTATCTTCATAAGCTGGAGAAAAGCACTGACACGAGGTAAGGTGGCCCTATTCCATCAGTTTGAGGCAGAATATCTGGAGCGGAAGGTGGGCGTGACAGGCGACAAGACTTTTGTCGCAATAGAAGCATTTTTAGTCAAGTTATGAGGATAATGGCTGTGGAATAAATCTCGCTCCTGTGCCCTGACCTTTGACCCCATTTCGATTATATTAAACAGAATTGGTTCAGTGTACCTCCGGAATAACATACTAACGTTTTGCCGCATTAGAAGCATTTTTAGTCTAGTTATGAGGACAATGGCTGTAAAATAAATCTCCCTCCTGTGCCCTGACTTTTTGTTACTATTTCGATTATATTCAACAGAACCGGTTCAGTACATCTCCGGAATAACATGATGAAGTTTTGTCGCAATCGAAGCATTTTTGTGTAAGTTATGATGCATACGAGCGATGGAATGGATCATGCTCCTAAGTCCTGACCCTTGACCCCATTTTGTCCATTTTCAATAGCGTTCCTCCCCAGGTTATCCCGTACCACATGCTGAAGTTTCATCGAAATCGAACCATTTTTACGCGAGTTATCGTGCTGACGGACGGACAGACAGACAGACAGGCAGACGGACGGACGAAGTTGAAGCATATACGCTTCTTCAACCTAAATTATTAAATCATTCGCCTTAATGAAAGAAATCCTCGTCGTCCAATTCGTTTTGCCTTGAACGTGAGTCTGATTCCTGTGATTTTCTGGCTCAGTTTTTAAAACGCGCGGCTTCAACCCAAACGAACTGGGCTCGATCTCCACTATCAGTTCAAAAGGATTCTCTCGCGTAAGGGCTGAAATACTCAGCGTGTTAGGTTTTGCGAATTTCTGTCTAGATGCGAAAAAACTTGAAACTGACTTTTCTGCAATAAACGGAAATACTGACTACGGAAAATCTGTCAAAATACGGAAATTAAAAAAGGGAGCTTTTAAAAACGGAAATTCCGCTAAAAGACGGACACTTACCGGCAACTTTGCTACACGTTATTTTGAGACATTTTCCGTGAATTTACACCACTTATTTTTAACATTGTACGCGAGGGAAATAAGACCAAAACTGTTCGGCGTAAAAAATTTTAGTTGTCTTCACCTGGATGTCTGTATCATTGCATCGGAGTGATCTCAATGGCGAAATCAGTGTAAGGAGGAAAAAATGCTTCGGTGACGTCATCAGAAATCCTACCATCACTTGGACACCTTTATCAGAGACTTCGTCATGGGGCTGCGTTTGGCTAGTTGGTTCCTGCTGCACAAAAGTAACAGGATGCAATAACTCTCTGCCGAATGTAGAAACAGTGGTTGAAGCAAGGTAACGTGCATTGCCGTAGTAGGACTTGTGCACGTAAGGGGAGGTTTGAATACCTTGATCACCAAATTCGACGGCAAGCCGTAGCAAGCCCACAAGCCGCAGTGGACAACATTGTACGAGGTGTACAGGCAGCTACGGACATCCCCATATCGGCATGGACTCTGAATCACGGATTGGTTCAGGCAGATTTGCTCTCTCACCAGTCATTGAGACGACTGCCACTCGTTCCAGCACATCGTCGCGCAAGGCTGCAGTGGTGGCGTGCCAGACATGCGTGGATGGGAGAATGGAACCGTGTCGAATTTAGCAACGAGTCTTGCTTCTGTCTCAGCACTGACGATTTCCAATTGGGACTCTGGAAGCGACGTGGTCACAGGGCTTATCTTGCCGCCATCCATGGGCGTCAACGGCTCATAAGCCTGGCGTCAAGATTTGGGGCACTAACAGTTTCAACAGTTCAACAGCCGTTCACTGCTAGTACGCATAATGGGTACAATGACCACACGACGATACGTCAATGAAGTCCTGTAGCCCCATGTTTTTAGTCATATCTCAATGGTATATCTGATGCCCAGTTTCAACAAGATAACGCTCCCCTGTACACTACCAAAACCAGCAGGCGGTTCCTACTAGGTGTCCAAGCCATGGTAACTCTCCTGCTTCTCCTGTTTAGAGACCGTGTGGAACGTCATTGGCAGACGACATAACGCCTATGCGCGATATCCTCGCAGTGTCAATTAATTGTGAACATAGGTCAACGATGCATTGTCAGCGCCATCTTGGGACACCATCTAGGAATTTTTTCCACTCGATACCACGCCATGTTGCCGAGTGTATAATCCAGCATGGGTGCCATACGACCAACTGACTCAGGCCACATTATACTGTATCCTTGCTCTTCGCGTTCATGTAATCCGTCAGAAATCAAGTCACTTCTTTTCCACTACGTCTCAATGTGTGTAGTAAGTTGCTTCTAATTTTGTGCGTTTGGTGTGGCATTTTCTATGTCGAGCACTGTATTTGCATTTTGTAGGCTTTTAACCCTTTAACCGGCTGTAACGAATTCATTCGTGGTTAACAAAATAGGCTAAACTCAGCTCGAACAAATAAATTCGGTGCTTGAGAAGTGGGCCGAACGCGACAGGAACGGGTGAACCTGCCATCAGAAAGCGTTACTTTTACGTTACGTTGATCATTTTCAGTGGTTATTTGGGGGATATGATTGTCATTTATCCTTGCTGTCTGATTACCTTTTCCGCTGCGAATGCTAAGAACAGGGCGACGAACCTAAGAAAGAAGAGAAAGAATGTTTGAGTAAATAGTTCGTGTCCGGGGGACTACTGCTTCCAAATCATTCCTTGGGTAATGGAACACGAAACAAAGGACTGTAAGGGAATCAATCGGACTACATGATGTAAGACTAAGGACTGTAGGGGAACATTTACAATCAGCGACAGATTTATATAGTCTTGAGATGAAAGAGGGTAAGGAATTGTTTTGACATAGCTTTTAGTATTACCCGGTGACTATAGGAACACTTCTGTTTGAGAAGCGCAGGAAAATTTGAGGAACTTTTCATTCAGGTGCATCTTCCGCTTAAAGCGTTAAAAACTTCCTCATGACAAATTCCAAAATACACATAAATTGAAAAGTTTACTGTTGTTGACAGAAGAGTTCAAAGGACAACACACAAGAGTGGGGATATTCACATTCCATTACTTTTTATTTTCTTTTTAAAACTTTGTTTTCACCCTCTAAACCGCAAGTTACTTTCGTCGTACAAAATTATTGAATAAATGTTCTGAACAAGTCGATGACCACGCTATTCCTTATCTTGGGTGTAATACCGGTTACCCTTTTCTTCCGCTTCAGTCAGACCTCCGAACTGATAAGTTTCTGTTCACAGCGCCCAGGTGAGGGCACGGTGTTTTTGACTGAGATACATGCTGTGTATCTTAGACTTCGCGTTCAGTCCAGCTCTCATAAGCGTGCCATGTTCTATATGGATTCGTTGAGTGATTTGCCGTCTCTCTCCCCTCCAAATTGCGGGGACTATCCTTTTCTTTCTAACGGTAGACGTTTACTTCGTTCTTCACTCGAGGCTGGTCTTCCGCTGGATTTCCAGCCATGTGGGGATCCCAGGTAATGAGTACGCTGCGGTTGTTAGGTCTGTTTCTTCTTTTTTCGCCACACCCTTGTCATTGTTTCACCAAGATTTACGTTTTCTTGTTCGGGAACATATCAAGTGAATGTGGCAGGCTCAGTGTGACAAAGATATGGAAAACAAACTGTATCTTATCAAGGCAGTTCTGGGAGCCGGAAACACCTTGGTGCGTTTTTGTCTCATACGTCGACATAGACTGTGCATGCACCGAACATTTGATTCGCAGCCATGTGGGGAACCCTGGTAACGAGTAAGCTGCTGTGACTAGATCTGTTCCTTCTTTGTTCGCCACACTCTTGCCATTGTTTCGTCAATATTTACATATTCTTGTTCGGAAACATATCAAGTGAATGTGGCAGGGTCTGAGTGACAAAGTTATGAAAACAAACTGTGTCTTTTCAAGGCAGTTCTGGGAGTCGGAAGTAGCTGGGTGCATCTACAGTAGCGAACAAAAGTATTTGGCGAAACACTTTTTCGACAATAGTATTTTTTCTGCTGGACCAAATCGGGTCATTTTGGGATATGATATGTGTTATTCACTTGTAAACATGACCCATGTGCAGATGGATCGGAAACCTTAACACAGATCAGGTACCGAGCTTAATCGTAAAGTTCATACAAATTGACCAACAAAGTAGGTGTGTATCACATTTATTTAATGCACCGTTAACAGAAAACAAGTACGAGAGAACGACAAAACAATAACTAATACTTAGTGGGATAACCAAGAGACTTAATAACAGCTGCACAACGGGCCGGCATCGAGTCCACTAGCTTCTCGACGGTGACCTGCGGAATCGCGCCATTTCTGCAGACAGCTGGTCGAACTTTTGGGTCCTATTCCGGCAGGTTTTCTTCGCACATCGTCTTTCCAGCCCCTCCCACATGCGTTCGATGGGGTTGAGGTCTGTAGATTGACTTGGCCAGTCTAGAAGTGTGACTTGTTGTTGCTGGAAGCTGCCTTCGCTACTCTGGAGATGTGCTTCGGGTCGTTGTCTTGCTGCATGATCCATCCAGGTGGCATGTTCTGGTTTGCCCATGGGAAGACATCGTTGATGAGCATGTTTGTGTAGCTCTGGCCGGTCATTATTCCGTCAATCTTGATGATGGGGTTCATTCCATTGCGAGAGAAGGCGCCGTACACCATGAGCAATCCTCCTCCGTGCTTGACAGTCGGGTGAATGAACTGGGGGTTGAATCTCTGGCCACACGGACGTCGTATGTATCGGATGCCAACACTTCCGAACAAGTTGAACTTGCTCTCGTCGGTGAAAAGCACCTTACTCCAGTTCGCCGTGGCCAGTGTCGATGGCGGCGTGCGAACGCGACTCTGGCTCGTCGATACTTGACTCCGATGAGTGGTTTCTTGGTGGGGCGTCTTCCATTCAATCCAACAGCAATGAGACGACGGGAGGTGGTCATTCGGCTGACGTTCAGGTCGTCGCTGTCGCGGAATTTGGTGGCGATGTCCACAGCAGTCAAGGTGGGATCAGCACGAGATCGACGGAGGATGCGTCTATCCTGACGCAACGTAGTGGAACGAGGCCTACCACATCGCGGACTGTTCTCGACGGTCCCAATCTTCTTATAACGTTGCAGGATAGCTGAAATGTACTGGCGTCGGATCTTCAGGGCCCTCGCAATGTCGGTGACACGCATTCCGGATTCCATCATGTTCACGGCCGCCTGGCGAGCTCCAACAGTGATCTCCGCCTTTTTACCCATTTCTGAAAACCTAGGATTGACTTATTATCACACTACACATCACAAAACCCACAAAAATCACAAGAAAAACATTAATACATGCAGCAAACAAATGGGTAATAATTGGCGACTCTTGAATATGGCCCATTTCGAACTACAAATTAGCTCTGAGCGAAATACAAACTACGCGGCATTGTGACCCACGAATCAACACATATCATATCCCAAAATGACCCAATTTGGTCCAGCAGAAAAAAAAATTATGGTCGAAAAAGTGTTTCGCCAAATACTTTTGTTCGCTACTGTATATTCCATCGCCCCGACATAGACTATACATGCACCAAACATGTAATAACAGCAGGAATGCTGCAGCAAATTGGAAAATTACATTTTTCCCGCGGAAATCTTTAATGTGCAGCTTTGTTACAGATTGTTTTACATGTGTTACATAGGTGTCCTGATTTCACATCTCCTAGCCTGTAATGGGGTACTACTGTTTTATCCTCAAAGTTGGAAGACGTTGACGCAGATGATTTTTTTTTGGGGGGGGTCTTTTTTTTTTGGCAGGGGTGGGTCGCGTGTGAGTGTGGAATATTATTTCATATGTGCATTTACCAAGTATTTTGTTCTGCTGTTTTCGTTTTGTTTTTTTACATAGAATAAATTAGATGTGGTAATCAGTTGTACAAAACTTCAACTATCAAATTTTCATGAAGATTAAAATTTCATTTAGTACCAGTTTGCATGCTCACCCAGTGACGGTGTCCTATTCTTCATGACTTTAACCTCGCTCGTGATTTATTCAACTACAGCGAAACTAGAAAACAAACTCGAACTGTCTTACCGAAGTCGAGGAATACCTGGAGACAAAACTAGATAGCAAAGTTCATAAAGCTTGATTTTGGAAGGCAAGAATAAAACCTAAGAGCTTCGAAAAGTCAAATTGAAAATTACACAGCTCTTTCGAGATTATAATACAGCTCAGTCATATTTATTCTTTAGAAACATGTATGTAAATAACATCTATCTGAATAAAAGACCAGCAGCGAGAGTTTTCAGACGACGTGCACCGGCATATCGCCGTAAAAGAGACATGATGGATTGCCTATATTATGACCGAATCTTGTGAAGCTAAAGCAATTCTTCGTTGTGAACTGAAGTGAATGAACGAAGGAGGAGAGAAAAACGAAAGAGAATATGAGCTTACTCGCAACACCTTCCTGGAAGCTATGCAGCTGATGCGCGGGAAATCTGCCCAGAGAAAGGACGACTCTGATTATAAATCACATGTCAAACGAAGGATTTGAGTTTGGAAGTGGTTGCTTACAAAACAGCTGTGTGTCATTTAACTAAGTGCCGGCCCAATAAATTCTTTTCTGAACACCAGGCTACAATACCTGCTAACTCCGAAACAAAGTATCACACATGTCCCAGCTGCACTTCATAAACACTGCTGGGATAGAATCTAACCGTTCGGAATAAATTTCGATTGCTGCAATTCGTCTTCAAGCTTATTCGAATGGCTCAGAGGAAACTAATCAATAAGAAAGATGAAACTGAATTCTCAGGGGTAATGAGCACATATTTTGAATCCTTTTCGACACGAAAAGAATTTTTCAAAGCGGATTTTTAGAAAAGAAGATCCGCGAAAAAGAAATCTTACTTGCTATTTTTCACCCTTAATTTTAATGTTGTTAATTATTTTCTGTTTAGCCTCACCCTTTTAATTACATTGGAGAATTTTCATTTTTATGCTTTATTAATTTCTACACGTTCACCTCTATCACGCTAAATCAGGACTAATAAATGGTTGATGTCCTTTGCTTTCCATTTTACACATCGAAGAGCCAAATCCTTATGACCACCTGCCTAATATGATGTTGGTCCTCCACGTGTTGCCAAAACAGACCATACCCTGCGAAATACGGATTTACAAGATTTTCTTTTTTGATTGAAGGCTTACGACTACCGTGAGCAACTCGATGGGCTATAAGCAGTCTTCCGTCCCTAATTTAGGGCCACTGGTTGCAGGTAAGGGAGAAAGCCAGTGCCATAAGACCAAAAACAACATCCATGCTTCACTGGATTCGAACCCAGATCCTTCTCGGAAGACTGGTCAAAAGCCTTCGTTTAGGCTACTGCGCCACCGGGGCTGCGGCACAAGATTACTAACGGAGCCTTGTGGTATGTGGTACCTACATATCAACAACATGTTAAGTATTGTAAGTTGCGTAGCCGCCGCAATCGAATTGGTTGTTACAGCAGAAACCCCAGATACTCGATTCGATTGATGTCTGCGGAATCTGGAGGCCAGTGCATTACCTGGAGGTCTTCCTCGTGTTGCGCGGAATATTCTCAAACAATACGGGCAAGTGTAACGTGGCGCATTATCCTTCTGAAAGAAGGCACCACTAGGGGGAATACCATTGCCATGAAGGGTGTATCTGGTTTTCAATGATGTTTTAGGTAAGTAGCAGATATCATAGTTTCATTCACATGAATGACAGGACAATAAGTTTTCCAGCAGAAAATTGCCCAAAGCATTACATTTCCTCCACCGCGGCTTGTTTTGACGTAGAACTACGTCTTCTCCGCGCTGGGTAGGGGAAAACATCGTGAGCAAGGATGCAACGAAAACATGTCACACTTTGAATGCTCATACCTTCGAAACTAATAATCGTAGAGTAAAAAATCATTAGATAATTTATGAAATCCCGTTTATAAAAAAATAAGTTTCAACCCTCCAACCCTTCGATACAGTAGCGTTAGAAAGTTAGCTAAAATTTCTCATGATTTTGTTTCGTCTCACGCCGTTTTAAGGATGATAACTAGTGAATAGAAAATGATAACAATGATTTCAGCACTTCAATCCGTAGCTGAGGGTCAGAGCTAATGGACGTATGTGATAAACTGAAAAAAGTGGATTTAAAATTTATTGATTTTTTAGATAAAAAAAATTGGTGGCGAAAATTTAGAAATGCCGCGAAAATCCCGGGAAAATATAAGAACTGACGAAAGTTGAAGAAACAACTAGAGGAGAAGGAGAGGAATCTGAAAAGGCCTACTAAGTCATCAACCGAAATGTCACCGAAATGTAGGGAGCGTCAGAGGTCCGCGCGTCAGGATGAGTTTCACTCGAGTTCGACTCTAGAGCCACAACCTTCCACTTCAATTGCACTAATCGAGCCTGAACAGCAAGAACAGATGGAGATAGATGTCATCGATCCAAATTTTCACACCGAGCATGGAATACGAATGTAGATCGCCATTCTTCACAACTTCGCTGGATAATGAATGTATTTCGTCTCAAACATTTACACCGTGGATGCATTCTGAATCTAGACAAGGGCAACAAGAAGTAGACTACATTAGGCCTGAGACGTATTGCCAAACTTATAACAAGGCAACTAAGGAGTTTGAAATATTGTTTCTGAAGAACAATTTCTTCAGAAACAATTTTAGCAATAACTACTGTCAATGATGATTCTATGCCTTCTACTTCTACTAACATTAATTTATAATCAGCATAAATTACTATGAATTGTATATAGCATAAGTTCCTTTTAAGTAAATAAAGTAAAAACATGTGTTTCGTTTTATTTCTTAAACATTTTATATCTGAAAAATCAAAGGCGCACAGTACTAACTGTGCTCAATCTACAACGTAGGGCTACGTCAACTGTCCTTCTCTGAATATTTTAAGGACGTAGAAGTAGTGAGAGAGTGCCATAAAATAGTGACAATTAACGTAGTTCTACGTTGTAGGTTGCTGCACAGTTGCTACTGTGCCCATTTGTTTTTTGTCCACGTTGCATCCTGGTGCCAACAGTTTGTTAGGTAAATGACGCCCACGCACACGGCTGTCCACATAGTGCAACAGGAAACGAGATTCATTGGACCAGACGACCTTCTTCCAATTATTCGAGATCCAGTTTTAATGCTCAGGTGCCAATTGCATGCTGTGACGTCTTTACTAATCATAACGAAGACTCTTTATGAGTAATTTCAATTGAACAACACATAACATTTAATTAAATAAACGTCAAAATGCGCTTCTTTATGCTCTGTCGACCTTCCTACAAGTCAAAACAAACTATCTCTCTCCACACTCTACACGCTCGCGTCTGCTGTCTCCAACTCAACTCTTTCACGGAAGTTCTGACGTCACTGTGCAGGACTGGGAAAGCCACAATGCGCTTTCGATGACGAACCGTGGTTAGCATGGGCACACCGAGTGACCAGGGGCTATTTTTTAGCAGGGTTCGATGTACTGTGCTTTGTTCTGTCACCAGCATTTAATTTATCAGCTAGTTACGCCACAGTATCCCTTGTGTTGGCCCGTATCATACGCGATGGCAATCGTGAAGCTCTAGCATCGCTGATCCATGTCTGCCATACCTTGCCGATGGTTCATGGGTTTTCCCTTCCTCGGACCATTTTTTGAATGCACCAACCACGGCTGTACGCACCTTACAAGCCTTGCCATCTCAGAAATGCTGTCATGGAGTCGTCTGACCATTAGTATACTCACTGTCACAAAAATCCGCGCTCAAAGAAAAAACCGTGCGATTAACACGAAACTCGGCGAATAGCTACGGGGAAGACAGACATGCAAATGATTGAAGTTTCGTGCGATTCGGCTTGATCGCCCGTCCAAGACAGGCGCTGAAATCGCAGGCCTTGGGGCTTATAAAGCGCCGCGCAGGGGACTCAACATTCGTGACAAAATGCACGGTAAGAGTCAGGTGAGATCCCTGAGCGATAGACATGCCGAGGAGTCGCCGTAGATGTGCGTACAGGCAGCTTACGGAGTTTGAACGCGGCCGTATGGTCGGGATGAGAGAGCAAGGTGGCCGGCTCACCGAATCGGACACCATTTGGGCTGGTCGGACAGTACGGTGCGATCGTGTTGGGAGCAGTCGACACAGGAAGGCACCCGGACACGGCAGACTGGCTCCGGACGACCCAGACACTCCACCAGCAGAGAGGACCGTGGGATCGTGAGAGCGGCACGCTCAGATGCAAAGACGTCCTTGTCCAATATCCAGAGACATGTGGAGGGTGTACAATGGACTCCTGTGTCCGCCAGAACCATTTCCACACGCCTGGAAGAGGCGAACTGCACTCTCGACGGGCCTTACGTTTTCTGCCATTAACACCTGACCATCGTCGGCGTCGATTGCAGTGGTGGCAGCAGCGAGTGACGTGGAATGCTACGGACTCGTGACGTATAGTGTTCAGCGACGAATCCCACTTCTGTATGGGAACGGACGACCACCGTGTCAGAGTGTGGAGGACCGCAAGGTGAGCGATACAATCCCAACCTCACTGTACAGCAGCACACGTCCCGAACTGGAGACGTGATGGTCTGGGGAGCCATCGCATATGTCAGCCAGACTTCCCTCGCAGTGATCGAAGGGACTTTGACAGCCAAACGCTACGTGTAGGAGATCCTGCGGCTCCATGTGCTGACTTTCCTGGCGGAGCAGCATGGAGCCATTTTCCAACAAGATAACGCCCGTCCACTCACGGCTGGGGTTTCCCAGGACTGTCAACGTCATGCTTCGATGCTTTCGTGGCCTGCCAGATCTCTTGATCTCTCGCCCATTGAGCACGTTTTGGACCAGATGGGACGCGAGCTTTCTCCATGCCCCAGTGTTCGTGATTTAGAGCGTCAGTTGCAAAAACTGTGGGAAAATCTGTCCCAGGATAACATACGGCGTCTCTTTGACACAATGCCGGACCATATCGCCGCATACATCCGAGCACAAAGCGGTCCAAAACGGTACTAACGCTGACCGGAATGTGCACCGTATGTCCGCGGGAAATCGTCCTGCTGCTGTGATATTGTAATCACGTCTGTCCTTAGTATGTACCATCTCACTACTAAAATCTCATTTCAATCCGACGCCTCCTTTTTGGTGCGCGGATTTTTATGACAATGAGTGTAATTTGGCCTTTGTCAAACTCGCTTAAGTCCACTGCCTTTCCCATCTGGAAAACAATAACACCGATTAACAGAGCTCAGTAATTTAAACCATTTCATGACTTTCACACCCGCTGTCGTTTTGTGGCGTTAAATCAATAGATACAAATTTTAAAGATGACAATCCGATTTTTAGCGTAAATGTGACAAGAATGGTAAGTCAAATAATATCCGAAAACTTGAAATTTTTCATCGTCCTGGAGCGGGACTCGAACCCGCGTCTCCCAGAAAACGCCTAGGTATGCTAACCACTACACCACCCAGAACGACCAAGTTTCAAGTTTCCGATCAAACCTAGGCGTTTTCTGGCGTTTTATTATTTGACTTACCATTCTTGTCACATTTACGCTAAAAATCGGATTGTCATCTTCAAAATTTGTATTAAATGGCGTAATCCCGTATTTCTTTCATGATTGATCTGCTTCTCCGGGCAAACACGGGATAAGATTCTTAACCTCCAGATTCGCTAAACATGACTGCCGGTTGCTTCGACTAGCGAATCCTGTGATGGTTAAATTCAAATTGATCGGAAACTTGAAACTTGGTCGTTCTGGGTGGTGTAGTGGTTAGCATACCTAGGCGTTTTCTGGGAGACGCGGGTTCGAGTCCCGCTCCAGGACGATGAAAATTTTCAAGTTTTCGGATATTATTTGACTTACCATTCTTGTCACATTTACGCTAAAAATCGGATTGTCATCTTCAAAATTTGTATTAAATGGCGTAATCCCGTATTTCTTTCATGATAAATCAATAGATGTTTAACAAATGGAAACTGAATTTACATAAGAACACAAACTAAGAAGGATGGTTGAATTAGACGTATTTGTCACGATCGATTTCTAGAGCCTGCAAAATATTCACAGTAGAAAAAGCTACTTATCTCCACTAGCAGGAACTAAATATAATTCTAGTATTTGTTTTCGGCAATGACGATTTGACAATCATCCACCGTTCTGAGAAAAACAAATTTGCCAATCATCCACCGTTCTGAGAAAAACAAATCTGCCAATCATCCACCGTTCTGAGAAAAACAAATCTGCCAATCATCAATTACATCTCCGGAGCAAAAGAATAAAGGCAGTATCTCTTTCTGTATTCACATTACTGTCCATAGAAAAGCTAAGAGAAATTTATCAAAGGGCGGCGAAAGTAAAGGCTTTTGGACAGTTAACACGCACACCAACATACCCAATTCCGCTTATGGATAATAGTCCATTGATTTTTAATCTACTTAAAACAGACAGAGCCACGTTAGTTTTCCGCCTAACGACTCAAATTTACTTTAGTCGAGCAAGAAATAGAAAGAGAGGAAGCGAAATTAATAGAAAATAAAAAAATGATTAATAAGATTATGTACGTGGCAGGGAAACTATGCTGTATTTCCACATTTTCTAGCATCAGCTTGATTTCTATTGAATGAAACTTTGTTCAACTCTCTTCCTGAGTAGAGCATATTGCGATCCCTAATATGACAATTAAACAATAAACTTTCTGGCATCCGTCATCTCTGCTTTCTTACGTCACATCTGGCATTTACTGCTCTTGTAACTCCGTATAGGTATAGTTTTCAGTTTATGGGCAAAACGTAAATTCATTTTCAAATTTCAAAATCTTACTAACATCTCTAGTAGATCTGCATTTATCACAGACAGATCTATATGACGGAAATTCCTGCAAACACTTTCATTTACTTAATTAGTATAACTATTCTAGCACCCCGAAATTTCTTGGTGCAGAACAGAAATCAATGTTTCCAAGCTTTCGCACATCAACCAGATGGCTTTTTCAAGGAAGGTAGACTGCAAACTGAATAATACTTATTATTATTTTTGAGTTTAGTTTAGTTTTATAATTATTCAGTTTTCAGTCTGCTGTCTACCTTCCTTGAAAAAGCCATCTAGTTAATGTGCGAAAGCTTGGAAACTTTGATTTCTAATCTACACCAAGAAATTTCGGATTACTAATATAGTTATACTATTGAAGTGCAGTTGGTGTACATTTCCTTGTTATTTAATAACTTTCATTTATTTTCTGAAAATTTCAAATCTAGTTTTAAATGCCTTCAACCAGAAAAAGTTTTATGGAAAGTCAGTTGCATTACAGCTAGTTAAACAGAATTTTACGTGCTGTGACAAGTATGTAATAATTCCTTAAATTTTGTGATTTCCCAAAAGTAACACTAAGGTAACCCTAATCAGATTATGGTTACCTAGTGGTACATCATAAATTACTAACTATGAGATTTGGCAAATTTCTAATTTTATTTAAGTATTTACAAGCTCAGACATGTTGGAGTATATTAATACTTAGCTGGCTAAAACACAGTGTGTCGCGAGCCAACTTTCTGTTTTCACACTTGGTTCTCCCTCTTCCTCATATGCAGGAAATGTTTTTTTCGAAACTGATCATATGACGGCATCTTCATTGTTGTCTTTATTATAACGCGTTTAAGTTTAATTCATAGGCTCGAATGAGGCGTGGATACTGTGCTTTCACTGTAAACTATATTATCAAAAGTATTCGGACACCTAAACGTTTCGGGACAAGTGGCTTTATTACCGCAATTATTGCTTAATATGTCCACATTTTGTTTGTATGACAACAGCAACTCGTCCAGGCATATTATCAACCAATTCCCGGTAGGTCTCGACAGGAATGGCTCGCCACTCATTTCAACAAAATTGCTACCAGAGTGGAAAGCGATGACGGTCGTTGTGGTCGATTTCGTATCCGTCGCCCCAGTTCATCCCAGAGCTGTTCTGTGGGATTAAGATCAGAACACTGTGCAGGCCAGTCTAACAATTCCACCTCATTTTCAAGAAACCAGTCCTGTGGGATTAAGATCAGAACACTGTGCAGGCCAGTCTAACAATTCCACCTCATTTTCAAGAAACCAGTCCTGTGGGATTAAGATCAGAACACTGTGCAGGCCAGTCTAACAATTCCATCTCATTTTCAAGAAACCAGTCCTGTGGGATTAAGATCAGAACACTGTGCAGGCCAGTCTAACAATTCCACCTCATTTTCAAGAAACCAGTCCTGTGGGATTAAGATCAGAACACTGTGCAGGCCAGTCTAACAATTCCACCTCATTTTCAAGAAACCAGTCCTGTACACGTCTTGCAGTGAGGCAGGGAGCTCGATCGTGTTGGAAGTGAAAACAGTCATTTCCATAATTCTGCCACATTGTTGAAAGGTCAGAATTATCCAGAACGTCGAGGTACATTGCAGAGTTCATGGTTTGCGGTACAGTATCTAACGGTCCCAGTTCCATTCATGAAAAACTACTCCATACCACGATGCAGCTTTCACCGAACTTAATAGTTGGAAGAACACAATCCGACGAAAATCGTTCGCCGGGCAAACGCCAAATCCAAGCACCACCATCAGATTGGAAGGGTAAAAATCGTCGACTCATCACTCCAAAGAACAGCTTTCCAGTCGCCCACAGTCCCGGAAAGATGAGAGACACATCACTCCTAGTGGTACTTTGCATTCACGGTAGTGATGTTTAGCTTGTGCGCCGCAGCTCTACCATAATAACCCACACTGTGCAACTCTCTGCGGATAGTTATGGTACCAACCGAGGTCACTGGCATTTGCTGCTTCAGCAGTAATGGTAACGGCAAAGGTAGACCGGGATTTCTAAACATACACTTTGGCTCTTCTGTCACGTTCCGTCAGTTTGTGCGGCCCTCCTGGACGTTTTCTTGCTTTAGTTGCCCCGTCTTGCTTCCATCTCTTCACGACATCACTTACAGTTGATTTTGGTATGTTTAGTTTTGCTCTGTATGAAAACGTTACTGAAATGACATTCTATATATAACCAGCCTACGCTGGAACAAGGAAAGTTCACGTCCACGCGGCCTATCCGCTTGAAACTTACTGACAACACGACAGAACATCTCTGCTTCATATACGTACCTTTCCATTGACAGCCCACCTTCCTGCGCAACCGTTCTTTGACCTTCCTGCGCAACCATTCTTTGCACTTATGCAAAGATTTGTTAGTTTCCGAATACTTTTTATAACATACTGCATTTACTCTTTCGGTAGAGTATGATACTATAAAGCTACAAAAATACATATTGTTCAAAAATAGCTTTATCTCCAATAAAATAAATATTCAGAATAATTTTATTTTTTGCAGGATAACGTTAAGGACAATTTGAGCGCCATATCTTGTTTTAAGAATCGACATATGCTGTCTGTGAAGTTGAAACTGCAGCTCCTTGAGGAAACAGGAATTCAGAAAGGATACTTATAGTAATGACAGTCGAGAAGAATACATGATAAAATTCATATATGCTAAAATGAGCACTTATATTAACACAAAACGGTGCTTACTGCAGACAGATCAATATGAAGTGAAACCGCCTCGGTTGCAGATACGCTGAGCTTAGCGTCTCGGCATGGATCCGTGCAACTTTTATATAGCGTTCCGTAGTATTTCTCACTACTCTACTTGCTCCTGGTCTTTTAGAACAGCCGTTATGAATGCTGGTTGCAGGTGAGTCAGGAGGTGTCCAATCCTGGCCCACGTACGTGCTTCATATCCAGGCTCCTGGCTTGCCAAGCCATTGCATCCACACTGTGAAGTTATTCAGAGCAAACCCTTGGGCGTTATTACTTTAAAAAATGACGTCATTCACCAATATAAGAATAAGGGAGAGTGACGAGTTTCAGAATCTCTGCTCGGCACCAGAGAGACGAGCAGGCACTTTACCATTGCCAGATCGCTTTCTTCACCATATGACCAGAAGGGCCTGCAGTATAGCTTTCCATAATGACTCGAAATTCATTGCGCTCACTATATCCTTAACATACGTGTATGCGTCGATTATTATCCGACACCAAATAGAAGCGGAATTCTTTACTGGAGATAATGCCATTCTGTAACTCATGTAGCCCATGCGCGGCACCATAACAAACGCTGTTGACGATTAGCAGTGTTCATTTATTATCGATGCAGTGGCCAGTAGATACTGAGCCTTGTTTCCCTCAGGCGACGTGCAGTGGTTCAACGGGAAATGTGGTGACAGCGAGCAAACGTCATAGCTCTTTAGATGATCTCTAACGTGAATGTAGTGTAGGTGCTGTATGACTCTATCGAAGGACAAGACGATGCGCTGGTTCTGTAGTGTGTGGTCCGCCTTGCTCCATTACCAATTCGACGATTACTCAGACCCTCTTGCTGCAAAATGCCCTGCACGCAATCGATGTTCTTCGCTGTTGTCACGGTTCTAATATTCCGCTACATCCAGTCTTACAAAAGTCCCCAATCCAATCCTGTTAATGTAGCTAAGTTATTAATATCGGAGTCGAACTTGACGTCTTGGCGCTCTTTACATCTGTGTTTATATCAGCGGGGCTTCCGCTCGATTCGATTAGTTTTCTATTTTAATTGCTAGTACACTATATTAACAAAAGTTGCCTGACACCTGGAAGAGAAACACAACATAGCATTTATTGACATACATTAGTACGGTGTCGGTCCACCTTTCTCCTTAATGCATGCACTGACCCTTCGTCCTTAATGCATGCACTGACCCTTCGAGACATGCTTTCGACAAGATTTTGGAACACAGCGATAGGTATGCTCTTCCAGTCAGTACATAATGCTACCGCTAACTGTTGCTTAGTAGTAGGCCTTGGTTCCAAACTCTTATGCGGCTCTCTAATTCATCCCATAGGTGCTCTATGCGATTAAGATCAGGGCTCTGTGCTGGCCAGTCCACACACGATAGGGAATTATAGTCAAGCCACACCGTAACAGTCCTTGCTTAATGGTTCGGTGCATTATTCTGCTGGTACCAACAAGGCTCGGTTCCATAGTATTGCCACAGAGTTGGTAGGGTATAATTGTCCAGAATATAGAGGTAGACGTGCTGGTTAACAGGTTTGTCCACGATAACCAATGGACCAGGATAATAACCACGAAAAACACCCCCACATGGGTACACTGTCAGCTCCAAACTTCACCGTAGAAACAGTACACTGTGATAAATAGCGATCCCCCGGCTGATGCCGTAACCACACACGACCATCAGACTTATGGATCGTGTATCTTGATTCATCAGTCTATAGGACCCGTT
Source organism: Macrothele yani (assembly GCA_039090855.1). Lineage (NCBI taxonomy): Eukaryota > Metazoa > Arthropoda > Arachnida > Araneae > Macrothelidae > Macrothele > Macrothele yani. The sequence continues at coordinate 124,119,835 of CM077003.1, read as the reverse complement.
TCCATTGATCTACGGGCCACGATAAATGTTCTTTACACCACGTTAAACGACGAGTAGCATTCCGAGTGGAGATGAAAGGCTTATGAGCAGCCGCACGTCCACGGTAACCCATGGAATGAAGTTCTCTGAGAATGATACGTGTACATACCGAGGTTCCAGCATTTTTACTTACCTGTACACTGAAGTCTTATGCAGTACTCCGTCGATTAGCTGTAACGACACTCCTGAGGCTTCGACCCCCTCTATCACAGATTTTCTTTGGTCTGCCGGTACGTTTTGCTGTTTTAGGCACGCCATGTGTCTTCTACTTATTTAGTACATCCAAAACAGTTGACTTGGGTATATGACTTGTATATTGGCTTAGGTATGTTTAAAGGCCTCTCGGCTTCTCTTATGGACAACCCACTAATATAACACGCAACAATCTTTCCTTTCTCAAAGTCAGTTATCTCGCGCCGCGACATTTTCATGATCGTGGTCAGCTGCAGACTTGTTTTTATACCATTTGTAGCTATACCGCGCATCTTAACAACGCAGTGGATCCGTTCATTTGCTTTTGAAGGGGTGTTCTGTGACTTTTGTTATTACAGTGTATATCTCAGAACAACTCAACAATCTGCCGATATGCATATACAGTACTTCTGTTTGTTTCTCCTGAGTATTGCGATTTCATAGAGCGCACTAAAGAGCTAATTAACTCTTTTCATTGCATTTATTTGTCATGTCGCGTAGTGGCAGATTTCCTTTTCGAATTTTTTAGTCTTTTTAACAAATGTTTTTTCGTAGGGTTGCGCTGATGCAGTTACCAATGATGAACCTATTTAACGACTTCGGTACTCTCCTGTGACCAACCGGTGATCTCGAAAATGGTCTGATAAGCACTCAGCCAATCAGCGGCGCTTTTGTTTGTAAATATAGTTTAAGATACTCAGGCAGGGTAAATAGCTCTTGTGTTTCTTATTAGGAATTCATAAAAAGGAGCATTTTTGTGTGGTTCTGTAAATGAATAAAATGAAGATCCCAAAGAACCGAACAAAAAGCGAACATCTGTTTGAGTCAAAATCGTCTAATTAATAATATTCTACAACCATCTCATCTGCACTGAGTTCAACTTCTGCCAACTTAACTAAAAGTAATTCCCATAAAACATAATATTTTTTTAATTAATGCTTCAAACTTTAGTGATCTAGTGCTGCTATGTGGAATATAATATATGTAAATATTCATTGAATTAATTTTTAAAAAATAGGGTTTTTAGGCATAAATGTGCCTGTGTGTCTGGAACGAATTAGGAATTTAACATATAATATCAAATCAACAATTATGTTACAGTGTTGTTTACTTGATTTCTCTGATTGTCTTGTCGTATGGGTTCGCCAGGCCTTCGCTGTAAGGTAATTAAGCATTTCGGGGATTTTAGCCATTTTATTTATTTATTTATTTGTAGATGACGAAATCAGTGAATTACTAGCTAAATGAGAACACACTTTTCTGTAATTTTATTTACACTGCTGGCCATCCAAAATGCAACACCAAGAAGGACACAAGATAGCAAAGCCAGATTTACTGGACACATAGCAACAGATACAAAGATGAAACGATTGAGCTTACAGGCCCGTGCGACTTGCGAAACACGCAGACATCAATCGTTCGTGTGGCCCCCATGGCTGGCAATAACGGCCGCTACACGCTGGGGCATCGAACGAAAGAGGCTTTGGATGTGGGCTTGGGGTATGTAGGTTCAGGCTGCTTCCACACGTTGCCACAGTTCATCACGCGTATCCGCGAGTGGTGCTTGCCGGGTGACTCGGTTGCCGATCAGCGACCAGTCGTGTTCGATGAGCGACATATCGGGAGAACAGGTGGGCCATGGCAGCAGTGACACCTGGTGGGTCATGAAGAATTCTTGCACGATGCGTGCCACGTGTGGGCGCGCATTTTCCTGTTGAAACGTGGCCGCTGGCAGGTCCTGCAGGTAAGGGAGGACTACAGGCTCCAAAACGTCGGAGATGTAGCGGTGGCTGTTGAGTGTACCGGCGATGCGTACCAGAGGGGTGCGGGTGTCACATCCAATTGCGCCCCAAACCATAACGCCAGGCGATATACCTGTATGGCGATGCGTAATGCAGGCGTCATACAGTCTCTCGCCGTGGTGCCGCCACACGCGGATCCGACCGTCGTGGTGTTGCAGGCAGAAACGGGATTCGTCGGAGAAGACAATATCGTGCGATTCCGTAGTCCAGGTGCGGCGTTCAACGGCCCACTGCCGCCGCACTAGCCGGTGGTGTAACGTCAATGGTATTCGGAGCAACGGGCGCCGTGTGACAAGTCCCCGCTCCTGCAGACGACGTCGAACGGTACGTGCTGACACAGGTTGTTGCGCAACACACCCTAATTCCTGCGCTAACGTTCGTGATGTGGCGGTGCGAGCCGTCAATGCCCGCCGCACAACATGCCGGTCCTCTCGTTTGGTGGTGTGCCGCAGCAGCGGCAACCGCTCACGCCGGTCCCTTCGTACCTTTTGCACCCACCGAATCCATACTCGCCTCACTGTGGCTGGATGTCGTCCGACACGGGCGGCGATGTCTCGGTACGATAAACCGCTGTCGCGATAAGCCACTATTCTTCCTCTGTCGAACTCCGAAACGTGCTGGAATGACTGCCGTATTCTGCGACGAGGCATCAGGAAGCTTCCCATGCACACGTCCGGCAGCACAACACACTTCCACTGCTTACACCCCGCCTTCTGTGCACTCTTCTTATAGTGCTTCTCGGTGGCGTGCCGGGCGCACATGATTTGCATATGCCCTGCAATGCATGTCCTCTTGCGGGCGACGCATGCTGCGAATTTCAGGCCGATCGGATGCTTACTTCTTGGTGTTGCGTTTTGGGTGGCCAGCAGTGTAGTTCAGCATTTTTTTTTTTTGCATGTCCTGATTTCTATAGTATTATTGTATTTAAAGCTGCCAAGTTCCTCGTTCCCAAGTTTATGTTTGCCTCGATCTCCTATCTCCAACATCAAATATCTCTTCTGTCTTCGGGGAGAGAAAAATCCCTTTTAGTCACACTGAAAATCGTCAAATCTATTTTACATTTCCTTCCTCGACAGTCCGAGCATTTCTCCTTCTTTTCCCTTCTCTCCGAAAAAGGCACAGGTTTCTTCCGTTGTCCCCTTTTCTGCGACCATCAGTTCAGTTCCATATCACTTTTGCACATCTCATCCGTTCTCACCTCATTCATGCCTTCATCTTACATGTGAGCTATCACTTGCACATCCGTGGAAAACTACTCATTGGAACTTAAGAGTCTAAAACAAAACTGTGTTTTCGAATCTTCCCCTGCGCCGATGCTATTGCTATTAAAACACTCACTCCTATTAAGTTCATAGAAGGCCTGTGGAAGTGTTTTAGCAATGGTCTGCTTCCCCTACATCATAAACACATGGCTGAAATTTTTTAAAGGGATCATCTCAATGCCTCCTTAAGAGCATTAACGAAAAAGGAAATGATTTTTGCTTATGAGATAGTATTAATGCCAACTTTTGCTGCAAACAATGAACCAACAGTAACAACTGATATATTTAATGATGGTTTCTCTGTAGTTGTATAAATCGCTAAAAAAAGGTTCTACTCCGCTAACATATAGATAAATTCTTGTTTTCGCGTTTTAAAATATAAAACATACAGTATACACTACACTACATCATCATCAACAACCATTCTCATTCCACAGGTGGATTAAAGTTTCCACAAGTCCCTTCTTCTTCTTTCTCCCTTGAGCAATATTTTCCCATGTCAGTCCAGCATAATTTCGAGTTTATTCCATTCATGGCCTCCCCGGTGGCGCAGTGGTCTAAGGCGCTGGCCTCTGATCATTCGTCCGTAAGGGGTCCGGGTTCGAATCCCGGTGAGGCATGGATGTTGTGTTTGTCTTACGGCACTGGCTCTCTCCCTTCCCTGGAACCAGTGACCCTAAATTAGTGACGGGCGACTGCTTATAGCCCATTGAGTTGCTCACGGTGGTCGTTAAACCTCCAATCAAAAAAAAAAAAAAAAATTCCATTCATGTACCAAGTTCTCTTCTTCGGTGACTTTTCTCTCCGTTGCTTGGTGTTCCGTCTAGTGTTTCAGTTGTCCAGCGGTGCTCAGTTTTCTACAATGTACCGATGAGCCCTTACATTATGACCACCCCCAGCCTAGAGAAATAAGCGCGCCTGGAGACCGAACGGTGCCGCACGTGAAATTCACAAAGCAGTATGTATACAATCCGAGGACCGGTTTTCTGTTAGTTATTGTGTTTGGAATTAGAACGGGAAAAGCTGCCGATTTATCGGAGTTTGAAAAAGGACAAATTGTGATGGCACTGCGCCTTAGAACTACGATCTCGGAAACGACTCTGCTTGTGTGTTGTTCACGCGCCGCTGTAGTGAGTACGTATCAAAACTGGTGCACATATGGCCAAGCGACGAACCATCGTCCAGCCGTGTGTCGTCCGCAGTTCATTGATGCCAGAGGGTAGAGGAGACTGTCGCGTATTGTTCACAGAGACCGCATGGCCACAGTGCGACAAATCACTTGCAGCTACAACAGTGGTGGTCCGGGCAATGTGTCATATCACACGGTTCGTCGTAGCCTTCTGCGTATGGACCTGCGAAGACCCAGCAGGATCCCCATGTTTACTGCACGTCATCGCCAGCAACACATGAATGGGCTAAAGGTCATTGAGATTGTTGGACCGTGGATGATTGGAAGAAAGTGGCCTGGTCTGACGAATCAAAATTCCTCGTGCTTCACGGAGGCGGCCGAGCGCTAATACGCCGAGTGCTAACTGAGGCTATGTACCTGGATGCACTGTACACTGTTGGGCGGAAACAGGCCAGCGGTGCGGATTTATGCTGTGGGTGATGTTTTCTTGGGACAGTTTATGCCCCATTATCCCAATAGCACAATCCCTGACAGCTGTCAGGTATCTGAACATCGTTGCGGACCAAGTACACCCATTCACGGCAACTGTGTTCCCTGCTGGTGGTGGATATTACCAACCGGATGATGGACCATGTCACACTGCCAGAATCGTCAAGGCGTGTTTCGAGGAAGATGATGGTGACTTTCTATTAATGCCCTAGCCTCTAAATTCGCCTGACATGAACCCAATCGAACATTTGTGGTTCCACTTGAAAAAGCGGGTTTGCTCTAAATCACCACTACCCCGAAATGTACGGTAACTGGAGGACCTACTGTTGACATTATGGCACCAGACCCCATGATACCTTTCGATATCCCATTGAATCCATGCCTCGCCGAGTGGCCGCTGTTTTGCGGCCTACAGTGCTGAAAAAATCTTAAAGTCGTGTAAAGAAATGTGAAAATGCAGATAATAGAGGACTAAGTTAATGGGACGAACCGTTCAAATAGTGCTAAAACAAGTTTCAAACCCTTCTAAAATAATAATGTGATAAAAATGTTTGCGGAAAAAAATACAAGTTAGTAAAATCATGCAATGCATTGATTATGATACGCTTTCCAACATACCAGAAATTATTACTCAAGTTATGTGGATAATGGCTGTGGAATAAATCTCGCGACTGTGTCCTGACCTTTGACCCCATTTCGATGATATTCAACAGAACCGGTTCACTATACCTCCGGAACAACATGATAACGTTTTGTTGCAATAGAAGCAGTTTTACGCAAGTTATGAGAATAATTGCTGTGGAATATATCTGGCTTTTGTGCAATGACCTTTGACCCCATTTTGTTGATATTCAAGAGAACCGGTTCACTATACCCCCGGAACAACATGATAAAGTTTTGTCGCAATCCAAGCATTTTAGGTAAGTTATGATGCACAAGGGCAATGGAATGGATCCCACTCCAGTGTCCTGACCTTTGACCCCATTTCGCCTATTTTCAATAGGGTTCGTGCCCAGGTGGTTCCCTACCACATACTAAAATTTCATCGAAATCGAACAGTATTTACGCATGTTATGACACATAAACGCAATAGAATGGATCCAGCTCTTATGTCCTGACCTTTGACCCTATTTCACCCATTTTCAATAGCGATCGTCCCCAGGTGGTCCCCTACCACATACTAAAGTTTCGTCGAAATTGAACCATTTTCACGTGAGTTATCGTACGGACGGGCGGACAGACGGACGGACAAAGCTGAAGCATATACGCTTCTTCAACCTACGGTTGAAAAGCGTAAAAAAAGAAGAAAACCGAATTAACTACATTTGCAGCTGGGGAAAATGATAAGGTCAGGAACGTTTCCCAAAGAGTATGGAAATTAGGTTGTTTCACGCATGTGCAGGAACAGGCGGCTTGAAAAGCAGAGCACGTAGAAACGTTAGTGTTGGCTTTGAGAAGAGTATTAGGGCAAAAGGTTGTCGGATTTTGAACGCGGTAAAATACAAGGATTGCATCGAGTTGGAAGAGTGGTGCGAAAATTGCAAAGGCTATAGGCTGATCCAAGACCATGGTGAACAAGTATTTGCAAAATCCATCTTCTTATGAACTAAAGAAATCTACAGGTAGGCCAAAATCTATTTCAAATCGCATGAAACGTAGAGTTTGTAAATTTCCAGCATGTGCTTACAAAACCTCATCCGTTGAAATTGTTCGTGAACTGAACATGTCCTGCAGTGGGCGAACTGTACGAAATGTTTTAGCCGGCAATTCGAACATCCAATACATTAAGCTAAAGCGTAAGCCCTACCTGAATGCTAAACATACATGTGCTCTAGTAGAGTTTGCAAAAAGGCATATTACTTTCGGTAATAAGTGGAAAGACGTGGTCTCTTCCAATGAAACGAAATTTAATTTGGACAGGCCTGACGGTTTCGCTAAATATTGGCTTGATCTGCGGAAAGAAAACCCATATTTTTTCAAAGGGAAAATTCGGCGGAGGCTCGGTCACGGTTTGGGGGACATTTTCTGCAACTGGAAAAACCTCACTTGTGATCATGAAAGAAATACGGGATTACGCCATATAATACAAATTTTGAAGATGACAATCCGATTTTTGGCGTAAATGTAACAAGGATGGTAAGTCAGATAATATCCGAAAACTTGAAAATTTTCATCGTCCTGGAGTGGGACTCGAACCGCGTCTCCCAGAAAACGGGCGTTTTCTGGGAGACGCGGTTCGAGTCCCACTCCAGGACGATGAAAATTTTCAAGTTTTCGGATATTATCTGACTTACCATCCTTGTTACATTTACGCCAAAAATCGGATTGTCATCTTCAAAATTTGCTCACTTGTGATTATGCACACAAAAATTAATTCCGACAAGTACCAAGATATGCTGGGGATAATTTGCTACCTATTGCTTCTCTTATGACATCGGGAGATCGAATTTTTCAGCAGAACAGTGCCAGCATCCACAACTCTTGGTCTACTAAATCGTGGTTTGAAGCCAATGACGTTCGTGTTTTGGACTGGGCTTCACAGAACCTCGACCTCAACCCGATGAAAAACCTTTGGCGTATAATGATGCGTTCTGTCTACAAGGACTTCAGACATTTCCAGACAAAAGCGGACCGTATTGCAGCCACGCTGGCAGCATGGGCAAACATCGAAATTCAGACACTATCGAAACTTGCAAACTCTATGACTGATGGATTGATTGCAGTCATTGAAAAGAAAGGCAAACTGTTAGACTATTAAGTGCTAAATTGTTCAAACATGTATGCCGACCTTATATTTTTTTCCAAAATGAAAATTGTCTAATAATTACAATTTTATATTTCATTGTTAATTATGCAACATTCGCATAAATAACTTGTCTGTACTCAGATTATAGATTGCTTTGATGCTGTGTTAAATTGGAGGACCTCTAGAATTGTAGTACTTGTGTAATAAACTATTTTGTGTGCGACATTATGTTTCTTTCCATTGATGTAAAGGGGGTCCTACGGCTTATTAAGTAGATAGTCATGATGTAATGGTTCATCGGTGTATGTCTAGCCCATTGCCACTTGAGAGTCCTTTCTTTGGTCATGATGTCATTTTCCTGATCCATGAGATCCTTTTCATATCTTTCCTGGTAACAACAAGCCTAAATCTCTCCATGCTTCTTTTAGTAGTTTGCAGTCTCTGATTGTCCTTTTTATTTCAAGTCCATGTCTCTGATTCATAAATTATGAGGTGTATTCTAACTTAATCTTCATTTTTACTCTTCTTCCTCTATGTAAATTTAGAGTTCGTTCTCTTTTATCATTTCAGGTTTAACATTATATTTTTTCACTTTCTGAATGTTCTGTGGCAGCAGTCTTGAGGTCAAAGGTAACTGACGTGGGCATGTTTGACAAGCTAAGAAGTATATAATGTATGGAGCGAGCAGTCAATACGACGGTAGATTATTATTAGGTGTGCAACTTAATTCTCGGCCACAGGCACGACACGTTGACAGCAAATTATAGCAAATCAAAAACATACCTAATCAGGGAAATAATCGGCTGCCGAATGCCACTGTGGAAAAGAGAGGGCTGTTCGGAGTTGATAAAGTCATCAATACTTGTGTGAACCTCCTCGAAAGAACTGAAGTGCGTATCACTCAGGTGATGTTGCAGGGAGCGAAAGAGGTGATACTCGGACGGGGTGAAGTCTGGAGAATACGCCGGGTGAAACAAATCTCCCATCCCAGGTCGATGATTGTGTTTAAAGTCGTTTTCGCGGTGTGAGGACGCGCGTTATCCTGAAGCAACAGGACCGACCTTCTGCCCTTGCTGGTGTATGGCCTTTTCGCTTCCATTGCGTCACTCACACGAATGCGTTGCTGACAATAACGCTCAACATTGACCGTTTCACCAGGTTTGAGCAACACATAGTGTACGACACTGCGCTGATACTACCATATGCGCAACAACAACTTCCTGGCATGGATATTCGGTTTGGCGGTACTGATGGTAGGCTGACCTGGATAAACCCACGATTTGCGCCGCTTGGGATTATCGTAGATGATTCACTTCTCATCACAGGTCAAAATTTTGTGGAGGAAGTCCTTCTTCTTGAATCTGGAGAGCAACGGCACAGCAACATCGTAGCGCCTAGTTTTGTTCACACCTGTGAATTGATGGGGCACCCAACGGCCTTCCTTGTGAATCCATCCAAGCTTGTGCAGACGCTTTGCAATAGCTTGCCATGTTACTCCGAGTTCCTGGGCGAGCTCTGACTGTGTGCGACAGGGATCCGCGTCCAACAGTTGTTCCAGTTCCTCATCGTCAGCTTTCTGTAACTGTCCCGGACGCTCTGCATCACGGAGATCGAAATTTCCCTGCTTGAACCGCTGGAACCACTTCTTACACGTACTGTAGGACACAGCAGCCTCACCCAAAGCAGCACAGATCATTTGCTGGGCTTCTGTGGGACTTGTTTTCAGCTGAAACGCGAACAGGAGGCAGTGCCTCAAATGTTGCTTCTCGAACGACATTGCTTTCACCGTCAACTTTCGTCCCTTCTGTTACTTCAGCTGTGAGCGGTTACGGTTGCCTGGAAAGCTGTTGGATGGCGCTGTAGTCAGCCATTATCGCACACAGCTATTTGCATTTGCCGACGTTCTATGATCGCTTGCGGTTAGAGGCCGAGAATTAAGTTGCACACTTAATACATGTTCGCATTTGTATGTGTTACCTTCTGCTCGACTAAGAGTCATATGCAAGAGCTTCAGTGTTTTGTGCTAGAATGCTACTGTGTATGGAGTGCTATGCATGATTATTGATATCCTGTACTGACAACGAGCTTGGATGAATAAAAGCTGGGCACTGTTTTTTAAGCTTACCAACCGTAAGTTGAAGAAGCGTATGTTCCAGCTTTGTCCGTTTGTCCGTCTGCCTGTCTGTCTGTCAGCTTGTCCGCGCGGTGACTCTCGCAAAAATGGTTCGATTTCCATGAAATTTTAGTATGTGGTAGGGGACCACCTCGGCACGAAATCTATTGAAAATTGGCGAAATGGGGTCAAAAGTCAGGACATAGGAGCGGGATCCATTCCATTCCCCTTCTGCATCATAACTTGCGTAAAAATGGTTCGATTTCGATTAAATTTTAGTATGTAGTAGGGGACCACCTCGGCACGAAACCAATTGAAAATGAACGAAATGGTGCCAAAGGTCAGGCCACAAAGGCGAGATTTATTCCATAGCCATTATTCTTATAACTTGACTAAAACTGCTTCGATTGCGACAAAACTTTAGCATGCTGTTCCGGAGGTATACTGAACCAATTCTGTTGAATATCATCGAAATGGAGTAAACGGTCAGGGCACAGCAGCGAGATTTATTCCACAGCCATTATCCTTATAACTTGAGTAATAATTTCTGGTATGTTGGAAAGCTTATCATAATCAATGCATTGCATGAATTTACTAACTTGTTTCTCCACGTTTTCTTGAATGACTTTTTCTGTGTCGTTAAGCATTCAAGAATTTCACCTAAAGTGAATTAGAAGAATAAACGTTTAATGTTTCTTAGGTTGAATTGACTTTGCGCACATATTGGCACCCTTTTAAAGTTAGGAACATTGCAAAGGAAGAACAGGAAGGATGTATTGATTGAACAGTTAGTTTTCTTTTAAAACATTATAGGTAAAATGCTCTTGAGAATTGCACTCTTTCTTTAAAAGCCGCTTGAGCCAGGTTTTTTACGCCTGTAGATCTTTTCTTCGATGTTATTTATTATATGAGGATTAATATTCCTTCCTGGGTATTTACTTTTCTACTCTACTTCCATTTACAGTATTCCATTGATGTTTTTTCTTAGGCAGACTTTTCACTTATCAAACGTTTTCTTTATTCTTTTAGAACCTCACAAGCTACAAAGCGTTCCCTATGTCCAAGATTGCAATTCTCCTTAAGTGTCGAATTTGATTCGATTTCCACATATATTTTCTGACGCTCTGAAATTTGATCAATCTCCCAGAAGTTGATGCAATCTGGAAACCTCACCCGTTAAAGAATTCCACCATTCTTGCCTCAAATATTATTCCGGTACACACTCCCCAGCGCGTATTTTCGTGGAAACATATCCGTCTGTGCCATCCTTTACTTTGATACATTGAGCTATTGCCTTTGCTTCAGACCAAAAGCCTACAATTTTAAATAAGGGAAGAAAACCACAGTGTACGGAAGCTTTTAAAGTAGAAATCTTGGAAATAAATGTCTAGGCGTGAATGGATGTATTGATTTAGATGAACAACTTCCGAAATCTAACTCAGAAAAGACATCTGCTCTGTAACTTCTGGAATCGCTTTATTTTGTTTCATTTATTTACCAATGAAATATTTTAGAGCTGTTTTTTATTTTTCAATTTCACGCATTCTGGTTATAATATTTTTTGATCTGATATCTGTATTCTTCGTTTTTTCTTTACTTTCAGAGATTCTGCAAGAATGGGAAAGTCATCACCTACCCAGCTCTGCCAGTCAGTCTAGAGAAGATTCCCTCGGAGGTTGGTATGCGTGCTGTTTTTTTAGTTTTTCGAAATTTCATATCGAAAATATTTTCGCTATTTTCTTTTGTGAAATTGAAGTAAGATTACTTCGTCTCCCGAAAAGCACTTTATCACCACCCTTATATTTTAGAAAAGTTCTTGTTTCGTGCGGTGTTGACCTAGTTCGGTATATTATAAACTTAAATAAAGTTGAATTTGATAAAATGTACCTAAACAAAAACACATTTTTGAGCATTATTCATTTCTCAAAATACCAAGGCTTTGTGATTTACTGAAGCAAGATGAATAAACATGTAAGCATTTTTTCGCAGGTTTCAAAAGCAAGTGGGCAGTTTCTTTTACATTTACAGAGGTGAGTCGAACGTTTTGCAATATTTGGATCACTTTATGTCTTCATACGTACCTTTACGACGAAAGCTGACTAGCATTCAAAGTATAGGTCATCGTGTTGCACCGTCTTTAGCCATCTGTCTGCTCGCTTTTGGATTCTACAGAGGGTGAGTCGAAAGTTTTGCAATATTTGGATACGTACCTTTACGACGAAAGCTGACTAGCATTCAAAGTATAGGTCATCGTGTTGCACCGTCTTTAGCCATCTGTCTGCCAGTTCTTCGATTCTACAGAGGGCGAGTCGAAAGTTTTGCAATATTTGGATCACTTTATGTCTTCATACGTACCTTTGCGACGAAAGCTGACTAGCATTCAAAGTATAGGTCATCGTGTTGCACCGTCTTTAGCCATCTGTCTGCTGGCTTTTGGATTCTACAGAGGGTGAGTCGAAAGTTTTGCAATATTTGGATACGTACCTTTACGACGAAAGCTGACTAGCATTCAAAGTATAGGTCATCGTGTTGCACCGTCTTTAGCCATCTGTCTGCCAGTTCTTCGATTCTACAGAGGGTGAGTCGAAAGTTTTGCAATATTTGGATACGTACCTTTACGACGAAAGCTGACTAGCATTCAAAGTATAGGTCATCGTGTTGCACTGTCTTTAGCCATCTGTCTGCCAGTTCTTCGATTCTACAGAGGGCGAGTCGAAAGTTTTGCAATATTTGGATCACTTTATGTCTCATACGTACCTTTACGACGAAAGCTGGCTAGCATTCAAAGTATAGGCCATGGTGTTGCACCGTCTTTAGCCATCTGTCTGCCAGTTCTCCGATTCTACAGAGGGTGAGTCAAAAGTTTTGCAATATTTGGATCACTTTATGTCTTCATACGTACCTTTACGACGAAAGCTGGCTAGCATTCAAAGTATAGGCCATGGTGTTACACCGTCTTTAGCCATCTGTCTGCCAGTTCTTCGATTCTACAGAGGGTGAGTCGAAAGTTTTGCAATATTTGGATCACTTTTTGTCTTCATATGTACTTTTACGACGAAAGCTGACTAGCATTCAAAGTTTAGGCCATTGTGTTGCACCGTCTTTAGCCATCTGTCTGCCAGTTCTTCGATTCTACAGAGGGTGAGTCGAAAGTTTTGCAATATTTGGACCACTTTATGTCTTCATACGTACCTTTACGACGAAAGCTGACTAGCATTCAAAGTATAGGTCATCGTGTTGCACCGTCTTTAGCCATCTGTCTGCCAGTTCTTCGATTCTACAGAGGGTGAGTCGAAAGTTTTGCAATATTTGGACCACTTTATGTCTTCATACGTACCTTTACGACGAAAGCTGACTAGCATTCAAAGTATAGGTCATCGTGTTGCACCGTCTTTAGCCATCTGTCTGCCAGTTCTTCGATTCTACAGAGGGTGAGTCGAAAGTTTTGCAATATTTGGACCACTTTATGTCTTCATACGTACCTTTACGACGAAAGCTGACTAGCATTCAAAGTATAGGCCATCGTATTGCACCGTCTTTAGCCATCTGTCTGCCAGTTCTACGATTCCGCGGTGGTACCAGTTCTTGACTTTCGAGGCGAAGAATTCTTTCACCCCAGCTGCCACCTCTTCCTGGTTGTTGAAGTGCCTCCCGCGAAGGAAGTGGACCATGGACCGGAACAAATAATAATCTGATGGGGCAAGATCCGGACTATATGCTGGGTGTGGCATCAGTTCGATGATCTCAAGTTCCTGGAGTTTTACCCGGTTCGTTCGCGAGATATTAGGCTGAGCGTTGTTCTGCTGCCGGAGAGCACGCTTTCTGTTCAGCAGTGCCGAGTGTTTCTCCTCTAAAACGGCATACATCCTCTCCAGCTGTTCAGAGTAGGGGTTGGCGTTGATGGTCCGACCGTCTGGAACAAATTCGTAATGGATTATCCCTTTGAAATTCCACCAGACGCAGAGCATCACCTTGTGCTCGAAGCGCCCACGTTTGTTAACAGGTTCCGGAAGCTGTCCCAGGCTCAACCACTGCCATTGTGTGTCAGGATTACGGAAATAGACCCACTTTTCATCGCACGTAACAATTCTCTTGATGAAACGTACATCGCGAGGGTTTTTCTAAGAGTTTCTTGCACACTTCCACTCTTCAGTTTGTTTCAGCTAGCGTCAGTTCGTGAGGGTCAATGCTGCAGCTCCTGTAGACCTTGCGAAACAAACCACGGTGGTCTGTGATATGCCCAGCTGGTCTGATAATATCCGTGTGCTGGTTGTCGGATTTGCCTCTACGGCCTGGCACACGGCCTCCGAATCCACGGTTTGCTGCATTCCTGACCTTGGCTGATCGTCGAGGTTTCTGTCAACCGAACGAAATTTCTTGAACCATCTGGTTGCGATGCTGTGGTCTACGCGAACCTTTCACCCCTTTCGCATGACAAATGTTTCGTGTTGCTTGAGCAGCGTTATGGCCCAGTTCAAACTCGTAAAGCAAAAGTTCCCTAATTAGTCGGTTGTGGCTGTTTATCTTTTAGGCGTCCCAACTACGGACAGGACGACGACATGCAATGCTGCTCACAGCAAGGACTACCACTTTATATTCCTTTCGACTGCCTGCGTTGCGCGACTTGAAATTGTTTAAACATGTGACATACCCGCCGCAGTACATACGTTTATGCAAATATCGCAAAACGTTCGACTCGCCCTCTGTATTTTTGACTGCTGAATTTATCCGAGAACGGACGAAGAAGATATCGGGAGATAATGCAAAAAACAACTGCGCACTGGCTTAATTATAGGAATGAATTGGGTCAAAGTTAAATCAGCGCTACTTTGATTAATTCAGTGAACTTGAGAATAAAAATTTTAATCATAGTTTGAGAAAATTTAGTAAAATTTCTGAAGGCAATATTTATTTTGTAATTAATATTTTTCCATTGTCATAAAAACTACAGGCATTTACAGTGTTTTTTTCTGTATCTTAACATATTGGGACATCTCAAACTTTCTCAAAGGCAATATGTAAGATTCGTAATTAAGCATGGTATTCATTACGAGTAATACAACCGAGTTTAGATTTTGATCATCACGGCCCTGATGGCCGAATGATCTGAGGCTCTGATCATTCGCCCAAGCTGGCCATGAAGCGTGAGTGCCCCAAATCAGGGGCAGGCGACTGCTTATCGCCCTAAAGCGGACCTTACACGTTCAGTAATACTGTCATTCCTACATTTCATTTCGGCGCCGTCATTATAACATCAAATACCCCTTCATCACTTACATACCTTACACAATCATTACGAAGCGTCATTACTTTGCTTCATTACCAGTCGAGTCGTCACGAAGAGTACACCGATTTTGTCTGCATTCGAGAATGGGTATGCAAAGTAGATCGTGTTTATCTATTATTTTAGCTTGAGGAACGAATATCATGTTAACCTTTTAAGCGGTCAATGTACCCGCCCAAATGGTGCCCTAAATTTTCTGCCCTCTCCAAACACGGGTTTTACTAAAGCTACGGTAAACCAATTCCGATCCTCCTCTAATATCAGCCGTACCGATCATAAACCTCACACTTGTCATAGGCATTCGCTTCTAGTTCTTTATTCTCTACCCAATGACACAAAGCATGTTGGGAAGAGCTAGTTTCTCTGACAAGGACTTTCGTGTCAATGGGCAGAAACAGCTAACTCAGATGGACTCAGTTCCTACGCAACCATGCCACTGAGTAGAAACAAGTAATTTAATCATCTTCTCTCTCTTATCTTAGATTCTTTACCATTTTAGTCCTTTTATCAGGTAATCAATCAGAAAGGAATAGTGTCAATCATTGCCCTAAATGACTTCTGGGAATAAAAGAACTAAAGCTTTCTGAAGAAAAGGTTCGCTCGTTTAACCCGCGTTCTGGTGTTTTTTTAGATAGCGAATGTATTCGTTTGACTTGATTTCAGCCCATTTTGGGAACCCCGAGTCTGCTCGTTCCAGACGGTACCCAGATATTGGATGAATGAATGGCTAAAACAACGTGATAAGTATTGAGATGTCATATTATTGAAGGAAATAAGTGCAACGGAAGTGGATGATTACACGAACTATTTCCGTATGAATTAAGAGTCATTTAATAAATTACTGGGAATGATTGAACCGTTTTTAAGCAGGAAAGACACTGTTATGCGAGTTTTACCTGAGTGTATTTGTTTTCCTCTTCACCTCAGTACGATTTGCCCCTGGTTTCATTTTACCATAAATGCTCACAAGCTTATCTACAGCTACGATTGGCCACTGCTTTCATTTTACCATAAATGCTTACAAGCTCATTTGGAGCTACGATTGATCCCTAGTTTCATTGTTACCATAAATGCTTTTTTTATTGGAGGTTTAAGGACCACCGTGAGCAACTCAATGGGTTATAAGCAGTCGCCCGTCCTTAATTTAGGGTCACTGGTTCCAGGGAAGGGAGAGAGCCAGTTTCGTAAGATAAACACAACAGCTATGCCTCACCGGGATTCGAACCCGGACCCCTTTTGGACGAATGATCAGAGGCCATCGCTTAGACCACTGCGCCACCGGGACTGCCATAAATGCTTACAAGCTTGTCTACAGCTACGATTCATCACACACAGAACATCTTTCCCAGAGAAGAATCGTCTTTGAACTCCGGGTAAGACAAAACTGGCCATTTGCTCAGTGTTACTCGCCAGCCAATGAGAGAAAAGATTTTTCCCCATTGGTTTAAAATTCTGTAAACCAATGGGGAAAAATCTTTTCCCTCATTGGCTGGCGAGCAACACTGAGCAAATGGCCAGTTTTGTCTTACCCGGAGTTCAAAGACGATTCTTCTCTGGGAAAGATGTTCTGTGTGTGATGATTTTTTTTTCCAGGTTCCCCTCTCCCGTGTCCTTTCCTTCCTTTCCCCCTGTGCTCTTCTGTGGCACAGATGTACCGGGCATTTTTCTGCGGAGAGAAATAGCACTTGAAATGGCTTGTTGTTACAGGTAAGTATGTAGGGCAGCTTACAACTTCACTTCTTAACGGGTAACCGTCTACTCCCTCTCCTCTAATATTTCCATACTTTTCTTTCGTACTATTCTATCAGGGAAATCTGTTCCCAAACATCCAATATTTCTCTTTTTCACCTGACAAAAGGCGCAGAGCGCTGAGGGTTCGGGTCTCTCAACCTCAGATAGGAATTATCTCTCTACAGCTACGATTGGCCCCTGATTTCATTTTACCATAAATGCTTACAAGCTTATCTGGAGCTACGATTTACCCCCGGTTTCATTTTACCATAAATGCTTACAAGCTTATCTACAGCTACGATTGGCCCCTGGTTTCATTTTACCATAAATGCTCACAAGCTTATCTGGAGCTACGATTGACCCCTGGTTTCATTTTACCATAAATGCTTACAAGATTATCTAGAGCTTCATTTCTTTTTGTTTTGTTCATGTACGAGTATGATGGGTGTGAATAATTCCACAGTTCTGGAAGAGCTTCATATGACTCAATGAAGTTCCGAAGAACTTCATCTTTTCTTGAATCATCTTCCTCTTCAATGGCTTCGTCTGCGTGGGCTTCGCACTCGGTACGCTCCCTGCCAAAGGTGACACAACCTTCCATCACGGCTCCGCAATTTGAAATGAATGATGCTGGAGTAGTGACGCGAGCGCCCTCACATGATCAGTATGAATGACAGTATCTCTTGCAACCGATAATACTGACGTTCCGATATCAGAATATCCGGATCCGCGTCATTACCGCTTCATTACTTGCTGTCATTCCATCTCTAGCGACCTTACACTTGCAATAATACCTTCATGACTTTGAAGTAATGGCAGTATTATTGATCGTGTAAGGTCCGCTTAAGAGTTGCTTGTGGTGGTCATTAAACCCCAAAGCTAAAATAGTCTGATCATGAGATTTGTTAGTTGTCATGGAAAGTAATAATTTTACAGGAATTTTTTATATGTGTAAGATTCCACAGTCCCCAGGTCACAAAAATAATGATAAATACAGTAAAGCGTCAAAAATCCTAACTAACTGGGACTACTCGTACTTCAGATTTCCGATATGCTCGGATTATCGAACATGTAAAAAAATGCAAATGAGCTCACATTTCTGCATTATATTATCCAAACACGTGTACCAAAAATAAGCAACTGTGTACAAAAAAAATTACATAAGGCAAAGATTGTTTTTATGTTATCATGCAGTACGAAACAAGTTTGCCATTTTTACTACTGCTGTGAAATTTTTAAAGTACAAATTCCAAAACTTACTGATCATTACAAGCTGGTTCCGATTGCCAAGGGGTGTACTTTATGCTGAATGCAGGGAGAAAAACTTTCCTCCCGGCTCACAGTGATCAATGGTTGGTAATACCGTGGTAATGAGTCGTAAAATCTTAGCCCCGCTGGGAACAAGTGACTGGCGAAGTTTTCGCCTTTTGCCTCTGTGTATCAGAAGTCACCTCCACTTTCGACACGTCGCACAGTGGTTGCAAACACAAATCTAGCTGATCAAAATTAATAACTCCTCTCCTATAAAACAGATTGTCATAGAATTTTATACGAATTTACAAGTTGCATTTTCAATTAATTTTTTATTGTGTTAAAGATATCAACGAAATATTCGTATAGTTTTGTAAGATTTAGTGCAAATATTTTTTTAAGTCTTTGTTCTTATTTTAAAAAAATAACAAATTAATAGGATTTAAACAGAACACCAAATAAACACACATTTCAAATATTTACAGGATTCAGAGAGATGTACATCTATTCATTTTCCAACATCATCATCATCATCGCTGCCCCCTGGATCTTGGAGTAGTCTCAGTACATCAGGAGATATACTTTTACTTCTCTTTTGACGTTTGACTCGAAGACTGCTTACAATCGGGTCCGAGGAAAGTAATAGCGTGTGCATCAAGTCCGTCATTGTATCGGCTCTAAAAAATTTACGAGTATGATGTTCCCTGAAATTCTTATAGTCCTTATTCCGGGCTTCTTGAGTTTCCTCAGACATCATCCCAACTGGAAGTACGGCTTCCTTTATCAACTGTGCACCATGGATAAGTTTCTTATGCACACTTTGTGGTATATAATACCACTTACATTTTCGGATGTATAATTCTGTTGTGTCGAAGCGGTATTTTTCAAACTCTCCATTGTTAATGCTGTACCCACTGGCGACTGTTTTAAGGATAGTTCCAAATCGCCGAATCAGCTCTTTATCTACGCCAGTAATATCTAATGCTAAAGCTGGATCTTTAAAGAAACTTCGCGCGCTATTTCCGTCATTTGTCGTGCCAAATCCTGGTTTGGGTATGTCGACAAGAAGCCCCATTTTTTTTGTGGAAGCGATCTTGTATTCTTTCTTTTCGTTCTTCAAACTGATCTTTGTTTTCTTTTCGTATTTGCCACGATTCAATGTCTAATCTATATGATATATGCAGGATGCACTCGAAAATTTTAATCCACGAGTGAAGGCTTGATAAGCCCAGGGTCAGTGCTGTTTCATCTGGATGTTTTGTCCGAATAAGGCTACGTTTGTTCATTTGTGAAGGAGTTGCCCCCCCCCCACACACACACACACACATGACAATTTTGCGATGCTTGATTTGAAAGCACACTACAAATCTTTCCGTCAATCATAGTGAGAACAAGTTCCTGCCTCGCAAGAATTTCACGACCTTCTACGTGTACAACAGTGGGAGACAATGCAGCTATTTGCGATTTTATATTGTGGATTTCTCTTCTAGTTAACTCTGGACTTTCTTTCTTTAAAATAATATCGATAGGCGGACAGTATTTTGTCGACGAAGGCAAAGGATTTTTGCCACAAAATTACTTTTTCTCTGGACTTGTACTACTACCAACGTCGTCATCTGCAGTGGTACCATTGATATAACAAATGTATACGAATCATCAATACCCTCTTGCGTTGCCGAAAGTAGCTGCTTATACTGACTTTGTCCAGAGGCGCCATCACAGCCCCATTTGACGACCATATTAAGTGTTGGAAGTGTGTCTCTGCCTACTCGCACTTGCTGTAACACCTCCAGCTTTACTGACACTAAACGGCGTATAGTGTGATCAAGCAATGACTGCCGTTGTTCCTCTGCAGAGTAGTCAGTGATCTCCAATTTTTTCTGGATAGCATCACTTTTTTGCCTCAAGAAGCATATGATAATTTGGGAAAATATCAGCATTGTGAGCTATGCTATCTGACGCATAGAGATGTATTGTTCCTTTGTAAGCTTTTTATCCACGAAAAAGGCTAATGCTTCGTCACATGTCATTTTAATGGGCGCTTTGTTACTTGGAGATTGATAGGTTTTTTTTTATTTTCGTGGCCCTTTCTGGGGAAAAACTTGATACTTGCTTTATTATTTGTGTTGCATCACGCATGCCTGCTGATCGCAAACCCATTTCCGCAACAAGAACAATCTCACCAACAGTGTGTGTTTCCAACAATGGTTTCAATTTCCTTTTTCGACTAATACCGGCACACTCATGGAACAACTTTCGTGGACAACCTATGTTTTTTCTTTCTTGAGCACTGTCTACTTCTAAAAAAGTCATTTTAACACTCAACCAATCACTGTTTTTTCGTATGAATTCTTTCAATACATAGTAACAATTAGTCCACCGTTCTTTACGTTTCTTACAAAATGCAGCACTTTTTTCTGCATTAGTCCACGAATATGTCCCTCAGGATCTTCCAAGCCATATTTAGTCAATATATAATCACACACACAGGCTAATCTCCTTGAACTATTCTTTTCATTCCGCCAAACATCAAACAGCTCTCTTCTTGGAATTCCGTCCGACATCACAAATATTAATAAAAAAAGGTTATTAAAGTTGGTCATAAAACAGTTATAATTACTTACCTAACTGACTAACTTAAACGCTGAATATACTTTCACAACGGACTTTTACGGCCTTTGCTTTTGCAAGCCTGTTACTTCAATTACATCTTTAAAAAAATTCATGGAATACGTCCCTTATAATTAATGAACATAAGAACTAAATAACACAATGTTAAAGTTTTAAGATGCACTAAAACTGTAGGCAGATACCAGTAGTTTTATTCACCGAAGACCCGAATAGGATCGAGAATAAATTACGTGTTCACAGATCGTAGTTCCGAAGGCAACTGCTGGGCGATGCTAAGGACAAAACGATGGTTGCACTAAACACGTGACATCTACGTGCTCTTGCTAAGACCCAATTATTTCTTTTGTAAAACTGATTGTGAGTCATAGCTACACAACTATTTAGGATTACAGTACGACAGTATTTAAGTTGTTTCGAAGCTACAACAAATATACCTTTTGATCAGCTAGATGTGTATATGGAACCACTGTGCGTCGCCCCCAAAATGCTTGCACCCCCAAAATTAGGCGATTTCATTATCATCAAATGCCAAATTAAAATGAACGGACTGTATTTAAACTGTCCACCACAACAGAAAAAAAAAGAAGAAGAAGAAAAGAGAGTAGCTTGTTCGGATTTTAGACGTTTCGATTTTTTTGACGTTCGGATATTCGGCGCTCTACTGTATGTATGTATATTCATTCCCCACAATGAATTTCTTTGTTCGCGCCATTTTCGGGCAGAGTGGACGAAATCAGCATGTTTAGGGCTGTTGCTGTCAGATGCACGCGATTAACCGCATTGCAATCAGCTTAGTACATAAGTACTTGAAGTGCCTGTCTTGTGTAACAATGGGGATTTTCTTGAGGGCCCGTTAATGAGTAAAACATAAGTTTAATTAAGGGTGTGTGCAGGTAGCCCCAGGTAGGTGAGTATTATCTGAGAAATCTGATAAAGAGGGGCAGTGGAGCTTTTCTGACGTTTTAAGAGAGAAGGTCAGTTTGGTGGTGGAAGCAAGACTGACGGGACCTTACGTTTTAAGAGAGAGAGAGGTCGGGTCGTGGACATTGGGGAGAACGGGACGTTTCTGGAGAATGTGCTGAGTTTTGGCGTCGGTATAGGGTCCAAAAAGCAGCGGATGGAGGCCAAGTCAATGGAGAATTCCATTAATCAGCTCTTCGAGAACTCCCAAGCCACATCGTTTTAGCAGAATAAACTGTTTTTTCTTTTTGTTGTTTTCTTTTCCTTTCTTTTTTTTTTTGTTATTGTTATAAAAGGCCCGGATTCTATATTTTTTCTGCAAGAAGTTATTCTTTTGTGAATGAACCAACGAAATTATGTGACAGCTCTCGCGGAATCGCAGCTATGTTGAGTCAGAGCTAGAAAGGAGCGAGGATCGTTGCAATATGGTTGATGATGAAACTTTTCTTTTGCGAATCGTAAACAAAAAGTAGAACCCGAAAACGCAGCATGAGAGGTTCGTACTGAGAAAAGATATGGCAGAATGAAAAGCAATTCTCGCTGCAACATATCAAAATCTAATGAAAATCCCTACCAGCAGAGTGAAGACTGTGATAGTAGTAAAGGGTGGACCAACTCTATATTAATTCGCAGACAGTTTCTCGATAGGCAAGTTGCTGCGGAAGAACCATTTGCCAGTGGTGAAGTCGAACCCGCATTCTTCTGTTACGGAACACAATGATATCCTGATTAAGCTACACCGCGGAGTTTGTCGCTGCAACCGTGTGCGCAGCCTCTGAAGTAGGTGCGTTACATATATCTCTCCCTTCTCCCTTGAGAAAGTGTTGGGATGAAATCGTAGGTTTCCGTGTCAGCCGGCATGCCACGCTTGATGAGAAACCACTGTAGAAGAAGGAATTCTAATTAATTCCAAACGATATGTGAAACGAACATCGCACATTTTTCGAAGAATCCAAAGGCCAGGAGATTCATTTTATATTCGGGCGCATATGTGGCGAAACAACCAGTTACCTGTGGCGGAAATAAAATTCGCATCCTTCTGCTCTGCAACTGAATGTTTTCCCAACTAAGCTAGCCCAATGGTGTTTATCGCTGCAACATTGTCGTCTGGACATGTACGTCACCTCGGAGGTAGGTACGTCACAAAGTATCGGGATACTTTTTCATCCAAGAGTGTATATGCAAATGGCATGGCAGAGGCGTGTCAGTTTACCAGCACGAAGCTAGTGAAATGGAAAAGGGGAAGATCTGGCGGAGTTTGAACGGGAAATGATGATCGGTCCAAGGAAGAAGCAGGCCAACATCTAAACAACTACACGCATAGTTGGACATTAGAAGGCAGCCATAGAGAAGGCATGGCGGGAATGGTCCGAGGAGGGACAGACATCCACCGGAAGTGCAGAAAAGAGGATACCACCACCGGGTGAAATTCCAGGTAAAAGCCAATTGTTACATGCAGTCCGAGACATCAGAGGAATCAGTGCCCCTCACTTAAATGCAGACTAACTTGAACATTTACAGACACGCAATCTAGAAGATGGGCCAAAGGACTAGGCCGCCCTTTCACGTGCCCATATATACCGACAGCTATGACACCAATGGCCATGGAAGCACGATGAGTGGACTTTCGGCGACTGGAAAGAAGTCTCTTTGTCTGATCATTCCAAGTTCTGCCTCCAGTATGCCGATGGACGACTCCTTATTTGACGCCGTTCTGCTGAACAGGTGCAACCGGACTGCATGGTTAGTGGGAAACAGGTGACAGCTACAGTGTGATGCTGAGGAGATGCTCGTACTGGACATTACTGGGTCCACTCGTTCCCGTTTGAACTCAAAGTCACTGCCAGCTCTTACCTAGACACAGATTCGGTCCAAGCGTTACTCTACATGGTGGACGTGCGTCAGAATGGCTATGGACCCTTACAGAAAGAAAACGCCCGGTGTAGGAAGGGAATCATTATGCAAGAAGGGTTTGTGGATTTCGAACCCTGGCTGCCCCATTTCTCATGCGGGAATCCCATCGAACATTCGTGGGATGCAGTGGAATACGTCATTCGCCGAGCCACAGCAGTGTTTCACTCTGTCGCCCAACTCAGGGATATCATTCCCTCCATCTGGTATAGAACACCTGGTTACAGCTTACGCGGTCTAGTAGAGTCAGTGCTACACCACGTGTAAGCGGTTGTCACCCTTAGAGGCTGCGTAACACGGTATTAGGTATGTTATCACCGTAAAAGGCGGGGTAACACGCTCTTAGATAGATTGTCACCATGAAAGGCTGCGCAACACGTTCTTAGATAGATTGTCACCATGAAGGGCTGCGTAACACGTTCTTAGATAGATTGTCACCGTGAGAGGCTGTGTAACACGTTCTTAGATAGATTGTCACCAAGAAAGGCTGGGTAACACGTTCCTGGATAGATTGTCACCATGAGAGGCTGCGTAACACGTTCTTAGATAGATTGTCACCATGAAAGGCTGCGTAACACGTTCTTAGATAGATTGTCACCGTGAAAGGCTGCGTAACACGGTCTTAGATAGATTGTCACCAAGAAAGGCTGGGTAACACGTTCCTGGATAGATTGTCACCGTGAGAGGCTGCGTAACACGTTCTTAGATAGATTGTCACCATGAAAGGCTTCGTAACACGTTCTTAGATAGATTCTCACCGTGAAAGACTGCGTAACACGTTCTTAGATAGATTGTCACCAAGAAAGGCTGGGTAACACGTTCTTAGATAGATTGTCACCGTGAAAGGCTGCGTAACACGGTCTTAGATAGATTGTCACCGTTAGAGGCTGCGTAACACGGTCTTAGGTATGTTATCACTGTGAAAGGCGGCGTAACACACTCTTAGATAGATTGTCACCGTGAGAGGCTGCGTAACACGTTCTTAGATAGATTGTCACCGTGAGAGGCTGCGTAACACGCTCTTAGATAGATTGTCACCGTGAGAGGCTGCGTAACACGCTCTCAGATAGATTGTCACCATGAAAGGCTGTGTAACACGCTCTTGGATAGGTTGGCACTGTGAAAGGCGGCCTAACATTCTCTTAGATAGGTTGTCATCGTGAAAGGCGGCCGACATTCTCTTTGGTAGGTTGTCACCGTGAGAGGCGGCCGACATTCTCTTTGTTAGGTTGTCACCGTGAATTACGGCGTAGCATGCTTTTTGGTAAGCTGCGCCGTGAGGGGCTACGTAACACGCTCTTAGATAGGTTGTCACCATGAAAGGCGGCCTAACACGCTTTTAAGTAATTCCTGGTGAGTTTCGTCAGTCACTCACCAGAAATTAGTCGAACTCACTTTAGGAAAATTTTGGAAAGTTATGACAGCATCCTCACTCCACGTCCGAACCCCTAGTCCCAGACACGAGAATGCCCATGAACAAGATAGGAACACCACCCTCGGCAGAAGACCCCGGATGAAATTTTGAAGACTGGAAACTCGAATACTGAGAAAGATATTACGGAACGCGAACTTTTTGATGGGGGGGGTTGCTAGCCTGGCCCTTTATTGAAAATTAAAATACAAGTTTAATTTAAGCACTTAAAGTAATCTTAAATCACCACTAACAATGTACGATATACGTTCGGCAATGTTTAATCAAGCATAGTTTCACCAAAGATTCGGGCTTAAAAACCGCATTATAATCAATCAACAAAACAAATAATTCAAACAGATCAGACTTCTAGATACATTGACGCTCTTATGTAGGTGGTCATAATGATATGTCTCGTGATTATATCTGTTTTTTTTGTAGCGAAAAGAATTAATTTCTTTGCAAAACTCTTTCTTGTAAACTTCAATTTCTACTTACTGTTCGGTGTGAATATCAGTTTTCACTGTGAGTAAACAATTAGTCGGAAAATAACGGTTATTTGGGAGCCCCTTGCTGACAATACGAGAAATAATGAAAAATAAAAATGCACAAAATTTGAAGGTGTTTTGCAAATTCTTAAGAGCATGATTTTTTTATTGTTCTTCCTGCTGATCAAGTTATGGTTAAAAGAAAAACTCGGTTTACCACTTTGATGGTTTCAGAAAAACAAAACAAAATGATATAGCTTATGTAGTTTTTAAAGATCGGTTGAGCCAAACAGTGTGTTTCATTCACCCTGCACTCCCGGCTTTCCAGATTAAGCTCCACCCCTTTCGACTGATTAGCTGTACATAACCCCGCCTTCGTGATTGCAGTTCAATAGGTGCCCCGGGTGGCCTAGTGGTCAACTTTCGTGACTGCCACGGAGAAGATCTGAGGTTCGATCCCAGCAGTTACGAACGCTCGAATCACTGAATATCCGCCGTGCGTCGGATGGGCACGTTAAGCAGTCGGATCCCGGGTACTGGCCCTCCCGGTAATAAATAAGGGCGTCTTCCTCCCCTTTCTACCTTGCTTCCGTGTCACTTTCCTATCGGGCACTCTAGCCCAAATCTTTTAGCTTCCTATTTCTAAGGGTTGTTTAAGACCTGGGGTCAGACACTCCCTTCCTAAAATCTTCTACATATGATCTGATCTGCAGTTCAGTAGGTCTGCAATGAAATATAATCTGTGTAATAAAATATAGGACTAAAATAACAGCATAAAAACATGAATTTTATTTTTTGTAAACCTACTAATATGTTACTTATATTTGAGACAGAAAACTTGACATTCGCTGTATACGATAATGCATTATGCATTAGGTTTCAGTTGTGTAAGATTTCACTACAGTTTTGCTGCGGTAAAATTTCTGAGTTGCTCTATGCATGTTTCCTACTGATCTGCATCTGATTTAACATTTTAGGCCTTTCCAGCTCAGGAATTCTTGAACTGTAGTTTTGAAAAGTCTACTTCAGTTACAAAAAAAAAGCTTTTGCCACTTGAACGTTAATGTATAAATATTTATTTTCGCACTCCAAAATAAATTTTGCTCTGAAATTCATGCAATTCTAAAAATTTTCATTTTTTAAGATTTTTTTTGCCATTATTTTGTTCCTGATAGATTAAATCTTGGAAAAATTAATTTGTACTCTATTGGATTTCCGTTCTAAATAAAAGTAAAGAAAAGCCCACAATTCTGAATTCAGCTATCACGATAAAAATAGTGAAGGTGGTGTAAAATCTTCGGCAGTCTCTCTTAGAGAACGTATCGTGCCCACTGCTTGAGCAACGAAAGTAATGCCTTTATTTTTAAATACACGGATACCTAATAATGCATTCCAGAAAAATAAATGTAATGTTATTGACTCGATACAAACGTTGACTTATGCTGAAAAGACATTTAAAGAAGGAATCGAGATTCTGAAATACCGTTAATATTAAGATTTGAGCACCTTAATAGTTCTCAAATAGTGAGCCGTTTATAAATGCCAGTCGGCCCGCATCATTTGTATTCCCTCCACATTTCTTCTGATTCAATTGGTGATAGAAATGTCTTCTTGGAAGTGTTTATCACCACGTTATATAAGAAAAATTCAGCATTTAGCCATTATTACTGATCCTTAAAATATCATTTGTATACCAAGTTTGACACATATACTTTTTATCACACGACGAGCTAAATATACCCTAAAATTTGGTCTTGCTTCTGACAAACAGTTCGCGACATCCTTTTCGCACGATTAATTTCTTTACGAAGCACTCCTATCTGAAGAAGTTTTCTCCTTTTCTGAAATATGAATGGCATCGATAGAGGATATTTTCACAATGCACATATCTGATATAATAAAAGCAAATCACAATGGCGTTTTTAAACAGTGTATAGATCTTAAAGTTTAAAGAGAACTTTTTATTTGGCTGACGTCTTGTTTTTTCTTTCGTTTGCACGCTCGAATGGGTGTTCATAGAATTTCCGAGAGGTGAAAAAAATCATATACCGTAGGAAGAGGAAATGCCTTTTTTTTTACATCGACATTCTTTTCAGCTTTGTAGGTCACTCAGGTGAAGTGCATCAGTTTTTTAAAGCATTACTTAAAAACCAGAATCAGCAGCTGTGGCAATTTGATTGACACATCCAATCGAACGATTGCGCAGTAATACGACCGGGTAATGGCCGGTCATTGTGTTGATGTCCTGGTGGCTGATGATTTCTGCAAGTGCAGCGCTGATCCAAACAAAGAAATCAAATGAACTCATGGAAAGAATGGCAAGAGCTTTTTCCATGAGACGTACGATTTTTCCTCGAGAGATCAGTCTTTTCCTTGTTGTATAGCATGAATGCCATCATCAGAAAAAGACAACAGGTACAAAGTGCCAAATAATACTTAATGCAAAGAAATCGTACTTTTCACAGTTTACAAGAACTGTGGTGCTTAATTTAGAAAATCGTTTTACTCCAGAAATGTAAAGAATACAATGATTTCTATTGTGAACATTTCAGCTTCCCTCTCTGACAAAAATTTTATTCGCTTCCCACATAAGAACGCAAACTATATATATTTTCCCTTTAACGCTCATTCGTTCAGTATTATGCAGTTTCCCTAATTTCAGTTCCCATCACGAACAATGCAAAATGTTTTGAGTCTCATCTTTCTCCATTTCCACGACCTCAACCAAACCAAAATGAAGCAAGAAAGATGACACCGAATTCTCGGGTTTCTCTAGATAACGTAAAGTTATATCATGTTTTTTTCTCGATATTTCTTGTTTTAACTGTTCGTTTTGAAAATCTCAAAATCTTCCATATCTTAAGAGTAACTCTACTCAAAACAGGTATTTAAAATTATAAAATATCTTCCATATTTTTCGTCTCTGACATCTTCCTTCCGCTAGAGAAACATTTCATGCAGAATTTATTAATTTTCGTTGCATAGCTTTCAGCGGCTAGTGGATGTAAGTAGCTATTTCAACATATTTTTTTGATTGCAGAAATTCGGTTGAATTTTTTAACCGATTCCATTGGCTATGAATACCTCTGCTCAAATTACGTATTTTAAATTATGGGTATTTTTTTCCCTAGGTGGTTTAAGTGTATTTTCGTTTTGCTGAATGTTTAGATTTTCTAAAAAAACTGCTTTTAAATATGTTTTTCTTCTCGAAAAGGTTTCAAAATACATGCTTAATACAACAAACATTCGGTGTCACTTTTCTTGTTTTAAATATAGCAAGATTCGAGAATCTCCCTTCATGTGCGTGCATCATTGTTCCACAGATTCGGGAATCTCCCTTCATGTGCGTGCATCATTGTTCCACAGATTCGGGAATCTCCCTTCATGTGCGTGCATCATTGTTCCACAGTACCGTACTAATTTTCATAAGCATAGATCAACTCTTACAGGAGGGAGCATTTGCTCTCTTTGATGAGCAGTGAAAATCAACTTTTTTATTGGGGATTTAACGACCACGGTGAGCAACTCAGTGGGCTATAAGCAGTCACCTATCCTTAATTTAGGGCCACTGGTTCCAGGGAAGAGAGAGAGTCAGTGCCGTAAGACAAACACAACATCCATGCCTCACCGGGATTCAAACCCGTACCCATCTCGGACGAGTGATCAGAAGCCATCGCTTAGATCACTGCGCCATCAGGGCGACCTGAACTACAGTATACATACAAGTATAGAGTTGAAGAAAAACATTTCCTCAGAAATACATGGGAATATATTCAAGGCAATTATATTCAAGCAGTACATATATTCTTCAAATCAATCTGAATTATGCACTAAATTGTCTGTGGTTTACTGGTGTTCCATGTAACAACTCCTCCGAAAACTTGAAAATTACATCACCCTGGAGCGGGAATCGAACCCGCATCTCCCGATTTCCGTTTGAGTGTGATAACCGTTACACCACCCATGGCAATGAATTTCCAAGCAATTAAGACCTGTCTCTCTCTCTCTACATATACAAGCAGAGAAAGACTATGTGTAAATTAGTTCATGTTAATTTTTTAATAAGATAGACGGTTATTACCTTTGTGACGATAGTAAGTTCGTATTTCTTATTCGAACTTGCTGCTTTTTAATAGTTAAAAACAGTTTGCCGCCATCAAGAGTTTTATAAAGCGTTTAATGAGGTAATAATTTGTAACCTCTAATTGTTACACCGGGCCTTTTCTAGGAAGCCAAGTGTTTCTCGTTAAAGAGCAAGTTAAACGATAGTGAATATGTC
Source organism: Macrothele yani (assembly GCA_039090855.1). Lineage (NCBI taxonomy): Eukaryota > Metazoa > Arthropoda > Arachnida > Araneae > Macrothelidae > Macrothele > Macrothele yani. The sequence continues at coordinate 124,090,117 of CM077003.1, read as the reverse complement.
TCAGACAGATGCCCTCGAAATAACTGCGGTAATTTTGAGGCAGAATCGCGGAGAGTCGTTCGTACATGCATTTTGTAGACGCCATGGTATCCAGTCGCAGAGTATCACTTTTACTTCATAATGAGGTACTTCGTACAGCAATAAATTGGTGAAAGAAAGACCCAGTGCTTCTCTGGACGAGATATGCTACTACAATTTGACTGCAGCTGTAGAGAACATCACCGGCTTCGCTCGTATTACAGAAAAATATATATGGCCTGGTTTTGTCATTCTGAAGCTCACATCGTATATCACGAAAATGTGTACAGAGAATGGATATATATTAAAAGTCTTGACACGAACTTCCACAATTAGAAAATGCCATTTCTGGCTTTCACTAGTCTTTTCAAGCTGTGGGTCTAAGACAGGGGTCGGCAACTCGGCACTTAAGAAGGGCCAAAAAGTCCAATACATATTCTTTACTTTTAGAAGAGCCATGAATAGTGGCAACGTAAACTGTGGCGTCCACTGCAGCCCCGGGCGACACAAGCAAATTTTGGAAAATGTGTGCACAATATTTAATACAGATCGTGATTATACATATTTAATACTAGGACAAGCCGCCAACGGTAACCGATAACTCGGGTACAGTTGGTAAATTTTGAGCGAAGCTATTGCAAAATCTAATCTCATTAAGGGGTCTATTAAAACAAATTCTAAAAAACGAACGCCTAAAATGTATGTCTTCCAGAACCAAAGTACGAAACATTCTAAAAACGAAATGACTAAAATTTATCATGAACTACTTTCCTTCTCGCCTTCACGTTGGTTGTGATCAGGTTGCATGTAAACAAAGCGGAAAGACACCCTCGGATCGAGAACCACGTTTTTCATTTTGTATCGCAAAAGACAGGCACACACATACAAAAACTTCTTTTTATTAATATTGATTTAGCAAGTGCTGAGTTAAAAGACGCAGTCTTTCCATTTCTTCGTTTTTCAATTCAAACGATTTTTTTAATTAATGTTAGTGAGCCGACTTTTGTAAAACGGTTCAAGTAAAACGCCATCTAGTTTTAATTGAAATTCCTCAATGACACGGAATTTCCGGAATAGGAAGGCATCAAAACCTGACCATAGACGATGTCCAATCGCATGCTGAAAATCACGGTGATCGGATGTGTCATGTCGTAGCTATGCCCGAACAACTAATTGTCTCGAGTCTCGGATAGAGAGCGGATTTTTTTCAATTTTTATTAAAATTGGTCATCTTTTAATGGTCATTATGTTTATACGACACGACCAATCACCATGATACCAACCCCATGTCACTCACCATTTCCTTCCCTATCTCTGTGGCAAGTGTCACCGCGATCGGCTGAAGTTCTTTGGAGGAGATAGCTAACAAACGACCCCATCTCAAAACCCGGAAAAGCCCTTAAAAAAGCAAGTTTTTGGACAGTTATTCCTCAATGACATGGAATTTCTGGAATTGGAAGGTATCAAACCTAACCATGGGCGATGTCCAATCGGATCACGCAAAAAATCGCGGTGATCGGATGTGTCATCTCGTACCTATGCCCGAACAATTAATTGTCTCGAGTCTCGTAAAAAGATTTAAAATTCGCTTTATTAGACGTCTAATAATACGTACATAGGAAAATGGACAGAGGAATAGCAAGGAATATACACAGAACAAGTCATGAGCAAATATTAGGAACATACACAATGCATGCGGAAAAACATACATCATGAAAATAAGGCTAAAGGTCCGGAGCATATAATAAAACAGTACAAGAGGTATAACAGGGCTGAGTAGGCGATGAAACGTACTTGATGAAATACAAGAGAAAACACGTGGGGCACAATTCGTGGAATGTAAGCAGGTAAGTGTATAACATGAAGAGGAATAGAGTAGATGTACAAACACATAGCTCATGGAAAATAACGAGCATTCTTGGGAAAATAACTCCACTAATGTGGACGTGAATTGTCAAAATATGGACACATCTAGTGTAACGAAAAACTCACTTTTTAGCCTGCCGTTTCCGGGCACGCTGTGAAGAGCGACTTGAGCGAGATGAAGAATGGGCGGCCGCCCCGGTGGCGCAGTGGTCTAAGCGATGGCCTGTGATCATTCGTCCGAAAGGGGTCCGGGTTCGAATCCCGGTGAGGCATGGATGTTGTGTTTGTCTTACGGCACTGGTTCTCTCCCTTCCCTGGAATCAGTGGCCCTAAATTAGGGACGGGCGACTGCTTATAGCCCATTGAGTTGCTCACGGTGGTCGTTAAACCTCCAATCAAAAAAAAAAAAAAAAAAAAAAAGAAGAATGGGCGCCGGATGAAGACACTTGATGAGAAGACTGTTCGGGAGTCGAGGCCGCAGGTACAGAAGTTGTGCGTTGAGCAACGGAGGACACTGATGATGGCACGGAAGCGTTGAGCTGCAAAGCTGAAACAGACACTGGAGAAGCACGGGCCGGTGAAGGTTATCTGAAAAGGCAGAAGTTAGAAGGTCCAATTTCAAAGAACTCAAGAGCATCTCTTCGGTCTTCACGGGCAGCATGATAGGCAGCGAAAGAGCTGTAGTGCTTGCTGTAGATTTTATGAACAGAAAGAAGTTCAAGGTGCTTGAGGATATTATCAATCCCCTTTCTTTCAACTTCTTGACGGGACAGGGTAGCCAGAAGACGATGCTGAGAGGTAGAAAGGTAAGCAAATGGATCTGGGGGAACATCAGGAGTATCAGGTAGTCTGGCATGTGCTGCAAAAGATGAGTCAGTCGGTGAAGACGATGAAGTGGGGCGAGTCCGGAAAACATTCTTGGGGTGTGGTATATAGTCAAAGGAGTAGGAGTCGGAACTCTCATCCATAGATTCAGAAACAGGGGAGAGGTGCTGTAAAGGCATGGATGTTGCTGGCGGAGGAGAACAAACTGAAGCGGTACACATGGCATCAGAGAGCTGGACAGCAGGCAAAGGCACTATGTCCAGAGGCACAGTGTCTGGAGGTGTAGGCAATGGATTATCATCAACAGGAGACGTTGGTGAAGAAGAAGACGATGTAGGCCGTTTGGAAGACATCTTGATGGAAGTCAGACTCACTAGAGGCGAGCATAATTATGTTACGGTGGCTGAAGATGTGGCATCTAGAAGAGAAGTCGGTAATAAATGAGCAGGCGGTGTGGCATTCGTTGGGGCATAACACGAAGAAGAAGCAGGGGCTTGGAATAAACCACCTAAAACAGGTGGAATTTCAGCTGGGGAGCACTGGGCTGTTGGAGAGCCAGAAGTAGGAAGATCAGAAGATGAAGGTGAAACATGCTGAACTTCTTTGCCGGGGCATGAAGCACGAAGATGGGTAGGTGATTTACAGTTGAAGCAAAGTAGGGCTGTAAACACATGTATAATACGAGATTGTCTACCACAAACGATTTGGAATGTGGTAGGACATGAGGCAATAGAGGCTTCATCTGGAAACGCTACTAGAGCTTGACGTCTGAAATTGAGGTAAGGACGAGCTCCTTGCTGTCTGACATAGCTGGCATAGTACGAATGGGTCCTAAGACGAGTCCACATTTGGAGAGAAAACTATGGAGGATATCATCTGAGACTTCTGGAGGTACTGGAAACATACTGACTAAAATGGGGCATTGTGCTGATGGAATGGCGAAAAAACTTTGATCACCTACTGAAAGTGGGGAGGATAAAACCTGCGCAACTTGAGCAGGTAAAGAAAAGTAAATCAGTACTGAACGAGGTTTTCGAGCAGCATGTGTAATGGTATTCGGAGGAACAATTGCATGAATGGCTGTCAAGTAATGAGAGAGCTTGGTATTGGGGAGAGCGACATATTTCACCCCCAAAGCTGGAGTAGCAAGCAGAGACTCACCTTGTGGGGAAGTCTCTGTAATATTCACTGTGAGAACAGAATCCTAGCGGGAAATAAGAAAGTCTGCGCATGAAGGTAGAAGAGCTGAAAACTTGGTACTTGCATATGAGGAGAGTCGAGATTGCCGGTATTGCAGATCATCTGGAGGCGGCGTGATAAGTGAAACATAAGCAGTGGAATTTGCACAAGCCATGAGCAAAAATAAACGACCACCTATACAAGAAGAAATAAAGATGAACTGTGAAAGGTTGAAGATGAAGAAAAACCAATGAATGAAAAAGCGGAATCACGATGAAAAAAATGAACTATTTGCAAAACATACGTCGTCACAAAATAAGGTTGCGGAGCACGGGCGGCGTGCACCCTGACGTTACCCGAGGACCACTAAAGAAAGGTAACTTGACACCTGTGAAAGAAAAGATGAAGACAAAAACTTGAAAGCCGCAAGCTCAAATACGAAGAACGAAGAAGCAAAATACAAGTAAGAGATGAGCTAAATACATGGCCGCTCCGGTGGCGCAGTGGTCTAAGCGATGGCCTCTGATCATTCGTTCGTAAGGGGTCCGAGTTCGAATCCCGGTGAGGCATGGATGTTGTGTTTGTCTTACGGCACTGGCTCTCTCCCTTCCCTGGAACCAGTGACCCTAAATTAAGGACGGGCGACTGCTTATAGCCCATTGAGTTGCTCACGGTGGTCGTTAAACCTCCAATCCATCCATCCATCCATCTAACGACACAAAAATAGGGTAGCGGGACATGCTTGGCGTGCACCCTGACGTCACCCGAGGACCACTAACGATAGGCGACGTGATACGGAAAGCCCGTAACTTAGTGCAAGAGAACAAACAGACAACACAGATGACGGCGTTAAGGAACGCTGACGAAGAAACAAGAGAAAGTCAAGGCAAGTCACGAGAAAAACACGAGGGCTAAGAGAAATCAAGAAATAAGTCGAAAAATAGCAAATAAATAATTCACAGGACAAGACGAGGTGCTAAGGTGATGCAGACAACATTCACGAACACATGGAACTCACTCATACAAAGCAGGTGGTGCTCCGTCCATCAAAACAAGGGAAGAGTGGAGGAGCCCGAAATGGGCGTGAACGAACACAAAGAGAGCTCCGCTCGGCCTTCGGCCTCGCTTCGCTCAAATTATTCCGCTTTTAATTAAAATATATAGCGGAATCGAAGTTTCACAAAATCTCTACTTTAAAGTAGGATGAAGCAGACCTGCGTAGTTAACAGAGTACTAATAGCAACTGTATTTTAAAAGAAAAAGCACAGAGCAAGCAAAACTAAAACGAAGGGAGAAATATTCAGAGTTCTGTTTTTTGCTGACGCCGGTTTTTCAGCTCGTTAGTTACAAACATATTCGAAGTGAAAAATAAAAAAAATGTTACCATTTGTACGAATTTTAGTGTTAGTGACTACTGCTAATCTGTCCCCTCCTCTCGCCTGCTATGGTTTCAATGTCCGGTTAGTACTGCGTTATTTTCATCTTCAGACATGTCTGGAGACTCTCATCTGTGAGTCGGGATGGACAAAAAACCTCAATGTTTTTGAACATCAATGTTTGTTACCGATTTTTTTTTGATTGGAGGTTTAACGACCACCGTGAGCAACTCAATGGGCTATAAGCAGTCGCCCGTCCCTAATTTAGGGTCACTGGTTCCAGGGAAGGGAGAGAGCCAGTGCCGTAAGACAAACACAACATCCATGCCTCACCGGGATTCGAACCCGGACCCCGTTCGGACGAATGATCAGAGGCCATCGCTTAGACCACTGCGCCACCGGGGCGGCCTTTGTTACCGATGATCGATGTTTTAACCTGGACGTTGCAGAAGCCGACACATCAAAAAAATATCGAGGTTTTGTGACCAATGTTTGGAACTCGTAAAGAATATCTTCTACGAAAAGGAAATACATTTATTTATGTTACATTCTTATAAAGAGGAAAGAAATATCACCTTTCTATTGGCTGTTTTAGTTGCTTCGTTGGCGAAAACCGAGATCTTTTCCTCGAAGGCATGTGAGCCGATGCGTCGAAAAAACATCCAGGTTTCCACCGATACATCGAAAAAGCATCGAGCGTTTTAAGAAATATTATCAGTTACTTGGTGTTGAATTGGTGAGCAATCATCATTATATTGAACAGAGATTTTACCCACAGATTTGCACATTCGCTGCTGCAGATCAAAAAGTGTGAAATCTTCAGCTTGTTAGCAAGACATCGTGGTTCACACCGATACATCCAAAAAACATCGAGGTTTCCACCGATACATCTGGCGTTTTAACAAATATTAATTTTCTAGGTGTTGCATTGTTAAGTATGACTGTTACATTGAACGGAGATTTTACAAATAGATCGCCGATTCATTGCTGCAGTTGGAAACATGCGAATTCTTCCGTTTATTAGCAAAACATCGAAACATCGATTTTCTCACCGATGCATCGAAGAAACATCGAGGTTTTCACGATGCATCCAGCGTTTTAACAAATATATTATTTGATGTTGAACTGTTGAGTATCACTGTTATGTTAAAGAGAGATTTTACAAATCGTCTTCCCATTTACTGATGCAGATGAAAAAGTGCGAGTTCTTCAGTTTATTAGCAAAACATCGAGGTTTACATCGATGCATCGAACACAAATTGAGGTTTCTACTAATATCTCGAGAGTTTTAATAAATATTATTAGTTACCCGATGTTATTGGTGAGTAATCACTGTTATATTGAACAGAGATTTTGCACAACTATTGCATATTTACTGCTGCTGATTGAAAACTTAGCAAAAACATCGAAGTTGTAAGCTACGTAATGTCCCACGTGACTCTGCATCTATGTATAGCTGCAAAACACAGCAACATAGATCATCTGAAGATGAAGTGAACGGCACTCCGAAAGTGCTAATGGCTTTTAATTGTACAAATATGTTCGTTTTTTAAAATAAAATTATTCGTGTTAAGACGGAGCTCTTATATTGTATTTCAATAGCACGACTTACTCTTCGTATTTGAAATCGAGGTCATACTGCATCATACTGGCCCAATGCCAAGCGTCATGGGTTAAGGCGCCATCTTGCAGCGTCATACTGGCCCAATGCCAAGCGTCATGGGTTGGAGCGCCATCTTGCAGCGTCATACTGGCCCAATGCCAAGCGTCATGGGTTGGAGCGCCATCTTGTAGCGTCATACTGGCCCAATGCGAAGCGTCATGGGTTGGAGCGCCATCTTGCAGCGTCACACTGGCCCAATGCCAAGCGTCATGGGTTGGAGCGCCATCTTGTAGCGTCATACTGGCCCAATGCCAAGCGTCATGGGTTGGAGCGCCATCTTGCAGCGTCATACTGGCCCAATGCCAAGCGTCATGGGTTGGAGCGCCATCTTGTAGCGTCATACTGGCCCAATGCCAAGCGTCATGGGTTGGAGCGCCATCTTGCAGCGTCACACTGGCCCAACGCCAAGGGTCGTGGTTTGGGGCGTCGTTGGATTCAATTCACGATTTCTCCTGATACGAATTGAGGGAACCCTCAACAGCCAGCGATACATCAGAAATGTTTTAGACCCTTCCTTCATTGTCGATGTGCTACATTTTAGTAGGAAAATGCTAGGTCACATGTAGCCCGGAATATCCAAGACCTCTTCCATGCCTGTCAGTACCGCTTCTTCGCCGGCCTGCAGGTTTGCCGGATATGTCTCCTATCGAACATGTCTGTGACATGGTTGCTAAGCGACTAGCCCGTCATGGGGGTCCGCTAGTCACCACAGATGAACTCTGGTCTCGCATAGAAGCAGACTGGCAGGCTGTTCCCCAGGACGATATCAAAAACATCTTCCATTCAATGCCATGCCGTGTAGATGATGTCATGGTGGCTCGAAGTGGCTTCAAAAGATACTAAGTTTTGAAGCAAAAATATCTTGTACAGCTGTACAAACCTAATCAGTTATTTCTTGTAACATGAGGAATCCGTGATATAAATTTCATTTGAATAGCGTCATATTTTCACAAGCAGTAGTGTGGTTTAGATGCTTGGACTCTGCTTTACCAAAGGATAGTAGCTACGAGAAAGCAATGAAGGAACGACTGAGAGCAGGCTGGTATGAATGGAAAAAGAGATGTCATGGGCTCTCAAGTAAAATGATGTACAAAATACACTGCTGGCCACCCAAAATGCAACACCAAGAAGGAAGCATTCGATTGGCCTGAAATTCGCAGCATGCGTCGCCCACGAAAGGACATGCAAACGATGAGCATATGCAAATCATGTACACCTGGCACGCCACCGAGAAGCACTATAAGAAAGGTGCACAGAAGGCGGGGTGTAAGTAGTGGAAGTGTGTTGTGCTGCCGGACATGTGCGTGGGAAGCTTCCTGATGCCTCGTCGCAGAATACGGCAGTCATTCCAGCACGTTTCGGAGTTCGATAGAGGACTAATAGTGGCTTATCGTGACAGCGGTTTATCGTACCGCGACATTGGCGCCCGTGTGGGACGACATCCAGCCACAGTGAGGCGAGTATATATTCGGTGGGTGCAGAAGGGATGGACGGACTGACGTGAGCGATTGCCGCCGCCGCGGCACACCACCGAACGAGAAGACCGGCATGTTATGCGGCGGGAATCGACGGCTCGCGCTGCCACATCCCGAACGTTAGCGCAGGAATAAGGTGTGTTGCGCAACAACCTGTGTCATCACGTACCGTTCGACGTCGTCTGCAGGAGTGGGTACTTGTCGCAGGGAGCCCATTGCTCCGATTACCATTGACGTTACACCACCGGCGAATGCGGTGGCCGTGGGTCGTTGAACGTCGCACCTGGACTACGGAATGACACAACATTATCTTCTTCGACGAATTCCGCTTCTGCCTGCAACACCACGGTGCTCGGATTCGCGTTTGGCGGCACCGTGGCGAGAGACTGTATGACGCCTGCATTATGCATCGCCATACCAGTCCGTCGCCTGGCGTCATGGTATGGGGCGCAATTGATTTGACACCCGCACCCTTCTGTTACGCATCGCCGGTACACTCAACAGCTACCACTACATCTCGGACGTTTTGGAGCCTGTTGTTCTCCCTTGCCTGCAGGACGTATCAGCGGCCACGTTTCAACAGGACAATGCGCGCCCGCATGTGGCACGCATCGTGCAACAATTCTTCACGGCCCACCAGGTGTCACTGCTGCCGTGGCCCGCCTGTTATCCAGATATGTCGCCCATCGAACACGTCTGGTCGCTGATCGGCAACCGAGTGGCTCGGCAAGCACCGCCTGCGGCTACGCCTGATGAACTGTGGCAACGTGTGGAAGCATCCTGGACCGACATACCCCAAGCCCACATCCAAAGCCTCTTTCGTTCGATGCCGCGGCGTGTAGCGGCCGTTATTGCCAGCCATGGGGGCCACAAGAACTATTGATGTCTGCGTGTTCCGCAAGTCGCACGGGCCTGTAAGCTCAATCGTTTCATCTTTGTATCTGTTGTTATGTGTCCAGTAAATCTGGCTTTGCTATCTCGTGTCCTTCTTGGTGTTGCATTTTGGGTGGCCAGCAGTGTATATAGGGCACTTGTAAGACCGTCTATTTCATTTAGATTAGAGATTTGGGCAACCAAGATTAAAAAGAACACCTGGAAAGAATATAAATGAGAATTCTTAGACGAATCAAGGGGATAGCAAGAAAAGAATATATACAAAGGCCGTTCCATGAAAACTGAAAGTAATTCTTTCTGAGTTGGCAACACTGCGAAGGGGAAAAAGTACCACACAGACGACTAACTGAATTAAAGAAGTATCTATGGCAACATTTATTAACCGTGGCAGACGATTCTGGTTTTGTTATTGCGCAGTTGCATTTCGCCATACAGCTATGGAGGTGAGTGATTCAGAGTGAAGAAGTGAAATGCGTTGTGCGATAACATTTTGCTATCGTTTGCGTAAAACGTCTTCAGAAACAGTTGATTACATGGGAAAAGCTCACAAAGATAAATGTTTGTGTGAGTCAACGATATTTAGATTGCACCATGATTTCAAAAAAAAAAGGGCGTTTGTCAGCAAATCTCGCTCCTACGCCTGGTCGACCTGAAAGGGTTGTTACGGAGCGTATTGTTAACACTGTTTGGGAAATCCTGCAAGAAGATCGACGAATGACGTGCGAAGACATAGCGGCTTCAACTAATATTTCAAAAACGTCGACATTCCACATTCTACGCGACAAATTACTGCTACATCGTGTGTGTTCCAGATGGGTACCTCATCACCTGACGAGATAACAATTGTCAGCCAGAGTTCAGGTGTGTCATGAGTGGAAACAAATGATTGCAAAGGATCCAAACTTTCTAAACACAGTAATAACTTCCAATGAAACAGGGGCCCACTATTTCGACCCCCTCACGAAAACGTCCGCTAAACCAAGTCAGCTGGGAAGGTGATGATCATTTTCTTTGATCTGAAAGGTGTAGTATACCAGCATGCCGTTCCTCCACAAATTACTGTAAATGCTGAGTATCACATTTCAGTCTTGAAGCGTCTGCGACGACACATATCGATTAAGTGACCAGAACTGGTGAGCAAGTGGATCCTATACCATGATGACGCCCGCCCACATTTGGTTGCTTGTGCTCAACAGTTTCGTACGAAATGCAGTATTGAAATCATGCCATAGCCTGCCTACAGGCCATGATCTTGCCCCGTGCGATTTCTGGTTGTTTCCAACAATGAAGGAGAAGTTCCGTGGCGCAACATTCAACACAGATGCTAACGTTATTCAAGTTGTACAGGGATCGCTAAAGCAGCTTCCACAAAATAACTCCGCCACATGCTTTGAAAAGTGGATTGAACAATGGGACCGTTGCATATCATTGGAGGGAAGATACTTTGAGAAAGAATAACTTATATTTTGCTGTACCTATATTTCTTCATTTTGTGTGACTTTACTCTCAGTTTTTATGGAGCTGCCGTTGTAAAAGTAATGAATACACAAGGGAAGAGCAATGAAGGCATACGCATACTATTCTAGACAATAAGGAACTGGTATCCTGTACTCTGCGATGTACCTGATATACTTCACATGTCGATATCGTCAAAGTGTGGCGAGAACGAGCCTTGGCTTTCATAAATAAAACACTGATATTCCGGGGAACAGGGAAATTTTAAACTAGAGACTTAGTAATATAATTTGTACTAACGACAAAAACTTCCAAAGTATTAGTTCAGCAGTACGCCTGCGAAGTTCATCATCTTCATGTTGTAAATAACGATTCTTATAAAGACATTTGATGAAGCAAACAAGAAAAAACTTGAAATCTCTCGAAAGATTTTTACTCTGCTGTGAACTAGTTCATTTTTCAAGAGAAGAGGTTCAGTCATTAAAAACTTCCCCCTCGTCACTCCCATCTTTTGCGCAATTTCTATGCTTTTCTTTGAATTCACGTTTTTACAGCTGTGAGCTTAAGAGTGTAATCCATTATACTGATGACATCGTCGTTATTAACGATGAACCTGTTAACATTTTTACTAGTTCCTCAAGAACTGGATTCCACTGATATGCACATCTAGATCAACATAGAAACTAAAAAACAAACTTTGTACATTTTCTTGGGGTTATTATAAAAAGAAGAAAGCAATTCTTTTCATTCTAAATTTACCGCAAACCAGCTGTATTTTCACCTGTCCATCACTTTAATTCTAGCTATCCATAAAATCGGAAAAGGACTATCATTATTTAATTAAATGTTTTTGCTCATAGATATTTGCACGTTGGGGTTGCGAACAAGGATTGTTTTGCATGAAATCCATTACCGTCACCAGAGATTATCTTCTGGCGTTATTCATACAGGGCTACTTGGAAGAATTCCGAAATAAGTACCTCAAGTATATTAACTCATCGTATTAACAAGCTTTAATTATCTCGAGCCATTTCCTGTTTTTTTGGGGGGTGGGGGGATTTATGTTTGCATCCAATAAGTTCTTGAACTCTTTAAGGTAAGCATCGTTTGTAATATGAGATCATCATCATTCCTTTAAAGAAAATTTTTACACATCTAATTCCACAGTTAGCGCTCTTATAAACTGCCCATCTCTGAGTCTTAACTTAAAGGCAGATCGTCCTGCAAAAATTACTACTTTTCTTCCGTGATGATCACACAAATTTATTTGGAAAACGTGGACCTCAAAAATTCAAAAATAGTGAAATATGTTTTATAAAACTACTACTTTTTCTTTTGGACGAAACTGAAATCCCCTTATTCACTCTTTGTAATTTGGAACTCGAAACTTTTGAAAAAATGTTCATTTCCTTCTCGTAAAAACAAAATTTGGACAACCACTTATGTCGAACTTTATGAAATTCCGAATTATGTTCCATGCTTTTCTCTGCAACCACATCAAAATGACAGTTCGAAAGAATTTTATGTCACACCTTATGAAGTCTAATTCCATCTGAAAGAATATGGTCCAACAGAGTTTTTGCCACATCTAATGAAAGTCTAATTCTCTTCGTAAATAATGTAGACGGACAAACTTTATGGAAGTCCAATCCGCTTTAAATGCATTGCTCTTCAGTCACACCCAAGAGATCACGCCTTGTGAGAGTCCAATACGCACTAAAAGTATTGCTCTTCAGTCACACCCTAAAGATTCCACCTTGTGAAAGTCCAATCCGCATTAAACGTATTGCTCTTCAGTCACACCTAAAAGATCACACCTTGTGAAAGTCCAATCTGTGTGTCATGTGTTGTTCTACAACATAAAAACGAGAGTCCAAAAGAATTTCGTCCCACCTTGTGAAAGAGAGATTCAGTGCGAATCAAATGTGCACCTACATAGTCTTATGTCACACCTTATGAAGTCTAATTCCATCTGAAAGAATATGGTCCAACAGAGTTTTTGCCACATCTAATGAAAGTCTAATTCTCTTCGGAAATAATGTAGACAGACAAACTTTATGGAAGTCCAATCCGCTTTAAATGCATTGCTGTTCAGTCACACCCAAGAGATCACGCCTTGTGAGAGTCCAATACGCACTAAAAGTATTGCTCTTCAGTCATACCCTAAAGATCCCACCTTGTGAAAGTCCAATCCGCATTAAACGCATTGCTCTTCAGTCGCACCTAAAAGATCACACCTTGTGAAAGTCCAATCTGTGTGCCATGTGTTGTTCTACAACATAAAAACGAGAGTCCAAAAGAATTTTGTCCCACCTTGTGAAAGAGCGATTCAGTGCGAATCAAATGTGCACCTACATAGTCTTATGTCACACCTTATGGTAGAGCAACATATGTCTTACGTGCGGCCTTGCAACTATATCTAAGCCTCCCGCCCCCATGGCCCAGTGGTATCAGGTGCGGGTTTCTAGGTAATTGTCTGGTTTTGGTGTCGGTTCAAGTTCCTGGTAAGGCATGTGCAGTGTGCTCGGGCCTCCCTGAAACCAGTGGCCTGAATTATAGAAAACAGGGACTAAGTTATGGTAAGACACGTGCGGCACTTACGCCTCTCTGGAACCAGAGTCCATAAATTATGGACAAAGGACTGCTTAGAGACTTAGATGTCTGGTGTCTTGTTGAATGGGTTGAGCACTGACTATTTTGTTTCCACTGTTTCTAACACGCGTTTGTCCTTGATGCCAAAATCACATTTTTGAAACCGCTGGACTCGCTGTTGGACATCATTAGATCAATTGCCTGGTGTATTGTTGAATGGGTTGATTAATGCCTACTTCATTTTTACTCTTTGCAACACGCGTTGGTTTTCTGGTGTTAGGTTTATCCTTGATGTCAATATCTCATTTTTACATTAATCTAATAAATATATAAAATGATATACATAATAAATATATAAATGATTGATCTAATGATGTCCAAGGGAAACAATTGTCTGGTCCCGATGTACTGGCAAGAGTTTTCGATGGATCGATGTGCCACACTGATCACCTGGCTTGAACAAGAATTCATTCAGTCACAGGCTGTTGATGGCTGTCACTTTGACCACGCATACAGTATCTCTGTACTTATGAACAAAAGCAGAATTATATTCATTGTGGTGTTAGATATTTTTTTTATTGGAGGTTTAACGACCACCGTGAGCAACTCAATGGGCTATGAGCAGTCGCCCGTCCGTAATTTAGGATCACTGGTTCCAGGGAAGGAAGAGAGCGCCAGTGCCGTAAGACAAACACAACATCCATGCCCCACCGGGATTCGAACCCGGACTCCTTTCGGACGAATGATCGGAAGCCATCACTTAGACCACTGCGTCACCGTGGCGGCGTATTAGATATTAAGTAGAGATTCATAATAAGATTTCCCCTCTTCTTTGCATACACGCATGTGCGACTATTGTGTATTACTTATTGACCGTCTCTTGTATTTCAAAAGATGCCCCCAAATATTAGTGTTCTTTTCCATAGTTTTTACACAGAATGGCCAGGTGACAAAACGGGGTAAACATTTAAAAACTTGTCAATGACTTTTCCACATTTGCAAGTGACGCCGTTGTGGTTATGGGAACGGGTTCGATTCCTGTTGTGGTTATGGGAGCGGGTTCGATTCCTGTTGTGTTTATGGGAGCGGGTTCGATGCACAGGCGGCGTCTTTGGCCTACAGCTCCCGCTTTGTTTTTCCCTGCAACACTTTGCCCAAAATCAGAAACATCGACTTCTTATCGTAGTTTAACGATCGCCATGATCAACTCTAAGGATTATAGGCAGTCGTTCGTACCTAATTTAGGGCCACTGGTTCCAGGAAAGTGCAAAGACATAAGAAAAGCCTACCTTACCAGAGACTCATCTCGGACGAATAGTAAGTAGCCAGCGCCTCAGTTCATTCAGACGGAAGGCAAAGAAAGGTGATTCCTTATTGGCTTAGATCCTCACTGGCGTTGTTAAATCTCGAAACAACACCAACCAAATTTCCGAACACAAAACTACGAAACAAAGTTCATTCTGAAATTTATGCAATCATTCTGAAAACATCTTAGCAGATTTAGTTGATATTTTTAACATGAATAAAAGCTTAGAGGCCACTTTGGACCATCTTGGTGCCCGAGTGTTCGGGCCTTGGGTTTCTGTTAAATTGTCCGGGTGTGAATTTCCAATCAGGCATGGGCGGTGAACCTGACCTCAGCGCTGATTTCATTCCATTCTGAATCCAGTGCTCACAAATTATTATTATTACTTGTTTTATTTGAGTTCAAACGACCACCGTGAGCAAATCAATGGGCTATAAGCGGTCGTCCGTCCCTAATTTAGGGCCACGGATTCCAGATAAGGGAGAAAGCCAGTACCGTAAGACAAACACAACATCCATGCCTCACCGAGATTCGAACCCGGACCCATCTCGGACGAATGGTCAAAAGCCATCGCTTAAACCACTGCTCCTCTGGGGCGGCCCACAAATTATGGACAGGACACTCCTTGTACGCTTATGCTGCTGCGAGAAATAATGAAGAATTATTTCTTCGGGAAATTCCTTTCTCAAATATATATTCTTGTACTCTTATATGTTCATCGGTGGAGTTTACACCTCGAAATGCACAAAAAAAAACCCTCTGCAATTTTTTAAATACAATATTTAAACACAATGTTTCAACTTTATTTATAATATTATAGAAAACCATAAAGAAACTCTAATGAAACGAAATTTTCTCGTTCGTAAGATATGGAATGTTATATACGCATTTCAAAAGTCAGGTAGTTCTAAAGAAATAAGAGACAGAGGTCCATGTTGTTTTAACAGTAATCTTTCCGAAAGCTCAAAAGTATTTTCTTTTCGTGTTGCGAAATGCTTATGTGATTATCTGCGAATGTACATATTCATGCTTGTTTTTTCCTGCAAGGCATTTCGATGAAAATATGGAAAGTTTTTATTTTGTCGTTCGCTTTGCTTTCTTTATATGATTTTCCTTGTAACACTGAACCTAACTTCCACGCGGTTGTGAGAAACAAGACATCATCTGCCATTTTTACGAATGATTAGATTTTCTTCATTTAGCAGGAAATATGTCGACCAGGTTGTCATTCTTTTCGGGGTACGTTTCAGCGAGAAAGCACTTCCTCGTTTATAGCGCCTCTGGCGAGATATCTTGTTCAGTGCTTTGAAAGATTGCAGGAAGAAGAGATGGAACTTGCATCAAGTTCCGAGGAACGGTGGGCTGATGTTGCTCTGCCTTGAAGGGTCCTTTCTCTTTCTCCCTCCAGTAATGGTGCCAGACATAAATCACAATAAAATGCGTCACATATAATGAAAATCCGTGGAGGACACAAAAGCAAAAAGGCAACATAAACCATGGAAGCATCCAGAGTGTTTTATGGAAGAGATATTCCAAGGCAAAACGACCTAGCACTAAGACCACTTCATACACAGTTCTAGATTTCTCTCTTCCCAAAACAGAAAAGTAAAACAAAAGGTGCTTTTTACGGCTGCTCTATCCAGAATGATCTTTTGTCTTTAACGAGTTAGTAGTAAAAAATTGGAGGAAGATAATATGGAAGGAATCATTGGTTTAGCGCGAAATGAAATACACTAGTAAAGCTGCGTTTCCGGAATTGTACTTATGGACGCTTTTGCTCGGGAAAATGGAGGATATAGCGCACAGCGGAGACATAAATGGATAATAGCATTTATGGAATGTAATTGGAAAGGCTTCCCTTGCAGGAATAAAAACAATAGCGAAGGCATTCTGAAGGAAGCAGTTTTCATATTGTGTGCATATGATTTAACGTGGTTTCTTTTGCATGTATAACAGTATGTCTTACGACAATATTCAAAGAGCTACTTAGCGACCTCATCTATGAAGAAATAACACTTCATTCACTGAAGAACTAGTAAATACCAAAGATCAAAATAATAGGATCTCCAAGGTAATACACAAGTACATCAACTGAGCGAAAAACCTCAACTAGAAGTACAGAAATAGGTTGCTTCTCCTCAGCTATATTTTTGTTGCAAAGTTATCCCTAATACATATATTTCCTATTTTTAATATACACATGTGTGCTGTCCCTATGGTAATTAATCGCATTTACCCCAGGTAACTGAGACGGTTTACCACTGACGGAGAGAGATCTGCGCCGAACAAGCCGGTTGGTCTTTCATCAACTAAACACATAAATCAATTAACAGAACGTTAATTATGTATATCAGAATTTGCCCAAGTAGACCATTGTAAGACCTGCAATTAGACGCAAAGGGTAGCTTTACCCAGGGATAATTGCGCTAAAAGGTGGAAAAGAAAATAGCAAAAGACATTTTCCCTGTTCGAACAGTTGGTTTATTTTACAACTGTAGAGACACAATGCATACCATAATACCTTAATCAGCGTTGGTAATGAATGATTAAGGTAAAGGTGAATTGCCTACAATTTTGAGATTTTCTTTCAAATGTATACGATTTTGAAATCGATAAAACATGCACCGAAATGCCATATGCTTCGACCTCTCGCTCAGCTTTGGTGACCGAAAAAGGGCTATTGTTCACACGCTTAACAGTACTGCGCAGCAAATTCTACCTCCGATTAACAGTGATAAGCACTAGACTGATACTATACCCAAACATTCGCACAACCAGGTCCATGCACCCAAAAATTTATGCCCGGACGTATGTCATAAATAAAGTACGTGCTACACTATCTACCAACAACTAATTGGACACCCCTGCAATCCACGATATTTGCGGTCCTGATGCACGTCACGGCCGCCGCCGTAAAATATCGTGTGGGAAACAACAACGCAACCAGTCGCATGCAAGATGCCACGCAGTTCGGAGCTCTCTGATTTCGAGAAAGGTGTAATCGTCGGGTATCACAGAAAAGACCGATCCATACGTGACATATCCAGCGAGTTGAAGTACCCAAAACCGACAGTGGCCTACGTGATTGGCAAGTGGAATATGAGAGGTGACTGTCGGAATGTGCCCCGAC
This sequence comes from Macrothele yani, assembly GCA_039090855.1. Taxonomy (NCBI): domain Eukaryota; kingdom Metazoa; phylum Arthropoda; class Arachnida; order Araneae; family Macrothelidae; genus Macrothele; species Macrothele yani. Next base: position 124,072,338 of record CM077003.1, on the reverse strand, counting down.
CCGGATGACCCACAAAACTGGGACTTAGAGACCGACGGGTGCTGGCCAAAGAAATTCGGAAGAACCGCGCCAAATCGATGGGCCACATCCGCGAGGAGTTTCAACAGGCATCCGGGAGTGTTTTTTCGATGAATACCATCCGTAAGGAAGCCCATCTGCTTGGTTATCATGGATGTGCTGCCGCCCACAAGCCTTTGATCACCAAGTCCAATAGCGCTGCTCGGCTAACGTGGTGCAACGAACGTCGATAGTTGACCGTTGAACAGTGGAAACAGGTTCTCTGGAGCGACGAATCAAGGTTCACCCTCTACCGTTCGGATGGCAGGGTCTGGGTTTGGCGTCTGCCTGGAGAACGCCTCCTGCCAGAATGTATTGTGCCAACTGTGAAGTTCGGCGGCGGTGGAATTATGCTATGGGGGTGTTTCTCCTGGTATGGCACGGGACCCTTGGTCGCAATTCCTGGTAGACTCAACGCCGAGACCTACTGCACCATTTTGGATGACCACGCGCTTCCTACGTTGTAGCAGTTTAACGGAATAGACCCATGTTACTTTGAGGATGACAATGTCACCTGTCATGTTGCGGTGACAATGGGGTTAATCAAATGGACTGGCCTGCACAAAGCCCGAACCTTAACCCTATCGAGCACATCTGGGACGAGTTGGAGCGTCGACTTAAGGGGTGCCCCCACCGTCCGAAATCGGTGAAGGAACTGACCTGTCTTCTTCAAACCGAGTGGAAGAAAATACCGCCAGCCGTCGTACAACGCCTGGTTGAGAGTATACCCCGGAGGGTCGCAGCTGTAATCGCCGCTTGTGGAGGCTCCACCAACTATTGAAGGTGAATAAACTTTGTTTTCCTTTGCTATCACAGGTGTCCAATTACTTGTTGGTAGATATTGTATATTTTATTTCGGTATTTAACAACCACACAATGTGTTATAAGCAGTCTCCCGTCCCTAATTTAGGGCTACTGAAGGGGAGAAAGCCAGCTCCTGAAGACAAACATATCATCATGCTTCATTCAGCAGGCGAACCCAAGCCAATTTCAGACGAACGGTCAGAAGCCAGCGCTTCGAGCACTACGCCACCAAATGCAAAGGAAACCTTTCAAACAAGGGGGTAAAACAAGTAGCAAGCATTGCATACCTAGTGATAAAATATTAAGCAGGCCTACCCAGTGCCCGCATGGTCAGAGGCGCGGGCTACTAGCTAATCATCGAAGATGGGCTGGTATTCAAGTTCTGGATAATTCATGGGTGGTGTGCTTGCCATATAGAGTTGCTTTCCTCTTTTTCTGGAGCCAGTGGTCATAAATGAAGAAAGACGGACTGCTTATAGACTTAAATGTCACGGTAGTGGTTAAACCTCGGGACCATATTTACGAAATTCTGCGAGGATGAGGTACTCTCCGATATAGAATTGCGCCATTTTTCTACATAATAGGAAGAGCAAAAAGTGTATGGAAATTTAATGATATGAAAAGCTAAATTGGTTCTATGCGTAGAAGATTGTTGGCTGTGTAAGCTACTACTACACCTAATAAGGAATACAGCAATCACAAGCATATTTAGTAAAACTGATTCAATGGGGGGAGATGATGACTTCAGATACAACTTTGGTGCGTTTTCGTTTTAGTGAGGCTTGCATTTCAACTTCCTCTTTCCTCTCTCTCTCAATCTCATCCCACAGGTGTTCAATTGGGTTAAGTTCTGGGGACTATGAAGGCCATTTTAGCATTTTAAAGTTACTGTCCTGTACCTAAAAAAATGCTGTGTGATGAAACGATCCTTGTGGCATGGCGCATTATCCTGCTGGAAGTAGCCTTCTCCATCAGGAAACAACATGTGCATATACGAGTGTACCTCGTCCCCAGTGATGTTAAGATACCTTGCGGCATTCAAATGATGTTCTGGAAGTATTTTGCGCCATGGAAAGAAACTCCAGACTATTATACCACCCACAACCATCTTGTAATGCTAACGCTAGGTGGCTGGGATCCATAGATTCATGCTGATGACGCAGTACTCTGGGTCGCCCACCGGCGTGTATTTACTGAAAACTTGATTCATCGGACCAGGTGTCCTCTTTTCAGTCTTCAAGAGTCTAAACGTGATTCATAGGACCAGGTGTCCTCTTTTTAGTCTTCAAGAATCTAAACTTAATTCATAGAACCAAGTGTCATCTTTTCAGTCTTTAAGAGTCTAAACTTGATCCATAGGACCAGGTGTTTTCTTTTCAGTCTTCAAGAGGCTAAATTTGATACACCGGAACAGGTGTCCTCTTTCCAGTCTTCAACAGTCTAAACTTATTCATCGGACCTGGTGCCCACTTTTCAGTCTTCAAGAGTCTAAACTTGATTCATCGGACCAGGTGTCCTTTCTTCAGTCTTCAAGAGTCTAAACTTATTCATCAAACCTGGTGTCCACTTTTCAGTCTTCAAGAGTTTACACTTGATTCATCGGACCAGATGTCCTTTTCTCAGTCTTCAAAAGTCCAAACTTGATTTATCGGAACAGGTGTCCTCTTTTCAGTCTTCAAGAATCTAGTTTTAGTGCTGCCATGTCCACTGCAGACGAATTTGTCGATTTTTAGAAGAAACGAGGGGTACATTAAGGAGACGAGACGTCTACTGTGATGCCCCATTAGCATCAATGGCTGGTCGCCTTTTCATGCTCAATATCTCATCTCGATACCTCTGGTATTCTGCGCATTTACTTGAAGCAATGGAGCTAGTCTGTTACCTCATACAATCCTCTCCAGCAGCTTTTGCCCTCGAATAGCGACAAATCGTTTCCGTCCACAGGAAGACAGCTGGCTGCTTGTGTTTTTGTTTGTACACCACTCGTTGTACACTCTCGATACAATTACTCTTCCACAGCGGAGAAAGTTTGCTCTTTAAGGGATTCTTGCACCATCCCGCCTATCGCCCACAATTGCGTTCCTTTCAAAGTCGCTTAAATAACGAGTCCTTTTCAAAGTCGCTTAAATAACGAGTCCCTTTCAAAGTCGCTTAAATAACGAGTCCCTTTCCTATTAAAGCTATCAACACTCCTTACACGTCTGAATCCTTTGTAGTGAGCTGTTTATAAAGCTATCTCAACATCACAGTTACGTACGTAAGTGGGAATGCAGTGTCTGATTGCTATTACATTGCTGGCCACCCAAAATGCAACACCAAGAAGGACACGAGAGCGCAAAGCCAGATTTACTGGACACATAACAACAGATAAAAAGATGAAACGATTGAGCTTACAGGCCCGTGCGACTTGCGGAACACGCAGACATCAATAGTTCGTGTGGTCACCCATGGCGGGTAATAACGGCCGCTACAAGCCGCGGCATCGAACGAAAGAGGCTTTGGATGTGGGCTTGGGGTATGTCGGTCTAGGCTGCTTCCACACGTTGCTACAGTTCATCGGTTGCCGATCAGCGACCAGACGTGTTCGATGGGCGACATATCGGGAGAACAGGCGGGTCACGGCAGCAGTGACACCTGGTGGGCCGTGAAAAAATATTGCACGATGCGTGCCACGTGCGGGCGCGCACTTTCCTGTTGAAACGTTGCCGCTGTCAGGTCCTGCAGGCAAGGGAGGACTACAGGCTCCAAAACGTCCGAGATGGTGCGGTGGCTGTTGAGTGTACCGACGGTGCGTACCCGAGGGGAGCGGGTGTCATATCCAATTGCGCCCAAACCATAACGTCAGGCGACGGACCGGTATGGCGATGCATAATGCAAGCATCATACAATCTATCGCCGCGGTGCCTTCACACGCGGATAAGACCATCGTGGTGTTGCAGGCAGAAGCGGGATTCGTCCGAGAAGACAATGTCGTGCCATTCCGTAGTCCAGCTGCGACGTTCAACGGCCCACGGCCACCGCATTCGCCGGTGGTTTAACGTCAATGGTAATCGGAGCAATGGGCGCCATGCGACAAGCACCCACTCCTGCAGACGACGTCGAATGGTACGTGATGACACAGGTTGTTGCGCAACACACCTTATTCCTGCGCTAACGTTCGGGATGTGGCAGCGCGAGCCGTCAATTCCCGCCGCGTAACATGCCTGTCTCCTCGTTTGGTGGTGTGCCGCGGCCGCGGCAATCGCTCACGTCAGTCCGTCCGTCCCTCCTGCACCCACCGAATCCATACTCGCCTCACTGTGGCTGGATGTCGTCCCACACGGGCGCCGATGTCGCGGTACGATAAACCGCTGTCGCGATAAGCCACTATTAGTCCTCTATCGAACTCCGAAACGTGCGGGAATGAATGCCGTATTGTGCGACGAGGCATCAGGAAGCTTCCCACGCACAGGTCCGGCAGCACAACACACTTCCACTACTTACACCCCGCCTTCTGTGCACCCTTCTTCTAGTGATTCTCGGTGGCGTGCCAGGCGCACATGATTTGCATATGCTCATCGTTTGCATGTCCTTTCGCAGGCGACGCATGCTGCGAATTTCAGGCCAATCGAATGCTTCCTTCTTGGTGTTGCATTTTGGGTGGCCAGCAGTGTATTTTGTACATCATTTTAATTGAGAGCCCATGACATCTCTTTTTCCATTCATACCAGCCTGCTCTCAGTCGTTCCTTCATTGCTTTCTCGTAGCTACTATCCTTTGGTAAAGCAGAGTCGAAGCATCTAAACCACACTACTGCTTGTGAAAATATGACGCTATTCAAATGAAATTTATATCACGGATTCCTCATGTTACAAGAAATAACTGATTAGGTTTGTACAGCTGTACAAGATATTTTTGCTTCAAAACTTAGTATCTTTTGAAGCCACTTCGAGCAACCATGACATCATCTACACGGCATGGCATTGAATGGAAGAAGTTCTTGATATCGTCCTGGGGAACAGCCTGCCAGTCTGCTTCTATGCCAGACCAGAGTTCATCTGTGGTGACTAGCGGACCCGCATGACGGGCTAGTCGCTTAGCAACTATGTCACAGACATGTTCGATAGGAGACATATCCGGCAAACCTGCAGGCCGGCGAAGAAGCGGTACTGACAGGCATGGAAGAGGTCTTGGATATTCCGGGCTGCATGTGACCGAGCATTTTCCTACTGAAAAGTAGCACATCGACAACTCTGAAGGAAGGGTCTAAAACATTTCTGATGTATCGCTGGCCGTTGAGGGTTCCCTCAATTCGTATCAGGATAAATCGTGAATTGAATCCAACGACGCCCCAAACCACGACCCTTGACGTTGGGCCAGTGTGACGCTGCAAGATGGCGCTCCAACCCATGACGCTTGGCATTGGGCTAGTATGACGCTACAAGATGGCGCTCCAACCCATGACGCTTGGCATTGGGCCAGTATGACGCTGCAAGATGGCGCCTTAACCCATGACGCTTGGCATTGGGCCAGTATGACGCTGTAAGATTGTGCTCCAACCCATGACGCTTGGCATTGGGCCAGTATGACGTTGCAAGATTGTGCTCCAACCCATGGCGCTTGGCATTGGGCCAGGATGACGCTGCAAGATGGCACCCCAACCCATGACGCTTGGCATTGGGCCAGTATGACGCTGCAAGATGGCACTCCAACCCATGACGCTTGGCATTGGGCCAGTATGACGCTGCAAGATGGCGCTCCAACCCATGACGCTTGGCATTGGGCCAGTATGACGCTGCAAGATGGTGCTCCAACCCATGACGCTTGGCATTGGGCCAGTATGACGCTGCAAGATGGTGCTCCAACCCATGACGCTTGGCATTGGTCCAGTATGACGCTGCAAGATGGCGCTCCAACCCATGACGCTTGGCATTGGGCCAGTATAACGCTGCAAGATGGTGCCTTAACCCATGACGCTTGGCATTGGGCCATTATGACGCTGCAAGATGGCGCTCCAACCCATGATGCTTGGAGATGGCGTTCACCACGATGTCTTCGAACACGTATGCGACCATCATGGTTCATCAGCTGAATCGTGACTCGTCAGAAAACACGACCTGTTGCCAATCAGCGTGCCAATGCCTGTGTTCGAGATCCCATTGCAGACTGAGTCGTCTGTGGTTGAGAGACAAAGGAATACGCAGTAACCGGCTCCGGTCCTTTGTTAAGCTAACAACGACTAACTGTGCTGGAGGACAAAGCCTGACCTGTGACTGTGCTCCAATGCTGCACTAACACCGTGGATGTTATTGTGCGATCGGTCACTGCCATGCGGTATAAGTATCTGTAATCCCCTGCAGTCGTGCGATTTTGCGGTCCATTTCCCGGATTTCTGTGCGTCAGAGCGTCATCTGTCCACTGTCGCTACGTTCGCGATACTGCACCGGTGTTTCGACTAAGACGAGTGGCAATTTCCCAGTAGTAACATCCAGCTTCTCTCATCCCAACACTCCTTCCTTGCTCAAAGTCCGACAGGTGTCCATAATGCGACTTCCTTCGGCGACGTAAGACATAAGAAAACCCTTTCGACTCAATGTCGGTCCTTCGATGATTGCAATATCTCATTTGAGCCGGATCTTTATACCCAAGACCAGACAGTTCAGAAGGCGCTGCTCCAAAACAGCTTGAGCAGTTTCACAGGCATTTTAATCATTAGCTTACCCCAACCTTTTGTACATATCCTGTAAGTTTCAAGCAAATATCAGCAGTCCTTCACGGTGTTCCAATTTTCACAAACCGACTACTAGATCTCTAGTTTAAAATTTCACTGACGTTATATTCGCTGAAATATCAGTGTTTTACAAATTTTTGAAGATGACAATCCGATCTTTGGTGTAAATGTGACAAGGATGGTGAGCCAAACAATATCCGAAAACTGGTAAGTCAGATAATATCCGATTCTCCAGGACGATGAAATTTTCAAGTTTTCGGATATTATGTGACTTACCATCCTTGTCTCATTTACACCAAAAATCGGATTGTCATCTCTAAAAATTTGTATTATATGGTGTAATCCCGTATTTCTTTCATGATCAGTGTTTTATTTGTGAAAACTGAGAGTAGTTCTTGCCACACTCTTGCGGTATCGCTGTGTGAACTTTCTCAGGCACATCGTAGAGTAAAAAGCACCAGCCCCTTTTTGTCTAGAGTGTCCATACGCCTTCATTGCTCTTTCCTTGTGTTTTCATTTATTCTAGATATTCTTTTCGTAATATCCTCTTGATTCGTGTAAGCATCCTCATTTTTATTCTTTCCTGTTTTTTTTTATTTTTGGTTGCCCGAATCTCTAATCCATATAAAATATCAGGTCTTACAAATGTCCTGCGTATGTTGTACATCATTTTAATTAAGAGCCCATGACATATCCTTCCGTTTACTCTTTCCCGCTCTCAATCATTCCTTCAATGCTTTCTCACAGCTATTATCCTCTTGTAAAGCCGAGTCTAACCATCTAAGGTGTTATTTAATTCATTTACATTAAAGTATTTACAAATCTGCTTGCGCACCACTTGAACTAATTATAATCACTGTTTTTGTCATATTTTTTTAGGCCTGCCATCTCCGAGGTGTATTTGCCACTCTGTAGCTTTTTTCCTTTCGATCTTATTCTGATATAATAACTAAATCACATCAGGACGCAAAATATTCTACTGTACGCCCTTTGGGCATACTTTCCGTCTGGATATTCAAGATAGTAAAGAAAATAAAAGGACTCAGAGTTGATACCTGGTGAAGTCCAAATCTTTCTTTAACTACTTTATCTTACCAACTCTACTTTTAGCAGCTGTGTTTGAATTTTCGTATATTGTTTACCAATTTTTTTGATACGCATTTAATTTTTAACATAACATTCTACATGGCACTCTTTCATACGCCTTGTACAAATTATAAATATATGGGGCAAATATATGTTCTCTTTCGGTTTTTGCTTTTGAAAATATCTAATTTTGAGAATCGTGTTTGTGGTTTTTCTGTCTCAAAACGAACATTTTTTATTTTTGCTATTTATCTTAATCTTTTTGACGATTATTCTCTATAATAGTGTTGTACCGAATACTCGGCATGCCCGGTCATATTTTCAATCGTGTGTAATTTCCAAGATCATGTGCCTGATACGGGTCCTTCATGAGGAAAACTAAGCAACAATAAAAATGAATGAAATCCAAGAAAATAGTTTACTTTGGCTTTCTAAACTGCAATAAGCATTCAGAGAAACGATATTTTAATTATAATAAACATTTATGAAACGATTTACTGAGAATAACTTTAGGCCGAACCACAAAATAATAATGTTTTACGCAGTATTCTTAAGTACATCTTAATGACTGGTTCCCAGTACCAGTTTTATATAATTTATGGTGTGACATTTTAGGATTTATCTCGGTTTCTGCCCCTCGAACAGCACATATGGTTAAATCTGGAAAAAATCCGAAAACAAAATATATATTTCATAAGATTTTTTTCTTTTTTGGAAAAATGAAAGATTTATTAGAATACTATCAATTTGTTTGAGTATTGTAGTTTGGTAAGAAAAAACGGTATGAGGGAAAATTTTATTACTTTGATTGTACGACTTCTTTTGCTGGATTGAGCTTAATCATTGGCTGCGTATGGTAAGGGATTTTGTGCGAGGGTACTGAGCTCTTTTCGACAAAAACCGTTACGAAATATGAAAAGCTATTAAAGTATAACTTGCCTGAAATATATAGCGTAATTATTTCCTAATGCCAGAATAAAGTAATATTGTAAAAGTAAATTAAGTAATAACTCAACGGTAGATTGTTCTGCTACTCGAATTCGAAATATAATAGTGGATTGTTATTTTTTACCCGATTTCACCATATACCGAATTTGATGGGGAAAATGTCCAATAGTTTTCGCGAAGAAACTTTTTAACGCCAAATCATCATACTCTATTTATTTTCATATTCTTGAATGAGAGAGAGAGAGCGTATAAAATAAAACAACAGTTTTTTCTACAGTTCGTGAAAGAAGTTTATTCCGTTGGTTTTCGTACAATATTCCAGACTTGTCAAAAGTTCTTTCGCTGCGTATGCTGCTTGGTGGTGACGAATGACAAGTAACATCTGGCCAACTTTGACAGTTAATAACAGATAGCTGCATTACCAGGTTAAGGGACTTTCCTTATGAGAGATGCTATAGGACATCTCAGGAAATTTTTAAGTTTCTTCTCTTCAGTTTCTGGAAGAAACTTTCACTTACTCAGTTTTCACACGAACTTTCATTTAAGCAATCCCACACATCTTGAAATGTATATCTTCTCTTTGAAAGTTCTGTTGGTACAGTACTACATTTATCTTTATTTTCAAATACTGGAGATAGACTTTTTACAATAATTCTTCAATAACACAGTGTTTTGCAGTAAGATGTATATTGGATTTAAAAGTGCAAGCTTGCAGTGTGGATCCAAAATGGTGGTAAGTACATACGATTTATTTAACTCCACATTATGAAATATTTAATTCAAAGACTTAAGCAGTTCTTGTTTTCATAATTACGGCACCTTCATCGTTTAGTTTCTTGCTGAGAAAACGCTCTAAAGCAGCTAAATTTGGAATCACAGTCTAAATAAGGACTTCTTCTGAACTGGCTTCAACTGTGAAACACTGTTTTAGTGATATAATCGCATTTTCAATCAGTTCAACATTGGCGTCGTCAAATCGAGTATATCCTGATCTAATGAGTATATTAGAATAGCTCGATTTTGTTATTATCCTTTTTTTAACATATGACACGTCGAACTTCATCTCGTTACTGAATATTCCGCGAGTTTATGCAGTGAAAGAGAGAAATTGATTTGCTTCTCCTTCAAGGTTGTACAAGCTACTTGCGAGTGATTAAAATGAGATACGATACAACGGCACATTAATTCCGAAATTGATTTTTAAGAAAATATGCTACGTTGAGTACCGAGTGGAGACAATGAATGAAGCAGGATTCATTTCTCAAATCGGCAATATTTACCGCAGTTATTACGAACATTAATCCCGAAGCAATAGATGACTATTATTTTCACCACTCAAGTTCCAGAGTTGCAGAATTTCGTTTCATGCACCACCAACGGCAATACCAGTGTGGTTTCTGGGAAAATGGAGAGCATTAACACCATTCACATTTTCTTAAATTCATCAGCGAACTAACGCCCACTGAGGCTTAGAAAATGTTCATGTGTTTCTGAGCAGATTCATTTGTCCAACGCCTAGGAGATCGATTTTTTCTATGATTTTTCAATGCCAATTAAATCCAAAATTTATACTTGTCTTAAAAATGTAGGAATAACCTTCTCCGAAAAATTATTTTTGGTGGCATTTGATATCAAGGCTTTAATGATTTCAAGTGATTAAAAAAACCAACATTTTCAACTATTGTAAATGGTCGGTTGTTTGCTTCTCTCATTTTGCCGATTTTGTAAGTTATTAATGTCTCAAACTTGGTTTTGTTCAAACACTGCAATAGTGTATGTTGTTTAACACGACGCACATAAAAGTCCCGCACTGAGATCGTCTGTTTTCTTCTCGTCTTCTCGACAGAACTGATTTGGATATTTTGCGCGTAAATGTTTCCTCAACGTCCATGTTCTTTTGGTTTTTGCATTTGTTCCACCTCGTGATAAAACGGAATTACGCAATTTAATAGAAGCAAATTTTACCCGGTCTCTATTCAGGTGATTTTTCTTTAACTCCTCTGTCACCCAGCGTGTTCTGGGATCCATTGCATCAGTACTCTATAAGAATGCGAGTTATGAAACAGAAAAATTTGATGTATGATTATCACGAATCAGAAAATTATAGGAAATTCTTTTCTCATGCCAAACTTTAGCAAACTCTAATGTTATTCCTGTCTCTTTCATTTTAACATTTTCAATACACGTGCACATGCTTCATTAACATTCTATTGAAAATTGGGCTTCTTATTTCGGTTTTCACATTATGTTATATTCCGAGATCATTCGAATTGTTACGAAAAGATTTTCCTTTCAAGGGCATTTACAAAAATGAATTTTTCTTAATTAATCAGAACTCATTTTCAGGATATCCCATTTCCGTTTTCATCTCTTTTTATCTTTTTTTCCCAGCATATAAATGGAGTAACCGCGGCTCAGGAGGCGTCGAATCAAATTACATTGGCTTAATTGCTATTTTCTCTTAATTATGGTAAAAGTATTTGTGTGTGTGTGCTTCATCGAAGAGCTATTAATTAGGAACGCCAACACTGGATAAGTTTCTTCATGATCTTAAGAAACACTTCAGCAGAAGCTGAACTTTTATTCGGGGTTTATTTTTTTAATCTGATTTCTTGAAAGACCAGTTTTCCTTTTTTTTTTTTTTTCACCGTCTCTTTCCTTTGAAATGAATAAGAAACATGGCTCACAAAAGGGATTGCCGAGATTATTAGTTCTGGAACTAAGTTTTTCCTTTTAGGAACTTCTCGTTCTCCGAAACGTGGGTGATTACAGGCAGTGAGAATTTTTGAAGAAAGAAAAGCTTCATTTGATGAAATCAGCTTTTATATTTTCGAAAAGGATTTCCTATTTCGCTGGATTAAGTCGTCTGCTAAGTAGGAATTTTATTATTTACAATTAATCATATGTGGATTAATTCATTCAAGATAATGGGCTTAGAGAAACTGGTGAGTAATAAATTCAACGCCGTATTCTTTCTGAAAATTTAATTAAAAATATTCTCTAATATTCTTTTGGCGTAGGGTTTATTTTTCGGAGAGATATTCTTACCCGTAGTTCTCGGATGACATTTCACCCGTCTTAATAGAACATTTACGTCACGTGGGGAAGAATTGGGACTTACCCAGAGTAATGTGCCGTTATCCCTCAATACAAAAGCAATCAGTTTGCGAGTTTTCACTTAAATTAAGTATACAACTTCATTCCTGCTTTCAGTTAGTAGTCCGGGATGAGGCATGTGTGCTTTATTTGTTTTGCTCCACAGGCTCTGTCCTTTCCCTAGAACCACTGGCCCCAAATTAGGGATGGCGACTGCTAATAGCCAGTTGCTCGCGGTGGTCGTTAAACCTACAATAAAAAAAACGAGCATATGAAAGTTTCTTCCAGAAACTGAAGAGAAGAAACTTGAAAATTTCCTGAGATGTCCGATAGCATATCTCATAAGGAAAGTCCCTTAATCTGGTAATGCAGCTATCTGTTATTAACTGTCAAAGTTGGCCAGATGTTACTTGTCATTCGTCACCACCAAGCAGCATACGCAGCGGAAGAACTTTTAACAAGTCTGGAATATTGTACGAAAAGCAGCGGAATAAACTCCTTTCACGAACTGTAGAAAAAATTGTTGTGTTATTTTATACGCTCTCTCTCTCTCTCTAGTTGTTTTGGCGTTAAAAAAGTGTCTTCGCGAAAACTATTGGACATTTCCCCATCAAATTTAGATATATACTGAAACGGGGTAAAAAATAATAATCCACTATTATGTTTCGAATTCGAGTAGCAGAACAATCTACCTTTAGTTATTACTTAATTTACGTTTAAAATATTACTTTATTCTGGCATTAGGAAGTAGAATTGTTATATATTTCAGGCATGTTATGCAAGTATATGCCGCTCTGGTGGAATTGTGGTCTAAGCGATGGCTTCTGATCATTTCCCCAGGGAAGAATCTGGGTTCGAATCCCGTTTAAGGCATGGATGTTTGTGTTTGTATTTCGGCGCTGGCTCTCAGTGTGTTACTTGATCAACACTGGCTCTCTCTCTCTGCGTTATTTGATGATTTAGCATACTGTATACCATGTTCGCTATGTCTATGTGTTACTTACTGGCTCTCTTTGTGTTACTTGATCATTTGGCATACTGTATACCATGTTCGCTGTGTCTATGTGGTGCTTGATCAGCACTGGCTTTCTCTGTGTTACTTGTTCATTTGGCATGCAGTCTACCATGGTTGCTATGTCTATGTGTTCCTTGATCAGCACTGGCTCTCTCTGCGTTACTTGATCATTTGGCATACTGTGTACCATGTTCGCTATGTCTCTGTGTTACTTGATCAGCACTGGCTCTCTCTGTGTTACTTGTTCATTTGGCATGCAGTCTACCATGTTTGCTATGTCTATGTGTTCCTTGATCAGCACTGGCTCTCTCTGCGTTACTTGATCATTTGGCATACTGTATACCATGTTCGCTATGTCTATGTGTTACTTGATCAGCACTGGCTCTCAATGTGTTACTTTATCAGCACTGACTCTCACTGTGTTACTTGATTATTTAGCATACTGTGTATCATGTTCCCTATGTACATTGTTGATGTAAAATGAATATAATGTCTATGTCTGCCTGACAATACTGTACAACTATGTTTGTTTCTCCTGTCACAATAACTGTGCCACCAGGTCAAACAAATAATTTGTTTAACTCCCAAAAAAAACTAAATTGTCAAGTTGACTTGAACAAGCAGCGTTCAAGTCAGCTTGGAGGAGGTAACTCGAAATCTTGAGTCCGTACTCTTGCACACAAAAACACACGTGCACACGCATTTGTTCTTACCTTCGGTCTCCATGCGTCATTCACGCGCTGTGCGGAGTGATTGTGCATGAATATTATTTATCATTAAGGAATATTTTTGTGAGGATCTCAGTGAAAGGGATACCTCATTTACTATTCAGATAATATTTTCGTGTTGATTTTATTTCATGTATTATTCAGTTGTTTTGCAGTGATCAGTGGTATAACCATGTTGCAAAATCTCGGGGAGTCCGATCACACATACACACATTATATATATATACACTGAAGAGCAATTGAATTAGAGGCAGCTGGCGTTATGCAAATGTGGCGCTGTGGGCGGCCCTGTAAACGGAAACGACATGACATATGCACCAATCCGACAATATAAGGAGTGATGCAACGGGAATCAGTAAGAGTCGGACGCAGTACGGGTAAGACGAAGGATCTAAGCGTATGATTTGATCGTGGGCAAATTGTCGGGGCCCGACGAATGGGTCACTCCATCTCGGAAGTCGTGCAGGCACTGGGATTTTCACGAGCCAGTGTCACGGGTGCACCGTGAGTACATCGAATCCGGTACCATCCCTGCAAGGGCCAGCTGCCGTGGACAACACCGTGTGGATGAGCGGGGTCATCATCGGATAGCTCGCATTGTAACAGCGGATAGACGGGTCACAGTGCAAGAAATCACTCGGCAATTTAACGCTGGTGCACAAAAACGTGTAAGCAGCCACACCATCCAGAACCATCTCCTCGCTATGGGGTACAGAAGCCATCGTCCCACGAGGGCACCGCTGCAGACCGCACATCACAGGGTGCAAAGATAAGCATGGGCGCGGGAACATCGCCACTGGACCCTAGACATGTGAAAAAATGTTGCCTGGACTGATGAGTCGAGATTCACATTGGTACATGCGGATGGCAGGATACGAGTACGGCCCAAACCACATGAAGCGATGTATCCTTCTTGCCAGCAGGGTACTCTTCAAGCTGGTGGGGGTGGCATTCTCGTCTGGGGACTGTTTACGCGGACTGAAATGGGACCCCTGGTACGTGTGATATCGTCCCTCACAGGTCAACGTTACCGGGATATCCTGAAAGACCATTTGCTCCCGTTTGTGCGTCTTCAACGCACTGGGGACCTCATCCTGCAACAAGACGATGTACTGTGTCATCGCTCCCGAATTGTATCCGAATGGTCGGACGAACACTCCACCGACGTGATCTAGCTTCCTTGGCCAGCTGGGTCCCCTGACTTCAATCCCATGGAGCACATCTGGGATGCCATCGAGAGAGAAGTTCTAGGCTCTGACCCCTCCATCAAATCTTCGTGAACTGTGGGAGCTTGTTCAGGGGTCATGGATCCATATTGCTTCCCAACGCTTCCGGTGTCTTGTCGAGTCCATGCCGAGACAAATCGCCGCCGTCATCAGGACGAAAGGAGGTGCTACACGTTACTAGACAGGTATCTCTAATTCAATTGCTCTTCAGTGTATAGTCACATTAGCGAATTCAACAGATTATCGGTATGAGAGACTGAAATGCTTTGCTCCGGGAGATTGCTGGTCTTGTGAGGCGTTGTGTGTCTGCCATGGCAAGAGTGTGCACATCATGGTTCAGAAAGAGTGTAGGACTCGAAGAGAAGGTTCTGGATGTCATAAACAGACAACGCCGAAGGACAACTCTAATCTCATGAGGATGTCTTTAAGTGACCGTTCTGCATCATTAACGACGTTGGCGCAGCAATGGCGAACTGTGCTTTCCCTCTTCAGGCAACGTTTGAGACCGCAGCAACAGACTTTCAGGCTGCAATGTGGTATCGAACGAAATGCGCGGCGTGACGAATAGCACAATATCGTGTTCTCAGACGAAACGCGCTTTTCTTTAGGCGAAAATGATGGCCGCATCTATGTCACGACAGGGGGAGTGGTGTCGGAAAGGGTGCATTCGCACCAGGCATTCCACACCAACACGAGCCATTATATCTCTCGTGAGAGTTCGTACCACCATAATGAGCGCCAGTTATGTCAGTGGCATTCTACAGTCGGTGGCCCATCCGTACCTGCAGACGTCCCCGGGACCATATTTCATCAGGTCAATGCCACACCGATGTTGCAGTGACAGCACGTGCCTTCTTCAGGAATATCAGCATTCCAGTTACACTGTAGCCGTCTAGATCACCGAATTTATCACCCATAGAACATCCCCATGACATGCTCAAACGACAGCTGCAGCTGTACAACCGTCCGCTTGCAATTCTAGATGAACTTTGAACGCAGGTCAGTCAATACAGCCTGGATGGCTATTCCAAGGACACCATTCACACATTGTTTGATTTGATGCCCCAGCGCGTACAGCAGGTGATACAAGCTACAGGTGGCCATACCGATTAATAGCTACATCGACATATTTGGTACGTACGGCACCGAGATGCTAATAATTTGTACTGTATTGACTAATGCAGTGATTTTCAACCTGTGGTGCGGCCCCGTAAGGGAACGCGAAATATCTAAGGGGAAATCTGTTTAATAAGCAAAGTACTCAACTTGAGCTATGGTTTACAACAAAAATCGGTACAAAAATTAACAGGCATCTCGAGATATTCGTGGAAGCGTTACTCCTCCCGAAACTCGGAGGCAATATTTTTACGCGCATGTTGCTCTGATCGCACGTTGCTCGATTGGACCTGGAAATTTATGCTGCTTTTTGTCTTGCGCCTTCAGCAATAGGGAAATGGAGGACAGTATGAAATCTGATGCAGTCTGTGCGTTGCTCAAAACCCAAAAAAATGGCATGACGGAGGTTAGAATTGCAGGTACGCAATAAGATCCTCCCGAAACGACTAAACAGGTCAGCTATGCGGTAGATTGCTCGGGAATTGTGTTTGAACACGTCTACTGTCAGAACGTTCCTCAGACACTACGAAGAAACCGGTTCATCGCACCTGGATGCAGCAAAGGTAGACCGCCAACCAGGGCCATAGCTACCTGGAGGGCAGAAAGGACGTTGCCCTCCCCGAATGGTCATTCCAGGGGCGTAAATTAATGCCCTGAGGGATGTAAAAAATAGAAATGTAATCAAAAAAGGAAGACCCTTCAGTATATCCCTTTTAAAGACTTTAGTTGGCCTCATATAGTATCCCATGCAGGTAGCCGCGGTACAGAGTAACATCCCCTATAAGGTGTGAACATCTGATATCCAAGAAGGGAATTTTCCAAAACAGTGAATAGAGACATAGAAAACAATAAACTGTTATGCCTAACATCCATTATCTTTCTGAACAGTTCGTTGGGATGAAGACATAAAATCATTTGTGCTCTGTCGCAGAAAGTTCTCTGAGTGTTTAACCTTGAAAGGAATTTTTTAAACCCTACCGTTATAGCATCCTCCTATTGTTGCGTCCACTATCCGATACTCATTCGTTCTGTACTGGTTAGTTTTTACTTCTGCATTTCTGTGGAGTGTTGTCTTGTCGGCGTTCACATCACGTTTACGCTTTATTAGATATTTACAACCTGCGGC
The DNA here is from genome assembly GCA_039090855.1 of Macrothele yani. NCBI lineage: Eukaryota > Metazoa > Arthropoda > Arachnida > Araneae > Macrothelidae > Macrothele > Macrothele yani. Next base: position 124,055,426 of record CM077003.1, on the reverse strand, counting down.
TCTTGGGTATTTACCTAGATTTTACATTTTTAATACAATTATGTCAAAAACCTGAAGTGCGTTTTTCACGATCATAGTACTTTCCTATAACGGTGGTGTGTAAGAAAGTAAACACCACATATTATTTGAGTGTAATTCGAAGGGGCGTAGTTTTGAACTCGAAGGGGCGTAATTTCAAGTCTCGCCCTCCCAGATAAGAAAAGTTTGATAGGGTCCTGCGACCAACGACTACCACCAGGGAAGATGAAACTTTACGTCACCTTTTCATGAAATACTAACCCAAGTAAAAAGTGTGGTGTTTTGGCTGCGTCCCGATAACAGGATTGCAGGGGGCGCAATAGAAATTCATATGCAAAAGGTGGCCACAAATACCACAAGTTAGTAAAATCATGTAATGCATTCATAATGATACGCTTTCCAACATACCAGAAATCATTACTCGATTTATGAGGATAATGGCTGTAGAATACATCTCGCTCCTGTGTCCTGACCTTTGACTCCATTTCGATGATATTCAGCGTACCTCCGGAAGAGCATACTAAAGTTTTGTCGCAATAGAAGCAGTTTTAGTGAAGTTATGAAGATAATTGTTGTAGAATAAATCTCGCTCCTGTGTCCTGACCTTTGACCCCATTTCGATGATATTAAACAGAATTTATTCAGTATACCTCCGGAACAACATACTAAGATTTTGTCGCAATAGAAGTAGTTTTAGTCAAGTTATGAGGATAATGGTTGTAGAATAAATCTCGCTCCTGTGTCCTGACCTTTGACACCATTTCGATGATATTCAGCAGAACCAATTCAGTATACCTCCGGAAGAGCATACTAAAGTTTTGTCGCAATAGAAGCAGTTTTAGTCAAGTTATGAGGATAATGGTTGTAGAATAAATCTCACTTCTGTGTCCTGACCTTTGACACCATTTCGATGATATTCAGCAGAACCAATTCAGTGTACCTCCGGAAGAGCATACTAAAGTTTTGTCGCAATAGAAGCAGTTTTAGTCAAGTTATGAAGATTATGGTTGTAGAATAAATCTCGCTCCTGTGTCCTGACCTTTGATCCCATTTCGATTATATTCAGCAGAACCGGTTCCGTGTACCTTCGGAACAACATTCTAAAGTTTTGTCGCAATAGAAACAGTTTTAGTCAAGTTATGAAGATAATGGTTGTAGAATAAATCTCGCTGCTGTGTCCTGACCTTTGACCCCATTTCGATGATATTAAACAGAATTTAATATAATCGAAATGGGGTCAAAGGTCAGGACACAACTTTTGAAAATGGACGTCAAAGGTCGTCCATTTTCAAAAAGTTGTGTCTCCAGATAGTCGTCTACCACATACTAAATTTTCATCGAAATCGAACCATTTTTACGCACGTTATGACGTATAAGGGCAATGGAATGAATTCCGCTGCTATGTCGTGACATTTGATCTCATATATCCCATTTTCGCCAGGGTTTGTCCCCAGGTGGTCCCCTACGACATACTGAAATTTCATCAAAATCGAAACATTTTTACGCAAGTTATGATGCATAAGTGCTCTACACAGGGATTTTGACAACTGAGTACCTACCATCAGTGGCTATACACAAAAAGGCCCTTTTATCAGCTCTTGACTTAGCGATGGCATTGACATCGCATTTTGATACTCCTGCATTTAATTTTAATTTAGGATTTGGTGTAATCCTGTTAAGAACAAAGTAATTCATTAAATAAAAAAACATACTAAGATTTTGTTGCAATAGAAGCAGTTTTAGTCAAGTTATGAGGATAATGGCTGTAGAATAAATCTCGCTTCTGTGTCCTGACCTTTGACACCATTTCGATGATATTCAGCAGAACCGATTCAGTGTACCTCCGGAAAAGCATACTAAAGTTTTGTCGCAATAGAAGCAGTTTTAGTCAAGTTATGAGGATAATGGCTATAGAATAAATCTCGCTTCTGTGTCCTGACCTTTGACCCCATTTCGATTATATTCAGCAAAACCGGAACAGCATGCTAACATTTTGTCGCAATAGAAGTAGTTTTAGTCAAGTTATGTGGATAATGGCTGTAGAATAAATCTAGCTCCTGTGTCCTGACCTTTGACCCCATTTCGATGATATTCAACAGAACTGGTTCAGTATACCTCCGGAGCAACGTGATAAAGTGTTGTCGCAATCGAAGCATTTTTACGGAAGTTATGACGCATAAGGGCAATGGAATGGATCCCGCTCCTATGACATGCCCTTTGACCCCATTTCGCCCATTTTGAATAGGATTCGTCCCCAGGTTGTTCCCTACCACATACTAAACTTCCATCGAAATCGAACCATTTTTACGTGAGTTATCGTGCTGACGGACGGACAGACAGACAGACAAACAGACAGACGGACAAAGGTGAAGCATATACGCTTCCTCAACCTACTGTTGGAAAGCGTAAAAAGGTTAAGAAACACTGGCCTAATGAGCACATCCTGTGAAAATCAAAGTCGTAGCTCGACTCCTTTCCGGTGTTCTGTTTTTTATGAACAAAAGTGTATATCAATTTTTCATACAACTTTGACGATGCGACTTTTTCATGCACAGATTAATGATAATTCATGTCATTTAAGAATAAATACAGTTATTGACCAGAAGTTCTGTCATACTTATGTATTGTTCTTTGGTGGGCGAAGTGTAACTCGACTACCTTGGGAGATATTTCTGCCTTCTGGAATCAATTAAAATAGCATTGCACCAGTTTTCTCAATAAGAGTTGGTCATTCAGTTTTTGTGCAATTTTTTCAAACGTCGCGACTGCTAAATGACTCGCCGGGCTCGGTTACAAAATAAACACTTCAAGAATACTGGTTCCTTCCGAGGCTATTTAAGAACGATGGGGAAAAGCTGTTTTCGTTCTGCTTCTGTGTTGTTAATGTGTCTCGAATACGACAAGCAGATTACGTATCTGTGAAAATATTTTGTTTCTTCAGCTATTATATTAGGAAAGCCCATCACACCCTCTTCTCATTATTTCTACCGGTGGTTTTTAAGAAAACTAGGCGCTTTGTTTTGGAATAGCTTAAACCTGAAATAGCTAAAGTCACATTTTTAAAGTTTCCAGAAAGAACGGTTAAAAAAGCAGTTTAAAAATCAAATGCATAAATATTAGTAATTAAACTAACTTCTTGTAGTCTCTTCGTCTGTATGGAAGAAAGATTGTTATGCGAAACAGGGGCTAGTTTTTACAAGCGTGTCTGTCTGTTGTTCGCAACAAGGGACAGATGTATATGTGTATATGTGGTCATCAGGAGGGAAATTGCATTTTCATTGTCGAATTAAATAATTAGAATGAAATGTTTCCAAATTCTCGTGGGAATTTTCCAGAAGTCCTTTTTTTATCCAGATCGAATTGTGCGACCAACACTGTTAAAACATTTGTGGTATGTAGCACCAAAAAATTGGTGCTACAGCAGCTGTGTGCGCAGTCTTTTGGTGCAAAGGTAAATCAATTAAATGCACAAAAAAATTGATGCAATTATGCGTATGGTTAACAATCTCACTGGTGCATAGTTGCACACATTGCACCATCTCTCTCTCTCTCTCTCTCTCTCCTCTGTGTGTGTTTGTGTCAGATGCCACACGAGGGTGTTTTTGTACGAAATGTGGCGCTACAGTTGAAGAATTAATCGAAGTATGTCTCGCTGTATTCGCAAGAAACGAAATCCTGAAAAATCTTCACACTTTGCACTCAGCGATAAGAGCTGACACGGAACGCGTGTTAGTGGTTTCCGCGACCTGTGCGAAGGCAGAACTCACTCAACTCGTGCGCTGCGTTTGTTCGCTGCGGTACTCAGAAATATCACTGTCTTCTTCTTATAATTATTATTTTTTGTATGTGTGCGTTCGTGTTCCATTTTTTAATTTCGATTAATCGTGTAGATACGATTCGTTCATGATTAAATTCTTCAGTTCGGAAATAGCCTATATTAAGGTGAGTCAAACTTCTCGCACGCGTACATCTAAATCTGATGCGGTGGTCTTTCATCCACTGGGATAGGCGATCCTTGAATCTTGCTACCAAAGCATATATGCTAAATAAACATTCACAACAGATACACATATCGGCCAATAAATTAGAAACTTTTATTAAATACCGGGCTGGATCTCCTTTAATCCGAAAGACAGCACGTTTGCGGTTTGGCATAGATTCCTCAAGGTATTGGAGGGGAGGGCATCTACGTCTACAGCATACCACGTGTTCACCAGACAGTTCTTTAAAGTGGTTCTACCTAAAATCTTTGCCTTATGTTTCCAATGCGAAAACTTCTGTACATATTTTCTTCGCAATTAATGTATTCCCAAGGATGAAAATTTGCACATCGATAAGACTAACTTTACGTTATAGCATGAGATACTTAATACTTGCTAAAGCATAACCATAATTATATTAAAAATCAATCTTTTTTTCAGTAATGTTGAGACCTGTTAATAGATGGAGTAACCTGTACATTGATGACGTCAGTAAACAAACAAATGTTAGATTGCTTAATTATGGTTATGTTTCAGCAAGTATTAAGTAACCTATGCTATAACTTAAAGTTAGTGTTATTGATGTTCAAATGTTCATCCTTGGGAATACATTAACTGCGAAGAAAATGTGTACAGAAGTTTTAACATTGGAAACATAAGTCAAATATTTTAAGTGGAGCCACCTTAACTGGCTCAGATTTGACAAATGAGGTCTTTGCTCCAGAATCTGTTTTTCTAACATGTCTCATGCATTCTCAATGGGGTTCAGATCCGGGCTTTGTGGTGCCCTGGAAATATGATGGTAGTCGCTGTCGAGCTCACTGAACAACTGCTGATCACATCTTGCGCGATGGACAGTAACATCGTCGTCCATGAAACATCTGCCACCTACTGGATAAATAGTCAACACTGCAGGATGAACTTGATCGGCAACAATATTCAGATAAACCTTGGAGGACGCCCGACTCTCGAGCAATATCAGAGGACCCGTTTCGTACCGACAGAAAGCGCCCCACGTCATGACATTACCTCCAGAACCTTGAGTTGTGCTTACAAGGCAAGCTAGGTCCATTGCTTCATCGGCTCCCAACAAACTCTATGCCTACCATCGGTGCAAAACAAGGTGTATCTCGACTCGTCGGACCACGTGACTTTTTTCCATTACCCCGTCATGGTGTTCCTGACACCACTGTAGACGAACTTTCCGGTTCTCCGCAGAAATCAGTGATTTCTGTACAGGCAGGCAACTATCAATACCGATTATCTTCAATTCCCTGCTCATGGTTCGCTGACATATCTGTCGGGAACAACCTTCATTGAATGCTTCGATCAATTGCTGCACGCTGGAAGTCTTGTTTCTCCGTACAAACCTTTTCAGACTACAGCGATCTTGTTCTGGCTAGATTGTCGTCCCCCCGCAGTCGCGCCTCTTAGACAAGTAATGTGGGTTATTTTTTCACTTATTGAAAACCCGGGATATCTCACCTTTTCGAGAAACCACTCAGCTTTGCTGTTTTCAAAATCGTTTCTCCGACCAGACGAGCACCAACAATAAACCCTCCGTCGTGTTCCGAGAGATCTTTTGCTTTTCCCATTGTTATCAACGCTTCTGCCGATTACTGATGAGCAGCAAGTAATCGTCAGAAGTAACCCGGGAAAATCTGCTTTGAACTATAAATTCGAAACTCAATTTATATATACTCGTATATATATATATGTGTGTATATATACACTGCTGGCTACCCAAAATGCAACACCAAGAAGGACACGAGATAGCAAAGCCAGATTTACTGGACACATAACAACAGATACAAAGATGAAACGATTGAGCTTAAAGGCCCGTGCGACTTGCGGAACACGCAGACATCAATCGTTCGCGTGGCCCCCATGGCTGCCAATAACGGCCGCTACACGCCGCGGCATCGAACGAAAGAGGCTTTGGATGTGGGCTTGTGGTATGTCGGTCCAGGATGCTTCCACATGTTGCCACAGTTCATCACGCGTAGCCGCGGGTGGTTCTTGCATAGCCACTCAGTTGCCGATCGGCGACCAGACGTGTTCGATGGGCGACATATCGGGAGAACAGGCGGTCCACGGCAGCAGATACACCTGGTGAGCCGTGAAGAATTGTTGCATGATGCGTGCCACGTGCGGGCGCGCATTGTCCTGTTAAAACGTGGCCGCTGGCAGGTCCTTCAGGTAATTACAGGCTCCAAAACGTCGGAGATGTAGCGATGGCTGTTGAGTGTACCGGCGATGCGTACCAGAGTGGTGTGGGTGTCATATCTAATTGCGCCCCAAACCATAACGCCAGGCGATGGGCCGGTATGGCGATGCATAATGCAAGCGTCATACAGTCTCTCGCCGCGGTGCCGCCACACGCGGATCCGACCATCGTGGTGTTGCAGACAGAAACGGAATTCCTCGGAGAAGACAATGTCGTGCAATTTCGTAATCCAGGTGCGGCGTTCAACGGCCCACCGCCGCCGCCCTCGCCGGTGGTGTAACGTCAATGGTAATCGGAGCAATGGGCGCCGTGCGACAAGTCCCCGCTCCTGCAGACGACGTCGAAGGTACGTGCTGACACAGGTTGTTGCGCAACACACCATAATTTCCGTGCTAACGTTCGTGATGTGGTGGTTCGAGCCGTCAATGCCCGCCGAACAACATACCGGTCCTCTCATTCGGCGGTGTGCCGCGGCTGCGGCAATCGCTCACGTCTGTTCGTCCGTCCGTCCGTCCGTCCCTCCTACACCCACCGAATCCATACTCACCTCATTGTGGCTGTATGTCGTCCCACACGGGCTCCGATGTCGCGATAAGCCACTGTTCGTCCTCTGTCGAACTCCGAAACGTGCTGGAATGACTGCCGTATTCCGCGACGAGGCATCAGGAAGCTTCCCACGCACAGGTCCGGCAGCATAACACACTTCCACTACTTACACGCTGCCTTCTGTGCACCCTTCTTATAGTGCTTCTCGGTGGCGTGCTGGGCGCACATGATTTGCATATGCCCTGCAATGCTAATCGTTTGCATGTCCTCTTGCGCGCGTCGCGTGCTGCGAATTGCAGGCCAATCGGATGCTTCTTTGTTGGTGTTGCATTTTGGGTGACCAGCAGTGTATATAATAAATATTAAATAATACGAGAAAAAAAATTTAAAACTGTAACTGAAGTCAAAGAATTATAACTGAAGTGCAATGAAACGAAAATACAAAATTGCGAAGCTAATATCTCTGTGTTGCGCAATATGCGGCTGACTGAAGGAATTCGCAAAATAGGGAGTTATGAAACAACGATAAAGGAAAATTAAACAAAAAATTGTGAAGACAGGAACGTAGAAGAACATAAATAAGAATAAAAATGCAAGTGAAAAAATCAAATTGAAATAACCAGGTTGCCGTCTTCAGGAGAGCAACAACCCGGGGAGTGGGTTTTCTGGTATCAGTGAACAACTCGGAAAAACTAATAGTTGACTGATCCTGCTCCCGAAGCCACTAAATCCAGACCAGTTTGAATGAGAAACATCCGAATGCAAAAACAACTGCAGAAAACAAGGAAACGGTAACTCACCCGAAGATGGTGCGAACACTGCGGCCGGAGGAAACAATCTGAGTAACCACTACCACTGAAATACGAAGGGAAGGAACAAGAAATAAATAAATAACACGAAAATGTTGTAATAAAAGGTTAAGCAACAAGTTAGTAAAATCATGCAATGCATTGATTATGATACGCTTTCCAACATACCAGAAATTATTACTCAAGTTATGGGATAATGGCTGTGGAATAACTCTCGCTCCTGTGTCCTGACCTTTGACCCCATTTCGATGGTATTCAACAGAACCGGTTCAGTATACCTCAAGAATAACATACTAAAGTTTTGTCGCAATAGAAACAGTTTTACGCCAGTTATGAGAATAATAGCTGTGGAATAAATCTTGCTTTTGTGCAATGACCTTTGACCCCATTTCGTTTATATTCAACAGAACCGGTTCACTATACATCCGGAATAACATGATAACGTTTTGTCGCAATCGAAACATTTTTAATTAAGTTATGATGCACAAGGGCAATGGAATGGATCCCACTCCAATGTCCTGACCTTTGTCCCCATTTCGCCCATTTTCAATAGGGTTTGTTTGTAGGTAGTACCCTACCATATAGTAAACTTTTTCGAAATAGAACCATTTTTACGCAAGTTATGACGCATAACAGCAATGGAATGGATTCCGCTCCTATGTCCTGACCTTTGATTCCATTTCGCCCATTTTTAATAGGATTTGTCCCGAGTAGTCCCCTACAACATACTAAAATTTCATCGAAATCGAACCATTTTTACGCACGTTATGACGCATAAGGGCAATGGAGTAAATCCCGCTCTTATGCCCTGCCTGACCTTTGACCTCATTTCGCCAATTTTCAATAGGGTTGTGCCCAGGGTTCCCTACCACATACTAACATTTCATCAAAATCGAACCATATTTACGCATGTTATGACGCATAAAGGCAATGAAATGGATCCCGCTTTTATGTCCTGACCTTTGATCCCATTCCGCCCATTTTCAACAGGGTTCGTTCCCAGGTGGTACCTTATCACATACTAAAATTTCATTGAAATCGAACCATTTTTACGCATGTTATGATGCATAAAGGCAATGGAATGGATTCCGCTCCTATGTCCTGACCTTTGACTCCATTTCATTTATTTTCAATAGGGATCGTCCCCAGGTGGTTCCCTAGCACATACTATAACTCCATCGAAATCGAACCATTTTTACGCAAATTATGACGCATAAGAGCAATGGAATGGATCCCGCTCCTATGTCCTGACCTTTGACCCTGTTTCGCCCATTTTCAATAGGGTTCGTCCCCAGGTGGTCCCCTACCACATACTAAAATTTCGTCGAAATCGAACCATTTTCACGTTAGTTATCGTGCGGACAGACGGACGGACGGACAAATCTGGAGTATATCATCATCATCATCATTGTCAACCATTATCAATCCACTGCTGGACGAAGGTCTCCCCAAGTTTCCTCCACAACGGTCTGTCTTGTGCCAGTCTCCTCCATGTCACTCCCGCATATTTACGAATTTCATCCACCCATCTCCCATGTGGTCTTTTTCTGGGTCTTTTCCTGTCCCTTGGAATCCAATCTAAAATTTCAGCTGTCCATCTATGGTCTGTCCTTCTGGCAGTATGTCCAGCCCATTGCCATTTCAGGGATTTAACTCTGATCATGATGTCTTCCACTCTCGTCATTTTTCGGATCCACGAGTTCCTCTTCTTATCTCTCCTGGTTATACCAAGCATGCACCTCTCCATGCTACTTTGAGTTGTCTGCAGCCTTTGTATGTCTCTTTTAGTTAAGGTCCACGTCTCTGCACCATACGTAAGCACTGGAAGGATGCATTGATCAAACACTTTTCTTTTAAGACATAACGGCATATTGCTCTTGAAAATTATGCTGTTTCTTCCAAAAGCTCTCCAGGCAAGTTTTGTACGCCGATTAATTTCTTCATCAATGTGACCCTCACTTGATATCTGCTGTCCAAGATAAACATACGTATCTGTTATCTCCAGTTTTTCTCCATCAATCGATAAATCTTCATTTCTTGTAAAAGCATTGAACATCACTTTTGTCTTCTGAAAGTTCATTTTTAATCCCACTTCTTTACTCTTGTCAGCAAGTTCCTGGATCATACTCTGCAGCTCTGATGGGGTAGTTGCAAAAATGACTACGTCATCAGCAAAACGAAGGTGGGTTAGATAATCTCCATTAATCTTTATCCCTTTGTTTTCCCAGTTCAGTGATTGAAAGACATTTTCCAATGTGGCATTAAAGAGCTTCGGAGATATGGTGTCACCTTGTCTCACTCCCTTTCCAATTTTTATGTGTGTTGTATTTTCAAACAGCCGAATCTTTGCACTTGCATTTTCATAGATGTTATTAATAATATTAATGTATGCATCTTCAATACCGCAGGATTTCAGAGCCGTGGTAACTGCTGATGGTTTCACCGAATCAAAGGCTTTTTTCATAATCCCTCGCTCTTTCAATTAGTTCCCTCAGTACGTGGATATGATCTATTGTGCTGTAGCCACTCCTGAATCCAGCTTGTTCTCTCGGTTGAGCCATGTCCAGTGTTACCTTCAAGCGGTGTGAAAGAACTTTAGTGAAGATTTTATAAACCACTGATAGGAGGCTGATAGGTCTGTAGTTCCTGAGATCCTCAATGTCACCTTTTTTATGTAGCAGGATCATTGTAGCATTGTTCCAATCCTCAGGAATCTTCCTTCATTAAGGCATCGAGTGAAAATTTGGGCGAGTACTGTTTCAATTTCTCCATTTGCTTCTTGTATGATGTCTATAGTAATTCCATCTTCTCCTGGAGCTTTCCCCCGCTTCATGTTCTTGATTGCATGAGCAACTTCTGCTGGGAGGACTGGAAGAACTCTGGTACCTTTCATGATGTCTGGAGTACATGTATCATCCCTTTCATATAATTTGGAGTAGAAATCTTTCACTCTTGTCAAAATTTCGCCTCTATTTCTTGTTATAGAACCATCTTCTTTTCTCAGTGCCATAATCTGTTTTCTTCCCTTACTGAGATGTCCCTTTGCTATCTTTAGGCTTTGGTTGTTTTCAATTGCTTTCCTTACTAGTTCACAGTTGAATTTTCTTACGTCTTCAGTGATACTTTTTCTTACTGTCTTGCATAGCTCTATATATTCCACTTTAGAAGTCACATCTTCTTTAGTTGTCCTCATCTCTCATCTTTTTTGCATCAACATTTTGGTTTTTCCTGATAATTTGTTTACATGCAACTTGTTCTTAGACCCAGCTAATTTTGTTGCTGTTTCCATAAGAGCTTTGGTTATTTTTCTGTTAACTTCAGAAATATCCACTTCTTCCGATGTTAGGCCTTCTAAAGCAGAGAATCTGTTCTTCAGTTCCAACTTGAAAGTATTATGGTGTTTTTTAAGGTTGGTTATGTCAATACATTTTGTTTGTCTTATGAGCTTGCCACGTTCCAGTTTAGTGTTGAGGTGCATCTTACATCTCACCAATCTATGGTCACTGCCTGTGTTGAACTTGTTTAGCACAATGCAGTCTTCGATGACGAATTTTTTGTTACACATAATAAAATCAATTTCACTTGTCGTCCCAATTGGATGTCTCCATGTCCATTTCCTGTGTGGCTTTTTCTTGAAAAAGGAATTCAAGATGAAAAATCCTTCTGCCTCTGCAAACTCAACGAGAGTATTTCCACGCTGGTTTCTGTTGCCGTGACCGAATTTACCTACTGAAGTTTCATTCTGTTGCCGGTGCCCTATTTTTGCATTGAAATCTCCCATAATTATCTTCAAGTGCTGCTTACCTTTATTATTTAGATGACGAATTTCCTCATAAAATTCTTCAATTTCTTCTTCAGGGTGACTTGTGGTGGGTGCATAAGTTTGAATAATCTGAGCCTGGTATCTTCTCGATAGTTGGATAACGAGTCGTGCAGCTCTGTCAGAGGAACTTTCAACTTCTACCACTTTATCCTTCAGTTTCTTGTTTATTATAAATCCAACACCACTAGTTCTGCCAGTATCTGTCCCACGATAATAGAAGAGATGTCCACTTTTCAGTTCAATGAGATCTTCTCCTTTTCTCCTTACCTCACTCAGCCCGACGATGTCCCACTTGATCCTTTGTAGTTCCTCTTCCAATTCAAGAAGCCTTGAATCAGAAGATAGGGAGCGTCCGTTGTAGGTAGCCAAGGTCAGCATCAAATGGCAGCCTAGTCCGGTCCTCCGGGGATTCTTAGCACCCTCTGCCTTCATGTCGCACTGGCCGCTGCCTTGGCCAGGTACATTCCAGCTGCCGGAGACTGAGGGCCAAGATTTAAGTTGTAGAGTCATTTTGGAGGTGTTTGGCCATAACTCACCACGCTGGCCAAGCGGGTTGGTGAGTGTGGGATAGCATTTCCTCTGATCCCGATGGTATAGTTATACCGCTATTTGCGGTCGTCAGAGCCCCTTTAGTGGGAACAGGATGCACCACGAGAAGGCGGGGTTGACATTTGTCAAGGAGAGGCTGTGATGTTACGCATCACCTGACCTTACATCCCATCTACGGTGGAAACGTAAAAAACTGGGAACCTAATTGGCCGAACCAAGTTAACGTAACAATAGATGCAAGACTGTGTATGTAGATGTTCTTCATTTACAAGGGACCTTTCAATTTGTTACAACGGGACGAGTCAATTCGTAATCGAGTCAATTCGTGGAAAGCTGGTAAGCTTTCCAGTAGCTTCCTCTCAACCATAATGAAAAAAATAAATTCTACCTGGATTATTTGCAGCAGTGCTAACGTCATTGAAACTTTAAATGCGCTTAACTGTATCACTTCTGTGGGTACCTACGATTTCAAGAACCTGTTTACATCCATCTCACTATCGGGCTCACTCCTAGTAACGAAAGACCTTTTTTTTTTCACTGGATAACAGCATTACTTCACAGTAATGGCGTCACCTTACAGACTTCTGCATTAGCCATAATTACGCAGTCGTAGGAAACAAGCTCTACCAGCAGACTCGCAGGATTCCAATGGGTAACAGTTTCTCAAGCATTCTGGCAAATCTTTACCTACCGAAAAACAAATAAAGCATATTTGGTATTTAAACGGCCGGAAATAAGATCAGAAGAGAAATATTCCTACTAAATCAAGAGTTTTACTTTGAGATTTGTTAAATGCCACCGAAAATGTTAGTTTTTTTCTAAACGATTGTTTTCGCAGCAATGCAAAAATAAGATAAGGATCCTCAAAAGCTGAATATATACGCCATCGTAGAGAGTGTACAACGTATTAGAATTTCTATCCTCGTGAACTATGTTTGTTTTCAGCTGGTTTGCAACAGATCTGGTACAAAACCATCTTTTGGTATTTAAGTTTCTTAACCCTTTAGCTGACTGGAACGAATTAACTCGGGGTTAACAAAATGGGCTGAAATAAGCTCGAATGAATGTGTTTGCTGTCTAAATATGGGCTGAACGCGGTTGGAATGTGAACCTGAGCACCAAAAGTCATTGCTTTCCCTTTAGCTTTGTTACTTAAACTGGCAATTTATCCGGATTATTAACACAAATTTGTTCATTCATCTGCTAAAAGAGCTATAACAATGGCGACAAACTCCACAAAAGAGAGAGAACATGTTTGAGTAAATTGTTCCTACCGAGTGGCATGATGTTCGTGTCAGGTGGACTAGCATCGTTTCTTCGGTCATGGAGACTATGTTTTGGGTCATAGATTCCCTGTCATGTGTTGGGTCACGGAGCAGAGAAAGGACTAGGAAAATGTATTTCCCATCAGTGACAGGTCTCTGGTCGTTAAAGCGTGAAGGGAGAGGAACTGTTTTGCCGTAAAAACAACCAGCTTTCGTAAAACCCGGCCGCTATATGTAACTATTCCTGTTTGAGAAGCGCAGAAAATTTTGGGCACCGTTTGGTTCTGGTACATCGGTAACTTAAAGGGTTAATAATCAAACGGTTGTCTCAATTTCTTTTTTCAGCTTCTGTGGAGAAATTCTTGATAGCCCGTACCACGACTCATAAAAAATGAGGACAAAAGAAATTTTAAAAATAAGTCCATGTAATAAAAGATGGTTTTGTACCAGATCTGTTGCAAACCAGCTGAAAACAAACATGATTGATGGAGAAAAGCTGGAGATAACAGACACGTACGTTTATCTTGGACAGCAGATATCAAGTGAGGGTCACATTGATGAAGAAATTAATCGACGTACAAAACTTGCCTGGAGAGCTTTTGGAAGAAACAGCATAATTTTCAAGAGCAATATGCCATTATGTCTTAAAAGAAAAGTGTTTGATCAATGCATCCTTCCAGTGCTTACGTATGGTGCAGAGACGTGGACCTTAACTAAAAGAGACATACAAAGGCTGCAGACAACTCAAAGTAGCATGGAGAGGTGCATGCTTGGTGTAACCAGGAGAGATAAGAAGAGGAACTCGTGGATCAGAAAAATGACAAAAGTGAAAGACATCATGATCAGAGTTAAATCCCTGAAATGGCAATGGGCTGGACATACTGCCAGAAGGACAGACCATCGATGGACAGCCGAAATTTTAGATTGGATTCCAAGGAACAGGAAAAGACCCAGAAGAATACCACATGGGAGATGGGTGGATGAAATTCGAAAGTATGCAGGAGTGTCATGGAGGAGACTGGCACAAGACAGACCGTTGTGGAGGAAACTTGGGGAGACCTTCATCCAGCAGTGGATTGATAATGGTTGACAATGATGATGATGATGAATTATTTAAAAGATCAGTATACATAAAACTACCATAAATGTAAGTAAAACGGAAATATATAACTTGAGAGATGGAACATCACCAGCCATTTTTAATGACAGACAAAAAGAAGCTGGACAGAAAAAGCAACTTATTGTAGCTAAATGTAAACTCCATGATTTTTGTCTTTTTTGTTTTTTTGTTTGCTGAACTAAAAAAAATCACTTCACGCTAAATGTTGTGTAATCGTTAATGAGACCCTGAACCTAAGGGCAAAGAGTTAATCACAGAAAATTGAAATGATATATTTTAGAATGAAATCAAATTCCATGTCATATTTTGTCCTCGGTCCAAACTGCAAACAATTGTAGGAAGAGTTTTGAAATTACATCAAAAAGGAAAACGAAGCCGACATTTGCTACACTCTATAAATAGCTCCCTTGTTTAAAGAACAGAAGTTTCCCTATTAGTTTAGAGTTGAAATATATTTCAATAGAATACAAATTGAATATAAGAAATGAAATGTGAGAGAAATGCCAGTTTTCTCGCGTTTCATTTCTACAAAGCACATCATTGCTATTCCTCACTTCGCGCATTCTCGCACCTCATATTGACTGTTTGTTTATCTAATCTTGACGAAATCTAGATTGATCAATACTCTGCAATGGAACACGACTGACTGCCAAGAAATCAAATGCCATCAAAGCTACTATCATGACTGGCCATGCTGTAGGAGACCATGGTTTCATTCTATGCATTCCAATAGCCTTCCATTTCAGCTTAAACGCCTACAGTTTCCTGTTCTCAGTTTTTCTATGAGTATAAACAGAGCACAGGATCAATCGTCAAAAATTGGTGGACTCAACTTACAAAATTCATTCCTTATGGCCATCTCTATGTTTATTGGTCCCAGCATGGTAAACATAAAAACCTTTTCATCTTGGCTCCAAATGACAGAACACTCAACGTTGTCGAAACCAGAAGCTGTTCAAGAATAAACTTACCTGTGCTTCGAAATAACTGTACATTACACAGCACCATAGAAAAATGTAGATATTTCAAACATTTCTAATTTCCTATATGAACAGTCAATTACAGACCGCTGGTTCAAGCCAATTGTGTCGGCACAAGTACAGATATTGTTCTCTTTCTTTTGATTACTGGAACATATTTCAATTAAATGTTTGTATACAATATGTCCTACTCATTTCAGGAGAGCTTGAGAAACGCTGTTCCAGAGGCCATTTCGTGTTTTGTTTGTTAAACCGGATAATGCCAAGTGCCTTCGTCAGTTCACAATATTTTATTTTAAGGTCTCCTATAAGTTCGCCGAGTGTTTGACGCAGCTTCGTGAGGACAAATGGAGATCAGATTTTTAAATCGGTTTTCTGAATAACATGAATTTTGGTAAGCTGTTTCCACAAGCTTAAAAGTAATGGAGTCGATGACGTGTCATTGAGAAATCGTGTAGAGTTGCGTTATGTATGGAACGCTTTAAAACAATCAAGCTTGGTAGTCGAATCAGAAGTCGCCTATCTTTTTCAAATCGAAATTCATCGTTATTTTCGCGGCTGTGGTGAGCTGTAATCGACTTCTTCAGTTCACAATTCCGAACGCACCTATTGCTCAACATTGTCGCAAAGATAAACATGAATAAATTAAATTAATAGCGAAAAATTAAAATTAAATAATATACACCATTTATGTTGAAAATAGTAAGATTGTGCTAGTAATACAATTTATCGTTCTAGGAATACATAAACAATCGTATCCAAGCTTTCGCTCATCAACCAGATGGCTTTTTCAAGGAAGAAACCATTACATCAAACAGATAGCTCTCGAATCACTTTCTGTCTGTCTTCCTTGAAAAAGCCATCTGGTTTATGAGCGAAAGCTTGGAAACGATTGTTTATGCATTCCTACGCCAATAAAACGGATTGCTAGCATACATAACCATGAATTTCGGTTTGCTGCCCAGGAGGCGCAGAGGTCTAAGCGCTGGCTTCTGACCATTCGTCCGAGATGTATCCAAGCTCGTATCCCGGTGAGGAATGGATGTTGTGTTTGTTTGTCTTACGGCACTGGCTCTATCTCCATCTCTTCCCTGAAACCTGTGACCCTAAATTAGAGACGAACAACAACTTATAGCCCATTGTGTTGCTCACTGTGGTCGTTAAACCTCCAAACAAAAAAAATATTTCGATTTAAACTCCAATGGATTTTTTTATTGGAGGTTTAACGACCACCGTGAGCAACTCAATGGGCTATAAAAGCAGTCGCCTATCCCCAATTTAAGGGTCACTGGTTCCAGGGAAGGGAAAAAGCCAGTGTCGTAAGACAAACACAGCATCCATGCCTCACCTGTATTCGAACCCGGACCTCTTTCGGAAGAACGATCAACAGCCATCGATTAGACCACTGCGCCACCGGGGCGGCCTCTAATACATATAAGCTCAAGAAAAGATCAGAAATTTCTAAACATTGGGAATTGTTTTGAAGAACACTATTGGCTTTAAAAATCCGCAAGTATTGAAGGATATGTAAAGCTCTCAGTCGTAGTCAATGGCTCCGGTGGCGTAGTGGTCAACGTTCGTGACTGCCACGGATGAACCTCAGGTTCTATCCTGGGCAAGTACGAACGCTCGAATCACTAAATATCCGCTGTGCGTCGGATGGGCACGTTAAGCCGTTGGACCTCGGGGACTGGTCCCCAGGTTATAAATAAGGGCGTCGTCCTCCCCCTATTACCTCGTTTCAGTGTCATTTTCCTATCGGGCACTCTAGCCCAAATCTCCTAGCTTCCTTTTTCTATGGGTTGTTTAAGACTTGGCGTCAGACACTCACTTCCTAAAATCCTCTACATATGATCTGATCTTATCAATGGCTCGGGAGTAAGGGAAGATTTAGATCTGAGGTAGCGGCATTTCACCCGTGTCGTATCTATTCGAACGTAGCACCGCTCTAAGGAATCAGCTATTCATTTAGTAAAATCCTAGTTCAATCGGTAGAAAAATAAATAATAAGACCAAATCTTTTCATTATGGGATCGTAAAGGTGCTAAGGTAAAATAAAGATTTTTTTTTTTTAACCAAAGCGAACCTTTGGCGGTTTTTGATAATAAAGAATTAAAGAAGCGAAAACACAACCGTGGCGTTTACTTCACGTGGTTCACACCAGGAAGCATTCAAGTATGCGAAAAAACATCAGTTTTCAGAATTTTGCTTCCCATACATAGCAAGTTGGAAAGTAATCTTTATCAACGCAGATTTTCTGAAGATATTCCTGTTTCTGGCACATGTATTTGTGGTGCACGCTTCATCTTCAGGAAGGTAATTTTGCTTTAACCCAATTACCGCCATCTGCCTGCTAGAAATGCCATTAAGTTCATAATTAGTTTTCATATATAACTTAATTCATTGATATGACAGAGTTGCATTGTTTTCGTACATTAATCAGATTTCACTTAATATGAATTTGCTCTTTATTCAAATAAAATGAGTTCCTTATTTTTAGCACAATATATTCAGTTGAAGCGCAGAGGAAGTGCTGCACTCGAAGTCAATTTAACAGACACATGACAGCGTTTTATTTTTCGGCCATCCAATGGTCCAGACGCGAGCACTTGGCTCCTCTTGTTGCTTTTGTTCTTACAGCCCTGATTTGTTCTATTACCAGCAGTCAGTTGCCTTTAACTAACGACTGGAGATTTTTGTCCTCAGATGATTATAATATTCTTTAAGCTTGAAAACTTTTTCATCCGCAAGCTTTAATTTGTAAGTCGCTTTTGTGTGAGAATTAGAAACTGTTGATCTTCTGATCCGCCCTTCAGGAGATCGGCTTGTAAAGTTAAACAATTTCAGTGTAATCATTCGATGTAAATTTTTGCTAAATTGCTAACTACGTCTGGAGAACCTTTCATTAGTCGCTACATTGGCAAATGTCATACTGTATAACGACTGTGTCTGACAGGCATACGTGGAGAGCGTTGTGGTATCCACATATTTCTAAGCGAATTATATTCAAAAATTGGTCAAATACACTCATCGTCAAAAAACATAGTTGCACCCAGATGGACGTGTCGGATTGCAATGCTATTCAGGAGGAAGGTAAAGGTTACCAGGAACAATAAATGAATAAACACTGAGACTGATATGGGCAATATTTATTGAGCTACATGAAAATAAGTAGTGTCTCTCAATATGACGTCGGGTCGCCATGTTTGCTCACACAGCAATCCAGACGTCTCGGCATGGAGTCGTACAGGTTTCTAATGGTGTCCTGCGATAAGCCATTCCATGCAGCTTGAATCTTCTCATGCAGTTCCTGCAGATTGTGCGGTAAGGGTGGAGTGTGGATAGCGTGTTGAATAGCATCCCACACATTTTCAATCTGCGATAGGTCTGGCGATGCAGCTGGCCATAGAACAGTGTCAGTGCTTTGAAGATAAGCTCTCGAGAGAGCGGCAGTATGCGGACGAACGTCGTCCTGTTGGAAAATCGGAGTGAGCGTTCAGAAAAGGTAGGGCCACTGGTTGCAGGACCACATTAACGTACCGTTGGGCTGTCAAAGTACCTGTAGTGAACACCAAAGGTGATTGGGCATCGTGGGCGATTGCACCCCACACCATGACACCAGGCCTTTTGGACGTGTGACTCTCGACAACAAAACCGTTCATCTTGGCGCTGACCACGATTCCTCCACACACGGATTCGTTGGTCGGTTTCTCCAACAGAAGAGCGTGACTCGTCACTGAAGGTCACCCTCTGCCATTCTGAATGGCTCCTTGACAGTCTGGCACAACACCAGTGCAGTCTTTGGCGAGGATGCAATGGTGTTAAGGGAAGTCGTCTTAACGTTTTGCGTGCATGTATTTCTACGTCGTGCAGCCGTCATGCAGACGGCTGCACGACTAGAAGACGTAGTTTACCTTGTGGAAAACTTTAGGCTTGTATTTGAGGTACATTTCACAGTTCGGTTGCTAGGTGGGGTTTGTGTACTTTTGTTTGCAGCTGTACACCGCTACTAAAGATCATCTTGAGAATTTTTTTTACTGAATGCCAATCGCCTACAATAAGGATGGGGAGCGTTATCCTCTTCAGATAACGCACAGATTTTCCGCTAGGGGGCATAAAGTTCAAAACCTTTTCCTCGCTATCTCTGCTTCCGGGAAATGTGTTTGAAAAGTTTTTTTTCCTTAATGTAGTTTTCCCATGAGTGTTTTTTGCGCAGGATTTTCAGCTTCCCCATTACGCAAAATTCTTCCGCTAGAAGACGTAGAGTTATATCATTTTTCTTTCCATATTTCTTCTTTTAACTGTTCGATTTTATAATCTTCGTCTCTGATATTACCTTCCTTCCGCTATTAGAAACTTTTTCTTCACCATTTGTTAATTTTTGTGACATAGTTTTCAGCGGCTGGTAGAAGTGAGTAGCTGTTTCTATTCCTGGATATTTTATCGATTGTAGAAATCCAGTTGGGTTCTTTTTTCGAACCTGTTCTATTGAATATGAATAAATTTGTTGTATTATTCCAAGGACCTGCTCATTACAACTGAAAATTCGGTATCATCTTTCTTGTTAAGGTGGTTCCACCTAAAATTTCTGCCTTATGTTTCTAATGGTAAAACTTCTTTACATATTTTCTTCGCGATTAATGTATTCCCAAGGATGAAAATTTGCACATCGATAAAACTAACTTTAATTTACAGTATGGGATACTTAATACTTGCTAAAGCCTAAGCCTAATTAAGCAATCGAACATTTGTTTGTCTACTGACTCATCAATGTACAGGTCGCGCCATCTATTAACTGATCTGAACATTACTCAAAGAAAAATGATTGATTTTTAATATAATTATGGTTATGTTTTAGCACGTATTAAGTATCCCATGCTATACCTTAAAGTTAGTTTTATCGATGTAAAAATTTTCATCCTTGGGAATACATTAATTGCGAAGGAAATATGTAAAGAAGTTTTACCATTGGAAACATCAGGCAGAGATTTTAGGTGAAACCACCGTAAAGAGTCTAGTAAAAACCTAACAGTGACAGAGTAGTTTCTATTTTTTCACTTCTTAATTTTATGACATCTAAAACCCTCCACCATCTTCTAGTCTTCCTTTCTGCTGTTTTTTTTTTTTTTGGGAGGTTTTATGACCCCCACAAGCATCTGAGACTTCAAGAAGTCGCTCGTCTTTTAATGAGAACACTGGTTCCAAGGATGGGAAGCAACCAGAACCCTCGGACAAATGCCGCGCCCATGACTCTGGGACCCAAGCCTGGGCCCTGCTCAGATGATAAGCCAAAAGCCCACGACTCTGACCACTCGACTCCCTCTACTACTGTGGTTAATTTCTTGAACCATTTCACTTCAAAGTATTGATGGCAGAGTGTGTGTCTGTTTGTGTGTGTGTGTGTGTGTTTTTCAATTGTACACCGTACGGCAAGCAATAAAAGTAATGAGACTTATTTTTGAAAGAAATCCCAGTAAAACACATTGATCGGAAAGGCATTGTTTTTTTTATTAATCATTTATCAGCTATGCGGCTGCAACAGCGTTTGCGTAAGAATTGCGCAGATCATTATTTACGCTGTGCATGACGTCATTTGGTGGAGGAACATTGTCTCCGCTCTGTCATGGAGGAGAGAGTTGAATTGTTGCATGATGTGTATGGGGATAATTGCTGATCTTCGCGCGCAAACATTCCGATAGCATGTGCGTTTCAAGGATGTGCGGAAAGAGTTGGAAAATGAAGAAAGGCCCCGAATCACGCGTACACGTACACATCTGAACTCATTGAGGAAGTTCGAGACAGGACAAAAAGTGATCGTTTTGTGTGGCCTTGAGCATACTGTAATGTGAGTTCGGTGTTAATAAACAGACGATTCGTCAAATTTAATTACAAGATTGGGGGGGGGGTAAAGTTTGTGCTCATTTAGTTTGGCATGTTTTGACAGATGATCAGAAATATGCACGAGTGGAGTGCGCAAAAGACATTCTCAAAATTGCAGAAACAATGCAGAATTTTTGAGAATGTCTTTTGACAAATAACTTCCTGCTGTGACATTTTCTATGTCAAGCAGTGTAATACTATTTTCTTTTCCCATTGATGGGCTGGAACCATAGAAGGGTTCAAGAACCCTTCTAGTTCTGCTTTGGACATACATAACTTGCATTTTCAACCATCTGATAATCTCATTCTACCTTGAATTTACGATGCAATTCTAAGCGAAAATATCTTGTGGCTCATAATATATTTTATTCTCACTATCCTGACCGTCAGAGTGCCCTTATTTCCATTTCCTATGTTTCCTCTTGGAGGAAATCGGAAAGTTGTGTACTTTCTGCAAACACAGATAGTAATATTAACGTTATTATAAATACACCAGCCTGTGAATTCTCAAGAGAGGTATATAGCGAATTAAATCCGTTTATTCTTGTGGTGTAGTAAGCACAAAGATTCTCCGAGCTTTCGCACTCCACTGGGAGGCTCTTTCAAGGCAATGGTAGACATAAAAACTGAAAAAGCCTCCCAGTGGAGTGCGAAAGCTTGGCGAATCTTTGTGCTTACTACACCATAAAAATAAACGGATTTAATACGCTATATGCGTCTCTTGAGTACACAGCAGTAATATTCCTTCTGTCTTAAGACTCTCAAATTTCGCCCTACTTAACAGCCCGTGCCACTTCTAAAAATTCTCACTAGAAAACCTAATTTCTTGGTAAAAGTACTTTTACGGTCATGTATTAGTGAGGTTTGTTCTATGTGCGAAATTAAATGCGTAGTTTGGAGTAAATTTAGTTAACGCCGCCCTGGTGGCACATTGGTGAGAAATTTTGGATTTTTACTAATCGTCCGAATTGGGTCCGGATGAGAAGCGTTTGCCCTACGTGACTAGCCACCCCCCCACACACCCCCCGGAAATAAAAAAACAAATTTGGTGCTGATTGCAGACATTAAACTCGAAAAAATAAAATAAGTAGTTGCCAAGTGTTAAGGAGTATAACGCTAAGTAACAAAAATAAACTTTTTTGTTTGTTACAAAGACTAAATATGAGACGAATCATACAGTATTTGTCATGCTGATTACAAATCTGCTTGCTAAATTGTGCTATCGGGCATAGTTCTCGAGTAATCTGTTGTTTCAGTGTACAAATAAGCCTTCATTTTGGCATATATATTTCGCTGCAAGCAATTAATTACACTTACCTTAAAAAGTAGTTATTTTAGATTTTTTTCTTCTGTACTTTGGTTGTACTACATCCCTTTTTAGAGTCCAACAGTAATCATCAAGCATTTTAGGGCTCCATTTTCCTTTATAGCGGTTTTCTATGGTACGTATGTCCTGATGAAAATGTTCTCCGTGCTCATCGCTTACATCTCCTAAGTTCTGTGGGGAAAAGTCTAGATGCGATCGAAGGAAATGTATTTTAATGGACATATTGCATCCCTTGGCCTTGTAGATTTATAGAAGCTGAGTAACAAGTTCTTTGTAATTTTCTGCCTTCCGGTTACCTAAAAGGTTTAGTAACTCATCTTTAAAGGACTTTCATGCAGCAGCTTCAGTTTCATTCAAAGTGCCTTCAAATGCAAGATCACGCATAAGATCCCTTATTTGTGGACTAATAAAAATGCCTTGTTTAATTTTGGCTTCAGATATTTTGGGGAACTTGCTCTTTAGAAAACAAAAGGCTTCCCCATCTTTATTCAATGCCTTTACAAAAAAAATTATCAAACCCAGTTTGATGCGAAGCGGTGGTAAGAACACGTTCTGAGGACTTACTAAAAGTTCAGCAACAACATTTATTACCTAGAATTAAGGACTGTTTCTTAGGCCAGGTCTTTTTAACATAATTAGAATTTCTGCTCCTACTATTCCATTCGCGGAGTAAGCAGCAGTATCCAAGTTGCAGACCAAGGAGTAAAGCTATTACTTTAAGATCGCCACCAATATTCCATGACTGTTTTTTGTATTCTATACTTTGGGGCAACAGTTTCATATTTGCATATGTTGCTTTCATGTATGCAGCATATGCAACAGGTACTGACGGATACATGTTTTCGTTATGAAGACGGACAGCTTTTCAGCTTATTTTTGAGGAATCTATAAAAAGTCTCCATTCTTTAGGTTTGTGTTGCTGTCCTAAGGCTTCAAACAATAAGTTTATATCATTGCAGCACACAAGATCGCCACTGTTCAAAAATAAGTGTTCAAATTCTAGCTGTCATCGACGAAAACTAAATACTTTTGTGCTTGGTTGTAAAAGATTCCATTCCTTTAATCTTGA
The DNA here is from genome assembly GCA_039090855.1 of Macrothele yani. Taxonomy (NCBI): domain Eukaryota; kingdom Metazoa; phylum Arthropoda; class Arachnida; order Araneae; family Macrothelidae; genus Macrothele; species Macrothele yani. Next base: position 124,031,833 of record CM077003.1, on the reverse strand, counting down.
AGCAAATATTTCAGCCTGACTTTTTGCTAAATGAAGGTCACGAGCCAGATCATTTAATTCTTCCTGACTTATAAGGTGAGGCACAGAATCTTCCGAGAATTCAGGGTCTTGTACTTCAATATCTTCTTCGCTGTGAGGATTTATTTCACTAGTATCACTATCATCTAAACTCCATGACTGTGGAGGTACAGGAACAGGAAGATCCGGACCATGAGGTACAGGTTTTATAGCCGAAGGAATACTGGGGTAGTGAATCGTGTCTTTGGTCTTAGCAGTAATTCCAGATATCTTAGTGATGCACAAGTAACAAACAGTCTGTTGAGTGGTCTTTCAGTTCTCTCCAAACCGCAAATGGCTTTTTGACATGATCACTTCAACCAGCTAGTCAACAAAGTTACACATGAATTACAACAAATGTGAGGCTCCCAAGATTTGCCTTCATCACCCATTTTGCACTGGAAATAAAGTTCATTCGATTTTCTAATCAAAGATGTGAAATGTCGCCTTTGAGACTTTAAAGTAAATTGTCCACAAATGTAGCAGAAACTGTTTGGATGGTTCACACAAGTACGCAGCATTATTTAACGTACACTTTGCACAATCCACACTACTTTTTAAAACCACGAGAAAATGCGCGTCCTTCAACACCGATTAAATGCACTCGAATGACAAAAAATTTGCTTTTTCCCCCTTCTCAGAAGGAATTGCACAACAGGAGCTAATGGCACCAGTATGTCTACTCTCAGAGACACAGCTATCCTGACTGAAGACAGATGTCTCCGTTGGGAAACATAGGGAAACTCCTTTAAGTAACACAACATTCACCCCCATAGAGAGCTCCATTACAAGAAATTGGAGCCCAGTGGAGCAATTGTGACTTCATATTTGGTTTCAGCACCCGTAAATACATACAAAACCGTTAAAGTTTTCTTTGTAACAAAACCATTGTTGTTCAGTGTAATCATAAGCTGAATGTTTTAGGGGAGAACATTTTCAGCTTTTAGGTTAGCATTTTAAATTTGCGCAGTAGAACGTTTCATTAAAAGATTTTTACTCACCACGTGAAGCAGTGGTGCTAGTATCGTATTTCTCAGCTAGTGTCTTTCCATATGGTTCATGTTTCAGTTGCCTTACCTTATTATATCGTTTAATTGCAGCAGATTGAAAACTAAATTCTTCCTTCTTTGGACTTCCTGTTGTAATATCCATGAAATCATATTAAGCGCTTCATTTGTTTCACCAGTTGCACTGTATTCTCTTCACAAAATTTAAACCCATCTTAAAACATGATAAAGGAAAAGTAAGTATCGAAATATTTCCTCCAAATCAAGCAGCACATTTTTATGCCTTTCATAGTTTTCCGGAAACGTTCTTCGAAGTGATTGATTCCTTATGAAACGTCACATGACTATTGTAGGCATTACATACACTATATTGACAAAAGTCACCGGACACCCTTTCAAAAGCAAATGAACGGATCCACTGCGTTGTTAAGATGCGCGGTGCAGCTGCAAACGGTATAAATACAAGCCTGCAGCTGACCGCGATCACATCGCACTATGAGGTTGAGTTAAAATGTCGCGGCGGGAGAGAACTGACCTTGAGAAAGAAAAGATTGTTGAGTGTTATATTAGTGAGTTGTCCATAAGAGAAACCCAGAGGCGTTTAAACATACCCAAGTCAACTGCTTTGGATGTACTGAATATGTAGAAGACACATGGCGTGCCTGAAACAGCAAAACGTACCGGTAGACCAAAGGAAATCAGTGATAGAGGACGTCGAAGCCTCAGGAGAGTCGTTACAGCTAATCGACGAAGTACTTCACAAGACCTCAGTGTACAGGTGAGTAAACATGCTGGAACCTCGGTATGTACACGTACCATTTGCAAAGAACTTCATGCCATGGGCTACCGTGGTCGTACGGCTGCTCATAAGCCTTTCAACTCCATTCGCAATGTTACTCGTCGTTTAGCATGGTGTAAAGAACATTTATCGTGGACCGTAGATCAATGGAAACGGGTCATATGGACTTATGAATCCAGATACACGATCCATCAGTCTGATGGCCGTGTGTAGGTATGTCGGCCCGGCGGAACGCTATTTACCACAGTGTACTGTTCCTACGGTCATGTTTGCAGCTGGCAGTGTACTCGTGTGTGGGTGTTTTTCGTGGTATGGTCCCGGCCCATTGATTATCGTGGACAAGCCTGTTAACCAGCACGTCTACCTCGATATTCTGGATAATTATGTCCTACCAACTCTGTGGCAATACTATGGAACCGAACCTTGTTGGTACCAGCAATATAATGCACCGAGCCCTAAAGCAAGGACTATTACGGCTTGTTTGGACGATAATTTCGTATCGTGTGTGGACTGGTCAGCACAGAGCCCTGATCTTAATCCCATAGAGTACCTATGGGATGAATTAGAGCGCCGCATAAGAAGTTTGGAACCAAGGCCTACTACTAAGCAACAGTTAGCGAAAGCATTATGTACTGAATGGAAGCGCATACCTATCGCTGTGTTCCAAAATCTTGTCGAAAGCATGTCTCGAAGGGTCAGTGCATGCATTAAAGCCAAAGGCGGGCCGACACTGTACTAACGTATGTCAATTAATGCTGTGTGGTGTTTCACTTCTAGGTGTCCGGTGACTTTTGTCAATATAGTGTATAATGTCTTAGTTAACCTCAACGATTCAAACGTAAGGGCCATTTGAGACGTAACCGCAACGGTTAGAACCTGACGCAATACAAAACGTTCGCAATGTCTTATAGGTAGTTTCAACACACACAGCACAGCGCTCTTTTGTTATGCTAATTGAAGTCTAAGTCAAATAAACATGGACGCTCAGTTACGGGATTGCACTATTGTTGAAAAACGCGCCGTAGTGGGATTTCTTTAGGAAGAGGAAGCGAAACCTGCTAAAATTCACCGAAGGACGCTGGCTCAGTGTGGAAGTGAAAACAGAATGACTCAAAGAAATGTTTATGAATGGGTAGAAATGTTTAAAACAGGAACAGGTTGTAACGTACCAGGAGATGTGACGTACCTGCCAGAAGGACGCACACGACATAAAGGCAGATAGGAATCAGAATAAAATGTCCGCGTAGCTTAACTGGTAGAGTGACTTGTTCCGGAATGAGGGGATCCGGGTTCGAATCCTGGCGTGGACAGAAATGACGGAGAAATTTACTTCGTTGTAATGGCGCCCGAACTATCCGGATGACCCGACCGTTCACAATCTCGCAATGGTGTGATGTTATTTCCACACCGCGAGATAGGAAAAATAAGAGCAGAAAAAATAAGGGGGAGATGATGTAACGTACCAGGAGATGTGACGTACCTGCCAGAAGGACGCACACGACATAAAGGCAGATAGGAATCAGAATAAAATGTCCGCGTAGCTCAACTGGTTATTCCGGAATGAGGGGATCCGGGTTCGAATCCTGGCGTGGACAGAAATGACGGAGAAATTTACTCGTTATAAGGTGTAACCGACGAAACTGGATCTGATCGGTCATCAACATCGCGCACATAAGCCCTAATCGTCAGGATAAATGGCTTAATCAGAGAAGACCGACGAATTACATTGTCCGCTGTTGCTGCACAATTGGATATCAGCTATGGATTCGCACATGCCATCGTGAATGATGACTTGAGGTACCGTAAAGTTTGCGTAAGATGCATACCCAAACAGCTTACTGATCTGCAAAAGCAACAGCACGTGGTGGCAATGCAACAACTGCAGTTTAAACGTCTTCCACATCCTCCTGATAGCCCTGATTTGGCGACGTGAGATTATTACGGTTTCTGTCCACTTAAAGAGGCTCTAAGTGGTTCAACGATCACAGGTTCACTTCTGATGATGAGGTTTCGGAAGCAGTGCAGACCTGGATTCGGAAGTAGCTGAAAAGCTTCTTTTCCTAAGGAATGTAGAAGATTCATTCATTCCTTAGATTCGCTGATTCTAATTCGTTTGGAATTAGAATCAGCGAACATAAAAGGTATACAAGAGACTGAAAAATAACCACTGCCATATAAAGGGAAGTCAAGTTCAAGTCCGCCGATCTTATATGGAACGATCTAAAAAAATTAGCTTCATACTCAACACCCAAATCTACTGCCATTCGCGAAACCTTGGAAATCTTGACCAGCTGTGAGGCTAGCAATGATAGCGTCTCTCTGGAGTTGTCACATATTTAGAATCAATTCTTCACATAATGCTACGTTTTATACCACAGTACCGCGTGCCCAATCAACGTGACCTCGTTTCTACGAAATATCACGTTTGCTCCTATTCATTTATTGTCTAGTCAAGTCACCGCTTTCAAATTGTTGAAACGTTCTATTTTCCAGTTTGCAGTTAGCTGTCTACCTTCCTTGAAAAAGTCATCTGGTTGATGTGCGAAAGCTTGGGAAGTTTTATTTGTATTCTACGCCAAGAAATTTCGGGTTTTTAGAGGAGTGTTCAAATGAAAAGGTACGAAACGACACTGTGGGTATAAATGAAGACTTTATTCAAAGTATACACCATAGGCCGTAGCACAACGATCCCATTGATTAACGAGCCGAATGATTCCTTGTTCCCAGAATTCCTGTGGCCGTGACGAGACCCAGTCCTGCACAGCGTCCTTGAGTTCGTCGTCCGAGTGGAAGCGCTTCCCTTTCAGATGTTTTTTCAAGGGACCAAACACATGGAAATCGCCGGGCGACATGTGGCTGTAGGGCGCATGGTCAAGCTGCTCCCACTGGAACTTGGCCAGTTCCGCGTGTGTGACCCTGGAGACGTGTGGACGCGTGTTATTATGGAGCAGAACCACACCCTCCGCGATGAATAGCGGCCGGTTTAACACCTTCCGCTGTCAGAAATCGGATAACTCCTCGCTGCTCCTCAATCGTCGAATTTTGCAATGTGAACGCCATCTTTTCCTCACACACACTGCCGCGTCAATTGGACGGCGCTCTTTATAAGAGCCTCTGCTCTCTCCTGCGCATGCGGGCACCCGCGCATGCTCCGATCCACGCCGGCGACTCCAAGCGCATCCCTAGATGTGTCGCTACGTTCTCCCATAGCGGCATAGGCAAATATGTTAACGGTTATGTTCTTATGACGTTTCGTACCTTTTCATTTGAACACCCCTAGTAGTATACTATTTTGATGAAGAAGTTAGTTGAACAATAAAAGAATATTTGGAAAAGTGGGATAACCGTTATGTTCATTTACTCACAGTTACCGGTATTATTGGGTATGTTGCCTTTACTTCTCAATTCTCTCTCGTACATCATCAATTCTGTACACAGTGTGCCCGTTAAATAACGAACTGTTTTTTTACGGGACAGCCTTTTGAATAAAAGTAACAAACGCGTATTTATAGTTTTGACCGCTAGGGTGTGCTGTAATCGTGGCACACTTTGAAGTCGGGTGACGCAGCAGTTTTCGCGTAGTCATCGTTTAAGTAAGACTGTGTGATTGGTGCGTGTCAGACGTTTCGTAATGGGACAAAGAGCTGTGATAAAATTTCACTTTAAATTAGACAGAACTCCCAAGAAAGTGTATAAAGACCTAAACACAATTTACGACGACGACCGTCTGAGCCTTGCACAGGCGTTCCGTTGGATTCAACGTTTAAAAATGGGAGGGAATACCTCGAGAGTAAACCACGCTCAGGATGTCCAGTTTGTGCACGGACAAATGAAAATGTGTTAAGGTTGGCGAGCGAAACTGTTGCTCATGAAAGGCGAATAACCATTAGGGTACTTGCTGAATAGCTTGATGTCGGTAAGGAAACGGCCAGAGAAATCTTTGAAAAAGATTTGCCCAAGAGGAAGATTTGTTCGAGGTTTGTGACGCACACGTTTACACACGAATAAAGAGAGCGTAACCTGGGCATCTATGTTTGTCAGGAGGAAACTTAGATAACCATTTTAAGGATCTATGTTTATCAGAAGGGAATTAAGGTAACCATTTTAAGGATAGTGAATCAGAATCATTTTCTCTTTCCTGACACTTTTTTTCGCTATTTTCGATTGCAGCCGGTTAGAGTACCTTGGGCTGCAGAGACGTCGCTAGACTTCGAAATTAGAATGAGCGACGGGTGGTCAAGCATTATTTTTGGTGGGTCAAGCTTGATAGCAACTTTTTATCACGAAACACGGAAAGAACTAATTTTCAATGTTTTATTATTATTATTATTATTATTGAAGGTTTAACCCTTTAACGACCATGACCCTAATATCTTGTATCACTCTAAATACCATAACGCCCGAAACTGTCTGTTCGTTTACTCCTTTGTTTAATAACAACAATAGTGACTGAGGGTGACTCCTGCTGATCCCTCATAGGTTGAGGAAATTTGAAGAACAGATAAAGGTAGGAAATCTGACTCACTTTAGACAGGGGTTTCGGGCGGTTGTGGCCGTTTGTATGAACGGGTGTTTTGGGCGTTGTGATCGTTAAAGGGTTAACGATCGCCGTGAGCAACACAATGGGCTATGATCAGTCGCCTGTCTCTAATTTAAGGAAACTGGTTCCAGGCAAGGGAGAGAGCCCGTGCTGTAAGACAAACACAAGATCCATTCCTCACTGTGGTTCGAACCCGGACTCTTCTCTGACGAATAGTCATAAGCCAGCTTTTAGACCACTTCGCCACCGGGGCGGCGGCTTTAATGCTTTTCACTACCCGCTACAAAGGAATTCGTGCAATCTTCACCCGTTTCACCTGAATACACACACGTACATGGATCTGACTAGTTACGCCGCTGGTGTAAAAATAGAAGTGTTGGTAAAATGTCGCCTTCAACTTTTTGCTTGCTCTGAATGTATTGTCCTAAACTGCTTTTCAAAATTTTCTATTTTTGCTTACGGAAATAGTTCTGTACTTGAACAATTTATTTAAAAGAAAATGTCGTGTTTTTTTTTATTTAAATCAAATTTTAACGTCGTGCCACGCAGATACAATATCTCACCCTTCCTGAACTTCCGTGTTTCCAGCCAGCGACTTTGCCTTGCACTCCTGTCCTACAAAGCAGTCGTTAGCCACTTTCACTGTCGCAGGGAATTTTAAGAGTGCTAGTGTAGCTTTAGACTCCCCTTTTCGTGTTGGAATCCCTTATTTAATAACTGAAACAAACAGCAGAGCAATTAGTAATTATCATCTTTAGTGAATCTCCCCTGACCATACTAACAGGAAAAAGAGGCTTAAACTAAGGATTTAGAAGAGTGGAGAACAATTGAATTTTCATGGCCCTGCTGATGATATTCCGATCCTTTCTACGGAGAAGGAAACAACTCATTTCTTAGGGGGAAATGCGTAGGGCTGCATTAAATAAAACCTAAGACTTGACAAAATGCAGATTACATTTTAAAGTTAAATATACTAAAAAATGGCACATTTTGAACTGGGTGGGCAAGACAACTTTCAGGTTGAGCTCAAGCCCACCCGCACAGCCCCTTGGCGACGTCCCTGTTGGGCTGGCTCTCACTTTCTCTGCTTCGCATCCGAGGGAAAGTTAGATTTATGTGGTCTGTTCCTGTCCGAGAGAGTAACTAGATGATGATTTCTGAGGGCTGAGAGGAGCATCTGCGTCTTCTAGGTATAAGGGGACACTACTTGGGTGTTTCTTTGCCGTAGTTTTGAGTCTCCTGAGCAGATTCTGTTGGAAGCAGCGAAGAAGGGAAGGTGGCGGAAGATTTTTCTCCCGATAGTAAACCGAGATAAGGGGGAAAGGAATGAACGCTGATGATTAGGGAAAGCGAATTCTGGCCGTCAAGAAGAAGATCAACGTGTTAATAATAATAAAGAGAGTGAATGGAAATCCGAACAATGCTTGAGACCTTTCTCATAACATCTGAATGAATACTGTCTTCACCGCAAAAGCAAGTCATTACTTTAGCTGATATTTTATTTTTCTGCTCCAGCTGAATTAAATTCCCGATACAAAAAACTCTCCGGGAGCAGAGCATCAACGAACCCTTCACACAGGGCACTGAAATATAACTGTAACAAGAGCACCGGTTTGCATGTTGTCAGAATTTCGTCCATGCTGTAAATCAAGATCATGATTTGTTGCAAAGAATTGTCGCCGCCCCGGTGGCGCAGTGATCTAAGGCGTTGGCCTCTGATCATTCGTCCGAAGGGGTCCGGGTTCGAATCCCGGTGAGGCATGGATGTTGTGTTTGTCTTACGGCACTGGCTCTCTCCCTTCCCTGGAACCAGTGACCCTAAATTAGGGACGGGCGACTGCTTATAGCCCATTGAGTTGCTCACGGTGGTCGTTAAACCTCCAATCAAAAAAAAAAAAAAAAATTGTCACCACCGGTAATGAAAGTTGGTGTTTTCAGTCTGATCCTGAAATAAAATGCCAGAGCATGGAATGATGTGGAACTTTTCTTCGGCAAAAGAAAGTCCGGTTGCAAAAATAACGTGTCAAGACAATGGACTCTGCTGTAATTGTCCACTGCTGGTTTTTATTTCAGGATCAGACTGAAAACACCAACTTTCATCACCGGTGACAATTCTTGCAACAAATCATGATCTTGCTGTAATTGCCCACTCTGCTGTAATTGTCCACTGTGAATTTGTTCCTGGGGGCACCACGGTGAACAGTCAGTATCATTTAGTAGCAATGCAACGTTTGTACGCTCACATGCAGAGAGTCAGGAAAGAACTATTCCACAAAAACAATTGGTTTCTGTTCACGACGACGCGGCCGCACTTTGTGCGCTGCTTGTAAAGAAGATTCTGGCTTCGAGGTCGATCTGTGTGATCGAACATCCACCCTACTCGCCAGATTTGGCTCCCGCAGACTTTTTCCTCTTTCTAAAGGTGGCTGTGCTTTGAAAGGGGAGCGCTTCAGCGACTGATTTGAGTGGAAGTTGCCGTATGTTAATTGCATCTCCCTCGTGATCCCTGCAAGACCCAGTGGGAAACATTCACTTCTGCTTTTGCAAAGCAGCCAGAACCACAATGATTGCATCTCACTTATCTCGCAATGATTAAATCTCTAAAACACGGGCATGTTACGCAATTGATTGGCTGGTGACAAATGTGTCGATACCCGGCGGTGCATACGCTTTAAGAACAGCAATGATCAGCCGCTCCCAAAGGCAGTCTTCTTTTCGCCCCACCAATGTCACAATTGTGTCTTTAAACCGAATTAAAATCAACTAGTACTTTCATTTATTATGCTTATTTTATTTTATTTTATATTTCCGTTGAAATTCAAAAGCCCTTCTGGTTTGTGATTTCAATCAAACTGTCTGAGAAAGCAGTGAACCATGACTCAGGCTGGAAGTACCACTATTTTTTTTTGTTTACTTTTTTTACCTTTTAGCGGCCGCTTCTTCGACTGTTAGGTCGTGAGGAAAGGATCATTAAGTCCTAAGAAAAAAACTTACGAAATTAAACCTTTTTCCGGAAAAAATGCAAAAGTTTCTTCACTTTCTCTCTCTTTTAATATTTACTGAAACATTAAAAATACACTGCTGGCCATTAAAAGTGCAACACTACAAAATACAAGTGCTATCAAAGCCATATGTTATGTACATAAAGCAGATGATACAAGGGTGAATCGATTACAAATACAACACGGTGATGAGGAAACACATAACAATCAGTATCTGGTGTAGCCACCCTGGGCGGTAATTACAGCTGCTACCCGGCATCGAGAGGAAGAGACGTTGGATGTGGGTTTGGGGAATGTCCGTCCACGCAACTTCGGTATGATGCCACAGTTCCTCCGATGTAGCCTGGGATGGTCGCTGGCATGCCAGTCCGGCGATCATGGACGACACATGTTCAATAAGTGACATGTACGGGGACCACGCGGGCCGAGGAAGATGTGGCACATGGTAGCGATCCAGGACATCTTGGACGTTGCGTGCCACATGCGGTCACGCACTATTCTGTTGCTAATGGCACCAGACAGTCCTTGAAGATATGGTACAACAACAGGCTCCAACACCTCAGTGATATGATGGCAGTTAAACGTGCCGGTAATGCGGACAAGGTGCGTGCGAGAGTGGAATCAATGGCATCCGATACCATAACACCGGATGCTGGGACGGTATAGCACAGAATAATGCAGGACTCCCTCAGCCGGTCGCTGCGGTACCGCCATACGTGGTTTCACCCATCATGGTGCTGCAAATTCAAGCGGGATTCGTCGGATAACACGATGCCTTGCCTTTCGCTCCTCCATGTGCGACCGTCTTGGCACCATTGCAGTCGCAGACGCCGGTATTGTGCAGTCAAAGGTACGTGAAGCGATCGGCGCCGTGCAGAAATGACCCTCTGCTGCAAATGACGTCGACCCGTCCGTGCGGAGGCTGATCCACACGCCCGAACTCTTGAGCTACGATGGTCGATGCGCACACCACCCGAACTGTTGAGCTACGATGGTCGATGTGGCTGTGCGATCCGTCAGAGCCATGCGCACCAGATGTCGGTTCTCTCGTCATGTGGTGTGACGGGGCATTTGGGATCCTGCACGTCGATGTGTTCGTTTCTCCGCTACCCGCTGACGCCATATTCTCTCCACCATGGCAGCATGCCGTCCCACACGATCACAGATGTCTGGAAGTGATAATCCGAAATCCCGATGTGCCACGATTCTCCCGCGATCGAAGTCGGAAATCTGCTGGTAGAGGTGCCGGTTGTCTTCGACGGGGCAGGCTGCAGCTGTTCGTGGCCAGGAACGACGAGCAAACACACTTCGAGTGCTTAACACCAGCTCCTCGAACACCCCTCTTATACGTCTTCCAGGTGGCGTTACGGTCCCACATGATTTCCATATGTGCTGCCCCGATTAATCATTTGCAGGTGCGCCCGTGTTCTGCTCTTCTGCTATATTTCAACACCCTGGGATCCCATATTCCTGGTGTCGCACTTTTAATGGCCAGCCATGTATATACAACTGTTTGTGAAATTTGCACCACCATGAAGGACTGCTGGTATTAGCTTGAAATTTACAGGATATGTACAACAGGTTGGGTCGTGTTGTAACGTATACTCTAGATTCACTTTCCTTTTGTTTTTTACTATCTCTGGTTATTTTATTTTCCTATGTAAATTATCTTCTTACTGAACGAGATGTTATTTCTCCCGCTGAATGAGATCTGGCAATGAGTGTAAGTCATGACGTGGTGGTAGCCAGTATAAATAGGTGCGTTCAACGATACCTAGGGAGAGCGGTTGTTTATGTGCGAGAGAGCTGTTGTTTATGTGTCAGAGAGCTTTTTGTTGATGTGCGTAGGAAGAGTTGTTGTTGTATGGTGAGAGCTTTGTTTCGTGTGTAAAGAGATCTTCGTTTATGTGAGAGCCAGATATCGAGTAGTTGTGTGACCGATGAAGTGAGTGTGGATAAATAACAGAAGTTTGCCTAATAAAAGATTGTCTTAGTAAGTACGTCTTTCTCAGTTCATAGTTTTGTCAGACCTCTGTCTGGCTGTTAGGTTTATTTCATTAGTTGATTATTATTAACAACCAGCATAAGACTTTATTCATCTTAAATTACTACTACAACATTACTAGCAGTTAAAAGCTTGTTCATTATTATTACTACACTACTTGCAGGAAAGTTTATTCATGATATAATTAATAACACAACAACCATTAGTAGAAGTTGAATTCATTATAATTTAGAAGAAAGCGGAATTCATTATAGTGTGCAAATGACTGCAATATCAGTGAAAATGCACGTGCGGTTTCGGAACAACGCAGCGCCCTCTGAACTGTCCGGTTTTGGGTATAAAGAGCCGGCTCAAACGAGATGCTGCAATCAGTGAAGAGCTGATATTGAGTCGAAAGGCTGTTTCCTTTGTCTCGCTATGCCCCGTCGCCAAAGAAGATCGCATTACATATGAACACCTGACTGACATTGATCGAGGAAGGATTGTTGAAAGGACAGAGGCTGAATTTTCCTGCCGTGAAATGGCCACACGTGCTGGGCGAAACTCCTGTGCAATGATGCGAACGCGGTGTCAATGGACAAATGAAACCAGATGAGACTCGGACGCACAGGAATTCCGGAAATGGGCCTCAAAATCTCACACGGAATGTCAGACACATCTACCGCATGGCAGTGACCGATCGCACAGCGGCATCCACGGTGCTAGTGCAGCAGTGGAGCACTGTCACAGGTCAAGCTTTGCCCTCCAGCACAGTTCGACGTCGTCTGCATAACAGAGGACTGGTCACTAGCAGCCCATTGATGCGCATTCCTTTGACCCTCAACTACAGACGCCTCAGCTGGCAATAGGGTCTCGAGCACAGACGGCGCGCTGATTGGCAACAGGCCGTTTTGCTCCGACGAGTCACGATTCATCTTGATGCATCACGGTGGTCTCATACTTTTTCGTATTTTGTCCGTCCGTCAGTCTGTGGACACCATATCTCTGCAACAAAGAGTCTGATTTAAAAACTTCGTTTTGCATTGGAAAGCTTGAAATGTGCGAATGATGCTCCTTGCCTTCGTGGGGGGGTCGATGCAAATCTTCGCCGCTAGAGGGCGTAAATATAGATTATATCGAATTAAAAATACATTCTGTTGCACATAATTGCTTCTAAATATCCCATTGAAGAAAAATATTTCTTCCATTCAATGCCCTTTAAAACGGAGGCTATTTTGGGCACAGTTCCGCTTTCAAATAATGCATACATTTTTCGCTAGGAGGTGTAAAGATAACCTGTTAAAATAGCTCACTGTTTTCCCACCAGCGAGCATAGATGCATATCTCATTTTTGTCTATACCTCTGCTTCTAAAAGTCCTACTTGAAGAATTCTTCCTTTGTTGCAGAGCGTTTCCAATGCAAAATGTTTCTCTTACAGTTTTAAAATTTTGGAGTTATGCATAGATTTTCCGGGGTAGGGGCGCAACGGTAAGCTGCGTTTTCCCCAATATTTCTGCTTCTAAAACTCCGCTTTGAAAACTTCTTCCTGCATCGGATAGAGCTTTTGACGAGAAATGTTTTGCATGTAATTTTTAATTTTTGATAAATAATAGTTTGGCCATCAGGGTGCGTAAATGTTTATTTCTGCTTGTAATGTATTTGTAGCACAATTTAAGCTTGTGAAACTCAGTTGAAAAAATTATTTCGTAGACTGATACAGCTCACCTCGGAAAACCTTTTTGGGAATATCTCCTGCTTAAAATAGTACATCGCTTTGCCGCCAGAGGGACGTAGACTTATATCTTACTTTTGTCGGTATCTCTGCTTCTAATAGTCCGATGTGAGAAATTCTTTTTTGTTGGAGAGTGTTTCATCTGCAAAATATTTGTCATATAGTTTCAGAATTTTCAAGTAGTGCATAGATTTTCCGATTTTAGGTGGCGTAAAGGTAAACCCTGTTTTCTAGGATGTCTCTGCTTTTAAAACTCCTATTTCATAAGTTCTTCCTGCAGCCGATGCAGCATCTGATATGAAAAGTTCTGATTATAATTTTTGATTTTTGATAAAGAATATTTTAGCCACCAGGGGCGTAAGAATTTATTTCTGCTTCTGATGTATTTGCAGCAAGATCTGATCTTCTGAAAACTCGATTAAGGAAATTCTTTCGTGGACCGATACCGCTCATGTCGGAAAACCTTTTCAAAATACTTTCTTAAAATAATGCATAGCTTTTCCGCCAGGAGACGTAGATGTGTAACCTATTTTTGTCGATATATCTGTTTCTAATGGTCCGATTTTGAAAATTCTTTCTTTGTTGGAGAGCGTTTTTGCAGCGAAATGTTTCTTTGTAACGTATACTCTATATTCACTTGCCTTTTGATTTTACTATCTCTGGTTATTTTGTTTTACTATGTAAATTATCTTCTTACTGAACGAAATATTATTTCACCCGCTGAATGAGATCTGGCAATGAGTGTAAGTCATGACGTGGTGGTAGCTAGTATATAGGCGCGTTCATCGAGACTTAGCCAGAGCTTTTGTTGTTGTTATGAGAGAGCGTTGTTGTTTACGGAGAGCGTTTATAATACGAGGAGAGATTGTGTTGTTATGAGGAGAGATTCTTCATTAGTGTAAAACAAGTTGTGTGTGTGCTTTAGTTGACCAAAAGTCTTATAATAAAGAAGTTGCAGTAAGTACGTCTTTCTCAATTAATAGTTTTTGTCAGACCTCTGTCTGGCTGTTAGGTTTATAACAATTTATTCATTACCATAAATAACCAGCGTTAAGACTTTGTTTACGTTCGTAATTAACTAGTAACAACACCCTTTTGAATTCACTATTTTGAAGCTTAGTACAAGTATATCATTAGCTAGCTGGTAGGAAGAGCATCATTCATAATAATTAGCTTAGCGGAAAGAAAATAAAGCTAATTCATTATATCTTATACAATTTATTATTTTTCTTAGCGCACACGTTTGCCACTAGAGGGCTTAAGTTCACGTTTCCGTTTACTGCAATATCTTCGGAACTAAAAACCCGATTAAAAAGCCGTTTTTCAATCAGGTGCTACTAACTATGGAAACTCTGTATATTTTCTTCCCAAAATAACGCACGATTTCGCCGCTAGGCGGCGTCAGTGTTTATTCTGTTTTTCTCAATATCTATACTTCTACATGTGTCATTTAAAAATTTCTTTCAAGACCAGATGTCATTTATCATGTGCAACACTTTTGGTTAGTATTTAAGGAGCTTTATAGTTTACAGTTCTGTCGCTAGGTGGGGTTTTTGTACTTCTGCTGCAGCTGTATCTCCGCTTCTGAAAACCCGATCGAGAAATTCCTTTTTTACTGCACGCCGTTTGCCACAATAGAGATGTGGAGCATTATTGTCTTTAAATGATGCACAGATTTCCTGCTGTAGGGCGTAAAGGTCGAAACCTTTTTCTCGCTATCTGTGCTTCCGGTAGATGTATTTGAAAAGTTAGTTTTCCTTTGCATAGCTTTTCTCATGAAGAATATTTTTTCGCCCATTTACAACAATTTCATTATGCAAAATTTTTCCGCTAGAAGGCGTAAATTATACACTCATTGTCACAAAAACCCTCCACCCGGAACCAATTTGCCATAACCGCACCAAGACAAAAACCGTGCGATTAACGCGAAACTCGGCGAATAGCTACGGGAAGGGCAGACATGAAAATGTTTAAAGTTTCGTGCGATTCCGCATGCCCGTCCGTCCAAAATCAGAGCTGCAATCGCAATCCATGAGGTTTATAAGGCTGCGCCCAGGGCACTCCACATTCGTGACAAAGTGCACGGTAAGAGTCAGATGAGATCCCTGAGCAATAGACATGCAGAGGAGCCACCGTAGATGTGCGCACGGGCAACTGACGGAGTTTGAACGAGGTCGTATCGTTTAGATGAGAGAGGCTAGGTGGCCAGCGTGTCGAATCGGCAGCCATTTCGGCCGTTCGGACAGTACGGTGCAATCGTGTTGGGAGCAATGGACACGGGAAGGCATCCAGACACGTGGACTGGCTCTGGATGACCGAGACATACCACCAGCAGAGAGGACCGTAAGGTAGTGAGAGCGGCACGCACAGATGCAACGACGTCCTTGTCCAAAATCCAAAGCATATGGCGGCTGTACCAGGGACTCCTGTATCAGCCAGAACCATTTCCGGACGCCTTGCAGAGGCGAAATTGCACTCTCGACGGCCTTTACGTTTTCTGCCATTAACACCTGACCATCGTCGGCGTCGATTGCTGTGGTGTCAGTAACGAGCAACGTGGAATTCTACGGACAGGCAACGTGTAGTGTTCAGCGACGAATCCAGCTTCTGTATGGGAACGGACGACCACCGTGTCAGAGTGTGGAGGTGTGGAGAACCGCAGGTGAGCGCATTAATCCCAACATCACTGTACAGCGGCACACGTTCCGAACTGCAGACGTGATGGCCTGGGAGGTCATCGCGTATGACAGCCGGACTTCCTTCGCAGTGATCCGAGGGGCGTTGACAGCCGAGCGCTACATACAGAACATCCTGCGGCCCCATTGCTGCTTTTCCTGGCGGTGAGACCCCAAGCCATTTTCCAACAAGATAGCGCTCGTCCGCTCACGGCTGGGGTTTCCCAGGACTGTCTAGGTCATGCTTCGACGCTTCCGTGGCCTGCCAGATTGCCTGATCTCCCGCCCGTCGAGCACGTGTAGGATCAGATGGGACCTCAGCTTTCTCCATGTTCCAGTGTTCGTGATTTAGAGCGTCAGTTGCAAGAAGTGTGGGACAATCTGTCCCAGGATAACAAATGGCGTCTCTTTGAGCCGGACCGTATCGCAGCATGTATCCCAGCCCGAAGCGGTCCTACACGGTGCTAACGCTGACCAGCCGGAATGTGTACCGTATGTCCGCGGGAAATCGTCGTGCTGCTGTGATATTGTAATCACTTCTGTCCTCGGTATGTACCATCTCACTACTAAAATCTCATTTCAATCCTACGCCTCCTTCTTGGTGCGTGGATTTGTATGACAATGAGTGTATTATGTTTCCTCCTATACATTTCCCTTTAACTTTTCGATTTGAAAATCATTTGTTTCCGATACCTTGCTTCTGCTGTGAGAAACTCTTTGTGTGCCATTTGTTAGTTTTCGAAACATTCTTTTTAGCTGCTGTTGTAAGTAAGTAGCTGTTTCTATTTCTGGATGTTTTATCGATTGTAGAAATCCGGTAGATTTTTTTCTGACCCGTAGCATTGACTTTGAATAACTTTGTTAAATTTAATTCGCATCGGAAGGTATTCAAAAGACGTGCTCATTCAACTAAAACATTCGGTGTCATCTTTCTTGCGGTTTTTTTTTTTTTGCTGATGATTGCCTGTATTACGCAGAGAAGAAAAAGACGTGGTCATTAATTTCGAAATCGTTTCCTACGTAAATGGGAAGTTTGTATTTCTAATAGAAAGTTATCGGTTATCGAAGTTGCTAAGAAGAAATCTTGTGCCTGCCATCCTTGTCGGTCATTTTGGAAGGGAGAAAACGCGGGATTTCCGTTGACTTTCTCTACGTTGTCAAGCATGTTGTGTAGTACGACGGAGCAAATATTCCACTTTCTGTTTTTCATTGTCAGGTTTAATCTTAAAATGACTCGGCTAGAAGCCAATGCGTTTGATACCTCGGACACCATAACAGCTCTATCCTGTGTGACGTATTCTTTTTGTAAGAAACAAAGGAGGAAACAAAGTTCACGGAATAAACTAAAAATTAAAAATGTGTGCTTATGAATTAATGAGATGACAAATAACAGAAATGCACAACGAGAGGGCGCTAATACTGCTCCTATTTTTTTTTTTCGTTCCTCAAAAATTTATGTGCGCTTTTACCACACATTCTCTACCGGGCGAATTCCTTGTCCTGTCGCTATTACTTTTGATATCAGAATCAAATTTGCCTTTTGAAGCTTCTCTGAGATGTTTAGTTTAGTTTCCTGCAGTTTATTTGCCATGATACCCACAGTTAAGAACATGCACTGCAAATCCTTGATAAGGTCAGGTGATGCGTAACATCGCAGCCTCTCCTTGACAAATGTCAACCCCGCCTTCTTGTGGTGCATCCTGTCCCCACTAAAGGGGCTCTGACGACCGCCAATAGCGGTATAACTATATAATCGGGATTAGAGGAAATGCTATCCCACACTCACCAACCCGCTTGGCCAGCGTGGTGAGTTATGGCCAAACCCCTCCAAAATGACTCCACAACTTAAATCTTGGCCCTTAGTCTCCGGCAGCTGGAATGTACCTGGCCAAGGTAGCGGCCAGTGCGACATGAAGGCAGAGGGTGCTAAGAATCCCTGGAGGACCGGACTAGGCTGCCATCTGATGCTGACCTTGGTTGCGTGTAATGGACGCTCCCTATCTTCTGATTCAAGGCTTCTTGAATTGGAAGAGGAACTACAAAGGATCAAGTGGGACATCGTCGGGCTAAGTGAGGTAAGGAGAAAAGGAGAAGATCTCATTGAACTGAAAAGTGGACATCCCTTCTACTATCGTGGGACAGATACTGGCAGAACTAGTGGTGTTGGATTTATAATAAACAAGAAATTGAAGGATAAAGTTGTAGAAGTTGAAAGTTCCTCTGACAGAGCAGCACGACTCGTTATCCAACTCTCTAGAAGATACCAGGCTCAGATTATTCAAACTTATGCACCCACCACAAGTCATCCTGAAGAAGAAATTGAAGAATTTTATGAGAAAATTCGTCATCTAATAATAAAGGTAAGCAGCACTTGAAGATAATTATGGGAGATTTCAATGCAAAAATAGGGCAACGGCAACAGAATGAAACTTCAGTAGGTAAATTCGGGCACGGCAACAGAAACCAGCGTGGAAATACTCTCGTTGAGTTTGCAGAGGCAGAAGGGTTTTTCATCTTGAACTCCTTTTTCAAGAAAAAGCCACACAGGAAATGGACATGGAGACATCCAAATGGGACGACAAGTGAAATTGATTTTATTATGTGTAATAAAAAATTCGTCATAGAAGACTGCAGTGTGCTAAACAAGTTCAACACAGGTAGTGACCATAGATTGGTGAGATGTAAGATGCACCTCAACACTAAACTCGAATGTGGCAAGCTCATAAGACAAACAAAATGTATTGACATAAACAACCTTAAAATAAACCATAATACCTTCAAGCTGGAACTGAAGAACAGATTATTCTCTGCTTTAGGGAGCTTAACATCGGACGAAGTGGATATTTCTGAAGTTAAAAGAAAAGTAACCAAAGCTCTTACGGAAACAGCAACAAAATTAGCTGGGTCTAAGAACAAGTTGCATGTGAGCAAATTATCAGGAAAAACCAAAATGTTGATGCAAAAAAGAAGAGAGCTTTGGACAACTAAAAAAGATGTGACCTCCAAAGTGGAATATATATAGCTATGCAAGACAGTACGAAAAAGTATCACTGAAGACGTAAGGAAATTCAACTGCGAACTAGTGAGGAAAGCAATTGAGAACAACCAAAGCCTAAAGATAGCAAAGAGACATCTCAGTAAGGGAAGAAAACAGATTATGGCACTGAGGAAAGAAGATGGTTCTGTAACAAGAAATAGAGGCGAAATTTTGACAAGAGTGAAAGATTTCTACTCCAAATTATATGAAAGGGATGACGCATGTACTCCAGACATCGTGAACGGCATCAGTACCAGAGTTCTTTCAGTCCTCACAGCAGAAGTTGCACATGCAATCAAGTACATGAAGCGGGGAAAAGCTCCAGGAGAAGATGAAATTACTGTAGACATCATACAAGAAGCAAGTGGAGAAATCGAAACAGTACTCGCCCAAATTTTCACTCGATGCCTTAATGAAGCGAAGACTCCTGAGTATTGGAACAACGTTACAATGATCCTGCTACATAAAAAATGTGACATTGAGGATCTCAGTAACTACAGACCTATCAGCCTCCTCTCAGTGGTTTATAAAATCTTCACTAAAGTTCTTTCACACAGCTTGAAGGTAACACTGGACATGGCTCAACCGAGAGAACAAGCTGAATTCAGGAGTGGCTTCAGCACAATAGAGCATATCCACGTACTGAGAGAACTAATTGAAAGAGCGAGGGAATATGAACTTCCATTGTGCATGGCTTTTATCGATTATGAAAAAGCCTTTGTTTCGGTGAAACCATCAGCAATTGCAATGGCTCTGAAATCCTGCGGTATTGAAGATGCATACGTTAATATTATTAATAACATCTATGAAAATGTAAGTGCAAAGATTCGGCTGTTTGAAAATACAACACACATAAAAATTGGAAAGGGAGTGAGACAAGGTGACACCATATCTGCGAAGCTCTCTAATGCCACTTTCGAAAATGTCTTTCAATCACTGAACTGGGAAAACAAAGGGATAAAGATTAATGGAGATTATCTAACCACCTTCGTTTTGCTGATGACGTAGTCAATTTTGCAACTACCCCATCAGAGCTGCAGAGTATAATCCAGGAACTTGCTGACAAGAGTAAAGAAATGTTATTAAAAATGAACTTTCAGAAGACAAAAGTGATGTTCAATGCTTTTACAAGAAATGAAGATTTATCGATTGATGGAGAAAAGCTGGAGATAACAGACACGTACGTTTATCTTGGACAGCAGATATCAAGTGAGGGTCACATTGATGAAGAAATTGATCGGCGTACAAAACTTGCCTGGAGAGCTTTTGGAAGAAACAGCATAATTTTCAAGAGCAATATGCCATTATGTCTTAAAAGAAAAGTGTTTGATCAATGCATCCTTCCTGTGCTTACGTATGGTGCAGAGACGTGGACCTTAACTTAAAGATACATACAAAGGCTGCAGACAACTCAAAGTAGTATGGAGAGGAGCATGCTTGGTGTAACCAGGAGAGATAAGAAGAGGAACTCGTGGATCAGAAAAATGACAAGAGTGGAAGACATCATGATCAGAGTAAATTCCCTGAAATGGCAATGGGCTGGACATACTGCCAGAAGGACAGACCATCGATGGACAGTAGAAATTTTACTTTGGATTCCAAGAGACAGGAAAAGACCCAGAAGAAGACCACATGGGAGATGGGTGGATGAAATTCGAAAGTATGCGGGAGTGACATGGAGGACACTGGCACAAGAGAGACCGTTGTGGGGGAAACTTGGGGAAACCTTCGTCCAGCAGTGGATTGATAATGGTTGACAATGATGATGATGATGAAACAACCTAAATAAAATCACATTATAAGCCATTAAAAAACGCATATTAAAACATCCATAGTGGAACATAGCAGGGAACCAGGGAAATGTTTGATGTTAGTTTGACTAGCACCTAGTCTCTAAAGAATGAAAAATGGCAAATCAAGTAATTACATATTTTTTAACTTATATACACAAAATCGCAATACAATATAATTGAAGTTTATGTAAATAAAAACATGATATTGCTTTAGTGGGGTTTTTTAAATAATGCGAAACTGGCAAGTGATTTTATATAAATCAGTAACCCATTCCAGAGCCGAGGGCAATAAGCATTCATATTAAAATACTGCTCATTTGTACGAGTCCTGGGAATTAAAATGTTATCACACCCACGTGTTTGCTAACTGCGTGCAGGATAACATGTATTTATTAGATTGAGATGTTTATTGGCATAATCACGCTCATGCAATAACAACATCAGCCGATAACCATATAATTTTCAAAGATGAATAATTTCTAACTACTGAACGGGATCTCCACATGTTGTTTTCCAATTTTTTCGAACTTTGAAATCTGCTGAAGCGGCCTTTAACTGTTGCTGTCCTCGGATATTTTATTTCTTCCGGGAACTTATCGATTTGCACGGAGTATGTAAATGCATGCATACATCACATATAGAGAGAGAAATAATAATTCTGCAATCTCATTCTTTATTGGTTCCTTTTTTTATTTCAGAGATCAACAACAATCCGCTGACACAAGGAGGCCATAAAGACAAAGGGACATCAGAGAGTTCTCCTTCAGACAAAGGCGACAATGGAAAGGATGAAGTAGTATCTTGTCCATCTGCGCGGTCCACTCCAGAGCGTGATATTGTCAATAACCGATCTCCCCAGAGAAGCACCTCTCAGAACAACGCCACATCAACAGCCAACAGTCTCACCGAAGGACACATAGAAGATGAATGGAAACCTTGGACCCCAAAGATCAATAGCAATTACTTGGTCGAAAGGTAAATTCTAATGTAATATCTTAGACTTTTACCAATTTCAGAAATACATGCTTAAATGAAGTAAAATTCATGTTTGATTTATTCTTTTTAAATATTTTATTGATCACATTTTGTTTGCTTTGATTGTCAAATGTATATTTAGGTGTATATTGTCACATCAAAAATGAATTAACTCTTTAAGCGGCCAATGCACCTGAACCAAATGGAGCCAAAAAGTTACATCTCTCCCGAGCTTTCTAATGCGCTAGTTCATTCTTTCCAGCTGTGCTGGGCACACTTCATAGACATTGAATATACACTGAAGAGCAATGGAATTAGAGTCTAATTACGTGTAGCACCATCTTTCGCCCTGATGACGCCGGCGATTCGTCTCGGCATTAACTCGACAAGACACCGGAAGCGTTGGGAAGCCATACGGATCCACGACCCCTGAACAAGCTCCCACAGTTAACGAAGATTTGATGGAGGGGAGTCAGAGCCTCGAACATCTCTCTCGATGGCATCCCAGATGTGCTCGATGGGATTGAGGTCAGGTGACTTAGCTGGCCAAGGAAGCGAGGTCACGTCGGTGGAGTGCTCATCCAACCATTAGGATACAATTCGGGAGCGATGGCACGGTGCATTTTCTTGTTGGAGGATGAGGTCCCCAGTGGGATGTTGAAGACGCACAAACGGGAGCAAATGGTCGTCCAGGATATCCCGGTAATGTTGACCTGTGAGGGACGATGTCACACGTACCAGGGGGTCCGATTTCAGTCCACGTAAGCAGTCCCCAGACGAAAATGCCACACACACACACCCTCCCCAGCTTGAAGAGTACCCTGCTGGCAAGAAGGATCCGTCGCTTCATGTGGTTTGCGCCGTACTCGTATCCTGCCATCCGCACGTATCAACGTGAATCTCGGCTCATCAGTTCAGACAACATTTTCCCACATGTCTAGGGTCCAGTGGCGATGTTCCCGCGCCCATGCTTATCTTTGCACCCTGTGATGTGCGGTCAGCAACGGTACCCTCGTGGGACAATGGCTTCTGTACCCCATAGCGAGGAGATGGTTCTGGATGGTTTGGCTGTTTACACGTTTTTGTGCACCAGCGTTAAATTGCCGAGTGATTTCTTGCACTGTGGTCCGTCTATCCGCTGTTACAATGCGAGCTAGCCGACGATGACCCCGCTGATCCACTCGCTGTTGTCCACGGCAGTTAGCCTTTGCAGGGATGGTTTTACCGGATTCGATGTACTCACGGTGCACCCGTGACACAGTGGCTCGTGAAAATCCCAGTGCCTGCACGACTTCCGAGATGGAGTGACCCATTCGTCGGGCCCCGACAATTTGTCCGCGATCAAATGCGCTTAGATCCTTCGTCTTACCCATAGTGCGTCTGAATCTTACTGATTCCCATCGCATCACACCTTATATTGTCGGATCGCTGCATACGTTATGTCGTTTCCGTGTTTCCGTTTACAGGGCCGCCCACAGCGCTTCATTTGCATAACGCCAGCGGTCTCTAATTCAGTTGCTCTTCAGTGTACACTGTTAAATATCTTGCAGTAGGTTGCACCAAAAAGTGGTTCTACCCTAGCTGCACCACTTTTGGGGAAAAGATACACCACCGTGTGGTGCAAACAAAACCCAACAACATGATGCAAACTTACACCTTAACGCGTGGTGCAACCTTGTACCATATCGTACAGCAAAGTTGCACAATTTTGTTGGATTTTGTTTGCACCACACAGTGGTACATCTTTTCTCAGGAAGTGGTGCAGCTGGCGTAACACCACTTTTTGGTGCGACCTACCACAAAATTTTTAACAGTGTATATTCACGGAAGCGTCAACATTACTGATCGCTGAGCGGAATATTTCCAGTATTGTTAACCGTAAAAGGAAATTTCGTTTGATGCGTGTTTTAATACAGTGACTTCCGTTAAACGGAAGAATGATCCTTGGCCATTTTAATGCGCAGCAAACACGACTTATTTCAATGGAATTCCCACCAGTGCGTCATAGACTAAATAATGTTGATGGCGGAAAAAATTATTTTTTGTTCCGTCGATTTTGACTAACAGTCTATTGTATTCCTTTCATACTCCCTAGCGAAGCCGGAATAGCAAATATTTCATTTTCTACCAAAAATCTGTTTCTGGGAATTTGAGTCAACCCTTCTATTTAAAATGAGAAAGCGATATGTGTGCCCCATTTTCTCTTGGCAAGAAGGAATTAAAGAGTTTTCCCAATTTTTGGCAAATAAAATTGTCTATACATTCACGTTAGAATCTAAGGTAAGAAGTAGAAAACCCCATGCAAATTTAGTTGGTAATTCGATCCCTATTTGCAGTGTTTGTTTCGCACGGTACAAAGTGCTTCCTACCACGTTTCACCATGTCCAGTTTCCTTTGACAAACACACGCGCGCGTGTTCTCCGTGGTCATACCGCAACGTTCCTAAGTTTTAAGTGAACTCCAGCATTTTCAATCCAATGCATAGTTTAATGTTTAAAAGCGGGACTACTGCTTTCCAATATTGAATACCGCATGTGTTTCCTTTCATAACTCCAACATGTAACATCTCTGTTGTCGGCAGTTCCGCCCATCATAAGTGCTCCCTTCAACTTCAACATGAATTAGGGGACTGTGGTATTGACGTGCCACGAAAAGCTTGCATATATTTGTGTAAGTTCTGCCTCAAATACTAATGGTGCAACTCGGATCGCCGTTCAAGTGCGAGATTTAGCATAAGTTTACATAGTGCGTTTGGCTTTCAAGAGTAGACGAGGAAATTTAGATACCCGATTATCACATTGCACCCTTGTAGCTGTTATGCGCACTGCTACTGACACGACAGTTTTGGGGAAGTCGCTAAATCTCAGAGAGAAAGATGTTTGTCGTTGTTGGGGCAGGGAATTCAAACATTCATGTGTCAGATGGTAGTGTCAGGTTAACTGTTAATAGTAATTGCCTCAGACAAAGGAACTGGCTCGCATTGACAGAGTTGTGTCATCCGATACTCTCTCTGTAGCTCGCTCGATCTTACTTTCCTTTGTCATTTTACTTCTTAGGGTCATCCTTTGTTTTCCGACATATTATCCTCATAGTTTCTCTGTAGTTTACTTCACTTGAGCTTTTCACTCCCTTTCTTTTGAACTTTTACATAGTCCTTCAATCTGCGCCATTAATATAGCTCTTTCATTATTTTGTGACTTCATGTGTATTTTTGTTTACGGCCTATATATTTCGTTGTCTGTCTGTTCTCTCTTAATCTGCCTGTTTAAGTAGGTAGGTAGGTCGGGCAGTGTATTGTAAAGGTAATTATGTAATTTACATTGTGCAGATCTGGAAAAACATCGTTTGCCTGAGGAAGTTATTATGATATTTAGCAGCTTGGTTTAATGATCTTTAAATTTAATTACTGCGTAGTTCCATGCTGAATTTTTCAAGGATTTGATGTCAAGCGAATTATTCAAAAAAGATTATTTTAAATAACTTGTCTTCTTAAATAAACTAATTTATTTTATGTAAAGTCATGAAATATTAGGGACGGTATGTTCATTCAGATTCGATCACTTTGTATAAAAATGTTTTTCTTGTATAAAGGTTTGGCAGAGATGCAGTATTTCAAAAAACACGTAGATGTCTGTATAAGAATCCTTAAGGGCTGTTTTCAGTGACGCAATATTTGCCCATTTTTTTATTTGTCAAAAGCATAATCCCTTTCTAATTGCTTTTGCTTTGAATATTTCAATATTCACTTCGCAGTATGGTACAAAATCAATTTCATCATTCTCTGAAGAAAAATGTTGTCTCTGCTGTTTTCAGTAGCACAATGTTTTCGCTTTTTTATTTGCCGATAGCAAAATCTCTTTCTGACTTTTTGCGTTGAATGTTTCAAGTTTCGCTTCGCTGTCAGGTTTAAAACTTCACTGGTTTCTGAAGCAACACATTAAGTGTCTTAAAGGTTGAAGAAAACAACGTTTAGTAATAAATAATTTAATTTTTCTTTTCGGCTATGGTTTCGCTGCTCTTTGACCCATCCACCTCAAGATGAATGGCAGGTAAATATCAAAATTTTTCGCAACTTGTCAGTGACATGACATCCATTCTATTGGGTTGATGCGTATGTTCAGGCCATTTTTTTCACCACATACAGGAATGTGTTACATCAGAAAGGAAAACGGAATCAATCAACTATATACCTCCCCCCCTCATTGTTTGCGATAGTGTCCCAATGTCTGGATAGGTCTGCAATGCCCTTCTTGAAAAACGTGCAAGTTTTGCTGCGAAGAAATCATCAACGGAATTCTGGAGATCAACATCATTGTTGAACGTTCTGCCACGGAGTGTATTCGACAGAGATCGAAACAGGTGATAGTTTGAAGGGGTGACATCTGGGGAATAGACCGGATGTGGAAGGATCTCCAATTTCATGTCCTTAAGGGCCATTTTCCTCATGTCTGGACTGTGAGGACGTGCATTATCATGTTGGAGAAGGACACCATGGCACCGATGTGGCCGTTTTTGCTGAATTGTTCCCTCCACACGGCGGAGTTGCTCACAATAGAGTGCAGCGTTGATGGTCCGATTCCACGACAGCATTTCCCAGTGAATAATGCCATCCATGTCCCACCAGACACACAACATTATCTTCGCAGGATGAAGGTCATCTTTCGGACGTGGTGTGGGCGTCTTGCTTGGGCTTAACCATTCCCTCAGGTGAATTCACGTACAGGCACCACTTTTCATCTCCAGTAATAATACGTGGCCGAAAGGGTTTGTGCTGCTGAGAACATTCGCGATAGCAGGCGAGCAAGGAACCACATATGGCAACGCGCTGATTCTTGTTGTCCTCAGTGAGAGTGTGAGGCACCCAAGATCCCGATTTCTGGACCTTTCCCATACGTTCCAGGTGTCGCACCACTGTGGCCTGATCACAGTCCATCTCAGACGCCAATTCGGCCGTGGGTGACCTAGTGGGTAACGTTCGTGACTGCCACGGAGAGGACCTCAGGTTCGATCCCAGGCAGGTACGAACGCTCGAGCCACTAAATATCCCCCGTGCGTCGGATGGGCACGTTAAGCCGTCGGACCCCGGGTAATGCCCCCCCCCGGTAGTAAAGAAGGGCGTCTTCTACCTCGCTTCCGTTTCACTTTCCTATCGGGCACTCTATCCCAAATCTCCTACCTTCCTATTTCTAAGGGGTGTTTGAGACCTGGGGTCAGACACTCCCTTTCTAAATCCTCTATGATCATTTGATCAGTCGCCAAAAGCGTGTGGTTTGACGCGGATCCAAGTGGATGAGATGGTTCAAACGATCCTCATCAAAGTGAGATGGACGATCTAAGCGTGGAGATTCGAGGTCAAAATTGCCACCTCGGAACCGCTCAAACCATTTGAGGACTGTCCTCGGAGTAATAGCATCCTCCCTATACACAGCACAAATTTGTTGAGTAGCCTCGGCGGCTGTGGACCCCTTGTTAAACTTGTAGAGGAGCAGATGTCGGAAATGTTCATTCCTTTCTGCTTGACACTCCATACTTCTGGAGCTGAAAACCAAAAAACCATTGGCCACTATCGCACAACGCAATATGATTTAGATACACGATATTACTGGCTACATTTTGATATGCAACTGGCCATCTGCATCGTCACTACTGACCTGGGAAACACTCGTGAAATAAAACGGCATGAACTTATGCATCAACCCAATATTTCTATCAATAGCACGGAAGCAGCTGACAAGAAAGCGTGATTCCCCCAACACTGTTAATCATGTCACGGCAATTTAAATACACTGGTGTTCAGACTTTACAGAATTTGCACATTTTGTCAATTTTCACAAAAAGTATGCGGAAACAAAGGTACAAAGTATGCCGCCGAATAAGAATGCAGATTTGCAGTATCGAATACGTAATCGTACACGTGCGTGTGGTTGGAGCTGTAACAGCGGAGGGCCTAAAAAGCACACGTGGCTTTGTCCTCGATTAGTTCGCTCGTACTCCTCTGTTCAATTGGTTCAATTTCATAAGCAATCAGGTAAAATGAGTTGCCACGAACGTATTGATGACGGAATGAGGTGGAGAATCGTCGGTAGATTGGAGGCAGGGCAATCGCAAGTGCAGGTTGCTACAGAGCTCAATGTAACGCCCAGTGCTGTCTGCAATTTGTGGAAACAGTTTAAGGACACCGGATCCATATCGAGAAGGCCTGGGCAAGGTCGTCCAAGAGCCACGACGGCCAATGAAGATCGTTATTTGCCACTTTCAGCGAGGCAACACAGGACTGCTGCAGCTGCACAGCTATCACGTGAGCTGCATGCCACTGGAACCCGAGTTTCAAAGGTCACTGTTTCCCGATGGCTTCATGAGAGAGAGCTTTTTGCCGGAAGACCCACTGTTTGCGTCCCGCTCACATCAGCATACAAGAGAGCGCGTTTAGCATGGTGCAGACAACATCAACCTTGGACCAGACTTCAGTGGGGTAACGTTCTCTTCAAAGACGAGTCGCGATTCAGCCTGGGTACTGATTCTCGACGTACCTTCATCTGGGGAGAACCTGGGACTCGATAACTTTCCTTCAACATCCGAGAAAGGGACCGCTATGGCGATCTTACAGCCCTATGTTCGACTTTTCAGGGGTGCAATTGGCCCTCGGTTCCTTTTTATGGGCGACAACGCTAGTCCACATAGAGCTCACCTGGTCGACTATTATCTTGAAAGTGAATATATTCGCTGGATGGATTGGCCAGCCAGATTGCCAGACCTAAACCCTATCGAACATTTCTGGGACGCTCTTGGGAGGGCAATTGCAGTTCGCCATCTCTCTCCGAGAAGCACTCATCCAGGAGCTAAAAACTGCGTTGCTCCTGGAGTGGGACCGAGTGCCACAGGAACTCATCAACTACCTCGTTTCCAGTATGACGTCGCGCTGTGAGAGCTGAATGACTGTGAGAGGGGACCATACCCCATATTAGAGTCAATTTATGTTCAATCTTGCTACGTGGATTTTGGACATTCCTGCCCTGATGAGCCTTACTGATGATCATGAGTGCGCCCATGACTGTTTTTTGCATGATATAATTTTTTTCTCTTATATGACTGTGTATCCATACCAAATTTCATTAAAATGTGTTCGTTAGTTTTTCAGAAATTCGACAAAATGTGCAAATTCTCTTAATTTTGAACATCAGTGTACATGTATTTGTATACTATTCGTCCTGAGGAAATTGGACCAAAGCAGATCGAAACTGTGGTCGACAAGAAAAATGAAATTTATTGTGACTATAATAAATCCATTCTTCAAGCTTGTGTATAGTCATGTCCAAAACCTATTTCATTGTTTTCTGAAGCAAAATACTAAGTCTCTTCATTCCGGTTTTCAGTAGCACAAGTTTTTCCTGTGTTTTGATATATCAAAAGTAAAATTTCTTTCTAACGATTTCTGTTCTTGATTAGAAGTTTTAGAAAATAGAAACTATGCTAGTAATCCGATTTATTGGCGTAGGAATATATACATAAGCGTTTCCAAGCTTTCGCACATCAACCAGATGGGTTTTTCAAGGAAGTTAGACAGAAACTGCAAACTGAATAATAAAGCTCTTTAACAATTCGAACGCAGTGACTTGACTTGACAATAAAAAGATACGACGTTATATTCATTTAAAGATGGGGGCATCACGTTGGTTGTGCACGCTGCATCTTAGTAGGGAGAAGGCGTCACTTGAAGAACTGTTTCCAAATATGCGGCAACTCGAGTGAGACTCTATCATTGCAAGTATCGCTGTTGGTGATGATCTCCGAAGTTTCCCGAATCACAAGTTTTAAACTTGTATTTAACGAATTACAAGTTTTTCTTCATTGGAAAGATCAAAAACTATTTCACTGAAATGGTAAAGCTATACTTAGAATATAAAATATAAATAAGAATTTAAATAAATGCTTCCAAGCTTTCGCTGTTTCTGTATACCTTCCTTGAAAAAGCCATCTGTTATATTTGCGAAAGCTTGGAAACGTTTATTTATATCCCTACGCAAATAAATCGGATTACTTGCATAGTTCTACCGTTTTATGCATAGTTGGTGTACAGTTCCTTGTTATTAACTATTTCATCGTTTTCTGAAACAAAACTTCGTTTCTTAATTCTTGTTTGTTTTATCGCATGCGCATTTCTTTTTGAGAATCCCTTATAAAAGTTATCTTTCCTCGGTAAATATCAAAAATCGATGACAATCTTCATCTAAAGAAAGCCAGTCATCCCTAACTTAGGTTCATCCTTTTCATGAATAAGGTGTCTCAAAAGCGCAGACAAAATTCAAAACTCACATCTTGTCGGAAGAGTTAGTCTTTATCAGCTTGGCTTCAAAGAAACGTCTTAAAACGCAAATTCTTTCTTACTGCATTACACGTTAAAGAAACTATCTTTCTTGAGATTTTTATAGTCAAAAATAACATTTTTATTTCTGGGTTTTTATTTTGTCAAAAGAGGAACATTGCTTTAAGGTGTAAGTTTGTGCTCCATTTTGGTTAATATCTATTAATACAGAATAGTTTTTTCTTCATAAGAGACGTCTTATTTCTTTCCCCTTAGTTCTTTTACTTAAGTTTCTGACCGCAGTGGATGATATCCAGGACACATTACGTTATCGGGCCAGTTATATTTTCTCCCTTTTGTCTTTTTGTCTGTAACACTGCTATATACGGTTTTCAAGATCTTCGTCGACATACCGCAGTGCCTGACAATAAAATCGACCCAAGTTCATGGGGAAAAAATTTCTGAGACACTTCCTGTGCCAAGAGCAACAAAAACATCTCGCTCCTATTGACTTCGTGTGTGTTTCTTTTTTTTTATGATAGAAAAATCCATTTCAAATGAGCTGCGGCTGCTTCATAAAAGTTTTGTTTTACAATAACAATAAACGACTGCATTTTCTCCTCCAGTCATGCGTATTTACTTCGGCATTTTGCCCAAGTAAATAATCGAGGACAACCTGCAGGGCTAGAGGCTACTGTATATGTCGCAAAAAAATACTTATTAATGCATTAATAACAAGGAACTGAACACCGACTCAATTTAAACTAGTATAACTATACTAGCAATCCGAATTTATTGGTGTAAAAAAGGAATAAAAGTTTTTCCACTCTGTCGTACGTCAACCAGATGCGGTTTCTCAAGGAAGTTGAACAGAACTCTGCAAACTGAATAATAGAACCATAAAGTAAGGAAAATGCAGAGGGGAAACTGCCATAGAAGCCCATTGAAACTCCTCCCATAAAACGTGGCGCCCCCAATCGATCGGCCACCAAAGTTAAGAGTGACGTGCGTCTTGACGTCAGCAGTGGTTGCTATGGCAGCCCAGCGATTGAACCATACAACAAATATGTGGTCTTTTTTGTTAGCATAGTGCAGTTCAGTAGCGCGGGTCAGCGAAAGAATCCCGAATCGAATGCGATGCAAAAGAATTTCAAATCACTCACCTTAAAGCAATAAGTCAACTTCCGATTTTATTATAAAATTGGAAACATAGGTTCAGTTCAGCAACGGTGAAAAAGAGCAATCCACAATTATACATGGAACAGGTTTCCTAGAATAGTAATTGCGAAGCCTTAGAGCGTCAGTTGCAAGACGTGTGGGCCAATCTGTCCCAAGATAATATACGGCGTCTCTTTGACTCCATGCCGGATAGTATCACCGCATATATCCGAGCACGAAGCTGTCCTACGCGGTACTAACGCTGACCGGAATGTGTACCATATGTCCGCGGAAAATATTCCTGCTGCTGTGATATTGTAGTCACTTCTGTCCTTGGTATGTACCATCTCACTACTAAAATCTCATTTCAATCCGACGCCTCTTTCTTGTTGCGTGGATTTTTATAACGATGAGTGTACAATGTGGTCGCCCGTTGTAATAAAATTCTAATTCACTCAGTTGACAAAACATTGGAGATAGCGGTGATGGGCAGTTAACATGGGCATCCCATTTGCAGAGTGGAATACACCCAAACCGAACGCAGGCGGAAAATAGGCGGACAGCAGGATTTCTCAACAGTGTATCGCAATCGACAAATATGAGTAAACGTGGTGATCTGAAGGACTTTGATCGTGGACTCATTGTCAGTGCAACACAGATATATCGTTCTATCGCCCAAATAGTAAGAACCCTAGATTTCCCGACGACAAATGTATGAAGAATGTACTGCGAGTATACCATAGACGGACGAACCGGAGTCCAGAGAGAAAGCGGTGCCTGACATACACCATTGATATCCGGGGTCGACGTAGACTATCCAGGCTCCTACAAACCGACCGCTTGGCAACGGAGCCTCGAATCGTATCCAAGTTAAATGTCGGAGGCCCAATCAGCGTCAGCGAGAGAACGGTAGAGCGTACGTTTCATAACCTGGGCTACGGGGCCCAATCAGCGTCAGCGAGAGAACGGTAGAGCGTACGTTTCATAACCTGGACTACGGGGCACAATCAGCGTCAGCGAGAGAACGGTAGAGCGTACGTTTCATAACCTGGACTACGGGGCCCAATCAGCGTCAGCGAGAGAACGGTAGAGCGCACGTTTCATAACCTGGACTACGGGGCACAATCAGCGTCAGCGAGAGAACGGTAGAGCGTACGTTTCATAACCTGGACTACGGGGCACAATCAGCGTCAGCGAGAGAACGGTAGAGCGTACGTTTCATAACCTGGACTACGGGGCCCAATCAGCGTCAGCGAGAGAACGGTAGAGCGTACGTTTCATAACCTGGACTACGGGGCCCAATCAGCGTCAGCGAGAGAACGGTAGAGCGTACGTTTCATAACCTGGACTACGGGGCCCAATCAGCGTCAGCGAGAGAACGGTAGAGCGTACGTTTTATAACCTGGGCTACGGGAGCGGACGTCCGACTCATGTGTGACTGTTGACTACTCGTTATCGGAAATTACGTCACTCCTGGTGCCGGAAACATCAAAACTAAACCTCTGCATAGTGGCGCCACGTCATAGTGACGTCACGTCACGTGGTCAGACAAATCCCGTTTTCAGCTGTACCAAGCTGACGGGGGGCTACGGGTGTGACGTTGACTGCACAAGGTCATAACCCCATCGTGCCAGACCGGTTCTGTTCAAGGCAGTGGTTGCTCTGTGGTGGTTCGCAGAGCTTTCTCGTGAGACGCGTTAGGTCCATTCGTGTGTTTGGAGAGCTGTTTAACTGCCGCGCGTTACCAGGATGTGCTTGGTGGTCACCTACACATTTTCATGATCTTCGCGCTTCCTGCGGCCGATGATCTGTTCCAGCAGAATAATGCGCCGCCCCACATTGCCGCAACCACCCAGGCATGGCTCGAGGGAAACTCATCTGAAATTGGAACCATCCAGTGGCCCTCTAAGGTACCCGGATTTAAATCCTGTGGAAGCTGTCTGGTATGCCGTGGTGGGTATCATCAGATCCATGGATCTTGCACCGACATCTCAAGCGGAGTTGTGGACAATGCTGCAAAAAAATACTTATTAATTCATTAACAACAAGGAACTGTACACCGACTATATTTAAACCAGTATAACTATACTAGGCTGAGATTACATTCGGAAAACCTCTGGCACTACGTGGCTGAGATTACATTCGGAAAACCTCTGGCATCTATTGAAGTGGATGCCTCGCCGTTTACAGGCTGTTATTCGCGCTATAGGAAGACCAACACGCTATTTTGTATGTATCCTTAAGGTTTTGTCCATTGAGTGTAATCGTTATGCCGTAAAAAAATGCTAGTGTAAAAACGCGTTTCACTGATACCAAATACACCGAATATCCAAAACATTATGACCAGCGCGTCCTTATAAAAGTCAAAGCAACTGCAGGGTAATGACGGCGCGTGTGAAGGTCGAGAAACGGTATAAATACCACTTGATACTAAGCTCTGTTAATCAGCATTATTCTTGTTCTTCAGATGCGAAAGACAGCGAACTTAAGCGAGTTATGGCATAGGCCAAATTGTAATGACTATATTAATGCGTCTGAACACTTCCGACACGGCACGGCTTATGGGATGCTCACGGTTAGCCGTGGTAAGTACTTTCAAAAGGTGATCGGAGGTACGAAAACCCTCGAACCGCCGGCATGTTGTGGACCGATCACGGATCTTCCTTGCACTCTAGATGTGAGCGGGCCGCCCCGGTGGCGCAGTGGTCTAAGCGATGGCTTCTGATCATTCGTCCGAAAGGGGTCCGAGTTTGAATCCCGGTGAGGCATGGATGTTGTGTTTGTCTTACGGCACTGGTTCTCTCCCTTCCCTGGAACCAGTGACCCTAAATTAGGGATGGGCGACTGCTTATAGCCCATAGAGTTGCTCACGGTGGTCGTTAAACCTCCAATAAAAAAATAAAAAAAGATGTGAGCGAAGGCTATCCTGCATGGTACAAGCCATCAGAAGGGATATTGTGGCGCAACTCGCTTGTAATTTGAATGCTGGTGACGGGTGTAATGTGTTACAACACACAATACATCAAACCTTCCTGAAGATGGGGCTGCGTAGCCCCTAGCTGCTTCGAGTGCCCATGCTAACCTTAGTATCGTAACGAAGGCTATCCTGCATGGTACAAGCCATCAGAAGGGATACTGTGGCGGAACTTGCTTGCAATTTGAATGCTCGTGGTGGGAGTAATGTGTTGCAACACACAATACATCGTACCCAGCTGAAGATGGTGCTGCGTAGCCCCTAGCTGCTTCGAGTGCCCATGCTAACCTTAGTATCCTGACGAGGGCTATCCTGCATGGTACAAGCCATCAGAAGAGATACTGTGACGCAACTCGCTTGTAGTTTGAATGCTGGTGACGAGGGTAATGCGTTACAGCACACAGTACATCGAACCATGCTGAAGATGGGCTGCACAGCCGCTAGCTTCTTCAAGTGAAATGCTAACCTTGGTATCCTGACGAAGTCTGCCCTGCATGGTACTAGGCATCGGAAAGGATACTGTAGCGCAACTGGCTTGTATTTTGAATACTTGTGACGAGTGTAATGTGTTACAACACACAATACATTGAACCCTGCTAAAGATGGGGCTGCGTAGCCCCTAGCTACTTTGAGTGGCCATGCTAACCTTGGTATGCTGACGAAGGCTATCCTGCATGGCACAAGCTATCATAAGTGGTACTGTGGCGCAACTTGCTTGTGATTTAAATGCTGGTGATGGGAGGAATGGGTTACAAAACACAGTACATCGAACCATGCTGAAGATGGAACTGCGTAGCCACTAACTGCTTCGAGTGCCCATGCTAACCTTGGTTCGCCGGGGTGTTTTGTTTTTTTCCAGAGTTTAAAACCCCCCAATGAGCATCACAGGAGATGGCGGAATGAGTCACTGTTTCCTACTTTGCATTACACTTTTCATCCCAAAGGTATTGTTGGAATTCTGTGGAAATTCCGTTGTTTTGCAAATTGATTTTGTTTTCATTGTTTCTTCGGAATATCAGATATATCACAAAACCAAAATTAAATTTCTTTTGGTGTAAAATCCTAAAAATTCTGTACGGTGTAAAAGTTTACAACGTAACTCTCTTTCGTGTGCGAGATTGGTGTTACGCTATGTCTAAAATCATGACTAAGGAAATGTTGAACTAAATAAGAATACGATGCAATAGTGGCACGGGATACCTCAAAATAAGGTTTTATAGCTTGACGAAACATATACAGAAGTCAAACTTACGATAACCTTTTATTGGTCCAGCAATATTTGATGAAATCCAAAATATAGCACTGCGAGTTTTACTCTTCACGCATAATACCTTAATTATCTGTCGTATAATCGGTCTTAAGAACGATCGAACATCTCCACACACACACACACACACACACACACACTAAGCAACTGCTGTATCGTGCTTTTTATCTAACGTTCTTACACATTCATACGTCATTCTCTGTGACCTCAAAAGTGTTGCCAACATCCTTCATGAGAGAGAGAAGATATCACGTTAAGTTTGGAAAATGCAAAAGAGAACAAACTCAAATTTACATAAGGAAAGGAACTAAAATTGAAAGTTAAATTAGAATATACGTCCCAAGTTTTTAATTTGCTCTTGCGTCGTTTTGCTTTCACTTATGCTTCTGTTTCCTGAGGCAAGTGATTTCTGAACTCAAAACGCTATTTCCAATGATAGCGAAAAATGCATTGCGTTTGTCTTTCAGTTCGTTCAATGCAGTCCGAAAAAAAATGCCTGAAAACTTATTTTTCTACGGAATGCCTATGCATTGCATTGCCTTCTGTATACTTCTTCTCGAGAAAATAATGCTAACAGAAAGTAACTTTAAACTTGAAATATTTCGACCGTGATTTTCTTTTCTGTTCGAAATACAAATCCCTTTTCTTTATCCTCACAAAATCAGGAGAAATGCTTTTTTTGGGGGGGGGGGGGCAGGACTAGGAACTATATTGAAAGAACGAAGCAAAAGATGCCCACTGCACAAAATAGAACAAAATGAGAAATCGAAAAATCATACATCGCATTAATCATCAAAGATTGTGTAACAAATGGGAAGCTTCGAAGAAATTTCGTCTTACGGTGGATTTCAAACTGTGATGTAGAAGTTGCAACATCGAATAAATAAAGTGTAAAAGCACATCGTGTGATACCTATCATCGACTAAAGATGAGAAATAATGTCAGTCACTAATGGTTTGCTTTCCTTGTGGAGAAATATTCCTAAAATGTGGAAAGTCGTTTCGCTTTCATTTATCACTAGCCAACAATCAGATGCATCTCAGGAGCATCAATGGTTTCCTTTGCCTGATAATCTTCAGCTTCAGTTTCGTCGATTGCAAAGGCTTCCTTCGTTTCGACGAACCACTAGCTAGCTACAGGTGCAATCCCTTACAGTTAAATCGAACAATGAAGCATCCATATAAATTGCACGAAGCAGCAGTATCACGTGTAGGTGAAAAAAATTGAAAGGAGAAAGAGGGAGAGATGAAGTTATGGTTAAGAAATTCTCTTTTCTGCAAAGCAAAAAAAAATATTTAGTGTTAATTGCATGATCTCAATGTAAGGGAAGGCTCAGAATGAGGAAAAATATATCACACCGTTCAATAAGTTTTCTACCTTCATTCAGTTCTAAAATGTGGACATTGAAGAGGTTGCTGCTCTCTTGTTTTCTATTCATTTCTGCAGTTTTGTAAGAATTTCCGTGCCTGAACTTTCCCAGCACATGTACACTGAGTTGCAAAAAAAGATATCAAGAATAACAGAATACTTTAGCTCAATTTCATTCATTGTTGCCATTCTACTGATTTTAACTCCTGTCTACTGATAGAGTTTCGAAATCAACTGATTTTTTTTCTGTTTTAAGACCGCTCTACATACTCAGGGACAAGCTATCTGCATTCTAACAGAATTCCCAGTCTACAGATCAAATAGACAAAACTCACCTCAGAATCGGTGTGAAGAGAAAACGCTGACCAAGAGTAAACGATACCACGATTTTTGAAGGTTTTAGGAAGGGAGTGTCTGACCCCAGGTCTAAAACTGCCCTTAGAAATAGGAAGCTAGGAGATCTGAGTAAGTGAACTCAATAGGAAAGATAAACAGAAAAATGTAGCGAAAGAAGAGGGTGATCCGTGACACCAGACCGTGTGGAAGGGGGGAAGGGAACGAAGCACCGCACAACATCACAGAGAACCACAACACCATCCGGCCGCCGACGCACCAGGGATTCACTGAAACCCAACGATACCAAATTCAAATGTCCGAGCAGAATCAATTTCATCATCTCGATGCCAATCTGAAAAAGAAGGGGGTGGTGGTCTGTCTAACACCCACCAGTGTTCACGTACTTACTCTCTCTCTGTCAAGGGGGGTCAACGATCGCCGCCTTAGTTCTGGGATACTTAAGGAATTCGGTGGAATTGTAATCAACGGCGCCCCTAACAAGTTCATTAGGGTGCGTTTCCGCTTTCTCGAAGAACTTTTTGGCGAGTCTGATGGAAAACTCATGTACCTTCTCGATTCCAAGTCTGTTCCTCAGGTTCAGATGTGGGGTCCGAGGGGGAGCCTTAGTGATCATTCGAAGTGCTCGGCTCTGCACCCTCTCGATTCTCTCTCGCTGTTTCCAACTAATACCAATCCAGATGGAGGAGGGACCAAGATTAAAATCATTCAACACCTGCTACATATTTTTTTTTTTGTTGATACACAGAATATCAAGAAAACGTTTATTGTACGATATCTGTATTATTAAGTATAGCACTTATTTTACGTACTTTGGAACATCTGGGTATCGCTGAATAGAAATGTAAGTATATAACTCTTTGTTTTAGGAAGACAAGTGTGACAGATGCACCTGAGTCTACATTAAAATGCAAATGCCGTGATTATTTACACCAACATTAGCTTTAATGATCAGCATTTTTTTATAAAGCTGACCATCAGCAATGTCTTTTTAAAAAGCGACACGGGATTGTATTGGTTTTAATTTTCATTCCGCTGTTTGATAGCAGTTTGTGGAGTTACTATTTGACGTATCAGCAGATTTAGCGTTCCTTCATATCGAGATTACATCCAAAAATACATTACGTTTGTGAGGTGGTGCATATTTCAAGCAAAAAAAACTGATCTACTGATTTCTACTGATCTTTTTGAGATCTGATCTATTGATTTCAACTGACCTTTTAGAGTTTTGATCTACTGATTTCTACTGACGTTTTTGAGCTCTGATCTACTGATTTCTACTGATTTTTTTGAGCTCTGATCTACTGATTTCATGTAAAAGTCTCTGGCAACTCTGATTGCGTTCCAGCAGTATGAGATGGCAATTGGTTGTGGCGGCATGTCAAGTCACAACCCTCTTTTGGTAGATGACTTCCAATCCGATGGAACGAAATAACTCGGAATTAGGAAAATGAGCTGAAATCAGTTCGAGCGAATATATTCGCTAAGAATTGGGCCGAATGCCTTAGGAGCGAGTTAACCTGCACATCTGAAAACGTTGCTTTTCTGTTAGCTTTGTTGTTCAAAGTGGTCATTTAAGGGAAGAATTTAACTGAATTATGAGCTCATTTGTTGCAAAATTTTGTTTATCATTTTTATTTGCGTTACCTAACATAATTTACCTACACGTTGGTAGAGTTACGCATATGAATATTATTGCAAGTCATCTGGGAAACTAACCCACAATTTCTTAAAGTTTTTAAACTCCATTTGCGAGAATATAATGCACCAATGAGCCATTGCATTATGATCACCTCCCCTACCTAATAAGCTGTAGGACCCCCTTTAGCCCACAAAACAGCGGCCATTCGGCGAGGCATCAATTCGATGGGGTGTCGACAGGTATCCTGGGGTATATGGTACCATAATGTCAACAGCAGGTCCTCCAGTTCCCGTACATTTTGGGATGGTGGTGATTTAGCACCGAACCCGCTTTTCCACGTCGACCCACAAATGTTCGATTGGTTTCATACCAGGGGAATGTGGAGGCCAGAGAATTAACCGAAAGTCACCAGCATGTTCCTCGAATCACTTCTTGACGATTCTGGCAGTGTGGCATAGGACATTATCCTGTTGGGAATGGCCATCGCCAGCAGAGAACATAGTTGCTATGAATGGGTGAACTTGGTCCGCAATGATGTTCAGATACCTGACAGCTGTCATGGATTGTGCTATTGGGATAATGGGGCCTAAAGTGTCCCAAGAAAACATCGCTCACAGCATAACAAACGCCGCCGCCGGCCTGTTTCCGCCCAACAGTGCATCCAGATGCCATAGCCTCAGTTGGTAATCGGCGTATCCGCATAGGCCGTCTACGCGATGCACCAGAAATCTTGATTCGTCAGACCAGGTCACTTTCTTCCAATCATCCACGGTCCAATCTCAATTATCATGGGCCCATTTCATGCGCTGTTGGCGATAACGTGTAGTGAGCATTGGTACCCGGCTGGGCCTTTGGCCACGCAGCCCCATGCGCTAATGGCTGCAATGAACTGTGTGCTGGGACACATTGCTCTGATCACCACTGTTGTAACTGCGGGTGATTTGTCGCACTGTGGCCCTACAATCGCTGTGAACAATGCGCGACAGTCTCCGCTCTCCTCTGGCATCAATGAGCTGCACACGACTCACGGCTGGACGACGGTTCATCGTTTTGCCATCTGTGCACCACTTTTGATACGTACTCACTACAGCGGCACGTGGACAACCCACATGCCGCGCCGTTTCCGAGATCGTTGTACGCAGGTGACGTGCCATCACAATTTGTCCTTTATCAAACTTCGATAAATCGGCAGCTATTCCCATTCTGACTCCTAACACTCTAGTAACCGAAAGCCATTCCTCGGGTTGTATATATACTGCTCTGTGAACTTCACCTGCGCCACCGTTCGGTCTCGCTCATTTCTCTAGGCTGGGAATGGTCATAATGTAATGTCTCATTGGTGTAAGCGTGAAGTTTCTGAAGAACTGAGCCCTCGCTTAGTGGAAAGATTGAGTGTGTTTTATTTTGTTTACTTTGATGCAATCTGTGAAGGGTTCTTCTGCTTCTGCCTTTTAGGAAGATGTTTTGTTTGTTATTTTTACTTGTATAAGCTATTCTACCGAATTCATTTGTGACACTATTTCTAAATTCACGTCTTTGAAGACTTTTTACACAATCTCTATTCCATGTTCAAGTTTCGGAGATTATAGAAGACTGTGCTACACGTGGAGTTATGAGCTATCTCCTGGTGCTTATAATGACATTTTTAAGCTGAAATACTTAAAATTTAAATAATTTTCTGCTGAACATGATGTGCGCTTTTTTGTCGATAAAATGGTTGGACAAAACACAGTGATTCCTTGAAGTGTAGAATTGAAGGGAAAAGCTTTAAAACTCCGGAAGCAAGCATGTGCAAGAAACGGAAGCTTTATTGATGTCACAAAAAGAAAACGCCACAAGGTTTGTATATCACCAATACATGCTCATCCCGTCTCTGTAGAGATAATTCTTCCATTGTGTAGCCTTGACTGAAATAATAAAACAGTTACAACCAAAACGAACTTGGCATCTATTATCAAGGAGAAATGTAAACATTATTTTTCCATTAACCTACCATCTCATGCTTTCTCTGACCCATATGTTGTGATCGCGTGATATTACCAGGTTATGTTAAATTTTCTGCGTTTTTATTTCTGCTGATTGGAAATAAAAATTTCTTTGAGTTACCTCAACCGTGTCGTGTAAGTGCTTTGTTTGTGAAACGGCGATGGAATGAGGAAAAACGATTTCTTGTTTTATTTTTTATTTTTCTCTAAAGATTGCAGATTTGTTCAGCCTGTATAAATCGTTTATTTCTGTCTTGGCTCCAGATGAGCAGATGTTTAGGTGCATAGAGTACCGTGCGTCTGGGGAAGAAACGGTCCGTTTATGGTAATTCGTTTCGAAATGATCAGTGCTTCAGGAAAATGGCTTTGCTTCAAATTGTGTTAACACGGGAACATCGAGATGTATGTACTTCAAAAAAGAGAGGAAGCCTATAAAGAAAAAGAAAAGGAGAAGCATGAGCAAAACAAGATGTGAAATTTAAACGCAAAAATATTCTTATTCGTCTTACTTTAAACATTCAGTTGCAGGCATTTTAAAATCGAATTTGGAAAGCACTTGCAATGAACTTCAGTGGTATTTCTTTAAAAGAAATTAGATTCCGAAATTTCAGATTTCATTGATTTTAGTGAATTTCTTCCTTTTATAGACAGTTTTTACATCACGTTGCAGTTCGAACTTTGCGCGCTTCTCATCGCGTGTCAGACGATTAAATCCAAATTGTATGAAAGATAACACAAAAGAAAAATTTGGATTATTTTCAATTTATGGGTTTATGAATAAATTTCTAGAGCCTGTCGTTGTCTATATCGGCACATTTATGGACAATTTTTTGTTGCGAAAACTCACGCTATTTTCGCTAACAATCATCCATTGTCTTCTTTGTGTGCCTAAGTAAAAACGTTTGCGGAAGGCGCCTGGATTTAAGATCTAAATAATCTGTACATATAAAACTGAAAACCATCACTGACTCATCACCGAATCTCAGAAACTACTGAACTTAGAACTTTCGTTTTTGGTTGGAATGTTCCTTTTACAACATAGAGGCACACTAAAGAGGGGATTTCTTCCTACGATAACTTTAAGTGGGTCGAAATGGGCTTTTTAAATAACCCAGCTTTGACAATGCTAGGACGTTTTGCAATGATCGAGCCATTGTTTCCCATGAAGCCCCGCCCTAAGTTTTGAATGACTTGAATTGCCCTGCTCAGTATATATTTTGTTCTAAATTTAGTTCTGAACTTATTTAACAAAAACCTTAAACATCACGTAAAAAAACACTATGTCATAATATGCTTTGCATTGAAACATTTATATTATCCAAATTTTGAAGATGACAATCCGATTTTTGGCGTAAATGTGACAAGGATGGTAAGTCAGATAAAATCCGAAAACTTGAAAATTACATCGTCCTGGAGCGGGACTCGAACCCGCGTCTCCCAGAAAACGCCTAGGTATGCTAACCACTACACCACCCAGAACGACCAAGTTTCCGATCAATTTGAATTTAACCATCACAGGATTCGCTAGTCGAAGCAACCGGCATTCATGTTTAGCGAATCTGGAGGTTAAAATTCCTATCTGACTTACCATCCTTGTCACATTTACGCCAAAAATCGGATTGTCATCTTCAAAATTTGTATTATATGGCGTAATCCCGTATTTCTTTCATGATTTATATTATCGTTTGGCATATCGATTGTCAAGGTTTTTGAGTCAAATTACTAACATTCGTTTTCCCCGAAGCAACGGTGACGTCGTATAAGTGTTTTTTTATTCAAAATCAAATTACCAACATTCGTTTTCCCCGAAGCAACGGTGACGTCGTATAAGTGTTTTTTTATTCAAAATCAAATTACCAACATTCGTTTTCACCGAAGAAACGGTGACGTCACGTTAGTGTTTTTGAGTCAAACACCTCACAAGCTTCTATAAAAAATCGGAGCTCCAGTTATGTTGCGGAATTTAAACCCTGCACAAGACTTCAAATCAATGCTTCACATCGCAATGTCATTGAAGTCACCATATTTACTGGTTGCGCACATGGGAAAACTGTATTTATTCCACGTTTACCTCTTATTCCATCTGATTACCATTCGAATTCAAAAGATTACAGTTTCCTTTGAAAGTCTGCTTTGGCCGCCCCGGTGGCGCAGCGGTCTAAGCGATGGCCTCTGATCATTCGTCCGAACGGGGTCCGGGTTCGAATCCCGGTGAGGCATGGATGTTGTGTTTGTCTTACGGCACTGGCTCTCTCCCTTCCCTGGAACCAGTGACCCTAAATTAGGGACGGGCGACTGCTTATAGCCCATTGAGTTGCTCACGGTGGTCGTTAAACTTCCAATCAAAAAAAAAAAAAAAAAAAAAAAAAAAAAAAAGTCTGCTTTGCTATGACGATAAATAAATCACAAGGACAGTCCTTAAGAATAGCTGGTATCGACTTAAAAGAAAACTGTTTCTCTCATGGTCAGTTTTACGTAGCGTGCTCAAGAGTTAGTTCTCCTAGCTGTTTGGTAATACTGGCGGATG
This sequence comes from Macrothele yani, assembly GCA_039090855.1. Lineage (NCBI taxonomy): Eukaryota > Metazoa > Arthropoda > Arachnida > Araneae > Macrothelidae > Macrothele > Macrothele yani. Next base: position 123,988,654 of record CM077003.1, on the reverse strand, counting down.
ATTCCAGAACAGCCAACGTACTGAACAAAGAAGCACTAAGCCGCCCCGGTGGCGCAGTGGTCTAAGCGATGGCCTCTGATCATTCGTCCGTAAGGGGTCCGGGTTCGAATCCCGGTGAGGCATGGATGTTGTGTTTGTCTTACGGCACTGGTCCTCTCCCTTCCTTTTAACCAGTGATCCTAAATTAGGGACGGGCGACTGCTTATAGCCCGTTGAGTTGCTCACGGTGGTCGTTAAACCTCCAATCAAAAAAAAAAAAAAAAAAAAAAAAGAAGCACTAACATAAGTCAATATTGTCTTTTAATTTTTCCATTCGTTCATCGCTATAAAAAAATTTTGTTACAAATTACAACACTCCCCATCTTTTAAGGATGCAGAAATTCATGCTATAAACATTTGAATCCATTTTATTACCGATATGATATAATAAAGTTATAGAACAAATCAATCAAGTGTATTATTAGTATATTAATTTATGATACAAACTATATTATGGTATGGTATGAAATCCTGTATTATAGAAATATTTTTAATATCATCACGTTCGAAGAACGGGTATTTAGCTAGTATAATTATACACTGGCGTGCAAAAATTAAGGACGAGACGGTTTCTCGAATGTAACGTCGTACAAAAGTGCTCCACATCGACTCAAATCATACCATAAGATCCCCAACATGTAAGAATATGGGACAAGTGAGAAAAACCGTCCAAACAAGGAATCCAAAGGATACAAAGGCACTTTATTGAAAAGGTAGCTTCGAGCACAACTGGACAGAAGACAGAAACGTCCATGTGACAGGCGGCTGCCAAGACAAATCCAGTCTTTAGTAGGAGATATGATCACCCCTGACTGCGTTGTAGGATTTACAACGTCTGTCCATACTGAGGACGAGGTTGTCAAGGAGCTGTTGAGGCATCGCGGCTCATTCCTCCTGAAGCACCAATCGCAGCTGCCGAATCGTTGCTAGCGGCTGGTGACGTTCTGCCAAGCGTCTCCCGAGAAAGTCCCACACGTGTTCGATCAGACTTAGGTCCGGAGACCTTGCGGGCCAATCCATGCGTTGAATATCTTCACTCTCCAACAGCTCTGCGACAGCCACTGTACGATGAGGTGTAGCGTTGTCGTCCATGAAGAGGAACTCAGGACCCACAGAACCTCTAAGCAGACGCACGTGAGGCAGGAGAACCTCGGTACAACAGCGGACACCAGTGACTGAACCTCCTTGGAAGACGTATAGGTCAGTACGGCTACCAAGCATGATACCGCCCCAAACGAGAACTCTGCCACCTCAAACTGGTCCCTTTCGATGATGTTGGAGGTGGGATTGCGTGTTCCCTGCTCTCTCCAGAAGTGGATACGTCCAGAATCGCTCGTCAGAATAAATCGGCTCTCATCCGTAAAGAGAACTCGACCCCATTGCTGATGTGTCCAGTTCTTGTGTTCCTGCTACCACAGAAACCGCCGTCTCCGATGAGCAGGCGTTAATGGAACACACCGTACTGGTCGTCGTGCAAATAGACCACCTTTGTGCAGCCTCCTGGCCAGGGTAAAACGCAATAACGGACGTCCAGTTGTGTGTTGCACGTGCCTTGCGATTTCTCCCGCTGTCTGCCGTCTGTCTCTTCTCGCCTGTAGGGCAATATACCGGTCGTCCGCCGCCGTGGTTGCTCGTGGATGACCACTGCTAAACACTCGGACAGCTGTTCATGTCATTTGAAATGCTCTCCAAGCTCGTGAAACGATGCTGTGAGAGATCCCGAACACCTCGGCCACACTAGTCACACTTCGACTTTTTTCCAACTTCCCAATGACGCGACCTCGGGTAAATTCATCCAGATGTCGTCTACTGGATTTCCTGTTGTCCATATCATACGGTGGCAGCAATTCGACGTCGCTCAAACCGATGTACACCGTGCAATAGCTTTCACCGAATTGCTGAGCGTACACCGCCCGTGTGCTTTATACCCTTTCGACGCTCCCCCCCCACTCCCACGTCATGCTGCATATATGCGCATGCCCTACCGTACCGGACCTTAGTCTATCTCCTGAGTGGTCTTTCGGTCCGTTCTGCCTGCTCGTTCCGCTGTTATGCTAATTTCTCCTCTTCGTCCTTAATTTTTGCACACCAGTGTATATTTGTTCATTGATTCTCGTTTTTCACTCTCTCTCTCCAGCCGTAACACTTAAAATTGGGACGAATTGGATAATATGTGAAACTGTTGTGGTACATATGGTTCTTTTTCGCTTTGTTTCTCTATCTCCCCTCGACTTAAAAACCCTAAATTACAATTATTTCACCAACAAATGTGTAATAGTGGGGGGGGGAGAGAGTGAGTGTGGTATACTTGCGTGGATTGTTTGTGATGTGTCCAAGATTGCAAAGATTCTTTACATCAGCCTACATTACATACACCAACAAATGTGTATGCGAGAGTGTGTTTTACGGGCAGGGGCAGATTGGCCCACTGGGACGCCGGGACATTTCCCGGTGACCACTCAAGAAGTGGCCCACTTTCTCGTATTTATTCTGTCTAAATATTTCGAACGAACTAATAAATTAATTATGTCAGTACTTCATCATCATCATCATTGTCAACCATTATCAATCCACTGCTGGACGAAGGTCTCCCCAAGTTTCCTCCACAACGGTCTGTCTTGTGCCAGTCTCCTCCATGTCACTCCCGCATACTTTCGAATTTCATCCACCCATCTCCCATGTGGTCTTCTTCTGGGTCTTTTCCTGTCCCTTGGAATCCAAAGTAAAATTTCTACTGTCCATCGATGGTCTGTCCTTCTGGCAGTATGTCCAGCCCATTGCCATTTCAGGGATTTAACTCTGATCATGATGTCTTCCACTCTTGTCATTTTTCGGATCCACGAGTTCCTCTTCTTATCTCTCCTGGTTACACCAAGCATGCACCTCTCCATGCTACTTTCAGTTGTCTGCAGCCTTTGTATGTCTCTTTTAGTTAAGGTCCACGTCCCTGCACCATACCTAAGCACTGGAAGGATGCATTGATCAAACACTTTTCTTTTAAGACATAATGGCATATTGCTCTTGAAAATTATGCTGTTTCTTCCAAAAGCTCTCCAGGCAAGTTTTGTACGCCGATTAATTTTTTCATCAATGTGACCCTCACTTAATATCTGCTGTCCAAGATAAACGTACGTGTCTGTTATCTCCAGCTTTTCTCCGTCAATCGATAAATCTTCATTTCTTGAAAAAGCATTGAACATCACTTTTATCTTCTGAAAGTTCATTTTTAATCCCACTTCTTTACTCTTGTCAGCAAGTTCCTGGATCATACTCTGCAGTTCTGATGGGGTAGTTGCAAAAATGGCTACGTCATCAGCAAAACGAAGGTGAGCTAAATAATCTCCAATAATCTTTATCCCCTTGTTTTCCCAGCTCAGCGACTGAAAGACACCCTCCAGTGTAGCATTAAAGAGCTTCGGAGATATGGTGTCACCTTGTCTCACTCCCTTTCCAACTTTTATGTGTGCTGTATTCTCAAAGAGCCGAATCTTTGCACTTGCATTTTCATAGATGTCAGTAGTTATGCGTATATAATTATCGTTAACTTCATTCGAGTTTTATTTTGGTTTAAAACGTTAGTTACTTCAATAAGAAGAACAAAAAAGCTTTTCCTTCTACTTATACATATGTTGGGTGTTTTTTCTAAAATGATATAGCAAATTGCTTTGTACTTACATATGTGAGAAAGGCCCAGCCGGACCAAGCACGCTGTTATAAATTGATTAATCTAAAGCTAATGTCACGTATATTCTAATTTAACTTTCATTCTTAGTTCCTTTTTCTATGTAAATTTGAGTTTTTCTCTTTTGCACTTTCCGAACTGAACGTGATTTCTTCTCTCTCACAAGAATGAGGTTGGCAACGATCTTGAGGTCAGAGAGAGTGACGCGTGAATGTGATAAGAACGATAGATAGAAAGGACGATACAGCAGTTGCGGTGTGTGTGTGTGTGTGTGTGTGTGTGTGTGTGTGTGTGTGGCGTGGCGTGTGTGCGTGTGTGTGTGTGTAGATGTTCGATCGTTGTTAAGGTAGATTATACGACAGATAATTAAGGCATTATATGTGAAGTGTAAAACTCGTTGTGCTGTATTTTGGACTTCGTCAAATATTGCTGAACTAATAAAAGATTATCGTAAGTATGACTTCTGTATATGTTTCGTCTGGCCGTAAAACCTTAATTTGAGCTATCCCGTGCAACTATTGCATCGTATTCTCATTTAGTTCAACATTTCCTTAGTCATGGTTTTAGACATAGCGTAACATCAATCTCGCACACGAAAAAGGGTAACGTTATACCAACTGCAGTTAGACGTAGGTCGTTCGACATGGAGTCCATGGTCATTGGTATCCCCTACCCCTTTTTACGCTTTCCAGCCGTAGGTTGAAGAAGCGTATATGCTCCAGGTTTGTCCGTCCGTCTGCCTGTCGGCACGATAACTCGCGTAAAAATGGTTCGACTTCGATGAAGTTTTAGTATGTGGTAGGGGACCACCTGGAGACGAACCCTGTTCAATATGGACAAAATGGGGTCAAAGGTCAGGACATAGGAGCGGGATGCATTCCATTGCTCTTATGCGTCATAACTTGCGTAAATATGGTTCAATTTCGATGACATTGTAGTATGTCGTAGGGGACCACCTGGGGACGAACCCTATTGAAAATGGACAAAATGGGGTCAAAGATCAGGACATAGGATCGTGATTTAGTCCATCGCCCTTATCCCATACTATTAAGGCAGCGCTTCTTGTATGTATGTAAATTTTATTTTGAAAACGGCTCAAAGGATTCTGATGAAAGTCGTTAACCTACCATTTTCTGGTACTAGAAATCGATTTAGCTTGATCTCGACTTTAGGAAAATTCGTTTAGTGGGTTAAATAACCACCCCGAATCATAACGTTTTTAGTGTCATGGCGTCGTCCCGTTAAGGTTACACATGCTTAGAAATCTTATGACGTCACAATCTCGCGATTGAGAATGTTGGCGCGCGGTCACGCCATCTGTCTCATTACGTCACGCGTTGTGCGTGGATCCTATTAAAGTTTTATGACGTCACCCTCTTGTGAGCAGATGGTCGCGATTCCAATCTGCCGTATTACGTCACGCGTTGTGTGCTTATGTCCGTCTGCCCGATAACGCGTAAAAATCGTTCGATTTTGATGAAAGTTTAATATGTGGTAGCGGAACACTTGGGAAGGAATCCTAATGAAAGTGAACGAAATGGGGAACGTCACGACAAAGGAGCGGGATCCATTCCACTGCCTTTATAAGTCATAACTAACGTAAAAAAGTTCGATTTCGATGAAATTTTAATATGTGGTAGGGAACCACCTGTGAACAAACCCTATTGAAAATGGGCGAAATGGGGTCAAAGGTCAGGACATAGGAGCGGAATCACTTCCATCGCCATTATGCGTCATAACTTACGTAAAAATGCTTCGATTTGGATGAAATGTTAGTTTGTTGTAGGGGCCTGCGTGGAAACGAATACTATTGAAAATAGGCGAAATGTGGTCAAAGGTTCGAACACAGAGTGCGATCTATTCCATAGCCCTTAAGCATCATAACTTAAGTAAAAATGCTTCGATTGCGACAAAACTTTATTATGTTATGTCGGAGGTATACTGAAGCAGTTCTGTTGAATATCATTGAAATGGGATCAAAGGTCAGGGCACAGGAGCAAGATTTATTCTACAGCCATTATCCTCATAACTTGTGTAATGATTTTTGGTATGTTGGAAAGCATACCAGAAATGCACTGCATGATTTTACTAACTTGTTATATAATCTTGAAAGATACATTGCTATCCATTGCGTTTGCTCATCATCCCCATCTCCTTATTCACAGCCTGGCACAGCGCGCAAATTGATTCTTCTGCAGATATAATTCGAAATCCGTGTCCTACGCACATTTATCTACAACAGAAATAACTATTGACCAGTAATGGTGCATGGGTCAAAATAACTGGTAGACTTAAAAACGCCGCTTACTCATGGAGAAAATACCAATATCATTCTGCAGTAGGAGATCAGTGACCAAATTAATATTAAAATTAATTGCGTAGAAAAATTGATATGTGGCGTGAGGACATTTCAACTTTTAAAATGACCTTTCTATGGTGATTAAGTTGAAAATACACTGAAATGCCAAAAGTCGTGGGGTACGTCCCTAGTATCGTGTATTACCTCCTCTAGTCCGGCGAAGTGCAATAACTCGACGTGCCATCGATTCCACAAGTAACCGGAAGACTTCTGGAGAGATGTTGAGCCATGCCGTCCTAACAGCCGCCCACATTTCCCTGGTATTTGTAAATGCAGGATCTTGGATGCGAATGAACCTTTCCATCATGTCCCATATGTGCTCTATTGGGTTCATGTCGGGCGAACGTGGTGGCCACACCATCCGTCGGAACTGTCCAGAATGCTCCTCGAGCCAATTTTGGACAACTTGGGCCCGATGACATGGTGCATTGTCCGCCTGGAAAATCCCATCGTTGTTGGGGTACATGAAGTCCATGAAGGGCTGTAAATGGTCACCCAGCAGAACAACAAAGCGAGTATCGATTAATGACGTGCTTACGAGGACCAGAGGTCTCGAACTGTGTCATGCAGACACCCCACACATGTATGGAACCACCACCAGCTTCCACATTGCCTTCCTGACAGCTTGGGTTCATGGCCTCGTGGGATCTGCGCCACACCCGAACCCTACCATCAGCTCATAACAACTCATCGGACCAGGCCACATGTCGCCACTCTTCCAGTACCCAATTACAGTGTATTTTAACTGTAGACAACAGTGCCACTCTTCCAGTGTCCAACTACCCCACCATCACCTCTTAGCAGCTCATCAGACCACGCCACATGTCACCACTCTTCCAGTGTCCAATTACAGTGTATTTTAACTTTGGACAACAGTGCCACTCTTCCAGTGTCCAATTACCCTACCATCAGCTCTTAGCAACTCATCAGACCACGCCACATGTCGCCACTCTTCCAGTGTCCAATTACAGTGTATTTTAACTTTGGACAACAGTGCCACTCTTCCAGTGTCCAATTACCCTACCATCAGCTCTTAGCAGCTCATCAGACCACACCACATGTCACCACTCTTCCAGTGTCCAATTACAGTGTATTTTAACTTTGGACTACAGTGCCACTCTTCCAGTGTCCAATAACCGCACCACCAGCTCTTAGCAGCTCATCAGACCACGCCACATGTCACCACTCTTCCAGTGTCCAATTACAGTGTATTTTAACTTTGGACTACAGTGCCACTCTTCCAGTGTCCAATTACCCTACCATCTGCTCTTAGCAACTCATCGAACCACGCCACATGTCGCCACTCTTCCAGTGTCTAATTACTATGTATTTTAACTTTGGACAACAGTGCCACTCTTCCAGTGTGCAATTATCCTAACATCAGCTCTTAGCAGCTCATCAGACCACGCCACATGTCACCACTCTTCCAGTGTCCAATTACAGTGTATTTTAACTTTGGACTACAGTGCCACTCTTCCAGTGTCCAATTACCGCACCATCAGCTCTTAGCAGCTCATCAGACCACGCCACATGTCACCACTCTTCCAGTGTCCAATTACAGTGTATTTTAACTTTGGACTACAGTGCCACTCTTCCAGTGTCCAATTACCCTACCATCTGCTCTTAGCAACTCATCGGACCACGCCACATGTCGCCACTCTTCCAGTGTCTAATTACTATGTATTTTAACTTTGGACAAGAGTGCCACTCTTCCAGTGTGCAATTATCCTACCATCAGCTCTTAGCAACTCATCGGACCACGCTACATGTCGCCACTCTTCCAGTGTCCAAATACTGTGTATTTTAACTTTGGACAACAGTGCCACTCTTCCAGTGTCCAATTACCCTACCATCAGCTCTTAGCAACTCATCGGACCACGCCACATGTCGCCACTTTTCTAGTGCCCAATTACAGTGCTCACGATCGCAGGTGAGACGCTGTGTCCGATGTCGTGGTGTTGGCAAAGGCACTCTGGTGGGTCTTCTGCTCCCATACTCCATGGACGTTAAATTATGCTGCACTGGCCTGATGGATATATCTCTGGTACCTTTTTCATTGAATGTGGATGTTATTTGAGCCAGTGTCGCTTGTCTGTTAGCATGGACAATTCTGGTCAAACGCCGCTGGTCACGGTCATTCAGCACCCGTGGTCGGCCACTGCGCTGGCCACTGTGGGTGGTAATGCCTTCCATGAGGTATTCTCTGTACACACATGACACCATGGATCGCGGAATGTTGAATGTTCGCACAAATTAGGAAATTGAATGGCCCATCTTTCTGGTTTCCACTACCTTGCTTCGTTCAAACTCCGATAATTCACCTAGGCTTCCAACAATCCTACTGGCGGTTGTTCAGCCCGACTCACACGATTACACTTTGCAACTGATAAAAGTTGTGGCGTGCGTCGAAGACTTTATACCACAGCAGCGCCAGGTAAAAATTTGCATACTGCTGTCCCATGACTTTTGGCACTTAACTGTAAGATCTTGAAGAGGCTCGAGATTTTTTTTTTTTTTTTTTTGTGAAGACCAGACTTTTAAAAAAATAATAATTATATGTCACAACATCCCGTCTTAAGTGTGGTTTGATACTACTGTACATTCATTCGTGAGGGGGTTTTAAAGTTCTTTCACCGTTAAATGGTTATAATTTGTTCACGACTGAGTTCCTTTTACAGTGCATATTTCAACAGTTCTTTGTTTTTACCCAGGATCTAACAGAATTTTTTATGAGGAAATTTATGAAGTGTTCAGTAGTAGGTGGGTATGTTTTCATAACAGACCGCAAGACTTAAATTCCGGGCTTCATCTGATCGTCCCAATCCGCCCCTGATTGCGAGTAATATGTTTGTTAATGTGTGTGTATGTGATGAGTAGAGTGTTTTATGGTGTATATGTACACTGAAGAGCAATTGAATTAGAGACAGCTGGCGTTATGCAAATGTGGCGCTGTGGGCGGCCCTGTAAACGGAAACGACATGACGTATGCAGCGATCCGACAATATAAGGAGTGATGCGACGGGAATCAGTAACAGTCGGACGCAGTATGGGTAAGACGAAGGATCTAAGTGCATTTGGTAGTGGGCAAATTGTCGAGGTCCGACGATTGGGGCACTCCATCTCGGAAGTCGTGCAGGCTCTGGGATTTTCATGAGCCACTGTATCACGGGTGCACCGTGAGTACATCGAATCCGGTAAAACCACCCCTGCAAAGGTCAACTGCCGTGGACAACAGCGTGTGGATGAGCGGGGTCATTATCGGCTAGCTCGCATTGTAACAGTGGATAGACGGGCCACAGTGCAAGAAATCACTCGGCAATTTAACATAAAAACAAACATCACCATTTATGTATGATATTTAATTAAAAGATGAAATCTATTTACAAATTAAAAACCTCCACTAGCACTTTCGGGGTAACACTTACCCCATCATCAGGTGGAACCGAGAGGTTAATGCAGTACTTGCGTACACATATATAAGAGCGCAGCAATGCACTATGGTATAGTTCTCAGGCGTCACAAGGCTAAGGTGTTGCCATCGCAGCCGAGCAATAGACACAATTTCAGACTTTTGTTACACATAATACAGATTGTGTTGCACAGTTAAAATGCCTAATTTACATGTTATTGTTTTTATTAAATCTACACTGACGGAAAAAAATCCCAACACCAAGAAGGGTTTGTGTTAGATAAACGACAGCTGGTAGGCGGTGAGAGTACATCTGTAAGATGACGTCTATGCAAATTTCGCACTCGGCGCATACGTGTGGCGCTAGTAGGGCCCCTCGGAACAAGCAAAGCAGGTTTGCTGTAAATACGCGCTGTAACGTTCGTGAGCGTTAGTTATCGTTGATATTCGACGTAGTGTGTTGATGTTAGTCCAGAATGCCTTTAAGAAGACGAAGAAGCCATTATCAACAGCTCACGGAGTTTGAACGAGGTCGTGTAATAGGGCTACGAGAAGGTGGATTTTCGTTCCGCAATATTGCAGGACGACTTGGCAGGAATGTAGCCACATTGCATGATTGTTGGCAGCGGTGGTCAAGGGAAGGTACTGCCTCAAGAAGACCGGGTTCCGGCCGGTCACGTGGCACTACTGAGAGGGAAGACCGCCGTGTATGCGTATGGCCGTGGCGCATCGTACCGCGTCTGCGGCAGCAATTCGAGCTGCAGTTGCCACCACAGTGACACAACGAACTGTTACAAATCGGTTACTTGAAGAACAGCTCCGAGCCAGACGCCCTGTAGCATGCATTCCACTTACTCCAAAACACTGCCGTTTGCGACGTCAGTGGTGTCAAGCTAGAGCTCATTGGAGGACGGAGTGGAGATCTGTTGTGTTTTTTGATGAAAGCCGGTTCTGCCTGGGTGCCAGTGATGGCCGTGTGTTGGTTAGAAGGAGGCCAGGTGAGCGCCTGCAACCAACCTGTCTGCGACCGAGACACACTGGACCTACACCTGGAGTTATGGTCTGGGGAGCAATTTCCTATGACAGCAGGAGCACTCTCGTGGTTATCCCACGCACCCTGACGGCACAGTTGTAGGTCGGTCTGGTGATTCAACCTGTTGTGCTGCCATTCATGAACAGCATTCCAGGGGGTGTTTTCCAACAGGATAACGCTCGCTCGCATACCGCTGTTGTAACCCAACATGCTCTACAGAGTGTCGACATGTTGCCGTGGCCTGCTAGATCACCAGATCTTTCTCTAATCGAGCACGTATGGGACATCATTGGACGACAACTCCGGCGTCACCCCAACCAGCATTAACCGTCCCTGTATTGACCGACCACGTGCAACAGGCATGGAACTCCATCCCACAAACTGACATCCAGCACCTGTACGACACAATGCGTGAACGTTTGCGTGCTTGCATTCAACATTCTGGCGGTTACACCGGTTATTATTGTACCAGCACTTCACATTTAAAATGGCTCTTTTCGCGCTTACATTAAGCTGTGATCTTGAAACCTTATTTGATTAAATATGTTACCTATACAAATGTATTGCCGCCATTTCATTCCTCTACAACATTTTTTTCGTGGTGTTGGGATTTTTTTTTTCCGTCAGTGTATTTAATAATTATGATTTAAAGTTCAAAACGGCGACATGGTTTTTCCAAACTTTTGGTATATCCACTGGCGTATTATCATTGCAGCACCTGTCCCCTAAGGCTTCAATATACAGGCCTTCAGCAAGGTGTTTTTTTTTTTTTTTTGATTGGAGGTTTAACGACCAGCGTGAGCAACTTGTAACGTATACTCTATATTCACTTTCCTTTTGATTTTACTATCTCTGGTTATTTTATTTTACTATGTAAATTATCTTCCTACTGAACGAAATATTATTTCACCCGCTGAATGGGATCTGGCAATGAGTGTAAGTCATGACGTGGTGGTAGCTCGTATATAGGCGCGTTCATCGAGACTAAAGTGTTGGTGGAGGTTGTTGTTGCGTTGTGTTGGAGTTGTGTTGAGGTTGTGTTGGAGTTGTGTTGGTTGTGTGCGTACTATAAGAGGAAAGTTTATTCATTATTATGTACAAGATATATGAGTGCCTTAGTTGACCAAGAGAGTTGGAAATAAACAGTTGTTCAGTAAGTTCAGTCTTTCTCAATTCTTAGTTTTGTCAGACCTCTGTCTGGCTGTTAGGTTTATGACTTTGATTACTTAATATAAATAACCAGCGTTGAGACTTTGTTTAAGTTCATAATTAACGAGTAACAACACCCTTTTGGGAATTCATTATTTTGAAGCTTAGAGCATTATTCATTCATAATAATTAGCTTAGCAAAAAGATAAACAAAGCTAATTCGTTATAATGGCGCCCGAACTATCCGGATGACCCGACCGTTCAAAATCTCGCATTGGTGTGATGTTATTTCCACACCGCGAGATAGGAAAAATATGAGCAGCACTTCGAAAGAAAAAAAAAATAAGGGGGAGATGATGTAACGTACCAGGAGATGTGACGTACCTGCCAGAAGGATGCACATGACATAAAGGCAGATAGGAATCAGAATACATGTCTGCGTAGCTCAGTTGGTAGAGCTGCTTGTTCCGGAATAAGCGTACTCGGGTTCGAATCCCGGCGTAGACCAAAAATGACGGAGAAATTCACTTCGTTATAATGGCGCCCGAACTATCCGGATGACCCGACCGTTCAAAATCTCGCATTGGTGTGATGTTATTTCCACACCGCGAGATAGGAAAAATATGAGCAGCACTTCGAAAGAAAAAAAGAAAAATAAGGGGGAGATGATGTAACGTACCAGGAGATGTGACGTACCTGCCAGCAGGACGCACACGACATAAAGGCAGTTAGGAATCAGAATAAAATGTCCGCGTAGCTTAATTGGTAGAGCAACTTATTCCGGAATGAGTGGACCCGGGTTCGAACCCCGGCGCGGATAAAAATGACGGAGAAATTCACTTCGTTATAAACTCAATGGGCTATAAGCAGTCGCCCGTCCCTAATTTAGGGTCACTGGTTCCAGGGAAGGGAGAGAGCCAGTGCCGTAAGACAAACACAACATCCATGCCTCACCGGTATTCGAACCCGAACCCCGTTCAGACGAATGATCAGAGACCATCGCTTAGACCACTGCGCCACCGAGACGGCCAGCAAGGTGTATAGTGAGTGTACGTACGCCGGGGTGTTCAGCAGTCTAATGTTCGTCCAGTCTGGCTGCAAAGTTCCATTTACGACATTTCTAGATAGTGCCGTGTTATTGCGGAAAGTTCGAATATCATACTTATGTTCTTGAACACGAATATCCAAGCTTTTCCCTGTCGAGCCTACATAGTTACTAACGTGTTTTCCTGTTGAAGGGTCTAACAGTGGTATGTTCTACACTCCCCATTTGCTCAAAATATCTGTTGCTGCCCGATCTTTTCTAACTGATGATATGAGAATCTTTGATCGGGTACCGAGTTGTATGTCATTCTTTGAGCATATGCGTGACAACACGTTAGTGATTTGTGGGTACTGATCCAATGCTCCCACAAGCCGTTTGCTAGGCTTTGGATCGTGTTTTAGACTTATGGTTCTTTGGTTGCTAATTCTGCAGAATAATCTATTAACCAATGTTCTTAGGTATCCGTGTTTGTCCTCCAATTTAAAAATAAGCTTTATTTCAGACTGTAGAAGACCTCGCTTGAAGAATGCGTATAGGCTCTTCTAATTAAAAAGTTAATAGCAGATAGTTTTTGTGGGGTTGGATGAGATGAATTAAATGGAATAAGGCTATTTCAATCAGTTGGCTTACAATAAACTGAAAAAGACAGTGAATTAGTATCCAAGTCACGAAATATGCGAAAATCTAAAAAGGGAGTGAAAAATCAGATTCACGTTCTGTCGTGAGCCCGATAGTAGGGAATACTGACGAAAACTGGCAATTTAACGCTGGTGCACAAAAACGTGTAAGCAGCCACACCATCCAGAACCATCTCCTCGCTATAGGGTACAAAAGCCATCGTCCCACGAGGGTACCGCTGCTGACCGCACATCACAGGGTGCAAAGATTAACATGGGCGCGGGAACATCGCTACTGGACCCTAGACATGTAGAAAAATGTTGCTTGGACTAATGAGTCGAGATTCACGTTGGTACATGCGGATGGCAGGATACGAGTACGGCTTAAACCACATGAAGCGATGGATCCTTCTTGCCAGCAGGGTACTCTTCAAGCTGGGGATGTGTGGGGGGTGGCATTCTCGTCTGGGGACTGTTTACGTGGACTGAAATGGGACTCCTGGTACGTACGACATCGTCCCTCACAGGTCAACGTTACCGGGATATCCTGGACGACCATTTGCTCCCGTTTGTGCGTCTTCAACATCCTACTGGGGACCTCATCCTGCAACAAAACAATGCAGCTCCCGAATTGTATCCGAATGGTTGGATGAACACTCCACCGACGTGACCTCGCTTCCTTGGCCAGCTAAGTCACCTGACCTCAATCCCATCAAGCACATCTGGGATGCCATCGAAAGAGATGTTCGAGGCTCTGACCCTCCTCCATCAAATCTTCGGGCACTGTGGGAGCTTGTTCAGGGGTCGTGGATCCGTATGACTTCCCAACGCTTCCGGTGTCTTGTCGAGTCCATGCCGAGACGAATCGTCGCCGTCATCAGGGCGAAAGGTGGTGCTACACGTTTCTAGACAGGTATCTCTAATTCAATTGATCTTCAGTGTATGTGTGTGATGAGTACAGTGTTTTATGGTGTACATGTATGTGTGTGACATAGAGAGAGAGAGAGAGTATAGCGTGTATGCGTGGTATATGCATGTCTGTATATGTTGGAGATAGTTTTACTTTGGTGTATTAATAATTTGATATCTTCAGATTTCTCAAAGGTGAAAAGTTGTTTAAAATTTTCCATAAAGAAGTTATCTCTTAAACAAATTTCGATGTGTGAGATATAAATTTCACTGAAAAACAATGCTGACTCATAATTTCTCCGTAGGCGATGTATTTTTTTAATCTCAACAGCACTGAGTGTTCATCTTTATAATAATTCAATTGAATTGATACTTCAGAAACCCTATACGTCTTGTTTCCATATTGAAAAGTATATGAACCAATAGTTTGAACGGAAATTCAAAATAAGGTATGCTAACGAAAACTGTTATGAACTAGCAATTACAAGCGCAAAAACAAGATTTATTTATATTTGATTAAAGAAGAAAATAAACCACCCAAAACCTTCGCGCTATTTTCAGAACAAGAGGAAGTAATTAATGGCTGCTTTAGATCTAAAGTTCTTCAGTTAAAGGGTGTGTTATAAATGAATTAAAAGGAAGTTACGGAAATACGAGATATTTGCATTTTTCCTGGAAAAGTTCTACAAAAATCGGATGTATATTTTGAATATCCGTAAATTTTCTGTTATGTTGTTGTCGAATGATATGTTTTTCTATTTTCTACGATAGGTTTCGATCCATTGACTATAGCCCAGAAAAAGTAGTGACTCCAACTCAAAGCAGGAACAGATACGCAGCAACGCAGATGCCTTCACTCAGTGACAGCAGTCGGGGTGACCCAGAACTTCCAGCAGAAACACCCTTTTCAGACGTTTTCAGCGATTCCGGGGATGATTCTGAAACCGGAAGGTAAGGGTAGTTTATGTTTCTACCCAGTTTCCTTTTATGCTAATCTTCTTTTTCTTATACACATATATGCAAGTCATTTTTTAAATAATTATTGGAAATGCACGTGAGTCGGATTCATTACCATTACTCGAAAATGCGTGTGCGTGAAAGGAACAATCGGTATTTTCTGTTTGCTTTCCTTTTCTGTTTCTTAGAACCGTAATCGGAACAGGTGCTTATTGGTTCCGCGAATGCGGTTTCTTTTTCCAAACAGCGCAGAAAAAGAAGTGATGTAAAAAACGATATACCGTATTTTTCGGAATATAAGACGCACTTTTTTTCCACAACAAATTGGTGTTAAAATTCCTGCGTCTTATACCGGGTGTCTCAAAAAGACTGAAACGAGTTTTTACGTATTTCTTCAACGATTGATCACAGATACATACTTTAAATTTAAAAAAAATACCCAAAATGACGTGAAGACTTACGACATGGCAGATGCACCCATTGTGGGTGGCATTTGCATGAAAATAAAAAATATATATAATTTTTAATACAGCCTTCGCAGCAAAAAACAGTTCAGTTAAAAAAAAGGTTGCTCAGTGTCTTAATTAGTCTAGAAAAATAAACTACTTTGTTCTACTTGCAAAACTCGGGAAGATATTCGCGATGAAATTTGTAAAACATGTATCGTCTAAAGCTCGTTTACGGAAGAACGGTAGCTTTGTTGCATTCAAAGCCAGTACCGGAAAGAGCACTCCCGCATGTAGGAAATTATCGCTCCAGAAGATACATTTTTAACACGTCTTTTGTACTGATCGTGCTTATGTTATCGGTTTCTCCGTCCGTCTCTGGGCACCATATCTTTGCAACTAATAGTTCGATTTAAAACATTTCTTTTGCATTGAAAAGCTTGAAATGTGCGAATGATGATCCTTGCCTTCATTTTTATATGCAAAACTTAACCTCTAAAAGGTGTGAATGCAGATGATATCGAATTCAAAATACATTTTATTGCATATCATCATCATCATCATTGTCAACCATTATCAATCCACTGCTGGACGAAGGTCTCCCCAAGTTTCCTCCACAACGGTCTGTCTTGTGCCAATCTCCTCCATGTCACCCCTGCATACTTTCGAATTTCATCCACCCATCTCCCATGTGGTCTTCTTCTGGGTCTTTTCCTGTCCCTTGGAATCCAATCTAAAATTTCGGCTGTCCATCGATGATCTGTACTTCTGGCAGTATGTCCAGCCCATTGCCATTTCAGGGATTTAACTCTGATCATGATGTCTTCCACTCTTGTCATTTTTCGGATCCACGAGTTCCTCTTCTTATCTCTCCTGGTTACACCAAGCATGCACCTCTCCATGCTTCTTTGAGTTGTCTGCAGCCTTTGTATGTCTCTTTTAGTTAAGGTCCACGTCTCTGCACCATACGTAAGCACTGGAAGGATGCATTGATCAAACACTTTTCTTTTAAGACATAATGGCATATTGCTCTTGAAAATTATGCTGTTTCTTCCAAAAGCTCTCCAGGCAAGTTTTGTACGCCGATTAATTTCTTCATCAATGTGACCCTCACTTGATATCTGCTGTCCAAGATAAACGTACGTGTCTGTTATCTCCAGCTTTTCTCCATCAATCGATAAATCTTCATTTCTTGTAAAAGCATTGAACATCACTTTTGTCTTCTGAAAGTTCATTTTTAATCCCACTTCTTTACTCTTGTCAGCAAGTTCCTGGATCATACTCTGCAGCTCTGATGGGGTAGTTGCAAAAATGACTACGTCATCAGCAAAACGAAGGTGGGTTAGATAATCTCCATTAATCTTTATCCCCTTGTTTTCCCAGCTCAGCGACTGAAAAACACCCTCCAATGTGGCATTAAAGAGCTTCGGAGATATGGTGTCACCTTGTCTCACTCCCTTTCCAATTTTTATGTGTGTTGTATTTTCAAACAGCCTAATCTTTGCACTTGCATTTTCATAGATGTTATTAATAATATTAATGTATGCATCTTCAATACCGCAGGTTTTCAGAGCCATTGTAACTGCTGATGGTTTCACCGAATCAAAGGCTTTTTCATAATCGATAAAAGCCATGCACAATGGAAGTTCATATTCCCTCGCTCTTTCAATTAGTTCTCTCAGCACGTGGATATGATCTATTGTGCTGTAGCCACTCCTGAATCCAGCTTGTTCTCTCGGTTGAGCCATGTCCAGTGTTACCTTCAAGCGGTGTGAAAGAACTTTAGTGAAGATTTTATAAACTACTGATAGGAGGCTGATAGGTCTGTAGTTTCCGAGATCCTCAATGTCACCTTTCTTATGTAGCAGGATCATTGTAGCGGTGTTCCAATCCTCAGGAATCTTTCCTTCATTAAGGCATCGAGTGAAAATTTGGGCGAGTACTGTTTCGATTTCTCCACTTGCTTCTTGTATGATGTCTACAGTAATTCCATCTTCTCCTGGAGCTTTTCCTCGCTTCATGTTCTTGATTGCATGTGCAACTTCTGCTGGAAGGACTGGAGGAACTCTGGTACTGGTATCTTTCATGATGTCTGGAGTGCATATATCATCCCTTTCATATAATTTGGAGTAGAAATCTTTCACTCTTGTCAAAATTTCGCCTCTATTTCTTGTTACAGAACCATCTTCTTTTCTCAGTGCCATAATCTGTTTTCTTCCCTTACTGAGATGTCCCTTTGCTATCTTTAGGCTTTGGTTGTTTTCAATTGCTTTCCTCACTAGTTCACAGTTGAATTTCCTTACGTCTTCAGTGATACTTTTTCTTACTGTCTTGCATAGCTCTATATATTCCACTTTGGAAGTCACATCTTCTTTAGTTGTCCTCATCTCTCTTCTTTTTGCATCAACATTTTCGTTTTTCCTGATAATTTGTTCACATGCAACTTGTTCTTAGACCCAGCTAATTTTGTTGCTGTTTCCATAAGAGCTTTGGTTACTTTTCTGTTAACTTCAGAGATGTCCACTTCTTCCGATGTTAGGCCTTCTAAAGCAGAGAACCTGTTCTTCAGTTCTAACTTGAAGGTATTATGGTGTTTTTTAAGGTTGGTTATGTCAATAGATTTTGTTTGTCTTATGAGCTTGCCACGTTCAAGTTTAGTGTTGAGGTGCATCTTACATCTCACCAATCTATGGTCACTACCTGTGTTGAACTTGTTTAGCACACTGCAGTCTTCTATGACGAATTTTTTGTTACACATAATAAAATCAATTTCACTTGTCGTCCCATTTGGATGTCTCCATGTCCATTTCCTGTGTGGCTTTTTCTTGAAGAAGGAGTTCAAGATGAAAAACCCTTCTGCCTCTGCAAACTCAACGAGAGTATTTCCACGCTGGTTTCTGTTGCCATGACCGAATTTACCTACTGAAGTCTCATTCTGTTGCCGTTGCCCTATTTTTGCATTGAAATCTCCCATAATTATTTTCAAGTGCTGCTTACCTTTATTATTTAGATGACAAATTTCCTCATAAAATTCTTCAATTTCTTCTTCAGGATGACTTGTGGTGGGTGCATAAGTTTGAATAATCTGAGCCTGGTATCTTTTCGAGAGTTGGATAACAAGTCGTGCAGCTCTGTCAGAGGAACTTTCAACTTCTACAACTTTATCCTTCAGTTTCTTGTTTATTATAAATCCAACACCACTAGTTCTGCCAGTATCTGTCCCACGATAGTAGAAGAGATGTCCACTTTTCAGTTCGATGAGATCTTCTCCTTTTCTCCTTACCTCACTTAGCCCCACGATGTCCCACTTGATCCTTTGTAGTTCCTCTTCCAATTCAAGAAGCCTTGATTCAGAAGATAGGGAGCGTCCATTGTAAGTAGCCAAGGTCAGCATCAGATGGCAGCCTAGTCCGGTCCTCCGGGGATTCTTAGCACCCTCTGCCTTCATGTCGCACTGGCCGCTGCCTTGGCCAGGTACATTCCAGCTGCCGGAGACTGAGGGCCAAGATTTAAGTTGTGGAATCATTTTGGAGGGGTTTGGCCATAACTCACCACGCTGGCCAAGCGGGTTGGTGAGTGTGGGATAGAATTTCCTCTAATCCCGATGGTATAGTTATACCGCTATGGGCGGTCGTCAGAGCCCCTTTAGTGGGAACAGGATGCACCACGAGAAGGCGGGGTTGACATTTGTCAAGGAGAGGCTGTGATGTTACGCATCACCTGACCTTACATCCCTTATTGCATATACTTGCTTTTAAATATCCGATTGAAAAATTATTTCTTCCATTGGTTGCCATTTTTACCGAAGACTATTTTGGATACAGTCCTTTTTTCAAGTAACGCATAGATTTTCCACTAGGGGAGTAAAGGTAAATTGCGTTTTTCCGATATATCTGCTTCTAAATGTCCGATTTGAAAAAATTTTCTTGCATCGGAAACGGTTCTTCGCGGGAAATATTTTGCATATAATTTCAAATTTTTAGTGAGCAATGGTTTGGCCACCAGGAGGCGTAAGTATTTATTTCTGTTTCTGATGCATTTGCAGGAAAATCTAAGCTTCTGGGAACTCGACTGAAAATTTTTTCGTGGACCGGTACAGCTCACCTCTGGAAAATTCTTCTTGCATCGGAAACAGTTCTTCACGGGAAATATTTTGCGTATAATTTCAAATTTTTAGTGAGCAACGGTTTGGCCACCAGGAGGTGTAAGTGTTTATTTCTGCTTCTGATGCATTTGCAGAAAAATCTAAACTTCTGGGAACTCGATTGAAAACATTTTCGTGGACCGGTACAGCTCACCTCGGAAACCTTTTGATTATACCTCCTGTTAAAGTAGTTCACAGTTTTCCCACCAGGGGTATAAATGTATATCTAACATTTTGTCGATATCTCTGCTTCTAAGAGTCCGATTTGAAAAATTCTTCCTTTGTTGAAGAGATTTTCCGGTGCGAAATGTTTCTCATATAGTTTTAAAATTTTCAAGTAAAGCATGGACTTTCCGCTAGGGGGCGCAGAGGTAAATTGCGTTTTCCCAGATATATCCGCTTCTAAAACTAGGATTTATGAAAATCTCGCAGTATCGTATACAGCTCCTGGTGGGAAATGTTTTGCATATAATTTCTCATTTAATTTTTTATGAATAATGGTTTGGCCACCAGTGAGCGTAAGTGTTTATGTCTGATACTGATGTATATACAGCAAAATCTATGCTTATGAAAGCTTGATTGAAAAAATTATTTCGTGGACTGAAACAGCTTACGATGCACATGCCAACAGGTAAGTGCCTCGCTCACCTTTACGGTCGCTTTAAACACCCTAAGCCAAGTGACAACCTGAGACCTATAATATATATGTAAGATAAATTATCCAATGTAATACTTAGTAAAAGCCATGCTTCCTTCTCTCGCAATATTTTTACCTTGCTGAAAATGTCTTTTGACATCTACGAAAGATTTTGTTGACAAAGTCAGACCCGGGTAGTATCAGAATAAGTCATCATATGTGGTATAGATGTAGTGCTACTTATCTTTTCCACACCAGTAGATGACGCGAACGAGAATCTCAAGAAAGCCTTATCTGGTTCTAACCACTTTTCAAATGAGGCTTTAGGGAACATTTGGAAGCACACTGCATTTGGTAACGGATTAAAAATTTTCAGCTTCAATGGATCCATACACAAGCATAATAGAATCCGCAGGATCCTTCCATCTAAATGTGTTAGTTGATACTACTCTCCTCCCACTTTAGAACAATATCTTTAACGGAACTTCTCAAAAGCCATCAGCCTGGCAGAGCTTTATCTTCTTTATATGGTGCCTTGGAGAGCAAATCCTAGGAACTTTTTTGAGGGGTGAGGAGCAACTCAATGGACTATAAGTAGTTGCCCGTCCATAATTTAGACGATATCTTCTTTATATGCTGCCTTGGAGAGCAAATCCTAGGAGCTTCTAGGAGCTTTTTCGGGGGTGGGGAGCAACTCAATGGACTATAAGTAGTCGCCCGTCCATAATTTAGACGATATCTTCTTTATATGGTGCCTTGGAGAGCAAATTCTAGGAACTTTTTTGAGGGGTGAGGAGCAACTCAATGGACTATAAGTAGTCGCCCGTCCATAATTTAGACGATATCTTCTTTATATGCTGCCTTGGAGAGCAAATCCTAGGAGCTTCTAGGAGCTTTTTCGGGGGTGGGGAGCAACTCAATGGACTATAAGTAGTCGCCCGTCCCTAATTTAAGTCAACTGGTCCCAGAGAAAGGAGACAAACAGTACCGCAAGACGAACACCCATCCTAGGGCTGACCCGGGCTTTTCCCTGACAAACGGACATAAGCCAGTACTTAGACCATTGTGCCACCGTGGGGGCTTGAAAGCATTCCACCATAGTTTAAACAAAATTAACAACTCGACTGTTTCAGTATGAAATCGAGAGAAATAAATCTCTGCCTTTTTTATACGCAATGCTATCCGGGGCCAGGAATGTTCATCTAAATACCAAGGTGTATTTGCCAATTTTATGGGCCCGAACTCGTTCTGTTTCAAAGAGTATTGAACTTCAATTTTCAGCGCTCGTGTTGCTTTGTCTACAAAGAGTACTGTCTTTACTGTTGGTAGACAAAGCAACACAAGGAATTCGGAGTAAAGACAGTACTGACACCGTCCATATCGGAGGGATAGAGCCACAGCCAAATATTTAACATACTCACTAGAATAAGACGCACCATGAATGAACATACATTGAGCAAAATGGTAGTCTGAAGATCGTTGGAGCTGTATCTGATATCTCAGCTTTCTGTTACGACCTTAAGAACATGCTACAAAGATAGGTTACGATGTGGGATCCAAGATCCACTTGCGAGCCGCTAATTATAAATTATAGCGTAAGTTACCATAGTAGGTGTGGCGTAGGGATCTAACCGTTCCCTCTGAATTATTAGGATGGAACTGAAACGTTGACATGACCAATATATCCATAAGACCAGAATTAAAGGAGCACAACAAGGATGCAAAAGGTGGAAAACCATCCACAGCGCTCATTCTACTTGGGATGGCTTCAGTGCTTCCATTCCTAAGTGGAATAAAACAGAAAGTATAGCTTTATATACTTCTAATCGTTAGAGAAACTGAAAATTTAGACCAGAGGCCATCTATTTGAAGTAACTTTGTGGGGATATGAAAGAGGTTGAAGTGAGACCCTACATTATATTTACGTTCTATATCACGTGGAACTGTAATAACTTAGCAGTTAGCATTATAAGCTAAATGCAGTAATTTCAGATTTTTAATGTGTAAACGGTTTGCCTGTTATATCAATTAATTGTACACCGAAATGTGCAAAGTATATGAAGTTTAAAAAGACAGCCACCAGGAGACAACTGAAATCCTCTCCAGCTAGCTGTCATGCAGTGATGCAGTCTCCACGGAATTACCAGCAGTTTGCCATGCCGTATTGAGGGATAGAAACACGTCGCAACAGGTAGTATAATTGTGTTACAAATAACACATTAGTGCTCGTGATGTCTTCCACTGTATTTTCAGAAAACTATGTTTGTTTCTAATGCGTTCTAATTCTCTGCATTTTACACCTAATCTTAACTTCGAAAATGTCTCCTAGTTGAGTGGGAAATCTTGGTAATTTGTATGCTCTGTATTATACCATTCAGAAAACGGATTTATACTAAGCAACAAGCGTTTTGAATTTTCTTTGTTTAATTAATAAAAAGTTGTTATCTATGATTGTTATTAATTGTTTGTTACTCGATATTGTTTAGTTTAAAAAAGCCGACAGTTTGATGCGCGAGCGCTCGACATCGCAGTCAGGACTTACGGACTTACATTGCTTGTGATTCAGTTTTGTCGATATTAGATTACATCCCTTGCTGTTGAGTAAAGTTTAGAATCTTGATGTCTTGATGTGTGCCAATACCCGGTATATATGCCAACAAATTTGGAGAGCAGCAGAGCGGAAAAGACGAAATTAGATTCTTCAAAGAGCGAATCAAGGATACAGAAATGTATCAGGACAACTACGAATTCAATGTTTGTTTCAAATAGATTCTTGTTGGGTATGACGACATCGCTGCGAGTCGAGATGGTGGACATTTGGGAGAAGATTTCCTTGTACATGAAAAAGTCAAAGCCAAACTGATGGCAAGAACGTGTCTAGTTCTCTTTCTCCTATTTCTCTGGAAACCATACAATGTGGAAACATCGCCATGTTTTTACTTTCCTCGATTAACAGTGGCATGATATGCAAAATCCTCCAACGTGAAGTGGAGAGAACGTATCCTGAAGTACACGTTAGAATGGAAATCGTCCCTTTCCATTTAACGCAGACATTCATTTAAAAGTCCTGTATTTTGAGAGGATACTTTTCTCATGGAATTCATGTGGCAGCATTTATTCTCACAGGCATAAATTGAATCAGAATTAGTCAAGATCTCGATGAATGAAGTAGAAATCGTAAGTTTCCTGAACATATACAACGGAACTCCTTGTTAATCAATGCTAAGAGGGACGCAAGCACACAAACTGTTAACTTTATATTAAATACATCAGACTGTGAGTACTCAAGAAACGCATATGGCGTATTAAATCGTTTATTTCTGTGGTGTATTAAGCAGAAAGATTCGCCAAGCTTTCGCACTCCACTGGAAGGCTTTTTCAAGGCAATGGTAGACATAAAAATGCAGGGAACTGAACATGTAAGGAACAAAGATAAAAAAATTTTAAATAACGTGTGTGACATCACTAGCATAGTACATGAATTTTTATCTTACAATTATGCAGCGCGCTGCGATGTGTTTCCCTCTTTCAAACCATTGGTAGTTCAGTTCAGACCACATCATGGCATGCTAGTTTGCTGGAGAGGATTTCTACTGTTTCCCTGATGCCAGTCTCTTTAGAGTTCTTGTAAGGGGCAACACGAACTTTAAAGAGACTGCCATCAGGGAAACAGTCGAAATCCTCTCCAGCAAACTAGCATGCAAAGATATGGTCTCTATTGAACTACCAATGGTTTGGCATGCGTTATTAAAAGATGGAAACACATCGCGGCGCACCGTATAATTGCGTGCTAAAAATTCATGTATTATGCTCGTGATGTCATCCACGTTATATTCAAAAACTCATCTTTTATCCGTACGAGTTCCAATTACCTGTATTTTTATGTCTACCATTGCCGTTGGAAAAGCCTCCTCCCAGTGGAGTGCGAACGCTTGGTGAATCTTTGTGCTTACTGCACTACAAAAATAAACGGATTTAATACGCTATATGCGTTTCATGAGTACACACAAACTGTTGTTGATCCACAAGAACCAAACTTTTTTTCCTTTATGCAATATTAAGATTAATATGATCCGTACAAGAATTGGCGAGACTATTTACTTTCATACTAACTGTGTATCATTTTCCTTTAGATAATATTTTTGTGGAAAGTATTAGATCATCACTATATTTAATTTGTTAATGTTTAAAACGAAATTCAGCTTCAAACCGATATCTTCAAATGGTACTGTTACTGGATTATGTACCAACTAATAAGATTGTTTTAACACTACTTTTCCTTACTTAATTCACTCATGTTTATGAAAAGCAGATCGCCTGAAAGGTGTCGAGCTACGACTTTCTTTTTACAGGATATACTAATCAGGCAACATCGCAGAAATTAATTATTAGCATTTTGGCGTCATAGGTGCGTGTGTACCGCGTCTATGCAAATCAGATCGCGCAACGTCACAGCCCTGAAACCGGCCGTTTTTCTGTTATAAGCGCCTTGTGGCTCGGTCGGCATGCCAGTGCTTGGTCAGCAGTGGGTAAGGATGTTATCGGCGTGAGAGACTGCGATGCTTCTCTCCGAAAGATTGCTGGTTGTGTGCTGCGCAATGTGTCCATCGTGGCAAGAGTGTCCAGGAAATGATATGAAGAAGGGCGTAAGACACGGAGAGATTGTTCTGGACTACTACACAGACAACACCAAGAGACAACCGTTATCTCATGTGGATATCTTTCAGTGGACGTTCTGCATCATCGACAGCGTTGGTGCAGCAGTGGCGAGCTGCGACGCATTCTCCCATATCAGCTGTACCAGTACGTCACTTGCTATTACAGTTCGGACTACGTGCTCATCTGCCCTTCCTCAGGCTGCCTTATATACCGCAGCGACGGACTGCCAGGCTGCAATGGTGCGCCGAAGGAAGGGGGTGGCGTAACGAATGGCACAGCATCGTGTTCTCGGACGAAACGCGTTCTGTTTAAGCGTAAATGAAAGCCGCATCTGAGTCCGCGGACGACAGGGGGAAAGGCGTAGGGAAGAGTGTATTCGGCGTAGGGAAGAGTGTATTCGGCATAGGGAAGAGTGTATTCGGCGTAGGGAAGAGTGTATTCGGCGTAGGGAAGAGTGTATTCGGCGTAGGGAAGAGTGTATTCGGCGTAGGGAAGAGTGTATTCGGCGTAGGGAAGAGTGTATTTGGCGTAGGGAAGAGTGTATTCGGCGTAGGGAAGAGTGTATTCGGCGTAGGGAAGAGTGTATTCGGCGTAGGGAAGAGTGTATTCGGCGTAGGGAAGAGTGTATTCGGCGTAGGGAAGAGTGTATTCGGCGTAGGGAAGAGTGTATTCGGCGTAGGGAAGAGTGTATTCGGCGTAGGGAAGAGTGTATTCGGCATATGGAAGAGTGTATTCGGCGTAGGGAAGAGTGTATTCGGCATATGGAAGAGTGTATTCGGCGTAGGGAAGAATGTATTCGGCATATGGAAGAGTGTATTCGGTGTAGGGAAGAGTGTATTCGGCGTAGGGAAGAGTGTATTCGGCGTAGGGAAGAGTGTATTCGGCGTAGGGAAGAGTGTATTCGGCATATGGAAGAGTGTATTCGGCGTAGGGAAGAGTGTATTCGGCATATGGAAGAGTGTATTCGGCGTAGGGAAGAGTGTATTCGGCGTAGGGAAGAGTGTATTCGGCATAGGGAAGAGTGTATTCGGCGTAGGGAAGAGTGTATTCGGCATAGGGAAGAGTGTATTCGGCATAGGGAAGAGTGTATTCGGCGTAGGGAAGAGTGTATTCGGCGTAGGGAAGAGTGTATTCGGCGTAGGGAAGAGTGTATTCGGCGTAGGGAAGAGTGTATTCGGCGTAGGGATGAGTGTATTCGGCGTAGGGAAGAGTGTATTCGGCGTAGGGAAGAGTGTATTCGGCGTAGGGAAGAGTGTATTCGGCGTAGGGAAGAGTGTATTCGGCGTAGGGAAGAGTGTATTCGGCGTAGGGAAGTGTGTATTCGGCGTAGGGAAGAGTGTATTAACACGAGGCATTATAGCCTGGCATGCTGTCGGGTACGAAAGCAGATTACCTTTCGTGGGAATCCGTACATACATAACGAGTGCCCGTTGCGTCGATGGCATTCTACGGCTGGTCGCCCTTCCGTAACTTCAGGACGTCCCCCGGGGACATATTTCGGGAGGACAATGCCCCACCGCACGTTTCAGGGACAACACGTACCTTCTTCAGGGATCACTACGTTCCACTTCTTCTGTGGCTGAGCAGATCGCTGGATTTATCATCATAAGAAATTCCTACGTCATGCTCAAACGACAGGTGCAGAGGTACGACCTTTAGCCGGCAACTCTTGATAAACTTTGAACGAGGGTCAATACGGCCTGGATGGTTATTCCACTGGACATCATTCACACATTATTTGATTTGATGCGTAAGCGTGTACAGCATGTGATATAAGCCACAGTTGGCCACTCCGATTATTAGCTGCATCGACGTATGACACCGAGATGCTAATCATATGTTCTGTATTGCCTAATGAGCATATACACCAGGTGATACAAGCCATAGGTGGCCACACCGATTATTAGCTACATCAACGCACCTGGTACGTATGACACCGAGATACTAATCATTTGTTCTGCATTGCCTGGTGAACATATACAGCAGGGGATACAACCCAGAGGTGGCCACATCGATTATTAGCTACATCGATGAACCTGGTACGTATGACACCGAGATGCTAATCATTTGTTCTGTATTGACCAATGAACATATCCTGTAAAAATCAGAGTCGGAGTTCGACTCCTTTCATATGTTCTGTTTTTATGAGCATTAGTGTATTTCTTGTAGGACCTGATAAACAACTTTTAACGAATGACAATGACGAATGGCATTGTGCTTGCACTCTTTTCATAAAACCTTGAAGGCGCAGCTGTAGTCGTACAGTGTTAATTACATTTTTCGAGCAATGATGTTAAACCGCATCGTGAAATACCCTGAAGCGACCGAAATTCGATTTGCCTGGAATCCACTGGGAAAAGTAGTAAACATTAGTTATCTCGGAATGCAAGTATGATGATGGAAGTGCTTAATTGTCTCTATTTTTTTATCTTCCCAGTGACATGGAAGAAGATGACGACCACGAAGATTTCTCCAGGGGCCTGGACGCTTTCCTCCGAGCGGTTGTTGCGAGAAAGAAAGAGAGGAAAGTGGCCTTGGAGCGATATTCCCTCCAGTCCACTCATGTCGGCATTGAGCATCGGCTTATCGCCGCAGCCACATTCAACAAGAACTACAGGTTGGTAACTCTTCCGCAGGATTACATGCCAGATGTGCAATTCCAAGCTCCTTTTTCCACAATCACGCAGTTTCTAATCATTGAAATTAGATTTTTAGCTGTGCTTATATCCACGAAATTAAAAGAATCTTAGCAAAATACACTAAATACATTTCTCTTGCCAGTGTTTTCGTAGTTTCTACATCCGCGCTATGCTGTGTAACACTAAATAAAGCTTGATACCGTACGTGGAAACTGTATCTTAAAATGAGAAAATGGATTGCTATATCACTCACAAAAGAATTTTGCAAGTTTTTACTCGCTGTAAAGTGCATTGATGAAACTAAGCATGGAACTAGATTTTAGCCGAGCTTATACTCACAAAATTATCATAACTGTGGCAAATTATATTAAACAAAAGAGGGTTTTTTTTTTTAAACTTATACCTGTACGCTTTAAAAGTTGTAACGTACCAGGAGATGTGACGTACCTGCCAGAAGGACGCACACGACATAAAGGCACATAGCAATCATAACAAATGTCCGCGTAGCTTAGTTGGTAGAGCAACTTATTCCGGAATGAGTGGACCCGGGTTCGAATCTTGGCGCGGATAAAAATGACGGAGAAATTCACTTCGTTATAATGGCGCCCGAACTATCCGGATGACCCGACCGTTCAAAATCTCGCATTGGTGTGATGTTATTTCCACACCGCGAGATAGGAAAAATAAGAGAATCCTTTCTCCAGCACTTCGAAAAAAAAAAAATAATAAGGGGAAGATGATGTAACGTACCAGGAGTTGTGACGTACCTGCCAGAAGGACGCACACGACATAAAGGCAGATAGGAATCAGAATAAAACGTCCGCGTAGCTTAATTGGTAGAGCAACTTATTCCGGAATGAGTGGACCCGGGTTCGAATCCTGGCGCGGATAAAAATGACGGAGAAATTTACTTCGTTATAAAGTACAGAAGTTCAGACATCAAACAGTCACTAGATTTTAGCAAGAGACATAGATCACGTATGTCTTATGAACTTTTTGCTGTTTTTATTTTTTCAAATACGCCGCAAGTACAGTGTGAAATGTGCCGCAAGTACAGTGTGAAATGTGAGGAGAGGGCTTCGGATCAAGTTCGTGGCCAAGCAGCTGCATGGGTGGTGTTCGTCGAATGGAGCGGGCAATGTTTCCTCCCTGGAACCAATGGCCCTAAATTAGGAAAGAGCGACTGCTTATAGCCCATTGAGTTGCTCACGGTGGTCGATAAACCTCCAAACAAAAGAAATTAAATTATGGTTGAATAGTGCTCATATTGACAAAATTAAAAACTTATTCCTTCTTGAGTACTGTGGTATATACCCATTGTTCGGGAATTTGGTTTCGTGTTAGGTGATAAATATTTTATCAAGCATGCGGTCGGTTAGAGTTTTTTTTTTTTTTTTTACCTTAATGTTTTTGTGAACTAACGTTTTCAGAGGCATGGTGAAGGACACACGCTGTCGTTGAACAGAGCTGATTCTATTAAATAATACAACAAACTTTATTCCCATTCTGGGCAAAGACGATGGTTGAAGTTGTATAATGATGGATGTAGAACAATGTTGATGTTGCAAAGCCGCTGCATAAATGGCAGTTGGCACCTGCTTTTAGAATTCTGAGTTTCTTTACACAATCACAGTTTTTTAACATCTGCAGAGGCACACTCGCTCCAATCAATTACAGCTACAGATCGTGAAAACAGGATGTCTGAATGGCATTCGTCAGGTATCTACCTGTTTTGGTGTTCTAGGCGGCAGCCTAGCATCTTAACTATCAGAGTAAATACTAACCTCAGTTAGTATAAATCTACCTAGCCACTCAGCCGCAGCTCAGCGCTACAAATGTAGGTCTCCAAATCTATCGTTCTGGGGGACTTGACCTCCTCTCTCAATGAAAGCTATACGAGAAGTTCCCGCCAAAATTTGTAGCTTCTAGCGTCT
Source organism: Macrothele yani (assembly GCA_039090855.1). NCBI lineage: Eukaryota > Metazoa > Arthropoda > Arachnida > Araneae > Macrothelidae > Macrothele > Macrothele yani. Next base: position 123,958,996 of record CM077003.1, on the reverse strand, counting down.
TCTCAACTTTCTTTTCACAGTCAATGAGAAGCATGCATTCCACCCCTTCGCCTGGGCCCTCTCTCTCTCTCTCTCTCTCTCTCTCTCTCTCTCTCTCTCTCTCTCTCTCTCTCTCTCTCTCTCTCTCTCTCTAACTCTCTCTCTCTCTCTTTCTTAACTCTATCTTTCTTTCTGTCTTTCTCTCTCTTAACTCTCTCTCTCTCTTTCTTAACTCTATCTTTCTTTCTGTCTTTCTCTCAATCTCTCTTTCTTAACTCTATCTTTCTTTCTGTCTTTCTCTCAATCTCTCTCTTAACTCTCTTAACTCTCTGTCTTAACTCTCTCTCAATCTCTCTTAACTCTCTCTCACTCTCTCTCTCTTAACTCTCTCTCAATCTCACTTAACTCTCTCTCACTCTTTCTCTTAACTTTCTCTCTCTCAATCTCTCTCTTAACTCTCTCTCTCTCTCAATCTCTCTCTCTTAACTCTCTCTCAATCTCTCTCTTAACTCTCTCTCAATCTCTCTCTTAACTCTCTCTCTCAATCTCTCTTTCTTAACTCTATCTTTCTTTCTTTCTCTCTCAATCTCTCTTTCTTAACTCTATCTTTCTTTCTTTCTCTCTCAATCTCTCTCTTAACTCTCTTTCAATCTCTCTTAACTCCCTCTCAATCTCTCTCTTTCTGAACACTCTCTCTTAACTCTCTCTCTCTCTTAACTCCCTCTCAATCTCTCTCTTAACTCCCTCTCAATCTCTCTCTTAACTCTCTCTCAATCTCTCTCTTTCTGAACTCTCTTTCAATCTCTCTCTTAACTATCTCTCTCGATCTCTCTCTTTCTGAACTCTCTCTCTCTCAATCTCTCTCTCTCTCTCTGAGCTTTCTCTCTCTCTCAATCTCTCTCTCTCTCTCTCTCTCTCTCTCTCTCTCTGAGCTTTCTCTCTCTCTCAATCTCTCTCTCTTAACTCCCTCTCAATCTCTCTCTTAACTCTCTCTCTCTCAATCTCTCTCTTTCTGAACTCTCTCTCAATCTCTCTCTTAACTATCTCTCTCAATCTCTCTCTCTGAACTTACTCTCTCTCTCAATCTCACTGTATTAACTCTGTCTCTCAATCTCTCTCTTAACTCTCTCAATTTCTCTCTTAGCTCTCTCTCAATCTCTCTCTTAACTCTCTCTCTCTCTCTTTCTCTCTCTCTCTCTTTCTCTCTCTCTCTTTCTCTCTCTCTCTCTCTCTCTCTCTCTCTCTCTCTCTCTCTCTGCTTCCTATATTCCTCCCATGACATTTGCCAGACGCCCTACTTTTGCTGTTGCTAGGGTCCCTGTTAATTCCCCATTCCAAGTTCTTAGAAACTCGCACCCTTTCCCTGATTTTGTGACCTTGACACGAAATGGCAGCTGTTTCTTTCTCCCTTCATATTAACCCAACAATGGCGTCTCACTATCCATTTCCTAAGGTTTGTTTCCTATTTTTTTGGAATTCAATATTTTAACTGACTTCTTACACAACTGCCATTTTTCTCGTTTTTAAATAATTCTTAATTCCACATCATCACAAGTACAAAGAATACCTAGTCAATGAACCATTTTGCATTTATTTATTTTTTAGAGAAGTGAGGGTTAAACGACCACCGTGAGCAACCCAATGGGCTGTAAACAGTCCGTTGTCCCTAATATTGTTGGACTTCCCGACTTGGCCTTCTCTTCGAGATAGGTGTACCCAGCATTAAAGTGCCGCAAACATTTTCCTGCAGTGCTGCCCTTCATTGTTTCCTCGCCTTCAAGGGAACAATTATTCTCACGGAGGCTGCCATGTTTAACCCTTTTCTCCATTTTGTGGTATTAGCGTAGGAAACCCCAAGTAGTATAGGGTTGATCACAACTCTGATCTACTTGAGTTACAGTACGTTTACCCACCACCATCCTCTGCTCACCAGATAATGTAATGTCTCTCCGTGCCAAATGCACGTCCTCAGCCTCATGTGTTCCACGTCATCGCAGTACTGCATCAACGCTTGCGGGTGTTTCTGACAGGAATGGAAGCCTAAAGTTACCTGAAACTCAAAACGGAACGAACTTTTGACTCACTCTGGTAAAGTGCGCCAAATATCAAATCATTGAAAATGAAACCAGGTATGAAATCATTTAAACTAGATTACAATGGTTTTCTTACACAGCTAAACTAAAAGTAATGTTGAAAATATACGACGCAGAATGCACTTATCTTTACTACAAAGTGCAACAGCAGACAAAACTAAAAATATGATCAATGAAACTATCTAAGGAGAAACTTGTCTAAGGAGAATCAGAAGCCAAGATTTGTATGGTCAGTACAATTTATTCCACTTATTGTTCATGCCCTAAAGAATGCCTGCCACAGATATCAAGTAGACTTTGGAGTCAAAACCATGAACATCTTATCATCGATCCGTCGCGACCGTGATCCTCTGCCAAGCCTCGACAAATGGGGTGTTTACGGTATTCCGTTGAGATCAAACGACCCAGGAGCTAACGATTCTCTGTATATCGGATCAACTTCTGGGAATGTTCATACTAGACTTGTTGAACATAAATACAATGTTCGGAACGGATCACAAACGACTGCCTTGCAAGAGCAGTTAACAGTGGTAAGTTTTTTCCAGATTGGTACAATTTGTCAATTCTGGCATCTCCGTTATGTAAATCAAATTTGTTATTTACAGAAAGTTTATTTATACTTAAGAACTTTGACTCTTGTTGCAATGATGATTTACCTAATTACATTCCGGGGTTTGGAAGAACCTTATTTTGAACAAACAGTACCCCCTACCACAAGAAGTTGACTCTCGTGCAGAGGCTTTTTGATTGACTACGTCACATATGTGTTTTACTTCTCAAGTTTTAAGTTGTAATCTGGCATTGTTCTTGATATAACCATATGTAATCTTAGAGTTCGATTAATTCAAATCTGAAGATGGGTCTACAGTAGACCTGAAAGTACTAATGTATTACAACCTTTTAATTAAAGTTTTATAGTCAGCATCATCGACTTTTATAATATCGTGTAAAAACGGCAAGTGTTGTTTATATTATCATTTTTATTGTTGTTTTGAGGTTAAAGACTACGGTGCAAGCAACGCTCAGGGCTATAGGTAGTCGCCGGTCCCTAATTTGTGTCCGGGCCAGGTGCTTCAGTCAGGCCTCGAGCTAAGGCCCGCTCGTTCAAATTCTAGCGCTTCAACCACTGCGGCATTGGTGCGGCTAAATTAAAACCTGGATATCAGTGTGTAAGAGGCAGAACACGCTCATAGTATCGAGGGTTCAAAAGCAATGGCTTCTAATACGTATTTCACCCGAGATGGGTCCAGGTTGGAATACCGCGTAAGGCATGGCTGGTGTGCTTTTCTTACAGCACTGGCTCACTCACCCTCCCCTGACACCAGTAGCCCCAAGTTAAAGACGGACGATTGCTTATAGCCCATTGAGTTGTTCAAGATGGTTGTTAAACTACCAAACAAACAAAAAATGGAATTACTAATGTACATCTACGATACAGCAAAAACTCTCTCACTTGAATGGCATACCGATATGTTTATGCAAATCAAGGCTGAACTAGATCCCTTACCAGGCTTTAACATTAAGCGAAAACAGTGAGGACAAAAGTTAGGAGTTAGAACGCAGCGCCATCTTTGGTGCGTTACTCATAAACAAGCAAGTTGTTTCTGTATCATTATTTACTTCGTTATAACAGATGGATTTTATTTACGTTCTGAACTCGTATCCTTTAAACGATAGACTTTTTCTATAGGAAATCATTTAATTTATACATAAATCTCAGTCCTCGTTTAATATATCATAAAACTATCACATAGTTTGCAGACCAAAATACGCGAACTGGCAAATTTTTCAACAAAACACATTATCAATGGCTAGTTAAGCCTACCATGGCTACTGATGAAATGATACATGATAAAATCTGACATTAAAGTAATTCCTGACAATATTTACAAAATGAACTAATATTTATTTATTATCCAAGAAAGCTGTACTCGTTTTCCTTTTTGTGTTAGTATAGCTAGTCTACAGCATTATTCGTTCTCTAAAGAGCGCGTCTGCTATTTTTTGTAGGAAGCACTTTCTATATAATTTTTATAACCTGGAAATATATAGATGGTATGGCATCTTTTTTCAGTCTCTTGTACCTCACGTTGACTACGTAATTATTAGACTGAAAATGCTTACCACAAACAGCACTTGATTGTGACTTGTCATTTGGTTAAAAATCCTTCCGCGATATCGCTTCCAACCGTAGTTGATTCGGGTTCTGATTTAATGGGAACCTATGGAGAGACATTTCTTCTATTCTCTCGTCAGAAAACGTGCGCGTTGGCAAAGAGCAGTAAACCGTAATGACACTCGTTGTCATAAAAATCCGCGCACCAAGAAGGAGACGTCGGATTGAAATCTGATTTTAGTAACAAGATGGTACATACCAAGAACAAAAGTGATTGCAATATCACAGCAGCAGCACTATTTCCCGCGGACATACGGTACACATTCCGGTCTGCGTTAGTACCGCGTCGGACCGCCTCGTACTCGGATTCATGCTGTGATACAGTCCTCCGTGGAGTCAAAGAGACGCCGTATGTTATTCTGGGACAGATTGGCCCACACTTCTTGCAACTGACGCTATAAATCACGAACACTGGGACATGGAGAAAGCTGGCATCCTATCTGGTCCCACGTGCTCGACGGACGAGAGATCAGGAGATCTGTCAGGCCACGGAAGCGTTGACGCATGTCGTAGACTGTCCTGGGAAACCCGAGCCGTGTGTGTACGGACGTTATCTTGTTCGAACATGGCTGCGGGCTGCCCCGCCAGCACAAGGTGCCGCAGAATCTCCTGTACGCTGAGCTGTCAACGTCTCTGGAATCACTGCGAGGGAAGTCCGGCTGTCATACGCGATGGATCCCCAGACCATCACGTCTGCAGTTCGGGACGTGTGCCGCTGTACGGTGAGGTTCGAATTGTAGTTCTCACATGCGGTCCTCCACACTCTGACCCCGTGGTCGTCCGTATCCATACAGAAGCGGGATTTGTCGCTGAGCACTATACGTCGCCAGTCCGTAGCATTACACGTTTCTCGCTGCTGAAACCACTGCAAACGACGCCGAAGATGGTCAGGTGTTAATAGCAGAAAGCGTAAGGGCCGTTGAGAGTGCAGATTCGCCTCTGCCATGCGTTTGGAAATGGTTCTGGCGGGCACAGGAGTTTCTTGTACAGCCGCCAGTTGTCTCTGAATATTGGACAAGGACGTCGTTGCATCTATGCGCGCCGATCTCATGATCCCACGGTCCTCTCTGCTGGTGATGTGTATGGGTCGTCCAGAGCCAGTCCGCCGTGTCTGGGTGCCTTCCCGTGTCCGTTGTTCCCAACACGATCGCACCGTACTGTCCGAGCGGCCCAAATGGCGGCCGATTCGGCGCGCTGGACACCTTGCTTGCCTCTCTGATCCCGACGATTCGGCCTCGTTCAAACTCCGTCAGTTTCCCGTACGCACATCTACGGCGGCTCCTCGGCATGTCTATCGCTCAGAGATCTCACATGACTCTTTTCGTGCACTTCGGCACGAATGTGGAGGCCCTTGCGCGACGCCTTATAAGCCCCAAGAATTACGATTGCAGCGCCGGTTTGGGACGCGCGAGCATGCGGAATCGCGCAAAACTTTAATCATTTGAATGTCTGCCCTCCTCGTAACTATGCACCGAGTTTCGCGTTAATCGCACGGTTTTTCCTTGGTGCGCGCATTTTTATGAAAAAGAGTGTACACTATATTTTGCTGGAAAAGCAACGTATTGTTTCTGAAACTGTAGTGGATTTTTTTTTAGCAAACACAATCCAGCCATGCAAATACGGGGAAACTGTATTGTTTATACCTTAGGGCGAGTGCCATCTAATGGCAAAAATCGTCTTTCACGCCCACTGGCCAATCACTATATTGTCTCCTAGGTTAATATTATATCCTGTTTTTCATCCAGTTCAGCCTTGATTCAAATTAATTTAGAACTGCAAGACAGTGAGGCTAGCTGCTTTCAATACGGAGCAGCTAATGCTTTTGAATAAGAAAGTGAAGGAAAAATTGCTTGAGTCGATACGGTTGACATGTGGAGATTCAAAGCAATTTGCCTCACAAAATCTTTCCTGAAACCACAGATTCTTTTGGTTTTAAGGAAGGTTTTCGTTGGGGAAGGCGGACAGTATAGATAAAAGAAACGGAATATGATTAATAAATCTAGTTACCATAGAAGAGAGCAGTGCCGTTTTTACGTCGTAGACAGATGTTTAGCCAACTCATTGAGTTTTGAGTTAGGTCGCATCATAAGTCTATGTAAAGCAGATTGGACTATGCGACGCACTGCAGCGCATTTGAGACGTGATACTTGCACGCTGTTGGCAGCAGTGGACCCAAAAACGTGTTTCACAATCATCATTTAAAACTTTTAGTTTGCGATTGACTACGGAAAGCGATGACCGGCAGATTAGTTGAATGGTTTATAGTACTAGAAACACGACTGCGCGACAGATATCTGTTGATGAAAGACTGATGGATCACGTTAGGTATATGTTAATACCGTTTACAACCAACTACACGAAGCTGATCTGCATACAATTCACTCGAAGCCACTGGCATGCCATTCCGCCAGCATCCTGTCACCTCAGAACTTTGAAATCTCAGCCCTCTCATTTTTTTGTACCACGTTCGTAGTTGGAAAAAAATTCCGCAAAATGTTTCGTTTGTACCACTTTCGGTACCAGGCATAATCATTTCAAAGTGGGGGGCAAAGAACACGGCATCCTCCCAATCTCAGAATTTTTACCATGTCACTCGTTTGTACAACGTTTGTATCCCATCGAGGTAGAAACTGCCATTTCTTCAGCTCCCCACTTTGAAATTCAAATAACTCTGTACCCGAAGCGGTGCAAACGAAAGTAAGTTTTGTGGTATCCGGTACAAACGAGTGACATGTTTGAAATTTGAAAATTCGGAGGTGGATCGCTGGCAAAATGAAGCTTGCCACATTGCATTGGTGCGCTGAACTGGCTGAATGCCGTGACAAATGGCGAAATACCACTTTCAAGATGTGGTCGGATCTATCTAAAGCAGAGAGATAGCCGCATTCGAGTACTTGCCTAAAAACTTTTTCGCACTATTTGTTTTCATCTGATCTGCAGTATGAAATGCAAGGAAAAATGTAGGGAAACACTTTAGCATTTTTTTTTTGTCTCGAAGGCTCTCTACATCTGAAATGTTAATTAGTTTTTCCTGACAGGACCAATAGAATAAAGCGACGTATGGAGTATTCCTGAATATCGCATTCACCGATGAACTTCTTATGAAGCGATGCCTCTTTATTTGCCCATAAAAATTTACTTTATTTAAACTAATTTTTCATGACGCCATTATGTAAGGCGTCAAAATCTCGGAAACAGCAAACGACAAAACAGAAATGAGATTTAATTGCTAATATTATCACCATCAAAACTGATCATATTTTTCCATCCTGTGGCGTACCACTGAGCTAATATTATCACCATCAAAATTGATCATGTTTTTCCATCCTGTGGTGTACCACTGAGGTGGCACGTGAGTCAAAATGGCAAGTTTCAGTGATTAGAAAGTGTCGGTGTGTTTCAGTCGGGAGAGGAATTGGCCCCTGAGAGAAGAGTCGTGGGTTCGAATCCAACCACCAGCAAATGGGCTTTTCTTCACATTGGCGCCCGAACGAAAAAATGAATCTCCTGGCCGTGTGGTTCGAGAATTCTGATTATTTTTGGAATTAATCAGAATGCCTTCTTCAACACTTTGAGAAATGTGTGTTGCTTCCTTCACACTTCGTCTGGAATTATAACCAGAATTCCTTCTTCTACAATGATCCCCTTCAAGCATGATTTGCCGGCTAACCCGGAAACCTAGGATTCAGTTCCAGCCCTTTCTCCATGTGACGTAAAACTGAAGTGATGTAAGAGTCACAATTGCAAGTTTTAGCGAATAGCCAGGGTCGATGTAGTTCTGTTGGGAATAAAATCCGCTCCGGAGTGAGGACACGTGGGGGCGAATCCCATCACCGGCGAATGGGCTTATTTTTACAACCTTACCAACAAATTTTCAGTGTTGCTCGATAAAAGTTTGCTAGTTTGGAGCCAGAGAAAATTTCTAATGCTAGCATCTGACACATTCCTGATTTTTCCACCTTTTCCTCTCGATTCAGGAAACTACTTTTGTAATGGATGTTAGTGTAATATCTTTAAACAATTGAAGAAAAGTTTATTGAACGCCGGGTAGTACGAAGTGCTGGTTTCTAATTATTCGTCCAAAATAGATCCGACTTTGATTCTAAATGAGGAATGGATGGTGTTATTATTTTACGGCACTTGCCCTGTCCTCTCTCTCAAATATAACATGCTTCTAATTCCTATGTTGCAACGTCTGGAATTCCCCAAGGCTCTAACTTAGGACCACAGTTGTTTTCCATATGCATTAATGAATTTCCTTTTTGCATTGATGTCCCTTGTTTCTTGTTTGCTGATGATCTCAAGCTTTATCACAATGTACAGACTCCTGATGTCTGTCTTGCTCTTCAAACTGACGTCAATAACCTGCTTTAGTGGTGTACGTTAAACCGTCTCCACCTCAACATCTCCAAGTGTCATGTCATTTCCTTTTCATGGAAAAGAAACCCAATTCTTTTTTACTACAAAGCTGACAACTATTCTCTTAGCCGGACAAACGATTCCAACATTTGATTCCAACTTGGACTTTAAACATCATATCAAAAGAAATGTTCGTGCAGCGTATAGAAATCTTGGATTCATCATGTGACATTCCAAGTATTTTTCGAATCCTCAGACACTTATTCGCATTTTTGAGAGTACGATCAGATCCCCACTGGATTATGCGGTGATCATTTGGAGCCCTAGATTCATAATTCTAATAAATGAAATCGAGAAAGTTAAAAAAATTTCATAGGTACCTTTTTCACAAATCGACTGGTGTTTATATAGCGGACGTCCCGACCACGGCTGACCTTCTGTCGTTCTTCAAGATGACCTCTCTGCAATCTAGAAGGAAGGCTCTTCAACTCGAGTTCCTGTACGGTATCATAAATGGAGAGATATGTCGGGCACCGCTGAGTTCAATCAGCCACTAGATTTTCCTGATTCCGAATCTCCCAACCGGGCCCGATGTAGTTTCTTTTGAGTCCAGTCCAGTCGAGTTGCCGCTAGGCACATGCCTGGCTTGGCACTCTTTAATACGGCGTACAGAAGAAACCCGCTACGTGTCTTCCACTTGCGTTGGAATTTGCGTTACATTACACTTGAAATAATAAATTGATACAGAAAAGGTTGCTTCATGAAAATAATTATTGGGAGCTTGACTCCGTCACCTTACAAGACAGATGATACTCAAATTGTAAGCCAATTAAGTTTCGTATGTCCCACGTCTACCGAGGAGAAAATGTGAACTATTTGCAGTGCCCTTTTGCAGGACTGATGCTGGAAAACAATCTCCGTTATGCAAAATGTATAGACTTTTTACAGCTGACTTGAAGAATGTCCAGATACTTTTAGTGTAAGTCATAATTTTTTTCGTATAGCTTGTTTTGCAAAACTGTAAATATCCCTTGGTAATGTAAATATCACTACAGCAATTCCTGTAATTAGATATACCATCTGTAGGAATGTGTTTACATATAAATAAATAAATAAACCGTAGACCCTTCCATGGAGTTGCTCACAGTGGTCGTTAAGCACCCAAGCAAACAGAACATTTCAGCGAAAACCGTTCTTGAAGTTCGACTGATATTATATTATATTTTCGAGAGTATTTTCTTTCCTGTTCCTACTATTAAACAAATTTCTTTTTTAAACAGCTTTAGCAGCTTATCATTACTTTGTCAAGAATGCCGTGAATTCCAGTAAATATTTTTTTTCTTTGCTCGATCATTTTAGCTATTTATTTTCTTTCAGAATTCCAGGAACAAGAGTTGTGTATTTATCGCTCATTGCTGTACGAAAAAGGTTTAGAAGATGTGGAATCGGAAAATTTCTCCTGAAGGTAAGAAATTTTACGATACGTCTTGCAGCATGTTCTATAAAATCGTTGATATGGTACACGTTATCCTTATATTATTCCAATCATTGGAGTTTTATTTTTGTCATATAAAAGTGGTCTCCACCTACGAGAATGCATGCCGCGATAGTAGTAACTTCTTTAATGAGTATATTAACGTATCTGCTTTTTAAGGAACAGTTTCCTTGCAATTATCTGTATTTAATGTATTCTTGACTAAAACGTACTGATCTGTCAGTTATTAAACCAGAAAGCTCATCAAATTTTGTATCAACGCCAACGTTTCCATTTATAAAGATACCATATTCCTTTAATGAGTCTTCCATTTTGTTTTGGGGTTTGTTTGTTTTTTTTTTTTTGTTATATTTAGGGGTTCAACTACCACCGTGAGCAACTTATTGGGTATGAATAGTTGCTTATAGCGGTTACTGTTTCCAGAGAGAGGCAACCAATGCCGAGTAAGACAAACACACCATCCATGGCTCGCAGCCCGTAACCATCTCGGACGAATTATTAAAAGCCATCGCCTCGTGCCATTCTCCATCGAGCATGAAGACTGAAAGCATTTTTTGCATCTTTTTTCTCTTCTTTGGCCTTCTCTCAATTTAAAATCTTCACGCGTTTCCCAAGTACCTGAGAAATGAAAAGCATTACTTAATATATATTCTTTGAATAGTATAATCAAAGGAACGTCGAAAGACGCATCATTTAGCCTTGTCAGCAGAAACTGGAAGACATATCTTGTCTTCAAAGATCAAAGCACCCCGTGAAACAAACTACAAAGTTTGCCTCAGCGGTGATCTCTGAAGTCCCTGTGTTTCTCTCCCCCGAAGGCGAGGGGGCACAGATATTATTACTCTGTATACTTCATAAAGAGCGTTCTCCACCATTCAGCTATAGAAAGAACGGTTTTGAAAGTCCTTTACTCAATATCAAAACAAACACACTACTTTTCACACGCAATTACACTCGCATTCAAGACACCAATGGATACATTCTTGCACTGAAACTTGCACACTTTCCGAGGACAAGTCCTGTGCACGAAAGGAATACACACGCAAAAATTGCACAAGGACCCAAGTGACACTGCACAGTTGTTCTTCACTCCGCCTGAGGGCTGGTAGGCACTGAAGGCTTCTCAACACCTGAAATAAAAACAAGAAAACACAGCTCCAAAGTGGGTGAAAATCTTCCAAATACGTGGAGACAATGTAAATAGACAAAGTCATTGCTTTTTCCTCGTTTTTCTTTAATTAACACCCAGTAACCGAAAAATTGTATCTCGACAACGCTGGGAACGAACCCCAGATTTCTCAGTAACTAGCCGAGTGCGTTCGCCTTATGCTACGGTGCGAACAATCCACGGCGCTATGTGTGTTTATCTGTCAACATCTGAATTCACAAATCCGTAAGGATGGGCTCAGCAACTGAGACGTCACCATACGCTACGGTGCCAACAATCCACGGCGCTATGTGTGTTTATCTGTCAGTATCTGTTTTCCCAAATCCGTAGGGATGTGCTCAGCAACTGAGACGTCGCCATACGCTACGGTCCCAACAATCCACGGCGCTATGTGTGTTTATCTGTCAATATCTGACTTCCCAAATCCGTAGGGATGGGCTCAGCAACTGTGACGTCACCATACGCTACGGTGCCAACAATCCACGGCGCTATGTGTGTTTATCTGTCAGCATCTGACTTCACAAATCCGTAGGGATGTGCTCAGCAACTGAGACGTCACCATACGCTACGGTGCCAACAATCCACGGCGCTTAGTGTGTTTATCTGTCAGCATCTGACTTCACAAATCCGTAGGGATGGGCTCAGCAACTGAGACGTCACCATACGCTACGGTGCCAACAATCCACGGCGCTATGTGTGTTTATCTGTCAGCATCTGACTTCACAAATCCGTAGGGATGGGCTCAGCAACTGAGACGTCACCATACGCTACGGTGCCAACAATCCACTGCGCTATGCGTGTTTATATGTCAGCATCTGACTTCGCAAATCCGTAGGGATGTGCTCAGCAACTGAGACGTCACCATACGCTACGGTGCCAACAATCCACGGCGCTATGTGTGTTTATCTGTCGGCATCTGACTTCACAAATCCGTAGACATGGGATCAGCAACTGAGACGTTTCCATCTGGTGGGGCTTAACGGCCCAAGCTATTTAATTATAGCTAATAAATCCAAAGAGCGAGAGAAATGCTTAAAATCTTCCAAATTCTTGGAGGCAATGTAAACGTTTTTCTTTGATTACCACACAGCAACCAAAAGATTGTATTTCCACACCGAAAAATTGTATTTCGACACTCCCAGCGGTGTCGAAATACAATTTTTCGGTTGCTGTATGTTCATTAAAGAAAACGTGGAAAGAGCGATGACTTTGTCTATTTATATTTCCAAAGTGGGTGAAAAATTCATGAAGAAAGAAGGGTGAAAGGCCCCTTCTCTAAACACTCTAAGAAATACTACACTTGAAACATAGACATATCACTATAATACCCTTCCAATTCTATCTACCAGTAATTTTAACACTTAGCATAATACTACAACTTTTTTGACTTATTATTCTTACTGCTATTATCAAAATATACCTCAAATATTGTATTAACAATTTGTATTTTCTAGTCTATATGCTATAATAAACTTGAAAAATGCAATAATAAGCTTGGTAAATGATTATAGAATTAGTTATTTCTGACCTCCATAATTAAACTTGAATTGAATATTATTCAAATACTTTTATATTACTAATTAAACATTAAACTACTATTAAGAGGAAAAGCGGTAAAACTGCCTAAGTTAAAATTACTGTCCAAGGAATTAAAACTTGACAATTATGATTCTACGAATAAGTAGTAATTATTGATTAATTTTTATTTTATAAATTCATTACACAGCTTAATTGGATATTGTTCTACAATATGTAAACTCTAACATGACTTGCCTTGAACACATAAAGCTACTAATAAGATATTCAGGAGGTATTATTATCTCTCATTTGAGAGTCTCAAACAAAATGGATAACAAAAAGGATTGATAAACTCCTGGTAGAAAAAAATAACATTTCATTATTTCATTTCAAAAGAGCAGTATTTTAAGAACAAAATATTGGCAACAGTTATTGTGACGTGGATCATCTTGCAGAGGGAATTGAGCCGTGCATCACTGAACTTCTGCCCGAGAATAGGAGCAATTATATATATCATCAAGGGTAAGGCATAACCGAGAACTTCAGACAGAGTGCACTAGTAATTAAATCATCCAAAAGAATGCATAACCAAGCACTTCGGACCGAGGATGCAATTAATTGCGTCATCCACAGTAATGCATAACCGAAGACTTCTGATCAAGTATGCAAGCAATTTCATCATGCAGAATAATTCATAACCAATTAACGAAATATGCTAATCATTAAAGCATACAGAAAAATGTATTATCAAGCAGCTGAAATGATTGGAGCAGAATCGTTCGTCATAACAATCTACCGAAAGCTCTATAACGAAGTAAATTTCTCCGTCATTTTTATCCGCGCCAGGATTCGAACCCGGGTCCCCTCATTTCGGAATAAGTTGCTCTACCAATTGAGCTACGCGGACGTTTTATTCTGATTCCTATCTGCCTTTATGTCGTGTGCGTCCTTCTGGCAGGTACGTCACATCTCCTGGTACGTTACAGCTCTTACTTCTCGTAGATTCCGGAGATGATGATTTTCTTTATTGCTATGTGTGTATAGGAAGAATTGTGGAAATTCACTTTACCTGTCTAGAATTTATAACCTTTCTTCAATGTTCAAAAACCGTGCGTTGATTGTGAAATGTTATCCCACGTTCTTACGCACCCGAATTGTTGAATCGGAGGGCATTTTGCTGCTACAGTCGTCTTATTTTTGGTCTATGGTTCAGTTTTTCCTCCCTTTTTCTGGAAATACAGTTCAACCCGCTTAGAACGATCCCGGATTTAACGAGCAAAACAGGAATTTTTGTTCAGGGTAATGTTAATGTAAAGCAAATCTGATCGTTTTTAACGAACGAAATTTTATGTCTCCCGATTTAAACGAGCAAAACTGAAGCTTTTGTTCAAATTTAATGTCCCGGATTTGACGAGCAAAACAGAAACTTTTGTTCAATGTAATGTGAATTTAAAGCATATCCCATCGTTTTTAACGGAAAAAATTTAAAGTACCCCGATTTAGCGAGGAACAGAAATCCTAAGGTAACCACTTTTAACAAGAAAAGTAATAAAATTTAATGAAACTCTGTAATTAACGAGGCAACTTCTCCGCACTGTTCTGGAATGGAGGAATATAAATCGTGGAACCGCACAGGGCAACCCTTGTATGCTAGTAGAAAATTGTTGATAGGAAAGCAATGGAGAGGGAGTACATCAAATGCTCCACAAATGAGTTGCGCAAGAAACTATATGTATCTCCGCCATCCACTCCGAGGGTGTATCTCGTCAGCAGAGTTGAAAACATGACACTTACTTCTAAGCAAGAAGAGGACGGGTAGAGCTCACTTACTTCTGGGTGACTGGAGTACATCAAATGTTCTACAAGTGAGTTGTGCAAGAAACTATCTCCACCACCAACTCTGAGGGTGTATCGCGTCAGCAGACCTGAAAACAGGACAACTGCTCTTAGGCAAGAAGAGGTTGGGTTGAGCTCACTTATCTCTGGGCAACTGGAGTACATCAAATGCTCAACAAATGAGTTGTGCAAGAAACGGTCTCCGCCACCCACTCCGAGGGTGTATCACGTCAGCAAAGTTGGAAACAGAACAGCTACTCATAGGCAAGAAGAGGATGGGTTGAGCTCGCTTATTTATGGGCGACGATTGTAGAGAGGTATAGGAATGTGAGGTAATGGGAATGTTGCCGGAAGAGAAATAAAAGATCAAATATCCTAAATTTGTGTCCATTTCCCTTTAATTGATGTTCCATTGGGAGGATCGGTGCTGATTTTACTTCATGTGTATCGTACACAAATAAATAACGGTCTGTCACGCGCAACCGCCAAGTTTAATATACTTGGAAGATTTAATTAATTACCTACACTATCTACCAACAAGTAATTGGACACCCTACAATCGACGATATCTGCGGTCCTGATACACGTCACGGCCGCCGCCGTTAAATATCGTGTGGGAAACAACAACGCAACCAGTCGCATGCAAGATGCCACGCAGTTCGGAGCTCTCTGATTTCGAGAAAGGTGTAATCGTCGGGTATTACAGAAATGGCCGATCCATACGTGACATATCCAGCGAGTTGAAGAACCCAAAATCGACAGTGGCCTACATGATTGGCAAGTGGAAAATGAGAGGCGACTTTCGGAATGTGCCTTGACCCGGCAGACCCACAAAACTGGGAGTTATAGACCGACGGGTGCTGGCCAGAGAAATTCGGAAGAACCGCACCAAATCGATGGGCCACATCCGCGAGGAGTTTCAACAGACATCCGGGAGTGTTCTTTCGATGAATACCATCCGTAAGGAAGCCCATCTGCTCGGTTATCATGGACGTGCTGCCGCCCACAAATCTTTGATCACCAAGTCCAATAGCGCTGCTCGGCTAACGTGGTGCAAAGAACGTCGACAGTGGACCGTTGAACAGTGGAAACAGGTTCTCTGGAGCGACAAACCAAGGTTCTTTTTTTCTTTCTTGGAGGTTTAACGACCACCGTGAGCAACTCAATGGGCTATAAGCAGTCGCCCGTCCTTAATTTAGGGTCACTGGTTCCAGGGAAGGGAGAGAGCCAGTGCCGTAAGACCAATACAACATCCATGCCTCACCGGGATTCAAACCCGGACCCTGTTCGGACGAATGATCAGAGGCCATCGCTTAGACCACTGCGCCACCGGGACGGCAAGGATCAAGGTTCACCCTCTACCGTTCGGATGGCAGGGTCTGGGTTTGGCGTCTGCCTGGAGAACGCCTCCTACCGGAATGTATTGTGCCAACTGTGAAGTTCGGCGGCGGTGGAATTATGCTACGGGGGGTTTCTCCTGGTACGGCACGGGACCCTTAGTTGCAATTCCTGGTAGACTCAACGCCGAGACCTACTGCACCATTTTGGATGACCATGCGCTTCCTACGTTGTGGCAGTTTTACGGGGTGGACCCATGTTACTTTCAGGATTACAATGCCACCTGTCATGTTGCGAGGTCCACCATGGCTTGGTATGGTGACAATGTGGTTAATCGAATGGACTGGCCTGCGCAGAGCCCGGACCTTAACCCTATCGAGTACCTCTGGGACGAGTTGGAGCGTCGACTTAAGGGGTGTCCCCACCGTCCGAAATCGGTGAAGGGACTAACCTGTCTTCTCCAAGCCGAGTGGAAGAAAATACCGCTAGCCGTCGAACAACGCCTGGTTGAGAGTATGCCCCGGAGGGTCGCAGCTGTAATCGCCGCTCGTGGAGGCTCCACCAACTATTGAAGGTGAATAAACTTCGTTTTCCTTTGCTATCACAGGTGTCCAATTACTTGTTGGTAGATAGTGTATAATACAAATATACTGTATTAATTAAAGTTTTCAAGTATATCCAGTTGTTGTAGATATGTAATATAAACGTATATAAATATTACTAAGGCTAGTATAGATGACAAGGTTATGCTCACCCTGCACTTTCTGTGATTGCTTTGAAACGTCATTGTCCAAACCGCCGTCGTAATCGCGACGTTTCTTTGCATCCGCACCACAGCAGTGTATCGGAATTATTATTCGTAAACCAGCTGGAATAATCTTCATAAATTCTACCAGATTTTTTCATGCATTTTCAATTAAAATACATTGAAAAATGATTTTTTTAAACATTTTCAATCTTTAATTTAAAAAAATGTGGGGAAGGTTGCCGAGATACTTTTTCAATTCCTTATAAAGAAATTCTTTATTATATTACAATAATATACGATTGAGAAATGAATTTCCCCGAAGAAATAATTCTTCATAAATACATTGTAGGCATTATAATGCTATTATTGGCGTATTTTCACTATGTTCCATGTAACCACTTCCTTCAGAAAACTTGAAAATTTTCATCGTCCTAGAGCGGGAATCGAACCCGAACCTCCTGACTTCCGGTCGAGCATGCTTGTCATTACACTACCCAGGACAAGGAAATTCCAAGCAACTGAACGTAGATATCTGAGAACCTTCTTTTCTGAAGGAAGTGGTTACATGGAATACAGTGAAAATATGCCAATAATAAATAGCATTACGACAATATGTCCTGCTGTGCGTTTTCCCTTCTAAATTTATATAATAGTAGTAAACATTCCACCTCGTAACTAAATTAACATTTAAAAGTATAGCTGTTTTCCCGCCTTTTACGTAACAAACATGTGAGGGAGATATTTTTGAAATCTCCGTTACTAAAATATTGTGAATTTGTTCTGTATTTAATGTAAATGTGCTTTTTCAAAAGCTTTCGTTCTGTGTTTGAGTCACAAAAATTGTTGACAAGACATCTTCCTACATAGCTACAGTTTGGAACTACGATGCACATGTTAGGACGGTGATGTCATTCAGTGACGTCACGATTATTCGTATGCAAGAAAAGCGGGATGAGCAAACCTTACTGTCTATTAACCTTGAAATATTACCACGCATGAATATTTTTATATGATGGGAATTTACACCCAAAAAGGGATTTAACGAGCGCCCAGATATAGCGAGGGTTTTTCTTCGGTCCCGAAACCCTTGTTACAAGCGGATTCTACTGTATTGTGCAACTGCTGCATTTCGTAGATGTAAGGACTGTATAGACTAGAATGAAAGAGGAAAATTGCAAATACAATTTTCAGTTGAAGCCTCAAGTTCTCAGTGTATAAGAACTGTTTTTAATTTCTTCCGTTTTATCGTTGTAGGATGGCCGTCCCATTTATCCGATGTGGCTTCGAGTTCAGAATGAGTCATGTACGCTTCTCCGATGGCTCTCCTGGAACAAGTGTCCGTAAATTAGGGTCGAGAAACTGCTTATAGCACTAAGAGTTGCTCATGGTGGTCATAAACCCCAAAGCAACAACAAAAGAAGAAACAAAACATTGTAAGAAGATTTACGATTCCTATATTGTGATCAATAAATCTACTTCCGCATCTGAAACCCTGTTTTCTACATAAACAGCTCTTCATGACCCAGTACAGGTGTTTGATAGCAGTCAGTTTTAGATCAAGAACCTTCTACCCTAGGACGTTTTTAAAGGTGGTTCCACCTAAAACTCTGCCCTATATTTTCAATGATGAAATTTTGCACATCGATAAAAAATAACTTTAAATTGTAGCATGAAATACTTCATATATTTTTAAACTTAACCATAATTACATTAAAAATCAAAATTTTTTTCTTGGGACAAGTTGAGACCTGCTGATAGATGGCACGACCTGTTTGTACGTTGATGATATCAGTGGACAAATAAATGTTTGTCGGCTTATTCTGCCTTGGCTCATTTCGGAATTAGAAATCAGCAGTACCTACAGTTCTGTAGACACTTTCACCTAAATTACTGTCAGAACATTTAATCTAAGTGGCTCAAATTATTCCAAACATTACAAATTATCGGATGGCTCGACTGAAGTGCTGAGATTCCTGTACGAAAATTAATAAAAATTTTGACAGAAAATGCGACATGATTACAATTAGTAAGGGATCTATACAGGTCGCGCCATCTATTGGCAGATCTCAACACTACCCAGGGAAAAATTATTGACTTTTAATAGAATGATGATAAATTTTAGCAAATATATATTAAGTACGGAATGATGTAATTTCAAGTTATTTCTATCGATGTGCAAATTTTCATCCTTGACAACATAATAATTACGGAGAAAATGACTACAGAAATTTTTACCATTGAAAACATAGGGCAGAGTTTTTAGGTGGAACCACCTTAATGAAGAGATATTTTTCACTTTTCGTGATACAGAATTCACAAATATCCTGAAATTAGTTGAATGCACAGCTCATTACCGACACTCTAACACTTGTAAGACCTTTCGTCCCGTTTCCGAACAATGCTGAATGCGATATCCTTTCGGGAAAGAATATCTGAATTACACTTTCTGACATTTCATAAATGAAATATAATTTTGGAATATTTTGAAAATTGATAAAACTTGATAACTACTGCCACATTTTATTAGTGTTTGATAATTATCTAAGGTTTTCTTGAATGTTAGACTTTCTTAAACGAAAAAGGCTGCGTTTTTTTTTTTCCGGAATATCATGAAAATTTTGGTGACTCCTTAACTACTTGTGTAGAGACGTACGTTATCCTCTAGGTATTCAACCCTGGCAGGTTTTTCGGTACCATACTATAAAGTCCGACTCTCTCTCTCTCTCTCTCTCTCTCTCTCTCTCTCTCCCCATCTCTCAGTCCTATTCTTCTACCCGTGGCCCACTCTGTTCTTCCCTCACATCTCTTTACTTCTCTCACTCAGTTTTTCTCGTTCTCCACCTTTCCCTCCCTCTCTCTCTCTCTCTCTCTCTCTCTCTCTCTCTCTCTCTCTCTCTCATATCACCCCCTTCCTTTCCCATCTCTCAGTCCTATCCTTTCCTCTTCCCGTGGCGTACTCTGTTCTTCCCTCACATCTCTTTACCTCTCTCCCTCACTTTTTCTCACTCTCCACCTTTCCCTCCTTCTCTCTCCCTCTGCTGTCTTCCTCACCCTCTCTCTATATATATCAGTCTCTGCCATCCACGCTTTCACCATACCTGCCAGCATTTCATGAAGCTCATCAGCAGCACATGATGAATTTCGTATGGCAGCCCACGTCCTATTTTGCGTCAACAAAAAGATCTCCTATAGTTTAGCGCCATATCTGTATCGCGAAGCCGATATGATGCTATTCTATCATTCTTACCAAATTTAGAATGTTACCTTCTCAGCATAGCTACTACAATAAACAGCCATTGAAAACACCTTAAATTACAAAGATTTTTTAAATACAAAATGTATACGAAGCTTGCATGAAATTCAAACTGAGCATAAATAAGGGAAAAACCAAAGTTATGGTGTTTGAGAGAGGAACGGGTAGCACTGAATGTAATGTAAGTATAAATGGCACTGTGATTGACCAGACGAGTGAGTTTGTGTATTTAGGAAGCATGTTTGACAGAGAGAACAAGTTGGATGGTGAAATCAGTAGGCGAGTGAATTCTTCTTTGAAAGTCATAGCTGCTCTAGGAGGTTTTCACAGGAATGATGGGTTCTCTAGAGAGTCCCGCATGGCTGTGTATGAAACTGTAATTGTTCCTACTCTGATGTATGGTAGTGAAACCTGGGTACTGCAGAAGAAACATAGGAGTCGTTTGTGTGCTGGAGAAATGCGTTACTTACGTGGGGTTTGTGGCAAGACACGATATGATTGTGTGTGAAATGAAGATGTATTGCAGTTGTGTGATGTGAAGCAAAATGTTGTTAGCAAGGTGGAGACCAATATGCTTCGGTGGTTTGGCCATGTTGAAAGAATGAGTGATGAAATGCTTACTAAGAAAATCTTTTCAGCCCAAGTGGCAGGAAGGAAAGGCAGAGGAAGGCCAAGGAAGACATGGGTGCATCAGATTCAGGAGTGTCTGCATGAGAAAAAGATTATGAGTATGAAGTATAAATGATCTTGTGTACTGCGTGTAGTGGATATTAGTGAAGCACGAGTTGTATGTCAAGATCGCTGTAAATGGCGAAGTTTGATACGACAACAATAAGTAAGAATATCTGGAAGTTTGTATTTCTTTTTGGAGCTAACCTCTGAATCTCAGAGAACAGCTTAGTGATATGTATGTATGTATGATGTATTTTACCTTATTATCTTAGTAATATGCATTCATCATATCTCAGAATGTGTGGTTGCAAATGAACATAAGCTCAAGTGTTTGGACAAAAATTATGATACATTTAGAAACAAACTTACTTTACTTCAAAAATAAATATGTTGATTGTTTTGCTTTTCGTAAGTCAGCGTGAGATAGATCTGCATTAAAGCAAGCCTGATCAGCACGAGCTTTGCATTTTTCAGTTATTAAAGATTACAAAGTTGAAACACATAAACTGGATCAAAAATCAGTTAGATTCTTCTTGATCGTGCTAAACACTCATTCACATGTGACACTACTGTGAGGTATAAGGAGAATTGTGGCCACTAATTTTGGTAAAACAGTGTATTTAAATTACCCCTTATGATCTTTAATGCATCATATTAAATTCCGAACTACGTCAACTCTGCTGGCCAGACCTGACCAGACCTCTATGTGGGGAATTCCCGGCGGCCGACCTGAACCTGGGGTGACAATACTATGCACTTCATTGGTCAACGCGATTCAGTCCACACACACACACACACACACACACACACACACAATAGTTTCTCCGCCCCTCGGCCCCACAGAGGGAGGGGTTTCCACACGTCCCTCTGTGGGACCGCGTGTGGCTTAGTGGTCAGCGTTTGTGACTGCCATGAAGATAGCCTCAGGTTCGATCCTGGGCAGGTACGAATGTTCGAACCACAAAATACCCGCCGTGCGTCGGATGGGCACGTTAAGCCTTCGGACCCCGGGTACTGGCCCCCAGGTAATAAATAAGGGCGTCTTCCTCCTTCTTTCTAGCTCGCTTCCGTGTCACTTTCCTATCGGGCACTCTAGCCCAAATCTCGTAGCTTCCTATTTCTAAGGGTTGTTTAAGACCTGGGGTCAGACACTCCCTTCCTAAAATCCTCTACATTAAAAAACCTCCCTCTGTGCTCACCGGCGTAAAAGTCACAGTCGTACAAAGATAGTCAAAAAATACTATCGTATAAGAGACGATATTTCGACTATATCTTTGACTATCTTAGCTCGAATTTTTTATCTGTACTTTTAGTGCAGTATATTTCTGGCCACAGTCGTTGTTCGAGGGAAAACGTGTAATGAAATTAAATTTTGCTTTTTCCGGAGAAAACCCCAAACTACGCGGATTGGCTACATACATCCGGGATATTCCGGAGCAGTTGGCAGGTGTGTTCCACTTTTCTACTTTCTCCCACTCTTCTTTCTCTTTCTGTATCTCTACGTCACCCTTTTTTACCGACCTGCTCAAGCACCTCTCTTTCTTACACTTCGTCGCTATCACCGATACTACTCAATCACAGAAACAGTATATACAACGATGAGCCATTTCATTATTATCACCCCCAGCCTAGAGAAATGAGCACACCTGGGGTGTGAACGGTTGCGTTGGTGAAGTTCAAACAACAGTATAAACTGAAGAGCAATTGAATTAGAGATACCTGTCTAGTAACGTGTAGCACCACCTTTCGCCCTGACGACGGCGGTGATTCGTCTCGGCATGGACTCGACAACACACCGGAAGCCATACGGATCCACGACTCCTGAACAAGCTTCCACAGTTCACGAAGATTTGGTGGAGGAGGGTCAGAGCCTCGAACATCTCTCTCGATGGCATTCCAGATGTGCTCGATGGGATTGAGATCAGGTGACCTAGCTGGCCAAAGAAGCATGATCACGTCGGTGGAGTGTTCATCTAACCATTCGGATAGAATTCGAGAGCGATGGCACGGTGCATTGTCTTGTTGCAGGATGAGGTCCCCAGTGGGATGTTAAAGACGCACAAACGGGAGCACATGGTCGTCCAGGATATCCCGGTAACGTTGACCTGTGAGGGACGATGTCACACGTACCAGGGATCCCATTTCAGTCCACGCAAGCAGTCCCCATACGAGAATGCCACCCCCACCAGCTTGAAGAGTACCCTACTGGCAAGAAGGATCCATCGCTTCATGTGTTTTGCGCCGTACTCGTATCCTGCCATCCGCATGTACCAACGTGAATCTCGCATCATCAGTCCAGGCAACATTTTTCCACATGTCTAGGGTCCAGTGGCGATGTTCCCGCGCCCATGGTAATGTTTGCACCCTGTGATGTGCGGTCAGCAGCGGTACTCTCGTGGGACGATGGCTTCTGTATCCCATAGCGAGGAGATGGTTCTGGATGGTGTGGCTGCTTACACGTTTTTGTGCACCAGCGTGAAATTGCCGAGTGATTTCTTGCAATGTGGCCCGTCTATCCGCTGTTACAATGCGAGCTAGCCGACGATGATCCCGCTCATCCACACGCTGTTGTCCACGGCAGTTGGCCCTTGCAGGGATGGTTTTACCGGATTCGATGTACTCACAGTGCACCCGTGACACAGTGGCTCGTGAAAATCCCAGTGCCTGCACGACTTAAGAGATGGAGTGACCCATTCGTTGGGCCCCGACAATTTTCCCAACATCAAATGCGCTTAGATCCTTCGTCTTACCCATACTGCGTCCGACTCTTACTGATTCGCGTCGCATCACTCCTTATATTGTCGGATCGCTGCATACGTCATGTCGTTTACAGTGCCGCCCACAGCGCCACATTTGCATAACGCCAGCTGCCTCTAATTCAATTGCTCTTCAGTGTATATACAACTCGAGGACCGAATGTCGGTTAGTAGAGTGTTCGCAGTCAGAATGGGAAAAACTGCCGATTTGTCGGAATTTGATAAAGGACAAATTGTGATAGCACGGTGCCTCGGAACTACGATCTCGGAAACGGCGCGGTTTGTGGGTTGTTTTCGTGCCGCTGTAGTAAGTACGTGTCACAAATGCCCAAACGACGAACCGTCGTCCAGTAGCGTGTCGTCCGCAGTTCATTTATGCCAGAGGTGAGCGGAGACTGTCGCGCATTTTTCACAGTGACCGCAGGGCCACAGTGCGACAAATCACCCTCAACTACAACAGCGGTGATCAGGGCAATGTGTCACAGCACACAATTCATCGCAGATTTCTGCGGATGGACCTGCTTAGCCGAAGACCCAGTTCGGTCTCCACGCTCACTTTACTTAATCGCCAACAACGCATGAAATGGGCCAGAGGTCATCGAGATTAGACCGTGGATGATTGGAAGAAAGTTGCGTGGTCTGACGAATCAAGATTCCTGGTTCATCACGTACTATGGCATATGGATGCACTGTTGGGCGGAACCAGGCGGGAGGCGGCGGTGTTATGCTGTGGGCGATGTTTTCTTGGGCCACGTTGGGCCCCATTACCCCAATAGCACAATGTCTGACAGCTGTCAGGTATCTGAACATCGTTAAGTTCACCTATTCATGGCAACTGTGTACCCTGCTGGTGATGGCCATTACCAACAGGACAATGCGCCATGCCACACTGCCAGAATCGTCAAGGAGTAGTTCGAGGAACATACTGGTGACTTTCTGTTAATGCCCTGGTCTCCGAATACACCTGACATGAACTCAATCGAACATTTGTGGTTCGACTTGGAAAAGAGGGTTCGACTTGGAAAAGAGGGTTCGCGCTAAATCACCACAACCCCAAAATGTATGGGAACTGGAGGAACTGCTGTTCCATATACCCCAGGATACCTATCGCCACCTCCTCAAGTCTATGCCTCGCCGAGTGGACGCTGTTTTGCGGGCTAAAGAGGTTCTTACAGCTTATTATGTAGGTGGTTATAATGTAATAGCTCATCAGTGTATGTACACAGTGTGGCAAAGAATTTTTAAGACTGTGTCTGTAAAATGAAATAGAAACAAGAAATTATAATTTGTTTTGGTTTGTTATTCAAAATAAGTCCCTCCGGCTTCAATACACTTGTTACAGCGATTTAATAATGATTCGAATGCCTGTTCCAGTTCACTTTGCGGGATTGCCTCCAAAGCACGCGTCGAAGCTGTTTGTATGGTCGAAATATCATAAAAAAACACCCTTTTAACGTCAATTTAAGTTTTGGGAATAAAGAAAAAGTCGCAGGGTGCTACATCAGGCGAATACGGTGGATGATTCAACACACAGACGTTACTTTTCTCCAAAAATCTACGAACAAGAAGTGAGGTGTGACTGGGTGCATTATCGTGCAACAAACACCAACTGTTTTTATCCCAATATTCTGGACGAATGCAACACATTTTGCCCGTCAAACGCTTCAAAACATTTAAATAAAAATCACCAGTTAAATTTTGTCCACTTGGAACAAATTCTTTGTGCATAATACCCTTACTATCGAAGAATGTAATGAGCATTGTTTTGAATTTTGATGAAACTTTTTTTTTTTTTTTTTTTTTTTGGCTTGTGGTGAGTTTTTTTACTTCCATTCCGCACTTTGTCGCTTTGTTTTAGGATCATATTGAAAACACCATGTTTCATCACCTGTAACAATCGATTTTAAGAAGTTTGGATCATTTTCAGCGGCTGAAATGATGTCTCTGCAATGTGCACTTCTCCTTGATTTTTGTTCATTGGTTAACGTGTGTGGAACACATTTAGCACAGACTTTTGTTTTGCCCAAATCTTCGTGCAGGATGGTTCGAATCGTTTCTTTGTTGATGTTTAAAGACACTTTCATCATTCTTAGTGACGCACATCGATTGTTTATCACGAAATCACGCACTTTTCCAATAATCTCAGGTGTCCTAGATGAACTTGGTCTTCCGGTATGCTAATCTTCTAGCGTCTCTCTTCCGTCCAAAAAACGTTTGTGCCACAAGAAAACATTTGATCTACTTAAACAAAACTCACCGCAAACTTGTTTCATCATTTGGTACGTTTCCGAGGCACTTTTACCAAGTTTTGCGTTAAATTTAATAACAGCTCTTTGTTCCATCTTAATAATTCAACATAAAACAAATTTTACTTCTCTAATGAACGGCCGTTTCGTTTGAGTTACTTTAACAACTGCGCAGTACTTTTGGCAGAAAGCAAGCAGATGGTCACAGTTTATAACGCATTCGCGATTACACTGGTGGCGCCAACGTAGGCTGAAATCTAGCGCCAGTCTTAAAAATTATTTGACGCACTGTGTATTTTAATTGCGAATTCGTTACATTCTAAAATTTGAAAGCTATTACATCTAAGCAGAAAATATTTGCCTTTAAGCGCTCCGCTTAAAATAGGAAACAAAAAACGGACACGTGTGTGCTATGGAACACAGACTAAGTAATTTAACAGTTGCAGTGGGACGCTTTCGAAAACTAGAGTAGACTTTTCCGAAATACATGTTGCGCGATTGTGACTCCTAAATTTTGAAAAAAAAACGGGAAAATATTATATTCAAAACGAGAAAGAACCAACAAATTAAACGTTTAGTCACACTGATTTCATTATTTTCTTGTCAACCGCAGTTTCGCTGTGCTATGACTTACCTTCGTTAGAACTCAGCTGGATCATAACACAGTGATACTGCTGTCGACAAGGTAATAAAAAATTCATCGTAACTGAACATTGATTTTTATTACTATGTAAATTCACAATCTATTTATATAACTTCATATCTGGAAAAATTCAGTTAACGCGTGAAACCCTTAGGAAGCACATGAAAAAAAAATCTGAACTTTGAAACATAGGTTTATAAAATGTTAATCATTAAAAATACAGGCGGTCCTGATATCCGACTCGGTGCGAAGTTTATTTGCTGTTGTCTGCTTCAGATTAATCAACTAAAGTGAGGGAAATATTGCTGTAGAACTTCCGTGAGCCGCGGCTGTTCGTTCCAGTAGAAACTGATTTCGTCTGCGTATATACCATGTCCGGAAGCAAAAGTTCGATGTTAAAACCCCAGGTTGTTGTTAAAATTTCAGACAAACACAGCTGCGCTCTTCGCCTTTTGTGAGGCAAGGAGCACTTTTCCTGAAGCCGATTTGGTGATCCTATCTGTGCAGCTTTCAAGTAATGGGAGTATTTCTCCTAACTTACCTTCCGACTTCCGACACACACACACCTACATAATTTAGTGGAATCCTCCTTAATTTTTGAGCTCAGGAACTAAAGTCTCTCTTCGGTACACCAAGTGGATCAAAGGTTTGAATTCAGTCTCTGCTCCTGCGGCAAGAACGGAGTGAATTGGAAAACGGCATTCTCGAAAAATATCGTCCTATTATACGAACTTCGTCGCACAGTTGGACAAACATAGAGCAATCCTGCTTTAGATTAGGTTATGTTTTACCCAAAATTCGCATTGTTTCTTTTTAAAACTGAATTATTCCGAACTTTTAATTTGATATGTGGAGAAAGATAACCATTTCTGTTGTTCGCGAAGCACATCAGAGTCACGATTTGCTCCTTAGCTCTAGAATTTTTGCTGCACAGCTGTTAGAGAAAATCAAATAGAAGTCATCGCTCTTTCCACGTTTATAAGTGAGTCACGGAAAAATTATCATCGGCCGCCACCGGGAATCAAACCCAGGGTCTTCCAGTTACGCGCCGGACATGCTTCCACTGTACTACAGGGCCCTCAAAATTCTCCAGACTCACATATGACAAACACGTATGTGAGTCTGCAGACTTCCAGACACGCATATAAACGTGGAAAGAGCGATGCTGGGGATTCATCTTTAGTGAATCCCCAGCATTGTGCGGGGCTCCGAAGAAGCAACCTGCCACGGGGGTTGGCAGTTTGTCGTATGTGAGTCTGGAGAATTTCGAGGCCGCTGTGGTGCTGTCTAAGCATGTCCGTGGTGCTGTCTAAGCATGTCCGGCGCGTAACTGGAAGACCCTGGGTTCGATTCCCGGTGGCGGCCGATGAGAATTTTTTCGTGACTCACTTTTAAACGTGGAAAGAGCAATGACTTCTATTTAATGTTCCTAATCCACGTCAACTGTGTATTTATTTGTTAGAGAAAACTTTTTTGTAAACTATTTAAGTTAATTTGCAGGTCGAGCCTTTCTTTTTCTTTTTTTCATCTACTTCTGTATTTTCAGATTTTTCATATTACGTTTTATTTTCCACAGCCTTCGCTTTCAATATCGTTGCGATTTGTCTCTCATTAGCACGTCTTTTGTATACGCTTTCCAACCGTAGGTTGAAGAAGCGTATATGCTCCAGCTTTGTCCGTCCGTCTGTCCGCACGATAACTGGCGTAAAAATGGGTCGATTTCGATGAAATTTTAGTATGTGGTAGGGGACCACCCGGGGACGAACCCTATTGAAAATGGGACAAATGGGGTCAAAGGTCACGACGTAGGAGCGGGATCATTCCATTACCCTTATGCGTCATAACTTGCGTAAATATGGTTCGATTTCAATGAAAGTTTACTATGTGGTAGGAGACCGCCTGGGGATAAACCCTATTCAAAATAGGTGAAGTGGGGTCAAAGGTCAGGACATAAAATTGGGATGCATTCCATTGCCCTTATGCGTCATAACGTGCGTAAAAATGGTTCGATTTCGATGAAATTTCAGTATGTAGTAGGGGACCACTGGGGACGAACCCTATTGAAAATGGACTAAATGTGGTCAAAGGTCAGGACATAGGATTGCGATCCATTCCATTGTCCTGATCCCATATTATTAAGGTGGACGTCAAGTAATTTTCCTTCCTATACTTCCAATGGAAAGACTTTTGTTCACATTTCCTTCACAATTAATGTGTTCCCAAGGATGAGAATTTGAACATCGATTAAAATAACTTCATATTATAACTTGGAAAACTAAAACATAACCATAATTATATTAAAAATCAATAACTTTTCCTTTGGTGGTGTTGAAACCAAAGAAAAGATGGCGCGACCTGTACTTTGATGACGTCAGTGGACAAAAAAATGTTGGATTGCATAATTACGGTTATGGTTTAGAAAATATTAAGTATTCCAAGTTATGAAATGAAGCTATTTTAATCGATGTTCAAATTTTCATCCTTGGGAACGCATTAATTGTGAAGAAAATGGGTACAAAAGTGTTTCCATTCGAAGTATATAGGAAGCAAAGTTACTTGACGTCCACCTTAAAGTAGCAGCGCCCCGGTGGCGCAGTGGTCTAAGCGATGGCCTCTGATCATTCGTCCGAAAGGGGTCCGGGTTCGAATCCCGGTGAGGCATGGATATTGTGTTTGTCTTATGGCACTGGCTCCCTCCCTTTCCTGGGACCAGTGGCCCTAAATTAGGGACGGGCGACTGCTTTATAGCCCATTGAGTTGCTCACGGTGGTCGTTAAACCTCCAATCAAAAAAAAAAAAAATAAAGTAGCAATTCTTGTATGTACATTTTATTTTGAAAACGGCTCTAAGAATTTTGATGAAAGTCGTTAACCTACCGTTTTCTGGTACTAGAAATCGATTTAGCTTGATCTCGTCTTTAGAAGAATTTGTTTAGTGGGTTAAATAACCACCCTGAATTATAACGTTTTTAGTGATGGCGTTGTTTCATTAATGTTACCAATGCTTAGAAATTTATGACGTCACAACTCGCGTTTGAGAATGTTGGCGCGCAGTCATGCCATCTATCTCATTACGTCACGCGTTGTTTGTGGATCCTATTAAAGATTTAAAACGTCACACCTTGCTAGCAGATGGTCGCGATTCTCATCTGCCTCATTACGTCATGCGTTGCGTGCGTATGTCCGTCAGCACGATAACTCGCGTAACAACCGTTGGATTTCGATGAAATTTTAGTATCTGGTAGGGGATCACCTGGGAAGGAACCCTATTTAAAGTGAAAGAAATGGGGTCTAAAGGTCAGTTCATAGGAGAGGGATCCATTCCACAGCTCTTATGCGCCATAACTAACGTAAAAAAGGTTCGATTTCGATGAAATTTTAGTATGTGGTAGGGGACTACCTGGCGACAAACTTTATAGAAAATGGGCGAAATGGGGTCAAAGGTTAGGACACAGGAGTGGGATCTATTCCATAGCCCTTATGCATCATAACTTACGTAAAAATGCTTCGATTTCGACAAAACTTTATCATGCTATTTGGGAGGTATACCAAGCTGGTTCTGTTGAATATCAACGGAATGGAATCAAATGGTCAGTGCACAGGACAGAGATTTATTCCACAGACATTATTCTCATAACTTGAGGGATAACTTGAGTAATGATTTCTGTAATGTTGGAAAGCGTATTATAATCAAAGCATTGCATGATTTTACTAACTTGTTTAAAAAAGATCTTGCTTATGTTATCGCTTTTACTGTCCGTCCGTCAGTCTGTGGGCACCGTAAGTCTGGAACTATTTGTCCGATTTGAAAAATTCTTGGAAGCTTGAAATATTAAAATGATGATCCTTCATTCAGACTTTTTCCAGTTCACAATTTTGCCTCTAATGGGCGTAAATGCAGATGATACTTAATTTAAAATACATTTTATTCCATACATTCGCATCTAAATATCCAATTGAAAAGATTATTTTTTCCCTTCGATGCTATTTATATCAAAGGCTGTTTTAAGTAGTCTCTTTTTCAAGTAATGCATAGATCTTCCGCTTGGGGGCGTAAATGTAAATTACGTTTCCCACGATATATCTGCTTCTAAAACTCCAATTTGAAAAATTCTTCTTTCATAGGATACAGCTCCCAATGGAAAATGTTTTTCATATAATTTCCAGTTTTTGCTAAACAATCGTTTGGCCACCTGGGGCTCTTTTTTCTGCTTCCGATGCATTTGCAGCAAAATCTGAGCTTCTGAAAACCAGATAGAAAAACAAATTTTAGTGGACCGATTCCGCTCACCGCGAAAAACCTTTCATGTAAAGAATATAATAATATTTTCTTCTTAAAATATTGTATAGTTTTTCTTCCAAGGGGCGTAGATATATTTTTGTCGATATCTGGTTTCTAAGAGTCCAATTTGAAAAATTATTTTTTCGTTGCAGAGCGTTTCCGGTACGAAATGTTTTTCGTATAATTTTAAAATTTTCAAATAATGCATAGATCTTCCGCTAGGGGGCGTAAGGGTAACCTACGTTTTCCGCGATATCTCTGTTCTAAACTCCGATTTGAAAACTTCATCCTGCATCGGATAACACTCCTAATAGGATATATTTTGCATATATTTTTTTAATTTTTTCATAAAGAATGATTTAGTCCCCAGGGGGCCTAAGCGTTTTTTACTGCCTGCTTCTGATGCATTTGCAGCAAAATCTGAGCTTTTCAAAACTCGACTGGAAAATTCTTTCGTGGACCCATACCGCTCATGTCTGGAAATCTTTCCAGAATACTTTCTTCTTAAAATGATATGTAGTTTTTTCGGCACAGGACGTAGATGTATAACATATTTTTGTGGATATCTTTGCTTCTAAGAGTCGGACTTGGAAAATTCTCTCTTTGCTGGAAAGTGTTTCCGCTGCGAAATGTTTCTCGTTAAATTTGATATTCTTCTCTGTGCACAAGTTTACCACTAGAGCGCGTAAGTTGAAGTTTTCGTTTTCAACAATATTTGCGGTCAGATACTGCTAACTATGAAAACTATTTTATGTGTATTTTCTTCCCGAAATAATGCCCAATTTCGCCGCTAGGGAGTGCCAATGTTTAATTTGTTTTTCTCAATATATCTGCTTCTGCATGTGCGATTTAAAAACTTCTTTCAACACTGGATTCCATTTACCTTGTGGAGCACTTTGGGTTTGTATTTGAGAAGTTTTATAATTCATAGTTCTGTCTCTAGGTAGTGTTTGTGTACCTCTGTTTAAAGCTGTATCTCCGCATCTAAAATTCCTACTTAAAAATTATTTTTTTTACTGTATGCCATTCGCTACAACCGAGATGCGGAGCATTATCGTCTTTAAACAATGCACAGATTTCCTGCTAGGAGACGTAAAGAGATCGAAACCTTTTTCGCGCTATCTCTGCTTCCATGAAGACACGTATTAGAAAGGTTCTCTTTTTCCTTCGGACACTTTTTTCCGTTAAGAATATTTTTCGCCTATTTTCAATTTTTCCATTATGCTTTTCCATTATTCTTCCGCTAGAAGGCTTAGAGTTAAATCATGTTTCCTTCTATATTTCTTCTTTTAACTGTTCGATTTGAAAATCGCTTTGTTTCTGATACTTCCTTCTGCTATGAAAAACTTTTTGAGCGGCATTTGCCAATTTTCATAACATACTTTTCAGTCGCTTGTGGAAGTAGCTGTTTCTCTTTCTGGATGTTTTATTGATCTTAGAAATCTGGTTTGTTTGTTTGTCTGTTTGTTTGTTTGTTTTTCTAACCGATTCCATTGACTTTTTTTTTTTTTTTTTTTTTTTTTTTGATTGGAGGTTTAACGACCACCGTGAGCAACTCAATGGGCTATAAGCAGTCGCCCGTCCCTAATTTAGGGTCACTGGTTCCAGGGAAGGGAGAGAGCCAGTGCCGTAAGACAAACACAACATCCATGCCTCACCGGGATTCGAACCCGGACCCCTTACGGACGAATGATCATAGGCCAGCGCCTTAGACCACTGCGCCACCGGGGCGGCCCATTGACTTTGAAAAACTTCGATAAATTTTACTCGTATCAGAAGGGATTCAAAAGACGTGCTCATCACAACAGAAAATTCGGTGTCATCTTTCTTGTTAGCACTTCTTTTGTACATAAAGATCGTGCTTATGTTACCGGTTTGTCCATCCGTCCGTCCGTCCGTCTGTACCCACGATATCTCTGCACCTATTAGTCCGGTTTGAAAAATTCTTTTTGCATTGGGAAGCTTGAAATATGCTAATGATGATCCTTTATTTCGTTTTTTTTTTTAACGATGTACATTTTCGCCGCTAGAGGGCGTAAATGCAGATGATGTCGAATTCAAAAATACGTTTTATTCCACATATTTGCTTCTAAACATCCGGTTGAAAAAATTCTTTTATCTTTCGATTCCATATATGTCGAAGAGTATTTTAGATATAGTTACTTTTTCAAATTACGCGTAGATTTCCTGCAAGGGGGAGTAAAAGTAAATTACATTTTCCCCCGATAACTCTTCTTCAAAAACTCCAAATTGAAAAAACATTTCTTCAGCGGATTAACCTCCTGATGGAAAATCTTTTGCATATAATTTCAAATTTTTAGTAAGCAATACTTTGGCCACCAGTGGGCGTAAGCTTTAATTTTTGCTTCTGATGTATTTGCCATAAAATCTGAGGTTCTAAAATATCAATTGAAAAAATTATTTCGTGGACTGATGTCACTCACATCGATAAACCTTTTCGGAATATTTTCTTCTTAAAATATTCCACAATTTCTCCGCCAGGGGGCATAGAAGCATATCTTATTTTTGTCAATACCTCTACTTATAAAAGTCCGATTTAAAAAATTCCTTCTTTGTTGGATGGTGTTTCTAGGGTTACATGTTTTTCATATAATTTAAAAATTTTCAAGTAATTCGTAAACTTTCCGCTAGGCGGCGTAAAGGTAAATTGCTTTTTCCCCAATATCTGTGCTTCTAAATCTAAGATTTGAAAAATTCTTCTGCACCGGATACAGTTCCTAATGGGAAATCCATTGCACGTAATTTCTCATTTTTGTAGAAAATGGTTTGGCAGCCAGGTGGCGTAAGTCTTAATTTCCGCTTCTGATGTATTGGCAGCAAAATATGAGCTTCCAAAATCTCGATTGCAAAAAAGTCGTTTGTTGACCGCTACTACTCATATCGGCAAACCTTTCAGGAACAGTTTCTTCTTGGAATAATGCATGGTTTCTACGCCAGGAGGCGTAGATCTATATTTTATTTTGTATCTGTACTTCTAAGAGTCCGATTTGAAAAATTCCTTATTTGTTGGATAGTGTTTCTGATGCGAAATGTTTTTCCTATAAATTCAAAATTTTCACGTAAATCATTTAAGACTTTCCGCTAGGGCGCATAAAGGTAAATTGCGTTTTCTGCTCCTAAAAATCCGATTTGAAAACTTCTTCCTGTATCGCATACAAGACCTGATGGAAAATATTTTTCACACAATTTCTAATGTTTGGTAAAAAATGGTTTGGCCACCAGGGGGCATAAGTGTTAATTTCTGCTTCTGGTGTATTTGTAGCAAAATCTGGGCTCCTGAAAACTCGACTAAATTTTTATTTGTTGGACCGATACTGCTCATATGGAAAAACCTTTTGAGAATACTTTCTTCCTAAAATTATGCATGGTTTTTCCACCAGGAGACGTAAAGTCACATCTTATTTTAGTCGATATCTCTGTTTGTGAGAGTCCGATTTGAAAAATTATTTCGGTGATTGAAGAGTGCTTCCGGTGCGAAATGTTCTCATATAAATTCACGTTTTTTTTAACGCACAAGTCTGCAAATAGAGGGCGTAAGCTCACGATTCCGTTTACAGCAATATCTGAGGGATTAAAAACCCGATTGAAAAACGTCTTTCTTCCGTCAGATACTATTGTTTTCCACACCGGTTCCATTGACTTTGAATAGCTTTGAAAAATTTAATTTGCGTCAGAACGGATTCAAAAGACGTGCTTTTTACACCCGAAAATTCGGTGTCATCTTTCTTGTTTTAAATGGGGAACAATCAGAAGTCACATGGTGACATGTCTGGGCTGTATGCAGGTTGGAGCATCAACTTAATATTCATTTCTCCTAATAAGAAACTACAGAATTCGCCATGTGCGGCCTTGCACTTGACCGCACATAAAAAGAAATAGGGAACCAAAGTTTAACTCGCTTCATGTCCAAATGCTGGGTTAAAATTCTGTGAAAATGAATTTGAACCATATCTTCGATATCTCAAATATGTAGGCGTCTGTCTTCCCTTATAATAACGCCTACTGTATTGATGTTTACCTCTGTAAAACTCGGTGAAGGTCTTCCTCAATGGGCGATTAAAGCCGCCGACTCATGACCATCTGTAAATTCCTTTATGCCATCTGTAAATTGTTGATTTTCTTACACATTAATTTTTACAAGCCTCTTGCATAAGACGGAAAGTCTTTCTGACAGAATTCTTAAGTCGACAACATTTAATGTCGCATCTTTCTTCCTCTTTCACCCACATTTTTTCGAAAAATCACAGCTCGAAAACATTTCTTAGGGGTTCCCGAAACAAGGCTTATTAAACTGCGCACTACTGACGACGCATGCGCAATAAATAGGTGTGACCGGTTGCTATGGTTACTACAAGGACTACCGTTTTTTCGAGACTCGTGCCGAGGTCGAACGCAGTATTTCACATCTTTTATAAAAACATTCTTAGTTGTTTTGGGACAAGTTATGTATTACAGATAAATTAAGCCTTTGTTAAAAGCAATGATATCCGATTTGTATATCTTCTGTAAAATATACAGTAAAGTAGCAAATTATTAGAAACACTTTCATAATAACGTGTTAGACAGCTTTTGGCCTTCAAAATAGCCTCGATTCCATATGCCAGGGATTCAAAGAGATCCTAATATTGTTATACAAATACGTTCAGCCACGGGGATGTGATGGCTTCCGTCCATTGCGAAATGTTCTCTGAAGGAGGATCTCAGATAATAATTAATACTCAACTTTGTGGAACACTAATCTGGATGTAATGTCTGCTCTCTCAAAACTCTCCGCGTTTTTAATCTGGATGAACATTTTTGGCTTCGTTCTTGACAAGACAAAGAAAGAGAAATAATAAAGAAACTCCGGGGTCATTAATGTTGTGTCTTCCATGGTTAAACAAGAAGAAAGAGCTGTTTCCGTCGCCAAAAATGAGTCTCTTTTCTTATTCATCGGAATGAAACTACATATCACAACGGTACGTACATGATATGCATTTTATTCATCATGCCCTATGATTGTATAAAAAGATTTTATTGATTTTTTCTCCCAGAGAAACACATTAACTCGGACATTTAATGCCCTCATTATACGGGAATCTATATCATTTTGGTATTAGAGTAGTTTAAAGACAACTTGCGTATGGTTTTTGGAACAGGAAATGAAAAACCGAAAGGCAATCAATGATTATCAATCGTCATAGCAAAAAAAATATGAACAATACAGAGAAGAATACAGAAAAGATTTTGATATATAATGTAACTGGCAGGGTTCGTTTGATTAACTACAGTAGATTCCGGTTAATTGGTCTATCGGTTTATCGGGCTAGCCGTTTATTTGAGGCAATTCTTGAAAAACATCCCAAATTTGCTCTTTGAAATGAAGCTTCGCATAATCGGGGCACCCGCTTATTTGTGTCAAAGTATTTTAGCCCCGACGTGTCACAATAAACCTGAATCTACTGTACTTACACAATAACCCAACGCGTATTTAATTCCTTTTTCTTGTTGACGTGTAGACACAAATCCATGATAACTCTAAAAACATATCTATTATCATGATAGCATTTTAACACGTATTCGACGTACAAGTCATCTTTGATAAAAGTAACCCCTTTTATAGAAGTAACCCCTTTTATACTGAGTGTAGCATTTTATTCATCTCTCACTCACTGTTAGCCGTTGCCAAATGGTATACGGAAACTTGAAGGATTTGATGTGCTTTTTAGAAACACATATAACTAAGAAGTAACATAATTTAAATAAGAATACACCCAAGAAAGTAAGGTTACCTTCGAGATATACGTCACAATTATTCATCTGAAAGAATTCCTTTGCAAAATGATACTCTCAGTGAGACTGATATTCAAATTTTTTTCGATGTTAAGGTGTCCTTCCAGTAGTACAAAAGAAGCCTGTTTATTCCTCGAAAACGCTCTTTAGGACGATACGCTGCAGCCACCTGCATCGTTAACCCATTACAAATGGTCTTACTTACTGCTCTCCATGTTCGGAGGGTCTGTCTTCGGACCATTCCCCAGAGATAAACCTGAGATCAAGTCCCAGATGCAGGATGGGTTGTATGTTTGTCTGATAGCACTTAATCTATCTCATTCCTGAAACTAGTGGTCCTAAATTAGGGACAGGCTTATATCCCTAAGTGGTGTTTATGGCTGTCAATAAACTCCAAAGCAAAAAGTATCCTTATGCTGACACTGACGAAACAGTCGGTTTCACGCGGAAAACGATGAGCCTAATAAAATGACTATTCAGTGTATGTTTTTGTTATAATTTTCCTCACGAACGACTGATATGCTTGTCAATACAGGGTGTTTCAAAAGGTTATTGACAAACTTAAGGAGCGTTTAGAGGGGGTCGGAATACAGCAACTTTCGAACAGGAACCCGTGTTCTCCGAAGTAATCCTGGGTCAATACAAGCCTTGGAATGAAGGAACTACATTGTGGGCGTAATCGTACTGTGCGACAAGGCATTGGGTTACGTATGCTTGTTATTCGTGCGCGCAGAGGCTGGTGGTTTATTTGCTTTGTTGAGTTGAAGGTAGCTGGTGTCTTAGTGCTTTCGTAACCCCTTGCTATCCATTAAATGGAACCATACACTTATGCAGAACTCCGGGGCATGCATTACGCTTACGGCGATGCCACTGGTAATACACACGAAGTTGAAAGCCAGTAACGAGAGCAATATCCGAACAGATGCCACCCAGTACATACGACGTTCCAAAACATTCACCGGCGACTCGGGAAAACAGGTTTGCTGAGCTCAGCGCATCATGTAGGTCACCCACGACAGATTTGAACAGCCGCTGCAGAAGAGGATTTTCTTTCGCGTGCGGAAGAACAGTCATCCACCAGCACACGTGCCATCGCACAACGCGTAGGAATTTTACTTGTATGATAACCAGCTGCACCCCTATCCTTCACAGTAAGTGAACGGATTGTCTGTACAGGATTTCCCACAACGGGTGTATTTGAGAGAGTGCGTCAATTTCCTTCGAAATTGCATGTGGTGGTCGCCAGTTCGAGCATCTATGTAATACATTTAATGAGTTCATGTATTCTTTATTTACTTATTAAATTTTGTACAAATTAAAATTATTTCATTGATATGTTGTTCGTAGTGTAGTTCCTTACATTCTAAGGCTTATACTGACTCAGACATATTTCGGAGAACATGGGTTCCTATTAGAAAGTTGGGTACTTTCCCATTATACCGACCTAAGACGTTGACATTCACATTATGCTGACCTATTATACACATAACATTCAAATCAAAGAATTACTATATAAACGAAAGCAGATCAGTAAATATAATGATTTAATTTATTAAAATCCTCATATTTATTTATAATGATTAAATAAATATAATGATTTTATTATATGTAAACCAATTCTGATGTTCATGCGTTGAGAGGTTGCAATTCTAAATTCAAAAACAAAAATTATTTTTATTACTAATTTTTTTTTTTATTTAAACACCCTGTATAGCATGCTAACTGATATATATCATCATCTTAAACTTAAAAGCCCTTATTAATAGGTATTAGGGCGGCCAAGACCCATAGCACGGTGTATCGGATTACAGCTGGTAAAAAACACAACTTCAATCTGGGCTCCATTGTTTTATTATGCCTATATATACATAAGTCACGAGCCTATTATACTTTTACATTTTCAATGATTTTCTCCATGTTGTTGTTATATTCATCTGACGTTGGGTCCAGAGCGGACCAGAAAGATTTCATGCATTTTGAACCATCAGCTTATTAACTTGTATATATGAACCCCTTCTGAGAACCTGCACAGCTGCTGGCTTATATTTATATGGGCATAACAAGCAATGGAGCCCAGATGGAAGGTGTGTTTCTTACCAGCTGTAATCCGTTACATCGTGCGATGGGTCTTGGCCGCCCTAATATCTACACTGGCGGAAAGTGAAAAAGAACACCAAGAAAGAGACGTCTTATACCAACGAAATTTATACAGCATAATAACGGAATACAGAGGATAACGTGATCAAAACATTATGGGAAAATACAGCTGTATTTTCTGGTAAATTGAAAAATAACATTTCCATGTAACATGGCTAGTGCGAGGTTGAACCGCCATGAACTGCGTCACACTGTGCAATTCTGGCATGGAGTTTGTCGTACAGATGTTGGGTGTAAGTTTGGGGTATTGAGTTCCAAGCATCCTCAACCTGGACCCGTAAATCGGGGATGGTCGTGGATGACCGTGGAGACCGGATAAGTCCTTGTCCCATAAAATTCCACACGTGCTCAATAGGGGACAAATCCGGTAAAGGTGCATGGAAGTTGTATCACACCCTGAAGTGCATGTTGCGTTGCACGTGCCGTGTGTGGGCGTGCGTTATCTTGCTGGAAAACACCACGATGGACCGACCTTACAAATGGCACAGCAACGGGCTGAATGATGTTGTTGGTGTAGGAGGTGCTGTTTAACGTACCCGGTTCAAACACTAGTTGTGTATGGGAGTGACAGCTGATCGCTCCCTACACCAGAAGACCAGGTATAGGCCCTGTGTGACGCTGGCGGATGTAAGAAGGGTGGAGACGCCCCTGTGCGTCTGCGAACACGCATACGACCATCGGAGGCTCCCAAGCTGAATCTGCTTTTATCGCTGAACACGACAGATCGCCATTGCGTTCTCCAGTGCAGACGTTGGCGACACCACTGCAGCCGTTCCTGACGGTGGGCTGGAGTCAGAGGTACGCATGCCAGAGGCACGCATGCACGTAGTCCTGCATCCAGTAGACGGTTGCGGATTGTTCGCACAGTCACCTCAGGTGCCACGGCAGCTCGGATTTGCGTCGCAGTGGATGTTCTGATTGACAGCGCCGCTCTTCTTATGCGTCGATCGGTCCGCTCATCAGTCCGTCTGTGAATCCCGGTTCCACGTCTTCTCGTGTGGGAATGTTCCTCGGACCATCTACGCCACCATCGTACCACCACCGATACTTCCCATCCAATTCGCTCCGCGATACGACCCCCGGCCTCGCGGAGTCTGACTGGACGATCTCGCTCAAAGTCCGATAACTGCTGAAATCGTACACATCTTCCATGTCCAGGCATTGCAGCTTCTTCGGGGTCTTCGCACGTGTCCGTACGCCGATGACTGATTACATTCACTTCGCCGTACTCCTTAAATACCAACCGACGATAATTTGCATATTATACCGTGCTGTGGCATAAGCGCTCACCGGTTGGTCCCGAAATTAACATCACACCTACGTAAACTCGACCCCATTAACATATGTAAATTTCATAACCGTCCGCCAATTCCTTCTTGCTGTTCTTTTTTCACTTTCCGCCAGTGTATTAATACAAATCTGCACGAATAACTAATGATACTAACATCAAAAGCTCTTTTTAACATAGAGCATCATATCATTAATTCAAATTGATTTTTGGGCTTGCTGATTTCTTAAATTACAGAGTAGTAGGGCTGTCGGGTTTGATCGATTAATCGATCATTTTTTTTTGTCGCCGATTATTTTCTTCTATTTTTAATCGCCGATTATTTTCTTCTTCCGATTAATCGGTTACTTAAAAAATTAGTACAAAAATAAAATTCTTTAGGAACTTCCAAAAAACTGCATATAGTTTTGAATTTGTTGAATACAACATTTGTGCTTGTGTCTTCACTTCTTGGAAAATAGCCTTTTCATGGCGATGGAAGTTTAAATCCAGCAGTCACCACTATCAGCAATGATTCCATCGTTCGTTGTGTGTCAGTATGCTAGTCTTCAAAGTCCAACGTCAATTCCGAACTTCCACTGCTGTGCGCTACGCTCGCTTCTGATATGGTGGTCTGTCTGTGCTTCCCCTGCTTGCTATCCACTTGTTGACTGTCGCAGTGTAGCTATTCAGGGAAAATGTAGCCCCGTCAGCCATTACGTGGTGCCACACCTCTTTCCTCCTGTCTCAGCTGAATCGTCTGGGAAAAGTCAGTTGTTTCAATACGTAAGGTCGATATAACAGACGGCCGGCATCTTCCGAGCTTGGATAGTGGTCCCCGATGTTTTATTACATCGATGCAGCTGAAAATACACCGCTGGTCCTCACAATGAGATTCAGCTTTCAATAGAAAAGATGGGGGATTAATACACGTGTTTCTTGGAATCAATGGGGGTATGCAATTAGTCTTAATTACCCAGGGACCAAGCTGCGTACTGTTGCCAAAGTATTGTATCCGTCAACAGGGAGAATTTCCAGTGCTAGAGCAAAAGTCTGGGGAAAATTTTTCCCCTCTCTCTTCATTGAAAAAGCAAATAGTGTTCCTTTATTGGTAGCGGAGCCAACTGGGATGAGCATGGGAGTGTCTGTCAGTGAAATAATGTTAGTTTGAACGCTGATTCATCTCTTGCTGTCACGTTTATTTGAGCTCCAAAAATGAAGTTTCAAGGATTAAAAGGGAAATTATCCTCTTGTTTTGGATATAAATTAGAAGACAATGGGGAAGTTATTGATCGCGGACATGTTTATTGTTTAAAATGTGAGAAAAAGTTAAAAGTACAGTGGAAGTGTGTCTAGTTTACGTTATCATTTACAATCGCAACATCCATTCATGGAAATTGTATCAAATACGCCACGGGATCAGCCTAGTTCAAATGCCACCGCTATGAAGCAAATGGGTATAAATTCCTTCCTCGAAAAGCCTGTTTATGCATTAAAAGAACAGGAATTAACAAATAAATTAGCGTTGTGTATTGCATCTAGTTCGAGACCTGTCAGTATTGTTGAAGATCCTGGCCTGAAAGTGTTGTTGCAAACAGCTTTGAATTCTAAGTGTTACAATTTACCTACCAATCAGTGCAAATCAGTGTACAATTGTACCATTATGAACAACATTGTCCAAATTTACGACATTCAGAAGTCAAGGGTGTTTAATGAATTAAAGAAATCTTCCTATGTGAGTTTAACTGGATGATTTTTGGACATGACTCGCCAACGACAGCTACTTAGCAATAACAGTACACTGGATTGACAATGAGTGGTATTATTGTGATGCAACTCTTCAAGTGAAACAGGTGATTGAGAAGCATTCTGCAAATCAGTGTACAATTGAATTTGAGGAACCCGTTGAAAAATGGGAACTAACGGACAAGCTTGTTGCCATCTGCACTGATAATGCCAGAAATATTGTTCTTGGCGTTAACAGATCAATGTTTGACAGTGTAAGATGTTCAGCACATACTTTACAATTAAGTATAAATAAAGCTCTTAAAGTCGCATCGATAGAAAAGGTTCTCTCTAAATGCCGAACAATTGTAGGACATTTTAAACACAGCTCACATTTAGAGGCTGCACTCTCCTATAAGCATAAAGAACTTGGTCTTCCTGATACTAAGCTGCAACAGGACATAGTGACACGCTGGAATAGTACCTACATCATGGTGAAAAGTCTGGTGAAAGCTAAAACCGCAGTAGACACCATTCTGGTAGCCAACGCATTGAATACCCATGTTCTGACAACAGTTGAGTGGGAAGTGCTTGAGGAGCTAATCAGCGTATTGAAACCTTGCTTGGAATTCATTGAAATACTCGGAGGTAACAAGTACGTAACTGCCAGTGTTGTAATTCCTGCTCTTACACATCTCAAAAGCGCAATGAGATTGTCCGATACCGACCCAGCATATATTTGCAGATTTAAAGCTATGTTGCTCGATGATCTGACGGAAAGACTCAGTCAATGGCCTTTATACGACAAGTACGATGAAGCTAATGCTCCTTGACCCTCGATTCAAGACACTTCGCTGTATACCAGAAAAAAAC
The DNA here is from genome assembly GCA_039090855.1 of Macrothele yani. Lineage (NCBI taxonomy): Eukaryota > Metazoa > Arthropoda > Arachnida > Araneae > Macrothelidae > Macrothele > Macrothele yani. The sequence continues at coordinate 123,916,620 of CM077003.1, read as the reverse complement.
AGAGATCTAGTGTGGAACAGAATTTCATCCAGTAGCACAAATCAACAGCTGCCCTTACACCAAGAACAAAGTAATGTGCAACAGAAACAAAGAAAACAATGTTTTGACAATTCGTCGATCCCAGAAACAGAAATAAAGACATACACAAATGTCAGCATGCAGATAGAATTAGAGCTTCAAGTTTATCAGAGCTTGCCTGAACTCGACGACGATTTTACAGATCCTCTTCAGTGGTGGAAAACTCATTCATTACAGTTGCCGTTGCTGGCTACTTCAGCAAAACGTTTGCTGTGCATTCCAGCATCGTATTTGCCAAGTGAAAGAGTGTTTGGTGCCGCTGGTATTGTTGTCAACAAACATCGTACTTCGCGCTTAAACCATCCAATGTTGACAAGCTCTTGTGCCTAAAATCTTGGCTAAAGCAATGACTGCCAACCAAATTCAAGGTAATGATTATTAATTTGTATTTCTGATTTTTTGATAAAGTAAAGCAATGAATACTACTAGATTAACAGGCTATGATGCATTCAACCCTCTAGCATTTCAGACAACGTATTTAGTATCCATATAATAATAGAATAAGGCATAATGTAATTTACAGTAGTATATTTTTTGTGACAGTATTTTTTTCACTCGATCAATTTACCGATTAATCGGTCGATTAATCGATCAATGGTGAAATATTAACCGATTAAAAATATTGAGCCCTAGAAAGTAGCCTATTTCCCATGAGATTGTTTTCGCTTGTTTATATTACTTGCTGCCTGCTAGCTTGCTTTTAAATTTCATGTCTTAAATGCTGGAACCTGTCTGTGTCACGATGATGAATTATAAATTTGAAGAAGCATACTCATGTGAAACAGCTACTGACGATGTTTTAGGAATCACTCTGTTATGTCGTATTAAAAAGCGCGAAGAGAAAGTGATCTTACTGCCTGTTTGAAATACGAAAGGGTCGCCCCGGTAGCCTACTGGTTAGATGCGTGGGCTTCTGGTTAGTCCTCCGAACTGGGCCACGACTTGGATCCCTAATGAAGCATGTGTGGTGCCCTTGTATGTGCCCTTCGAAAAGTAAAAGGCCTTGAAAGCTAATTAAGTGGCGTCACACTTTCCCTCAGATCTAGTCAGTGCATCTAAAAATTCTATTTAAAAATAAACTGCGGTTACAATGATTTTTTTTAAAACCGTGTATAAGGGAAAGGATATATTTATTTCATTTTTCTGATACCTTTTTTTTTTTTTTTTTTTTTTTTTTTGGAGGTTTAACGACCACCGTGAGCAACTCAATGGGCTATAAGCAGTCGCCCGTCCCTAATTTAGGGTCACTGGTTCCAGAGAAGGGAGAGAGCCAGTGCCGTAAGACAAACACAACACCCATGCCTCACCGGGATTCGAACCCGGACCCCTTTCGGACGAATGATCAGAGGCCAGCGCCTTAGACCACTGCGCCACCGGGGCGGCCTGATACCCTTTGATTCAAAAGAAAGAATAATCGAGTTTGACTAAAACTTATCAAAGTTGTATATCTTTGAAAAAGAAATTTCAAATGTAATTGAATGGATCTGACGAAGCCCGTCTGAAAAATACAAGGCCATGATACTAGATTGCTGAGTTCCCTCTTTTAGTGACGTCACGCGGAAACCAAAGTTTCCGGTTCGTTTCCAACGCTGCCGTGTATGACGTCGAAAGCATTACCAACGTATCAGTCCTTGTAACATGAGAGTGACTTCACAAACGGTGGTAGCTCATCTCTAATTTCATTGCTTTGTACCTTCTAGGCGGCCTTGGTCGGACTGTCTGACGTCACATAACTGTGATGACATTCTACTTCTCGAACGCAACGTCCTGTCTTACGCTGCTACCCCCCCTTCCCACCACCACCAATCCAGGTGCCCAAAATTAGCGACAGGCGAGTGCTTATAGCTCTTCAAGCTACCCAAGATGCCAAGGTTGTCGTAACTTACGGATTCATTGTATATTACAGCAATTAAAGTGGTTCCACATAAAATCTCTGCCTTATGTTTCCAATGGTAAAACTTCTTTACATATTTTCTTCGCAATTAAAGTATTCCCAAGGACGAAAACTTGCACATCGATAAAACTAACTCTGAGTTATAGCACGGAATACTTAATACTTGCTAAAACATAACCATAATTATATTAAAAATCAATCATTTTTCTTTCAGTAATGTTCAGACCTGTTAATAGATGGCGCGACCTGTACCTTGATGACGTCAGTAGACAAACTAATGTTGGATTGCTTGATTATGGTTATGTTTTAGCAAGCATTAAGTATCCCATGCTATAACTTAAATTTGGTGTTATAGATGTGCAAAGTTTCATCCTTGGGAATACACTAATTGCGAAGAAAACATGTACAGAAGTTTTACCATTGGAAGCATAAGGCAGAGATTTTAGGTGGAACCACCTAAAAAGCCACATTCAGAGCTCTGCAGTGTGTGTGCAGTTTTGTGAAACAAAGGGCTTAGCAACCCCACTTTGAAACACGGAACTCAAATATCGGCAGTAGAAAACAGAAAAAAATCTCAAGTTGTGTGCTTCAGTCTGTAAAGTTTGCTAAAATATTGAAGTAAGGTGGACGTCAAGTAATTTTGCTTCCCATACTTCCAATGGAAAAACTTCTGTACACATTTTCTTCACAATTAATGCGTTCCAAAGGATGAAATTTGAACATCGATTAAAATAACTTCATATAATAACTTGGAATACTTAATATTTTTTAAAACATAACCATAATTATATTAAAAATCAATAACTTTTTTTGGTGGTGTTGAAACCAGAATAAAGATGGCGCGACCTGTACTTTGATGACGTCAGTACACAAACAAATGTTGGATTTCATAATTATGGTTATGTTTTAGAAAACATTAAGTATTCCAAGTTATGAAATGAAGCTATTTTAATCGATGTTCCAATTTTCATCCTTGGGAGCGTATTAATTGGGAAGAAAATGTGTACAGAAGTTTTTCCATTGGAAGTACAGGAAGCAAAATTACTTGACGTCCACCTTGAGAGTAAATTCATTGTAATAGTGAACATAGCCGATACCACGTGTATGCATATTCAAAAACTTTCCGATGGAAAACGTTGCCGCTTATTTGAAATGAAGTATTGTTAAAACATGACATACGTTTCCAACTTGTTATGTGTATTTTCCGTTCTCTGCAATGGTACTGGTATACGTGTAATGAATAACCGAATACGGAAAAAAATAACTGTTTTATTTTTAATATCGCAGAACACTGTAGCAAATAATACTTTTGTTTAATATTTACTTTTCTTTACAGAAGCTAAAGAGTCCATCTCAGGTGGGTCCGTATGATGCGTTAGTTGTCAGAGCAGAATCAACGGCTCTAAACTTCTTTGTGAAAAACGGCTTCACTGACGACATTATTTTAAATAGCAGATTCAGGTAAGGTGAAATGTTTTACTCCTTTCCATGGGTTTCTCATCTTAAGTTAAAAAATGTGCTGATTCAAAACTACCAATTAGAATATCAGAAATTCATTCATTACTACCAAAGTGCAATAGCAAAATATTTTGTTTCGTAATAATAAGTTTCTGTAAGCACAGGGTGTAACTGTGGACTAGAACCATAGAAAATTAGATATTGCACTTTCTCTTTTAGATTTAAGTTAAATAAGCATATTTTTTAAGTTTTTTAACACTTTAAGCGACGATGCCCATAAATCAAATGGTGCTCTAAAGTTTATGCGCCGCCCCGGTGGCGCAGTGGTCTAAGCGATGGCTTCTGATCGTTCGTCCGAAAGGGGTCCGGGTTCGAATCACGGTGAGGCATGGATGTTGTGTTTATCTTACGGCACTGGCTCTCTCCCTTCCCTGGAACCAGTTACTCTAAATTACGGGCGGGCGACTGCTTATAGCCCATTGAGTTGCTCACGGTGGTCGTTAAACCTCCAATCAAAAAAAAAAAAAAAAGTTTCTGCACACCTGCAACAGAAGTCTGCCGCACCGGTAGGGAGTGGTTTAAGCACTGGTTTTTGATCATTCATCCGAGATAGGTCCAAGTTTTAATACCGGTGAAGTATGGATGTTGTGTTTGGCTTACGGTACTGGCTCTGTTCCTTCTCTGGAACCGGTAGCCCTAAATTAGGGAAGGGCGACTGCCCATCGATTTGCTCATGTTGGTCGTTAAATCCCCAACCGTAAAAAAAGCAGGAATCTTTACATAGTGGTGTGGTATTACGAAAGCTACAGCAAAAGAATTCCCTACCCTCTCATCTCCGCAACTGGCTATAAACCAGTCACAAGTGATAAAAACTCGCTTCAAACCCTATGTTCTCTGGTCGATGACGCAAGGCATGATGGGGAAGCGACCAAAGAATACCGGGTTGAAGCGAGTTTTTATTTTTATGATTGACACGGACAGAATTTTGCTGAATGAAAACAAGTCCCTCTAACATCTTCTCTCCTCGTTCTTAGGTTCGCCATTTCTTCAGGGCCGCCCCCTTTGGCGCAGTGGTCTAAGTGATGGCTTCTGATCATTCTTCCGAGAGGGGTCCGGGTTCGAATCCCGTGCGGCATGGATGTTGTGTTTGTCTTACGGCGCTGGCTCTCTCCCTTCCCTGGAACCAGTGACCCTAAATTAGGGACGGGCGACTGCTTATAGCCAATTGAGTTGCTCACGGTGGTCGTTAAACCTCAAATAAAAAAAAATCTTCAGGTAATCAGTCTAAAAGAATTAGCATCAATCCCCCCACCCCTAATTGGCCACTTTGAGTAACAACGCTAAGGGGAAGGCAACGCTTTTTGATGCGCAGGTTCAGCAATTCCTGCCGCGTTCGTCCCACTTCTTAGTAATTTAACAGCTGATTTTGGCCCAATTTTTTAACCCCGAGTTAATTCGGGTATATTTCGATTAAATAAGGTATCCCTATCTCTTTATAGCAATGTAGAGAAGGTAGAACTTGTGTTACAGCATGCTTCTGGGAAATGCCACAATGAGAGATTTTAGTTATCCCATGAAAAACACCTACGTTGAGAAAGCAATACCATCTCATTGATTCTTAGGCAAATTGTTGCAACAATTTAAAGAGACTGGAAGCTTTGCATGATAGATCTCGTACTGGTAGTCCTCTATTCGTAAAAATTATTCTCGAAATATCCCTGCAGTGTTTGCAAGAATCTCAACAAGATCGTTCAGAAAAATCAGTCAAGAAGCGATAATGAGTAGTTCTTTTGCTGCAAGAATTTTAGGAGAAGGTAACACCATCCATAGAGGGTTAGGTTTGCACAAGCCATTCATGAAGATGATGCTGACCAAGGAATGGAATATTATAAGTGACTTGATGCGTAACCGAAATCATAAGCTGTTCATCTGCAATGGCGAGACATCATTCAATTTGACCATGAGTGTCAACTGTCATAATTGCTAATATGAAGCGAAGAGGATCCATATTGGATTAATAAAATTCATGTTCAAAACCATTTTAGAGAGCTATGGTGCTATTCATCGTAACGTTCTAATAGGCTCGTAATTTTACGGAGAGAACGTTACAGATGAGAACTATCGCCCAGCATTGTCAAAGGTTTTGGTTCCTAATCGATCAACATTGAGGTAAGTATGGTATCAAAAATATGCGGCTCCATGGCATTTTTCCACTACCTCTCGAAACTAATTGAATAAAATTATATCTTCGAAGTCAGAAGGGCTTCGTGGACCGGTAGAATGGCCCCCACGTAATACCGTCCTAACGCCACTAGACTGTTTTTCATTGGAATACGTCAAATCGTGGTTTACGACCCGAAACAAGGAAAAATCTTAGAGCTGGGAGAAAATATTTCGAATGCATATCCTCTAATAAGCATTTCCGTCTGAAGAAATGTCAAAAGCAACCTTCGCGAAAAACATTATATCCGAATAAATGGCAAAACATTTAACAAATTCGGGCTAAATGTTTGTTCCTTTTCATTATTTATTTTTCCAATGAGTTCAGATTTTTGAGACCCTGCAAAATATGCGTGTAAGTTCAGCTTAAGGCTCTACGAGACTCTCCATCTTGTATTTCTGCTTTCTCTTGTTAACCAACGAGCAAGCGTATTTCACAAATTGCTCGGGAAATTTTGCACATTTTGGAACACCGTTTGTGGCTAACGCAAGATATATGATAAATAAAGAGTTCCCTGGTTTCAGAATTTTTATTGACCTTTCCCTTCATTTTTTATCTGCAGCGAAACTCGTACCAAGACGTCTTCCATAGTTTTATTAATTCATAAAAAATACTTAAAGAGTCCAAAATGAAAATCTGAAGCCAGGGAACTCTTTATTTATCATATATCTTGCGTTAGCCACAAACGGTGTTCCAAAATGTGCAAAATTGCCCGAGCAATTTGTGAAATACGCTTGCCCGTTGGTTAACAAGAGAAGGCAGCAATACAAGATGGCGGGTCTCGTAGAACCTTAAGTTTCTGTATCCAGGCAATATTTCATTTTATATTTTTGTATCTTCTCAACGCATTGCGTAATTAACTTCAGAGTCAGAAGATTTAAAAAAAAATCTCTCATGAAAAAAACACATTTTGAAAAATCAAAACTTTTGGTTCATTCATCACACAGAAGAAGACACGTTAAAGAGAGACTTCTTTGCCAGTCATTTGATGACGTAATACACACTGCCTGACAAAGAAAATGCCACACCATTAAGGAATGCTCGAAAACAGACCAAACTTCATACACAGATAGCCAAGTAGGTCTTGAACAAATGATTTAATTCTCGCATACAGAGTAGGCTCCAGTGGCTGAATATAAAAGATCATCAAGTGTTGCCCCGTGAGTGTTGCCCTCATTTTGGGCGATACAGCGCTGAATACAACGTGGCATTGAGGCAATGAGGGTCCGAATAGAATTCTGGGGTATCGTGGAGCATGTGGTGTTGATTCGAGTCCACAGTTCATCTTCATTTTGCGGGGGTGGGAGGGTGCTCAACCGATGTGCAATCGTGTCCCACAGATGTTCGATGGGCGAGAGGTCGGAAGATCGAGCTTGCCACAGAAGCATCCGCACACCGTGTAAAGCATTCAGGCTGATCCGGGCGTTTTACCCTGTTGAAACACGGCGTTTAGTATGAAGTGCAGATATGGTAGTACCACGGGCCGTAGCACCTCGTCAACATGGCAGCGTGCCGTCAATGTGCCCGTAAAGCATCCCAGCAGTGAGCAGCTGTTGGCGCTGATAACACCCCACACCATGATTCCACGTTGCCGGCTCATGTGACGCTCTACAATGGCGGAGGAGAACGCCCGTTGGCGACGTCACCTCCAGGCTTTCACACAGCGATCATCCGTGGTGAGACATAACCGCGACTCGTCTCTGAACACCGCACTGTTAAATTCGCCACCCCACGTAGCTCTGGAGCGACACCACGCGAAGCGGTGACAACGATGGCTGGCTGTTAATAGTAGATTTTGCAACGGACGGCTGGACAGCAAACTAGACGCAGCCAATCGGCGCGACACTGTCCGTCGATATCGGGGGCATCCAAGCCTTCCCGTACACTCGACAAAATGTCGCCCGTTGTGGCCTGTGGGTTTGCTACGGCATAACGTCATATGCGACGATCGGTGAGCTCGGACGTCCCTTTTCCCTGCTGCGGTCCCCCTACGACGTTGCACAGATCCTTTCTAGGACCACTGTTTCCAAATGCGACCAACGGTTGTGGCGTCACGTTGAGTTTCTTCCGCAATATGACGCAAGGACCATCCGGCGGTGCAAAGGCCTACAATGGTGCCCCTCGTGAACTCATCCGTTTGACGAAATCGCGTACAACGGCGTCTTAACGGCATTGGCACTCCTTGTTCGTTCTCCAGACACGGTTAGAGCAGAACAACTCACTTCTCGCGGACGTCCCGACTGATGGCCTCACGGGCTGGTTGTCCACTTATATCCCGCGCGCCGTTCGTGCGATTGACCTGCAAATGCAACTATTTGCATGACTTGTACGTGTGCACCCACCCTACAATTTGCATGGCGCTGCGTTCACGTATTCGTGGTGTGACATTTTCTCTGCCAGGCACTGTATGTCAGAGATAGTTGGTCTCACAGTCGGAATTTTTTTTATTGGGGATTTAAGACCATCGTGAGCAACTCAATGGTCTATAAGCAGTCGCCCGTCCCTAATTTAGAGGCACTGGTTCCAGGGAAGGGAGAGATCCAGTACCGCAAGACAAACACAGCATCCATGCCTCACCGGAACTCGAACCCGGACCCATCGCGGACGAATTGTCACAAACCAGCGCTTAGACCACTGCGCCACCTGGACAGCCATCCGGAAATGAATTGGATGTTATTATAAGAGTCATATTTCCCTGAATGGAATAAAAACTCTGCAAAAGGTATGTTAGGGACCGAATCACTCGGAATGGATGTTGTCAGGAGAAGTACAAGCAGATGCCGTAAAAATCACCTCGCATCACAGATATGCTCCTTGAACTTCAGAACGTGAACGTGAATTAACGGACTTTACTAAAACAAGTTAGTAAAAGCATGCAATGCATTGATTATAATACGCTTTCCAACATACCAGAAATCGTTACTCAAGTTATGAGGATAACAGCTGTGGAATAAATCTCGGTCCTGTGCCCTGACCTTTGATCCCATTTCGATTATATTCAACAGAACCGGTTCAGTATACCTCCGAAATAACATAAGGTTTTGTCGCAATGGAAGCATTTTTACGTACGTTATGATGCATAAGGGCTATAGAATAGATCCCGCTCCTGTGTCTTAACCTTTGACCCCATTTCGCCCATTTGAAACAGGATTCGTTCCCAGGCAGGCCCCTACAACATACAAATATTTCATCCAAATCGAAGATTTTTTACGTACGTTATGACGCATAATGGCGATGAAAGTTATTCCGCTCCTATGTTCTGACCTTTGACCCCATTTCGTCCATTTTCAACAGGGTTCCTTCCCACGTGTTCCCCTACCACATACTAAATTTTCATCGAAATCGAACGATTTTTACGCGAGTTATCGTGCGGACGGTCATACGCACGCAACGCGTGACGTAATGAGTCAGATGGGAATTGCGACCATCTGCTCGAAAGAGTGTGACGTCATAAAACTTTAATAGGATCCACACACAACGCGTGACGTAATGAAACAGACGGCGTACCGCGCGCCAACATTTCAATCTCGGGATTGTGACGTCATAAGATTTCTAAGCATGAGTAACATTAATGGGACGACGTCATGACACTAATAAAAGCGTGGTGATTCGGGGTGGTTATTTAGCGCACTAAACGAATTTTCCTAAAGTCGAGATCAAGCTAAATAGATTTCTAGCACCAGAAAACGGTAGATTAACGACTTTCATCAAAATCCTTAGAGCCGTTTTCAAAATAAAATTTACATACATACAAGAATTGCTCCTTTAATAGTATGGGATAAGGGCGATGGAATGGATCCCGATCCTATGTCCTGACCTTTGACCCCATTTCGTCCATTTTCAATAGGGTTCGTCCCCAGGTGGTCCCCCTACCACATACTAAAATTTCATCGAAATCGAACCATTTTTACGCACGTTATAACGCATAAGGGCAATGGAATGCATCCCGCTCCTATGTCCTTACCTTTGACCCCACTTCACCCGTTTTCAACAGGGTTCATTCCCAGGTAGTCTCCTGCAATATACTAAAATTTCATCGACTTCGAACCATATTTACGCAAGTTATGATGCATAAGGGCAGTGGAATGGATCCCGCTCCTATGCCGTGACCTTTGACCCCATTTCGTCCATTTTCAATAGGGTTCGTCCCCAGGTGGTCCCCTATCACATACTAAAGCACAGACCTTTAACTTCAGTTATCGTGCCGACAGACGGACAGACGGACGGACGGACAAAGCTGGAGCATATACGCTTGTTCAACCTACGGTTGGAAAGAGTAAAAATACAGAAAATTTTCATCTTCCCTCCATCCTTTAGCACAAACAAAAAAAAACGCCTCAGAATCCCCATCAGTAAATAATAAAATATAAAGTTTAATTAAAGTTGGCTCAAAAAATGCGCTAGCACATGACTCTCTGTACCAGAAAAGGACCACTTAGATGATGGGAACTTTATATATGTGTTGTAAATCTTTTCAACAATCTAGTGGATGCTTTTGCATGCACAAGTGCACTTCTATTCCCAGTTGTACTCCACCATGCCTTGCATAGAGGGTGTCTTTATGCTACAAGAACAAATCCAATCTGTCTAGTTTTAGCACTTGAACATTGACGCCGAAGTAATCAATACATCAAAGCTGTTCGCTCATTCTCCTGCTAAGTACGGCTGTATCGTCTCAACTACATCAGAGTTAAAATAGTAGTCCATAAAATTGGATACCTTGAGCATAAATGCTTTCTATATTTTAGAAAATATTCAATTTTTTTTTTCTATTATCAATAATAAAAACTAACTTTTTTTCTAAAACGTTTCTCTGGTAAGCGGCGCATATAAATATTCGTAAACGGATTAAAAATTATTATGGTGTCCGTGAAAAAAACGGCGTTTTTGTATAAGGCAGTTCCACGACATAAATACACTCATTGTCATAAAAATCCGCGCACCAAGAAGGAGGTGTCGGATTGAAATGAGATTTTAGTAGTGAGATGGTACATAGCAAGGACAGAAGTGATTACAATATCCCATCAGCACGTCGATTTCCTGCGGTCCGCGGTGATACGGTCCGGCATGGAATCAAAGAGACGCCGTTTGTTATCCTGGGACAGATTGGCCCACACTTCTTCCAACTGATGCTCTAAATCACTAACACTAGGACATGGAGAAAGCTGGTGTCCCATGTGATCCCATACGGGCTCGATGGGCGAGTGATAAGGTGGTCTGGCAGGCCACGGAAGCGTCGAAGCATGGCTTAGACAGTCCTGGGAAACACGAGGCGTGTCCGTACGGGCGTTATCTTGTTGGAAAATGGCTCCGGTCCGTCCAGCCAGGAAAAACATCACATGGGGCCGCAGGATCTCATGGGCTGCCAACGTCCCTCGGATCACTGCGAGGGAAGTTTGCCTGTCATACGCGATGGCTCCCCAGAAAATCACGCCTACAGTTCGGGACGTGTGACGCTGTACATTGAGGTTGGGATTGTAGCGCTCACCTGCGGTCCTCACACTATGACACTGTGGTCGTCCGTTCCCATACAGAAGCGTAATTCGTCGCTGAACACTATACTTCGCCAGTCCGTAGCATTCCACGTTGCTCGCTGCTGACACCACTGCAATCGACGCCAACAATGGTGTTAATGACAGAAAACATAAGGGCCGTGGAGAGTGTAGATTCGCTTCTGCCAGGGGTCTGGAAATAGCTCTGGCGTACACAAGAGTCCTGTGTACAGCTGCCACATGACTCTGGATATTGGACAAGAACGTCGTTGCATCTGTGCGTGCCGCTCTCACGATCCCACTGTCCTCTCTGCTGGTGGTGTGTCTAGGTCGTCCAGAGCCAGTCCGCAGTGTCAGGGTGCCTACCCGTGTCCATTGCTTCCAACACTATCGCACCGTACTGTCCGACCGGTCCAAATAGCGGCCGATTCGGCGGGCCGCCCACCCTGCCTTTCTCATCCAGACGATACGTCCTCGTTCAAACTTCGTCAGTTGCCCGTGCGAACATCTACGGCAGCTGCTCGACATGTCTATTGCTCAGGGATCTCACCTGACTCTTTTCGTGCACCTCGGCACGAATATGGAGTCCCCTGCACTGCACCTTATAAACCCCAAGGATTGCCATTGCAGCGCTGGTCTTGGATGTGCATGCATGCGGAATCGCATGAAATTTTAATCATTTGCATGTCTGCCCTCCCCGTAGCTATTCGCCGAGTTTCGCATTAACCGCACGATTTTTTCTTGATGCGCGGATTTTCATGACAATGAGTGTATGAATGTGTTCTGCTGAGCGATTTTCCTGTGAAACAGACGACGGAAAGCGCGTTCTGTGGGGAATCAAACAAGGCCCGAAGCACATGTCGTGTCCCATGCGTTGAACCTGTGCCGTGGTTTAATTGCAGTGGCTACCAAGTTTGAAATATAGGTTCTTTTGTGACATTATTGGAAACGAGGGTTTAAAGCTGCTGTAGCAGTCCGAAAAATTAAGGAAATCGAAGGCGAAAGCCTGGCGGTTACTTGGACCGTGCAAACATGGTGCAAGGAATTTGCGGCTGGTGACTTGAGCTTGAAAAGGAAGGAAGGTTCGGATGTGTCCCCTCTGCTGTTGATCCGGACGCTCTGCAAGCTGCTGTGAAAGACAATCCACGAACAAGCAGCACTCGTAAATTGTCAGAAGAACTATAGTCTTCTAAATCTACCATCACTGAACACCTCACAAGATCCAAACGGTTTATAATCAATGCAATGCCGCGTAGTTTCTCATGAGCTCACCCTAGCTAAAACTCAACGACATGTCGTGGTATGCAAGGAATTGCTCAAAAATCCACGCGATACACGACTTATTAAACGAATAGTTACTAGGAATGGAATGTGGGTATATCTGTGTAATCCCTGTTATTTACAACAATGGTTGAGTAGAGCTAAACCAGCTTTGCCTACCCCCAAGCGCGGACGTTTTGAGAAAAAGTTCATGTTGTGTTTCTGGTGGAATCACGAAGGTGTAATCTACTTCCTTTGAGCGCATTCCACATGGTCGGCCTATCAGTGCCGAACTGTATTCTCGGCAATAGGACAGAATGTGTGACAAACTTCATCAGAAGTCAACTGAAATCCAGCCCTGTTGCAATAAGACTATGAAAAACCTCATACCGTTAATCGGACCCAAGTTAAACTTCAAGAACTGCGGCTGCCTAATCCCGCATACAGCTTCGACCTTGCGCCTTCAGACTACCACTCGTCAGACTACCACTCATCTTCAGACTACCACTCGTCAGACTACCACTCATCTTCAGACTACCGCTCGTTTCGAGCGATGGCGCATTTTCTTCGAGGCAAGTAGTTGACTACTTTGAACGATCTCGAACGCGAATGTCTAAAGTTTTTTACCTCTGAAACGAAAGTTTGGTACCGTGCAGGAACTGAACACAGCTGGCAAAATGGCTGTAAACTATTCAACATGATGGCATGCACATTGAGACTTAGCTTGGATTCTTCCGAGGTTCTGAGTTAGTTTTTTTCTTATTGGTTACTCAGTCCAAGGACTGGTTGTTCAGTAGATGTACTCCTCCCTGTTCTCCACCGTTCTTTTCAAGTCATAGATGTCCTAGTATGTCCTATTAGTGCCATAGTATGACCTAGTATTGTACAACAGATTTCAACTCAAATCTGTTGTATCAAAAACGCCGTTTTTTACGTATATGCTCCAGCTTTTTCCGTCTGTCTGTCCGTCCGTCCGTCTGTCGGCACGATCACTCACGTAAAAATGGTTCAATATCGATGAAATTTTAGTATGTGGTAGGGGACCACCTGGGGACGAACCCTACTGAAAATGGGCTAAATGGGGTCAAAGGTCAGGACATAGCAACGGAATCACTTCCATCGCCATTATGCGTCATAACTTACGTAAAAATGCTTCGATTTGGATGAAATGTTAATATGTTGCACGGGCCTGTCTGGGAACGAATTCTGTTGAAAATGGGCGGAATGGGGTCAAAGATTAGGACACAGAAGCGGGATCTATTCCATAGCCCTTATGCATCATACTTACGTAAAAATGCTTCGATTGCGACAAAACTTTATCATGTTATTTCGGAGGTATACCGAACCGGTTCTGTTGAACTTCATAGAAATGGTATCAAAGGTCAGGACACAGGACCGAGATTTATTTCAAGAGTGATAACTTAAGTAGTGATTTTTGGTATGTTGGAAAGCGTATCATAATCAATGCATCGCATGATTTTACTAACTTGTTTGTTTTGTTTTGGTTTTTATTCTGGCACCCTAATATTTAGTTCGCAGGATATATTCTTCTTTATACATGATATGCAGTAATGTTTGAAATCTTTGTGGGAATGAAATTTCCGAACAAGCCACTCACGAAAGAATATTTGCCCTTGCAGTGCCAAGGCCTCGAGAGTTTTGAACTGATAATACAATCCCAGATGTGATAGATAACAGTAAACCAAAGCAGCTTGCCGGTGGGAAAATATTTATGATACTTGCTTCCGAGTAAGTAATTAGGGTTGTGCTTAACCCTTGAACGACCACGATCCTAACATGTTCTGTTGCTCAGAATACCATAACGCCCGAAAATGTCTGCCGCTCCTTCCCGAATTTCATTCCCCTCCCTTTTGCAATAACAAAAAGAAGGATTAGTGCTGGATTACTACCCGAAACTTTAGATCTCTAGGCTTTACATACAGATCTTCGGACGTTTCCCTGGGGCAATCAGCGCATTCTTCTACTGAGAGCCTTAGGCCGATACAAGGGAGCGGTAACAGCTGGAAAATCGTGTATACTTCCCCTTTCCTTGTTCTTTCTTGTAAAAAATATGTTCTCAGTCTGTTTATTTTGATTGAGAAAAGAAATCCCCCTCCCTCCCCCATAACATCCGCTTTTGGGACAATGCAAAATATCACAGACAAGCGAATCACACGTTTCAAGAAAGCAAGAGTCCTACTAATCGATGTCAGAATGCTGAATGATATAGCCCTGGGACAAACCAACTCCTGCTTCACTTTGTTTAGCGACAACAATAACGACTGAAGGTGACATCTGAAAGCACATGGGAGGTAGGAAATCTTGAAATCTTACTCATGCTATACGAAAGATTCTGGCGCTTATGGTTGTTTGCATGAAAGGGCGCTTTGGGCGCGAAAGCATTGATCGTCACCTTTTCTTCAAGCCTATGGTAATAATGAACGAATTTTATCTTCGATGTTCGAAAAAGTAACTGCTTAAAACAGAAGTCATCAATGTGGAGCTAATTTATACGGTATCAGTTAAAACGTATCTATCGAAAAGGAATTCTTACCTATACCAAAGCGCATTTCGTGTGTTCTAACAGCATGTAGGAAGAATGACATTGCTTCCTACCTAACAATTATTTGACGTTAACGAAAGTCTGCACCTGGCTTTTGCAAGAATCGAAGTAAAGGAGGTTATCATGATCCCAGAGTTTAGAAAGATCATTGCATCTGAATTATGGGACATGAAAACACTGATGTAGTCAGAAACTCTGTGATATGTAGGCCTATCTACTGAAACAGGCAGAAAATAAATGATACGAAATGAAAATAATTAGTTAACAAACTTGATCGCTAGCTTCGTTCATCAAATTCATCGTACACCATCAAACACTGCGCACTACCGAGCCGAGTAAGTGTTCAACATAAATACGCCTTGATACCGATCTCACCAAACACTCACCGAAACTTGAAAGTGTTACCTTTCATCACTAAAATTTGCTTCAAAATAACAAAATTCGTTAGGTCATCAAATTTCGAAGTGATTTTCACTTCTGTATCTAAGATTTTTTGCTCTACGGAAAAAGACCCAATTTTTGATACAAACTTGGGGAATATATCACATCCAGTGTCGGTGTAGACTGTTATACATAGTTCAGACACGAATATCACTTACATTCACGTTGAAAGAACGCCAGTCGTATATTAAAAAGCGTGAGCTTAAAAAATCTTTCACAGCCAGCTCAACACTGTTGAGGGAAATAACCACCAATTTTTGTGTGATGACACAAAATTGTTGGATAGACCAAAATCAGTTTCTGACCAGGACTTTTTAGGAGCATTTCACATTTTTCGAAACAACCGTAATTCCCTAGTAAATTATTTATCTTTATCTCCATATCTACTGAGCACTCATCAAAACCGATAACCGCCACGAGACATTTGGCACATGAAACTGATAACGTCGTCACAAGCAAGAAATTAACACGCTCAGTCCTGTTGCAGCTGGACCATAGTTTCCAGAGAAACTATAGTAGACTATATCAAAGTGATTTTGTTCAAAAAATGCTCAATGCCATTTCTAGTATCCCTCATGTGATTGTGGAACGAGACCCCACCAGGGTTACTGTTAGTGCTTTAAGCCGCCTTAAGAATTCTTCAGCTCCACCGGATTCCTTTTCAAAATCTTTCAATCCACCCCCGGCTGCCATGTACCTGATGTATTTGGTAGATTAAAATTACATAAGGAAGGGTATCCTATTCGCTTTCTTGTGTCGGGTTACATTGCCTCCACCCGACCTTTGGAAAAAGCCTTGGAAAGTTATCTCACCAAATTTACCGTGAATTCTTCCTACTCAATAAAGAGTACCACACAAGCTAAATGGACGACGTCATCGCTCTTTCCACGTTATTTTTTAAACAACGCATAGCGACTGAAAAATTGTATTCCGGCACCGCTGGGATCGAACCCCAGAACTCTCGATAACTAGTCGAGTGCGTTCGAATTTACGCTACGGCGCCAACAATTCGCAGCGCCATGCGTGGTTTATCAGTCAGCATCTGACTACACGAATACGTATTGATGGTCTCAGCAACTGAGATGTCGTCATCTGGTGGCATTTAACGCAACAGCTATTTTACGTGGAAAGAGCGATGACATCGTCCATTTACATTATCTATACGTATTTGATATATATTAACCACACAAGCTATTGATAAGTTAAAGTTAATTCAGCCACTACCAACTTCTTATTTTTTGGCGTCCCTAGATGTAGTTTCGTTATACAAGAATGTACCTATGGAAGTTACATTTCAGTTAATTTAGGCTTTACTCATTGATTCTAACATTTCTGCTAATGATATTTCTTTCATAATGAATGCTATTCATCTAATTAAAAGGCGTTCATTTTTCAAACTTCAGAACATTTTTATCAACAAACCGATGGGACAGCCATGGGTTCACCTTTATCTGCTGTCTTAGCAGAAATTCTTCTTCAGCACATTGAAAATAAAGTCATACAAGAATTCCCAGAAAAGCCTAGTTTCTGCATCCGTTACGTTGACTACATCTTGGTAATTTGGCCATATACCATAAATGAATTACATCAGTTTGTCAACGCTATGTCTTCTCAATACCCCTCCATCAAACTCACGATAGAACTTGAACATAAATTTGTTTTACCTTTTCAAGATTGTCAAATTACTCGTAACCCTTCTGACGATTCCCTGTCTTTTGCCGTTTATCGAAAACCCACTTCCACACCCACTCTGATTCCGTACAATTCTGCCCACACTTTTCAGCATAAAATTTCTGCTCTGCACTTCCTATTTAGAAGAGCATATTCACATTCTTCTAGCCGTTTTACCAGAGCTCAAGAACTAAAATGGATATCATCCTTTGCTAAAAACCATGGTTATCCGGGCGGCGACGTTGTTAAGGGGGTGCACAATCAAGCACGGTTTGCTATGTCAACTGCTTTAATTAGTCAACGAGTGCTTAAAAAGTATGTTGTATCTGTTGATTTCAATCCACATATTGTAAACCTTCTTACGAACATATGCTCCCGTCATAAAATACAATTTGGAATACGATCATGCAATTTATATTCCATTATCCGCAACGATCGTGACAAACTTAACAAAGGAAAAAAATGGGGCTGATCATGTGGGGAAAGATGATGTGTTGCAGACGCGTGATGTGAAGCAAAATACTGTTAGTGAGGTGGAGACAAATATCGGTTTGACCATGTTGAAAGAGTAAGTGACGAGATGCTTAATAAAATAAATTATTCAGCCCAACTGGCAGCTAAGAAAGCTAGAGGAAAGCCCAGGAAATCATGGAAGAATAAGATTCAAGAATGTCGGCATGAGAAAAGGATCATGAGTGCGAAGTGCAAAGATCTTGTGTGAGACGTGTGATGGACGTCAGTGAATGAGTCATGAGCTCGAGCTGTGAGCCGAGATCGCTGCAAATGGAGACGTTTGATACATCAACAATGAGCAAAATTTAGTTCTATCAGTTTTTAACTTTAATCTCACAGATGAGTTTTCTTTGATGATCTAACATCAGAGTCCCACAGAACAGCTGAGTGATATGGATACAAGTACACTACATTAAGATATATACATTCTGTGATTTACAATTCATAGTGCGAACGGTATTGATAAATGTTCTTAGTTTTCTTCATTTTTTCTTTGAGAATTGTATTTTTTTTAATTTTTAATAACAAGAACTTTAACAATTAACGTACTTTCCAAGTATTCTGTGTAGTAACAATAGGTTTAAAAAATATTTCTTTTTATTTGCAGGGAATTAGAGGTTGATAACGCCCCTAAAGGGACCTTAGTTTGTTATTTGCCTCCTTTTGATGGTGAGTATGTTTGTTAATTATATTTTTGTGAACATTCGTTATGAAATGGAAAGAAAAGTTTCTGCTTGAAGCATACAAACGGAAAAGCATTTCTTACACCTCCGGTTTCTCCAAATTGAATACAATATTCTTATCTGGTACATATTGTGAAACCCAGATTTGCAGGTGGCGAGACTGGAACCCACATCCTTCTACTACGGAGCTGATGCTTTCCGAATTAAGATACGACGGCAAAGGCTATTTATTGCTGCTTGCCGTCTCGGCATGTGCGTCACATCTCAGGTAGGTACGCCACACATATACTCCCCTGGATGGCATCGTAGGTTTCCGGGTTAGCCGGCAAACCATGCTTGGAAGAGCTCGCCGTAGAAGAAGGAATTCTGATTAATTCCAGATGATGTGTGGAAGAAGCATCACACATTTTTGAAGCAAAGAAGGAATTCTCATTAATGCCATTAATTCCAGACATTTTGTGAAGAACCCAACTACCAGTAGATCCATTTTACGTTCGGACACCAATGTGGAAACACAACCCTTCTCTCTCTGCCAGTGGCGGAGCCGAATGCTTTCCCATTTAAGCTACGCCGGCAAAGGCTTGTCACTGATACTTGCAGTCTTGGTATGTGAGTCGCCTCTGCGATAGGTACATTACAATATACATGTACACTATATTGACAAAAATCACCAGACATCTAAAAGACAAACACTGCATAGCATTTCTTGACATACTTTAGTACGGTGTCGGTCCACCTTTGGCCTACACGTGTCTTCACGAGCTCCGTGTTTGAGTGCTTTACGTACGTGTTTTGTGTGTCCCATCATTGTTCTTCTGTGTGTATGCCAAAGTTAAAGGTCTGTGCTTTCGTTTAAGATCCCTCACGAGTTGGTGAGTGCTTATCTTATTTTGTTTTATTAACAGTGTTTTAATTCCCACACCGAGCTGGTCGTTTTCTACGTTAACCCTTGCCATTTATTATGGCATCTGCAGATGAGGGCGCTGTTCCCGCCCGCATCGCTGCAGCTTCTCGCGTCGCCTCTTCAACGACAGACGCAGCCGATCAATAATCTTCGCCTGCTAGTGGAGAGCCCCTTAATTCTCCTCCTGTCGTTTGCACGTCTTATCTTGCTCATGTCTCCGAGTCTGCCAGTGAGGACGTGGGGATACGACGTCCCTGGCCTCTGCTGACGCTGATGAATTCATGGACGTCTTTGTTGGCGTCGCTAATCTGCCCTCTACAGTTTCAACTGCCTCTGTTTCCAGTACATTGTCTGATACTGCATAAATGCCTTCCAGAGGAGGCGCTTCTGCACGCACGTATTCTGAGGCTGCCTCTGGTATTCCACCGGCTTTCTCCTCGTATCGTCTGCCCTCTATGGATTCTTACGTTACTCTCAACGGTGACACCATCTTATTAGACATTCCCAAGAATTCTCCTGCTGGTCAACGTCTTCATTAAACCCTCGAGTTGGGGGTTTGTTTTGATGCGCTGCCTAACACTCCTTTGAAGCAGTACAAGTCCGCTCTCAAGAAGATGCTTCCTTCTGGTGCCATCACCCACCTCACCCGAAAGCCACGAACTGTGATTGTTTATTTTTCGAAGAAAGAATATGCCGAGCTTTTCTTGTCTCGGGGCCTATCAATTGGCGATCGTCACCGCTTAGCCGAATCCATCGCCCAGCGCCCTGTTCTGGTCTCTCTACATCCGGTACCCCCGAAGATCACTAATGATATGATGTGTGCTGCACTTAGTCGATGCGGCAGAGTAGTCGGCCCAGTGAAGACTCTCTCCTCTTCCCCTCTGACCCCGATGACAAACATATCTGTGGCTTCCGTAGAACTGTTTGCATCATCTTCCCGTCGAAAGAGCATCTCATAAAGTTTCCACGGTTCCTCGATGTTCGTTGCGGTACCGAGCGCCGCCGGATTGAGCTCCTCACCTCTGCTCATTGCTCACGCTGCAAGGCTTACGGCCATCAGCAGGCTCATTGCCTCATGCAGAGCCACTGACTCCTGCAGCTCCAAGCAGCATTCTACCTCTTCCTCCGTTTCTGCTGCCATGCCTCCTCCTGCGTCTGCACATTCTGGACCCAATTCTGCCGAAAATCTGATTAAAACCTTCGATCAACACGCGTCTTCCGATGTTGCTTTCTCCACTCTGTCGGATTTTCCTCCGCTTGACTCCTCCTTGCCTTCCCGTGTTCTTTCTCCATCAGAGGACATCACGGCTGATCTTCAAGCTTCATTCACCGTCGGAAATTTTGCTCCCTGCAATGAGGGGAACCTTTCCTCTGATTCTACATCTCGTGTGTCATCGAACCACGGCAAACGTCGCTCTCCTACCAGTACCGAGGCCCGGATGAAAAAGAAGAAGTCACCTTCTCTGACTAGCCGCCCACATCGTTCCACCCGTCTAGCAGGCTCCAAGTCTCCCCTGTCACGTTCTAGCTCTTCCTCTTCGAAGTCCAAGGGTCCTCTGCCGACGTTTGGAGATTTCTTGACTCTGCTTACCAATGCCTCTCTTCCTTCAGAACCTGTCTCCTTTGAAGATCTTTACGAGTTTCTCACTCATAAAACAAATCGGGAGGCTTCTCTCATCTTTTTACAGTAGTTTGAAACAGTTCTTCCCGAGGTCTTCAACCAAGCAACCTCCATCCTCAAATTCCTCCGGCATAATTCCAAGCAACCCGACTACCTCTTGTGGTGTTGTGGTATCATCAATCGCCTCGACACATTCCAGAAAGCTACCATAGCTGCCCTTCATCCGCCGTTGGACTTACTCATTCAAGGTCGCCACTCTGAATTGTAAGGGGTTTGCTAACCCTCTCGTTGACGCTCTCGTTCTCGAAGATCTCTCTCCTCTTGGGGCCGACTTACTCCTTCTGCAAGAGACAAACAGCTACTCCTAGACACTTTTTCATACATGGCGCACTTGAGACTTCACCTTTCATCATGCTTTCCGTTACTCTGTGCACAGTGGTACAGCAGAAGCATCAGTCTGCCATTTCTGCATGCCGTGAAAGCTCCTTCTATGCTACGTGGTCGCCAGTGACCCCGTGGTTCGCTGTTACACCAAGTCCGTTACATCTCACGGTGAGTTAAGACTCTGCATTAACTTTTTGTTGTTCGTTCGCACTGGGGTGCCCCGCCTGTGATTATTTTGTTCTTCCTCAAGCATTGCTCTGTTTGCATAACGTTGTAAATTTGTCATTACGCATTCAATGTACATATCATCTATAACGAAGTGAATTTCTCCGTCATTTTTATCCGCGCCGGGGTTCGAACCCGGGTCCACTCATTCCGGAATAAGTTGCTCTACCAATTAAGCTACGCGGACCTTTTATTCTGATTCCTATCTGCCTTTATGTCGTGTGCGTCCTTCTGGCAGGTACGTCACATCTCCTGGTACGTTACACATCGCTTTTATCAGTTTGTACCATCCCTGTTCTTTTTTTTCTTTGAGACGATTCCATGTTGCTCGTCTCCTCAGATTTGTTACATTAAAGCGATTATGAAACCACATTTGGCCTGAATGCAGGCACTGACCCTTCGAGACATGCTTTCGATAAGGTTTTGGAACACAGCGATATGTATGCGCTTCCATTCAGTACATAATGCTGCCGCTAACTGTTGCTTAGTGCTAGGCTTTGTTTCCAAACTTCTTATGCGGCGCTCTAATTCATCCCATGGATGCTCTACGGAATTAAGATCAGGGCTCTGTGCTGGCCAGTCTACATATAACGAAGTAAATTTCTCCGTCATTTCTGTCCACGCCAGGATTCGAACCCGGGTCCCCTCATTCCGGAATAAGTTGCTCTACCAATTGAGCTACGCGGACGTTTTATTCTGATTCCTATCTGCCTTTATGTCGTGTGCGTCCTTCTGGCAGGTACGTCACATCTCCTGGTACGTTACACACACACGATACGGAATTATCGTCAAGCCACGCCGTAACAGTCCTTGCTTTATGGATCGGTGCATTTTCCTGCTGGTACCAACAACGCTCGGTTCCATAGTATTGCCACAGAGTTGGTAGGGCATAATTGTCCAGAATATAGAAGTAGAGGTGCTGGTTAACAGGTTTGTCCATGATAACCAATGGGCCGGAATCATACCACGAAAAACACCCACACAGGAGTACACCGCTAGCTCCAAACTTGACCACAGGAACTGTGGTAAATAGCGTTCTCCCGGCTGCCGCCATACCCACACACGGCCATCAGACTGATGGATCGTGTATCTGGATTCATCAGTCCATAGGACCCGTTTCCATTGATCTACGATCCACGATAAATGTTCTTAACACCATGCTAAACGACGAGTAACATTCCGAGTGGAGATGAAAGGCTTATGAGCAGCCGTACGACCACGGTAACCCATGGAATGAAGTTATCTGCGAATGGTACGTGTACATACCGAGGTTACAGCATTTTTACTCACCTGTACATTGTGGTCTTGTGCAGTACTCCGTCGATTAGCTGCAACTACTCTCCTGAGGCTTCGACGTTCTCTATCACTGATTTTCTTTGGTCTGCTGGTACGTTTTGCTGCTTCAGGCACTCCATGTGTCTTCCATTTATTCAGAACATCCAAAACAGTTGACTTGGGTATGTTTAAACGAATCTCGATTTCTCTTATGGACAACCCACTAATATAACACCCAACAATCTTTTCTTTTTCAAAGTCAGTTCTCTCCCGCCACGAGATCTTCACTCAACCTCACAGAGCGATATCATCGCGGTCAGCTGCAGACTTGTTTTATACCGTTTGCAGCTGTACCACGCATCTTATCAACGCAGCGGATCCGTTCATTTGCTTTTAAAGGGGTATGCGGTAATTTTTGTCAGTATAGTGTATGTATCATGTCTATCATTTACCAGAAAATTGGATCCTCCTGTATGTTTTTTTCTAAAAGCCACATGATGAAAAACTTATATGTCTTTACTATTTTCTCTGGAGAAAAGAAAGCAATCTTTTAAATGGAAAGATTCGAAAAGGCATTCGACTTCTTGTAATTCTGCTCCAAAGCGACTTTTTTCTTTCAATCAGAATTCAAGGTTAGTTTTTAATCTGCGATAGTGGACTGCACTTTCAAACGTAGAAATTTCCAGTGAACCTTCCAAAGAAATAAGACTGAAAATTAAGCTTTGTCATTCCTGTGTATTGACTATTTCTTGTCGTATTTGTTGGCGCATATGAAGAATTTTCCCTTAATTTCTATAAATTTTGCTGGAACTTAGCGGGATAATATTTGATACCTGCCAACAAAAACAAATATATTTTAGAAAACCTAGTCTTTCTGTTCCTGAATCATTCGTCTCACAAATAAGCAAACCTGGCTTTATTTTTATGAGAGAATGGCTAAGTTTCGCAGGTCATAAATATACGGGCTTGTTGTTAGGCAGCACATAAAGGAAGACAGTCGAACTGATGGTATCAAGGAATGTAGAAAACTGCAGCTTTTTGTCTACCTTGCTTCAAAAATCGGATTACTAATATAGATTTACTATCTTATGTAAAGCTATATAGCAATACGTCTTTCCACAAACCCTAATGAAATAATGCATCGTTCAACTTACAATACGGCGAATTTATTTTTATCCGAACAAACATAAATGAAAGATATGTTAAGTAAATGATAACAATATCCGTTTTATTGACATAAAAACAGTAAACAAATGGATGCAAGCTTTCAGCACCTACGGGTGCTTTCTTCAGACTTACACATGGTTTAAGTACAACGTTAGGAATCTGAATAAATAAACAGAAAATCTGTGACGTACCTGCCAGCAGGACGCACACGACATAAAGGCAGATAGCAGTCAAAATGAATGCCTACGTAGCTCAGTTGGTAGAGCGACTTGTTCCGGAATAAGCGGACTCGGGTTCGAGCCCCGGCGTGGACAAAAATGACAGAGAAATTTACTTCGTTATACGTATTTTTAATGTTTCAGTAAATATTAAAATGAAGAGAAAGTGAAGAAGCTTCCTCAATTTTTTGGATTTTTTCTTAATATCGTAAGATTACTTTTTCCTGCAAACTAACACTATCGTGTTTCGTCTTTCCGACCGAACAGTCAATTATCTACTAAAGGTACCAGGTTACCCTCTCGACTTCTTTTTTAGCCGGCACAATACTCTATAAATAATACTGCTGACATTGCGCATTTTAAATTACACTCAGATTTTTTCCAGGAGGTGTAAATGCATTCTCTTTCCCGTTGATTTTTTTTTTTTCTAAAAATCTGCTTTTTTGAAATATTCTTTTCTTCTCGAGAAGCATTCAAAAGTGGTGGTCATTGTATGCTATAACTTGGTGTCATCTTTCTTATTTACCTGAAGGAAAATGAATAGTTGGAGGAGCTTCATCCAGTAACGGTCTTTTTATATTCCTTCTTTTCACATACAACAGTTTTTATCATTTTTTCTTCCTATTCGGATGTAATCTTCTGCATATTTCTTGTTATTGGGTGTACTCCTAGGTTATAATTCCTCCAAAATCTAGAACGCATTGACGAAGAGACGTTAAAATCGTGGAAATGCCGTCTTCGAAGCATCCTTCATTACCCATGCTAATATTATAATATTTTAATGAAAATAAATATTCCGGTGCTATAAAATTATCCAAAAGCAACTGTTAATCTTTTCTTTCATTTTAAAAACTATTTTGTTTCTTTATCGCGAAAATTCCGCTTCTTCCTATGGAACGTCTTGAAATTTCTTATCTTTTTTCCTTTACTTAACGACCACGCTCTCATGTTTACTTTACATTCTCCATAGCGTGTTTCTGAAATTTATATGCTGCTTTATGAACATTTGTTTTTTCTGTTTGAGCAATGATGAAATATTGCGCATGTTATATCCCAACATGCTTAACCTGCACGATATGGAATATAAAATCATAAATCTCTGCCGTGTTTCAAAGCATTTTTTGATGTTTTCGTGTATAAGCATATGTTGATGCCTATAAACATCCACGTTTTCTTTAAGTTTGGCCTCAGAACCACTGAAATAATGGAGAACTCGCAATTTTGTCTATTTTCTATTTTTCATGAAAGTTCTGTTTTAGTTTCAGCTATAGAATTTGGTGCAGCAGATAAGCTTTTGGAAATCTGGAATAAGTACCTGAAATGTTGTAAAAAAGCGAGTTCTGTAAACCATCCACAAAAGTCTGTAACGTACCAGGAGATGTGACGTACCTACCAAAAGGACGCACACGACGTAAAGGCAGATAGGAATCAGAATAATCGTCTGCGTAGCTCAGTTGGTAGAGCGACTTGTTCCGGAATAAGCGGCCTCGGGTTCGAATCCCGGCGTAGACCAAAAGTGACGGAGAAGTTTACTTCGTTATAAGTCTTTATCTCCTTCATTCGTTCTTTCTCATTAACTCGTTCTGTTTGCTCTCTGACCTCTTTTTTTTTCTCTTCCGCTTATATACACTATACTATGAAAAGTATTCGGACCCTACCAAATATTTGCATAAGTGCAAAGAACGGTTGCGCAGGAAGGTGCGCTGTGAGTGGGAAGGTACGTATATAAAGCTGAGATGTCCTGTCGTGTTATCAGTAACTTTGAAGGGCATATGCCGCGTGGCCGTGAACTTTGCGAGTTCCAGCTTGAGTTGGTCTTAGGATGTCATTTGAGTAAAGTTTCTATACGGAGCATTGCAGCTAAATAAAACATACTGAAATCGACTGTAAGTGATGTCGTGAAGAAAGGAAAGAAGGATGGTACAAGTGCAACAAAAGAAACAAGTTAGTAAAATCATGTAATGCATTGATTGTAATACGCTTTCCAACATACCAGAAATCATTGCTCAAGTTATGAGAATAATGGCTGTGGAATAAATTTCGGTCCTGTGCCCTGACCTTTGATCCCATTTCGAATATATTTAACATAACCGGCTCGGTATACCTCCGAAATAACATGATAAAGTTTTGTCGCAATCGAAGCATTTTTACGTAAGTTATGATGCATAAGGGCTATGGAATAGATCCCACTCCTGTGTCCTAACCTTTGACCCCATTTCGCCCATTTTCAATAGGATTCGTCCCCAGGCAGGCCCTTACAACATACTAACATTTCAAATAGATCGAAGCATTTTTACGTAGGTTATGACGCATAATGGCGATGGGAGTGATTCCGCTCCTATGTCCTGACCTTTGGCCCCATTTCGTCCATTTTCAATAGGGTTTGTTTCCAGGTGATCCCCTACCTCATACTAAAATTTCATGGGAATCGAACCATTTTTACGTGAGTTATCGTGCCGAAAGACGGACGGACGGACGGACGGACGGACGGAAAAAGCTGGAGCATATACGCTTCTTCAACCTACGGAAAGCGTAAAAAGTTCGGGAAGGCCTCACAAACTGACAGAACGTGACAGAAGAGCCACGGTAAGAAATGTTAGGACATCCTGTTCTTCCTCTGCCGTATGCATCGCTGCTGGAGTAGGAAATGCTTGTAATGGCTCGGTAAGTACGATAACTATCCGCAGAGAGTTGCACAGTGTCGGTTATTATGGTAGAGCAGCGGCATACAAGCCACACATCACACCGTGAATACGAAGCGCAATTTGGAGTGTGGTACCTCCTGTCGTTCTTGGACTGTGGGCGACTGGAAAGCTGTTCTTTCGAGTGATGAGTCTCGCTCTTCATTCTTCCAATCTGACGGGCGTGTTTGGATTTGGGTACAGCCCGGCGAACGATTTTTTGTCGGACTATGCTCTTCCATCTGTTAAGTTTGGCGGATGCTCCATCATGGTATGGAGTTGTTTTACCTGGATGGGACTCGGCCCGTTGGTTATTAGACTACAAACCATGAACTTCGGAGTGTACCTCGACTTTCTGGATAGTTCTGCGTTACCAACAATGTGGCAGTAGTATGGAAATGACCGTTGTCTCTTACTCCCTGCCACACTGCACGGAGTGTTCAGGATTGGTTTCTTGAAAATGAGGTGGAATTGTTAGACTGGCCTGCTCAGTGTCCTGATCTTATGCCTGTAGAACACCTCTGAAATTAACTGGAGCGAGGAATATGAAATCAACCCCTCTGGCAGCAGCTTTGCAAGTCGAATGGTTGGCCATTTCTCTCAAGACCTACCAGAAATGCGTTCATAGTATGCCTCGACGTTTTGCCGCTGTCATACAAGCAAAGGGTGGACCGGCTAACTACTAATTGCGATTACGAAATCATTTGTCCCAAGACATTTGGTGTTCGAATACTTTTGATAATATAGCGAAAATATTTCAACTCTCTTTTGCTTGGAATATTATTGTTTAAATTGCTATTTTTGTCCTAATGTTTCATTTGGCGTTTAATAAGATGAATAACAGTTACTACTTTTATCAGTCGAAACAGTATTCCTCTGGAATTTATAAATTTTTCATGAAATCAGTTGTGTCTGTAAAACAATGAAAATGGATAAACATTTCACCCTTGTTACTGGTCGTCATTTTTCCCCAACACTACTTTTCGAACACAAAGTCCTTTTACTTCAATTAATGGGCTGCTGAAAGAATGCAAACTGATGCGCCCCATTACGACCGGGCGCTAACGGAGATTCCAATAAATGAAATTCTGCTAAGAAAGAAAAGAAAACTGAAAACATCGCAACAAATCTCGATGAATATTTACATATGTTTACAGCCTTGGCACCAAAGTGAGCTGACATTAAAAGAGATGGGGGAAATATGGGCACAAAAACTCTCCATATAAAAAGAAAATAATAGAAAGGGAGACGAGAGATAGAGAGGGAGAAAAGCTATTATAACGTCTAAAATTCTTGTTTTTCTCGAGACAAAACTCCTCTACAGAGACAGTTTAAACGAGGAATGGTTAACTACATTCCCTCTTGCAGAAACAAGTAATTTAAAAAAGTTGGAGAAACTTCATTAGAACTATCTTATAATTATGTCTACAGAAAGGAACACTCTTAATCAGCATGATATTTGTATAAACATTTCGCCGAAATGAGGACCTAAAGAGACCTATCTGCTAGATGTTTCTGAAAAGTTTTAAAACTGATATTATGTAAGTGATATTGCTAGTTCCATCTATTGCCCGGTGTTGGAACTACAGATCTGTATTCACTATCAAATCAGAAAAGGCTTCCTGCCAAGAGTCAGCAGAGTGCATGAAGCGATCCATAGTTCCACTAGTACCAAGGAAAGAAGAGCACAAGCACAACATCCCTGCCTCGCGGGGATTCAAACCCGGACCCATCTAGGACGAATGGTCAGAATCCAGCCTTTACACCACTGCTTTGCCCGAGCGTTTTAATTATTTATTTATTTTTTGATTGGAGGTTTAACGACCACCGTGAGCAACTCAATGGGCTATAAGAAGTCGCCCGTCCCTAATTTAGGGTCACTGGTTCCAGGGAAGGGAGAGAGCCAGTGCCGTAAGACAAACACAACATCCATGCCTCACCGGGATTCGAACCCGGACCCCTTTCGGACGAATAATCGGAGGCTATCGCTTAGACCACTGCGCCACCGGGGTGGCCCCGAGCGTTTTATCGTCGTGTTTAAGTTTAAGTTTTAGGACTGATTTTGTTTTAACGATACTACTGGTGCCACCCATTGGTCAGTATTGGAAATATTCACTATCAAATCTGAACTAACTCAGTGACAAATTGGGACGGGCGACTGCTTAAAGCCCATTGAGTTGCTCACGGGGGTCGTTAAACCTTCAATCAAAAAAAAAAAAAAAATTCGGCAGTGTGCACAAAGCGGTTCTATTAGAAAGTTGCATTTATGTTGGTGTAGTAAATTCACCTCGACCGTCACGGTGGTCAGAGCGCTGGCTTCTGATGAACATCCCTGCCTCGCGGGGATTCTAACCCGGACCCATCTCGGACGAATGGTCAGAATCCAGCCTTTAGACCATTGCGTTGCCCGAGCGTTTTATCGTAGTGTTAAAGTTTTAGGACTGGTTTTGTTTTAACGATACTACTGGTGCCACCCATTGGTCAGTATTGGAAATATTCACTATCAAATCTGAACTAACTCAGTGACAAATTTCAGCGCTGCCCAGTGGTGCAGTGGTCTAAGCGCTGGCTCAGGACCATTCGTCTTAGAAGAGTCCTGGTTCGAATCCCGGTGCGGCATGGATGTTTTGTTTGTCTTACAGCACTGGCTCTCTCCCTTCCCTGTAACCTGTGACCCTAAATTAGGGACGGGCGACTGCTTAAAGCCCATTGAGTTGCTCACGGGGCTCGTTAAACCTTCAATCAAAAAAAAATTCGGCAGTGTGTACAAAGCGGTTCTATTAGAAAGTTGCGTGTATGTTGGTGTAGTAAATTTACCTCGACCGTTACGGTGGTCAAAGCGCTGGCTTCTGATCATTCGTCCGAGTTGGGTCCGAGTTCGAATCCCGTGGAGCATGGATGTTTTGTTTTTCTTAAGGCTCTGGGTCTCTCCCTTTCCTGGAACAAGTGACCCTAAATTAGGGGCGGGTGACTACTTAGAGCCCATTCAGTTGCTCACGGTGGTCGTTAAACTCCCAATCAAAAATAATCACCTCGTCGTGGATTCAAGTACAGTGGCAATCGAATTTTCTTCTTAAGCTGGAAAAAGCGTGAGTGAGGCCCTTACGTGCATGCTTATAGAGATTAAGCACATCACAATCCACGGAAAGACGTTCATAACGACTTACGAAACGGTCCACCCTAGAAGTCTCGTATGGACACAACATCGACAAAGTTCGACAGCTGTTAATGGGAAAATGTCGCCAGCCCCCTCCCCCCCCCCCGAATGATAGCAAACGAGCTTCACATCAATGAAGATACCGTGCCTTCGATTCTTGTAGAACATTTTGTAAAAAGAAAATTTTTGTTGATTACGGAACAGGAGGGGCGATTGACCGCCTACGTGTCGGGATTTGATTCAGGTGGCAGGCAGTGATCCATACTTTTAAAAACTGTAATAACTGATGATGAATTCTTGTTGTACGACTCTTAACCCAGAAATCAAAACTATCAATATTCCATTACTTCTGAATATTGATAACCTCGCAAGGGACACTCAGTAGAGGTGACCGCAGATGAAATGTGCTGGAAAGTGGAGGATCTAGTGATGTCAAACCGGTGAATCCGTGTAGTGCAGATTGCTGAGGAAGTGAAGTTAAGTACCGGCAGTGTTTGGGCCATTTTGTATGAGAGGTTAGGGATGTCAAAAGTCTGTTCCAGATGGGGTCCTCGAATGTTGACACCTGAGATGACGAATAATCGTGTTGAGCCATGTCGGGTTCAACTTAACCGCATTAATCTCATCCATTCTGTATTACTTCAGTTCCTATATTATCGCTGGTGACGAGACGTGGCTTCACCATTTGCAAACTGATGCTGAACAAGAGAGAATGCAGCATAAACATCAAGGATCACCACCACCAAAAGAGTTCAAAGCACAACCATCTGCAAGAAAGATTATGGCTATTATTTTTGGGTCTCAGAAGGGTTGCTGTTAATTGATTACTTGCCTCATAAAAGTACTATAACTGCTGCCTATTATGCCGTGCTTTTGCGATAATTACGTGAAGCCGTCAAGAGTAAACGGCGAGGAAATTTGCGATGAAGTGTTCTTCTTCTCTAGGATAATGCTCCAAGCCACACCGCGGGTGTTTCCATGCAAGCTGTGAGAGAATGTTGCTTCCAACTGCTTCCTCACCCACCAAACTCACCTGGTCTCGCCCCTAGTGATTTCTTCCTCTTCAAAAATCTAAAGAAATATATGAAAGGTAGAGGTTTTGTGGGTGATTCGGAACTGAAGGAGGTAACGAAGTGTTGGTTTGAGGATAAAGATAAAACGTTTTTCGCAGCTGGGATTCGCCAACTCTATCATCGGTGTAACAAGTGCATTAAAGTCAGGGGAGGCTATGTGGAAAAATAAAGGTGCGTTTTGAATTGTTTTCGTTTATTAGACTTAGAACTTATTGAACGCCCTACGTATCTATTAAATTACGCTCAAACTTAAGACCACTTTCCCGTGATTTGGGTTAAACGTTAAAGAAACGTGAACACACAGTTGAGTCGACGCAGCACATGTTAATGCATACGTTAAGTCCACGTGGCACATGCTAATAATGCCACACGTTGTCTTCTGCCGTTGATCAAATTCAGAAACAAAATCTCTTGTTCTTTTAAAAAATTGTGTGTGTGAACAATACTTCTCGTCTGGGACACCAGAGTGTTTTGTCTCGAAATGTCAAAAAAGTGTAGTTGATTTTAACAACCTGACTGCGTCTTATATTAAATACAATGCTGAGGATGCTTGTAACATGTCAGTAAACAGGCTAATGATAATTTGCCAAATTTCTCTGTGCGTATGTTAACAAAATTTTGGGACACTTGTGAAATACGCCTACAAAGATAAGATACTTATACAACGAAAATGTCTTAGTATCTTGTCTTCCTCTCGTATTATATAGCTTGATAAAGGTACATCGCGATCCTATTAATAGAATCCACGATTATGAAGAGTGTATGCGTTCTTTCTCTTTGTCTTCATATGAAGTTGAGGTAAGAAGTCAGATGTCTCCGGAGTTTAGTCGATGCGTTTCATCGCAGTGTCAGTTCTAAAATTGTTTTATGGATTGCAGTTTTCGTCATTGTTTCGTACGTACGTGGGTTAAATTCGTGTCGAAATTTCGTCAGGAACTTCAGTATTTGTACAAAAATTCTTGTTTGAGGAAAAATATTTGTAAAATGATGTGAAGTTTAGTAAAAGAGCAGCACCGCATCAACTTCCTGTCCTTGAACATTGATGACAGATTTTCTTCGCGCTCATCTAACACCCCCTCCCCTGTGACTGAAAACCTAACACCTTGTTTATGACGTTATCGTAAGGTGGACCGCATGTTTGCTTCACAGGGCTCGTGCGCCGAAGAGAATACGTGGTTTCTGGTGCAGTCTGAACAGGCAGAATAGCAGATGATGAAATATAGTCGTTAATTGTAGTATTTTGTGCAGCAAAACCAACTGAATTTGTCATATAGCACAACTACAGGGGATGTTCACATATCTTTAGAACGATTTTGATATGAAATTACAGAAAATAAAAGAAATTCAAAGAATTGAAACTGGCAACAACATGTTAGATGAACATTAAAGAAACATCTGCTGCAGTTAAATATCGTCTGCTAAGAAAATGGTGCTCGTAAACAAGCTGTGGATAGAAGGTTATATTTTTGCTCTTTACGAAGAGAAATATTCATATTCTGTAATTAAAAAACTGAAAATAATGCAATCAGCATTTCTAAATGTAAAAAAGCAATATTATTAATGATACAGAGAAAAATATTCAAGCATTGCTTTTAACAGGAGAAAGAACACCAAACGAATATCCAAAGAAGGTACCTACTTTCACGACTATTTCGAAAGTAAGGTTCTGATCTTAAATGAAAGTCCTCCGATCCAAAGATCAATCGCTAAGTCTTTAAAAATCTCTGTATCAACCGTAAACCAGAAATGAGAAGGATC
Organism: Macrothele yani; assembly: GCA_039090855.1. NCBI lineage: Eukaryota > Metazoa > Arthropoda > Arachnida > Araneae > Macrothelidae > Macrothele > Macrothele yani. The sequence goes on along the minus strand of CM077003.1, from coordinate 123,883,883 downwards.
TGCAATATAAATTTTAAATTCAGGGGATGTAAAATTATAAGGTGTTTAAAAAATATGTATCTAACAACCTGGATGGGAACGAGGATGTCATTCAGTGAAAAGAGTCCAACTATGAATCTGATTCCAGTAGCACTACTGAAGACGAGCTGGGAGAAAATAAAATGAGGATGATGACAGAGAGTTGTAAATAATAATTAGGGTAAAGTTTCACTGAACTTTTGCATTAAAAGAAAACTGTGACGTTTTTCCCTCGAGGTATGTTTGAGACCATTTATTTTTCATGTAAAACACTCTCTAAGCTTTAGGGTCGTGAGCACACCAGACAAAAAATTAGCCACCTTTGTCAGAACTTACCTAATAATGGATGACAGCGCCTCTTGCCTTGATAACAGCATGAATCCGATGTGGTAGAGACTTCACGAGATTGTGGATGCATCAACTTGCATCCACTCGTGCGTTAATTGGTCCCGACGTTCCGCCAGAGTACGTGGGTGTCTATTCCGGCGTTTCACCTTCTGTTCCAAATGATCCCACAGATTTTCAATAGGATATAAATCTGGGTATTTGGCGGGCCAGTCGAGGTGAGACAGTATTGCTGATTTTTCGTAGGGCCACTCAGACACAGTTTTAGCCCTGTGCACACGGCAATTGTCGTCTTGGAAGACAGGACTGGCAATGTGATGCTGCTCCTGGAGATGTAGGTCAAAGGTCAACACTTCGTCATTCAGAATGCGGAGGTACGCATGTTGGTTCAAATTCATCATCACTTCAACGAGAGGGCCTATTCCGTGGTACGAAAAACAGCACAGAACCCCCTCCAGCTTGAACAAAACCTTCGACACAATCAGGATTAAAGGCTTCATTGGGCCTGCCATGCACTTGTCGCCTCCCATCATTGGGGTACAAACAACAACGAGACTCATCAGACCAAATAACTCGTTTCCAATCCTGCGCGGTAAAGTTTTTGTGCCTGTGAGCCACTTAACAACGTGAACTTTGTGACTTACTGTTAAAAGAGGCCTCTTTCGTGGTACTCTGCTCTAGATGTCTATCGCATGCAGTTCTCGTCACAATGTCCTTTCAGAAATTGGTTAGAGTGGACTTTCATTGACTGTTTGAAGCAACTGTTGCCTGGTTTGGAACCGATTTGCAGTTACTAGGCGTGAAACATGGCGGCGTCCCTGTTGGTGAGAATCGTTTCTTCGCCACAGTTACGCTGATTTTCAGTTGACTGCGAACTACACCACTGTAATGTAGACCCACTGGACAGTTTGCTTCGACATACCAACAAATTGGGTGACTTCATTCACTTTGTGTCAGTGGGCACGGCTAAACACAATGGCTCCGTTTTTGCAACTCAATAACGTCTGTCTTACGATATTGCGGACTAAACTCAACACACACGTTGCTCTTCACCACTGCACGAGACAGAAATTATCCTGTAGACCACATCAGTGCTATTTATCTCCCAACAATGCTATCACGGCGCCCTCTGTGCAACCCGTAACTGTCATTTCTGTTAGGGGTGATTATTTTTTTGTTCGGTGTGCTGATTATGTGCAAGGCCGTACTATATTGGGACCAATATGATACTTACTATTGCCGCCGCCACAGTTTAGTAAATATTTATTTTTATGACTCATATATCTCCTTTCATTGGCGATAATAACTTTCCTTAATCCACTTACCTAAGTGCCGCTCTGTGTCAGGATTAGTAAAACTTATTGTTTTTTATGGTTTAATTCCACTTAGTATGTACCGGACTGTGGCCTGGTGTGGTCGTGACTGACGCAAAGAAATGCAATGTGTTGTACGTCAATAAATGTATTGTATACTCTGGAATCACTGGTTTTATTTGACACCCACAAAGATCTTGGCATGCGAAAGGTACGAGTGCATAGCATAAATTATATCTACAAAGAGTACCAGGGTACTCTCTCGATTTTTTCAAAAGTCAAAGTGCTGCAAAAACATATTGTCATTAACAAAAACAATTTTAAATAATTTTTGTTTGTTGTTATTTTCATTCACAACAGCTTTCAAGTGGCGCATTTTCCACATCGGGGTATTTTTCGTAGAGACTAATACTTTTTAGCTGGTAATCCTAGAGTTTTATGACGGAAATTACAGTGGTATTTTGTCCATTTGGAGTTAAGAGTTTCGAGTTTGAATTGTTTTATGACTGAGAGAACTTTCTTGGAACCTCTTAAACTGCATTTAAGATGTATCGAATTTTGCTAAACTTTAAAGCTCCCATCTGTAAATTTCCTCTGTTGTTCTAACGTTCTGCTGGCCATATCTTCCATGAATTCTTTTATCAAATATCGAATTGTCGCTATAAAATGTTACTATATCACATTTCCACGTCGTGTTACGTGGCATGCAGCTGTGAAGTATTTCCTTTTCCCCACAATCATCACGAGCTTGCAGAGAAAATAAATTACTTAGTTCTCAAAACATGACTACTTCGCAAAGCTGGAGGAGCCTTCTCCAGTTATTTATTTTTCACTTCACGCGGGTGAAATTTCACGCCACGACTGGAATCACCTGCATTCGGAAGAAAAACGTCTGCGTCTCCTGGAAATTCCAACATTTGTCTGAAACAATTCGCTAGTTCAAGGATGTCGTAACCACAGATATTTTCAAAAAGTACCTCTTTTGGAAGCAAATTTTCGCCATTTTCAATTATTGTAATAACACCATCACTCTTATATTCTATTTTAACTTTCATTTTTATTTCCTTTTCCTATGTCAATTTGAGTTTGTTCTCTTTTGCACTTTCCAAACTTAAGGCTCTACGAGACCCGCCATCTTGTACTGCTGCTTTCTCTTGTTAACCAACGGGCAAGCGTATTTCACAAATTACTCGGGCAATTTTGCACATTTTGGAACACCGTTTGTGGCTAACGCAAGATATATGATAAATGAAGAGTTCCCTGGTTTCAGAATTTTTATTGACCTTTCCCTTCATTTTTTATCTGCAGCGAAAGTCGTACCAAGGCGTCTTCCATAGTTTTATTAATTAATAAAAAATACTTAAAGAGTCCAAAATGAAAATCTGAAACCAGGGAACTCTTTATTTATCATATATCTTGCGTTAGCCACAAACGGTGTTCCAAAATGTGCAAAATTGCCGGGCAATTTGTGAAATACGCTTGCTTGTTGGTTAACAAGAGAAGGCACAATACAAGATGGCGGGTCTCGTACAGCCTTAACGTGATATCTTCTCTCTCATATGAATGGAGGTTTGGCAACAGCCCTGTGGTCATTACGTAAGTGACGTGTGCATGTTGATAAAAATGAGAAAAGATATATATTTTGAGGCGCAGTTCTTTGGGGGTAGAGATGTTAGATCTTTGCTGAGCTTATTGATTGTATGAGAGCTAATAACGTATGTGAAGTTATATTTTCATTACCGTCTGCATAACTACGTTGTGAAGTTGTGTCTGTGCAACTGGTCGTGATATGTTTGTGATTTCGTAAATAGACAACGTTATGTGATTTCGTCTAAAGTTGCTTGAAGTCTAAAGTGGCTGAACCATTAAAATAAAGTGTACGTAAGTGATTTTGCTTTCTGTATATGTTTCGTCCGGCCCTAAAAGCCTTAATTTAAAGTGAGCTATCCGGTACAATCAGTGCATCATATTTGCATTTAATTCAACATTTCCTCAGTTGGACATTTGGAACTTAGCAATACTTGTTAAAAAATTCGTACGTTTAGGAGATAATTACTTAGAGGCGTGCTGTCTCCGTACGATATCATCAAACCAACATCTCTGACTGTACAATAAAAAACTTTATTTACAATAAAAGACATGATTTTAAAATATTTAAAAAATGGCAAGATCTTTCGGGGCTACAATAGCACCCGTCCTCAGGCCACCCAACAGTGCCACAAAGCATAGGGAAGTGCTGCAATATATAACCAGTCTCCCCCGCGAGACCCACAATACATTTGTTCAAAACCGCAGGTGATGCCAATTGAGAAAAACAGCAGAACAAAAGTAATATGTACAAATGATATAATCGATTTCTACTTCATTTACTACAGCTGTTCGCCAGGGAGGTTACTCTCCCGATTGGCCTAATACAATAGTACTCTCCTCCAATGTAAGCAAACAAACAGTCTTTTTTACCGAGAGTCTGTATATAATCTCTTATGGTAATACCTGTTGTAACTTGGACTTACCTGTTTTTGTTCCTAGACAATGGAGAAAAATAATTACTTCTCCCATTCAAAAAACTGAAGAAGAGGACCTTACTTAATCGATTATATCATTTGTACATATTACTTTTGTTCTGCTGTTTTTCTCAATTGGCATCACCTGCGGTTTTGAACAAATGTATTGTGGGTCTCGCGGGGGAGACTGGTTATATATTGCAGCACTTCCCTATGCTTTGTGGCACTGTTGGGTGGCCTGAGGACGGGTGCTATTGTAGCCCCGAAAGATCTTGCCATTTTTTAAATATTTTAAAATCATGTCTTTTATTGTAAATAAAGTTTTTTATTGTACAGTCAGAGATGTTGGTTTGATGATATCGTACGGAGACAGCACGCCTCTAAGTAATTATCTTGGAACTTAGCATAATAACAAATCTCGCATAACGTAAAAGTGTTACGTTATACTCTCAAAAAACACAAGAAAATAAAAAAATAGTTATTCTTAAATCGTGATTTGCATATTCATGCTATAGATTTCTCCACTTGTAATTTTTTTTCTTCCGAAAATTGTGATTTAAACCTTGTTTTGAATACAACCGAAATTCAAATTCAAAATACCCAATGGAGTCACATTATTGTGACCACCTCCTACTTTTCACGTCAACAGCGCGTAGCCAATGAAAGAAGGCACGTGTCGTGAGCTGGCTTGGAGGGTATATAAGGTGTGCTGTAGGCAATCTGAAAACATATCACTCGTTGCTGTCATGGCTAAAAGTGGCGATTTATTGGATTTGCAAAAAGGGATGATTATCTGTTTTCTGGCCAAGGGTGGCAGTATTTCTGAAACAGCGCAGTTTGTGAACTGTTCGCGTGCTGCTGTGGTTAAAATGTATCGTGATTGGAGAAATGGAACCATTGCGAATAAGCGACGTGAAAACTGCGGAGCACCACGTGCCTTTGATATGAGAGGTGAACGTCGGTTTCGAAGGTGCGTGAGGGCCGATCGACACGCTACAGTGCAGCAACTCACTGGCTGAATGAACCAGGTGTCTACCGGAAGTGTGTCTAAAACGAAAGTTCAGCGAACCCTGCTGCGTATGGAGCTCCGATGCAGACGGATGGTCACTGCACCTATGCTAACAAAGGTGCATCGACAGAAAAGGCTTACATTTGCACGGCAGTATCGGAATTGGACCTCCGCTGATTGGCAAAGGATTGCCTTCTCCAATGAGTCACCATTTCTGCTTCATCGAACGGATGGACGTTGGCGCATAAGGCGAGAAACATCAGAGAACAAACACTTTTCAACCATTGCTGGAAGAACACAAACTAGTGGGGACAGAGTTATGGTCTGGGGAATGTTTTCGTGGTATTCCCTGGGTCCACTCATACCTGTGGAACGTACTGTGGACCGAATTCGTTATGAGTCCATCCTTACAGACCACGTACACCCATACATGATGGTTGTCTTCCCTGGAGCGGATGGGATCTTCCAGCACGGCAATGCGACGTGTCACACAGCTAGAAATGTCCGAGAGTGGTTGGAAGAGCACGATGAAGGCTTCAAAGTACTTCCGTGTCACCTTAATTCCCCAGACTTAAACCTAATTGAGCATCTGTGGGACCACCTCGATCGTGTTTTTCGCTCTATGGATCCTTCACCAAGCACACTCCAGCAGCTGTCAGATTCACTGCAGTCAGTATGGATCCATATACTTGTGAACACCTTTCAGCACGCACCTTCTTCAGTCACTTACAGCCCGTCTATCTGCTGTCCGCGCTGCACACGGCCGTTACTCTGATTAGTAGCTGGTGGTCACAATAATGTGACTCGATGGTGTATAAATAAAAATGAATGACAACTTTCACTGCGTGAAAATTGGACCTTATTACACTGGTGTACAAAACTTTAGGACGGAGTGCAAAAAAATATACTAACGCCGTAAATAGCAGCAGCACTCAAACACAAATTAACTCAGGATCGTGTCTGGGAACAGGCGCTACAGCATATGCGTAATAATGGATCATGACGTGTGGTTTGCGTGACGTGAGAATAAAATGCGGTCACACAGTTCACTAGCATTAGTTGAACGGAAGTCACCAGAGAATGTGCATAAATGTTACAGACGTTTGATTGTTTGTTGTTTGCTGGAGACGACGAAATAGCACGTCGAGAACATCCTGATGATTTTACTCGTGGTCGAATATTTGAGAGGCTCGAGGATGGGAAAACTGGGAAAAGTATGGCCCAAGAGTTCGGTTTCGCCTGCGTACTCGACCTTCAGGATTACAGGTACAGCTGTGCGAAAGACCGGTGGTGGTCGCCCACTTAAACCCTCCCCTAGTGAGGACCTCTTACAAGCTCCTACATGCCAAGATGGATCGACACCAGACAGCAAGTAACCTTGCAAAAAAACTGAATATGAGCACAGGACGCAAAATATAGCTTTTCACAGTTGTCAGGAGACTACACAATGATGGACTGTTTGTGCGACGGCCAGTACGCTGTGTTCCATTAACAACTGCTCACCGAAGACACCGTTTGAAATGGTCCACAGAACATAAGGACTGAACAGCAGAACAACGGGTACGGTACCCTTTACTCTGAATACTACAATAAGACACAAAACCTTTCTTAAAAAAAGTGTTGTATTGATAGTGCCACGGTCGTCTCGGCTATTCCATCGTTATTACAATATTCAGTGGGTACGAAATGAGTCCGAGGTACGTACTGCGCAATCACCAGATCACCTGTGTCGCCATTTCAAGTTTCCGACATGTACGCCGATGAAAATGTTCTCTTACTTCCCAAGCGACTTAATATTTGCAAAGAAATATTTCTTATGGCAGTTCGTTTCCTGTTGTTATCTTTGTTATCTATGTAAGATTGTTGTGTGATAGATAGTAAGATGAACTAGGGTTTGTAAGCAGATATGAGATATACTCTACTTTAACTTTCATTTTTGCCTTGCTCTATTTTGAATGTGTCGTCTTTTAGCGTTTCAACCTTAAAGTTATATTTTCTCACTCACTGAATGTTATGTTGGCAGCAGTATTGATTTGGCAAGTTAAGAACAAGATATACCGTATTTCCGGCGTCGTGGACGTTATTTTTTTTCCTGAAATAAGTCTCGAAATTTTACCGTGAGTCCTAAAGACCGAAAGTTACGTTTTTCGTAGGACTGTGTTAACCCCAGAGGAACTGTTAAAGCCTGCATCAAGAAGTAAACGTAACCTGCATGAAGAAGAAAACGTAACCAGCATCAAGAAGAAACCGTAACCAGCATCAAGAAGAAAACGTAACCAGCATCAAGAAGTAAACGTTACCTGAATCAAGAAGAAACCGTAACCTGCATCAAGAAGAAAACGTAACCTGCATTAAAAAGAAAACGTAACCAGCATCAAGAAGTAAACGTAACCTGCATCAAGAAGAAAATGTAACCTGCATCAATAAGTAAACGTAACCTGCATCAAAAAGAAAACATAACCTGCATCAAGAAGTAAACGTAACCTGCATCAAAAAGAAAACGTAACCTGCATCAAGAAGTAAACGTAACTTGCATCAAAAAGAAAACGTAACCTGCATCAAGAAGTAAACGTAACCTGCATCAAGAAGAAAACGTAACCTGCATCAAAAAGAAAACGTAACCTGCATCAAGAAGTAAACGTAACCTGCATCAAGAAGAAAACGTAACCTGCATCAAAAAGAAAACGTAACCTGCATCAAAAAGAAAACGTAACCTGCATCAAGAAGTAAACGTAACCTGCATCAAGAAGTAAACGTACTCTGCATCAGTCTACACCTAGGTGGCCATCTTTCTTTAGTAGAAACACTAATAAAGAAATGTTGCAGAGACTGAAGAAGAAAATGGCAGTGATCTCTGGTGGTTTAACAAGCCAATTACAACCACTGGACAAAAGTAGTAATGAAATATATTCTATGGGCATTATTTCGCAATTACAGCGTTTACAATCCCATGCATAATGAAAATTTCTGTATTACGTACTAACCTTTTAGAGAAAATCTCGTGATAACGTTTTAACGAAAATACTTCGTTACGATTTTTTTTCTGTCCCCCTTTAATTTCCTCATAACGAGTTTTGACTGTAATGTGATTATGCAACGGTCGCACAGTAAATGTAGATGACAGTTCTTAGATTTTTGCTTAAAAAGAAACATGAAAAAATTTTTAAATATCCACACATGCAATAGTGTAGTTTCCACTAATTTACCAGTTACAAGCGCTACGTGAAGCAGATATAGGCATTATCTATTTTTACGCTCAATTAAAACCATATGCAGTTTGGCAAACGCAGTGTTTTTACTTGTTTTCACGAATTACTTTTCAAGCGGCAAATTGAAAATTGTGGTGTTCTTTATATGTGCTTCAGTGCACTCAGTTTCGTGAACAAAAGGAAAGAAAGAAAGAAAGAAAGAAAGAAAGAAGGACAATAAACATGGAAAGGAAATGGGAGAGCGAGTGATGATACGTATAATTCACATTTTCTGAATTTGTCATTACGCGAAGTTGCCCATTCTCCTTTGAATTTTGTTATTTGTCTCTGGCATGCGCATAATTATCTCAGTTGCGTCAAATTAGTTTAGCAGATTTTTTTCTTTCCTTTTGTCTCGCGATAAATAGCGGTCAATTAAAGAGCAGGGAATTTTCGACCAATCCTGCAATTAAAAAAAAAAACTTTTCCTGCGCTAGATAATTCGAACCTCCCGAAGACAAAAGGAAACGGAGACCCCATTGTTTGCCTCTAATAATTTCATATGTAAAACAGATGTAGCAGATTATTGCAAAATCGTTTATCTTTCTGAATGTCACTGGAATTCTCCGTTTCAACTTTTTTCTTCTCTCTTTTTCTTTTCCAGGTCATTATCCGCCTCTTCCAGGAACTCAGGAATGGAATAACTCAGAAGCTGTGGAAGCAATGGAGGAGGAAGTAGAAAAATGGTAGAGAAAATTGTAATATCTCCTTTTTCCTTTGTTCTTGCGTTGTCAACCCAATACCGGAAATGAATTTATTTTTCCATTTCTTCCTAAACGATGATTATATTGTCATGTCGGTCAGTATATACACCGCTGGCCACCCAAAATGCAACACCAAGAAGGAAGCATCCGATTGGCCTGAAATTCGCAGCATGCGTTGCCCGCGAGAGGACATGCAAACGATTAGCATTGCAGGACATATGCAAATCATGTGCGCCCGGCACGCCACCGAGAAGCACTAAGAGTGCACAGAAGGCGGGATGTTAGTAGTGGAAGTGTGTTGTTCTGCCGGACTTGTGCGTGGAAAGCTTCCTGATGCCTCGTCGCAGAATACGGCAGTCATTCCAGCACGTTTCAGAGTTCGACAGAGGGACGAATAGTGGCTTATCGCGAAAGCGGTTTATCGTACCGAGACATCGGCGCCCGTGTGGGACGACATCCAGCCAGTGAGGCGAGTATGGATTCGGTGGGTGCAGGAGGGATGGACGGACCGACGTGAGCGATTGCCGCAGCCGCGGCACACCACCGAGCAAGAGGACCGGTATGTTGTGCGGCGGGCATTGACGGCTCGCACCGCCACATCACATACGTTAGCGCAGGAATTAGGGTGTGTTGCGCAACAACCTGTGTCAGCACGTACCGTTCGACGTAGTCTGCAGGAGCGGGGACTTGTCGCACGGCGCCCATTGCTCCGATTACCATTGACGTTACACCACCGACGAGTGCGGCGGCAGTGGTCGGTTGAACGCCGCACCTCGACTACGAAATGGCCCGACATTGTCTTCTCCGACGAATCCCGCTTCTGCCTACAACACCACGATGGTCGGATCCGCGTGTGGCAGCACCGCCGCGAGAGACTGTACGACGCCTGCATTATGCATCGCCATACCGGTCTGTTGCCTGGCGTTATGGTTTGGGGCGCAATTGGATATGACATCCCCACCCCTCTGGTACGCATCGCCGGTACACTCAACAGCCACCGCACCATCTCCGACGTTTTGGAGCCTGTAGTCCTCCCTTACCTGCAGGACCTGCCAGAGGCCACGTTTTAGCAGGACAATGCGCGCCCGCACGTGGCACGCGTCGTGCAACAATTCTTCACGGCCCACCAGGTGTCACTGCTGCCGTGGCCCGCCTGTTCTCCCGATATGTCGCCCATCGAACACGTCTGGTCGCTGATCGGCAACCGAGTTGCCCGGCAAGCACCAGCCGCAACTACGCCTGATGAACTGTGGCAACGTGTGGAAGCAGCCTGGACCGACATACCCCAAGCCCACATCCAAAGCCTCTTTCGTTCGATGCCGCGGCGTGTAGTGGCGGTTATTACCAGCCATGGGGGTCACACGAACTATCGATGTCTGCGTCTTCCGCAAGTCGCACGGGCCTGTAAGCTCAATCGTTTCATCTTTGTATCTGTTGTTATGTGTCCAGTAAATCTGGCTTTACTATCTCGTGTCCTTCTTGGTGTTGCATTTTGGGTGGCCAGCAGTGAACACTGCAAAAAAAAAATTCTAAAATTCACAAGCCACTTTCCAACATTCCTTTCGTGAGTTAATGAAGCGTATTTCTGATACAACCTTTTCCGTGAAATGACGTAAAGACGTATTTTTTGCACGCAAAGAAGATTCTGTATTTTGATAAACCTCTCCGCAATTCCTTTTTCATTTTGATGATAAATTGCAGTTTTTAAGATGTGTTAACGTAAACTATTGAATTTTTTAGAAATCTTTCCGCAATCCCTTTCATATATTAAAGGAAAAACTCCATTCAAACTTTTTCCGTGTCCATATGACAACAATTTCCCTGTAATATGAGCCATTCGCGGGAATACTCCAGGTTTGATTAACTGTTAAATTTCAATCGTCTGACGGAGGTTCTGATTTTGAAGTTCTGTATCAAGGTCGGATATTGTCATATCGCATGAAATTTTGGTTATTGTAGCACACAATATTCCTTCCCCTCTCCCCCATTTTGTGCACCAGCTATTGTATATTGTGGTACCGCGTAAGAAACTGGGTACTAAAACTATTGTACAGGTTATTGTATGATGCCTATATACACTGAAGAGCAATTGAATTAGAGACAGCTGGCGTTACGCAAATATGGCGCTGTGGGCGGCCCGGTAAACGGAAACGACATCACGTGTGGAGCGATCCGACAACATAAGAAGTAATGCGACGTGAATCAGTAAGAGTCGGACGCAGTATGGGTAAGACGAAGGATCTAAGCGCATTTCATTGTGGGAAAATTGTCGGGACCCGACGAATGGGTCACTCCATCTCGAAAGTCGTGCAGGCCCTGGGATGTTAACGAGCCATTGTGTCACAGCGTCACCGTGAGTACATCGAATCCGGTAAAACCATCCCTGCAAGGGCCAACTGCCGTGGACAACAGCGTGTGGATAAGCGGGATCATCGTCGGCTGGCTCTCATTGTAACAGCGGATAGACGGGCCACAGTACAAGAAATCAGTCGACAATTTAACGCTGGTGCACAAAAACGTGTAAGCAGCCACACCATCCAGAACCATCTCCTCGCTATGGGGTACAGAAGCCATTGTCCCACGAGGGTACCGCTGCTGACAGCACATCACAGGGTGTAAAGATTAGCATGGGCGCGGCAACATCGCCACTGGACCCTAGACATGTGGGAAAATGTTGCCTGGACTGATGAGTCGAGATTCAGGTTGGTACATGAGGATGGCAGGATACGAGTACGGCGCAAACCACACGACGCGATGGATTCTTCTTGCCAGCAGGGTACTCTTCAAGCTGGTGGGGGTGGCATTCTCGTCTGGGGACTGTTTACGTGGACTGAAATGGGACTCCTGGTACGCGTGACATCGTCCCTCACAGGTCAACGTTACCGGGATATCCTGGACGACCATTTGCTCCCGTTCGCACGTCTTCACATCCCACTGGGGACCGCATCCTGCAACAAGACAATGCACCGTGCCATCACTCCCGAATTGTATCCGAATGGTTGGATGAACACTCCATCGACGTGACCTCGCTACCTTGGCCAGCTAGGTCACCTGACCTTAATCCCATCGAGCAGATCTGGGATGCCATCGAGATATATGTTCGAGGCTCTGATCCCTCCATCAAATCTTCGTGAACTGTGGGAGGTTGTTCAGCGGTCGTGGTTCCGTATGGCTTCCCAACGCTTGCGGTTTCTTGTAGAGTCCATGCCGAGACGAATCGCTGCCGTCATCAGGATGAAAGGTAGACGTTACTAGACAGGTATCTCTAATTCAATTGCTCCTCAGTGTTGTAACGTATACTCTAGATTCAGTTTCCTTTTGATTTTACTATTTCTTGTTATTTTATTTTCCTATGCAAATTATCTTCTCACTTAACGAGATGTTATTTCTCCCGCTGAATTATATGTGGCAACGAGTGTAAGTCATGACGTGGTGGTATGCAGTATATATAGGCGCGTTCAACTATACCAAGCAGCTTCGTTTTATTTGTGATAGGTTCTTCCATTATTATTGTTATCTACGATAGTACGAAAGTTCTGAATATCAGTAGTTGTGTTTTGTTGGAGTGTGTTTGAGTAATGCCAGGAGTTCCCCAATAAAAGGTTAAAAGTGAGTACGTTTTCTTAGTTCATTTTATTGTCAGACCTCTATCTGGCCGTTAAGTCTATTTCATGGAGTGTCTACGTTAAGTCCAGGGTATATTGTGTTTACCGCTCTAATAAGGAGCCTTCAAGGTACTAATGTACTAAAACCGAAGTTATAGTACTGATATTCAAGATAATGAGGAACGTTGAGTAAAAGAAGTTCCATATTCAATGAACTTATTGCACGTGCGTGTCTAACCTAAACAAACTCTAGCACTTTGAAGATTAGGCACACTTTAGCTACGTAAAGTAACCTTCCAATAACACTAACGTGACTTAACGTAAGCTTCCCTGCACTACACGTCCAGCGGAGAACTTTATTCATTATAGTGTATAATTATACACTGTCGGACAATTGCTAAGGACGGATGACAATAGCAACGATAGCAACCATAAAATAGAAGGCAGGAAAATGTGGAAATTAGCATAAGAGCGGGATACAGTAGGACGTGTTGTGCGTATGCAAATTTTGGATTGCCGAACTTGTTCGTGATGTCATACCGCTGATAAGAGATATAAAGGATTTGACGCGTACTGACCGTTATTGTTCAAACGCAAAGTTGAAAGGGAAAGAATCAATTGACGAACTTGCAATTTTCAGTATATCTTCCCGACATCACCTAGATGATTTTACGCATGGCCGTATTATTGGTAAGATTGAAGAAGGGCGAAAAATAACAGATGTTGCCAGGGAGTTCGACGTCAGCCACAGTGTTGTTTCAAGGCTTTGGAAATCATTTCAAACAAATGGAGAGTGTAGCAAACGTCACGGGGGAGGTCGTGTTCGCAGTACGACACCTGCAGAAGATCGGTACATAGTGCTATCACCAAAAACACACCGACGCAGCACAGCTAGTGAGGTAGCAAATCAGTTTATGGCTGCTACTGACGAGCGGATCTCCCGAAAAACTGTCGCCAGACGTTTGCATGAATGAGGACTATACGCCCACCGTCCTGTTGTGTGCATCCCATTGTCCATACGTCACCGTACCGCCCATTTGCAAGGGTGCCATCAACATCGCAATTGGGCTGATAACGACTGGTCTGCTGTCCTCTTCTCAGATGAGAGTAGATACAGTCTATCGTCTGATTGTCGACGATAACTGATCTGGCGTGATAGTGGTACTGCATATTGTCCAGCAAACATACAGGAAAGGGACCGATATCCGACATGTAGTGTCATGGTATGGGCTGGCATCATGATCAATGGCGTACGTCCCTCTATGTGCTTCCAACTGGGACTATGACTGGCCAACGATACATTAATGATGTTCTGCTACCTCATGTTCGCATGTTCCGTGGTGCTGTCGGTGATAGATTCATTTTCATGGACGACAATGCAACATGTCATCGAACAGTTGCTGTCAAGGAGTGTCTTGAGAGCGAAGATATTCAACGCCTCGTATGGCCAGCACGTTCTCCAGATCTGAATCCCATTGAAAATGTGTGGGATGCTTTGGGGAGAAGTCTTGCTGGTCGCCAATACCCTCCAATAAACAAGGACACCCTCATCCGCGCACTGACAGAGGAATGGGATAAATTACCCCAACAGCTGCTTGATAATGTTGTGTAAAGCATGACACGACGTGTGGAATCTTGCATCGCCCTCCATGGTGGCCATATCCCGTATTGACATCTTACGCCGGAACGCCTGCGGACGGTAATTGCATTTTTTCACGTTTACGTATTCTGCACAAAATGGCCTGTTTGTCCCTTGAACACGTTCCAAAGCCTTCTGGATTTCAGAGCACAATAACTTGTCTTTCTTGTAATGTCCTGGCATTCTGACATTATTTTATTTCACTTGACATCCAAATACACTTACTTTTTTATGCGCTATATAGCCGTTTATGATCCGTCCTTAGCAATTGTCCAGCAGTGTATATCAGTTTGTGTACCTCTTAAGACAAAAGCTGTTATAGCTACAAAGCAAATTGGCAAGTGTTTGGAAACTGCTGGTCACCAGCTGGGAGTGATGAGTCAGTGCCGGATGAAATCTGCCGCTGACGGTACGGTAGCGATCCATTGGTGGAAGTGCCATCAGTTAGCAGCCTACAATAGTACACCGCTGATGGCCTTGACGCATCGCTGTGAATTACTTGCTTCCAAACCATCGCCACGATTGGTCCGAAACTAGCAAGTGTCGCAACCCAACACGAGATGCAAGCAGCGAGACTGCGCGTGCTCAAAAGCAACACGTGCAGAGTCTCATACCAGTTACTGGACGTTGATTCCATCGTGTAATTGTAGTAGTTACTTTTGTGCTGTAGATTATTACTACACTGAACTGCAAAAGTCATGGGATAGCAATATCCAAATTTTTAACTAGCGCTAACGTCGAATAAAGGCTTCAACGCACGCCACGACTTTTATCAGTTGCGAGGTGTAATCTCGTGAGTCAGGTTGAGCAAGCGCCAGTAGGATTGTGGAAAGCCGACGTGAATTTTCCGAGTTTGAAAGGGGCATGGTAGTGGGAGCCAGACAGATAGGACATTCTATTTCTAAAGTTGTGCGAACATTCAACATTCCTCTGTCCAGTGTGTCAAATCTGTACTCAGAATACCTCATGGAAGGCATTACCACCCACAGTGGACAGCACAGTGGCCGACCACGGGTGCTGAATAGCAGTGACCAGCGGCGGCTGACCGGGATTGCCCATGCTAACAGACAAGCGACACTGGCTCAAATAAGATCCGCATTCAATGCAGGGGGTGTCAGAGACATATCCATCAGGTCAGTGCAGCGTAATTTAGCATCCATGGAGTATGGGAACAGAAGACCCACCAGAGTGCTTTTGTTAACACCACGACATGGGACCCAGCTTCTCACCTGGGCTCGTGAGCATAGTAATTGGACCCTGGAAGACTGGCAACATGTGGCGTGGTCCGATGAGTCATGCTACCAGTTGTTACAAGCTGATGGTAGGGTTCGGGTGGGGCGCAGACCCCATGAGGTCATGGACCCCAAGCTGTCAACAAGGGACTATGCAAGCTGGTGGTGGCTCCATACATGTGTGAGGTGTCTTTACGTGGCAAGGTTTGGGTACCCTGGTCCTCGTAAACACGTCATTAACCAGTAATCACTTTGTTGCTCTGTTGGGTGACCATTTGCTGCCCTTCATGGACTTCTTGTACCCCAACAACGGTGGGATTTACCAAACGGTCAAAGCACCATATCATCGAGCCGAAGTTGTCTAAAATTGGTTCGAGGAGCATTCTGGACAGTTCCGACGGATGGTGTGGGCATCACGTTCGCCCGACATAAACCCAATAGAGCACTTATGGGACGTGGTGGAAAGGTTCATTCGCACCCAAGATCCTGCACCTACAAATACTAGGGAACTGTGGGCGATATGGCTCAACATCTCTCCAGAAGACTTCCGGACACTTCTGGAATCGATGCCACATCGCGTTGCTGCACTTCGCCGGGCTAAAGGAGGTCCTATACACGATACTAAGAACGTATGCTATGATTTTCTGTACTTCAGTGTACAATGGCACTTCAGTGTACAATGGCTCACACAAATGAAAGCTAAGAGTTTTTTTTCATTCCCCACGCTCTAAAAAAGGATGTTAGTTTCCATCTAAGAATATTTGAAAAGCGTACTTAAAAAGCTGGCTCATACTTCTTGCCAAAATTTGTTCTGTCTGGTGAGCCATTTATCGATTTATTTTAACTGCATTGTAACATTTTTTCTTTGTCATTTAATTAAGACAGCGACGTTTTTAAAAAGTGAAGGAGGCACGTGTAAGCTGAGGCAATAGGAACCGTTACAACATTCAAACAGAATATGATATGAACACATAAATGAATCAAACAATCGCGTTTGAAGACCACAAGCACGATACTAAACTTCGAAAAAACGTCTTTAAAGTTGTACATCAGTTGAAAATGAGTGAAGTTCCCTCAATGTAAGAAAAATCATTACGTTGTAAACATAAAACCATTTACGAAAAATAAATATTGTAAAATTAGAAGAGACGTCTTTGTTTCACACATTGCGCAGAAAATAGGCTCACCTTCAAGCAATCTCCAGCGACAGAAAAACACGGTGCTGTGGTTATGGCATCCGTTTCGTAACCAAGCTGTCGTGAATTCGATCTCACCCTGACCGCAACGGATTTTTTCAGACCGGTGCGGTGGAGGAATTTTCCCCAGTGATGTGATGTCACGCAGCAAAATTTCCTGATGGGGAAAAATAGCAACGAGAAGTCGTGACACCAATCACGTGGAAGAAATAAAAATGGGCGCTGACCGAGAAACGTTGAGGAGTTGTCATGTCATCACCACCAGAACGTGATACCGTCCAACATGATGCGCAAAAAAGTTGACGCTGTCAGAGAACCGTTAAGGTGTTGTGAAACGTTGAGCATTAGTTGTCCCGTGATTTTTTTCTTCCGACGTTTTCCTGTGATGGATAACTAATGGCCCTGTTGTGGCATATGACAACTGATGGGTACCAGCTGTCGGCCCGCTGCTGATCCTGTTGTGGCATATGACAACTGATGCGTACCAGCTGTTGGCCCGTTGCTTGTCCTGTTGTGGCATATGACAACTTATGGGGTACTAACTGTCGGCCCGCTGATGGTCCCTGTTATGGCATATGACAACAGATAGTACTAGCTGTTAGCCCGCTGCTGATCCTGTTGTGGCATATGACCACTGATGCGTACCAGCTGTTGGCCCGTTGCTTGTCCTGTTGTGGCATATGACAACTTATGGGGTACTAACTGTCGGCCCGCTGATGGTCCCTGTTATGGCATATGACAACAGATAGTACTAGCTGTTAGCCCGCTGCTGATCCTGTTGTGGCATATGACCACTGATGCGTACCAGCTGTTGGCCCGTTGCTTGCCCTGTTGTGGCATATGACAACTTATGGGGTACCAACTGTCGGCCCGCTGCTGGTCCTGTTATGGCATATGACAACAGATAGTACTAGCTGTTGGCCCGCTGCTGATCCTGTTATGGCATATGACAACTGATGCGTACCAGCTGTTGGTCCGTTGCTTGTCCTGTTGTGGCATATGACAACTTATGGGGTACCAACTGTCGGCCCGCTGCTGGTCCTGTTATGGCATATTACAACAGATAGTACTAGCTGTTGGCCCGCTGCTGGTGCTGTTGTGGCATATGACAGCTAATAGTACCAGCCGTTAGGCAGGCCGCTGCTGATCCTGTTGTGGCATATGACAACTGATGCGTACCAGCTGTTGGCCCCTGCTGGTCCTGTTGTGGCATATGACAACTTATGGGGTACTAACTGTCGGCCCGCTGATGGTCCCTGTTATGGCATATGACAACAGATAGTACTAGCTGTTAGCCCGCTGCTGATCCTGTTGTGGCATATGACCACTGATGCGTACCAGCTGTTGGCCCGTTGCTTGCCCTGTTGTGGCATATGACAACTTATGGGGTACCAACTGTCGGCCCGCTGCTGGTCCTGTTATGGCATATGACAACAGATAGTACTAGCTGTTGGCCAGCTGCTGATCCTGTTATGGCATATGACAACTGATGCGTACCAGCTGTTGGTCCGTTGCTTGTCCTGTTGTGGCATATGACAACTTATGGGGTACCAACTGTCGGCCCGCTGCTGGTCCTGTTATGGCATATTACAACAGATAGTACTAGCTGTTGGCCCGCTGCTGGTGCTGTTGTGGCATATGACAGCTAATAGTACCAGCCGTTAGGCAGGCCGCTGCTGATCCTGTTGTGGCATATGACAACTGATGCGTACCAGCTGTTGGCCCCTGCTGGTCCTGTTGTGGCATATGACAACTTATGGGGTACCAGCTGTTGGGTCGCTGCTAGTCCTGTTGTGGCATATGACAACTGATAGTACCAGTTGTTGGCCCGCTCCTGGTCCTGTAGTGGCATATAGCAACTGATGGATACCAGCTGTTGGCCCGCTGCTGATCCTGTTGTGGCACATGACAACTGATAGTACCAACTGTTGGACCGCTGCTGGTCCTGTAGTGGCATATGACAACTGATGAAGTACCAGCTGTTGGCCCGCTGCTGGTGCTGTTGTTGCATATGACAACTGATAGTACGAGATGTTGGTCCTCTCCTTGTCCTGTTGTGCCATATGACAACTGATAGTAGCAACTGTTGGACCGCTGCTGGTCCTGTTGTCACATATGACTACTGATAGGGTGTTAGCTGCTGGCCCGCGGCTGGCCCATGTGTTTGCCGTCAGGACATTGTATTGACTTTTGGTCACCGGAAGTATAGTGCTGCGCCGCAGGATTGACTGCTAGCCCAGCAAAATTGTTTTTGCTGGGTATCAAGAATAAATTTTATATTTAAGAGTTTTCTGATATCAGTTTCAAAGCATCCTGTTGCTTCGAAAAATCACGATGAAAAAAATACTTAATTTGTGATAAGTTATCCCACAGAAAAAACAAAATTATTACAAAAGTATTCAAAAAAATAATAAGCTCCAAAAGAAAAGAAAATAACTAATTCATTCACATTAATGACAAAAAAATATTTACCGCGCAATTAGTTTCCTTGAACGTGAGTGTCATTTCTGAGTCTTTCTGTCTCAGGGATTAAGACGTGCGGTTTCTGTTGAGCTAACCCAAATGACCGCGGTTCGAATCTCACCGACACGAAAGCATTTTCTGGTATAAGGGGAAAAATTGAAGCGTCTTGGATTTGGCGAAATTTCTGCATAAATACGGAAAATCCTGAAACGGACTTCTCTGAAATAAACGGAATTACTGACTACGTAAAGTCTGTGAAAATAAAGCTTTTAGAAGAAAAAAACGAGAACTTGTAAAAACGAAAATTCGTTAAAAGATTGACACCTACAGGCAATTTTGCTGCGCGTCATTTTCAAAAATTTTCCGTGAATTCACACCACTTATTTTTTATATTGTACCTAATCTCATAAATGACCCACACCAATACATGAGCTCGGTGTGTTGTATAAAGCTGGCAGACTAACTTCTCGTGCATCAGGTAACGTTCGATTTAGGGTCGGAATGGGCGAAACGAGTTATCTGAGCGACTGAAATTTGCATGATGGAAGTTTTCCGGTTTGAGCCATTTGTCTTTGTGGAGATTTGGAACTCATTAGTCTCTTGTTTGTCTCTCTGGCGGCCAAATTTTCAGAAACGCTGGTTTCTGTCTCGCCACTCGATAAGGCATGGCTACTGCGCCCATCTGATGGTGCTCTTCAGATTTCTGTTCTTTTAACACACCTTTAAGGACTATTTTTTTGTTCTACTGCTATTTTCTGTCAACTTTTTAAGGAAATGCTTTATAAGGACGCTGCAATATTAAATATTGAAAAATCTCGAACTTGTTTTAGAAATTATTTAAGAATTCGAAAATAGTGGAGCTGAAAAATTCCCAAAATTTGTGCTTCGTACCGGTAGTCAAATGTTTTCTTCTTGTTATCTTGAGCTTTTTAAGTGACACTTAAAAGATGCATCTTTAAGAAGCTCAGGGTGGGTATGAATTTTAAACGCTCAAAAAGGTTTCATGCCCAACCCTTTCTCAATGTACTATTTCGCTCCTCAAGGCCCATTGAAACCAAAGGAAATCTCTAAGCATTCTTTTTTGAGGTCACGATCTTTATACGAGACAAAAAGCATAGAAATTCGGAAATTGCTTTTTGTTTAAAGAAACTAGTCCTTTTCTTAACTCTCTATAGAAGTGAAAGCTAACTGAAACGTTGTTTTACGAACGAAGTTGTCATATAACCAGGTAACAGGCGATTCCGAGCCTTAGAGTGGAGAAGAAAGCGAGAAGTACAGAATTATTTTCTGGAGCAGAGCAGTACAAGGTGCAAATCTTATCTAAGTCTCCATGCGCCGCGACAGGATTTCAAATAATTCAAGAGACTCTGTTTTTGACGTCCCATTGCCTGAGTAGTACGAACTGCCTTCTAATCATTCGTCCAACGTGGGTCAGGGTTCGAATCCTCAGTGAGGAATAGATGTTGTTTTTGTCCTGCGACACTGGTTCTCTTTCTTTCCTGCAACCAGTGCCCCTATATTAAGGAAGAGCGACTGCTTATATCAACCCTCGTGACTGCCACGGAAAAGTATCTGGATCGATTCCAAGCAGGTGCGAACATTCGAACCACTAAATATCCGCCGTGTGTCGTATGGGCACGTTAAGCCGTCGGACCTCGGGCACTAATCCCTGGTTAGAAATAAGAGCGTTTTTCTCCCCCTTCTATCTCGATCCTGTGTGGCTTTCCTGTCGGGAACTGTAGCCTAAATCCCCTAGCTTCCTACTTCTAATGGTTATTTAAGACCTAGGGTCTGACGCGGCCTTCCTAAAATACTCGACATCAATTTCAAATCTTATTGCTCACTGAGTTACTCACGTCGGTCGCTAAACCTCCAAACTAAAAGAAAGTAAGTTCATCTGTCGTGTAAAAGTATCTGCTAAATTTTACGTAATGTTGACGTATCAACATCTCCATTTAAAGCGATCTCGGCACCACAGTTGGAGTCTCACAAAATAAAGCATGTTTTCACGTTAAGGCTCTACGAGACCCGCCATCTTGTATTGCTGTCTTCTCTTATTAACCAACGGGCAAGCGTATTTCACAAATTGCTCGGGCAATTTTGCACATTTTGGAACATCGTTTGTGACTAACGCAAGATATATGATAAATAAAAAGTTCCCTGGTTTCAGACTTTTTATTGACCTTTCCCTTCATTTTTTATCTGCAGCAAAAGTCGTACCAAGGCGTCTTCCATAGTTTTATTAATTAATAAAAAACACTTAAAGGGTCCAAAATGAAAATCTGAAACCAGGGAACTCTTTATTTATCATATATCTTGCGTTAGCCACAAACAGTGTTCCAAAATGTGCAAAATTTCCCGAGCAATTTGTGAAATACGCTTGCCCGTTGGTTAACAAGAAAAGGCACAATACAAGATGGCTGGTCTCGTAGAGCCTTAAGTAAAACTGTTGCAAACGTAAAAATGAAATAAAACTGAAATTATAAAATATTGAGTTCAATCTCGAAAGACAGGCAGAGCTCAGGGTTGTTATATATCTTCAGTTAAAGATTGAATGTATGATCAAAAAATACAATCTATGGTGATGTGATTTGGAAACAAAGTAACACTGGATCTTCTCAAATTATGAAAAAATGTATTTAAGGGGTGTTTATTTAACAAAACTACAGTATTACAGATACCCGTTAGCGGCTTGCAACATGTTTTAAAATAAAAATGGAAGTTACTGTTTGTATTATTATTATTATTATTATTATTGTTATTATTATTATTATTATTATTGTTGTTGTTGTAGCTATTATTATTATTATTATTATTATTATTATTGGTTTTAACAAATTTCGATATGAGCTCCTTTTGTCACATATGATCAGTATTCTGATCCCAACCAAACCTGCTGTAGCATGAACATTGGAAAGCATGAAAAAAAAATGCGTAATCGTAACAAAACTGAACCAGAAATTTTAATTCTGTGATCAAAAATCCATGATAATTAATTTCCTGCAGCAGACATTTAACTCCTTCTTTCATCGATGCTGCTTTCAAACCTGAAGAAGAAAGACAAATTGTTTTCTCGTGAAGCCTGATTAAAGCCAACTTTTAACTCCCGTGTCTTCATCAGGTGTTGACGTAAAGAAAATAAGTCTTTGTCAATAAAGTGCTGTAAACAGCATACTAATGGGATTGAAACAACGTTAAATGAATTTTTGAAGCTGTTTCCTTAATTTGAGGAGCACTCTTCGTAATTGAAAATATAAACAACAAACAAAATGCACGGAAGATATCACGAATTAACACTTCAGCATTACTTATCTAATATCTTTGCCAATCTAGGCTATTTGCTCTGCTTCCCAGAAACAATCCTTCATGCGTGTTACATTCGAGGTGGATGTCCTTACCTTTCGGTACTAAATTTTCGTCTTTTTTTATTGTTTGTTTCGGGATTTCAGACCCCTATGAATATTTTTCGGTTGCTGTGCGTTGCTTAACGTGGAAAGAGCGATGGATTTATTTACTCATAAGTAATGCCGCTAGATGTCGCTCATCTTTAATTTAGGACCGCTGGTTCCATAGAAGGTTTAGAACCAGCACAGAAGGTCAAACTCGCCGGCTGTACCTTATCCGAGAATCGAACCTTGCCCAACTCGGACGATTTCCGAGTATGAAAGTCTCGAATTCAATATTTTTGTCATGTTCGAAACCTGATATTGTTGAGGCCCACTCCATGCATGCACTCCGAAAAATCAACTTATGCGCTGTAAAAAACAAGTGGTGTGAATTCACGGAAAAAAAGTCGGTAGGTTTCCGACTTTTAACAAAATTTCCGTTTCTAACTTCAGTATTTCGACGAATTTTCCATGAGTAATTCTGTTGGGTTTTTTATTTATTCATTTTTTTTTATTTTTTTTTATTTATTTTTTTTCAGAAACGTCATTTCCAAAAACTTCGACTTTTTCAGTAGACACTCTTTTCTGACATACGAAGTGAAAGAATCCTTGACTGCGGTTCTATCCACGTTACGCTTTGACACCAGCAAAGTACGCTACAGACTAACCCGAAAAGACACTTAATACTTACTCACGTATAAGGTGAGTAAGTATTAAGTGTCTTGAGAGAATTCGAATAGCGCGGTGATGAAATGTGTTTCGCTATTAATGCGGGTTAGTTAGTCGTTTTACTCTCTATAGGGGCTCATTATTTTTTTGAATAGGTTTATAATAATTTTGTTTTGTTTTGTTTTGTTTTTTCTGTAGGAAGATTTATCCCAAATTGCATTTGTTTTTCGGCATGATTTTTTAAAGAAACTGAACGTTTTGGAACTCAAGATTTATTTCGTTCTGACGCCGCGGGTGGCCTAGTGGTCAGCGTTCGTGACTGTCGTGGAGATAACCTCAGGTTCGATCCTGGGCAAGTACGAACGTTCGAACCACAAAATACCCGCCGTTCGTCGGATGGGCACGTTAAGCCTTCGGACCCCGGGTACTGGCCCCCGGTAATAAATAAGGGCGTCTTCCTCCCCCTTTCTAGCTCGCTTCCGTGTCACTTTCCTATCGGGCACTCTAGCCCAAATCTCCTAGCTTCCTATTTTAAAGGGTTGTTTAAGACCTGGGGTCAGACACTCCCTTACTAAAATCCTCTACATATGATCTAATCTAATCTAATCTTTTATTCTGACAATGACTTTCAATTATGTTTAAGAAAAGGTGAAATGTACTACTTCACAGTGTTACTTCACAAAACCTCTTGATATAAGGTTTATTATATTTTTATTTTTCCTGTAGCAGGACTTGTCCCAAATCATTTTTTTACCATCATGATTTTTCGAAACTACTGAATGTTTTGTAACTCGAGATATTTTATACTGACAATGACTTTCAATTATGTTGAAGGAAATGTGAAATGTACTGCTTGATAGCGTTATCTCACAAAACTCCTAGATATAAAATTTATAATAATTTTATTTTTTCTATAGGAGGACTTCTTACAAATTATGTATACAAATAAGTTTTAAAGCGTTTTAAGACAACGCAACAGTAATTTGAGAAAAAACAACAATACCTTTACGAATCAAAATATGCTCCGTCATTATCCATCACCTTCCGCCATCGGTCGGGCAGCTGACGGATTCCAGCCATGAAGAATACTTCGTCGTGTGACGCGGTGAAGTCGTGAACCCATTTTTGCACTTCGTCACATGTCCGGAACTGTACAGCAGACAAACCATCTTGCAACGATCTGAACAAATGATATTCTGAAGGGGCTATGTCGGTACTATACGCCGGATGATACAAAACTTCCCAGCCAAGCGTTAATAACGTTTCCTTGACCGATTTCGCGACATGCGACCTAGCGTTGTCATGCAGCAATTTCACGAGAGGCAATCCTTTGCCTTTTAATGGATGTTTCCGACAGATTTCCCGGTTAAATCGCAGCAATTGTTGCTTGTGGCGATCATCAGTAATAGTTTGACCCTGTTCCAATAGTTCATAATAGAGCACACCCTTCATACCCCACCAGATGCACAGCAGAACTTTCTTGGAGTGAATATTGCGTTTCAGTGTCGAAGTCGTTCCTTCACCGGGGTCTACCCAGTGTTTTTTGCGTTTGGGATTGTCGTACCATATCCACTTTTAATCCCCTGTAACGATTTTCTACATGAAAGACTTTCTGTTTTGATTGTTCAACAGATTCAAACACTTCATGACACGCTCAGCCTTGTTCCTCTGGCTCAGATCATGTAGCACACATTTTCCTTTCTTCTGAATCTTTCCCATTGCGCGTGAACGATTGGAAATGGTTTGTTGAGTTACCCCCAGTTGTTCAGCTAATTCTTTTTGCGTTTGAGATGAATCTTCATCCAGCAATACTTGCAGTTCCTCATGTGCAACCTTCTTCTGGGCGCCGCTACGTTCTCGATTGCTAACATCAAAATCACCTGCTTTAAACCGTCTAAACCAAAATTCACACGTGCTTTTCGATACAATATTTGCCCCCAGAACAGAACAGATCGATGCACGTGCTTTTGCAGCACTTTTTTTAATGAAACTCATAACGAATGCAGTGTCGCTTGCCATTTTTCACCTTCCGATGTGAAAGTGCGTTTGACTGCTGGGCAAACTTCTGTGTCACATTTTATACTCTGGACCAGTTACGGTCACATGACAACAACGCGGTTGGAATGTCGGATATGTAAATTAACGGTATACGTCACACAAAAAACGCTTTAAAACTTATTAGTACGCCTATTAGTTTGGTGGTAGACGTCATAGTTTCATGCTCATGAATGATCCTGGTTCCAGCACTTCCCCAGAAAAACGACGCACACGTACCCTTCCGTTCACATGGTGCAACAGGAAACGAAATCCATCGTACCAGACGACCTTCTTCCAATCAATCAAGGTCTATTTTTAATGCTCGCGTGCCTGTTATATGCGTTTTCAACGGCGAACCGAGGTTAGCATCGGTACTCGCAAGGACTTGTTGCTACGTAATCCCATTTTCAACAGGCTTCGATGCACTCTGCGCTGTGACACATTATTCCCGTCATGCGCATTCAAATTGCTGACGAATTGCGCCACAGTATCCCCCATCTGTTGGCTCGTACCATACGGGATATAGCCTTCGCTCACCTCTAGCATCGAAGATCTGTGATTGGCCCACACTTTGCCGGCAGGTTGTGGTTTTTACTTCCTCGGACCACTTTTTAAAGGTACAAAAAACGGCTGACTGTGAGCACTCAGCAAGTCTTGCCGTCTCGGAAATGCTCTGACCCAGTCGTTTGGCCATCACAATTTGTCCTGTGTCAAATTCGCCAAGTCCATTGCCTTTCCCATCTGGAGAACAAGAATAACACTGATTACACTAATCAACATTTTTAAACTTTGTTTTCATAACATGGGTGAAATAAGGTATTTTTAACTCATTTCGAGATGCTGAATTCAAATATGACTGTAAAAACTCTCCATCACATTTTTTGTGTGTGTGTATATGAACATTTTTTCAGATACATAATGCAAAGGAAGATGTACACATTACAGCTTCACATTTTAATGTATTACAGCATTTATATGTCTTGTTAGCTATAGAATTAGTGTTACAAAGTATAAATACCATATTCATATATCACTGCATTTGAGACAGCAAAAGAAAAAAGAAACAGAGTAAACAATTATAACGAAGTGAATTTCTCCATCATTTCTGTCCACGCCAGGATTCGAACCCGAGTACGCTTATTCCGGAACAAGCAGCTCTACCAACTGAGCTACGTGGACATTTTATTCTGATTCCTATCTGCCTTTTATGTCGTGTGCGTCCTTCTGGCAGGTACGTCACATCTCCTGGTACGTTACACAATATTAACACAAATGTAAATGTATACACACATGCTCGTGTACTCGTGCAAGTAGTTCATTTTTTTCTCTTATATGTCGTGTTGTTCTCCTTCTGCAAAAACCAGCAGTAGTCACTCATCATTGAGGGATCCCACCTGCCTTGATACCCCTCCTCCATCGTTCGGATATCTTGGTGGAACCTTTCTCCTTGTTCATTGCTGACTGCTGCACATACGATTGGAGGAAATGTAGTTTTAAGGACATCCGGCACCCAAGGGTTTTATAGTTCTTGAGCAGGTTGTGAATCAGCTCTTTGTAGTTTCCTTTTTTGTGGTTACCCATAAATCCCTTGAATACAGATGTGAAAAACTGGCATGCGGCGAGCTTCGTGCTGTTTAGCTTTTCGGTAAAAACAGAATCACGCAGTAGTTTCCGTGTCTGAGAACCAACGAAGATGCCTTCTTTAAGTTTTGCGTCACTTAATTGCCGAAATGTTTGCTTTAAGTGCAACAAACCTGGGCCAGATTTGTCCATAGCCTTTACAAAGATTTTCATCAGCCCCAGTTTGATATGAAGTGGTAGAAGCAGCACATCAGAGGGGTTAACTTGGGGCTTGTGCCGAACGTTACTCTCTCCAGGAATGAAACCATCTCTTTAGGGCAGTCTGTCCGTTCGTAATGTTCTGTTGTGGCCTTACTGTCCCACATACAAAGAAAACAACAAAATTTGGTGAAGCCACTTTGAAGCCCGAGCAAGAGTGATATCACTTTCAGATCACCGCATATTGTCTGCCTAAACTGTATTACACTGAGAATTTTGTCCATACTTTCATGCGTCTCCTTCATTTCTACAGAATATGTTACTGGAATGGTAGGCTTCTAATTTCCGTTGGACACAAGGACAGCTTTTAAACTAACCTTGGATGAGTCGATAAATAGACGCCATTCCGTTCGTGAGATATTCCTAATTCTGTCATTAGCCCATGAATATCTGAACAAAAACACATACCATCCTGCATTTTATAGAAAGAACATAAACCGAAATTTCTATTTCTGAACACAGACATACGTGTAGTCTTCGCTAGCAGGTTTCACTCTTGCAGTCGGGAACCTAAAAATTCAGCATTTTTTTTTAAAGATGTACAGTAGATCTCGAACGAGATCATTCAGTTCATTTTGCTCAATCACGTGGGGCTCGTCTAAGGGTTTAGAAGTGTATGTAGGATCCTGATCTACATGTGCTTCCATATCTTCATTGGATGAATTTAAATCTATCTCTTCACAGTTCAATGGAGGTTTCAGAAAGATCTTCTCCATGCGCAACAAGCCTGAAGACTGATGGCAGATTTGGATTCTGTATTTTACTTTTATTCTTCTTTGAAAAGCCACTCGCTTTGGTTAAACAAAAATAACAATCAGGTAAAGAACGATAATATCCGTTTATTGGCGTATAACAGCAAACAACTGGTTGCAAGCCTTCAGCACCTACGGGTGCCTTCTTCAGGCTTAGAATGTGGTTTAGAACACCGTTAGTAACCTAAATGAATGAACAGAAAATTTTCTGTCCATTCATTTAGACTCGATTTTCTTTTCATTCATTTAGACTCGATTTTCTTTTCATTCATTTAGGTTACTAACGTTGTTCTAAACCACGGCTAAGCCTGAAGAGGGCACCCGTAGGTGCTGAAGCTTTGCAACCAGTTGTTTGCTGTTTTATGCCAATAAACGGATATTATCGTTCTTTACCTAGTTGTTTGGCGTATTACCACCCGTTTTTATCTAGTTTAAAAATAACAATCTTTCACGTGATCAGTTGGCTCACGACAAATCATCGGAACTGAGAAAGGCATGGATTTCAGCTTACCTTTCAATCATTTACTCAGACCAACAAAGCAGAAAATGCAGCAGACATGTGGAGCCCACGATTTATTTTGATCTCCAACATGACATCCAAAGTACAAATAGTAGACTTTTCTCACAGTCTTTGTCAATGGATGACTCGGCAATTTTATAATATACTGTCCGCACACATAGCAAAACTTACCCGGAACATTAATACATTCGCGACGATCCCTTTTCTTCATTTTGCCAACTTTTGCTCGTAAACATGCAGCACGTGTTTCTCCTTCAGTGTAAAAAAAAAGCGATGGCGGTTTGGTTGCGGCTACATATTCTCTACTTGCGAAAAATCAGTACTGCCACCCATAACATGTATGGTGGCGAAATATGAAAATAAAAAGATCTAGTGCCCTTTTACATGTCTACAAGAGCTAATATGGATCAATTGCACATATTTAATGCCCCATAACAAAAAACCTGACGTGGTGGCCATTTTTTAAGGTCGGATCGGAAATCAGCACCAAAAAAATTAGTTACAAACAACTGCATTTGTTCATGTTATAAAAACCTACCTTGTAGACCTTCACACACACACACCATCGTTTAGCTGCAGTTGCTTCAATTTGCATAAAGACTCGATGGTTATAATATTTTGTCTCGTACGTGTATGTAACAGCCGAGAAATAAACGCGATGCCCCTTAATGAAATACGACACGGATTTTGTGAGAATTCTCTCCTTTGATACGATGAAAAACTTCAGTATGCTGGTGTATAGGGACGACATCAATCAAAAAGAACGTCAAAGGTTGTATCCATAAAGAATTCCTGTCGCGGTTACTTCTTGCGTTTTATAGATAGCATGAGAAAAAAACGTTAGCTTAAGGAGTTATTAATCATTCAAATCTCTTTCCCGAGCTCCATCATGCTGAGCTTTTTAAGGATGCATTAAAGATACCTCCTGAAACGTGAGATCATTACTTCAGTTACTGTGGGGAAAAAACAGTCTGGGATTTGAGTATAAAAAGGTGATTGTCAAAAACCCGAATTTTTACATCACTTTCTGAGCTACTCGCTAGCACGTTCAGTTTCTGAAAAGAAAAATATAGCACTGTTAGAATATTAATCAAATATAAGAAAGAGCTAGTTTTGCATATAGGATGATAGTACACCGCAATAAAATACATGAAAAATTTCCTCAAATCGGGCGAAAGGCAATTTCATTTTGCAAGATAGTGAATACCTTATAGAAAAACTGCAAGATGTAATTTTTCTGATTAATCTTATCTAAAATGGATTTCTCTTATTTTTAAAATAAAACGGCGGTCTTCCAAATTGCTTTAAAAGTGATTCTCAAATCCGCATATCACGGGTCTTTTGGTAGGCCGGCCAGTTTGATAATTCTAAACCTGGTGACAGTAAGATACATTCTCTTCAGGTCTCACTGTATCTCCGTTTATGCTCGTATTGTTTTAAATACCCCTTTTATACAAAAACAAATATGTCATGTGAATGCACGTACCTGAATCACATGGTTTTAGGGAGGGAAAGTAAACATAGCGATACTTTCTCTCTCAAAAAACGTTCTCCCGGAGTGAAGGAAGATTTCATCGTCCTTTAGAGTATCTTTTTGTCATTGCTCTACATACCGAGTGGTTACTAAATTACGACCACCTACTTAGCTGGTCCTCTTTTTGCCTAAAGAACGGCCGAAACACGTCGATGCATCTACTCCTTGAGGTGTCAGTAGAGTTCGTAGTGAATCTGCTGTGAAAACAAAAATTTGCTCGGGGCGAGACAAGACTTAAACCTGCATCCTTCTGTTCTGGAGCCGAATGTTTTCCCATTTAAGCTACACCAACTAGTGCTTATCAATGCTGTTTTGCGTATTGACATGTGCATCACCTCTGTAATACATCACACTGCAACAAAGTTGTTTGTATTATGGTCCACACTCCCGGTATGGAACGGGATGGTGTCCAAATGCCTTGCCTACCACTCTACAACATTCCACGGATGGATTGAGATCAGGCAACTTTGGTGGCCATTCTAGATCGCTCATATCAGCACTGTGTTAGTTGAATCATTCCTGCACGAGGCGACCCGGTAACATCTTCCTGGAAGAACCCTTATCTCTCTGGGTGGAGGTACAACATTGTAGAGTGTAAATGGTGCACAAGCAGTCTCTGACAGTAGCAGACGACCATGCGTTAGTCCAAACGCACCGAGGTCCCAGTTCATGCCAGCTAAACATGCATCATATCATACAACCGAACCCATGCATGAGGAATTCATAGCGTCATGCTGCTGGCGCCAAATACGGTATTGTCGATTGATAGAATGAAGTGCATATCGCAATTTATTGTACCAACAAACCTGCTTCCGATCTTCCATCGTTTAATCCTCAAGCTGTTGGCACCAGGAGAGTCGTTTACGTCGATGGACTGTTAGAAGAGAGTGACGTATAGGAGGTTTTCTCTTGTAGCTCACACGCTCCAGCACGCGACGCGTAGTCGCTCTTCATATTGTTTCTGGTTAGCCCATATTGTATTGGGCCATCGACTGTTCTGTGCCCCGATTGCGTTGTACAAGGAGACGCACCAGTTGTTCACCACTTTAGTCTTACTTTCGCCGCTCTTTACAGCTGTTGCTCCGATTGGTTGTTTCGTCATTTTGACGTCATTCCTGGTACATTGTAATCATGGAGGTCCTCCGAACAATCCATAAGTGTCGCGGTTTCCGATATGGACTCTTCTTACGCTCACAATTTGGCCTTTTGTAAACTGCGGTAAATCTTCGCTGTTACATATAAAGTCCGTAACTTCGCTCCTCACTGAACCACCAACTACTTATGTAGAACCCTTTATCCTAGAGGCTACGCCCTCCGCCTTGTTACTCTAGCATAGAGGTAACTCGCGTTGTATATAGATGTAGTCGTAAATTAGTGATCACTCATTTTATGTATGCATATGAGTTTCGCTTGTGTAGAAACCGAAAGTTTCCCAGAGTTTTCAAAAGAAAAGTAAAATATGGCAATGTTTGACATTTATGGTTTGGATGTCACATAGCATTGGATACGTTAAAGAACGATTCAAAACTTCATGAGGATATTTGTATGTAAGATGTACGTCCAAGCAGTTGGGTCTCCACATTTTTCCGTTCAATAACTCCTGATCATTGCATAAAACTGGCGTCATATTTTTGGTATTTTGTCTGGGGGTTTAACGACCACCGTGAGGAACTCGATTACCAATAAGCAGTCGCTCGACTCTAATTTAGGGCCACTGCTTTCAGGGAAGGGAAAGGGTCAGTGCCGAAAGACAAACACAATATTCATACCTGATCGTTATTCCAAGTAGTTTCTGATCTGTTTGTGAATCACTTGGAAAGTAGTTCATCTTTCATCTTAGAGAACAGCCAAAATCCATTGGGTTAATCCTGCGTATATGAGATGAGTTCAATTTATGAATAGAATACGGGATTACACCATAAAATGCTAATTTTGAAGATGACAATCCATTTTTTGTGTGTGTGTGTGTGTGCGTAAATATGACAAGGATGGTAAGTCAGATAAAATCCGAAAACTTGAAACTTTCGTCATCCTGGAGCGAGAATCGAACCCGCGTCTCCCAGATAGCGCCCAAGTATGCTAACCACTACACCACCCAGATCGACCAAGTCTCAAGTTTCCGATTAATTTGAATATAACCATCACAAGATTCGCTAGTCGAAGCAACCGGCGTTCAAGTTTAGTTAATCTGGATGTTAAGAATCCTATCCCGTGATTAATTGGAAACTTGAGACTTGGTTGTTCTGGGTGGTGTAGTGGTTAGCAAACCGGGCGCTATCTGGGAGACGCGGATTCGATTCCCGCTCCAGGAGGAAGAAATTTTCAAGTTTTCGGATATTATCTGACTTATCATCCTTGTCATATTTACACCAAAAAACGGATTGTCATCTTCAAAATTTGAGTTCAATTTATTTTCATCAAAAAACTTGCACGTCATCAGTATGATATATTAAGCAAAATAGCCACCCCGGTGGCACAGTGGTCTAAGCGATGGCTTATGATCATTCGTCTGAAAGGGGTCCGGGTTCGAATCCCGTGAGGCATGGATGTTGTCCTTGTCTTACGGCACTGGCTCTCTCCCTTCCCTGGAACCAGTGACCCTAAGTTAGGGACGGGCGACTGCTTATAGCCCATTGAGTTGCTCACGGTGGTCTTCAAACCTCCAATAAGTAAAAAAAAATAAGCAAATCAGTTCAGATATTTGATTATGTGTTTGTATGAGTTATTTAAGAGTTAGTAGCAAAGAACGCAATTGTGATTTCGTTTTTCTGCAAATTCTTATGCTCACAACACTGAGTCACTCACTTGTACATTTGTTACATAAAACAGGAAGCAATATTTTATACCTGCATAATGGTGACAAAAGAGTAGTTGCAGTATCGGCAATTGGAATAGTCAAACGGTATCAGTCATAGCACCAGCTTAAGATCAGTTAAGAAGGTAATTTCAAGAAGACATTTTGAGCACAGAGTACTAAAAATGGCGTCTTTAATCCACTGATCTACGAAAGGAACGTATTTCTCGTATGACCACACAAGATGGTTCGTCCCTAATATACTCACTCAGTTGACAAAAAGGTTCTGGGTGACGGAAGGCGCAGCATGCAGTTGTAACTTCTCTTGAGCTACACACTTCTCCTATAGAGCTCCTCAGCATAAGATAAACAGTAAGAGATAAGCACAAAAATACACCGAGTTAATGAGGTTAGGAACAAATCCGTAGGTTTCTATTGGTGTAGGAAAACAAGTTGCTATGGTCGAGTTTTCAACATGTGGCTCTATCAATGCTGATTAATATCTGACTAATGAGGAGAGAATCAACATCGATCGCTAAAATTTGAAAATATATACATTCATATACTTACATTGAGTTGCAAGCATATTGCTACAGTTTCGTATTTTAAAGGATTTCATAATGATTCTCCGTCATAATTCTTTGAGGGCCCACTCAGATGTCTTAGCTTTGGGGCTCAATTAGAATATCCCGACGGAGCGCAAAAGTGCTACATAGGGATGACGAAAAGATCATTTGGTACCAGAGTAAGAGAGCACAAAACAAAAGTGAGAAACGTGGCTTTCAACTCTGCCCTCTCCAGAGAAGGTTGCCTAAGAAACGCTATACCACAATGGACAAGTTATAAACAGATAGCACCATACATCACTCACTTTGAGACCGCCTATAGAGAATCAGCTGAAATCCTCACAACGACTTCCGCATGCAACGATACTGTTTCCTGTGACTTGCACCCTCTGTGGGCGGCTTTCTTTTAATAATAAGTACGAATTTTCATTACGTTTTGTTTTTCCTATGTTGACATTTTGTCTCGCGCTTTTCCCGTTTTGAACAATGTGAACTTAACTCAATGTAAGTACATGTATGTATATATTTTCAAATGTTAACGATCAATGTTGATTCTCTCCGCATTAGTTAGATATTAATCAGTATTGACAAAGCCACACGTTTTTGCGCGAAAGCTTGGCCATACCAACTTGTTTTCCTACACCAATAAAAACCTACGGATTTGTTCCTAACCTCATAGTTGCAAATGTTAAGTTCCGAAGTCACCGTACAGCATACTGCTATGTGTGCGATCTAGCTAGAAAAACTTCCGATTATTTGAAGAAGAAAACGTTTTCAAAATATTGCTCACAGTTGAAGGTATCCAATCAAAAGAATAAAAGATTTTTCAATAGTATCTTTAGAAGCGCTGATGCTGTTGCAAATGGAATTACACACTTTTACTCCCCTTTCCCGTCCCCCGTAAGCAGAACAGTACCTTAGCATGGAGCGGAAAATAGATGCAAAATAGTTTTCATGATGGATGGGTATGCGAAGAGAAAAGACTGTTTTCAAATGGGACTTTCAAAAGTAGACATAGCAGATAGCAATCAAACCAGAATACAGTGGAAGCCGGACATAACGCGCAATCGGGTAAAACGCGATCGGTTACACAGCGGAATCGGATATAACGCAGGTCCGATCGTGTCCCCCAAACAAATACATGCACAGAAAATCCTACATTCGGATATACCGCGGGTATCTCTATAACGCGGTTATCGTCTTGTCCCCGTATACCCGCTTTATAACAGGCTTCCACTGTACGGGTATTTTCACACTTGCAAGAAAACTGCTCGTTATTTAAACATCATTTTTGTCATATAAATGGCAGCTAGTACGAAAGTAATTTTTTTTCAGTTGAATTTTTCAAGGTGGAGATGTAGTCGCTAGTAGGAACGCACACTTAGCGGTAGAAGTGTTCATTATAAAAAAAGATAGAAAATATATGCGAAATGCTCTCCGTAGTGAAAAATGTCCGATACAAAAGAAAATTTACTGAGGAAAGAAGACATTGGAAAACTGTTTTCTATTCTGAGCAAAACCAAATGCGCAAATTTTTTCAATAGCATCTTTAGTAACGCTTCTCTGTGAGTAGGAATTGGTAAGAAGAAAGGATATTTTTCAATCGGGTTTTAGTACCGGATATGCTGTTGCAAGTACACTCTGCAACATTGAAATAGCAGCACGCTGAAGGAACGATGCAATGCAAATCATTAGGGGGCTAAGTTGAGTCCACCTATGCACACGGTTAAAGTATGATATCATTCTGATTGCAGCGTTTGCCGATATAAACAAGTTAGAAAAATCATGCAATGCATTGATTATAATACGCTTTCCAACGTACCAGAAATCATTACTCAAGTTATGAGGATAATGGCTGTGGAATAAATATCGGTCCTGTGCCCTGACGTTTGATCCCATTTCGATTATACTGTATTTAACAGAACCGGTTCAGTATACCTCTTAAATAACATGATAAAGTTTTATCGCAATGGAAGCATTTTTACGCAAGTTATGATGCATAAGGACTATGCAATAGATTCCGCTCCTGTGTCCCAATCTTTGAACCCATTCGGCCCGTTTTCAATAGGATTCGTCGTCAGGCAGGCCCCTACAACATACTAACATTTCATCCAAATCGAAGAATTTTTACGTAAGTTATGACGCATAATGGCGATGGAAGTGATTCCTCTCCTATGTCCTGACCTTTGACCCCATTTCGCCCATTTCCAATAGGGTTTTTCCCCAGATGGTCCCCTACCACATACTAAATTTTCATTGCAATCGAACCTTTTTTACGTTAGTTATGACGCATAAGAGCAGTGGAATGGATCCCGCTCCTATGTCCTAACCTTTGACCCCATTTCGTTCACTTTCAATAGGGTAACTTCGCAGGTGATGCCCTTCCACATATTAAAAGTTCATCAAAATCGAACGGTTTTTACGCGAGTTATCGTGCGGACGGATATACGCACACAACGCGTGACGTAATGAGGCAGATGGGAATCGCGACCATCTGCTCGCAAGAGTGTGACGTCATAAAACTTTAATAGGATACACACAATGCGTGACGTAATGATACGGATGGCGTGACCGCGCGGCAACATTTCAAGTGCGAGATTGTGACGTCATAAGATCGTCCCCAGGTGGTCCTCTACCACATAATAAAATTTCATCGAAATCGATCCTTTTTCGCACGTTATGATGCATAAAGGCAATGGAATGCATTACGCTCCTATGTCCTGATCTTTGACCCCACTTCACCCATTTTCAATAGGGTTTGTTCCCAGGTGGTCCCCTGCAATATACTAAAATGTCATCGACATCGAACCATATTTACGCAAGTTATGACGCATGAGGGCAATCGAATGGATCCTGCTCCTATGCCGTGACCTTTGACCCCACTTCATCTATTTTCAATAGGTTTGATTCCCAGGTGGTCTTCTACAATATGCTAAAAGTTCATCAACATCGAACCATGTTTACGGAAGTTATGACGCATAAGGGCAATGGAATGGATCCCGCTCCTATGCCGTGACCTTTGACCCCATTTCTCCCATTTTCAACAGGGTTCGTCCCCAGTGGTCCCCTACCACATACTAAAATTTCATCGAAATCGAACTATTTTTACGCGAGTTATCGTGCCGACAGACGGACGGACGGACAAAGCTGGAGCATATACGCTTCTTCAACCTACGGCTGGAAAGTGCAAACAAGAACACCTCCACTTGTGACGTCACAACTGAGACTGATTTCCCTGTGAATAAGTGTCTTCCAAGGCTTTGAGCTGGAATTTTTAGGAGGAAGCAAACTTCACGCAAAATGACAAGGTGCCAAATTCTTTGACCATATCGCCAGCTGAATGCATTTGAGAGGGGACGGCTTATTTCATCTCCGAAAGATTAGGTAGTCGACTAGCCGTACTGCGCAGCAATTGGGAAATGGCAGAGCTACCGTGCATCAATGCTCCAGCAGTAGCAGTAAATACTCGTTCTATCTCCAGGCCGTAGAGAAACACTAAGTTTCGTTTGCCTGAAACCGAATCACGCAAAACGACCACACCGCTGGAAGGCCGTTGATCTGTCGCCAAGCTTCCGGCGCCTCTACAACAACTTTCGCCACCACACCAGTGGAATTATAAATTTAAGTCGTCCTGTCACAAGTCAAATCCTATGTCAAAGACTGGCCAAAGCACTTCATTGTGGCTACTGGCGTTTGTAGTGTTTCTGTGCTTGAGTGAACTCACAGACATAATGGTGTTGTGTGATCTTCTGGGACGAATTTCCTTTTTAGTTGGGGTCCGGTGATCGCCGGGTTCATTTATGGAAACAAAAGGGGAGACGACATAGCCCGAAGAGTAATTATCCAATGGCATACGGTGTGAACAGCAGTGGTCTTGGGAGCAACCAACAATGACAGCAGAACACCTATACCTACTCGCAGGCTGTTTGATAACTCTAGGTAAGTGAGGGATGATATCATGGATGCTGTTGCTATCCTTTCGTAAGGTAGGGTTATCTGGCCGCACGTTCTAGCAAGATAATGCTCGTCCGGACACTGAAACATCTCCAGGAAATACCTACACGTTGTCGACGACCTAGATTGGCCGGAAATATCCTGAATCTTTCTCCAACAGGACATATATAGGACGGTTGGCTCCCATTTCCGTACGTGTTGTTTCTGTACAAAGAAAATATTGTTCCATTTCTACTAAACTAGCTAGTTGCATTTCCGTCTGGTACCAGATGTGGGAAATGCTATGGAAGAAAGTAAATGCTAATACCCTTTCCAAATTCCTCCGACGTCAAATAGATTACCATTCACTGCTTTCGTCAATTAATCGGCGCCCATGGTTGGGTGAATGTGAACAGCGATAATGCGTGAAGGATAAACAGGCTGTCCATTAATGCAATCTTTACGGTCTTAGCATTAGTGGCAGATGTTCAATTTTGTATGTGACTTTGTGAGTTTCATAATTTAATTGGAAGTCATACAGACGAAGGAAAATAAATATGCTTTTACATACGTACCGGCAGCATAGGAAAAACGATCCAGACGTCATTAATTGATTATGCATAAAAGTAAGAACTGATAATTGCAGAGGTCATTTGAGAAATGAAGACTGTGTCATCGTAAGTGTATCTCCTCACGCCTGTAAGACAAGCATTGCAATGACAGAAATGAAGAAAAGCGTCTTACGGATACTGTACGTAAATGGCACTAAATGATCTAGATGTGTACGGAAATGGCCACAAATTCCTTTATACGGAAGTGGAACGACACGATATAAGCAGGGCCGGATTAAGGCCTTAGTGAGCCCCTAGGCTAAGACATTTGAGTGGGCCCCAAGGCTAAGACATCTGAGTGGGCCCCAAGGCTAAGACATCTGAGTGGGCCCCAAGGCTAAGACATCTGAGTGGGCCCTCAAAGAATTATGACGGGGAATCTTTATGAAATCCGTTAAAATACGAAACTGTAGCAATATGCTTGTGATGTTAATAGCAATATGCTAATAAATTATCTGCAGGGTTCTCATAATAAGTCACTATATTTTCTATTGTTTTCACAAGAACATTAGTTAAAAGCTTAAGATTCCTAAATTTTGTCTTGAATTTTTTTAATGGTTTACTACTGTATACTTTTCTTGGTGCATCTTTTTTACGCTTTCCAACCGTAGGTTGAAGAAGCGTATATTCTCCAGTTTTGTCCGTCCGTCTGTCCGCACGATAACTGGCGTAAAAATGGTTCGATTTCGATGAAATTTTAGTATGCGGTAGGGGACTATTTGGGGACGAACCGTATTGAAAATGGGACAAATGGGGTCAAAGGTCACGACGTAGGAGCGGGATCCTTCAATTGCCCTTATGCGTCATAACTTGCGTAAATATGGTTCGATTTCAATGAAATTTTAGTATTTTTTAGGGGACCGCCTGGGGACGAATCTTATTCAAAATGGGTGAAGTGGGATTAAAGGTTAGGACATAAGAGCGGGATGCATTCCATTGCCCTTATGCGTCATAACGTGCGTAAAAATGGTTCGATTTCGATGAAATTTCAGTATGTGGTAGGGGACCACCTGGGGACGAACCCTATTGAATGTGGACGAAATGGGGTCAAAGGTCAGGACATAGGAATGCGATCCATTCCATCGCTCTTATCCCATATTATGAAGGTGGACGTCAAGTAATTTTGCTTCCTATACTTCCAATGGAAAAACTTTTGTGCACATTTCCTTCACAATTAATGTGTTTCCAAGGATGAAAATTTGAACATCGATTAAAATAACTTTATTACAACTTGGAATACTTAATATTTTCTAAAACATAACCATAATTACATTAAAAATCAATAACTTTTCCTTTGGTGGTGTTGAAATCAGAAAAAGGATGGCGCGACCTGTACTTTGATGACGTCAGTAGACAAACAAATGTTGGATTGCATAATTAGGGTTACGTTTTAAAAAATATTAAGTATTCCAAGTGTTAAAATGAAGCTATTTTAATCAATGTGCAAATTTTCATCCTTGTGAATGCATTAGTTGTCTAGAAAAAAGATGGCGCGACCTGTAGTTTCATGACGTCAGTAGACAAACAAATGTTGGATTGCATAATTATGGCTATGTTTTAGAAAATATTAAGTATTGCAAGTTATAAAATGAAGATATGCTAATCGATGTTCAAATTTTCATCCTTGGGAACGCATTAATGATGAAAATGTGTACAGAAATTTTTCCATTCGAAGTACAGGAAGCAAAATTACTTGACGTTCACCTTAAAGGAGCAATTCTTGTATGTATGTAAATTTTATTTTTAAAACGGCTATGAGGATTTTGATGAAAGTCGTTAACCTACTGTTTTCTGGTACTAGAAATCGATTTAGCTTGATCTCGACTTTAAGAAAATTTGTTTAGTGGGTTAAATAACCACCCCGAATCACCAAGTTTGTAGTGTGATGTCATGGCGTCGCCCATTAGATATTGGCGCGCGGTCATGTCATCTATTTCATTACGTCACTCGTTGTTTGTGGATCCTATTAAAGTTTTATGACGTCACACCTTGCTAGCAGATGGTAGCGATTCCCATCTGCCTCATTACGTCACGCGTTGTGTGCGTATGTTCGTCCGCACGATAGCTTGCATAAAAATCGTTCGATTTCGATGAAATTTTAGTATAAGGTAGGGGAATACCTGGGAAGGAACCTTATTGAAAGTGAACGAAATGGGGTCAAAGGTCAGGACATAAGAGCGGGATCCATTCCACTGCTCTTATGCGTCATAACTAACGTAAAAAAGGTTCGATTTCGAATAAATTTTAGTATGTGGTAGGAGACCTCCTGGGGACAAACCCTATTGAAAATTAGCGAAATGGGGGTCAAAGGTCAGGACATAGGAGCGGAATCACTTCCATCGCCGTTATGAGTCATAACTTACGTAAAAATGTTTCGATTTGAATGAAATGTTGGTATGTTGTAGGGACCTTCCTGGGGACGAATCCTATTGAAAATGGGCGAAATGGGGTGAAAGGTTAGGACACAGGAGCGGGATCTATTCCATAGCGCTTATGCATCATAACTTACGTAAAATTGCTTCGATTGCGACAAAACGTTATCATATTATTTCGGAGATATACTGAACCAGTCCTGTTGAATATCATCCAAATGGATCAAAGGTCAGGGCATTGGGGTGAGATTAATTACACAGCCATTTTCCTCATAACTTGAGTAATAGCTTGAGTAATGATTTCTGGTATATTGGAAAGCGTATCATAATCAATGCATTGTATGATTTTATTAACTTGTTTGTCATGCAATGTGAAGCCACATTGGATTTCTACCATTAACGGTTCCAAGTGCAATTTGAGAGGTGTGGATGGATGGTAGTGAAAAAGCTGAAACTGTTTTGCCGGCCCCGCTGTACACAGCGGCATGAAACCTTTGCCCTTTGTAAGTCATTGCTTAGGCATGTGTTTGTCTACCAGCTCCTGTTTCTGACCAAGTGGAAATCACGAGACAAAAGTAAAACTAGTTTACAAACCTCTCTCTCTCTCTCTCTCTCTCTCTCTCACACACACACACACACACACACACACACGCACTCTCTCTACCTATCTGTTTATCGTTTGCTCAGGCATGTCTCCTAGGCCCTTAGGCATGATGGGCCCCAACCCAAGGCAGCCCCGACGGACCCCCTTAATCCGGCCCTGGGTATGGGACATGGTTGAACGGCATCGCAGCACCCACCGCAGTGTTGCCATTCTCTTGATTTTGACTCCAGTCTACTGATGAATTTTCGTAATTTAATTATTTTTTTCCGTTTTAAGACACCTACACACTCAAGGACATGCTGTCTAAAGGTTGCTGCATTATTCTAGTACGTACGTTCTACTGATCCAATCGACAAGGCTCTCCTCAGAACTCGTCTGAAGAGAAAATTCTGACGAAGACTAAAATTATTCAACACACCTGCTTCCTATTATTTTTTAGCACGTCTTTTGTAAAAAGAGATCGTGCTTCTGTTATCGGTTTGTCCGTCCGTTCGTCTGTACCCACGATATCTCTGCAACTATTAGTCCGATTTGAAAAATTCTTTTTGCATTCGGAAGCTTGAAATACGCGAATGATGATTCTTTATTTCGTTGTTTTTTTTTATGATGTACAATTTTGCCGCTAGGGGGCGTAAATGCAGACGATGTCGAATTCAAAATTATGTTTTCATCCACATATTTGCTTCTAAACATCCGATTGAAAAAACTATTTTATCTTTCGATTCCATTTATGTCGAAGAGTGTTTTAGATATAGTTTCATTTTCAAATTACGCATAGATTTTCCGCTAGGGGGCGCAAAAGTAAATTACATTTTTTCCGATAACTCTTCTCCTAAAACTCCGATTTGAAAAATCTTTTTTCAGCGGATATATCTCCTAATGGAAAATCTTTTGCATATAATTTCGAATTTTCGGTAAAGAATACTTTGGCCACCAGGGGGCGTAAGTGTTAATTTTTGCTTTTGATGTATTTGCCATAAAATCTGAGCTTTTAAAATATCGATTGAAAAAATTCTTTCGAGGACTGATGCCACTCACATCGATAAACCTTTTCGGAATATTTTCTTCCTAAAATATCCCATAGATTATCCGCCAGGGAGCGTAGATGTATATCTTATTTTTGTCAATATCTCTACTTCTAAAAGTCCGATTTGAAAAATTCCTTCTTTGTTTGATAGTGTTTTCCGTGTGACATGTTTTTCATATAATTTCAAAATTTTGAAGTAATTCATAGACTTTCCGCTAGGGGGCGTAGCGGTAAATTGCGTTTCCCCCTATATCTCTACTTCTAAATCTCCGATTCGAAAAATTCTTTCTGCACCGGACACAGCTCCTCATGAGAAATCGTTTGCATATAATTTCTAATTTAAAAAAAAATGGTTTGGCCACCAGGGGGCGTAAATCTTAATTCCCGCTTCTGATGTATTTGCAGCAAAATATGAGCTTCTAACTTCTCGATTAAAAAAACATTGTTTGTAGACCGAACTACTCGTGTCGACAAACCTTTTAGAAACATTTTCTTTTTAAAATAGTGCATGGTTTCTGCGCCAGGGGGCGTAGAC
Source organism: Macrothele yani (assembly GCA_039090855.1). Classification (NCBI taxonomy): domain Eukaryota; kingdom Metazoa; phylum Arthropoda; class Arachnida; order Araneae; family Macrothelidae; genus Macrothele; species Macrothele yani. The sequence goes on along the minus strand of CM077003.1, from coordinate 123,841,428 downwards.
GTATAACTTATTTTTGTCAATATCTCTACTTCTAGGAGTCCGATTTGAAAAATGTCTTCTTTGTTGAATAGTGTATTTCGTGTGACATGTTTTTCCTAAAAATTCAAAATTTTCAAGTAATTCATAGACTTTCCGCTAGGGGGCGTAAAGGTAAATTGCGTTTCCCACTATTTCTCTGCTTCTAAACCTCCGATTTGAAAAATTCCTTCTGAACCGGATACAGCTCCTAATGGGAAATCCTTTGCACATAATTTTTAATTTTTGTTAAAAAATGGTATGGCCACCAGGTGGCGTAAGTCTTAATTTCCACTTCTGATGCATTTGCAGCAAAATACGAGCTTCTAAAATCTCGATTGCAAAAAAGTCGTTTGTTGACCGCTACTACTCATATCGGCAAACCTTTCAGGAGCATTTTCTTCTTGGAATAATGCATGGTTTCTACGCCAGGAGGCGTAGATGTATATTTTATTTTGTATCTGTACTTCTAAGAGTCCGATTTGAAAAATTCCTTATTTGTTGGATAGTGTTTCTGATGCGAAATGTTTTTCCTATAAATTCAAAATTTTCACGTAAATCATTTAAGACTTTCCGCTAGGGCGCATAAAGGTAAATTGCGTTTTCTGCTCCTAAAAATCCGATTTGAAAACTTCTTCCTGTATCGCATACAAGACCTGATGGAAAATATTTTTCACACAATTTCTAATGTTTGGTAAAAAATGGTTTGGCCACCAGGGGGTCATAAGTGTTAATTTCTGCTTCTGATGTATTTTAGCAAAATCTGGGCTCCTGGAAACTCGATTAATTTTTTTTTCTTGGACCGATACCGCTCATATGGATAAACCTTTTGAGAATACTTTCTTCCTGAAATAATGCATGGTTTTCCTACTAGGGGATGTAAAGTCACATCTTATTTTTGTCGATAACTCTGTTTCTAAGAGTTCGTAAGCTCAAGATTCCGTTTACTCCAATATCTGAGGGATTAAAGACCCGATTGAAAAACTTCTTTCTTCCGTCAGATACTATTGTTTTCCATACCGGTTCCATTGACTTTGAATAGCTTTGATATATTTAATTTGCGTCAGAACGGATTCAAAAGACGTGCTTATTACACCCGAAAATTCGGTGTCATCTTTCTTGTTTTTAATTCATACTGGTTGTCATGTAATATTATTTTATTCTAGATTACTAATTAGTCTGTTATACAAAGATTTTCCTTAGTTTGTTGAAACACAAAATATTAGGAGAACGTCTATAGTGCGAAATTTGGTTAAATTATACTTTTTTTAGTATAGCACTTATTTCACGTACTTTGGGAATATCTGGGGGTCGTTTAGTGAAACGTAAGTACATAACTCTTTGTGATTAAGAACACAACAAAGGGGACTGATTTAACAGTGACTACATTAAAAAGCAAATGCCGTAATTATTTATACCAACATTAATTTTAATATAGACATAAATCAAGCTGTTCTTTTAATGTAACATAAACACAGAACTATAAATTTTCAAATTTGTAACATAAATTTTCAAATTGCTTAGTTATGTCACATGGAATGAACAGCTTGATTTATGTCTATATTAATTATTCCATATGTTTCCAACTTGATAATAATTCTAATGATGAGCATTATTTTATAAAGCTCATCATCAGTTATATCTTATGAAAATGCGACTTAGGACTGTTCTGGTTTCAATTTTACTCTTGTGTTTAATAGAAGTTTGTGGGGTACTGGTATTATTTGAAATACCAGTAGATTTAAGTATTATTCGTATTGAGATTATGTATAATATTAATACTACATTACATTTGTAAGGTGGTGCATATTTCAAACAAAAAACTTTAATCTACGATTTTTCGAGCTCTGGTCTAATTCGGGGCAAAAGTCTCTGGCAACACTGACCCACCCCCAATCAAGGAGGTTATATTACTGGAGGCATCACTCCCATCCACGCAGCCATAAGTCACCGTCTGTTCTGCAAATGACGTCATGAGCAGGCACGACGCAGCCACAGAAGAGAAGCTGCTTAGAAACCAATGGAACAAAAGCTTCTAAGCGTATAAACAGATAAAATTAGTAATTCAATAATCTTTATCAATGATACACAAGCTTACTGTTTCATCAAAGGTATAATTTAGTTCATTTTTGACTGCTTGTGACGTCACACCACAGATTAGCTGTGACCTATGGCGGCAGAGCCAGTGGTGACTCCGGTATTATAACCTCCTTGCCCCCAACTAACGGAGACAAGGGCCGCGCTGTACGACAAGGTGCATGAAACATAGTGACAGTGCTGCCTGCATGAGGCCATGAGACATGTATATGACTTAATGCCACGCACATTTCTGAGTATATTGCAAACAGAAATAGATGTAGCTCTCACGGATCCATACCTTGTATCTCAATAATATGGTAAAATTTTCCACTAGTTTTGAAAATATAATCATGTCTTTTCTTGTCTCCAACACTACTCCATCCGTGAACATGTTCTAGGAGTATTTTACCCCCATTTCCAGGTGTTCCTAATTTCAGTGTTACAAAATGTATAAATACATATGTACTGGGAGATTATGCATCCGGAAAAGAATTCATGGAACTTCGTTTTTACAGTTCAAGTTCGCAACACAAAATGAACTTTTTGCATCGCACGAAATGAAACACACGTACATTATGTTCTTCACAGTCTGTTGAACATAATGCCTATATTTGAGCACTTTTTTTTCTCATAATACGGACTAAAAATACAGTGAATGTGTAATAAAACAAACAACAATATTTAGCGCACTGCTACATTTTTAAAAACAGTTTCCTAGAATTCCGCTATGCTTCTACTCAGCGGGATGACGAGACTTGTTATTTTGAACTCCGTTGTGTTCTGAAATAATGAACGAAGATAGATGTTTCTGAACGAAATGTTTTCAGACGTCAAGATACCTAAAGCAAAAAATTCTACATGTGGGCTTTAAAGAGCTCGCAAAGATTTATGTCCAATAAACCATCTAGGTTCGTGTGCAATTTTTCTTTTCTGAAAAGAAAACTCTTATCGTTTTTCACGGGTTTCTGGGTAATAGAGTAATTTTTCTACCCGCAACTTTTTGTTCATCTTTTGTGTTCCTTCTAGCAGAATAATAAAACCTTTAGGGTCACGGCTATGTTGCAAAAATCTCTGGATAATGTTGCCTTTGATAGATTTTCTGAAAAACCTTTTGCTTTCGTTTGAAAGGAAGACGACTAGTTTAGATTGGCAAGTTCTTTTATTATTTTTTTATTTACTTCTAGAAGAAAGAAGTTAAAAATGATAACGTCTCTTTACTGTATTTCATGCCAAGTAATTCCGTTTAAAAAGCAATAGATTAGTTCTCCTATTTCATCAGAGATTTCAAAAGCTGTCAAAAATGGAAATGGAATACGTTTTCAGCAAAGCTCTTTTAAAACATCCGTGCCTTTTCTAACAAAAAAAATATCCACAACGAAAGCGTGTTTGAGATACAGATGACGAGAGGATATTGATATCAAAAATTATGAGGGTGAAAAAACATTTTGGCATGAAATAAGTACCCTACCTGTTCTGTCTTTGTACTCGTACAAGACTTGTGAAATTAACCACAGAGCCAGGGGAAAACTGGAATGATATCGTTTCCATGATTGTTCAGAAGTATTCCATGCACACTATCGTGAATAAGACGGCATCTGCGTTAAGATAGCAGCGCTGAATATATTCATATCATCCACATTTCTTGTCCATCTGCTTTACCTAAGTGAGCGAAAATCTTAAAAAACTTGCAAGAACAGCAGAAGCGTTGTGAGAATAAAGCAATCTAAATCAAATTAATTTCTTGTTTGAAGTGCTCAATCCAACAAATTCCTATAAAAATAATTTAAATAAATTTCCTCAAACTTGAGCCGCGGATGGCTTAGTGAGTCAGACTAGCGATGCAAGGTCCTCAGGTTCGAACCTGGGCTGATCTTTCAGAGATGGTGTGATTTACTAATAATCGCTGAATATCGGACGAGCACGTTAAGTAACAGCCCCCAGGTTAGACCCACTAGTTAAATGGGTATCCTTTCCTATGCCCCCCCCCGAAATTCTCTCACCCCTCTGTGTGCAACATCGTATTTGTACGGTGACGCCATCTACTGTACTCTAATCTCACTACAAACTGTTCTGTCAAAGTCACTAGACTTGCTCTCATTCCTTCCGTTTCTGTGTCCTGCCCAAAAGGCGATCTCGCTGTAGGTGGCTGGGACCTAAACTCTACTCACTGTGGACGGAAGTCCTACAAGAAAATGACAAATACTTTCCTCAAACTTGTTTCATTAGTTTGTGCAAAAGTAAGTGTTTGTTCACTCATGTCAAAATAATGCAGTAAAGAAATATTAGCAAATTTCAATGAATTTTCTTTTTTTTTCTTTGGAGCTCTTTATTTAATTGTACGTTGGTAGATCGAGGTTGATCTTGGCCTTTTTATTGTACAAAGTAAACGAATTAAAATCCACTTACCAAATTATAGGTCCTTCTATTGATACTCTCCCTCAACATTTAAACACTTGCCCCATCTCTGTGGAAGACTTTATTCCAGCCATATAGAATGATTTCGGTTGCTGTCGTAGCCACAGTAGGACACACTCCTGTGTTTGTTAATTTGTAATGAATTTCTTTCCTCGCAATTGCTCCTTAACTGGTCCGAACAAGTGAAAACCTCTTGGAGCCAAGTCAGAACTGTATGGTAAATGGATGAGCCTTTCTCAGCCCATTTCTGCCACAGCTGTCGTTGTCACTTGAGCTATGTATGGACTATGCAACAGGAGGACCTGTTTCAACAATTTTCATGGATTCGTCTTGCAGTTGGAGGGTCGAAACTTCTCTTTTGCGAGGAGGGTAGCATAATATTGAGCATTCATTGTTTCTCCCCTTGCAAGGAAATTTACCAGGAGTACCCCCTTTGTATCCCAGCATAGGGTAGCCTATAGTTTTCCTGAAGGCGGCCCTGCCTTGAATTTGTTTGGCCATTCACTGACGGCTTTCTTGGTTTCTGGAGTAAAAAAATTTACCCAAGTCTCATCACTGGCTTCTGAAATGTATCCCCCCCCCCTCAGATTTAAAGGTATGTAAAAACTCTGTGCAGATGGCAACACAAAACGACTTTGATAGGATTTGGTACCAATACTGCACAGAATTAGGTACCCAACTTCAATCTTTGGTACCCGTATTGCACAGAATTTGGTACTCAATTACGATCTTTGGTACCCATACTGCACAGAATTTGGTACCCATATTTCACAAAATTAGCACCCTTATTGCACAGAATTAGATGCCCAACAACAATCTTTGGTACAAAGAGAATTTGGTACCCATCTACAATCTTGGTTACCCATATTGTGCAGAATTTGGTACCTATCTACGATCTTCGTTACCCATATAGCACAGAATTTGGTACCGGTCTTCGGTACTCATATTGCACAGAATTAGGTACCCTGCTACGACCTTCGGTATCCTTATTGCACAGAATTTGGTACAATTCTGTACCCATAGAATTTGGTACAATCTTCCGTACCCATATTGAACAGAATTAGGAACCCAACTATAATATTCGTTACCCATACTGCACAGAATTTGGACCCAACTTGCACACATTTTTATGAAGTGCAGGTGCTCATGGATGAGTTTTCCACACTACCAACACTGACGTTGGCTGTTGCAACTATATCACGTATTTTTTCTTTTACATTTTGATATTCAGATCAATAGAAATATTTTAGAAATTCTCGATTCCCGAATTGAAAAAAAAATTAATTCCTGATGTTCAAATCGCTTTTCAGCATCTTTTAATTAAACTTTCCGCTATCGCCCTTGAGACTGGTTTCCTGAATGAGATTTCCATAAATGACTGTTTCCCGATTCAGTAACTTCATGTTTTTCGTGTGAAAAATTTCCCAGAAAACGAAAAACTTTATGGAGCGGGTATGGAACCCACTTTCTATTCGAGCATATTACCGCCGGACCAATAATAACAACGCACTTAAAGCGGCATGGTTATAAATTTCAGGGAACCTGTTGCTCTTGTATTATTAGGATCAAAGCTCATTTTACCATATCAAGGAGGTGAACGTATTAATACACGTGTCCAGTGCAACTTTTTTATGGCCATCGGTACATGAATTTTTTTCTCAAAAATCATTAACAGTTGAAAACTAGGTGATAACCAGCTGAGACGTAATTTAACAGAAGGTCGAGGCCTTCTCTCCATGGAATTTTTTAACAGTAAGAGCAAACATCAGACTACGCTAGTCGACATCGGTGTTTGCCAGACACTTTTTTTAGCATGTTACAACTACACCAAACATGGCAACACACTCAAATCTGAACAATCAGCAAATCACGTTAGTGGAGGCCAGTGTTACCAGACACTTTCTATTCAAGTATAATACACTGCTGGACAATTGCTAAGGACGGATCATAAACGGCTATATAGCGCATAAAAAAGTAAGTGTGGTTGGATGCCAATTGAAATAAAATAATGTCAGAATGCCAGGACATTACAAGAAAGACAATTTATTGTGCTCTGAAATCCAGAAGGCTTTGGAACGTGTTCAAGGGATAAATCGGGCATTTAGTGCAGAATACGTAAACATGAAAAAAATGCAATTACCGTCCGCAAGCGTTCCGGCGTAAGATGACAATACGGGATATGGCCAACATGGAGGGCGATGCAAGATTCCACACGTCGTGTCATGCTTTGCACAACATTATCAAGCAGCTGTTGGGGTAATTTATCCCATTCCTCTGTCAGTGCACGGATGAGGGTGTCCTTGTTTATTGGAGGGCATTGGCGACCAGCAAGACTCCTCCCCAAGGCATCCCACACATTTTCAATGGGATTCAGATCTGGAGAACGTGCTGGCCATACGAGGCGTTGGATATCCTCGCTCTCAAGACACTCCTGGACAGCGACTGTTCAATGACATGTTGTGTTGTCGTCCATGAAAATGAATCTATCACCGACAGCACCACGGAACATGCGAACATGAGGTAGCAGTACATCATTAATGTATCGTTGGCCAGTCATAGTCCCAGTTGGAAGCACATAGAGGGACGTACGGCCATTGATCATGATGCCAGCCCATACCATGACACTACATGTCGGATATCGGTCCCTTTCCTGTATGTTTGCTGGACAATATGCAGTACCACTATCACGCCAGATCACTTGTCGTCGACAATCAGACGATTATCTACTCTCATCTGAGAAGAGGACAGCAGACCAGTCGTTATCAGTCCAATTGCGATGTTGATGGCATCATTGCAAACGGGCGGTACGGTGACGTCTGGATAATGGGATGCACACAACAGGACGGCGGGCGTATAGTCCTCCTTCATGCAAACGTCTGGCGACTGTTTTTCGGGAGATCCGCTTGCCAGTAGCAGCCATAAACTGATTTGCTACCTCACTAGCTGTGCTGCGCCGGTGTCTTTTTGTTGATAGCACTATGTACCGATCTTCTGCAGGTGTCGTACTGCGAACACGACCTCCCCCGTGACGTTTGCTACACTCTCCATTTGTTTGAAATGATTTCCAAAACCTTGAAACAACACTGTGGCTGACGTCGAACTCCCTGGCAACATCTGTTATTTTTCGCCCTTCTTCAGTCTTGCCAATAATACGGCCACGCGTAAAATCATCTAGGTGATGTCGGGAAGACATACTGAAAATTGCAAGTTCGTCAATTGATTCTTTCCCTTTCAACTTTGCATTTGAACAACAATGGTCAATACGCGTCAAATCCTTTATATCTCTTATCAGCGCTCTGACGTCACGAACAAGTTCGGCAATCCAAAATTTGCATATGCACAACACGTCTTACTATATCCCGCACTTATGCTAATTTCCACATTTTCCTGCCTTCCATTTTATGGTTGCTATCGTTGCTATTGTCATCCGTCCTTAGCAATTGTCCAGCAGTGTACTACTACACCAACTAGGACAACACACTTAGAATTAAATATTGGCATCTAAACATACATCTAACTAAGCTAGTTGAGACCAATGTTTCCAAAAACATTTGGCGGAAATCATTTGACCGAAGCCATAACAAATCAGTAGAAATCAGGAAATAAGTGTTTTTGCTTGAAATGTACACCAAACGACAAAATTAGTGCAGCGTTGAATGTAATCTCAATGAAGAAAAGCAATCAAATGTAATGATAACTCAAATCATTCAAGTACGCTATAGTGCTGTTTTTTATCTAACCTTGGCTTACGTATCAGAGGCGCTGCTCACTGGCTTGCCGTTCGATCCAGAATCGAGCTCCTGATGCGATATGGTGGCATGGAAGCAGTGGCCCCAAATTTATAACGGGAAACTGCCTTATAGCCCTTGCGATTGCTCATAGCGATCGTCGAACCCCAAAACACGGCACACAAATAAAATCAATATCAGTGAAGTTCAATTTTTTCAATATATTATTAAATCTAAGCTTTATAAATTAATACACATCATTAAAACTAATCTGGGCCGCGGGTGGCCTGATGGTCAACGTTCGTGACTGCCGCGGAGAAGACCTCGGGTGCGATCCCAGGCAGGTACGAACTCTCGAACCTCCAAATATCCGCCTTGCGTCGGATGGGCACGTTAAGCCGTCGGGCCCCAGGTGCTATCCCCCTCCCCGTATTAAATAAGGGCGTCTTCCTCCCTCTTTCTGCCTCTCTTCCGTGTCACTTTCCTATCGGGCACCCTAGCCCAAATCTTCTAGCTTCCTATTTCTGTGGGTTGTTTAAGACCTGGGGTGTCAGACACTCCCTTCGTAAAATCCTCTATATATGATCTGATCTAAAACTAATCTGGCCGAGATCATTACGATATCTGACTTAGATAAACCAAAATTTTATTACTCACTCACTTATGTCACCAACATTAATACCAAACTACAGTTCTGTTTGTACTAGTTTGGTTTTTAGCTAAATACTGGAGAGAACATTTTATAGTATTCTGGATCAGCTATCATTACCCGAAAGAAAAACTTTGCATGACAGTCAATATAGATTTAGTAAAATAAATAATATAACAATTATTTAAAATATAAATCATCTTACAGAAAAATTAGAACCAACTGTTGGTATATTTTACTTTTCTAAGACATTCGGTAATATAAACCATATTGAACTGCTTGAAAAACTAAATAACATTAGTATTAGAGGTGTCACGTTAAAATAATTTCAGAGTTTGCAGTAAAAATTATAAAAATGTCGTTAGAAGTTTAGATTCCTGCATTTTTACCAACAGAAAATTCAGAAAATTATCTTAAAACCAGGGAAAATCAGTATGTTCATGTAGTTTCTGAAAATCTATGGAACTAAATGATCTTGATAGTCCAAAGGGTGATAATAGAAGTGGCCCGATGGTCGCCACAAGCTACTAATTTCCGTGACGTGCCTGCCAGCAGGACGCACACGACATAAAGGCGGATAGCAGTCAGAACGAACGTCCGCGTAGCTCAATTGGTAGAGTGACTTATTCCGGAATGAGGGGACCCGGGTTCGAGCCCCGGCGTGTACAAAAATGACGGAGAAATTTACTTCGTTATATGTATAAAAAAAACCGTTGTTACGCTTCTCTGAAATTGCTGACTCACTTCAATATCACAATGAAATTTACTTTAGAATCGTTACAGATTGTAAGGTTATTAAAATTACTGTTACAGATTTGTAGATTATCAATCAAGTTCTATGACTTTTAAACTTTTACACAATCAAATTTGCTGTATAGGATGAAATAGTGTATACATATATAAATTTCGTATCATGCGCACCATATGACATCTCCAGCACCATGGATTGGTGAAAGATTCTGTTATGACGCGGATCTCACCATTTTCCTGGTCCTGGGTGCCTTAGTCGGGCCCTGGCACCGTAAGAGGCTTTTCGCTCTGAAACTGGAGTTCGAATCGATATTCTGTCCGTGCGTATGCCCTGTTACCATCACGTCTTTGATACGTTGCTGCCGATTGGCAATTATTAAACAGTAGAAGTTGAAATATCGACTAAATACGATAAAACACAAATGTAGCACACATACACTACGTGTAATAAAACTTTACTGCTAAAACACCCACCACATGAGATCTTTCGAGGATCACAACGTCCCCATCTTCAGATGTAACATTCACAAGCAAGACCAAGACATATATAATGCACCATCGTCAGAATCCGACAATATCATAACGCCACCTATGATTTACACAATGCATTTAAAGTATAACCCTGAAAATGTTCAAATAAAATAGTCCACGGTTTAGATATGACCTTAGGGACATATCTAAACCATGGACTATTTTATTTGAACATTTTCAGGGTTTTATTTTAAAAGCATTGTGTAAATCTAGAGGGCGTTGTGATATTGTCGGATTCTGACGATGGTGCGTTATATATGTCTTCTTGGTCTTGCTCGTGAATGTTACATCTGAAGATGGGGATGTTGTGATCCTCGAAAGATCTCATGTGGTGAGTGTTTTAGCAGTAAATTTTTATTACATGTAGTGTATGTGTGCTACATTTGTGTTTTATCGTGTTTAGTCGATATTTTAACTTCTACCGTTTTTAGCACGAATCATCTTGCATCCATTATTAAACAGTTTTCATGTTTACAAATATCATACATGTTGCGTTTCCCATATGTTTGTGTCATGTTTACAAACGTCTGGTTATTGCATAACATAATACTTTTACGACTGTGTACACTGTAATGTCAAAAACAATAGCACTCTTGTCTTCGGTTTACTTTTCTGGCGTCGCAAATTATTTCAATTTATGTTTACAGAAGTGCATTGTGTCAAACCAATACTATATTTGCATTTGTTTTCTTTTTTTAATAGTTTACTATTGCACTTTCATTTTAAATGTCCTGAATGAAAGAAATTTCTTTTATTTCGCCTTCCGCAATAATTGGCGCATGTAGGGAATAAACGTGAAACTTGTACTGCCTGTGTTATTGAAAAAGTAATTGTTCATCTTTTACTTTCTATAGGAGGCAGAAAAGTTTGGAAGCCTATCAGACACAAGTTACATGCCTTACTAGGCTACAGCAAGAAGTACTACGGCTTCACAGCATGGTAAGAAAGAATTGATTTCTCTCTCACGTTACACAACACATCTCAGGTACTAACCAATAACTCTCAGTGAGAATAAGTACCAAAAACATGTAGAGGCGAATTAAAAATAGTAATCTGTTAGCGATGGATGACGGGCAATTAATAAAAGCCGACTGTTTCATATGAAACGATTAATTAGGGACAAACAGTAAGATAAAAATATGTCTCGTAGTAGTAATTCACGCAAAATATTATAGTTAGAAAGTTTCTGGGTGAAGAGTCAGTGGTCAGGATTTGGCTGGACAAGATAGATATTTGGACACTAAAACAGGGGTTTCGTAAAGCAGTCCCTCACCAAAAGTTTCTCGCCTCCCCATTCCCGATCTCCGCACAGAGATTCTATGAAGTCTCGATCTTCCTAGATGTCTTCCCCTGTCATGAAATGTCTCGCCTCCCCATTCCCAGTCTCCGCATAGAGATTCTATGAAGAAGCCTTCCTCTTCCTGGATGTTTTCTCCTGTAATAAAATGTCTCGCCTCCCCATTCCTTGTCTCCGCATAGAGGTTCTATAAATAAGTCTTCCTCTTCCTGCATGTTTTCTCCCGTCATATAATGCCTCGCCTCCATTCCCTTTCTCAACATAAAGATTCTATGAAGAAGTCTCCCTCTTTCTGGATGTCTGCTCCTGTCAAAAAATGTCTCGCCTCCCCATTCCCTAACACCGCATAGAGATTCTAGGAAAAAGTCTTCCTCTTCCTGCATGTTTTCTCCCGTCATATAATGCCTCGCCTCCATTCCCTATCTCAACATAAAGATTCTATGAAGAAGTCTCCCTCTTTCTGGATGTCTGCTCCTGTCAAAAAATGTCTCGCCTCCCCATTCCCTAACACCGCATAGAGATTCTAGGAAGAAGTCTCCCTCTTCCTGGATGTCTTCTCCTGTCATAAAATGTCTCACCTCCCCATTCCCTATCTCAGCATAAAGATTCTATGAAGAAGTCTCCCTCTTCCTGCATGTTTTCCCCCGTCATATAATGCCTCGCCTCCATTCCCTATCTCAACATAAAGATTCTATGAAGAAGTCTCCCTCTTTCTGGATGTTTGCTCCAGTCAAAAAATGTCTCGCCTCCCCATTCCCTAACTCCGCATAGAGATTCTAGGAAGAAGTCTCCCTCTTCCTGGATGTCTTCTCCAGTCATAAAATGTCTCACCTCCCCATTCCCTATCTCTGCATAAAGATTCTATGAAGAAGTCTCCCTCTTCCTGCATGTTTTCCCCCGTCATATAATGCCTCGCCTCCATTCCCTATCTCAACATAAAGATTCTATGAAGAAGTCTCCCTCTTTCTGGATGTCTGCTCCTGTCAAAAAATGTCTCGCCTCCCCATTCCCTAACTCCGCATAGAGATTCTAGGAAGAAGTCTCCCTCTTCCTGGATGTCTTCTCCTGTCATAAAATGTCTCACCTCCCCATTCCCTATCTCTGCATAAAGATTCTATGAAGAAGTCTCCCTCTTCCTGGATGACTTATCCTGTCATAAAATGTCTCGCCTCCCCGTTCCTTGTCTCCGCATAGAGATTCTATGAAGAAGCCTTCCTCTTCTTGGATGTCTGCTCCTGTCATAAAATTCCTTGCCTCCCCATTCCCTCTCTCCGCATACAGATTCTATGAAGAAGCCTTCCTCTTCCTGCATGTCTTCTCCTGACATAAAATGTCTTGCCTCCCCATTCCCTAACTACGCATAAAGATTCTATGAAGAAGCCTCCCTCTTTCTGGATGTCTGCTCCTGTCATAAAATGTCTCGCCTCCCCATTCCCTATCTTCGCATAGAGACTCTATTAAGAAATCTCTCTCTTCCTGGGTGTCTTTTCCTGTCATAGAATTTAGATCAAGTGACCAGAAATGCACCACTAATTGCGCACACAAATCACTAATTCGTCTCCCATATCGCGAGGTTGGGTCTACTGAAATCATACTTGGACACTGAAAAAAAAACAGCAGTGAGATTTAAAAAAAGAAGTAACTCTTAAGGCACGATTTTTAGCATAACATACACTGCTGGCCATCCCAAAATGCAACACCAAGAAGGAAGCATCCGATTGGCCTGACATTCGCAGCATGCGTCGCCCACGATAGGACATGCAAACGATTAGCATTGCAGGGCATATGCAAATCATGTGCACCTGGCACGCCACCGAGAAGCACTATAAGAAGGGTGCACAGAAGGCGAGGTGTAAGTAGTGGAAGTGTGTTGTGCTGTCGGACCTGTGCGTGGGAAGCTTCCTGACGTCTCGTCGCAGAATACGGCAGTCATTCCATCACGTTTCGGAGTTCGACAGAGGACGAATAGTGGCTTATCGCGACAGCGGTTTATCGTACCGAGACATCGGCGCCCATGTGGGACGACATCCAGCCACAGTGAGGAGAGTATGGATTCGGTGGGTGCAGGAGGGACGGACGGACCGACGTGAGCGATTGCCGCAGCCGCGGCACACTACCGATCAGGAGGACCGGCATGTTGTGTGGCGGGCATTGACGGCTCGCACAGCCACATCACGAACGTTAACGCAGGAATTAGGGTGTGTTGCGCAACAACCTGTGTCAGCACGTACCGTTCGACGTCGTCTGCAGGAGCGGGGACTTGTCGCACTGCGCCCATTGCTCCGATTACCATTGACAGTACACCACCGGCGAGTACGGCGGCAGGGGACCGTTGAACGCCGGACCTGCACTACGGAATGGCACGACATTGTCTTCTCCGACGAATCCCGCTTCTGCCTACAACACTACGATGGTCGGATCCGCGTGTGGCGGCACTGCGGCGAGATACTACATGACGCCTGCATTATGCATCGCCATACCGGTCCGTCTCCTGGCGTTATGTTTTGAGGCGCAATTTGATATGACACACGCACCCCTCTGGTACGCATCGCCGGTACACTCAACAGCCACCGCTTCATCTCCGACGTTTTGGAGCCTGTAGTCCTCCCTTACCTGCAGGACCTTCCAGCGGCCACGTTTCAACAGGACAATGCTCACCCGCACGTGGCACGCATCGTGCAAAAATTCTTCATGGCCCACCAGGTGTCACTACTGCCATGGCCCGCCTGTTCTTCCGATATGTAGCCCATTGAACACGTCTAATCGCTGATCGGAAACCGAGTGGCCCGACAAGCACCACCCGCGGCTACGCCTGATGAGCTGTGGCAAAGTGTGGAAGCAGCCTGTACCGACATACCCCAAGCCCACATCCAAAGTCTCTTTCGTTCGATGCCGCGGCGTGTAGCCGCCGTTATTGCCATCCATGGGGGTCACACGAACTATTTATGTCTGCGTGTTCCGCAAGTCGCACGGGCCTGTAAGCTCAATCGTTTCACCTTTGTATCTGTTGTTATGTGTCCAGTAAATCCGTCTTTGCTATCTCGTGTCCTTCTTGGTGTTGCATTTTGGGTGGCCAGCAGTGTAGATGAAAAGCTGGCCCCTTAAACTACTTTTCATCTTCCTCCCCGGTTCATTATGCTGCACTTTCTTCATACATGAATCCAGCCTGATCAGTGCAAACATCTACATCAAACCATAAATACGATATATTTAATAATTTCCAAAAGCTCATTAAATGCATCGGTTTTGCGATTATTCAAAAGGTCGTGCTACTGCTAAAAGTCTATCTATCTATAAGATGCATATTTAAACATTTCCGTGTGGGTCCGGACTTCCAGGCTTCATTCCCCCCCCCCCCTCTCCAGATACATGCCAGTTCCCAAACCTTTCTTTCTCTCCAAACTCAACTTCGGATACCAGATTTGTGCTGTCCGAGTGAACACAACATCTTCGCCCTCTACTGCATTTATTTTTCGTATTGATTCAGTTGCTTTAAACCCTTCCTTCCAGTAATGACGCAACAGAAGCAAAATTTCGTACTTGGTGGCCATTTTGTACCGTTCAACGCGCGTTTCAAAACACGAGTAGATCCCCATGCAGTAATCTTTTAGACGATTTAGAACATCCAAAACCTATCCCCTGAAACTGTGCAACAAGTTTACGAAACACATTGCCAAAAACGCAGGGGTTTTTTTCAAACACCCCAGTATCTCCTTATGAACACAATGTTTAAAATATGAAGTTCGTCAAAAGACATCAGTACAAACAATATGTTCTAGTTGGAAGAAAGAAGCTTCATATAGTTTAGAAATTCTTATCGATTAAAAAAAATCCAAGCAAACGTGTCGAAAACAAATAAATGCAATTAAATTGTACCTTTTGAAATGCAATTGATTAAGGCGAACCTGTTTTTCCAAGTACATGGCAAACACGTAAGCATATTATTTTCTACTGAGTTGCCTTTATTTCGCTGTTCGTTGTTATTTGTGTAATTTTTTTATTTTTCTAAGGAGACGGCTTTGTATAGAATAGTAAAATAAAAGGCTGTTCTGAGCCGAAAATAATATGATTAAGACGATGGTAGTAAAATACATTAAAAGGCTATTCCGAGCCAAAAAATACGTAGTATGATTAAGACGAAGTTAGTGAAACATTCAACAGGATAAGCTTAAATGTTATTTTATACTTCGGAGAACAATCACACAACATACTGTACGTTCCTGCTTGGATGTCACTCTTTTTTTTTTTTTTTTTCTTTTTGGTTGGAGGTTTAACGACCACCGTGAGCAACTCAATGGGCTATAAGCAGTCGCCCGTCCCTAATTTAGGGTCACTGGTTCCAGGGAAGGGAGAGAGCCAGTGCCGTAAGACAAACA
This sequence comes from Macrothele yani, assembly GCA_039090855.1. Classification (NCBI taxonomy): domain Eukaryota; kingdom Metazoa; phylum Arthropoda; class Arachnida; order Araneae; family Macrothelidae; genus Macrothele; species Macrothele yani. The sequence continues at coordinate 123,825,588 of CM077003.1, read as the reverse complement.
CAGCATCCATGCCTCACCGGGATTCGAACCCAGGCCCCGTTCGGACGAATGATCAGAGGCCATCGCTTAGACCACTGCGCCTCACTCTTTCTCGTGTAGCTGTGGTGCAACTATACGCAACAAAAGAGGGAAAAAATGTTGCTCCAATCTATGAAACTATCTGTAAAGGCGGAATGCAATCTTTCGGATTTTAAAAGGTAATGATAATGAGAAAAACATTTTCTGATATTAACAGCCTTGTACTTCATGTGAAAAATTTGTGGATACCGAGCTTATCGTAGTCACGACATTGTAGATTTCTCTGTTTATTAAATATCATTGGATAAACACATTTTCTGTGCAAATACAAAACCAGAAGTTTACTGCTGTTTGTCTGCAAGTCTGCGAATTAATTATGAATAACCTATTAGAGCTCTGTCAATAGACTAGTAGAACTTCGTTGTTACATGCTAAAGATATTTTTCCCGGAGGCAACATTCTGGTCAAAATGTCAAGGAGCGTTAAGACACTGCTTTATTATCTTTTCTTTTCCCCCTGCTGAAAGAAATATTCTATTTTTCTCTGATTCGAAGAATAAAATAGCAACTGACATACACTGCCTGACAGAGAATTTTTTTTTTTTTGATTGGAGGTTTAACGACCACCGTGAGCAACTCAATGGGCTATAAGCAGTCGCCCGTCCCTAATTTAGGGTCACTGGTTCCAGGGAAGGGAGAGAGCCAGTGCCGTAAGACAAACACAACATCCATGCCTGACCGGGATTCGAACCCGGACCCCTTACGGACGAATGATCAGAGGCCAGCGACTTAGACCACTGCGCCACCGGGGCGGCGACAGAGAAAATACCGCACCATGAAGGAATGCTCGAAATCAGACCAAACTGCGCGCGCAAATGGCCAAGTATGTCCTGAACAAACTATTTAAGTGTCACATACAGACTAGGTTCCAGTAGCAAAATGTACAGGATGATCAATAAGGAGTGCGGACCCCATTTTTGACGATAAACCGTTGAATCCGACGTAACATCGAGGCATTGAGGGTCTTAATAGAGTCCTGGGGTATCATTGACCATGTGGTGTTTTTTTTTTTTTTTAATTGGAGGTTTAACGACCACCGTGAGCAACTCAATGGGCTATAAGCAGTCGCCCGTCCCTAATTTAGGGTCACTGGTTCCAGGGAAGGGAGAGAGCCAGTGCCGTAAGACAAACACAACATCCATGCCTCACCGGGATTCGAACCCGGACCCCTTACGGACGAATGATCAGAGGCCAGCGCCTTAGACCACTGCGCCACCGGGGAGGCCCATGTGGGGTTGATCCGAGTCCGCAATTCATCTTCATTTTGCGGGGATGCGAGGGTACTCAACCGACGCCGGGGCATTGGGAGTCCTAATAGAGACCTGGGGTGTCACGGACCATGTGGTGTTGATCCGAGTCCACAGTACATCTAAATTTTGCAGGATAGGAGGGTACTCAACCGACGCCGAGGCATTGAGAGTCCTAATAGAGTCCTGGGGTACCATAGACCAAGTGGTGTTGATCCGAGTCCACAGTACATCTTAATTTTGGAAGGTGGGAGGGTACTCAACCGACGCCGAGGCATTGGGAGTCTTAATAGAGTCCTGGGGTATCATGGACCATGTGGTGTTGATCCGAGTCCACAGTACATCTTAATTTTGCAGGGTGGGAGGGTACTCAACCGACGCCGAGGCATTAAGAGTCCTAATAGAGTTCTGGGGTATCATGGACCATGTGGTGTTGATCCGAGTCCGCAGTACATCTTAATTTTGCAGGGTGGGAGGGTACTCAACCGAACGCCGAGACATTGAGAGTCCAAATAGAGTCCTGGGGTATCATGGACCATGTGGTGTTGATCCGAGTCCACAGTTCATCTTCATTTTGGGGGTGGGAGGGTACTCAACCGACGCCGAGGCATTGAGAGTCCTAATAGAGTTCTGGGGTATCATAGACCAAGTGGTGTTGATCCGAGTCCACAGTTCATCTTCATTTTGCGGGGGTGGGAAATGTGCTCAACCGACGCCGAGGCATTGAGAGTCCTAATAGGGTTCTGGGGTATCATGGACCAAGTGGTGTTGATCCGAGTCCACAGTACATCTTCATTTTGCAGTGTGGGAGGGTGCTCAACCGTCGCCGAGGCATTGAGAATCCTAATAGAGTCCTGGGGTATCATGGACCATGTGGTGTTGATCCAAGTCCACAGTACATCTTAATTTTTCAGTGTGGGAGGGTACTCAACCGACGCCGAGGTATTGAGAGTCCTAGAAGGGTCTTGGGGTATCATGGACCAAGTGGTGTTGATCCGAGTCCGCAGTACATCTTAATTTTGCAGGGTGGGAGGGTACTCAGCCGACGCCGAGGCATTGAGAGTCCTAATAGAGTCCTGGGGTATCATAGACCAAATGGTGTTGATCCGAGTCCACAGTTCATCTTCATTTTGGGGTTGGGAGGGTACTCAACCGACGCCGAGGCATTGAGAGTCCTAATAGAGATCTGGGGTATCATGTACCAAGTGGTGTTGATCCGAGTCCACAGTACATCTTCATTTTGCGGGGGTGGGAAATGTGCTTAACCGACGCCGAGGCATTGGGAGTCCTAATAGAGTCCTGGTATCATGGACCATGTGGTGTTGATCCAAGTCCACAGTACATCTTAATTTTGTAGGATGGGAGGGTACTGAACTGACGCCGAGGCATTGGGAGTCCTAATAGAGTCCTGGGGTATCATGGACCATGTGGTGTTGATCCGAGTCCACAGTACATCTTAATTTTGCAGGGTGGGGGGTACTCAACCGACGCCGAGGCATTGAGAGTCCTAATAGAGTCCTGGGGTATCATAGACGAAGTGGTGTTGATCCGAGTCCACAGTTCATCTACATTTTGGGGGTGGGAGGGTACTCAACCGACGCCGAGGCATTGAGAGTCCTAATAGAGTTCTGGGGTATCATGTACCAAGTGGTGTTGATCCGAGTCCACAGTACATCTTCATTTTGCGGGGGTGGGAAATGTGCTCAACCGTCGCCGAGGCATTGGGAGTCCTAATAGAGTCCTGGGGTATCATGGACCGAGTGGTGTTGATCCGAGTCCGCAGTACATCTTAATTTTGCAGGGTGGGAGGGTACTCAACCGACGCCGAGGTATTGAGAGTCCTAGAATAGTCTTGGGGTATCATGGATAAAGTGTTGTTGATCCGAGTCCGCAGTACAGCTTAATTTTCCGGGGTGCGAGGGTACTCAACCGACGCCGAGGCATTGAGAGTCCTAATAGTGTTCTGGGGTATCATGTACCAAGTGGTGTTGATCCGAGTCCACAGTACATCTTCATTTTGCGGGGGTGGGAAATGTGCTTAACCGACGCCGAGGCATTGGGAGTCCTAATAGAGTCCTGGTATCATGGACCATGTGGTGTTGATCCAAGTCCACAGTACATCTTAATTTTGTAGGATGGGAGGGTACTGAACTGACGCCGAGGCATTGGGAGTCCTAATAGAGTCCTGGGGTATCATGGACCATGTGGTGTTGATCCGAGTCCACAGTACATCTTAATTTTGCAGGGTGGGGGTACCCAACCGACGCCGAGGCATTGAGAGTCCTAATAGAGTCCTGGGGTATCATAGACGAAGTGGTGTTGATCCGAGTCCACAGTTCATCTACATTTTGGGGGTGGGAGGGTACTCAACCGACGCCGAGGCATTGAGAGTCCTAATAGAGTCCTGGGGTATCCTAGACCAAGTGGTGTTGATCCGAGTCCACAGTACATCTTCATTTTGCGGAGGTGGGAAATGTGCTCAACCGACGCCGAGGCATTGGGAGTCCTAATAGAGTCCTGGTATCATGGACCATGTGGTGTTGATCCAAGCCCACAGTACATCTTAATTTTGCAGGGTGGGGGTACTCAACCGACGCCGAGGCATTGAGAGTCTTAATAGAGTTCTGGGGTATCATGGACCATGTGGTAATGATCCGAGTCCTCAGTACATCTTAATTTTGCAGAGTGGGAGGGTACTCAACCGACGCCGAGGTATTGAGAGTCCTAGAATAGTCTTGGGGTATCATGGATAAAGTGTTGTTGATCCGAGTCCGCAGTACAGCTTAATTTTCCGGGGTGCGAGGGTACTCAACCGACGCCGAGGCATTGAGAGTCCTAATAGTGTTCTGGGGTATCATGTACCAAGTGGTGTTGATCCGAGTCCACAGTACATCTTCATTTTGCGGGGGTGGGAAATGTGCTCAACCGACGCCGAGGCATTGGGAGTCCTAATAGAGTCCTGGGGTATCATGGACCATGTGGTGTTTATCCGAGTCCACCCTACATCTTAATTTTCCGGGGTGGGAGGGTACTCAACCGACGCCGAGGCATTGAGAGTCTTAATAGAATCCTGGGGTATCATAGACCAAGTGGTGTTGATCCGAGTCCACAGTTCATCTTCATTTTGGGGGGTGGGATGGTACTCAACCGACGCCGAGCATTGGGAGTCGTAATAGAGTCCTGGGGTGTCATGGACCATGTGGTGTTGATCCGAGTCCACAGTACATCTTAATTTTGCAGTGTGGGAGGGTACTCAACCGACGCCGAGGCATTGAGAATCCTAATAGAGTCCTGGGGTATCATAGACCAAGTGGTGTTGATCCGAGTCCACAGTACATCTTCATTTTGGGCGTGAGAGGGTACTCAACCGACGCCGAGGCATTGAGATTTCTAATAGAGTCCTGGGGTATTATGGACCAAGTGGTGTTGATCCGAGTCCACAGTTTATCTTCATTTTGCGGGAGGGGTGTACTCAACCGACGCCCAATCGTGTCCCACAGCTGCTTGATGGACGGGAGGTCGTGGGATCATGCTAGTCACAGAAGCATACCGTGTAAAGCATTAAGGTGATCCGAGCGGTATGTTCCGGGAGCTATCCTGCTGAAAAACGGCGTTCGGGATGCCTTGCAGATACGGTAGTGCCACGGGCCGCAGAACCTCGTCAACATAGCTGCGTTCCGTCATTGTGCCTGTAATGCGTGCCAGCGGTGGGCAGCTGTTGGCGCTGATAGCTCCCCACCCCATGAATCCACGTTGCCGGGCCGTGTGGCGTTCCACAATGGCGGAGGAATCCGCCCGTTGGCTACGTCTCCTCCTGATTCTTACACGGCGATCATCCGTGGTAAGACCGAAACGCGATTCGTCGCTGAACAGCACACTGTTCCATTCGGCACCTCACGCAGCTCTAGAGTGACACCATGCCGAGCGGTGACGACGATGGCTTGTTGTTAAAGGTAGTCTTCGCAACGGACGGCTGGACAGCAAATAAGACGCAGCCAATTAGCACGACACTGTCCGCGCCGATATCGGGGCATCCAAGCCTCCCCGTACACTCGACAAAATGTCACCCGTTGTGGCCTGTGGGTCCGCTACTGCATGACGTCATATGCGACGATCGGTGAGCTAGGACGTCCGTCTCCCTACTCCGGTCCCCCTACGACGTTGCACAGATCCTTTCTGGGACCACTGTCTCCAAATGCGACTGACGGTTGTGACGTCACGGTGAGTTTCTTCTGCAATACGACGCAAGGACCGTCCGGCGGTACGAAAGCCTACGATGACACCTCTCGTGAACTCATCCGTTTGATGAAATCGCGTACGACGGCGTCTTAACGGCATTGGCACCCCTTGTTCTTTCTCCAGACTCGGTTACAGCAGAACCACTCATTTCGACGTCTCTACTGATGGCCTCACGGGGTGGTTGTCCGCTAATATCCCACGCGCTGTTCGTGCGATTGGTCTTCAAATGCAATCATTTCCATAACTTGTACGGGTGCACCTTCCCTGCAATTTGCATGGCACTGCGTTCACATCTTCGTGGTGTGGAATTTTCTCTGTCAGGCAGTGTGTATGCTGAAAAACTTTTCTGTCATCAAAGAAGAAATTGTAGAACCACAGAATGTGATGTTATTAAATCAGATGGCAACGGTCGATGCTCTGTTTCTTCCTCTCCACAAATTTTTGTGCAGCTTTTTATGACGATTAAGTTCCTAGCATTAGGATATTTAAAGGAATAGTTCGTCATTAGAGTAAAAACGTGCCTAAGCTAATGCATGCAGTCATAAAGCAAAGCATACATTTTTTTCTTCTACGCAACCAGAAATCTCTTTTATGTTTCACACGGATTTTGTCGATACTTCTGCGTCGACATATAATTCCTAAATAGGTATTTTTATTATGGTTGAGAGGGTTCGAAACTCACTGCGTTCGCGGAGGAATTATTTTCGGTAAATGCAAGGAGATCTCAGACATCTTGTTCTACGTAGTTCAGGAACAAATGACCCTGGGGTCACTACATTTTGGAAATTAACGTCTTTTCGTTCGATATTTATTTTCAACTGTTGAGCGTGGTCGTTATCGTAGTGAATGTACCACGAATTTATTTTGAAATAGATTTTTACAAGGTTATGATGAAAACTAATCCCAGTGAGACATGCTTCTTATTGGTTCTGCTGTTTCCGTGTGTGGCGTGTGCCTGGGAACCTTGTTCCACCTATTCCTTGACTGGATCGTCTAGCGCATCATGAACGTTAGTAGGTCTGTAATCCTTGATTTGTGCTGATTACTCCAGAAAACAACTAACACTGACTAGGAGATCTTAATCACTTTTTGGCTTGCTTTATTCTAACTATCAGTTAACTGAGGAACTAATACAGATTCTAACATTTTTAATTAACAGGCTTAGCCCGGTACTTGAAATGACAAGAAGAATGCCAAAGCTATCGCAACAACGCTCTTGTAGTAGGTCACAGAATTTGTCTTCAGATTCCTATATCACATCCGGAATGTCTGACATGGCTTCCTCTTGTCATACACTCCTTTTATATTAGTTCCAAGAGCAGAGAGTTTTGGGCGTCGTTTGGCGGAGAAACAGAATCACTAATAATGAAAACTGAAGCTGGGCTTTCTCTAGTTTACATAATGTCGTTTCCTCAGTACGGCGGAATAATATGCCAGGAAAGCACCATTAAAGGGAAACAATAATGTTTGTTTGCCTTGCATAACACGTATGTGAATGTGGATGCAGATTACTTTCTTAGTAATCTCTCTAACATTATTCAAGTTAACACCCATATTAGATGAAAATCGTCTCACTGAGCGACGCGAGATTTCGTAGGTAATTTAACCCCGTAGCGTCGACCACATTCAAACCGTGAGGCATTTCACAGGAAAACAAGGGAAATTTCAAATATCGCTCTGCGCGGTATTAATGGACTAAGGGGAAACCTCAGATCTTAGGCACAAAAGTTTTAAATTACATTCGGCATTTAACAACGCAATTGTTACGGTAAAGTCGTCAGAAGATAAAATTCTGCACTACATTACTAGAGTATAACCTTAAGCACGTAAATGGGAAGTAAAAGTGCTGAAATGGGCAATGAAAGAGTGAGTCGCTAAGGATATGTTCATGATATTGTCCTTGTAGGTGACACAAGATTAGTAAATGAAATGCTGAATGACTTAAAAGAGAAAAGAAGAAACACAAATCTACGAATGAACGAAGGAAAAATAAAGATAATGAGAAACAGGTGCATTATACAACACAAAAAAATACAATATTTCATTCATTGACGTGTATTATAATTGATACACTTGCCCTAGGAGATAAAAAAATTAGTAAAATCATGCAATGCATTGATTATGATACGCTTTCCAACATGCCGGAAAGCATTACTCAACTTATGAGGATAATGGCTGTGAAATAAATATCGCTCCTGTGTCCTGACCTTTGACTCCATTTCGATGATATTAAACAGAACCGATTCAGTATCCCTCCGGAATAGCATGATACAGTTTTGTCGCAATCGAAGGATTTTTAGTCAAGTCATGAGGATAATGGCTGTGGAATAAATCTCGCTCCTGTGTCCTGACCTTCGACCCCATTTCAATTACATTCAACACAACCGATTCAGTGTACTTCTGGAATAACATGATAAAGTTTTGTCGCAATCGAAGCATTTTTACATAAGTTATGACCCATAGGGCCAATGGAATGGATCCCATTCCTATGACCTGATCTTTGACCCCATTTCGTCCATTTTTAATATAATTCATTCCACGGTGGTCCCCTACCACATACTAAAATTTCATCGAAATCAAACCATTTTTACGCACGTCATGAACTATAAGAGCAATGGAATGGATCCCGCTCCTATATTGTGAACTTTGACCCCATTTCGCCCATTTACAGTAGAGTTTGTCCTCAAATGGTCCCCTACCACATACTAAAATTTCATCGAAATCGAACCATTTTTACGCGAGTTATCGTGCGGACGGACAGACGGACAAAGCTGGAGCATTTACGCTTTTCCAACCTACGGTTGGAAAGCGTAAAAAAGAAGTAAATTCCTTCAGTTAATGGAGGAAATATTTGAAAGTAACATCTAACCACAGTTGCCATTCTACTGATTTTGAATGACTGGAAATCGTCCGAAAAATCGAGTCTCCAACTACAACACACCAACGACAGAATGCGTATGTCACGTAGATCACAAAAAAGCCATGAACTCCATATATTAATTCGGGAATTATATATGTTCTGCGGTGAGTTTATGTGGATTAGGGGCTCGTTGTATCTGTCGATGCCACCGTTACATCAGAGCAGTGGCGCCGCTAGCAACTCCGAACTGGGAGGAAATTTTCATATAGGAGGCGCAATTTTTAAGTGCTTCGCAGAAAATTAGACAAAAAAGTCGTTCATGTTGATTTTACCCGATGCTGATGAGGTCATCATCCCCAGTTAAAAAATATTTTCAAATGCATAATTTATTCAATGTATGTAGTACTGTTCTGTAAATAGTGCATTTTTAAGGTTTGATGGCTCATAACACCACTTTTTCCCCTTTTTTGGAGTAATACCATAGAATTATATATCAATGGAAAACTAATTTCATCAAGAATGTAATGCAGTAACTTTTCTGAAGGATTTGGTATTAGAACAGCAGTCATAAAGAAGAAAAGTGAAACACATAGAAAAAATGAGATATACAAGAATTCTCACCATGTCAGTTAATACTTAGTTGGGTAACCTTTAGCGTAAATTACGGCCTTACAACGCCTTCCCACGGAGTGAACCAATTGTTTTTAGTTCTGCAGCTGTTATAATGTGAAACCAAGATGAAATTATTGCTTCTATTAATTGGGTTTTATTGCTGGTTTGCTTCTGACTAACAAGTTTCTTTAGTCGGCTCCATAGATTTTCGATGGGGTTAAGGTCTGGGCTATTCCCAGGCCATTCCAGCAGTGGAATATGATTATCTTGAAACCACTTTTTGCACACAGCAGCTACATGACATGGAGCTAAATCCCGTTGAAATATAAATGCTTCATTATCTTGGAAAAGATCACGTGCGGAAGGCTGCAGTTTGTGCTCAAGTATTTCGTTAATGTATTTTTGGCCATTTATATTCCCGTTAATCCCGCAAATTCTGCCCACACCTTTTGATGTCATACAAGCCCAGATCATAACACTAACTGGGTGTTTCGCGGTACATGTAATGCAATCAGGATGCAAATCTTCTCCGATTCTTCTCCTTACGTATTTTATGCCATCACTGCCAAACAGAGAGATTTTCGTCTGATCACTCCAAATAACACTGTCTCATTGTTCCGATGTCCAGTTAACATGGGGTTTTGCCCAGTTTAATCTTTTCAACTTTTGTTTGAGAGATAAAAATGGGTTTTTTCGTGGAATTCTGACTTTTAGACCAAATTCCTGCAGTCTGCGCCGAACAGCCCTTGCACTCAACTTCACATTGCATTGCGCCATTTCATCTTGTATACACCCAGATCATTTTCTTCTGTCACTTAGGCACAGTCTCTTAATTCTTCTATCATCACTTGATGTTGTGCACCTTTTCCTGCCTTTACCAGTCTAGTTTTGTAGTGACTGAGTCTCTTTATATCTCTTCAAAAATTTAGAAATGCCACCTTTGGTTAAGTTTCCACTCATTTTTCTTCTAATTTCTTCATAACTGAATCCTTGTTCACTTAATAGTACTATTTTACATCGCTTTCTGTGTGACCAGTCAACTCTTTGCGCCATTTCTTTAATTTCATTACGTTTTACAAGCTCACTAAATGAAAGAACACAAAAAAAAATTGATAGCAATCACATAACACACTGATAAATGTCATCCTCTCAGCTCCAATACATGACATCAATAGCTAAATCCTACTGTGACCTGATTGGCTCATTGCCCAAACAAGATGGCACCTGATTGGCTCTCTAGACACTCATGCGCATTGGCTACATTCAAATAAAGGAAAGCTACTTCATATCAACCTAAGCAAGTTGTGCTTCCTTTTTATCGTTATTTGGCTATAACTTTTCATAAAATACAGATAATTAAACAAACTTAGTTGCATTACATTTTTATAACATTATCTTTCCATTGATATATAATTTTATGGTATTACCTCAACAACAAGTGGCGTTATGAGCCATCAAACCTCAAAAATACACTTTTTCCAAAAGGTTTCCACAATTTGGCAACTACTGTATATATCTATCTCCTAAACGTTTGCTCGGAGGATTCCCTCTATGTCACAGAAGAGTACAACACTAAATTTTAGAGGAAATTCATTTTATATAACAAAATGTCTGTGAATTCCAAAAATTCGCATAGGTTTATTCAAGTTCCCTAAAATATTACATTCATGCACTTGCCATGTGTTCTAACTGCCTAAATAATTTGTGGGGCAAGGGGAGAGCGTAAGGGTGGTTGCAGAATACCTACACCCGTTTATGGTCCCACAGTAGGATGATTTCTTTCAAAAAGACAATGTCCGTGCCATCACTCCCGTACAAGGTTATTATGTTGATGTGTACTCGCAGACCACCTGCACTCGTCCGTGGCTATCCATTTACCATAGCAGGATGCCTTCTATCAACATCTCATTTCTCCCGTATGGCGGACTGGTTGAGGGAGCGTTGCAGTGAATTCGCAATCGTGGAATGGCCCTCCCCATCTCAGGATCTGAAGCTCATTGGTCATCTGTGTTGCGATGCATTCGAGTCCGACACCCACCACTGGAAACTCTCGGGGTTATCAGGACGGTAGTCCTCGAATCAGGAGTCGTTACATAATCCGAACGTTTCCACCACCACCTGTTGCTGATATTGTGAAGGTGGGCCTGCACGTTATTAAGTGGATGTACATAATCTATTGTCGTTTCAGTGTAAATGCATAAGCACGGTGAGACATAGTAGCACATTTGCCTGCCGCGAATCTGTGTATACAAGAAATATTAAGTACATATGTCCTTACCGAACACAACCTCAGTGCTTTTAAGGCTGTCTTTGAATGAGTGTTAGGGTTCATCTTCTGCGATAGATGGCGCAAAATATCACTCCTTGGGCGTGGCTTTTATATCTTGAGGGACTGTTCCAGAAGTTGGCGCCAGCGAATCACTGCAGACCTTACCATATTCAGAATGGAAGCGGTCTCTCGTTCGCTCCACAACGAAAAGACAAAATACAGGCTGTTATATTTTAACCGATGACGTTATTTGGGGATGGAGCTTAGTAGGTAGGAGTAATTTCTGTTTCAAATTCTAGGGTTCTCTGCTAATGTACACATATTCTCTTCAAAAAAATGAACGTACAGTAGGATTTAAGATGATTTATGGGAGACAAGTTTCCAGTCTCACTTTTGGGCCAATTTAATAAATTCTATTTGGCCTAGATAATTTAAAAAAATCACATAGAAATGAGAGATTTTGTTTCTTCCATACAGAAATACTATAACTTAGCTCCCAAATACTACTAAGCTAACTTTGCGCCCATCTAGCACCCAAATTGGAATACTTTCGAGTCAGATTAATTTAATTTAAAAAAAAACGTTCTAACAATTTTTTCGGAATAATAACTGTGGCACATATTAGCTATAGGTCGTTTTTATTTGTTCTCAAAATTTCGAACACTACAAAGTAATAGTCTTGGAGAAAATGTGTACAAAAGTATTTACATTGCAGATATAGGACAGTGGCGGCTTTTCAGGTGAAGTAGGTGAAGTGTCTCTTCACCTATTTTACTCAAAATAAAGTTTTATTCAGTATTTTTTTTTATAATATATTCTTTTTTGCCTTTATTCAGTTCCAAAATACTCAAAATTTTGAATAGATATTAATTCACATGGCGCGCTCAATACGGGAAAACAAATCCTTATACGCAAAACTGCAAGTGAAGAGCCGAAATGAGAATGCTTGGAAGTCTGCAGTTTTTCGCCGAGTTGCCATGGTAACCGTGACGTCACCCTCCCCAATCTGCTCGCTCAAGTGAAGTGTTTCAGCTTCACGCGCCTTACCTCTGCATCTTTCAGTTTTTGAGCGTAAAGTCGTGAGAGATCACGGTGGAGTGGGCGGACTACCATTCAATCTGCTAGAGCTTTTTTTCCTCGTAATGCTGTGGTACATTATTTTCCGAAAGGAATTTGTTCTTTCGTGCTTTGTGATTATTTGTTGAAAGCTTTAACTGATATTTTAGGTTTGTGCACAATTTAACTAATGGTGATAGTTTTTAGTATGCATCCTGTGGACGACATTGTTTGTAATTTATTGCAAACTCCATTTATTTTGTGGAAAGGTGAAGATCAGAGACATTGTGCTTCAAGGACGACCAACGGATTCACTGACAATTGTTGCCAAGAACGAAATCAAGAAGAGCGGTAAATCTAACAATATTAATTTTGAAAATTGTTGGTTTACTGAATATAAATGGATTCGCAGCACTTCTGTGTTGTTGTTTTTTTGTTTTGTTTTTTTGGCCCTGCTTACTTTTTAGTAATAGACATTCGGCATGGAATAAAGACGGATTCTCAGATTTATTAAGCGTAACACGGTCACTTCATAAACATCGTGATTCTAGCGAACACCTGAAATGCGGATTAATGTTAAGGAATTTTGAAAAAATTGAAAACACCATTGCCGATGCCCTGAGGAAGAATGCTAGGCTTTTGAAAACGCATTTTAACGAAAACGTTCGTTTAAATAGACTTTTCCTGCAGACAGTGATTGATGCAGTATTAGTCTGTACTGTATTTGAGCCAACAAGAACTAGCTTTCCATGGCCATGACGAAAGCATGGGCTCGATAAATCGTGGAAATTTCATTGAATTACTTTCATTGTTGACATGAAGAAGTTCTTTAGAAATTGAAAATCAATACGAAAGGATAAAAAACTATTCAAAATGAATTAATTGAATGTATTTCTGAATATATAAACGATCACGTCAAAAATTAAATAATTTTTTATTGTTGATTCGGAAGGTGTATTGGTTGAGGGATTTTTGGGTTTCCATGATGTGAATGAAGATAGAACGTCAGGAGCTTTATAAAAAATGCTAGACAAAATTTTGGAACAGTTTGATTACCAACATAAATAAATAGGACAATGCTACGATAGGCCAAGTATAATGTCTGGACACTTAAATGGGCTACAGAAAAAAAAATCAAGGGTAAAGCTTCTCAAGCTGTTTTTGTTCAATGCTTAGTTCATCGTTTGAATCTTGTATTACACCAGAGTTTTTCAAAAAATTTCTAAGTGTCGAATACATTTTGCAAGCCTCAGTGGAATTGCTTCGTTTGTTCACCATTCTGCGAAGCGGTCTTATACACTTATATCAACAACCGCAAGATGCAGACCAACCATAACAGAAACTCGATGGTCCTCCACTTCGAAATTAGTGAGTGTAGTTGTTGAAGATTGCGATAAATTGAGGAAGTGTTCGGATTTCTGACGAATAGCGAATAATCAGACAAAAAATCAATTCATCTTGCCAAGTGGTTTTTGAATGATATGAAGACTTTCGAATTTACATTTTTGGCTCCACCGATCTATTATTCGAACTTTTGAAGAAAAAAATAACTAAACATAAACTACTGTGTAACTCATATTAAAAAATAACCTCATGAAATTTTGAGACATAAAGGAACGATGAGTTATTTGAAACACAGTTTGGAAAAGCTAGCAAAATCACAGAAATAAGCACGGGAATATGCTGCTCTTACACAGGAAACATTTTTTCAAAATTATAAACAATTGTATTTTGAAATTTCGGACCACATTCTTATGGAAATGGATATAAGATTTCAAGACTGTAAGAAACTTCAATTTGTCTGACTTACTGATACAACCAAATTCGAATAATTTAATGCATGCTTTCCCACTCGCGCTCTTGAAAATCTACATTTTTACGGAAACATATTTACTAAACACGGCGCCTTAAAAATGAACTGAGTCTTGTATATGCCGATGAAAAATTAAGGAATATATGGACTCAAGAACTCCTTCGTGTGTTTCACGCAGACAAAGACATTTTTACAGAAGATTATAAATTGGTTTTCCTCAGTTTAACAATTCCATCTACAAGTGTGCCAGTGGAAAGAAGTTTTCTTAAAAGAATACAAACTTGCTCAAGAAACACTAGTTCCCAAGATAGACTTGCTTCTCTGGCAAATATTTCTATTCAGGAAGGCATTTTATTGATGCTCACGAAGAAACAACATCTAACCATCTTATGACGACATAATCGACAAATCTGCAGCTTTAAGAGGAAGAAAAATTGATTTAATATACAAAAAATAAGTAAGTCCTCATTAAGGGATTTTCATTGTAGACAGTATATATCTTTTCATTCTGCTCATGTACCTCTTCACCTATTTTTCCAACCACGAGCCGCCACTGACATAGGATAGAATTTATCTTACACTCATTCAAAGACAGCCTTAACTTTAAGCTGACCGATTATCATATTCCTTGATGGTGAGGCTAAGGCCAGTTTAACCTAGCCTAAACTGTTTGAGCCCCTAAAATTTGGTTTCCAATTCCAGCTAAGCAACTTTGGTAGTCAGATTCAATTTTGTAATTTTTAAATTTCACGTGTGTGTTTTTTCAACGCACACAATATTCTTGTTCTATTCAAAATTAAACGTTCACATAAAGAGTATTTTATAGTTAGCTCTCGAGAGATTAATAGTATCTTGCAGTATGCAGGCAAAGAGGGTAACAGAATAAGCAAACCTGGTGAAAATCCATAATTTCACCAGTGAAATGTAGTTAGTAAGCTTTGCTTAGTATTTCTCAAGCCCATTGCCTCCGTTGTAACTTGAAAATCTATTCTAACAAACACACGTGCATATTTGGTTGTGCACGATGCTGCTTGAAGCATCGAGTTGCACGGAAACGAATTCAAGAACTACGTATATGGTACACTGAATGAACAACTCTTTCTGCATCAGCAAGAAAGATATTGCAGCACTATTTTTTCCACATTAAGGAATACTCTTAGTTACCATAACAAGCACGAATCCTCATTTTTAAAGCAAAGCACATTCATGTGCATGAACATTTTTTAACTATTCAGAATTTTGCTATTGCAACCAAAAATGTTTGTTGTACTCCTGCAATGCCTTTGCTGAAAGAACCAAATACACTTGTCACGTATGCCATGTTTACTGCCATTCACAATTTTGCAACTGCAGTAAACTTGTAGCTAAACATTTAGCTAAGTTGTTATTTGGGAGCAGCAGACTAGGTGACTCAGGAAACTCCTGCCAGGCAAACATGTTTTGCTACATATGTTATTCATGATCGCATGCCTTTGTCTTTCCTTCCCTCATTGCCGTCCCATTTCCCACGTGCAGCACCAGGTCATCGCGGCATCCATATTGAAATTGTAGGTTGCGCTGACTTTTGAGGTTCTGCACACTGGAAAAAATTGCAGGGTCAAATTACGGTAGATACACCGGCAGCTGAGTGGCCAGTCAATAAACCGTAATTTTACTGTACCATACCGTAATGTTCATTAGCAGTCTAATGACCGGGAAATAAAAACATGTTGCCCACAGAGGTGCTGCAAGTCGACTGATTACACGTGAAAAAACAGGTACATAACCACTTTAAGAAGAACGTTGCAAGATTGTCAAGGTTAAAATACAGTAAGAGTTTAAGCAGTTTAAACGCCGTCAACATGTAGTTTATCTACCGAAAATTTATAGTTGACCGCCAGGTGGCGTGCTTACGATCTGTGAACCGTCTTAATCCGGGTGAAACACTGACTATTCACGGCAATTTTTTACAGTACATCTTCGTATTATTATACAGTAGTAATTATGGAGTTTTCAAATACAACAGTTATGTCAAATTTGAAAGCAACAGAGAGCTGGGAAGTGAGATTATTCTGAGATTTGTAGGTAGGCAGGTCCAAATGCATGATGCGCTGAGATTTTAATTAATTAATTAATTTATTTATTTTTGCAATATTGCATTGAGATTTGCTGAAAATGATTAAGCTTGTTTCTGTAGATATTTCATGTTTCACTGAAATCAAGTACTTCACGTGATTTTGATAACTTTCAGCTGAAAACTAATCGCATTAATAACAGTCGCCAGAAAAGGAAAGATGTTTAACCTTGCTGCATGGCATTAGGGCTCACCTAAATGGATAATTCTTTTTCTCGTGCATTTAAAAAAAAAGCTAATAACCTTTGCTAAATTGGTAGCTTTCATTTGCTTGTCTGTAGTAGAAAATTTGCTCAGATGGACCCAGTAAAACTTGCTAGGGCAGCAAGGATTACTAATCACAGAAACCAGAAATATTGCTAGACCTAGCAAAAGAATTGCTAGAGCATCAAGAACTCCTTGTCACAGAAACCAAAAATGTTTCTACTGTTGCAAAATAGATTCAGCTAATCCAGTTAGTACACGTAGTATGGCTATTTACTGTGCCTATTTTCCTTAACGAAATTTGCTGCCTCTGTAGTATTTTTCTGTTGTAGCACAGTTGTTTTCAGTGTATTATTTTTAGCATATGTAGCTTCTCCACTCTTACATTATTGTTTTGCTTATTACATGTGAAAAGAAGTTTAATTGATTTGGTAGTGAGTTCAGTTTCCCTAGTCATGTTTTCTCCGTAGGATCCTAAGTTCACCAACAGCGAGGTTTTTCAACAAACCCCTCGCAGTTGGTAAGTACTACTGTATTTCAAAAGTTTATTAAAATAAAATAAATAAATACATCGCTCTTTCCACGTTCCAGAAACACACAGCATCCGAAAAATTGTTTTTCAGCCGCCGCTGTGGAATTGAACAACAGAACTCTCGATATCTAGCCGAGCGCGTTACATATACGCCACGGTGGCCAACAATCCACGGTGCTATGTGTATTTTTAAGTCAGCTTCTGACATTATAAATCCGTAAGATGGGCTCAGCTACTGAGACGTCTCCATCTGGTGGGTATGAACGGCACTAGCTATATATATATATATATTATAGCAGTTAAATCCAATGGGCGAGATCCAAGGTGAAAATATTCCAAATACGTGGCGACAGTTAATAAATAAATACATCGCTCTTTCCACGTTCCAGAAACACACAACATCCGAAAAATTGTTTTTCAGTCGCCGCTGTGGAATTGAACCAACAGAACTCTCGATATCTAGCCGAGCGCGTTACACATACGCCACGGTGGCCAACAATCCACGGTGCTATGTGTATTTTTAAGTCGGCTTCTGACATCATAAATCCATAAGATTGGGCTCAGCTTTATTAACATGAAAAATATTTAACTCTTAAACATTTGTTACTGTGGACGTTTTAAGTGCATTTCATCTCTTTCAGCTAAGAAGACAAGATGCGACTATACAGTTCCTCAAAAAGGAGAATCAAAGACTCCAAGGACGACTCACGAAAGGTATAGTTCTGTACCGTTAATGATTTTGTGACCCTTACTACTAATTTATCCTTCGTCTCAAGTTTTTGTTCTCATGTAAACCTGGTTTCTCCTCGTTAAATATTTTATCACTTAACGTCACATAATTTCTACCGACGAGCTTGTAAAAGTTGACAGCCTGACGGTGGGTCAAAGGGCAGTCAAACCTAAATAAAAAGTGTTTTGAATTAAGAGCGAAGAGTAGATTGTGTGAACAGTGTAGTAGGGCTATCCATAAAGTAAGTACCGTTTGAAGATGAAAAACAAAATATTGAAAACTAATTTTTAATGTACGATATACCTTAATCTACTTTTCAGCATATCCTCCCTGGATGTTAAGGCATTTGTCATAACGTGGCAGAAGTTTCTTGATGCCCTCCATCTAGAAATTTTCCACCCGAGTCTTCAGTTACCACTAAACCGTCGTCTTCAATTCATCGTCCTTATGGAACCGCTAGCTGGCAAGAAATCGTTTCAAGTAGAGAAACAAGGAGAAACAATTGATTGTCATTGGGCACCATATCCGGGCTGTAGGGAGGGTGGACCAGCTGCTCCCATTCAAATTTAGTGACCAAGTATGCGTCACATTCGTGGCATGGTGCCTTGCGCTGTCCCGGAGAACAACAACACCCTTGCTTAGCATTCTGCGCAGTTTGTTTTGAATTGCACGACGCAACTTTCTCAGTGTCTCGCAATAAACAGCCTCGTTTACTGCCGTGCTTTTAGGCAGGAATTCCTCCAACAAAATTCCTTTCCTGAACCAAAGGCCAGCGAACATGACCTTCCTCTTTGACATCGTCTGTTTGAATTTTCTCAGTTCCTCGCAATAAACAGCCGTACCTTTAGGCAGGAATTCCTCCAACAAAATTCCTTTCCTGAACCAAAGGCCAATTAGCATGACCTTCCTCGTTGACATCGTCTGTTTGAATTTTTTCCTTGCCTCGCAATAAACAGCCGTGCCTTTAGGCAGGATTTTCTCCAACAAAATTCCTTTCCTGAACCAAAGGCCAATGAGCATGACCTTCCTCTTTGACATCGTCTTTTTGAATTTTCTCAGTTCCTCGCAATAAACAGGCGTGCCTTTTGGCAGGAATTTCTCTAACAAAATTCCTTTCCTGAACCAAAGGCCAGCAAACATGACTTTCCTCTTTGACATCGTCTGCTTGAATTTTCTCAGTGCCTCGCAATAAACCGCCGTGCCTTTAGGCAGGAATTCCTCCAACAAAATTCCTTTCCTGAACCAAAGGCCAGGGAACATGACCTTCCTCTTTGACATCGTCTGCTTGAATTTTCTCAGTGCCTCGCAATAAACAGCCGTGCCTTTAGGCAAGAATTCCTCGAACAAAATTCCTTTCCTGAACCAAAGGCCAATGAGCATGACCTTCCTCGTTGACATCGTGTGCTTGAATTTTCTCAGTTCCTCGCAATAAACAGCCGTGCCTTTAGGCAGGAATTCCTCCAACAAAGTTCCTTTCCTGAACCAAAGGCCAGTGAGCATGACCTTCCTCGTTGACATCGTATGTACAATCTAAACAAAACAACTTCCGTTTTTGCACGATACTCAATGAGACATTATTTAAAACCACCAACTTGCTAAAATCTGAAATTTACAATTAAAAGACATAATAATATCGTAGTTTAAAACCATAAGACTTTTCGAGCTCGCTACGAGCTCATCCTCAAATGGGAGACTACAAAATAATGGAACAGGTGCTTAAATATCATATTCTCCGTAACATGATTGAAAGATGCGCGACAAATATGCGTGTAAACAATCAATGAAAACTACAAAAATGTTCTAGTGTGAGTTGTCACTTGAGTTCGAATGGTTACTCAAGAAAGCTGGTATCCACGAGTCTGGGATACGGCAAGGGGTTTCTTTATTACAACAGGACAGGCCATATTCACGGATAAATAAACTTTCCGCAAAAAGTGTAGTGAATTTCATATTCGCAGTGATGAGAACACAAGACTCTATCCAAATTGGTACTTCAGTTCCTTTCGAAGTCAGTCCGGATTGTGCCGTTGTTTGCGCACCCCTTTTGACATTGTATCTATGTTCCTCAGTTCTGATTCCCAATGTGCGTAATGTCGATGCTATGTAGACTTTGTCTTCTAGAGACGAATATGTAGCCTTTAGAGGTATACGATATACCCCAAAGTTATGGTCATTATTCGTTATAGGATCTTTTTCATTCCTGACCATGGATAGGATATTCCTTGTCCTAATTCCAAAGCATACGTTGTTGTGTCGGCAGTGATTCTTTAAGACGTTAAAAGTATTGGGGACACAGTCCATGGAACCCATAAATATATTTCCAATGGGTTCTCTATGTAAAGTCGTGGCTACTTGCATTCTAACCTTATATAGAATCTTGTTGACGATATTACTCGAATAGCCTTGGGTCAAAGCAATTTCGTTAATTTTATTAAATTCTTGCTGGCGAAGAGCGGCAGAAGAGGAATGTGAAAAAGCTTGTTGTAAGAGGAAATACAGAGCTGAAAGTACAGGTTTTCCTGACATTTTCTGTTTGAATTTTTTCAGTGCCTCGCAATAAACAGCCGTGCCTTTAGGCAGGAATTCTTTCGACAAACTTCCTTTCCTGAACCAAAGGCCAATGAACATGACCTTTCTCGTCGGCATCGTCTGTTTGAACTCGCAATAAATAGCCGTGCCTTTAGGCAGGAATTCCTCCAACAAAATTTATTTCCTGAACCAAAGGCCAATGTGCATGACCGCTTGAATTTTCTCAGTGCCTCGCAATAAACAGCCGTGCCTTTAGGCAGGAATTCCTCCAACAAAATTCCTTTCTTGAACCAAAGGCCACTGACCATGACCTTCCTCGACATCGTCTGTTTGAATTTTCTCAGGAAAGGAAGTTTGTCGAAAGAATTCTTGCCTGTCTTCAGGGAGGAATTCTTTCGACAAACTTCCTTTCCTGAACCAGAGGTCAGTGAACAAGACCTTCCTCGTTGGCATAGTCTTTTTGAACTCGCAATAAACAGCCGTGCCTTTAGGCAGGAATTCCTCCAACAAAGTTCCTTTCCTGAACCAAAGGCCAATGAGCATGACCGCTTGAATTTTCTCAGTGCCTCGCAATAAACAGCCGTGCCTTTAGGCAGGAATTCCTCCAACAAAATTCCTTTCTAGAACCAAAGGCCACTGAACATGACCTTCCTCGTTGGCTTCGTCTCTTTGAACTCGCAATAAACAGCCGTGCCATTAGGCAGGAATTCCTCCAACAAAATTTCTTTCCTGAACCAAAGGCCAATGAGCCTGGCCGCTTGAATTTTCTCAGTACCTCGCAATAAACAGCCGTGCCATTAGGCAGGAATTCCTCCAACAAAATTTCTTTCCTGAACCAAAGGCCAATGAGCCTGGCCGCTTGAATTTTCTCAGTGCCTCGCAATAAACAGCCGTGCCTTTAGGCAGGAATTCCTCCAACAAAATTCCTTTCTTGAACCAAAGGCCACTGACCATGACCTTCCTCGACATCGTGTGTTTGAATTTTCTCAGGAAAGGAAGTTTGTCGAAAGAATTCTTGCCTGTCTTCAGGCAGGAATTCTTTCGACAAACTTCCTTTCCTGAACCAAAGGTCAGTGAACATGACCTTCCTCGTTGGCATAGTCTTTTTGAACTCGCAATAAACAGCCGTGCCTTTAGGCAGGAATTCCTCCAACAAAATTTCTTTCTTGAACCAAAGTTCACTGAACATGACCTTCCTCGTTGGCTTCGTCTCTTTGAACTCGCAATAAACAGCCGTGCCATTAGGCAGGAATTCCTCCAACAAAATTTCTTTCCTGAACCAAAGGCCAATGAGCCTGGCCGCTTGAATTTTCTCAGTACCTCGCAATAAACAGCCGTGCCTTTAGGCAGGAATTCCTCCAACAAAATTTCTTTCTGGAACCAAAGTTCACTGAACATGACCTTCCTCGACATCGTCTGTTTGAATTTTCTCAGTGCCTCGCAATAAACAGCAGTGCCTTTAGGCAGGAATTCCTCCAACAAAGTTCCTTTCCTGAACCAAAGGCCAATGAGCATGACCTTCCTCGTTGACATCGTCTGTTTGAATTTTGTGGCCGTAAGCGCATAAATTCTGATAAGCTACCAACTGAATTGCGAATGCTACTACTTAAGTTTGCGGAGTTGTCTTCCTCTATATATACGTCGTTTGCGAACGATGTCATTTACGGGCCGCGGATGCCTAGTTGTCAACGTTCGTGACTGCCACGGAGAAATCTCAGGTTCAATTCCAGGCAGGTACGAACTCTCGAACCTCTAAATATCCGCCGTGCGTCGGATGGGCACGTTAAGCCGTCGGATTCCAAGTAATGATCCCCCGGGGTCCAACGGCTTAAATAAGGACCTCTTCCTCCCACTTTCTACCTCGCTTCTGTGTGACTTTCCCATCGGGCACTCTAGCTCAAGTCTCCTAGCTTCCTATTTTTAAGGGTTGTTTAAGACCTGTGGTCAGACACTCCCCTTCCTAAAATCCTCTAATATGATCTGATTTGATATCATTTACCGCATGGGTGTGGTGGCATGTAATGGAAATGGTAGAGCCCTTCCCAGGTTTTTTGGCATCTCGGTGTATATTGAGTACGACACGAAATCTATGTTCTGAGTACGTGGTGTTATATGCTATGTGAACAGAGATATTAATCAAATAAGCCTTGTTGTAGAGAATGTGCCTTGTCGTTGTTCAGTTGGGAGAACTGTCAAACGTTTCTTGTTGTAGAGATGTTAGTTAAACGTTTCTTGTTTAGTAAAAGACTGAAAGGATAATAATGAGCGGATTTGAATTTTGAAGGTACAATCTCATAACTTACCCTGGCCGTTATATTGAAAAGTGGTTGCTTAAAGATTTCCGTGGTTGCTTAAGATTTTAGCTGTTACGAACGAACAACTTAAAATAATTAAAGTTAGTAAAGTAATGTGTACACGCTTCAAGTTAAAGCATAAATGTAAAATAATTCTACAGTCAGTAAAGCCGTATATCTGCAACTCCTTTTGAAGGCAAATTCAGTAGCTATCTCGAACTTTAGGGAGAGCTGAAGCGGTGTCCAAGCAGTTGATGGGAAATAACGTTAAAGAACAGCAGATTATCTCTGTCATGCAAACAAGGGGTGACAGCTTATAGAATGTAATGTAGTGAAACTGAAGATTGTAAATTACATAACAGCAAATATTTATAAGCTACTTTGCTGTAGGGAAATACGAATGCTGAAATATTAGCTGTAGAATACTTCCTATCAGGACGTAGATAACGTAGTACTGCGGTGACTTATGATTCAAATCGGCAAAGTTGCAGCTATAAGGCTTGCCGGTGTAGTTCAGTTGGGAAAATAGCCGCCTCCGGAGTAGGAAGACGTGGCTTTGAATTCAACCAACTGAAGAAAGGTTTTATGCCTTATAATCTTCAACCTTTTAGAAACGTAGTGTCTCCAAAAATTACCTAAAATAAACAAGGTTGCACCTAGATCATATCGGCATTATGTGATAGCCGCCCCGGTGGCGCAGTGGTCTAAGCGATGGCCTCTGATTATTCGTCCGAAAGGGGTCCGGGTTCGAATCCCGGTAAGGCATGGATGTTGTGTTTGTCTTACGGCACTGGCTCTCTCCCTTCCCTGGAACCAGTGACCCTAAATTAGGGACCGGCGACTACTTATAGCCCATTGAGTTGCTCACGGTGGTCGTTAAACCTTCAATCAACAACAACGTTATGTGAAAATGTATGTTGATTAAAACAATGGTTTCCCCAAAGGTTAAAAATCAATGGTAATGTAGTGATATTTGAATGCACTATGCCACGCGGCTTATGCATATCACTATTGCTGCAGCAGTAATATACCTGTAGTAATGTTTGTAACCTTTCATTTGTCGACAGTGCGATTCGAACTTGCGTCTTCCTACTCCGGAGCAGCTGTTCTGTATATCGAACTACGTCGGCAGGCTTATCGCTGCTTCATTGTCGATTTGACTCATGCGTCGCCACAGTAGTGCGTCATCTACGTCTTGTCACGTGGTACATTACATCATCCTCCCACATGCGAAAGGTGGGGACACGAAATTGCAAGTTTCGGGTCAGCCGACAACCGTGCTCAAAGGACCACCTCATTGTAGAAGAATTAATTTTTATTTATTACGCGCATCGTGGGGAAGAAGCATTCCACAAATATTTCAAATCTAACGGCCAGAACAGGGGTTCCCAAACTTTTTGAAATCGCGCCGCCTTTCACATGACACATTTCCCGTGCGACGCCCCTGTACCCAAAATTTAAAAAAAATGCCCAAATTAGAGTTTGTGGTACTTTTTAAAAGAAAATAGTCATTTACATTAATAGCTTGTATTCTTTTGAATGTAAAAATAAAAAAAAATAAAAATTACAAAACTGAATAAGAAGAAATTGATGATATAGGCATATTTTCAGAATGTTAACACTCTTTATTTGGCTTTCACATTTTTACAGTAATTTTAGAAACTACATGGCAGGGGTATTTGCGTCTTAATGGGATGGGGGAGCTTGTTTCTCGTCTCACAACACATCGAATCTAGGGACAATGTTCGATACAGCTACGCGATCTGCTTCTCAACGTAAACTTTGCTTCTACGTATATCTGAATTTTATTACCGCCAGAGCTGAAAATCCTGCCTCGCAAAGGTAGGATGTGTCAAAAGGAAGAATTACTCTCACTGCTTTCTTACTCAATTCTGCGTACTCCTTTGCCACACTGTTCCAAAAACTGTGGCAGAGTTCCGGAAGAGAATGTCATTTTCAGTGTGGAGTCTGAAGAAATGTCAATTAACTGTTCCTGCTCAGCAGTAGTGAAGGTTGATCTGCTGTGAACGGGTCTGTTACCCGCTTCTGTTCATCTGTTTGTGGAGGAAAATATTTGTCAAATTGAACGTTGAGTTGAGATAGATGCTCCAAAATCATACATTTCAATTGCGCACTTAATAGCATCTCGTTTACTTGTATACATTTGTGCAATGTAGAAAAAGATTCAAAATCACCTGATTTCGTACTGTTCTTCCACAGAAGTAGCTTGTTTTTGAAAGCCAGAATCTTGTCGGATACCTGTATTGTGTGTGATTCTCTGCCCTGGAGGCTTACATTCAGATAATTCAGCCTCTCTAACATGCCGCACAAATTCACCAACTTGAGAATGAAGCATTCAGCACCACTATGTCTTTCTTCTGTGAGGTACAAGAAAATTTCATGGGCAAGTTTTCAAAGAGCATTATAGTCCGGAACTCAGATGAAGGGAGCGCTTTCACAAAAAGCAAAATGATGGGTTTTATTTTTTCTTTAAAATTATTTCTTACAATTCATTCTTTAAAATACGTACACTGTGCATGTTGCGTTTCATAATATATTACAAGTTTTAGTTTTTGCTTATAGTCGGACGCCCCGAACCAAGACCGGCGACGCCCTGGGGCGTCGCGACGCATATATTGGGAACCTCTGGGCCAGGAGATTAATTTTCGTTTGGGCCCAAGTACTGAATAATAGTTAGTTTAATTTGTAGTTTCTAACTATTTCCCTGTCATAAAACGTTGCTGTAAAGCACTATACCGTTTACACACTGAGGATTAACTTACCTACTAGCTTGCTTCACTGTAAAGCTTACTGGATGACGTCAGTTAAACCCTGGATAGCTTCACCTTTGTGTGCAGCTATAATCTGTGGCTTAAGTAGCAGCCGGCGTTCCAGTTCGTCGCTCCATAGGGTTCAGATCAAGGCTCTGTGCAGAGTAGTCAAGTTCGTCCATGCCCATCTCATCAAGCCATTCTTGCACGTACTTTGCATTGTAGACGTGGGCATTGTCATGATGGTAAAACAAAGGGCCTTCACCAAATTGCTTCTATAATTCTGGAAGCACATAATTGTCGAGAATGTCATTATAGGCCGCAGCGTTAAGACACCGAGGCACTGTAACTAGGGGGAGACAGCCCAAACCATGAAAGACAGCCCCAGAGAAGGATGCCTCCCCACCAAACTTCACAGTTGGCACAACACAGTCAAGCAGGCACTTGGCATCCTCCACACCCAGACTGGTCTGTTGGACTGTCAGATGGTGAAGCGTGATTCAGCACTCCAGAGAACGGGTTCCCCTGCTCCAGAATCCACTGGCGCCGAGGTTTATAGCACTACCTCCGACGTCTGTCATTGATCTTGCTGTTGTTAGGCCTGTGAGCTGCTGCTCGGCCATAAAAACCGAATCCGTTCAGCTCTCGACGAAACGTTATGGTGCTGGCCTCGCTTCCAGAGGAGTCCAGCACCTTACGCCTCGCTCGTGGTGAGTGTTGCAACAGAAGACATGCAATTTTTGTCTCACTATCCGCTTCAGCACTCGACGGTCCTCCGCTGTCATTTACATCGGCTATCAGGTCGCGATTGCGCTTTTGTTGCTCTTAGGCATTTCCAATTCGCAATGACATCATTTACAGTTGGTCGGGCAGCTGCAGAAGTGCCGAAATTTCCCGAACCGACTCTTTTCAAAAATTACTCCTATGACTATGCTCCTTTTCATGCGTTTCTACAATGTTTTTCATGCCACGTGCGTCTTTTTATTCCTTGTGCGTCTTTTTATATCTAAAAAGACGCACGACGGCCACGGCTCTGAAGAATATGGGCAAATTCGCAGCTCAGAATGTGTGTCTGGATACTTTTGATCATACAGTGTACAATATTCACATATTTTGAATGGTGAAGTTCCGACACGTCGATGCAAAACGAGTTCGGCGTGAACGGTTCTTTTTTTTTTTTTTTTTTTTGATTGAAGGTTTAACGACCACCGTGAGCAACTCAATGGGCTTATAAGTAGTCGCCCGTCCCTAATTTAGGGTCACTGGTTCCAGGGAAGGGAGAGAGCCAGTGCCGTAAGACAAACACAACATCCCATCCATGCCTCACCGGGATTCGAACCCGGACCCCTTACGGACGAATGATCAGAGGCCATCGCTTAGACCACTGTGCCACCGGGGCGGCCGTGAGCGGTTCATTTGTGTTCATTTGGCGTAGGTTTGAAAATGGAAGACAATAAGGTTCATTTTCATCGTTTAATGCTGTTTTCAAAGGTGAAAACGCTATGAAAACAAACAAAAAAAGGTATGTGCTGCATTTAGTGAGGATGGTTGTAAGCGTTCGAATGTGTCAGTATTGATTTGCAAAGTTTCATCGTTGAGGTTACTCATTCACCGATGAACCACGCTTTAGAAGACCCCTTTGGAACTGGGAAAGACAAATTCAAGGTTTTAATCAAAAGCAACCCACACAATTCAATCTGAGCAGACTATACAGACATCCAACTGCACCGTGACGTTGCATTCGGCAAGACTTGGATATGTGAATCACGTTGATGTTTGGGTACTGCATGATTTGCGTTAAAAAAGTGTTCTCGGCGTCATATCTATAGTTGTGATTCGATGCTCAAACGAAGGGAAACTACCCATTTCTGAAACAAATGGTAACGGGTAATGAGAAATGGGTTGTTTAGACTAACGTGGAGCGGAAAAGATTGTATATCAAGCGAGATGAGCCGCCATTAACCACTCCAAAGGCCCCTTTGCATTCCGAGAAGGTATCTGAGTAGTGGGTCTGGAAGAGACTATTATATTACGATAAGACTATTCACAGACATACCAGCTACAGACCGCACTTTATGACAGACTCCCAGAAATGATCCTCAAAAAAGGCGTCGTCGTCTTCCATCAGGACTTCATGTTTCTTTATTCACCAGAAAAGATTTGCTGTATCTTGACTGGGATCTTCTGTCTCGCCTCACCTCACCCGACCTTACGCTTTCAGATTTCAGTTTATTCCGATCTCTACAAAACTCTCTCAGCAGAATTTTTTTTTATTTTGGAGGCCTGCAAAATTCGTTTTGACCAGTTCTTTATCCAAAAACCTGTAAAGTTCTAGGTGGATGGAATCAAGGCCATCTCGAAGTGCAAGGCCATGACATTCAAGAGATGAATTCCCTCCGTTTGTGACGCCACACTCCTGTGACACGACCTGATACGTCGGTGTCGTGTTTCACGTCACGCTCGACAGCGTTAGAAACTATTCCGAAGCCTTGGTTTCCGTGTGACGTCACTAAAAAAGCGAACTCCTCTCTCTAATGTCATGGCTTCGTATTTACTAGACGGCATTCATGGAATCCTTAAGCTACGTGATAGAGATCGTAGCTTGAGGAAATTGGAATCCCAAAGCTACGCGATGAATAGCAACAGGTAATGGAGAATAACTGCACCTACATTACTAATTAAAGTGACAATAGTATTAAAAGCTTTGCCTCTCACTATTGCCTAGAAATACGAAAAGGCTTTTTACACAACCCAATAATTCTACATGATTCTGAGGATATTTTCAGAGAGCTACACTCTTTGTGTGTACGTATTCAATTTTTATTGAGCCATTTGCGGTTTTAAGACAGTACAGTAATGAAAGAATGACCACAAGTGGAAAGTAGCAAGACTTTTGATGGGGTTCTTGGCTTGGTTACTCCGAGGTTTGTGTTTGTTTGTCTCTGGGTATAACGACCACCGTTAAACCCTCAGACACCAACTATAAGTAGTCGGCAGTCCCTAATTTAGGTCCGCTGGTTCCAGGGAAGGGAAAGTGCCAGTGCCGTAAGACAAACACAACATCCATGCCTCGTCTGGATTCGAACCTGACCGTATCTCAGACGAATGGTCAGAAGACAGCGCTTAGACCACTGAGCTACCGGTGCTGCCATGGCTTGTGTAATAACATAAAGATATGATATTCGAACAGAATTTTCGGTGAACATCATCCGTAATGTCACAGATGATTTGTACGATCGCCTGGTGGGTATGTCCAGGACCGGAGCTATCTTTACATATCTGAAGGGGCGAGCCTTGAAATTACACCCTTTCGAGTACAAAAGTTTTTCTTTCCGCTCAAATAATACCCAATTTTTACTTTCTCATGCGTCCATTACAGAAAAGTGTTATGATCATTCAAAAATCGCACTTCCGGTTTTTGGCATAACTTTACTAAACATGTTAAATCTATAAATACCCAAGATCCAACGGTTGTAAATACCAAGTAAAAGGTAAAATTGATGTGAACACCGACAACACAGCAAGCCGAAGAAATGCAGAATGAAAACCGAACCAGCACAGAGCGATTGAGTATCAGGTAGCGAATATAACATTAGGAAGATGCTTTCTGGGTAGAGCTTGAGAAATTTCGTTCAAGATTAAACGCATGATTACTAATTAGCTCTTCATTTGTACCACATATTCGGAAAGGTCACAGAGGTTAGGTATATCCGGATGTTATTTTATATGACTCTCAGAGTTTAGAAGAATTCCTTTTGTGCATATGAGTGGTCCATACTTCACAAAGAAGGTTACCCTGTACCGTAGTTAGCTGCGCGAAAAACTGTATGCGGAAATACTGGAGTGTATAACTTTCCTTTTGAGTTACAATTTTTAGTAAATTTATTCACACATTGTGAATTTCTATTTTTTGTGCCCCTCAGAGCATGAATTTACGCCCCTGCTATGACACATTTTTGGAGATCAACTCCTTCCCCGGTAGATACACATAAGCACACCGTTCAGGAAACTTCACCATTCATATCTTTGTGTTATCATTGAATTTGCAGCACATTTTTATAGCATTTTGCAAAGGAATAAAGAGAACGTTAAGATAGAACTTGGCCGCTAATATCGTACTGCTCTTATTGAAATCCCCACTCACTTAAAGAGATTTGCATAAATGCAAAAGGATGACATTTTGAGTGAGCTTTCCCAGGAATACGAAGTGTGCTTTTATTATTGTCTGGTGTCTCTCAAGGATTTCATGAAGTTGAATTTAAAACAGAGTTAACATTATCACTAACGTTTTTGTCACTACTGTCTCCCTGCAAGCTTTCTGAAAAGTTTGTGCAATGACACAAAAAGGATATGTAGAGTGAAATTTTAAATGTGTACTGCGCTTGCTGTTATTTCAAGACGAATCAGCTCTCTCGGGTGTTCGTGTAAGGCTAAAGTCGCTTTTTAACGAACTTTACCTAATACTGTTCCTACAATCACGGATGGCTGGCGTTTGTTTTGATGTTTGCGTGAAGGCAAAACGAAAGCATTGTGAACTTTTCTATAAGCATTAAATCCTCAATAGTTCTTAACTTCTGAGAAGTTCGAAGGCAGACTTTTAAGCGTAATTTTCATAATCATCGGTCATTATCTCTTTTTAGTCTCGATTAAGTGTAACAGTTCTCTTTAACAGTATTAACAGCTCACCACAGTATGGAGAACTGCGGGAGACTGGGTATGAATAGAACTGCGTATTTTCGAAATTCCAAAATGGCGGTAGAGAAGTTAACAGGCAGAAGTCTCGAATGAGGAGGCATTCGAGATAATTGTTTGTACTCAAATAACACAATGGCACTCACCTTGAAATTATATACATTATATTCACGTAGAATACGAAAGTAATATTTTACTGAATATTATATAGGTGAAAACATGAACAAGAAAGCTCTTAAAACTATTACATACGCCGTGTTGAACATTGTTTGCTCTAAAGTAAAAACCCAAACTTTCTTTTCAGTCCAGAGCCGAATCCACTGCTTTTCTATCTCAAATACATTAGTCATAGCACTCACATGCGAAAGAGTTTACACAATTCAGCCCTGCTTCCAGTCGTAGAAGCTAATTACTCAAAATTACACTCAGCGACAGGAAGCTTCCTGGCATCGCAGCAAGCAACTACACAGTTTCTTTTGCAGACGAGAACGTTCTCTCTTTCATGTACGCATGAGTCTAGAGTCGCACTGGCTCTGATGGCAGAATCTATATTGGAACAGTCGTTCGTATTTCCCACTTAGTCGGGGTGGCATCCACCTTTCAACAGTCACTCTCTTCTGTTTCTCTCTTCTTCGTGTTGAAAACTGGCGTTAATTTAAAACCTGCAACTATAATGTGACGTTTTCCTACCCGAAACTAAACGTGATTTTCATAGACTACAAGTTAATGTAATTGTATCTTTTAGTGTTCATGCTGAGTTTTTTTATGTTACCAGGTAGATAAAAGGGCAGTTGTGAAATTTTATATTTCATATTTATTTGCGTCAGCTCTAAAAATTCTAGCCTGAAAGCTTCAATATGTTCTTAAATGTTTCATTTAAATTTCATTTTTTACTTAAGTGTTGTTTCTATTACTTACTCCCGTAGTGGAAAGGAAGTCAGCACAGGCCTTGATTGATGTTCTAGAAAAGGAAGCAGCGGACTTTGAGCGCTTTTGCACCATCCAGTTCCAACAGAATGAAACCAGTTGACCAGTTGCAGAAAAGCTGTCATCCATCCGAAGTTATAACGAGGATATGTACAGTTTATTTTCATACTTTGGCACCGGACTGCTTCTGCGAGCATGTTTCAAACTCAACATTCAACTGTTCTGCTTTTCTCATTTATTTACAGTGCGTACATATGTTTCGCCTGTGTTAAAAACGAAGAGTGTAAAATGTTACCGAATATTGTCCCTTTGATGGTATAAGATCGTGACTGGACTTGACATTTCGTAAATATTACCAAACTTTTCCCCTGAAAACTAGACATGATTCTTAGCTTGCTGCGATATTTAAGTACGTAGATTTCATGGGCCTTAGAACTCAAAAACTTCAATGTAAGTCAAACGTCACAACTCATCAGTTGCTTGTCCTATCGTGTTGAATGGTCTCATAAGTCTCGGGTTTTTTCTATCCAATAAGAGGGATGACATCTCTTTGAACACTTTTCAGTTGGTTGCTGTTCACTGTCAAATTGTGCTGCTTTGCAAGGACATTTAAATGTTTCATAAGAACCTAAAAACACTCATTTTGAACAGTTGGACTTGAAAGACACCTTCTATCAGTTTTCCTATGTCTCTCTCTCTCTCTCTCTCTCTCTCTCTCTCTCTCTCTCTCTCTTTCTCTCTCTCTCTCACACACACACACATACAATCTACAGAAGTACTTTAATCTATCTATCTACCATGTCTCAATTTCAAGCTCTCTGAAAACTTTTTCTGCTTCTAAAATTAATTCGCAAGAATTTCACAACGTATGAATTAGAGTTTTAAGAAACATTGAACTAATAATATTGCCTATGTATACACATATATATATATGGTATCATAAAATAGGTTAACTGAGTCATTATTCAGACTTATATCCAAACCAAGCATATTTAAGAGTCGCTTTGGAGTTCAGACATACTACGGGATAATGACGTCGTTGGTTTTCTACATAAAAACATTTATTCCGTTTCTGTCGATTTCCTAACCTTCAAATATGAAGGAAAAGCTGATTTTCAGGGACTTCACTGCATTTGCATTCTACGTAAGAAATAAGACTTGGGTAAAGAAATTTTCTTCTAATGGATTCTCTTGAAATGTAATGGAATTACTTGGTCTACTGAGGACCAGAGTGCCTTTAAAGAGAAATACTTTAATTCACATGGTGCCACTTGGCAAAATTCGACTGCAAACAGGTGAATGGAATTATATGGGAAGCAAGAGAATTAGGGCACTGACTACCAAAACTCTTTTCAGCCATACCTGTGGTATCAAATTAAACAGTAACTCATGTCTTTCAGAAATAGCCATTTTTCTTTAAAACTTCACCTTCTTACAAGAACTTTAGCTATCTATGAATTTTAGTTTAAAAATAATTTTGTGGATTAGAACTTATGGAGAACGAACCAGCAGCATTCCATTCATTGACGGAATTTTCAGGTGGAAAAGATTTTCTGTATACCCTTTCTGGAAACTTACTTTAATAAATAAATTAAAAATTCTAGCTAAAATTCAAATCAAGAAGTTGGTCTTTCAAGCTCTCACTCCAAAGAATTGTGATATCACTTCTGAAAATCCTAATTTTAAGAAAAATGAATTTAAGCGGGAGAGAGAAAGAAGTGATATTTATAAGATATTTTACACCTGAAAATCCCGTCAATCAATGGAACGTATTCAGGAAAATTTGATTCGGTTTCCAGGAGTTCTAGTGCGCAAAATTATATATAGAGAAATTTAGATATTTAAAAAAATCTAAATATTTCAAGAAATTTAGATAGCTAAATTTCTTGTAAAAAGCGATAAACCTGTGAGACAGATCAGCATTAAAGTAAAAAGTATTAAATTCTGACACTAGTCCTCCCTCAAAACTATGCCGCTGTCATCACAAAGGAAGATGCAGGAAAAGAAATCGTGATGTACAACGGAAAGAAGTAGAGAGAGAGAGAGAGAATGCAATAAAATAATGGTGAGCATTTGTTTGCTGCGGGAAATTCAGGGTCAAGTTCTTTCCTGGTCGAACTCACGCAATTTCTGGCTAGGGACCTAAACTGGGGCACTATAGTGACAAACAGTCATTGACTTTCTATAACTGGAGCACTAAGTCAGAAGGATACGGAAGTATTCGGAACTTTCTTCAAATAGAACTTTCTACAAGTTCAAGGAGTTTAAAAACTTCCTCCAACTGGAGCGCTAAAAGGACAAAACAGATTTGTGTGAAGTGTCAGGGACTTTCTCCAACTGAAGGGCTCAAGTGATAGAAGAATTAGGCGAACGTCAAGGAATTTTTCAACTGGAATACTAAAGGAACAGACAGTAAGTATTATGAGAGTGTTGAAAATTTTCTTCAGCTTGATATTAAAGTGACAGAGTGTTAGTTTTCGTGAAAGACTTTTGCAGCTGGAGAACTACAGGGACGAGTGGATTAGTGGAGGATGCCTGGTACTTTTTTCAACTGGAACACTAAAAAAGTCAAGAATTAGGACAGCGTTAAGAACGTCCTTCATTCGGAGCACTAAGGTGATAGAAAGATTAAGAAAGTGTTTAGAACGTTCTGTCAACGCGACACCGAAGAAAGAGGTATTATTAGAGCTTAAAGAATTTTCATCCATTTAAGCTGGTAAGGTACAAGGGTCGTGCTTCAAAGAATTGCTCCAACCGAATACACAAAGAACAGGTATTAAAGCAGCCTCAAGGGCTTCTTGTAAGTGAAGCAATCAATGGATCAAATATTAGGAAAGTTTCAAGGACTTTCTCTAACTGGAGCACTAGAAAGAGAGGGGGCAGCCCCGGTGGCGCAGTGCATTCGTCCAAGGTGAGTCCGGGTTCGAATCCCGTTGAAGATGGGCGTTGTGTTTGTCTTACTGCACTGGCTCTCTGTCTTCCCTGGAACCAGTGGCTCTAAATTAGAAACAGGCGACTGCTTATAGCCCATTGAGTTGTTCTCAGTTGTCGATAAACCTTCAGATCAAAAAAAAAAAAAAGACAGAGGGATTAGAAGTGTTTTCGGGACTTTTTATGCATGGAGAAATAATGGAACAGAAGTTATTAATAAAGCGTTGATGATTTTCTTTAAGTAGAGCCCTAAAGAGTCACAAATAAGTAAGTAGCTTTCTCCTTACGTAAATCGCCGTACGCAAAAAAAATTAAAGGATAGCATAAAGCGCTTCGACCCATTTAATCATTACGATATTGGCAAAAGCTGAACGCGGGTTATTAATAACTATGTGTATGATGTTGCATAAAAAGCTACTCCAGAGCCACTAACACAATAAAAAAACTGACGCAACATGATTGAAGTTTATTTAGACATTCTCGCTAAGTCTTTGACATTCTAAATATAAAATGTGCTTTAGATAACGGAGTATCTTAGAGAGACAACCGATTTCTGCTTGTTTGTCATTAATTATCGTACTACTTGAGCTAACCGTGTAGCTAACGTCCATATGCTGGTTTTGTTATTAATCCCTAATATGCATATGTGGCTTCCTTGACCGAACGCCCACTAAGTAAGAGATTGTAGGATACCCGCAATATAAAGCTAAGCAGGAGTACAAGAATCGCACTTTTCTTTTTCGATAAATATTTTCAAAGATTTAGTCCTATGGCCTTTCGTATCAAGAGTGTTTCCCTGGATTGCTGATGATTCTCGTTCGTTTATCCATTCGTTTGTGGAACGAAATGCAGGGTGTCCGAGAATTATTGGACACAAATAAAAAAAAAACTATGAGCATTGTCTGTTTTTCTATGTCCCGTATTACTAACACGGTTTCCATATTTTTGTTTTGCAGAATTGTTTTTTCCGAAATCCGATAGATGGCGCTAGGTGTGGCGTGATGAGGAATTTATGAGAAATGCGCAATCAGTAGTCATGTCATCCGTACAGCAGAAGGTTATGTGTGTGTTATGGTTTGCGGAATTAAAGTCTGTCATGAAAGTTAAAAGACGGTACCGTTTAAAGTATGGTTGTAATCCTCCGTAAGCGGTGAATGAAACAGTTAAAAGAAACTGGCAATGTGGAACATCGTGGAGGAGCCGGTAGGCCTAGTGTCAGCGGTGAGACGGTTGACCAAGTTATGAAAGTTTCTGAAGAAGCCCCAGGAAATCCGTTCGTAAAGCAAGCAGAGAACTGTGCATTCCGAAATCAACAGTTCACGATATCTTGCACAAGAAATTAAAGTCCCATGCTTATAAAATTCAAATAGTGCAAAAGATGCATTTACATGATCACACTCTGCGATACGATTTTGCTGTGGATATGCTGAATCGAGTGGAAAACGACGAAAACTTTCTCAGTACTGTAATTTTTAGTGATGAATCCACATTTCATGTATCAGGTATTGTTTGACTTCGTAAACTATGTTTTGTTTGGATATGGGGCAGTGAACCGCCTCATGCTGCTATTGAACTGGAACGTGATTCTCCAAAAGTTAAAGTGTGGTGCGCCCTTTAAAAAAGAGAAGTGATTGGCTCTTTCTTCTGCGAAAAAACCATAAATGGTGACATTTACTTGGATATGCTAGAAAATTTCCTTATACCCCAGATCAAAAGATATGACGTCGTTTTCCAACAAGACGGCGCATCTCCGCATTGGTCAATGTGTGTGCGTAAGTGCCTAAATGAGCATTTCCCCAACAGATGGATTGGGCGTGGTGGTCCCATTCTGTAGCCTCCTCGCTCTCCAGATCTAACTTCATTGGATTATTTCATGTGGGGTTATGTGAAGGATCATGTCTATCAGACGCCTTGTACTGATTTGCAGGAACGGAAGCAGCGTATCACAGCTGCTATTAATTCCATAACTCCTCAGAAGCTTGGCAATACATGGCATGAAATCGAGTATCGCTTGAACGTACTACTAGCAACCAAGAGATCTCAGATCAAAATTTATTAACTTGTGTAGTTACATTGTAAGTTAGTACAGTCAGTTTCTTTCTATCTGTTTAATGTTTTGTTTTATATAATTTTGTAATGTGTCCAATAATTCTCGGACACCCTGTATATTGATTCAGGCTTCTCTGAATCCTTCGCTGGTGGTGCTTTCCGAGAGTATTAAAATTATGTGAAACATTACAACAAGCAATGAAAATGAAGTGGTCATGTGCGAAAATATTCGCATGATATGTCTTAGGGAAACTGTATAAAATGAATCCACAGACAAGTCGCCAGTCTACTTGTTGAAAGATCTTCAGACAATATCCTGTGTAACAGTTTAATATTTAATCGAAATTGATCTATGCTGGTTTCAGACAAGTAATGTGTGTGCGTGTGTGTGTGTGTGTTAAGGAATTTTTGTAGAATTTAACCAGTATGCACTATAATTATGATGATTTTTTTCTTGAATTCGATTAATTTTTTCACTAATGTTGGTTTCCAAAACCAAGGTCTTATACACTGTAGCTTATACCATGCCAGGTATAAGAAAAAATATAAAGATACACCTTGCTGTATGCAGCGGTGAATTTGTTTAATGACGAAATATTTTATCTTTCGTCATTTAACAAAAATTCTTTGAAAAATATTTATTCATGAATAAGTCAAAATCTTGCAGAAATAATTAGGAATTCTAGTAAAATCACGAAAGATCTATTGAAGTCCGGTAAAAAGTTCAGCTCAACGTGCTCATGATGATCATGAGCATATGTAGAGGATTTTAGGAAGGGAGTGTCTGACCCCAGGTCTTAAACAACCCATAGAAATAGGAAGCTAGGAATTTGGGCTAGAGTGTCCGATAGGAAAGTGACACGGAAGCGAAGTAGAAAGGGGGAGGAAGACGCCCTTATTTATTACCGGGGTGCCAGTACCCGGGGTCCGACGGCATAACGTGCCCATCCGACGCACGGCGGATATTTAGTGGATCGAGCGTTCGTACCTGCCACGGATCAAACCTGAGGTCCTTTCCGCGGCAGTCACGAACGTTGCCCACTAGGCCACCCGCGGCCTTCAACGTGCTCAAATTTCACCGAAATTTATATATAGTAATTCTTAAATTAGGTGTGTCGTTGAAATCTTTAAGACGCGCTAAAATTTATTTTATTGTTATCTCCAAAGCAGTTTTTTTTTTCAACTTCTGTTCAAAATTCCGAAAAACAGTCATCAGATATGTTTGATAACTGAGCAGTATCTTTCAGGTGTCACTGACTGAGCTAACCCAATTGACAAATTTGAACAGAGCTTTGTATCTACGAGGAGCCATTGTAAAAGAAAATGTAATGAGATTTTCTGTGTAATAAAAGTATTTGAAGAATTACGATGGCTGATCTACAAGTAATGATTACCTTCGGCGGTGGATTAGGGAAATGCAAATTAGTGATTTCTAATGCTGTTACACTCACTTGATTAGATGACGCCAGGGGTGGATTGGCCCACTCGAGAAATGGCCCACTTTCTCGCATTCTTTTCGTCTGGAATTTTTGGAACGAACGGGTAATTATTCTAGTACTTACGAATAGCAATCGTTAATTTTATTTGAGTTTTATTTCTGTCTGAAAATATATTAACTTGACCTCCCCCTATCAATCGGGCCAACAAAAAAAAGAAAGAAATTCCCTTCTACATGGGAGCCTGGGAGCCCATATAGGGGGCATTTTGCCTCCCCTGGCCTTCAGACCATGTCATTTCTGTTCTTGTTAGGTACTACGGAGATTTTTGCTATAACCCTAATTCTAATTGCTAATTTTTCTGTAGAACTTCTGCATGCGTGCGTATGCAGTAGAAATTGAAAAAAACTTTGGGAATTTCCAGTAGAAAAAGCGAAAACTTGCAGTAGAAAGAATTAAGGAAATTTCCTATTGCATGGTGGAGGAGAACAGGGTACATATGTACACTCTAGAATAATATGAAAGGCGAAGAAACGAAAAATATATCATCCTCTCTGCATCAGCTATTAATAGCTTAACAAAGGTCTCCCGAAATCTTTCCCAAAAATTTGTCTTGATGGTATTTTTTCCTTCTTGATGTGCAATGAATAATCTCTGGGGTTTTCACGGCGCGTACGAACAAAGGGATCAAAAGAACGAGAAAGAAATTTTCTCATTGTCATAACAGGCTGCCTAATTTCATTTATCCATGTTTTTTATGTATTTTTCGGGTCTTAAGGTTTCCAATTAAATTTAGAGTATGTGCTGATAATTTGATAAAAAAGGTTTGATAACAAGCAGGCAAAGTTGAAATTTGCATACGTGTTTATGGGTGTAGGAGAACTAGCCACGGAATAAATGGCCACCCGGAAAAC
Source organism: Macrothele yani (assembly GCA_039090855.1). Lineage (NCBI taxonomy): Eukaryota > Metazoa > Arthropoda > Arachnida > Araneae > Macrothelidae > Macrothele > Macrothele yani. The sequence continues at coordinate 123,787,293 of CM077003.1, read as the reverse complement.
TCGTCAAAAACATTTTAAGGGGCCGTATAAAAATTGCGTTTTGGACCGCTTTGTAGCCACGTCCCCAGAGGTTGGTTGTCTGACTCACATAAACTTTTCGTATTTTCTTAATTGCGATATGTAATGTAATTCTTTATCAAAAATGTGTATAACCTACAACCAACAAAATAATTTCAGGGTTTAGAAACTACAGTTTCCGCAAGTTCTCTGCGGGCATGTGGAAACCCATGAAATCTGATCCGACCCGGAGATTTTCAGCATTTACAAACTACAACTCTGCAAATTCTCTACTGGCATGTGCTCCCACAGGACACTTGTCGGGGGAAGGGAGTTAATTCCGAAAATATAAAGAATTTCTGGTCCGATCCAGAGATTTTCAGAGTTTACAAAATGCAACTCCGCAAAATTTCTTTGGGGATCTGCTACCGCAGGAGACTTGTGTGTAGGAAGTGGCACAGCCCTGTGACCTGTTTCTTGCGTTATCACATGCCCACAGAGAATTTGTTGAGCTGTAATTTGTAAACGCTGAAAATCTCGTGGTTGGGCTTCAAATTTTTTATATAGAGAATTTGTTGAGCTGCAATTTATAAACTTTGAAATTATTTTGTTGAGTTGTAGATTATACACATTTTCTATAAGAAATTACGTTAAATATCGCAACTGAGAAAATACGAAATTACGGAAACTATTTGAGTCAGACAAGCAACCTCTGGAGACGTGGCCACGGAACAGTCAAGAACGCAATTTTTATACGGCCCCCCTTAAAAAATGTGTGGGCAGTTCTCCGCTGTCTTTGGCCCGAAAATCATGGAAATGTCTAAATTTTTTATTGAAAATGGAATATTAGGAAAGAAATGTTTTGTGAACTATAGTTGCTCATGTAGTAGAAAATATAGCTACACGATATTTGTTTATTCAGAGCAATTTTATGGCACTGAAATTGCAATGTGGCCAGTTCTCGGTACCCGGGTGTTTATATCTGTTTGCCCCTCCTGAAGACTAAGCTGTGGATGCCTATGCCCTGATATATTTATTGGCGTTTGCTCTGAAAAAATTCCGCTTATTTATGCGAGAAAAGCGCCACCTTTTCAAGCAGGCTGTTATAATTTAAATAGGCTAAAGCTAACTACAGTGTAACGTAAGTCATTGGACTTGGAGCCCAGTGTCATTAGTATTCTCTATCGTACTTTTGGAATCTCAAAGGAGAAGGGTCTATTATCATCATCTTATCCACAGACTGACACAAATCACAAAGCGATTCTCCGGCAGAGATAGCCCCAAATCCGTGTCCCACCCACGATTATCTTAAAAGAAAGGATGAACCGATACTGGTAATAAAAATATTTATTATCAGTACTGGCTCAAAATACTGGCTCATGAATCAAAACAATAGGTCGACTTCAGAAACGCTCTACTCACGGAAGCGATAGCCACCCCGTGTCGCAGTGGTCTAAGCGATGGCCTCTGATCATTCGTCCGAAAATGCTCCGAGTTTGAATCCCGGTGAGGCATGGATGTTGCTTTTGTCTTACGGCACTGGCTCTCTCTCTCTCTCTCTTCCCTGGAATCAGTGACCCTAAATTAGGGATGGGCGACTGCTTATAGCCCATTCAGTTGCTCACGGTGGTCGTTAAACCTCCAATCAAAAAAGAAAATGCGATACCAATACCATTGCGCAATAGATGGTCAGTGATCAAATAAATATGGAAATTAACTGTGTAGAAAAATTGCTGTATGGCATGTACACATTTTAGCTCTCAAAATGGTTTTCACGGTGATTTTGGTTAGAAATGGGGTCTTCAAATGATTTGTGTTCTTTTTCCTTTTTTTTTTTTTTTTTTTTTTTTTTTTTTTGTCCAAAACCAAATTTTTAAAAGAAAACTAATTATTTGGTGCAACATCTCGTTTTGCGGTCGTGGTTCGATGCTACATCTAATCCTTTCGTTTTACAATGCATTTCGTTTTCATCCTGGACCTAACAGAATTTTTTGTCATAAGGGAAATTTTAAAGTGTATATCCGTAGTTGTATTTTTGTAATGGACCGCTAGACTGAAATTTCCGACCTGGTTCAGCCGTCTCAACCCTCCTCTAGATGGCGTTGTTTGGAACATGGATTTGCATAAAAAGGCAACGTGCTGGAGAACAGATTAAGAAGCCACGAGTGGCTCAGTTGTTAGCGCAACCGCTTTCCGACCAAATGGTCGTGGGATCGATCTCAGGTAGGGTGACCACTGAATACTGCATTTCATGGCCAAGTTAAGCCGTCGTCCGGTGGTGGTGGCCTCCCGTTACCATAATAAGGTCATCTGTTCCTAACCCCCGCACTTCTTCTCCCTCTCTGGAAGTTCTGCTTGTGACGTCGTAGTCTGGCACTCCCAACTATGCCAACCGCACTTTCAACCCCCGGTGACACAGCGATTGCCATCATGTCCTTGAACAACTCCAAGAATTTATTTCTGAACTGGAAATTTGCTACACTGACTGGCGGATCAAAATTAATCCGCCAAAAAGCAGTGAGCTCTTGTTTCATGAAGTTCTTCAAGGAGTACCGAGACGTGCCATGTTTCTGGAGGCAATCCCGTGGGTTACTTCTGCTGAGTACCTGAGGATGCAAATAGATTGTTGAATTTCGTGGGTAGCTGACACCAACTACCTCCCGAATAAAGCTAGACAATGCTCTGGGCAGCTAGCTCTATTACTCCACTAAAGAAGCTTTTTGACAACACGGCACCTAGTGCTGCTGTATAAGACGGTCGCCAGACCAGTGCTCACCTACGCCGCTCCCATCTGGGTAGGTTCAAGAAAGATCCAGAGGAAGAGATTCGAAAGGGTACAGAGCCGAACAGTCCGAATGATCAGAACTCCACCACCTCGAAACCTGAGGGACAGACTTGGTGTCAAAAAGTTACGTGTTTTTCAATGAGACTCGCCAAGAAATTCTTCAAGGAAGCCGGAGTTCATCCTAATGAACTTGTTAGCGGTGCGGTTGACTATGACCCCAGTGTATTCCTTAGGCGTTCGAGAACCAGGGTGGCGGTCTTCCTGCACTCCCTTGATAGGAACAAAGGGATGGTAACACTGTTGAGTGCCGATTTTTGTGCTGATGATAGAGTGTTAAGTCCTTGTGAAATTGCCAGGTGGGTGTTAAACAGACAACCAGACAAGTGTCTTGACTAGGTTAACCCTTTTCTTACAGGTTAGTAGTGATGGTAACTACTGGAGGCGGCTGTGGCTCCTGATGGGGTTTCCTTGGGTTTTGATCCCGTCGGGGGATGGCTGTCCTTGTGGTGTCCTGGCTGCGGTGTATTTGTCCTCAACAGTGTTTCCATCTCTTGTTCCTATCATCAAGAGTGTTGCCATCCTTGTTCCTATCAGAGGAAAGGGTGCTCTGCACCCTTTCCTCTGGTCCTGTCGCCTTGGTTGCTTCGGAAGATTTGTTTTCCCCTACTTTTCTCTCATTTTCTGTTTCTCTTTTCTATTGAGTTTACTTACTCACATCTATTATCTTCTAATTACCTTAGGGAAGTTATAGACCTGTGGTCAGACACTCCCATACTAAAACTACTTATCATTTAATCAATCTGGCACTCCAACTACTCTAACCTGTCGTATCTACGCCTCTATATTCAATCTAATGTAACTTCGTTTCTCATACGCAGCACAAAAGTTCCATGGGTCATAGGTAGTTGCGTCTAAATCTTCTCTGTGGTTGTAAACCCTACGAGAAATTCCTGTATGAACAGATTCAAGTAAAAATTATTACCCGCCCGGAAACATGGTTTCGCTTGGAGGTACATGTGCTGGTTAGGTTTCTGTGGGAACGGAAAGCGCCGGCAGTGGGGATCCACAGCCAACTTCAAGATATCTATGGCCAGGGCCCCGTTTAGGTCAGCGGAGGCCCTGTGCACATCCTATGACTGGGGCCCCCTCGATTAAACTTTTCAGCCAGCAGTTGAAAATAATATCTGCTAGTAATTTTTATTTATTTTTTGCAAGCAATTTTCTAGTAGTAAAACATTAAAATACATCCCACATGCTAGTCATCTTTACAGCCAATGTGGATTGTAATAGACAACCATTCACACCACTTGTACTTCTCCGCATCCGCAAAGCTTACAGCTGCAACATTTAATTACTCTGGAATTCTTTTTTTGTTTTATATTATCATTTACAAAACAAATAACTATCCTCCCAGAGATATAATTTAAAACCTCTAGTCTACCATAAATTTAATGGAAATGATGAACCGGTGGTAGTTTAAGCTGTAAGAAGTAATCCCTCACAAAATGTTTCAGCTGACAACACACACTGTGGGATAAATTATTGCAACAGCCCATGTAAATTATTACAAGTCTTTAAATAAAGTAGTGTCCTTTGCACTTTTCCCGTATTTTCATTTATGTGAACATAAACCCTACATAATTATGAATATTGATTCACAAATCTTGTTCTCACAAAACTAATATTAATAAAAATATTTTTAGTAAATTCTACATGTTTTGCTGAAATGCTTTTCATGTACTGTATAGTATACCGTATTGCTCCGAATATAGGCTTAACCCATGATATGAGATCTCAAGGAAAAACAAACCATACTTACATGTTATTACAGGAGCGTGATTGTAAGTAACACCCCATTTTTAAACAAACCATTAAAAATATTTGAATAAAAATATTTAAAAAATACTTGATAATTTTTAAATGTTGAATTGGCAGCAGGACATTAAAAATTGGCTTTTTTCTACCTTTTGTGGCTGCAAAATCAAGAATTATACCGTCAAAACTTAAATCTGCTGTTGCATCACTTTGAAGAGCATCAATTGACTCTTCTTTTAAGCTTTATGCTTTGTTCTTTTCAGAACCTCAAACGAGCGTTCGTTTGAACAGTTGGAAATTGGTATTGGTAAAAAAATCCTGAGGCATGTGTCAACAATGGAAAAAAATATGAACTAAATTCAAGTTCCTTAATTTCCCAAGGCAAATGAGGGGATCTGTGCTCTCATTGAATGAATTGTTTCGTCAGAATTCGAAACTGAAGGAACTCTTCAGCAAAGACCATATCAAATCATATGTAGAGGATTTTAGGAAGGGAGTGTCTGACCCCAGGTCTTAAACAACCCTTAGAAATAGGAAGCTAGGAGATTTGGGCTAGAGTGCCTGATAGGAAAGTCACACTGAAGTGAGGTAGAAAGGGGCAGGAAGACGCCCTTATTTATTACCGAGGGGCCAATACCCTGGGTCTGACAGCTTAACGTGCCTATTCGACGCACAGCGGATATTTAGTGGTTCAAACGTTCGTACCTGCCTGGGATCGAACCCGAGGTCTTCTCCAAGGCAGTCACGAACGCTGACCACTAGGCCATCCGCAGCCCACTCTTCAGCAAAGTCTTCTTCGAGTTCATTTGAATACTGCTTTTGCAACTATTCAGCTGCTTCCATCACATCACTTAGATCATTCTTGTAGACAAATCCAAATATAGAGTCCAATTCCTCATATGACTTCTTTCTGGTTTGCAACTGTGAAACAAGATTATCACATATTACCTACAACGTTTGAGTGATGAAGGAATCTCGATTATTAAAAAAAACGTCTTGAGTCGATGAATCATCTAGAAGTCGATTCTTGGGTATTTTCTTCCTTTTTGAGGATTCATAATCCATTTCTCTCCCTAACAACTGGTTGGATTCTTTCTCGAACAGTTAGAAATTTTTTCTCACGAAATTCAGGATGAAATCAATAATTGACTCATATAATGGTTAAACTAACGACAAATTGCCCATTGGAATTGCCCAGATAACGGAAGTGCTCGCTTTGTTGATTCGTTGCAATATTGTCCCAGATAATCGTTAACAAAGCAGTCTCTTTTTCATTAATTTGGCATGAAGAGACTTAAAAGTATATTTGGTTTTTGGAGGTAGTTTGGAGGCCCCCCCAAATTCTGAGGCCCTGTGCATGTGCACCGCGTGCACGTGCAGAAATCAGGCCCTGTAATATGACCCTCAAGTTATGAGCGTTTGAAGTGGGTCAGAATGGTGTTCAAAACTCTACACACGCCGCAATACTATCTACTATTGATTTTAAGAGCCTGCTACCGCGCTTCTCATCTGTCAATGCATTGCGCCTGTGTGTGAATTTTGAAAACCATTCTGACAACTGCAGTTGGCGATGGATCTCAGATGCTGGCGTTTTCCGTGCCCAGATAAACCTAATCACTACGCGTACCTCCGAGTGAGACCATGTTTCCAGGCAGATCGTCATTTTTACCTTACGTCTAATCCATATACTAAACAGAGCTTAGTTAATAGAATGTAATGACGTTGGAAAACACCGATCTATATAAATGCCTAATCCGCAGCCAAAAGATCATCTGGAGTTACTTGATCATCCTACGTGTTTAAGCACATAAACGAGTTTTGCATCATCCACACTTTATAGATATCTGTTTCTTGCAAACACATCCATGTTTCGGAGTGTACGGTAAATCACCGCTACATCTGGCGGAAACTTTTCAATTTATTAGTTTTTCGATAAACTTTATTCGCATAACTCTGCGTCCTCACGAGTAAATTTAAGTGGACTCCCTGTCGTATAATTATAACGAAAAGATCAATTGTTGCCTTAAATCCTTTAACGGCTGATCTACCTGAACCAAACGGTTCCCAAAATCAGTCTGAGCTTGTGGATGCATTTGCTCCTAACTGTCTGCGCTATGGTCAGATAGTGACCAGGTTTTATAAAATTTGCTTGTTTTCACGGTAAAACAATTCATTCCTTCAACCCTCCCATTTCAGCAGTACCGACCTAAACCTGTAACAGGTCATACGCTCTACCTTTAAGTCCTCTTTCCTCTGCTCCATGTCCCAAGGCATAAATGGGGAAGGGGTATTCCCCCTGACGCTGGTATCACGGCATTCAAACATCATCTCTCTCCTTTCTTAGGTTCGTTGCTATTATTATAGTCCTTTTAGTAGGTAATCATTCACGAAGGATCAATGTCAATCATCCCCCTAAAATGACCACTTCGAATAACAAAGGAAAAGGGGAAAGCACCGCTTTCTGATACTCTGGTCTTGTAGGTCAGTCATTCAAGTAGCGTTGGGACCACTAAACATACCATAACGAATCCGTTTTAGCCGCGTTCGGCCCACTTCTTAGACAGCAAATTTATTCATTAGTTCTGTTTTAAGCCCATTTTGCTCGCCTCCGACCGAGTTAATTCATTCTGGCAGGTTAAAGGGCAAATTGTCTTCGTACCGTAGATTTCATATTTATCAATTCTCTCTACTCCTAGCTCACGGCATATTGTTGTCAACACCTGGTATTTAACGTATGTTAATTTTTCAAACGTTCTGTGCACGTCTGTCAGACAAATTTGTTCTTCCCCAAAAATCCAGTGCAATTTTAGCTATGAAACGCTGTATGTAATGAAAGTGTGCTTTGATGAATAATAAATCTCTTACGTACGATTCTAGAGGTCATCAATAATTAATTATCCGTCAAACCAAATTTGACGTAATTTTAAAGTGGAGAAGAAGTAAAATACAAGTTTCATTCCATAAACGAGTGGCTCGCTCTGAGTGAAGGTTTTTTGAATGTTTTTTTCAAGTTGTAGGGTTCCTTTATCTCTTTGCATTCAGACAGTTCTTTTGTTTCAGTGGCTCGACCTGAAACCCTTCCGGAAGTGATTCTAATAATATTCCTTTGGTTTTTCAAGAAAGGTTTTCGGAAGTTTTGTTCCAGGAGAATCAAAAGCGGGATGACCATGTTGAAGTTATTTCGCGAGCGATGAGATCACAAATAGATGTTCTGCATTACAGTTTCGAGTCTATTACCGCTAAAAGTAATATTAATAGAATGTTTTCCTTACAAAAAAATTGTTCGTTTGTTGAATCCATCCGAAAATGTGGAGGTCTTGTGTAGTCGTTATAAAGTATTGATATTTGAGAGACTGTATAGTTATCGACTGATGTTGTTAATGCATGAGTGTGTTTATGCTAATAGACATCTCATTCTAATAAAGATATGTTATACTGCACACCATTATCAAACCCGTGGGTATGATAACCTTTTGATTCCTTGGGCTCGTACAAAAGCGCAGTATTTTAATATTAATGCTCATTGCCCCCTGCTCTGGAACGGGTTGCTGATTTATATAAAATCACATGTCAGTTTTGAATCAGTTAAAAGAGCTCTAACTGAATATTATGTTTACAGTTAAATTATATTATATTGCGATTGTGTGTGTATAAGTTGAGAGTATATGTAAATTGCTTGACAATTTTCTTTCTTTAAGGGCCAGGTTCTAGTCAGGCTAACCGCGTACGGAGAACTGGCCACATTGCAATTTCAGTGCCGTAAAGTTTTCTGAATAAACAAATATCGTGTGGCTATATTTCCCACTACTTGAGCAACTATTGTTCACAAAACATTTTTTTTATATTTCATTTTCAATAAGAAATTTAGACATTTCCATGATTTTCAGGCCAAAGACAAAGCGGAGAATTGCTCGCAAAAATTTTAAGGTGCCGTATAAAAAATTGCGTTCTTGACAGCTCCACGGCCACGTCTCCAGAGATTGGTTATCTGACTCACATAAAGTTTCCGTAATTTCGTATTTTCCTAATTGCGATATTTAATGTAATTCCTTATAGAAAATGTTTATAATCTATAACTCAACAAAAGAATTTCAAGGTTTATAAGCAACAGCTCAACAAATTTTCTGCGGGCACGTGTTAACGCATGAAATCTGACGGGGTGGGGGGATAATGCCGAAAATATAAAAGAATGCTCGTCCGATTGGGAAAGTTTCGGCGTTTACAAATAACAACTCAGCAAATTCCCTGCGGTAGCAGATGCCCAAAGAAATTTTGTAGAGTTTTATTTTGTAAACGCTGAAAATCTCTGGATCGGACCAGAAATTCTTTATATTTCATATTTTCGGTATTACCCCCTCCCCTGGACATGTTTCTTGCGTCAGCACACGCCGCAGAGAATTTGTATAGTCGTAGTTGGTAAACGCTGAAAATCTCCGGATCAGCCCAGAAATTCTGTACATTTTATATTTTTGGTATTAAGCCTACCCTCCGAACAGTTTTTTCAAGTGTGCACATGCCCGCAGAGAATTTGTTGAGCTGTAATTTATAAACCCTCAAATTCTTTTGTTGAGTTGTAGATTATAAACATTCTTTATGAAGAATTACATTATATATCGCAATTCAGAAAACACGTAATTACGAAAACTTTGTATAACTCAGATAACTAACCTCTGGGAAAGTGGCCACGAAGCGGTGAAAAACGCAGTTTTTACACGGCCTCTTGAAACTTTTATTGCCAGTTTTCCGGTGGCTACTTTTCTGGGTGGCCAGTTCTCCGATGGCTACTTCTCCGGGTTGCCAGTTCTCCATCAGCTACTTCTCTGGATGGCCAGTTCTCCGGTGGTCAATTCTCTTACACCCCAGACTAACATTAGCCTTTGTCTCTAGTTCCCTGTTGTGTTGTATTATGGGTGTTTATATATGTGTTTCTTAATAGTATATAATGTGATTTTCATTTGGATTGTTTATTTCTGTTTTATCAAGGATTTGTAGTTTGTTCTTTACTGCGTGTAACATGGCAATTAAATAAATAAATAAAAAGTAAAAATAAGTATTTTAAAAGTTCTTCAGTTTAGGAAGCCATTCCTTTTAGGTGACTAATTGAAAGTCTTGGGAACTCGGCATTTCTGCGACTAACAGATGTCTTTCTTCATGCGAAGGCAAGTTAAAGAAATTTTCAGCCAGGTCCTACTTGGCAGGGCAGCAATAATTGCTTTTCTTCCCGAGTAGAGCAAAATAAACAGCGGTACACAATAATTCTGTCTCTTTTTCGGACTTTAAATATTATGTGGACAGTAACAACTGTGTTTACATCTCTGCTCATCATTGCAGTCTTCCTGAAATTTGATATGTGTAGATCAAATGCTCCCTTAATGGACTAATTTGGCTGGTTGTTATTAATTTGTCCATTTGCTTTTTCAGTGTGATAAGAAGTTATCAATGAATTACCTTTCTAAGCCTCATTCCAAGTTCATGGAAACATATCTGTTGATTTCATGGTGGAACTTAGCTGTAACATACATTTAAATTTCAAGTCTTGTGATAACATTGTTGGAACCAAGTAAAATATATTAGGCCTTTACTAAAATACAAAGAATAACTATGAAAATGAATGTGTGATCTTATCTTTTGTACTAACTCTGTCAATTTATTCGAAACAAAGTTGTAAAATATGAGATGCCTATAAATGTACATTTGAAAATCGTTAATAAAGTATATAAAATATTTGAGTTTCTAAATTTCTTTGACTTTTTCCTCGATTCTTGTAGATAGACTGATTTACAGGTCTCCTAAGACTTTTTTTTCCACTTACGAACGGGGAAAAAATGAAAAAACAGTTTAGAGTAGTGGGCATAATGGTACCATAAGCATGATTAACGTTACTTTGCGTGGATGCCAGTGTAGGTATAGATTAGCCAATATTCTACAGAATGATGTACCCATTGGTATGCCTTGTTTTTGGACTAAAAGCCTTCTTTTATCTAAAATGTAGTTTTGAAATACGCAGAACCTACAAACGGCATAAGCAGGAACTCAAGAACTCAACCCGCATAGGCGGACGAGAGAGAAAGTATAGTATTGTCTATTCGTTTGTATATTATTCATGCTTTCTTTTGTTGTTGTTGTTTTCAGTTCCCATTCCTCCACTTTCAAATAGGTTATCTCCCTTCGTCCCACAGGTACTGAGATTTGCAGATTTCGAATTATTACTACATAACCTCTTGAATCTTTTCCGCATTCATGAAATATCAAATTAAATTTCAATTTGTTGTGGCTTCGTACTTTTATATATTCAACAGTTTGTGTTTAAACCAGATACTTAAATGTTAAGTAAATAAATAAAAATAAAAAATAAGAATTATTCAACGCTGTTTTGGGGATATACATGGAGACTAATTTTTCAGTGACTTAAAAACCGTACTACGAATAAAAGAAAATCATATACGAGCGCGTACAAAAGCTAAAGAAGTGAAAATTGTATAAAAACGCGTGCAAAAGCTAATTTTTTAGTTATTCCACCTTGCATCAAAACTCCATCACTGAAACAGGTATCATGGAATAAAACTATTGTTACGTTTTCCCCCCTATACCACGTCCCTGAGCATGAATTATTTTTGATACAGCGAGAATTAAAAGAATGCAATCTGCATTCAACTGATTGGCCGGAAACCAGGCAACACACACTCACTATAATTAGCAGAAGGACTTAGCACGAACACAACATTTATAAAGTTTAGGTTCGACTTAAACAAAAGAAAGGAACTTAACCAACATTAACTAGAATGAACTAATTTCAACCTTCATCATTTCTGACCAGATGAATCATTCTGCGCAAGAGTTCACACATAATCTGTCCAGGGTTAATTGCAATCGCCTCGTGTGGCTGACGTATATTTATCACCGAATGCTTACAATGTCAAGAAAATGTACTTACATGACATCAGGTCAGGGCTTAACGGGCTTCTAGGCTAAGACATTTGAGTGGGCCCCTAGGCTAAGACATCTGAGTGAGGCCCCAAATAACTTATGACGGGAAGTCATTATGAAGTCCGTTGAAACGTGAAACTGGGCCAATATGCTTCTGATAATAAATACGTAGTGCATTCTTCAAACTAAAATTTATTTGTCATTTGCTGAGTTTTCATAATAGGTCTCTGTATTTTCCATTGTTATCATAAGAATATCACTTAAAAGCTTGAGATTCCTAGATTGGATTTTCTAATGATTTAGAATTTTATACTTAGTGCATCTTTTTTGTTATGTAATGTGAAGTCACAAGGGACTTTGACGATTAACAGTTCCAAATGAAAATTGGGAGGTGTTAGTGGATGGTAGTGAAAAAGCTGAAACTCTCTCGCCAACTCTGCTGTACACGACATGAAACCTTTACCCTTGGTGAGTCACTACCTTGACATCTGTTCATCTTCCAGCCTTTGTTTCTGAACAAGTGGAAATCATCCTGAACAAAATAAAAACCATTTTATAAACCTCTCTCTATATATATTATTCGCTCAGGCATGCCTTCTGGGCACTTGGTAATGGTGGTCCCAAAGGCTGTAGACCCCCTTAATCCGGCCGTGCATCAGGTTAATCCGTTCTTGAATTTCGCACCAATTTAGCACTTTGGAGATACACACACACATACAACCACGGTGAGATGACGCGGTCTCGGTGTAGCACCTGTGTGAGACCCTCTTTTGGTTGTCCTGGGAATCTTTCTCTCTGGGAGATAGCGTCGATTTCTTTCTCTTTTCTTATTCTCAGCTGATTGCGAGAAGGGAACGGGGTGTGCAGGGGCGGTCACTTCTGGACCTGTGAAGGCCGCTGATCTGCCAACATTGGCTCTTCCCCTCGCTGTCCACACGTTCCGGCTTGAAGTACGCAGGTTCGACACGCGTCTTCGCACTGGGATTGGATGGCAGTGATTTCTCTTTCTCACTAAGGGATCCTTCGCAGCTTGTTCCTGCTGCTATTCCACTTTGTCCTTTTGGCCTGTCAGTACAGACCGGGCGCTAACTATTCGCCTTCACTCCTTCTCTTTCTGCACCACGGCCATCGGAGCAGAAAGCTCTCTCTCTCTCTCTTTCTCTCTCTCTCTCTCTCTCTCTCTCTCTCTCTCTCTCTCTCTCTCTCTCTCTCTCTCTCTCTCTCTCTCCCTCTGTCTCTCTCCTCTCTCCTCTCTCTCTCTCTCTGTCTCTCTCCCTCTGTCTCACTCCTCTCTATCTGTCTCTCTCCTCTCTATCTGTCTCTCTCTCCCTCTGTCTCTTTCTCTCTCTTTCCCTGTCTCTCTCTCTCTCTCTCTCTCTCTCTCTCTCTCTCTCTCTCTCTCTCTCTCCCTCTCTCTCCCTGTCTCTCCCTGTCTCTCTCTCCCTCCCTCTGTCTCACTCCTCTCCATCTGTCTCTCTCTCCCTCTGTCTCTTTCTCTCTCTTTCCCTCTGTCTCTCTCTCTCTCTCATTCCCTCTGTCTCTCGCTCCCTTTCTCTCTCTCTGAACTTTCACTCCATATTACGATCTTTTTCCAAAGCTTAAAGCAAATACTTCTTTCAGGTAATGATTTTTCTTTATGATAGTCTTCGTGTGTAATCTTTACGCACGACATTTTTGACGTTGCGACTTACATATATTAAAATATGAGATTTATTTTTTAAGGTCCACCATAAAATTTTGGTCCGGGCCAGATGAAATTTCGCCCGGGTCCCTCCAACGTTTCATTTGGCCCCGAGAGCAGTCCGTTGTTTCATCCACTAAAATGAATGCACATTTGCTTGGAGGATTTCTTTTACATTCGCTTCTATTACCAAATTTTCAGTTGCTTCAATTATATCACAGTGTCGATGTGCCAGCTGAAGTGGAGTTTTCAACAGAATTTTTCGTGTTATGACAAAACATTGTCGTTGTCATTTATTCGAAACCTTAAAGTTAATCTAAAATTTCAAGCATTCACCTTTGACGAATCTCGGAAAAGCCCTAAATCACGATGCTTTTTCATTGCTACTTCTTGTCGCCCACAAAAAACAATCCTGTTTATTGCTGACGTTAAAAGCATTCTTTTTTTTTTTCTTTTGTTACCTCACCTGCGCTGTGATGATCAATTTGATCGACTATGCTGGGAACTATTCCCTTCAAGTGGTTCATAAAGTAATCACATGAATTGACAGAATTTTTTGTGATATACGGTGCGTATCAAACAGTGTACAATATTTACAAAAATTCATTACTTTGCTGCACACTAACCATGACAAACGCATAAGTCAAAATTTCTGGAAGTGCCTATTACTTTTAGGACACTTCGGAAACAGGCAACTGGAATCAGGTTTCTTAAAACTGTATTCTATCCCGTGGTGCAGTCCTGAAAAGAAGAAGTGGCCTGGAGCTTCGAAGATCGGCCGCGGCGTTACGACTCCAGCAGAAATCGGGAGAGGGGTGGGCTGGGTTAGGCTAGGCAAAGGGGGTACCAAGGAATCTTTGAAATCGTATATATATATATATATATATACATGTATTTGCAAAATGTATGATATTGTGGTGTATCTGAAATACTGTAGTTTGCAAATTGTATAAGATAATCAACACTAAACTCAGAAAGTTTGGTAAAATAAAAGTATTAAAAAATAATTGAAGCGTACAAATTAATATTCGAATTGTGCTAAATTAAATTAATATACAAACTCAACCTGTCCTAATATAAAGAATTCAATTCGAATTTCGTACATCGGATAAATACGACGTAAAACTCGAGTCATTAACAATCCAATTTTTTAAATTAGCACCCGATCACCTCGACATCTGAAAGGGATCGCATGCTATTTTACAGCACGAATTGACTTAGACATTTCGAGAGCGCACACAAATTGATCCATACGTTCAGTAGTTAAAAACTTGTTTTAGATTCGCAGAACAATTAAAATGTGAGCCTGTGGCAGTTCTCGATTTTGAAACTCAGTCGTGTAGATATGAGCTGTCGATTTTCTCAAAACACTAAAGTGTCTGATCGCGCATGAGGGATTTCAGCTTCATCTTGTAAGCCCGTTGCGAAATATTTTGTAAAATGTACGATAATGCGGTGTATTTGACTGCGTTTCCTCTCAGCATCAAGAGATGGCGCCACAAAACAGACGTTGTTGTGACGTCAAGCGTTCCGGAGAGAGAATGACAGAGAGATCTGGCTGTTTATATGTATTGGCAATCTCAGCGGTCCGCTCTTCCTCTAGCAGCGAAAGGAAGAATTATTATAGTACGGATAACAATCTTGGCTGTTGTTGGATCGCTGCTTAGTTTCGGTTGGCTTGTTTGGGGGTATTTTTGCATACATTCTGGAATTAGAGTGTAGTATAATGGAGAATTCTGTGAAGAACAATTTATATTGTTTCGTCCCGCAGTGTCGTTCCCGAGGTTCCAGCTATGTTTTTTACAAGTTAGTATAAACGTTTGTGTCTTGCATTTGAAATCCTTCCAGTGAAATGCTACTAACCTAGTAACGTATTTGAATGAATAATAAACAAGACAACATGTTTTTAATTATAAATATAATGATCCGATTTATTGGTGTCAAAGTAAGAAATCACACGAATTTCACTCCGCAAGCTTTTTCCGTCAACGGACGGCTTCATCAGGCGGTTACATAGAGAATACAGAATCAAAGTTGTAGACAGAACGTTAATTCTAATGTGACAAATAAAATCATGCGTGAAGACCGCGTGCGTAGCCGTCCCGGTGGCGCAGTGGTCTAAGGCGCTGGCCTCTGATCATTCGTCCGTAAGGGGTCCGGGTTCGAATCCCAGTCAGGCATGGATGTTGTGTTTGTCTTACGGCACTGGCTCTCTCCCTTCCCTGGAACCAGTGACCCTAAATTAGGGACGGGCGACTGCTTATAGCCCATTGAGTTGCTCACGGTGGTCGTTAAACCTCCAATCAAAAAAAAAAAAAAAGACCGCGCGCATAAATAACCACAGAACGTGGTGAATACAATATCTTAAAAGTTAATGCAAAAGCAAAAATTGTAAACTTTAGGAAGAAACTAGAATCATGAAGTCCATCTTGCGATGCTAGCAGATGGTTCCAAGCTACCGCTAGTTCGAAAGAGACATCTGTGTTGCATACATCCTGCCGCGTTAATATCTCAACTGTTTCCCTTATGGCAGTTGTTCTTGCGTCTCCATATGGTGCGATCTTCAAAATATTCTGTCATTGAGGTTGAGCCTGATGATTAGCTACTTCTTTGGCAAGGGATGTAGAAGGCTTCTTTTGTGCAACGTCCCTCTTGTGCTCATTCATTCTCTCCTCAAATGACCTTTTTGTGAGACCTACGTAAAATTTGGTAGAGGGGTCTGGGTATAACAATGGGAGGCAATAGATGCCCGCATCTGTGAGCTTCAAGGTACCATTACCTCTTGCTGTCCAGAGGACGGTTGCCATGGGCTTAGAAGCTTTTAGGCCGACATCCAATCCTTTCTTCTGAAAATGATTTTTAATAAAATAAGATATTTTCGGGATGTACGGGATCGAACCAACAAATTTTAAAGGTGCTCTTATGTTCGGTGTAACAAGTGCGTTGGCTTCAACTTTCGCTATTGTGTCCTCTACGCGGGAGACGCCAAACCCTCCTGCAAAGGCAAGATCTTTCAAAGACTTAATTTCGGCATCATAGTCAGATTTCAAGGTGCAAAGATCTTTGGCTCTTTTAGCTCGGTATTTGAATAGAGCATACTTGTGTGTTGTTGGGTTGGCTGATCCAGGTGTAATAGGGTTAGGTACGTGCATGAGTTTATAGTATACTTAGTAGAGAGTGTACCTGAAGTCGATTTCGTCACAAGTACATCTAAATAAGGTAACTTTCCTTGATTTTCCATTTCTATCGCAAATTTAATGTCTTCGTGTATGTTGTTTATGTCTACTATAAAGTCTTGCAAGTAGGCTTCTCCGTGCTCTCAAACAAAAAAAGATATCATCTGCAAAGCGTAGCCATACTCTTAGTGCCCTGGGAAGAGTGGTGAGTACGATCTCTTCAATAGGTCTCATGATGGCTTCAGCGAGTATTGGAGACAAGGCTGAACCCATCGGGACTTCCTTTGATTGCTTGTAGACATGGGAGTCATAGGCAAAGAAGTTGGATTCTACAGCTAAGTCAATAACAGCAAAGATATCTTTCAGAGCTTCTTTATCATAATGGTTAGCTCCAGTCAGGATTCGTTTGATGTTTTGCGTAGCCTCCGCTATTGGAACAGAGGGGTAGAGGGAGATAACATCAAAGCTGCCAATAAGTTCATGTTGTGCAAGGGTGATACTTTTTAGCTTGGAGATGAACTCATTCGAGGAGCTAAGGACTCTGTCTGTATTCAGAAGGAATGGCATAAGAAAAGTTGCTAGGGCCTTCCCAAGGTGTGCTGATGGTGCTCTCTTCCTTGAAACGATCGGTCTGATTGGGTTGCCCTCTTTATGGTGCTTTAATCTCCCGAATAATTTGAGCATGGGTGCCCCTGGAGTGAGTTTCGCTCCTCGCTTGATGGCGTCTGGAAGGGCTTCAAAATTAGAAGCTTTCCTGACTCTTGCTTTCCATCTGTTGAGAGGGTCTTTTGTCTACATGACAGAGTTCGAATCAATGAAAGAACAAATTTTTATGTCGTAGTCTTGTTCGTCCATTATGGCGATCTGCCCCGACTTATCAGTTAGCAAGAAAACAATGAGTTGCTCACGGTGGTCGTTAAACCTCAACAAAAAAAAAAAAAAGTCTCTATCATTTTTGAGCCTATTTAATTCATTAGGGAGCTTCGGAATGTCATTTCTACTCCGTGTCTTCGCGATCCATGTAAGCATGGCTGGGCCGCCCCGGTGGCGCAGTGGTCTAAGCGATAGCCTCTGATCATTCGTCCGTAAGGGGTCCGGGTTCGAATCCCGGTGAGGTATGGATGTTGTGTTTGTCTTACGGCACTGGCTCTCTCCCTTCCCTGGAACCAGTGACCCCTAAATTAGGGATGGGCGACTGCTTATAGCCCATTGAGTTGCTCACGGTGGTCGTTAAAATTCCAATGAAAACAAAACAAAAATCCAATAGCGTCACGCCCAGCAACTGACAAATGCCGTAGGACACTTTCGATTTGTGGCACCACTTCTTTGTATCTAAGAGGTCTCTCAAATGTAAATTTCGGGTCTTTCTGCAGGATCACAAGCTCTGAATGGGGAAGTGTCTTGGAAGAAACATTAATGACTGGAATTATAAAATCTTGATGCTGAGGAGCGTTCGAGTGCTGTTCTGCCCAGAGCTTATTTAATTTCTCCTTGTGGCGAGCTCTGTGGGTTTTACGCTCTCTGCTGGCCAGCTGGCTATTTTTCTTAGCATTATATCTAGCTCCAAAGGTGAGACCAGATGCGTTAGAGCAGTGTGCAGGCCAAAGGACTTGGATTCCAGTTCCGTGATTCTAACTCTTTTGGAGCAAATGAGGTGCTTCAGCGTTTGCTGCTGGAATATTAACTTTCTACGTCGGAACCAAGGATTGTCAAGCGTAGATTTAAACTTGAGGAACGGAGGAATCAGGTTCCGCGTTCTGCAGTCTTGCAATTATTGCACAGTAATAATTTAAATTTCTATATTTCTACATGCTCTTAAAAATAAGTAATTGCTGTAATCCATATAAATTTGAACTCCATTAAGGAACAAAATTTGCAGTGTTCTCTCAACAGTCGCTATATTTGTATAAAAGATTATATTTACAGATACAATTGTTTTGTCTAATTTACAGACGGAAAAAACAAAACTCAAATCTGCCAGTATCACAGACTGAAAAAACAAAGTGGTGTGGCGGGTGAAGGGGGCACCAAAAAACTAGTGGTGTGGCGGGTGAAGGGAGGGCACCAAAATGTGACTTTCCCAGGGTCCCACAAATTCTTGCTACACTCCTATCGGTATTACTATATCACTTGTCTGAAAATGTAAGAATAAAAATTACTTGTTACTGTAAAGCATTACTGCTACACAGTGCTTACACGTTCCACTTCTGCCTGCTTTATAAGAGCACTCAAAAGGCTTTACAGAAATTTCACAATTATATCTGTCTAAAACCCCGTTGATCGAATGAGGCGACGAAGTTATTGCGGTGGATTGAATGCAATGCAAAACTATGAGGATATCTTTTCTATCTTCCTTCTTAATTCCACATGAAATTATATGACCTGCATTGCGAATCACTTCCTCTTTGATACTTCGTGAATTTTTTGTAGCGTCCACAAATTTCTTTATCTAAAGGATTGAGAGTGTTAAGCCAGCCATTCCTACGTACGACTTTACGGAAACACGTGCGACGTTATCAGTACTAAAAGAAGTTTGTTTACGCTTGCGCAGTGCCCCGTATATACATTGACGGGAAAAAATCCCAACACCACGAAAAAATAGTTGCAGAGGAAAGAAATGGTGGCAATACATTTGTATAGGTAACATATTTAATCGATTAAGGTTTCAAGATCACAGCTTATTGTAAGCGCGAGAAGAGCCATTTTAAATGTGAAATTCTGGTACATTAATAACCGGTGTAACCGCCAGAATGTTGAATGCAAGCACGCAAACGTTCATGCATTGTGTCGTACAGGTGCTGGATGTCAGTTTGTGGGATGGAGTTCCATGCCTGTTGCACTTGGTCGGTCAATACAGGGACGGTTAATGCTGGTTGGGGGTAACGCTGGAGTTGTCGTTCAATGATGTCCCATACGTGCTCGACTGGTGAAAGATCTGGTGATCTAGCAGGCCACGGCAACATATCGACACTCTGTAGAGCATGTTGGGTTACAACAGCGGTATGCGGGTGAGCGTTATCCTGTTGGAAAACACCCCTGGAATGCTGTTCATGAATGGCAGCACAACAGGTTGAATCACCAGACTGACGTACAACTGTGCCGTCAGGGTGCGTGGGATAACCACGAGAGTGCTCCTGCTGTCATAGGAAATTGCTCCCCAGACCATAACTCCAGGTGTAGGTCCAGTGTGTCTCGGTCACAGACAGGTTGGTTGCAGGCGCTCACCTGGCCTCCTTCTAACCAACACACGGCCATCACTGGCCCCAGGCAGAACCGGCTTTCATCAGAAAACACAACAGATCTCCAGTGCGTCCTCCAATGAGCTCTAGCTTGACACCACAGACGTCGCAAACGGCAGTGGTTTGGAGTAAGTGGAATGCACGCTACAGGGCGTCTAGCTCGGAGCTGTAATTCAAGTAACCGATTTGTAACAGTTCGTTGTGTCACTGTGGTGGCAACTGCAGCCCGAATTGCTGCCGCAGACGCAGTACGATGCGCCACTGCCATACGCCGTACACGGCGGTCTTCCCTCTCAGTAGTGCCACGTGGCCGGCCGGAACCCGGTCTTCTTGAGGCAATACCTTCCCTTGACCACCGCTGCCAACAATCATGCACAGTGACTACATTCCTGCCAAGTCGTTCTGCAATATTGCGGAAAGAAAATCCACCTTCTCGTAGCCCTATTACACGACCTCGTTCAAACTCCGTGAGCTGTTGATAATGGCTTCTTCGTCTTCTTAAAGGCATTCTTGACTAACATCAACACCCTACGTCGAATCTCAACGATAACTAACGCTCACGAACGTTACAGCGCGTATTTACAGCAAACCTGCTTTGCATGTTCCGAGGGGCGCTACTAGCGCCACACGTATGCACCGAGCGCGAAATTTGCATAGACGTCATCTTACAGCTGTACTCTCACCGCCTACCAACTGTCGTTTATCTAACACAACCCCTTCTTGGTGTTGGGATTTTTTTTCCGTCAGTGTAGTTCATTTAGGTTGCCAATAATTACTTAACTTACCGACAGGTAAGACGGTATTCGTCAGCACTGTTTGCCCTGAGTGCAAACCGTAATGTCGTTAAAACATACACATATAAAATTAAATTTTGCCGTTAAGTGAATTTAGATAATACAAATTTCTGATCTTCAAAAACTGGGTACTTTTTTTTCGGTGGGGGGGGGGAGTTGAATAACATGAGAAGCTCGAAAGGTTATAGCTTGTAAGCAACCGCTCGTGCCTAATTTGGAGCCACCGATTTCATTGAAGGGAAACAGCCAACACTGTAAGAAAAACACGGTACTCGTGTCCGACCCGGACCTATCTTTGACGGATGATGAAAGGTCAGCGCTTCAGAACATTGGGGTACCGAGCGGGTAATGAGGTTTGCGCCTGCAACTCTCACTTACTTAAATACGTGAGGGAATAATAAAAGGCGTCAGTACTCACATCGGCACTCACAACCCTCAACAAGAAATCGGGTTTTGCTTTACGATGAATGAAAGCCTTTGCTTGTAGAAAATTAAGGTTAATATGACCAATAACAGTGTGCTGCTTCACGAACAGAGGCTCAAACGGTTTTTCTTAATTATTTCAATATCTTCCCAATTCTTCCAATTTCCTTCTCTAAAATGGTGTAGTACATCAGTCAGTGCCCCCCCCCGGTGGCGCAGTGGTCTAAGGCGTTGGCTTCTGATCATTCGTACGTCAGGGGTCCGGGTTCGAATCCCGGTCAGGCATGGATGTTGTGTTTGTCTTACGGCACTGGCTCTCTCCCT
The DNA here is from genome assembly GCA_039090855.1 of Macrothele yani. Lineage (NCBI taxonomy): Eukaryota > Metazoa > Arthropoda > Arachnida > Araneae > Macrothelidae > Macrothele > Macrothele yani. Next base: position 123,766,132 of record CM077003.1, on the reverse strand, counting down.
TCCCTGGAACCAGTGACCCTAAATTAGGGACGGGCGACTGCTTATAGCCCATTGAGTTGCTCACGGTGGTCGTTAAACCTCCAATCAAAAAAAAAAAAAAAACATCAGTCAGTAACTTATATTATTAACTTCTATTTTGCCTTTTATTTTCCATGAAATGCATTCAGCAGATGTTTTTACAAAGCAAATTTCGCTGACCCAATGGCGCAGTGGTCTAGGCGCTGGCTTTTAACCATTCGTCTGTGAAGGGTCCGGGTTCGAATCCCATGAGGTATTGATTTTGTGTTTCTCTTACGGCACTGGCTCTCTCCCTTCCCTGTAATCAGTGGCCCTACATTAGCGATGGGCTACTGCTTGTAGCCTATTGAGTTGCTCAAGGTGATCGTTAAATCTTAATAAATTAAATCAAAGCAAATTTACAAATTTTGTGCTTAAAAACTAAGCGACAAACGAAATAAAATTTTAAAATTTAAAACATAATATTATATATAGATCCTCCACCTTAGAAAAAAATCGCAGATGTTCATAACATGTAAAATAATTGATAAAATCGACTAAATGGATTATGAAGAACTGAATAAAAGGAATATTCCTTTAATACAAAATAGGCAGTGATTTCTACATGTTAAAAAAATCCAAACTCTGAACACTGATTTTCCATATTATGGGGAATTAAATGTGATTTTGATTCGTCTTATGATATTGAACAAAGTAATGAAAATAAAGATAAAATCAGCTTCCGTAACCTTTTATTAACAAAAAACTGTAGTTGTTTGCTGTGTTCTTAATCACCCAACTAAAGAAGAATTATTGGTCTTACTGCTATCAGTGCAGCACTGATTCTATTGAAGTTGTCGGAGTATCCTCTCTGATATTTTGGTCCTATTTCTGACGGAATAGCGAATTAGTGGCTAAAGAATTGAAAATAGGAATCTGAAATCAAGGTCTTGAATCACGTTTTCTAACAAAAGGATATAAATAGTGATTCTGAAGTAATCTTCGGCACTATCAGTGATGACGTTATACCTTTTTTTTTTTTTTTTTTTTTTTTTTTTTTTGGCTCTTCTAGGGAGGGAAATGGATAAATCCAACTTTTCATGTAGCTTTGTAATTTCCACGTGTAGAACGCTGAACTTTGTTTTGCGTTTCCTCTTTTTTAATACTAATATTACATTTTGGATCAGTTCTTTTGCTACTTTAGTGTCCAAATTTTTGTTTTGTAATAACTTACTCACACTTTGAGTAAAGTTCAGCGTAAAATACTAGCAATAGATAGCAACTATAAAATTTGTAGTAAATACAGTGGTCCACGGGGTTTGCGCTGAAGATGATGACTGGCCACCAATTCCAATGCGCTAACAATTTCAAGAAAGTATGTTTTAAATCTTAAAACCGCTTTAATGCTTACTGCCCACCTAATTTCGCACAATTTCTTTAACTGCTGGTGACTAGAGTTTTCCTCCATCATAACTTGTTTCAGAACTTCATTCCGCTTTGGCGAGACATTAAAGAAATTTATGATCTCTTTAATTGTGTATATAGCATTGCGGACATCTTGGACGGAACTTGATTTCGAAAGTGATAAATTTAAAGCATGACTGTAGCAAGGGCATTTAATAGCAATTTTTAGAGACTTCTGAAATTCCATGACAGCTCCTTTCTGATCTGAAACCATAATGCTACAAGTGACAGTGGCTATAGCAACACAATAATTAAAATCTATGCCAGATTTTTACAAAAAAGAAATTACAGTTTTTGCGAGTGCTTTTCCACTAGCAACGGGTTCCTCTTTTGAAGTCTTCGAAATTTTCGTCATGAATATCAATAAATGATACAAAATCTCCCAAAACTTGATATGCTTTTTCATCAAAACATCTCACAATTATGGACATCTGTGACCCCTGACTAATATCAGTAGTCTCATCAGATATAATTCCATAATCTTTGTTTGTTTTAATTTTATTAAGGACAGAGTTCAAACTTTCATCTCCACGAAACTTAATTAGTTCATTTTGCGTGGTTTTGCCTCTGTACGTTGCTCGCGACCTTGTATTTTCCATAATTTTTTTAGCTTCTCATCACCACTTGAAACACGATACCGTAACAATTCCCGAAAATTACCTTTATTTAGATTTAAGTGACTTGTCACTGTCGTCAGAAAATTGGTCATCAACTGATAGAAGTGACATTTCGTCATAATCCCCATGGCCACGCAACGCTAAATTTTGGCGTCCCAAAAAAATAATGGATTTGATTATTGGAATCAACCTTTCTCTATTCTCCTTGTTTCGAAGCTCACGGGCTGAATCTTACTTCATCAACACTCCTTCCTGATGATTTTTATATATTTTTATAAAATCTGAAACAAAAGAAACAGATTCTTTTTGGAATTTATTTTGCTTGTGAACAATTAAATCTCCATATTTGCCCAGCAATTTAGAATATTTATTTGCCCAGTAATTTAGAATATTTATCCAAAGACACAGTAACGAGATTTTTTAATAGAATGGCTTTGTTTACTCCTCCGTATTGATTGGAAAACAAGAGACAATACTTGCAAAATAAATCTTTGTTCGCAAGAATACGTTACCAATTAAACGAAATAAAATGCTTTTGAGAGAGATAGTATTTCACTTTTTCATCATTTTTCTTATGCACTGAAAAAGGATAAATGAATTTTTTACCTGGAGTCCACGCGCATTTCAGAATACTAAATTTTTCACGATCTGTTATTGAAGAAATGCTTTGCTTTTCAACGTAGAAACCCACATCAATTTTATCATCAAATAGAGCAAGCTGGGGTCTATCTGACGCCAGTTCTACAAAAGCGACATCTTTGGCACGTTTATATTTGACGTGGATTGAGCTTCACATGAATGCTGCTATTGCAACTTTTCAATACTTGCTGAAACCGAAATTTCATCTTCTTCTCTGCCACTGCCACTGAAACAATGAACAGATTCAGTTTCACCATAATCCTGTTTTAACTTTTTCAAGAAACAAACTAACCTACTTTTTTTATTTTTTGGCGTTTGCTGATTTTCTTTTCTAAAACCTACCGGCGGTCAGCAAAACTGGCATGCTCATTCACCACGTGGCGACTGGGCTGGGGAGTCAAATTAAAGGTCATATGACACACGCGATCAAGAATGGAAGTTTCGCTCCGGCGTAAAGGCCGACATCTGTCAGTGAACTTCACTTGGCGGTACAAATGGTAATACTGAGAAGCACACAGTAAAGCCAACACATGCGTGATGCATGTTCTTACCAAACAAGTTCTTGCTGTTCGGCAGTTGTAAGTCTCATTATGTGATTATTCTGAACAAAGAATGTGTTTTTTTTTAATTAACTCCATAATTAACGTCCTCGAAAGTGACAACATTTATGTACTTGAAACCAAAGAAAGCATTGGGAGCAGCGCGAAGCTGTTAAAGACTCATATTATAAATAACTAAGATCTGTACTCTTTAAAAACACACGGAAAGGGTGGTAATGCCGTTGGTTTTCATCTTGTACTGCAGGCTTTCCAAACATACCCATTGGACCACAGAGAAGAGAGGTGTGCATTGGACCGTCAGGTATGGCGGCGCTGTTATCGTGCGTTTCACACAAGGAGGTTAGAATAAGATATCTGGAGATGCCTTTGTTAATGGAGCAGTACCACTTTGCGTGAAGCCTGTAACCGCGAGTGACAGCTGTCAAAGTGTGGGAAAGCTGATGGTTTCCAGTGCTATTGTAATGCAATGTGTGTTGACCAGATCGCCTTCTTTCGTCGCAAATGTTTCGAATTTCGCATCATAACTTGCTTCCGGTGTGTGAGAAAGTGCTAATTTTATAAAATTCGTAATTATTTTGAAGTTCCTTCCCATTTTTATTTTAAATTGAAATACACGAACACTAGTGCGAATTCAAAACAAAATATAGCATTAAAGTTGAACATTTTACGCTTCTATTGAGAATTATTCATTCCGGTTTGATATTAACACAGTTTCTTTAACCAAAAACCACGCAGTTCCAAAATACACCCGTTGAAATTACATAGTAACATAGGTGTTATGTAAACAACGTCAAATTCCCACACCTGGCGGCTTCACGGTTAAGAGACTCAGGACATCTCCAGAAGTATTATTCTAACCTCCTTGGTTTCACATTAGCCCTATCCCCTATGCAAGATTAGTAGACTCCAAAGTTATGCTAATCCGACACTTCCGCTGGTCACTGTCTCAGGGGTTGCCTTTGTGACGTCACAGTCCCGAGTCGACCCACACCCTGCCGCCTAAGGCTGCTTGCTCCCGTTTTTCTGGTTCAGGGTCTAAAAGCTATTAAACATTGTGTCTCATTTCCGAGAATTTGAAGCTTCGTGTTTGTAGCAAACAAATTTTCTTTTTCTTGGTTGTACGTTAAACCAGAAGGAATGGCATTCATTACCATAGGTTTCCGAAAAATGAAGTTTTGCGTAAAACATGGAAATTGAGATGCAAAGGAGCTGACAGTTTCAACGAAATGAATTCAGCTATTTGTTCGGCACATTTTCCTGGGGAAGACTACGAACGTGATTTAAGGAATGAACTTCTAGGTTGTCTATCCGCAAAATGCTAAAGGACACTGCTGTACCAAGTTCAAACCTCCAGTGAGACTTTAATGTAAATTCTAATTCAGAGAGAAAGAACAGACAGGAGAAAAGGAAAAGAACTGATGTTGTTCGCGATTTGATAAACTCCGTTAATAAAGAGGAAATTTGCCGCCCCGGTGGCGCAGTGGTCTAAGGCGTTGGCCTCTGATCATTCGTCCGAAGGGGTCCGGGTTCGAATCCCGGTCAGGCATGGATGTTGTGTTTGTCTTATGGCACTGGCTCTCTCCCTTCCCTGGAACCAGTGACCCTAAATTAGGGACGGGCGACTGCTTATAGCCCATTGAGTTGCTCACGGTGGTCGTTAAACCTCCAAAAAAAAAAAAAAAAAAAAAAAAAAAAAAGAGGAAATTTCGGAAGACATGTGGAGTGCCGATGATGAAAATACTGAAATTGATGTGTGAAAGACTTGAAAACAGAAAATAAAATTTTATTGAAGGAAAATTATATTTTGATGAAGGAAATAAGCATAGGCTGCTTGCAACAACTAACAAATGAGTGGGTGAGCATGGTTATTCAACTAGAAGGATTTTTTTTAAAACACTACATGGGGAAAGTAATTTAAGGAAAGTTAGGGGAATTGTTCGCACCGCAGTGGAAGCTTCAGCCCACCAGTTCCCTCCCAATGCCTAATGTGTACCCTGCCATCAAACTGATCATGAAAACCCGAATAATGATCCGTATGCGCATATTAACGCTCAGCAAAAAATATCTTGCAAACCCAAGAAGAGAAAACTGGTTAAAACAGTTACCTAAGGAACATGACAAAGGTGAGTGAAGAAAGAATTTCTTTACGTTAAATGATGTCTCGAGTCTTAAAGTTCTCAAAATTTAGCGATTAAAATATGACTAAAGAAACAAACAAACAAAAATTGCAAAGATATATTATTTTAACTTTTCTGTTCAGCGATTACTTACAAATAATAACACAGCATTTAGTGAGATTAATTTCCAACTTTTTAATTAAGCGAGTTCGTGGAATGCTACTCAAGTTTTTATTTGTTCCGCATAAAAGGATTTCTTCATGAGGTTCTAGCAAGGGCGGCGGAAAGGGAAGTTCGTTGACCGTGCCCGAAATTTAAATCGTGGTGCACCCCTTACCTTCCCGCTTCTCGGAACAAACAGAAGAAAAGCAATACCTAAGTAGCTTTTTATGGGATTAGGACCAGTCTACCACTGACGTAGAGGAACTTTCTAAGGCACATCACAACAACCGCGCATATGCCAAATAAAAAAAAATTAAAAAAAAATCTTGGCTGATTTTATTTTTTTTGATTGGAGGTTTAACGACCACCGTGAGCAACTCTATGGGCTATAAGCAGTCGCCCGTCCCTAATTTAGGGCCACTGGTTCCAGGGAAGGGAGAGAGCCAGTGCCGTAAGACGAACACAACATCCATGCCTGATCGGGATTCAAACCCGGACCCCTTACGGACGAATGATCAGAGGCCAGCGCCTTAGACCACTGCGCCACCACGGCTGAAATTATTGACCGGGCCCGGGCGGTTCCGCCGCCATTGGGTTCTAGTAGCATAATCATTTTTTTCCTTCTTTTGAATTTATTTAAAGACAATATTACATTTGTATATAAATAAATTAGAAGGTATGACCACTGTCCCTGCACTTTTCCTTAGAGCCATGTCAATATCCTATTTATATATTTAGATTAAACAGATTTGAAAAAAAATGAAAGAAATGCATAATAAGTTTCTTCAAATTCTCGGTTTACTCTAAACAAAATATTAACATGGATGTCCGTTTTCCCTGCGTATATTACAGATGTACTTTTGCATTACATCTTGGTTGCAAGCTTTCAGATTCAAAGCGTATTGGAGTAAAATGTTGTTGACATTTCTCCCGTGAGTGCTTCAATTGTGTCAACAGTCTACCCGTCCTGGTGCCTGCGTAGTCTTGAGTCTGGTACACTGACGTCACTGCGTAAGGAACCGGCACTTCCGCTGCAAGGGAGGCAGGAGGAGCAAATCATTCTATCTATTAGCTTTGTCCCCTATGGAGCGGAATGGAGCCTTCGTTCTTCACCCCTTATTGATTCTTTGCTCCTGTTATCCAACGGACCTTACCCGAGTGTCGTCATAATCCCGTGATTGCGGACCAACATGGCTGAGTGTGCAATGCTATCACTGTTAGATTATCGGTTGTTATTGATAAATTTTGGTAATCAGAATGTTTTAGAATACGCAAATAAGCTAATTAAGATTCAGGGTGTAAAAGGAGAAAAGGAGAAATTAGTTTCCTAATTCCTAAAGGAGCACATAAAAGGTGAAAAAATGTTCAGTGACAAGTTTGTGTTGGATGTGTTCTTAATCGAGACGACTACTCAGACGAATGACGATGAAACTGAAGATTCTGCTGCAGCTTTCCTGATTTCTGGCAAGATTAAAGGAAATGAAGACAAAAACAATCTATACTGTTGAATGTACGCTGCCGCCCCGGTGGCGCAGTGGTCTAAGGCGCTGGCCTCTGATCATTCGTCCGTAAGGGGTCCGGGTTCGAATCCCGGTCAGGCATGGATGTTGTGTTTGTCTTACGGCACTGGCTCTCTCCCTTCCCTGGAACCAGTGACCCTAAATTAGGGACGGGCGACTGCTTATAGCCCATTGAGTTGCTCACGGTGGTCGTTAAACCTCCAAAAAAAAAAAGAAATGAAGACAAAAACAATCTATACTGTTGAATGTACGCTGCCGCCCCGGTGGCGCAGTGGTCTAAGGCGCTGGCCTCTGATCATTCGTCTGTAAGGGGTCCGGGTTCGAATCCCGGCAGGCATGGATGTTGTGTTTGTCTTACGGCACTGGCTCTCTCCCTTCCCTGGAACCAGTGACCCTAAATTAGGGACGGGCGACTGCTTATAGCCCATTGAATTGCTCACGGCGGTCGTTAAACCTCCAATCAAAAAAAATGTACGCTGCCGCCCCGGTGGCGCAGTGGTCTAAGGCGCTGGCCTCTGATCATTCGTCAGTAAGTTGTCCGGATTCGAATCCCGGTCAGGCATGGATGTTGTGTTTGTCTTACGGCACTGGCTCTCTCCCTTCCCTGGAACCAGTGGCCCTAAATTAGGCACGGGCGACTGCTTATAGCCCATAGAGTTGCTCACGGTGGTCGTTAAACCTTCAATAAAAAAAAAAAAAAAAAGAATGTACGCTCTCCAAAACAGGAAATGTAAGATTCTCTCGTTAGTTGAAGTACAAGACATACTAATGATCATAATGTTCACTGAGGAAATGTTTAGTAAGGTTTGTTTATAACACGCTTGAAATGTTGGAGGCACCATAGTGTTTGGGAAAATTATCAGTAAAGCATAATTATGGGATGATGAAAGAAAACACCCTTGCGTGCAAAATTACCAAGCTAAAGATAATAATTTTATATTAATAATGACAAATAGCTTGAGCCATAAAAATATATATAGGTGGTCTTATTTAAAGCTAGCTTGAGCCATGAAAAATAAATATAGGTGGTCTTATTTAAAGCTATAACTATAAATATGGTGAGCAGAACATGTGGAACTTCGATTTCAAAAACTTACCTATCCAAATATGCAATCCGTTTTCTCTTCAAAGTTTCTTTTTGGAAATAACACTGTCGGGACGCTTTCATGCTTCAATTACCTAGGGTTTGTAAAAGGTTGGTAAACAAAATCGTGCTCCATAAAGTGGGAAGAAAATATTCTTGAATGCACATCGGGTGAAAATCCTCCCTTTTCATTTTGCACAACCATTGGTTCAAAATATCCGGGCTGCCCCGGTGGCGCAGTGATCTGAGCGATGGCCTCTGATCACTTGTCCGAAAGGGGTCCGGGTTCGAATCCTGTTTAAGCATTGATGTTGTGTTTGTCTTACGGTACTGGCTCTCTCCCTTCCCTGGAACCAGTGACCCTAAATTAAAGACGTGCGACTGCTTATAGCCTATTGAGTTGCTCACGGTGGTCGTTAAACCTCCAACCAAAAAAATATATATCAGGTCTTTTTTTCGGTTAGAGGTTTAACGCCCACCGTGAGCAACTCAAAGGGCTATAGGCTCTCGCCCGTCCCTAATTTAGGGTCACTGGTTCCAGGGAAGAAGAGAGTTAGTGCCGTAAGACAAACACAACATCCATGCCTCACCGGGATTCGAAGACTTACCCCTTTCGGACGAATGATCAGAGGCCATCGCTTAGACCACTACACCACCGGGGCGGCGTCTTTTCAGTGGAGAACTGTGAAAACTTATCCCTTCTTCGATGCATTTCCTGTGGCACGACTTATTTACACAACCAAACTCATAACAAAAATTAGGCATAATGCAGATTTGTTAGAAAACACAAAATTTATTAATAACAACTATCACAACTCAACACTACGACAATCTATTTTTTTTTTGATTGGAGGTTTAACGACCACCGTGAGCAACCCAATGGGCTATAAGCAGTCGCCCGTCCCTAATTTAGGGTCACTGGTTCCAGGGAAGGGAAAGAACCAGTGCCGTAAGTCAAACACAACATCCATGCCTGACCGGGATTCGAACCCGGACCCCGTTCGGACGAATGATCAGAGGCCATCGCTTAGACCACTGCGCCACTGGGGCGACACGACAATCTATAACCGAAACAATTGAAAGATTGTTGGTCCGCTATTACGTGTCTAATTTTCCAGAATGCAACGAGTGGAGGGTAAGATCAGATCAGCTCAAATCATATGTAGAGGATTTTAGGAAGGGAGTGTCTGACCCCAGATCTTAAACATCCCTTAGAAATAGGAAGCTAGGAGATTTCGGCTAGAGTACCCGATAGGAAGGTGACACGGAAGCGTGGTAGAAAGGGGGAGGAAGACGCCCTTATTTATTACGGAGGGGCAGTACCTGGAACCCGACGGCTTAACGTGCCTATCCCACGCACGGCGGATATTTAGTGGTTCGAGCGTTTATACCTGCTGGGATCGAACCTGAGGTCTTCTCCGTGGCAGTCACGAACGTTGACCACTAGGCCACCCGCTGCCCCTGCGGCGGGTAAGGTCCACTAACCCCTAGATTAAAAGTGCAACGAGCTGCCATCTTTTGGTTTAAAAAATATACGGTAAGTGGAATTGAAAAACTGTCAAAATTTGTCTTTATATCAGAGTCGTTCCGCATGGTTTATTTATTTTTCTATCCACCAAAATAAATATTTTTAACATCATTTTCACAAGTCGGGGGGGGTAATTACCTCCTATTACCCCCAATCCCCGTAAAACCAAGATGGGTCCCTTTTCGAATCCCGTGAAGCATGGATGTTGTGTCTGTTACGCGATAAAACAGCAAAAGAGTAGTGTGTGGATATGATAATCTTTAATAGCGGTGTACAGAAAATTTACTGGAATGAGGATGTAGCACGTGACGTCATCGAGAAGTTTCAGTGAAGTGGCAACAAACAGTCCCTGCAAGTTCCTGAAGGACAAGCCTAGCTGGCTGTCCTGCACTTAGTGTGTAAATTGCAATCATTAGCGGTCGGTGTTTATAAAAATTTGAAGCCAAAATGCCTAGTTTTTTTGACATTATGAATTGCGGTAATAGAGGAAGTCGAGACTGCAAGTATTTTTCAGGCTACTAACTGCTGTCTCTAAAGGCAGTACCGAAAAAATTCGCTTATATGCCAAACGAAGGGAGATTGCTTCCCAGAGATTAGAAAACACTTTTTTTGAAGACTTAGACTCTTCAAAGGCAGAGAACCTCTTAAATGTTAGTTTTATCTAGAAATCAGTGATTTCTGGTAAAGCAGAGAATCAATCTTCTACTTCTTCAAACGCTATTAGAGTGCTGTGCTTGCACTTATTGGGCCAAGCGTTTCATTCGTTGATTCAAAGTTTTCAAGTTGAATTTAAAAGGTGTTGGCTGTTTTCTTTGCGTAGGTTTTATTACTACTGACTTTTCTTATAGAACATCTTTTAGAGTTTGTCTCTTAGTCAAAATATTTCTTAAATAAACGCTTCGGTTTCCAATCGGAACTTCTGTGCACGTGTTTGCTTTTGTTTTTTTCCCGGGACTTCTTTTCAGAAGGTTCCTGGTCGATCTAGGGGGTGTTGAAACTTTTTATAGGGCTAAAAGTTAATTTGTTAGCAAACCTGACTAGTCAGATACAAATCTCTGGCTCTTCTGTATTTTTTAGATCTCGATCACACCTTTAACCTGACTCACTTTGTTTTGAGAGTTTTGGGCTTTTCACTTTTAAGGTTATTTGGGGCTGTCGGTGTTGGGAGTTTTTAGTTTACTACAATGTTTTATATGATATCCCCCCCCCTTAAAAAACTACCGTTGATTTTTTTTTTTTTTAGTATACCTGAATTTTTACCTGGAGCTAAAACAGACTTTTGCAGAAAAATGGCTACCGCCCGGTGGCGCAGTGGTCTAAAGCGCTGGCCTCAAATCATTGTCCTTAAAGGGTCCGGGTTTGAATCCCGGTCAGGCAAGGATTTTGTGTTTGTCTTATGGCACTGGTTCTCTCCCTTCCCTGGAACCAGTGACCCTAAATTAGGGACGGGCTACTGCTTAAAGCCCATTGAGTTGCTCACGGTGGTCGTTAAACCTCCAATAAAAAAAATGGCTAAAATCATTGTCCAAATAAAATCCTTTTTGGTGCCTAGGTCTGTTTACAGGTCGGTGTTATGCTGCAAAATTTATTTACCGATAAATAGATTATAGGGCACAAATCCCAGCAAAATAATTTTTTTTCTTTACCACAATTTTATGTTAAAAAAAAAAAAGGTTTTGTTCATTTTTCTATCTAAGGCTTGGAAATCGCTTTCCAGAGCTTAGAAAGACACTTTTTGTTGAACAGTTAAACTCTCAAAAAGGCATAGAACCTTTCAAGGGTGACTTTTATCCAAAATCAGCGATTCCTGGAAAGAAAGAAAACCTATCGTTTTTTACTCAGATCTCCGCACCTGGGAGGGAAGAGAACCTTACTCATTATGGCAGCGTACCTATTTTCTCCATAAATTACTGATTACTCACGAATTTGTGATCGTTCTAAATTACCCTGCAAAAGAATACCGACGACGAGAAATTGTTATATGCTTCCAAACTTTTATATGCCTCGAATTGTTCTGCAGTAAAGGAGCTTCGACCAAAGACGAAGTAATCGAAAATATTTACTATTTGCACTTTCGGAAAACTTTTCGCATCACCTTCGAAGATACTTGCATTCAGCACATAAGGGTCTTTTCCTTCAATCTCTTTAATTTTTTCCAAATACCGCATTTTGTATTCGGAAGTTAAAGTTTCAAAGTAAGAAGCCATCATTTCAACGAGGCTGGTTGTCCTTCAGTTACGTTACTAAGGATCGTTGCCATGCTGAGAGACACGTGTTTGCTACATCCTCATACTTGCAATTTGCTTGCAACAGAATTTGGGGAAGGAAACATGACATTGTGAGGTGCCAATTGTCCATTTGTATGTACGACGGTTGTGTGGAACGCTGGTTTAACATTAACCATAACCGACGTAAAAAAACGGGAATAGCTGTAATGGCGAGGTATTTTTGTTGTTTGACATGAGTGCTGAGCGAAATGGATTGACTAATTATGCTTAATACTGTGTGTAATTCTCAAAATCGCTGTTAACGGAATAATAATAATTGGAAGTGATAGGTTTGGTTAAATAACATAACAAATGTATTTTACATTTAGTGGTATATGCATAGTTTTCCTCAGGAAAAGCAATGCAATTCGTATTCATCTGATCGACAGAAAATAAACTTGTATAGTTGACTTGTTTCTGTTAAAACATGGCAGAAGATATTAAAACTGGTTCGCAAGGTTGCGACTCTGATAGTAGCGAAGAGCCCTCAGGTCAGTCTTTACCTGATCTAACTAGACGCCTGGCGAACTCCTTGCAAAAACCTTTTCACTGTAAAACTTGCTCCAAAGTTTTTTCCAGTAAGAAATCCCTCACCGATCACATGCGTGCGCACACGGGAGAAAAACCGTATCAGTGTGATGTTTGTGCTAAACTGTTCTTGCGAAGCGGTGATCTGAAGAGGCACTTAATGATGCATTCTGGGGAAAAACCATACCAATGTGAGATCTGCCAAAAACAGTTTCCTCGAAAGGGCAATCTTCAGTTGCACCGGATTACTCACACAAAGTCGAAACCACATCAGTGTGCACTATGTGGTGGATTCTTTGCACAGAAAAGTGGCCTTACACAGCACATGTTGGTCCACACAGGGGTCAAACGTTTCCAGTGTGAGCTGTGCCTCAAAGAGTTTGCAAGAAAGGCCTACCTCCAGAAGCACATGTTAAGTCATCGTTCGGTGCCTCTAGATTGTAATGTGTGTGGCAAGTCATTTTCTGCATCACGTGGTTTAAAACTCCATGCACTTTCTCATGTAACAAATAAGCAATACCGCTGCTACATGTGTGCCGAAGCGTTTTCAGATAAGAGTGCATACTACAAGCATGTCACTTCCCACAATGAGCCCTTGGAGTGTCAGGTATGTTTCAAACAATTTGCAAATGTGTACTACCTAGGGAAACATTCTCACATGCACGCTGTTGAAACAGAAAACATCATGATGAGAAATGAGGCTGTGGATGTTGATGTTGACGGAGAGTTGGAGGAGGCTCCCCAAACTGATGAGAAGCTGTCGAATGATACTGAAAATATTATGAAAGAGGTATATGTAAATATTTGTGACAGCAAGCCAGAAACACTGGCTCAAATAGACGGGAAATGCTCGCACATCCTTATTATTGATACTGAGAATATAATGGAGGAGATGTCTATAGAAATATGTGCAACTGATCCAGAAAATGCTCACACAGATGCAAAACACACTCGAATCCATGTTGTTGATGCCGGAAATGTTATGAAAGAGATGTCCTTAAATATTACTGATGCAGAAGCTGAAAAACATTCTCTAATCCATACTGATGGAAGCGAAAATGGTGTGTCTGTAAATAATCACTACAAAGACTGTGCAGTGGATGGCATAGAGGATTCTGTAGCATGAAACTAATTAAAATAGCAACTGTTGTCATTTAAAATTAAAGCATAGTACAATTTGTCTTCGGCCTTTAAATCTGCATAAGATACTGAACGTGGCAGGAAAAATATTATTTCTTGCTTATAATATTTAAATAGGTATGAAGTATCATTTACAAGAATGATGGAGCAATAGAAGCATGTTGCATTTTGGATATGAAGTATTTCTATACACTGTTGTAAGTTATTCTGTATGAGTTCTAGATTTCTAATTAGCACAGTAATCACTGTATTTAAGTAATGGTCTCAATATTTTGATACTGTAATGAAATTGTTGTTATTTAGTATTTGTTTTAATGGTCACCATAAGTTAAATTATAGATTCGAAAAGTTAATTTAATGTAATATGGAAGCCAATTAAACATAGTATTAGTTTTGATAGCTTGACTACAACAAGGTGAATTACATATTTTAAAACAGTGCATGTGAAGATGATGTAAATCATGTTTAGTTTTGAGAGGGAAGCATGCAGTAGTGGATATAAATTATATGTCAGTATTGAAGATTTCACATTCTACTTCGTGACAGAGGAACCAGAGTCTATGCAAAAATGAAATTCATCACTGTGAAAGAATAAAAATGTGCAGATCTTACTCTGATGCACCAGGTTTTGATAAAAAAAAAAATGTATCAGATGAAAAGACTCATTGGCAAGAAATTTATTGGTTAATTAATTTTTAAACTATTATATATCTTCAGTGAAAATTTCTCTCTTGTGCTACATTTACTGAAGAAAAAAAAATTATTTTTGTGTGCATCTGATTGGCTGAATAGAAAGTTATCTGGAATCACTTCACACCCAAGATCTACAAACCATAAGCTTGTCAAGGTGTTACAGAAAAGCAGACTATAAACATGAAAAGCTTGTTGGTACATACTTCCAAATTCAAAGAAAAAAGAGCTGATAAATCATAGGTAATGAGCAGTTACTGCAACTATAAATAATGTAAAAGATGAAGTAAAATATTTGAAGAAAAGGGCAAAACAAATTAAAAGAATTTGTCTACATTTTTTTTTTTTTTAATTATTTAAGTTCCTTTTTTTGTTAATGTTTTATGTCAGGGGTAGACAAATCCAAGGTGCCACGGCGACTAAAAATTTTCACCTGGCGCTCAAGTTTCGGTAAACCTTCCGAAAGTGGCCCAAAAGTAGTGTCTGAGGCGACGATAGATGGCGACACGTTAGCGCTTAATCCTGAAGCGTAGCGTGACGTGAAATGGGCAAAGGAAGTTAATAATAACGATTTTAGGAGGCCCTTAAAAGGTCCTTTATGAATGCACATTCTGGCATATGTGGAAAATATTTATTACGACGGAAGAGTGAGTTTTCCTCATGAATCTTAAACTGTCTACCTAGCAGAAGAAAAGCCAGAAAAGCTTTATCTGCCAGGGAAGAACTGCCTGATCACACAAATCAGGACTTCAAAGCAATGTTCTGATTTAATTCGGCAATTCCGTCGGAATAACTATTCCATATTATGGTCCGCCAAGTACATTTTGTGGTTCCCCTGTGTTAACTTATGCTTAAGGGGACGCCAATTGCTCTCTACTCCTTGTGTGTGTGCCCCTGTGCTGGGATCAACGAAGTTGAGAGAGTGGTTGACTGTGAAATGTGCGTAGCCAGAGGTTTGGAGACGATATGCAGCCCACTGGTCCATCATAATTGTTGTTCCTGGCTCTACATGTTTCATGATAAGGGGCAGCAATGTGTCTGCCGAGTGCTTGTTATCAGGGCAGATTTCGACCCTGAAACGCTTGGTATCTCGTTCAAAGATTCCAAGAATCCATGTGCCCTCGACAAGACAACCGCAGTTGTACTTCCTTTTCCCCACTTTGGCTTCATCCACTTTGACGATGATTCCAGCACCACCAAGCCTTCCTTCGTCACATTGCAAGGCTACCATAAACTCTGAGACTAGTTGTCTGCAATACAAATACCAGTCGCTAACTGTCTCAGTGGATGTGGTAACATTACCATGTGACACTTCCTCAATCGCCTCATCGTAAGACAATCCTTTGGCGAAACAATACGTCAGAATCATCACTGTATCCATAGGAATGTGAGCATAAAAAAACCACGTATCAAGTGTACGGGAAGAGTACTCGTCATTCCCTGAAGCATGCTTCTTCCGACACCTGAATTGTCCTAAACGATGAGACGCATCGACACATGACATGCCCCTCAGGACATCTTTTGGATGTCGAAAACAAACCCTGTTGTTCACACCATGAAATAGCGGTATCCTCATCCTTCCCAACTTCATTAAAGAACTTTCTCCAGTTCCACATATCACAGGAGTAGTACAAATCGAAAAAACGAACTTACGTAACATAGGAGCAGAGACTGCGAACAAAGTGACGTAAGTAGCTATAACGCATTTACGCGAAAGCGCGAGAAGAGAGAAGGAGAGAAGTGCAACCATGGCGCCATCTATTGGAGCGGGCCACATAAGGTTAGCCCAAGTTTCCATATTTTATTCTGAAAATGTTATTTCAAATTCCATTCTCAAAATTTGAATTTGTATTATGAAGCATATCTTTAATAAAACAACAAATGCAGTATACGGATTTTTTATGTTTGCACCTTTATAGTAATTACCATACAATCAGAATGATGATGTTACTAACATAAATTTTTGGTACCACTGCCAGCAGAGTTATGCATTCTGCAGAGATCTTGTCAGTAGTGATTCAGGCTGAAATTTTGCGGTGCATATTCCAAGAGAGGTGCCTGCACTCATTTGAAGTATAGAATAAAATGTTCTTAAGGTGCACACACCTTTACTCACTCTTGAGTGTCACGGCAACAATAGGGGGAGTTTGGTGTCCAGAGGCAAAGTGTGACATGGCGTGGTGTGGAGTGAAGCAGGAGTGAAGCTCTTAGACGCCTGCCTGAAATCTTGACCGTGGGAGAGAGAACTGTAGTCCTGAGGGGTTTTTTTATCCGTTTTCGTTTATCAAAATAGTCATAGATAAAACTTTACGTCTTCTTTTTTTTTTTAATAAGAATAAGGGCATTTTCACTCTTTAAAGAATATATATGCAAATGAGATGTGTTCCGCAGAAGTGTCACTCAAGAGTCATGACTTTCTATGGTCAAAACCGAGACCCCCAGGTGGTCAGCGCTTACATACATGAGATTATTCCGCGGATTCATGGAATTCCGCTTTTTTGTCATCATTTGGGTTGTTATCGAGATCGGTGGAAAACTGAAGAGAAATTTTGGATCTGAGGGTTGTATTTTGTTTCTCAAAACGTTCGAAAACAGAAGTTAAACAGAGTGAAATGTTTTTCCCTTTAATCGTGATTTCTTTTTCTCGCAATGTTTCTTCTGCACAGTAGTATTGTTAAATATAATTTTATTCCATAAATATTTGCATTTCAGCTTTAAAATGGAAGAAAAATTCTGAAAACGAAAGTTGGTGCGAAAATTTCCCTGTGATCTTCAGGCACGAGATTTTGCCGTGGATTCGATGAATTCCGCCATTTCCATCGTCATTTCGATGGTTCTCGAGATCGATGCAGAACTAAACAGAAATTTGGGAGGGATTGGTGGTGGGGACGTTTTCCGTCGGTGGGTGGAATTCTGACTTTCAAGACTTTCGGAAACAGAAGTTAGATGGAGTGAAGGTTTCTCCTGTAATCGTAATCCTTTTTTCTTGCAATGTTTCTTCTACAAGGTAGTGTTAAATATAATTTTATTCCATAAATATTTGTTTTGCAGCTTCAAAATGGAGAAAAACTTTCCTAAAACAGCAGTTGGACAGAGCGTAGATTTCGCTGGTCGTCAATTTTATTTCTCCACAATGTTACATTTATCCTGTGTTGCTGTTAAACATAAAAAATAAAAAAATAAAAAATATATTTTGAATACAGTAATGTGCTCCACCTTAATATTTACATAACAAATTTCAGTAAACACTTTTCACAAAAGTTTTTTTGTCTTGCTCACGGCACATTATATTTACACTGTTTTGCAGCACATTCTAATTTTTCACCCATGTGGTTAAAAAGTTCAGCTTTTTTTTTTTCCTTCGTCAGTCTCATGTATGCGCTTAATCTCCCTACCTTGGCATGTCACTAAAGAATGTGTCTGTGTGTAAGGAAGGGGGGAGCACTTTCAGCCATTGCATTGATTTCGCATGAGGTGCTTATGAGTGTATTTATTCATCAGTGCTGTTATTGAATGTGGTACACCAGAAAGCAGAGCTGAATTTTTTGCAATAGAAACCTATTTTGAAGTACAACTTTTAATTCAGGTGTATAGTATGTTCCCTAGTTTAAGTTGCAGATTTTGCACTGAATTGTTTGAACAATATATAAGAAGTTTATTAATTTGGACTGATGAAGGTCACAGTTCTTAATGTGTCGTTTTTATTTAGATCGCACATGGTTTTCTCCTTGTATCTTTAAAAAATTTGATTGGCTCTTGAAAAAATGTAGCTGGCGCCTGAACATTTTGGGTTTTTGTCTACCCCTGTTTTATGTATGTATTTATATGCAAAGGTTCCTATTGTAAGTGAAGTAAATTTGGGCCAGGGCTCAAAAGTTCTGGTCTAAAATTTCACTCGCCATTACACCTCTGTTCTGTGACATGCAAGAGACAGAGTAAGAGTGAGACTGAATTTGCAGCAAGTTTTCTGTTTTGATGAGTTTTTGCTGGTCCTTGATAAAGCCAAGGCTCAGTGTTCTCGACACTTTCTACATTCAGTTGTTCTATTTTTTTCTCCTTTTGCTCACACCGGTCAATACATAACCTTTTCTATGTTGTACTTGGTATGAGTCAAAAAATTTTTTTGCTTCAGTCTCTTCTTAATAGAATATAGTTTATATATATATATATACAGTGTATGTCTTAAAAGAAAAGTGTTTGATCAATGCATCCTTCCAGTGCTTACGTATGGTGCAGAGACGTGGACCTTAACTAAAAGAGACATACAAAGGCTGCAGACAACTCAAAGAAGCATGGAGAGGTGCATGCTTGGTGTAACCAGGAGAGATAAGAAGAGGAACTCGTGGATCCGAAAAATGACAAGAGTGGAAGACATCATGATCAGAGTTAAATCCCTGAAATGGCAATGGGCTGGACATACTGCCAGAAGGACAGATCATCGATGGACAGCCGAAATTTTAGATTGGATTCCAAGGGACAGGAAAAGACCCAGAAGAAGACCACATGGGAGATGGGTGGATGAAATTCGAAAGTATGCAGGGGTGACATGGAGGAGACTGGCACAAGACAGACCGTTGTGGAGGAAACTTGGGGAGACCTTCGTCCAGCAGTGGATTGATAATGGTTGACAATGATGATGATGATGATACAGTGTATATTCAACTCTGCAATTGTGCTCCAGCTGAGATCTCAGAAAATAATAGTAATAATAATAACCCTCCAGATTGTATTAAACCAGGAAAGTAATCAAAGGTCAAAAGTTTTAAGTGCTGCAGGAAAAGAAATAACATTAATAAAAATGTTGCTCATACATCACAACCCAATCTCCTCATAACACGAATGGTTAGCATCTCCACCATCACCCTTCTTTTCCTCATATGTAAATGAAATTTCCGGAATCCCGACCTTTACGGCAGAGATTAATCGGAGTAAGGATGGGGAGAAAAGTATCAGTGTTTTTGAGCATTGATGTTTCTGCAAGTGATATCAATGTTTGAAACTGCAAAAGAATATTTTCTACATGAAATAATGAATTTCTCTTTGCTGCATATTTTTAAAGAGGAAGGGAATATAATCTTAATTTCATGAATTAGCGATTTTTTTCGCCATTTCGTTTGATGTTTCATCACCAAAAATAGAGTTCTTTACCTTGATGTTACAGGAACTGATAAATCCTTCCCCGTCCTCCCCCCCCCCAAAATTGAGATTTTATGACCAATGTTTTAAACTGCAAAAGCACAATCCACTTGAAATTTTTCTGTGATATACTGTAAATGAATTCATCTTTTTCATATTCTTATAAAAAGAAAAGAAATATCACCTTTCAATGTTGCGAATTAGCGATTTTTTTTTTCGATGTTTTGTTTCCGAAAATCAAGTTCTTATCCCCGATGTTACCTAGGTTTGCGATACATTAAGCACTTTAACGAATATTATGGTTACTTAATGTTGAATTAGTGAGCTATCGCCAATATATTGAGTGGTGATTTATTCATCAATGTGCTAATAACTGCTGCAGATGAAAAAGATGTGAATTCTTTGGCTCTTTAACAAAACATTGAGGTTTTCGCTAATCGAAAATTTTCACCCATACTGTGGATGCGTGAATGTTTCGGAAATGAGTATCACCAATGTGCCCATCCCCACTCTGAATTAGACCTAGAAATGCATGCGGTAAAAAACACTTCTTCTCATAATTATTTGGGGTTCCTTTCAGTGAGCTTCGAATCAGCTGCCGCTATGCAGCCCACAGAAGAGGCTCTTTCTCGTTGGCTGGTGGCGCAGTGGTCTAAGGCGCTGGCCTCTGATCATTTGTCCGTAAGGGGTCCGGGTTCGAATCCCGGCCAGGCATGGATGTTGTGTTTGTCTTACGGCACTGGCTCTCTCCCTTCCCTGGAACCAGTGACCCTAAATTAGGGACGGGCGACTGCTTATAGCCCATTAAGTTGCTCACGGTGGTCGTTAAACCTCCAATAAAAAAAAAAAAAAAAAAAAAATGACGCAATTATTGATACACCTCCGTCGGAGACCGTTTTACTGAAAACAGTTCATAATGATGAAAAAAATAAATAAAGCACAGTTAAATACAATACCCAAGATGCCTCTCACACTAAAATATTTTTAAGAAAACATTTTGCTGAAAGTGAGACATCATCACAGTTCAAAAATATTTTTGTGAAGATAGCATGAGAGCTAAAAATATTTTTGTGAAGATACCACTGAACAGAAAAACAATTTAACATTTTTACTGCTTGCCAACTATAAATTTCTGGTCGTGTTTGGAGACTGGGTGACCACAAATTTTGCACCCTGTTTGGACCTTTCTGGTTATCTGCTAGCCACTGTTTTCTGTTGCTGATTGGTATATATAAATGACACTTAAATAATTTCAATTGTATTAAAAAGTGAATAAGTAGGTACATAGCAAGTACCTACTTATTCACTTTTTAATACAATTGAAACTATTTAAGAAATATATGAAAAAAAAAATGTATACGGTATAAGTAAACAAATTAGGTAGCAGTGTCACTCTGTAGACCAATACGCTATGATCTCTTCCAGAATTTTTAGAAATGGATCTTCATCACTGTTCAACCTTTTCCTCTACATAAATTCACATAGGTACTTGTACCAATGGGGAGGACATTGACCCAGCACCGCGACCTAAGGTCTGTCGTGCATCCCCAGCCCTAATCTCAAAAGAGACCAGATGCATGAGCAAAAGCAAGAATGCTCTTGACTGGTACTAAAGAGAGATCACTTGGTCTCAAGTTGTGAGTATTAAAGTGTTCAAGCCTGAGTGCTGCAAAAAAGTCAGTCACAAAGAAAATGCAAGGAAGTCTCCTCTTCGAGATGTCATCCTCTACAAAGTGGATCCTCTTTCACCCCAATCAAATTAAGGTGTCTATTAAGATGACAGTGTCCTGTAAGTAGACCAACAATCAGTCCAATATCCTTTTTTGGCAGTTTAAGGAGTTCCTTAGCCCTATGAGGCACGGGTCCTTGATTAAGTTCCTTTGCCTGCCTCTAACCCCTGGTAGCATGCCAGAGGTCAAGCTGCTTAGTCCTCTGGCCACACCAGAGTCGAGCCCTAATGCAGGCTCTGGACCATAAAAACCCTGCTCTGCCCCCTCTTTAGCAAGAAGGTCAGCTACAAAAAACACACTACAAAACCCCTATGTCCTGGCACCCAGAACATTTGCACTTTGTTCCAGTTTGCCAGCTCAGTTAGGTCTGGAGGCAGTTCCAAACAATTTTGGATGAAATGCGGCACTGACAAAGTGCCAGTAAAGCTGTCTGAACAAATCTGGATACGCACATTGTGATACCCTTTGATCAGACATTCTGAGGCACATGCCAGAATAGCATACACCTCAGCTTCGAACATGGTAGCGTGCCTTCCAAGGCTTTGGCATGAACCATAACCTCTGGATAGGCAATACTCCGCTGCTCCAACCCTTGCGTTTGTCCTGGAGCCGTCAGTAAACCAAACAGTTTCACCGCTGCACCCAGGGACAAAGGACATTTCCCATTCACTGCGACTGGGAAAATTCACACTGAATGCTTTATCAAAATGATATTTTACTAGCATGTTGTCGGTTCCCATTTGAAAGATGGGCTCCTTACAAAAATACTCCTGAAAAGGCTTGGTATGGCTGCCAACCCACAACGAGGGTCTCCACATGCCATTGCGGCATAATCTATATGCCCCCATAATGGCCTCACTCTCAATATAAAGGTGAAGTAGCAGGATATCAAGAAGCAACTTCAATGCAGCTGTTGGAGTAGTTCTCATTGCTCCTGATATACCTATGCAGGCCAGCCTTTGTAATTTGTTAAGTTCAGCCTGCACCGTGCAGAGGTTAACTCTTCACCACCACACCGTTGAGCCATAAGTGACCATAGATCTGGCGACCATAGTATATATATCCAGTGCAAGATCCTCAGGTTGAGACCTCAGGATTTGCTAATAGCACCTCTACGTGACCAGAACACTTACTTGGCTCTGGCAATACAGTAATCTAGGTGCTGTTTCCAGGTTAAGCCTCCGTCCAAAATGACTCCCAGGTACTTAACCTGTGTGATGAGAGGAATTGTTTTTCCAAAAAGGGTAATACCTCCAAGGTCTCCAAGATTCCTCTTTCTAGTGAAAGGCACAAGGGTGGTTTTGTCAGGGTTTACTGATAGACCAACCTTCCTGCACCAATCCTCAACAAGTTCCAGTGTTCTTTGCATTACGCTCAAGACTGTTTTAGGGAATTTTCCGTTGACAATTACGGCCACGTCATCTGCATAGCCAAAACAGTCGTAACCAGACCCCTCTAGGATCCTCAGCAGTTCATCCACCACCAGGCACCACAACAGGGAAGAGCAAACTCCTCCCTGAGGGCAGCCCTGGCAGGTGATGACCAACAGTTTCCCCGAGTAGCGAGGCCACGACCGTTCTGCTTGTGAGCATAACCTTAATCCAATGACAACAGGTTCTATCAGCACCATGTCTTTCCACAGCTCCCACAATGGTCTCCATAGAGACCCTGTCAAAGGCACCTTCAATATCAAGGAAAGTGGCTAATGCTACCTCCTTAAATTCTAGTGCCTTCTCCTGGCAACAAACAATGCCATGGAGAGCTGCTTCTGTTGGTTTGCCTTGTTGATAGGCAAACTGAAATTTTGAGAGGGTTTTAGGGAGGAAAACCACCTCCCTAATATGCCTATCCACCATTCTCTCAAAAGCCTTGAGAAAGAAAGATGTTAGACTAATAGGTCTAAAGGCCTTTGCTTCTTGGTAATTTGACTTACCTGGCTTGGAAATAAACATTACCTTAGCCTGTTTCCAAGCACTTGTTATATAACCAAGAGCAAGGCAGGCGCGGTAAATTTTGCACAAGAGTGGAGTAATTATCTCCAGTCCTTGCTGCATTCAGATGGGAACAATTCCATCACAGCCAGGTGATTTAAATGGTTCAAAAAAATTAATGGACCACTTAATCCTAGAATAATTGACCACCTCCTGGCAACCCTCCAGTCCTACTTTTTTGCATGTCGGTGCTCAAGGTTAGCTGTGCATACGTCAGTGGGATCAATTATGCTTGAATCTGGAAAGTGTACACCTAGCATTTCTGTTAGAGTTTCTTTACCAGTTTTTGTGAAGCTCCCATCAACTTTTTTGATGTTATTCAGGCAATTTGCATTGTCCTTAGCCATAATTTTCATAAATCTGGCAGTACTGGGAGTATCTGAAATACTTCCACAGAAATCTCTCCAAGAGGCTCTTTTTGCCTCTCTAATTGCTTTGTTGTACTGTGTGAGGGTAGTTTTATATACCGTCCACTCACCAGTACGTTTGGCTTTATTAAAAGCCTTCTAGTTTTGCCCCTAAGACTGCTAAGCTGTTTATTCCACCAAGGAACTTGACCTGACAGTTTTGGTGGTAAGATTCGAGAATAGATCGTTGCAACTGGTCAACGGCTAACTCGAGATCTAACACCGAGTGCATGTTAAATTCCATGCCTCCAATATGTGCCGCCAGATCTTCCCTGAAGCCAATCCAATTGGTCCTTCTGGGATTTCTGACTTGCACCAGCTGTTGTCTTACATCGGCAACTGAAAAGCAAATATATCTATGATCAGACAATGAAGGTTCACTAGATACATGCCATTTAATAATGCGATCAAACATGTTAGCACTACAGAGGGTGAGGTCAATGACTTCACTTCTATTAGAAACAATAAAAGTTGGCTCATTGCCTCGATTAAGAATATAAAGTTTAGTACTTACCAAATATTCCAAAAGATTGTCCCCTCGTCTGTTGTAGTCGCTGCTCCACCACATGATATGGTGAGCATTGGCATCACAACAGATGATGAGGCGTCTTCCACTTGACTCACAGAAGTGGACAATGTCTCTTACCTCCTGAGAAGGAGGTGGTTCAGGTTCATCAAATGGTAAGTATGCAGAGACGGCAAGCAACTCTTCTCTGCCACCATCAGATGACATAAAAAGTTTAATCATGGTTGTGTCACCTGTGGTAAACTCAGGAAGTGGCATATCATGATGTCTTTTGCTCACCAGTATACAGGTCCTTGGTCTCCTACTTGATGTATTATAGAAGACGGTAAAGCCTGCTCCTTGTAAGCCCAGGATCTTCCCATTATGTATCCATGGCTCTTGAATGAAAGCCAGATCAACATCCTCCACAGCCAGTCTGCAGCACAAAGCAGCAGATGCAGACCGACTATGGTGGAGATTGATCTGGATACATTTCATGCAGTTCTCCATTGTGAGATAGACATGGAGACTAAGTGGTAGAAGGATCAGCCGGGTCAGAATCCACCCGGTGGATGCTGGAAGCCAGCCCCACTCCTCCATTGACACCACCCAAGAAGCCGATCACATCCACCTCCTCACTCCCCCCTCCCACTCGCAGCTGGACCTAGTCCTTCCCTGCTTCCAGACCATGGCCAGGGGAAGACAATGCAGTTGTTTCTGATTCCACAACTGCAGAATGAGGCTCTACCATTTCTGTGTCCTCCTTTGAAGTGCTAGGGCCCTGAGGGTCATGTAGTACTTTAAATTGACCCTCATCGACCCCAGTGTAGGCAGTGAACTTGGCTTCAGCAATGGCTTTAGCCGATTCCCTGTCTACCTGGAAAATCCACCTGACGGCCTTAGGATCTTGTACCCGATCCAACACCCTCCAGTGTTTGTATGCAAACTGCTGTTGTAGGCACACAACCTCCTGCAGAGGACGCTTGGATCCTTGGTCCAAATATCCTTTGTCCTAAAGGCAACCTTGATCGGTTTTGGAATATCACTAGCCCTCATCACTTTGAGCCCAGTGCCTCTCAAAACCTTATCATTTTTTTCAAAGGCTGATGTTAGGCATTGCTCTTTGCCCTCGTTCTCACAAAGGTAAACAAGAGCTCCAGAGTTCAGGGGAAAGCTCTTGTTGCATGGTAGAGGCTCTCCTATTGAGAACCATCCACATGCCTCAAAAGCTCCTCTTGAATATTCCCAACCTCACTGTCATCAAGCCACTCGTTCAGGAAATTTTCCTTCACGATGGCTATCCTGACAGTAGAGACAGCCTCACCATAAGTGCTGGGACGAGACTCGTCCCTACTCCTTTGGTTGGCTTCCTCACATCTGGAGAAGGGGTAGAGAGAACTGATCTCTGCCTCTTACCTTTCTTGTCCACCACAGGTGGAGAAGTGTCTACAGATGTGGGTCCCACTGAACTCGACTCCTTATCAGTTTGACCCTTCATCTGCCTTGCTAATTTCCTCCTGATGTTGCGCTTAGCAGTCTTGCTAAGTTGCAACCCTTCCTTGCTGTTACCAGCCTCACTAGCAACCACAGACTCTTTTGGCAACCCGGTATTACCTGCTGCCTCCAGATGTCTTGTTTGCTTTGTGAAACAATTTCCCCTACCTTAGCCTGAGAGGTGTTCCCAGAGCAACTGGGCCTCACCTCAGGATCAACAGATCCCGGCCTTGGCTGGAAAGATGTTGCTTTTATAGGTTGGGTACTGACTGAGTCAGACCCTAACCCAGGGTTTATTGTTTTTATCAAAGAATCCATTTCTGGTCCCACGAAACTGGAGGAAAATAATAAGGTCACCACCCGGTAAACCTCTTATCTTGGGTGGAAGGCTAATTACAACAGGGTTTCGCCTGGTGCCCTGAAGGGATCGTTAACAATACTGATATTTTACTACCTCAGTACCATTCAGCCCTCAGCACGATACCCCACACCTTGGCTTAGGTAGACCAGAGCCTCAGTTAGCCAGCATGTTTCAGACACTCCAAAGAAAGGAGTTACTGTGAATCACAGCACCTAATCCACCTGTTTCCACCACCCCACGACGAGGATGTTGAGGTTGGTTTTCTGGGGGGCCACATAGGTATGAATCCAACATGCTCCTACAAGTGCCCCAACAAGTTTTGTTGTTAAATTTTGCCTTTCCCGACATGGATTTTACTAATATGAAAAGTTCAAAATGCAGATCTTGCATGGAACATTATATGTGGTACAATATTTTAGATCAAATAGATGAGTTTTATTTTTACATGCCACATATCAATATTTCAGCCTAGTCGACCATTTCTAATAACCACACATTAGTTATATTAACGTGTGAGACAGTATTATCGCTACTTATATTAATTAGTATCTTTGAAATGGATTTTACTAAGTGTGGGCACCTGTGTTCTGATTTACAAAGTTCAGTGAATGATTTGCCTGCAAATGTAAATAATCTTTATCAGATCTATAGGCAATTGTACACTCACCATTCATCAGATATTATCGTAGTCTCAGATACTGCTTAATAATGGGTATTAAAATATGGCTACTTTGCTCTGGAACAGCGATAAAAAAGCATTCATGCAAATTCCTCTGAAAACCCGTTGCTCTGGTAATACACGGCCAACGTTGTTTTTCCTTTTAGAAAATAAACTTTCATCTATTTTGACTGTCAGTCCTGGTCCTCCTATCAAAGAAGGGTTCCTTAGCAAACTTGCTGCACAAACCTCTTTTTTGCATGTAATTATTCCAGTTCACACAAGTGTTCTTGTTTATATGCAGTTCATACTCACAAAGCGAAATTGTTATATACCCGTAACTTCAAGAATACTCGAAAAATATAGCCATTTTGTTTTTAAAAAGTCTAATTTAGAAGCTGGGAACCATGTGTTTTAGTGTAAAGGTATTTCTTCTTGGCATCCTCGTTTAAAGCACCTCCGTCTCTCTCTTCCACTTAATGCCAATGTCGTTTAATGACCTAAAGAGCAATTTCTTTGAGCATGTGAAACTCCTTTGTCTTGAAGGAAATGCTTGGCCGATTGCTGGTCTTTAACTGCTATTGATAAATGAATGACATTCATTACAAAAATGGGTTATAGAAACCCTACTGAATGGACAACATTCATGACCTCGACACCCGTAGTAAGTTCCTTCATTCATTCCTTCCAAATAACCACATAGAACTCCCAAGTGCAGACAAGAGGTCACCACAGAATGAAACACACCGACTGGATTCGCTTTCCGGTGATGGTGGTATGCATATAGTAGCATGTGATCACTGTGCATCTGCTGCTTATTGACAAAATGGATCTTTCCTATTAGAAGATGGTGGTGGCAGGTAGATAACAGGAAATATAACAAATGTTTTCCATGTAGATTTTCTGTTTAAAATTAGCAGTAACAGTGGTACTAGTTTCTGCTAGGGCTTCATATAATTTACCAGAGTTTCTTCATGAAAACCATGTTTCCCAGTTACCTGTGTCTTGTGATACCATATCAGTTGAGGGAGCACTCACTTTTGTCATTTAACTTGGTTGCAATGAAATTTGAAAATCGATACCTACCAGCTGTGATGCTTCGGCAATCGCCATTTGCGATAGCATGTAAAGTTGTTTTCACAGCACAGATGTCTTTTGCTATGTGTTGGATGGACGGGGTGCTAGCTGTACCAAATATTTTGTATGAAAGTATATTTGGATTATCAAAGTTTAAGGAATATTTCCTTTGTTACATTTTACTAAATTTCTAAACATGCTGTTGATATATCAAATTCATAAGTGTTTTCAAACTGATTTTTGCCTATATTGTTCTTCTATGCCACACTCTCTGACTAGTGTCTCATTGTACACTGGTATGCCCTCCATAGCTTTACCTCATTAGAGGGAGCTGGTCACATGGAAAACTAAGTCCCTCCAATTGGTGTTGTCATCTAGAATATGATATGAATTGATGGAATCCTGAATCACTAATGTTATCAGTGGAATCCATTGCAGCATTCAAATTGCCCAGTGGTCTAGATAAACTCTCAGAAATAAAACAACAGCTGATCAAAGCTTGCTAACTCTGGCAAGGAATGAAAGACAGACATATATACTCGGCACAATTTTATGATATCAATGTAATGCAAAATGAACAACTCTAGTTTTGTAAAATGAATCATGGTAATTTGTATTAGATTGAATGTAGTAAATTTTTTTATCTAATTCACTTGTTTGTTTTAAAAACCAAGTATAGTTTATATTGTTTGAAAAATTACTACTGTTTTCCCAGAGTATTTTAATATTATTAAGTCACATATTCAAAACTCCCCACCTGAAATTTTCAGTCCCCTCCATTTGCAAACACAAATGGGGAGACTCCCTTCCATTTCAAATTTGAATTTTAAGCCCTGTAGTTCCATTGGAGGCATGCATCCAGTTGCTGACTATAAACAACATTTGGAGCAAAACTACAAATGGTTCAAATTTCTGGACCTAGAGCATAGTATAATAAAAGAAATGATATTCTTCTGTCATTGGCACTCTGTAACAATAATACAACTTCCAGTGATCAGCAGTGAAATGAAACGCGACATGTGACAACTGCCTTTTCTCTTGTAGTAGGAAATTCTATTCTAAATTTCTTTTTTTTTTTTTTTAATATAGTTGCATGGATCGTGCAACTAAATTTTTTATTTGCCTGCCCAGGCCGAGTTACATGCCCCAGGCATAATAATAATAATGTTGATACATGAAGGCAACTTACCTTCTTGAGGCTTGTCTCCCTCTTGTAACATTTCTTGCACATTGATGAAATTTCTTGCACAGCAAGAAATGTTACAAGAGGAAGGCATGCCTCAAAAAGGTAAATTACCTTCATGTGTCAATGTATAATATGCATGTGAATCAAGAGATAGCATGGACATTAAGTGGTCCATTGAGCTATTATGGCATAATAATAGTGTGTTTTATCTTCTTTATAGAGCTTAAAAAAAACAGTTTGTATTGACTTTTCGCTACCTCATTCTTAGAGCTTTAGTTACCAGAAATGCAGATAAAAATTATGCTTGAGGTTTACCTAGCAGAATGAGCATTAGTGGAAAATACTAGGCTATGAAGAATTTACTCTCTGAGAAGTTAAAACTGAATAAGAATTTATACTCTGAGTCTAATACTGAAGCCTAAAGGAGTCTACTTAGAATGTCGAATAAGTCGGCATAAGTCTAATATGCGATTAAAAAAATATCTTGTATTTGTCTAATAATAAGTCAGTATGGGTCTAATAGAGTCTAATAGGAATGTCTACTCTGAAGTCTTTCAGAGTCTAATAAGAATTTAGACTCCGAGTCTAATACTGAAGAATTAGACTCTGAGCAGTTTTCACTGTAAATAGATTAAATTTCCAAAGATTTGAGCTTTGCTGGGAACACAAGCATTTTTCTTCTCAGCAATGCAAATTTATCCTAGAAATGCTCTCCTCTCTCATGTTTATACACCCCCCCCCCCCATCCTTAATGTTTTCTTGCAATTTAGCATGTATGGTTTACAAGATCCATGAATACTTACCACTTTTATTCAGCGGAATTGTGTTAAACTCGGCAGAACATGTGTTAAACTTATTCTAATTCTTGCTGCTTCATCATCACAAAGGATTTTGTCAATAACTTTTAGCAATTCATATATCATATTCTAGAGGATGACACAAATTTAAGGGTACACTGTTGTACAATAAGACACTAGTCACTCTCTGCAGTTCAAAAAGAATTTATAATCAAATGAATCCTTAGCATAAAAAGCATTGTTCTTATCTTAATCTTTACAAGATCTTTTCATAAAGTCGAGCAAACAGTCACCCAATAGAAAGTTCCACGTAGCAGACGACATCTATGCAGTGAAAACAACTTTATGTTCTATCGCAAATGTGGTTGTTGTAGTATCACAGTAGGAGCCGATTTTCAAATATCATTGCAACAAACTTAAACAGCGAAAGTGCATGCTCCTTCGACTGACGTGGCATCTTAAAAGACCAGAAATAAATGAAAAAATTGGGTTTCATGAAGAGACTCAGGAAACTTATATGAAGTTCTTAATGGAAACTAGTAGCGTAACAGAGGGAGGGTGAGATTGAATAGTAGGTTCATGGCCATGGTTAACTGTGATGTTATGTTGCATTGATCAAGAGAAAAATTACAAAGAACTTTTTATGCATACTGAGGTAAAATATTTCTACTAGTATACATGTGCTAAAATGTTATCAAGCTGTAAATTTGAGTGCTGGAAGTTTCCAAAACTCATAAGAGAAGTTAAGATACAGGCTAGTTCACTCAAGACAGATAATTAGGGATGATGTTAGCATTGTATAAATCTGATTTATTCTTTTTTTCAGTAAGCAATAGTTGCAAGAACTGAGTTCATATTTTTAATAAATTTTATTGATAGAAACTTTGCTTTATTGTATCTTAAGTCACTTCTTAATATGAATGAACAGAGCAAATATTTTTCTTTCCGTTTAAAGCAAAATTTAATTCAAATGACCTCTAAAGTTGTTTTCTTTCTGTGATGAGCTTACAGAAGCATTTTTGAACTTTAATTTTGCTCAAAATGAAATGGAAAATGCTTGCTCTGCTCCTTGATGTAGCAAGAAATAACAAAAGAATGTGAAAGCCTGCATTTTAATTGAAACTCAAGTTCAAAAATCAGTACTGCTGTTAAACACTTTGCCATAGAAACAACTTTATGGTTTACTGAAATAGTGTAGGCTCCACCCAGGGCAGTAGCTAGGTCCCAGAGCTGGGGGAGGCGGTAGGGCTGAAAGGGAATGAAAATATGAGGGTTCTGATTTGTCAACAGATGAATTCCTGGGCATCCAGCTTTTATTACTTAGGCAGGTAAATTATTTCTGCAGAAGCCCAGCTGGGCATGTAACTGGATAGTATATCAAAAAGGAAAGTAGTGAACAGAAAAATATGTATTCATTAGGATTTTTTTTTTCTAATTTATAGTCACTCTGCAGCATTATTGCCTTTCAGCTGTTAAATGCATAACTTTACAAGTGTGTATGATATGCAAATTCTGATGCCATATAAGTCAAGGTATCACCAACCCGCTTGGCCAGCGTGGTGAGTTATGGCCAAACACCTCCAAAATGACTCTACAACTTAAATCTTGGCCCTCAGTCTCCGGCAGCTGGAATGTACCTGGCCAAGGCAGCGGCCAGTGCGACATGAAGGCAGAGGGTGCTAAGAATCCCCGGAGGACCGGACTAGGCTGCCATTTGATGCTGACCTTGGCTACCTACAACGGACGCTCCCTATCTTCTGATTCAAGGCTTCTTGAATTGGAAGAGGAACTACAAAGGATCAAGTGGGACATCGTCGGGCTAAGTGAGGTAAGGAGAAAAGGAGAAGATCTCATTGAACTGAAAAGTGGACATCTCTTCTATTATCGTGGGACAGATACTGGTAGAACTAGTGGTGTTGGATTTATAATAAACAAGAAACTGAAGGATAAAGTTGTAGAAGTTGAAAGTTCCTCTGACAGAGCTGCACGACTCGTTATCCAACTATCGAGAAGATACCAGGCTCAGATTATTCAAACTTATGCACCCACCACAAGTCATCCTGAAGAAGAAATTGAAGAATTTTATGAGGAAATTCGTCATCTAAATAATAAAGGTAAGCAGCACTTGAAGATAATTATGGGAGATTTCAATGCAAAAATAGGGCAACGGCAACAGAATGAAACTTCAGTAGGTAAATTCGGTCACGGCAACAGAAACCAGCGTGGAAATACTCTCGTTGAGTTTGCAGAGGCAGAAGGATTTTTCATCTTGAATTCCTTTTTCAAGAAAAAGCCACACAGGAAATGGACATGGAGACATCCAATTGGGACAAGTGAAATTGATTTTATTATGTGTAACAAAAAATTCGTCATCGAAGACTGCAGTGTGCTGAACAAGTTCAACACAGGTAGTGACCATAGATTGGTGAGATGTAAGATGCACCTCAACACTAAACTGGAACGTGGCAAGCTCATAAGACAAACAAAATGTATTGACATAACCAACCTTAAAAAACACCATAATACTTTCAAGTTGGAACTGAAGAACAGATTCTCTGCTTTAGAAGGCCTAACATCGGAAGAAGTGGATATTTCGGAAGTTAACAGAAAAGTAACCAAAGCTCTTATGGAAACAGCAACAAAATTAGCTGGGTCTAAGAACAAGTTGCATGTGAACAAATTATCAGAAAAAACCAAAATGTTGATGCAAAAAAGAAGAGAGATGAGGACAACTAAAGAAGATGTGACTTCCAAAGTGGAATATATAGAGCTATGCAAGACAGCACGAAAAAGTATCACTGAAGACGTAAGGAAATTCAACTGTGAGCTAGTGAGGAAAGCAATTGAAAACAACCAAAGCCTAAAGATAGCAAAGGGACATCTCAGTAAGGGAAGAAAACAGATTATGGCTCTGAGAAAAGAAGATGGTTCTATAACAAGAAATAGAGGCGAAATTTTGACAAGAGTGAAAGATTTCTACTCCAAATTATATGAAAGGGATGATACATGTACTCCAGACACCATGAAAGGTACCAGTACCAGAGTTCTTCCAGTCCTTCCAGCAGAAGTTGCACATGCAATCAAGAACATGAAGAGGGGAAAAGCTCCAGGAGAAGATGGAATTACTGTAGACATCATACAAGAAGCAAGTGGAGAAATCGAAACAGTACTCGCCCAAATTTTCACTCGATGCCTTAATGAAGGGAAAATTCCTGAGGATTGGAACAATGCTACAATGATCCTGCTACATAAAAAAGGTGACATTGAGGATCTCAGGAACTACAGACCTATCAGCCTCCTATCAGTGGTTTATAAAATCTTCACTAAAGTTCTTTCACACCGCTTGAAGGTAACATTGGACATGGCTCAACCGAGAGAACAAGCTGGATTCAGGAGTGGCTACAGCACAATAGATCATATCCACGTACTGAGAGAACTAATTGAAAGAGCGAGGGAATATGAACTTCCAGTGTGCATGGCTTTTATTGATTATGAAAAAGCCTTTGATTCGGTGAAACCATCAGCAGTTACCACGGCTCTGAAATCCTGCGGTATTGAAGATGCATACATTAATATTATTAATAACATCTATGAAAATGCAAGTGCAAAGATTCGGCTGTTTGAAAATACAACACACATAAAAATTGGAAAGGGAGTGAGACAAGGTGACACCATATCTCCGAAGCTCTTTAATGCTACATTGGAAAATGTCTTTCAATCACTGAACTGGGAAAACAAAGGGATAAAGATTAATGGAGATTATCTAACCCACCTTCGTTTTGCTGATGACGTAGTCATTTTTGCAACTACCCCATCAGAGCTGCAGAGTATGATCCAGGAACTTGCTGACAAGAGTAAAGAAGTGGGATTAAAAATGAACTTTCAGAAGACAAAAGTGATGTTCAATGCTTTTACAAGAAATGAAGATTTATCGATTGATGGAGAAAAACTGGAGATAACAGATACTTATGTTTATCTTGGACAGCAGATATCAAGTGAGGGTCACATTGATGAAGAAATTAATCGGCGTACAAAACTTGCCTGGAGAGCTTTTGGAAGAAACAGCATAATTTTCAAGAGCAATATGCCATTATGTCTTAAAAGAAAAGTGTTTGATCAATGCATCCTTCCAGTGCTTACGTATGGTGCAGAGACGTGGACCTTAACTAAAAGAGACATACAAAGGCTGCAGACAACTCAAAGAAGCATGGAGAGGTGCATGCTTGGTATAACCAGGAGAGATAAGAAGAGGAACTCGTGGATCCGAAAAATGACGAGAGTGGAAGACATCATGATCAGAGTTAAATCCCTGAAATGGCAATGGGCTGGGCATACTGCCAGAAGGACAGACCATAGATGGACGGCCGAAATTTTAGATTGGATTCCAAGGGACAGTAAAAGACCCAGAAGAAGACCACATGGGAGATGGGTGGATGAAATTCGTAAATATGCGGGAGTGACAGAGGAGACTGGCACAAGACAGACCGTTGTGGAGGAAACTTGGGGAGACCTTCGTCCAGCAGTGGATTGATAATGGTTGACGATGATGATGATGATGATTTCTGCTGCTTTTGGATTCACTTTTTTTTTTTTTTTTTTTTTGCATGATTTAATTTACTTTTACTTTTATTTTCTGTATCTAGGGTGGACTTCCATCTACAAACATGTTGACATAGCTATTGTTCACATACAGCAAGCTTATATATCCACCTTGAAAAGGGCAAAGGAACTAACTGAGTATCGTTCACTTGATCGAAAGGTAGATTTCACCGAAGGGTCACTTGACCGAAAAGTTCATTTCACCGAAAGGTCACTTCACCTAAAAGTTCATTTCATCAAAAGGACATTTGATTGAAAAGTTCATTTCACCAAAGGATTGCTTTACCTGAAAGTTCATTATATCGAAAGATCATTCCACTGAATGGTCAGTTTATCGAAAACTTATAGAATTTTGTTCAATAGTTTTTTTTAAACTATTGAAGTGTGTGGTGCTGGTTTTTGTAAAACTAGCCGCCTAAACATTATCGGATTGTATAAAAAATACACTTATAATTTCTATGAAACACCTCCCCATGAGTAGGTTTTTCAAAATATAACATTAATCAAAAAGCCTAGCCTAGATCTGTGCCTTTTTGTCAAATTTTAAACCTCCGAGCTCATATTTATAAGGGTTACTTAGCTAATCAAGTAAATAATGTTCCACTTTTACTCAACCACAAAACCTTAATTTTTTTACCATAGGCCTAGATACAGGCCATTTTAACAGATTTTAACCCTACTCATATTCATAAGCATTACATAAAATGTAAAGTAACTTTTTATGTAAACCTTATGAACATGAGCACGCACGGGTAAAATTTGCTAAAAAGGCCTAAGCCGAGACCTAGGGCCCTAAAACTGATTCTTTTTGCCTGAAAAAATATGCATTATTAATTTTACTTTTTTATGTAAACCTTATGAACATGAGAACTGAACATGACTTTTATGTAAACCTTATGAACATGATTAAAATTTGCTAAAAAGGCCTAAGCCTAGGCCTATTATTGTCTTAAAAAAAAATGATTTGTCTTAAAACAACTAAGTCTTTGCGTTCTTTGTGACACGAAGAAATCAAAAATTGTTGTGTAATTTGAGTATTGTCCCTTACGTTTCGGTGGTCTGTCTGCCGAACTTGTACCATGCTTCAACAGATCCTGTAATGAAATCCAAAGTTTTCGATTAACTGACCCTTCGGTGAAATGACCTTTTGATGAAATGAACTTTTAGGTAAAGAGACCTTTCAGTGAAATGAACTTTTCGATCCAGTGACCCTTCGGTGAAATGAACTTTTCGATCAAGTGATCTTTCGGTGAAGTAAACGTCGAGCAAATGAACCAGACCCGAACTAGCTCCACCACTTAAGACAATAGAAACATAGGATTTAGTTAACTACAAGGCTAAACTTCCAAAATATTACGTGTATCCTTTTGCCGCAGTTTCCTGCAGATATGTATTCTTCAAAATAATCCGACCCCAGGTCCCATTTAAGAGGAAGGGGGGGGCACTAGAGGGGCTGCAGCTCAGTGCCCTGCATTTTCAAGGGGTCCCAGAGTTATTCAAGATGCTTGAAGAATTGACAGGGTTGGGGTGGGGGGGGTTGTCTTTTTGCAAATAGCACAGCAAACCCTATAAAAAAGCTGCCTTGTAAAAAAAAAATTATTTTTCCACTTTTTAGGTGGACTCTGCAACAAATATAGTTGCCCCCAGTCCACCCTCAAATCTTTTGAAAGCATTACAGAAGGGTTTTTGTTTTTTGTACACATCTGTAGTTGGGAGAAATTTTCATACATTAAGAATTCATTTCAGTCATGATATTTGGATCATATTATTTTGCCCACTACTTCAATATAATTTCAACAAGCTGAACCCAACCCTGGGGCCAGGGGGGAGGATTAAAGCAGAAGTGAACTGATATCCATTTTTTAACCCTGCTTTTTTACATTTTCTTGCTACCACTGATTCATCCATGAATCATGGGATACACACTTAAATACGACGTGGATATTTTTATGGCTTCTTCATGTTTTGGGAATGTTTCTCCTGGGTACTTTTATTACCCATAGTGAAATCCTAGATGTGATACTGTGGCCTCAAAATGCTGTTCAGCCCAGAGCCCCCTGTCTCCTTAAATGTGCTCTGTCCAACCCTGTTTTGCATTTCATTGTGAAGTTATTTATATCGCGTGGTTGCAAACGGTGATCCACAATCTGAAACATAAATAAACCTGCCTGTTCCTGCCGAAGAATGGTTCATGTGACACTTCAGAAGTACTTCCCTCTACAATAAAAGCTTTCCAGAACTCTGAAAACCAAAGATTTTATTTGCTTCACTAACATAGTTTTGTGACCTGCCAGTTAGGTCCTGATCTGTCATTTTTAACTGGCACAAATAATTAGTACTCAAAGTGAAATAATTGGTAAACTACAATCATAGATTTTTTTTTTCAAGTGGTTGTTTTGCAGCAAAAGTTTTTTTGTTTTGTAAAATTAACCTTGTGCACATGCAAACAAATTTGTAGCCACATACCACTGAAGGTAAGTGCAAACTCAGAGCCAATGGGAGTGAGCAGGCTGATGGAAAAAAACATCTATTGAATTGTTCTGTGAATTGGGATGTAAAAAAAAACATGTTATTATAGTGTTGAAATTGATTTTTTATTAAATTTATGCAGAACTGATCTTTTGCCCTTTTATGCTGGGTATGAGCTGGCTGTGGCAATACATGCAAACTCTGGAACTATGCGAAAGCATTCATAAATAAGTGTTCATCTGAGATGGGTCTGGGTTTGAATCCCAGTGAGGCAGGGATGTTGTGTTTGTTTTACAGTACTGGTTCTCTCCCTTCCCTGGTACCAGTGGCCCTAAATTAGGGACTGGCGACTACTTATTGCTCGCTGAGTTGCTTACGGTAGTCATTAAACCCCCAAACAAAAAAAGTGAAATTTTATTTTTAATTTATTTTAAAAAGATGTCTCATAATGTTCACTGTCTTAGTCCATTTTAGGGCATGCGAAATGTGTTGGTGTTCTCAGTTCAGAGCATGCAATTTTAACTTTTTTTCTACCTGTTCTGTCATTGTGTAGTCACCATTAGAGTCAAATTTAATACTACACTTTTTTTTCAACTAGGGGTTTAACAACCACCATGAGTAACTCAGTGGGATATATAAGCAATTGTCTGTGCCATAAGACAAACACAGCATCCATGTCTCACCGGGATTTGAACCCAGATCCATCGTGGATGAATGGTCACAAGCCAGCCCTTAGACTACTGCTCCACTGGAGCAGTGCATTTTTTGACCTGAACCTGGTACTGTTTCTCTATGCTACATTTACATATGGCCGATGAACTCCCACTGTTATTGCTCTGAGGGAAAAGTTTTGCTGCTTACTACATTACATATAAATTAATCAAATGAAACATAGTGAAATTTAATATACCCCTCCCCCTCCCAAAAGATAAGCGAAATATAGTGCGATGTCAAAAATATGAAAATTTATCACTTGGAATCAAATGTATGATATAGTAGAATGTGCGGAGTCATTTCCGAAAACATGACAGCTGAGTTCATATAATTTTATTGGCAACAACAATCATTTCAGCAAATAAACAGAAAAAGATGTGCCATATTCTCTTCACCATTTCGTTGCCTTTATTATTTTAGCAAAACTTTTACATTTGAGCATTTACACGGGGCATGAGAAGTACAACAGGGTTCCCACGGTTCTTAAAAGTCCTTAATTTTTTTAGGGTGCTCAGAAGACCTTATTTTTTGCTAAAATGACAGAAAGTGCTTAAAAAGTACTTATTTTTTTTATAAGTGACTGCACAAGACCCAGAATTTATAATGTAGTGCCAAAACTGCTGCTGTTAGTTGGCTTTGTTGATGTCATGTGGCATCAACTGAAAGTCTGTGGGAAAGTATGGAGGGAATGTCGGATAAGTAACATCTTGAAAAAGGTGAAGGATCATGAGCTAAATTAAACACATCCAGCAGATTCCACCTAACAAGCCCCATCACCATCTCTTGGTACTGATATTTCACTTTTGTATTTCCCCTTTTGGTATATGCAGATAGCAATTATTCAGTTATACCGTGAGAAAATTACTAGTATTTGCACAACTGAAATCTTAAGCACATAATTGTTACTTTGGTTTTCCAATTCAAATCATAAGATGATTATGTGCAAAATTCAAATCTTGAACTAATAACTTTGACTACAGCTTTACAATTTACATACACTTTGTTGCATGGGTGATTATTCCTTCAAATAGGAAAACTTATTTGACCAGTAGAACTGTCTTTTAAATTGCACAAGTTTTAATTTATTACATTCACAAACTTAAATTATATGGAAAATTACCTCAAATTTTGTCAGCATACTGCCATTTGCATAGCACCGCAAACTTTGTCAGCATACCTCAGTTTGTCAGGTACTGTTTTAGACAGGGATACAACATAACGGCCGACATAAAAAGCGGATATTTTCACAAGTAAGTTAAATGTTTTGCTAATTGTTTTTCAGAATGTTTTGGGCTGAAATTGCATAGATGATGCTTTTTCCCCAGTATAAACGAATATATGTTTTAAGTATGAAGGAATATATGGATATTACATCATGTTCAAAATATAATTATCTATAGAGCATTCTTTGGTTTGAATATAGGCCTGTTAATAATTTTTTAACACCCTCTCCTGTTCATTTCAATTTTTTGCATTCAGTGTTAAAAAAATCAAACCTTGAAACACATGTTAGACATCCAAATAGTCACATTTGGGGCCTAAGGATTGTTTGCAATTGAAATTTTCAAACATGGGATACTAAAAATTTCAAAAACTGCGTGTTTTGAGACATCAGAATTTCTAAATTGGGCCTGAGAGCACTAAAAATGCAAATACAGTTCCTCGACAATCACCCCTGTAAAAAGCGACTTGCTGTTCCTCCCCTGTGAAAAGAAGAAATATATTTATTGCCTCACATTTTTTTAATTTGCTGAAAAACACCAGTTGAAAACTATTTCCTCCTATGAATTTAAATTTTTAATCACATTTTTTGAATAACATTGCCCAAAACATGGTGAAAAGCCTCCAAGGCTCTGAGTAAACAGCTATGCATGTGTGTTCCTACCCTTTGGAAATATGAAGTATTTGTATTGCCTCACATTTTTTTTATTTGCTTAAAAACACCAGTTGAAAACTATTTCCTCCTATGAATTTAAGTTTTTAATCACGTTTTTTCAATAAGATTGCCCGAAACATGGTGAAAAGCCTCCAAGGCTCTCTGTGTAAACATCTTTTGTATGCTTAATCTCTTTTGGAAAGATTATTTTATGCGTTGATAAAGTGCTGTGTTATTCTTTCAAATTATGCGTAGGAATAGCTTTTAATTTTTATTTTTTTTTGATTGGAGGTTTAACGACCACCGTGAGCAACTCAATGGGCTATAAGCAGTCGCCCGTCCCTAATTTAGGGCCACTGGTTCCAGGGGAGGGAGAGAGCCAGTGCCGTAAGACAAACACGACATCCATGCCTGACCGGGATTCGAACCCGGACCCCTTTCGGACGAATGATCAGAGGCCATCGCTTAGACCACTGCGGCTTTTAAAATTAGTTTATTGAGTATGGGTACAGCACTGCAATTAATAATAGATATAAAGAGCTCTGCATGTCTGAGGAAAAGCAGTGATAGTTTTGTAAACATGATACCTGTAGACCCCCTTTTTTGTTTTATGCGATATTCATTTTTCATGAGCACAGGTAAAAATATTTTTCAATAAAACAATTTGAGGAGCAAAAGCGGGTGATTAAGGGTAATATGAAGGAACGATAATGTGGTATATTTAAATTTGCATTTCTGCAACTTCACGTATCAGGTGTTCGTTGTATTTTCGATTTCATAGCTGATTTTCATCGAAATTGAGAACTTGCTAATTAAATTTTGATCTAGGAATTTGTTGGTTCACATTCACACCTGAATATTCCTTCCGCGCCATTTATACGATATATTATGCGTTTAATCAAGCACTGTATGTACCTTTCCAATAGCTATGAATTTCTCACCAACTTCTGGCGGTAACAGATGGCAATGTTGTCTCAAATGCTGTT
The DNA here is from genome assembly GCA_039090855.1 of Macrothele yani. NCBI lineage: Eukaryota > Metazoa > Arthropoda > Arachnida > Araneae > Macrothelidae > Macrothele > Macrothele yani. The sequence goes on along the minus strand of CM077003.1, from coordinate 123,725,833 downwards.
CGTTGCCTCCGAAGAGTTAAGATTTGCCAGTCTATTCTCTCCAAGGTCTTTGGCCCGACCACATTGGCCAATAATGGTTCGTGAGTTCCTGAATTCCACATTTCCGGACAGTTGGATTGGCAGCTACGTTCCGGTGACATGGCCACCTCGATCGCCCGACATAACACCTTTAGACTTTTTCCTGTGGGGTTATGTGAAAGACCAAGTTTACTCTAGCAGTGTTCCGGACGTCGAGACGTTGAAGAGCAGATTAACGGACGTCATTGGTTCTGTCACTACTGAGATGTTAAACAAAACATGGCGTGAAATCGAATATCGCTTATATGTTCTCCAGGCCACAAATGGCACCTATGTGGCGGTGTACTGACCCTGGAAAAAAAAATCTTGACTAGTGCACCATCATTGTCGTGCAATCCCTTTCTTGTACTTGTAATATATTTTTTTATACCAGAGCACCATCATTGTCGTTCAATCCCTTTCTTGTACCTGTAATATATTTTTTATATTAATTTCTGAAATGTGGGAAAGACTTTATGGACACCCTGTATTTCTATCTCACAGATCCATAAGCCACATCTAGTCCTTTGGTGTTACACAGCATTTGAAAAATTTTATTGTCAATATCTTTTTTAAACCTTACTATACTACAGCATTGATTAATCATGAAATGCATGTTCCTTTTGAAAGTGTGCCACAAATGCTGAAAATTCTGTTATGTATTGTATGGTTTTGGTTGCTAAAATATGTCAATTATGTCTAGTTGGTGATGAGAACTGAGAGTCAACTGAAAGTGTAATGAGTTGGGCCACCCTTGGCCTTCAAAACAGTCTTAATTTGATGTAGCATGGATTCGACAAGGTGCTGATATTGTTTTACAGGTATGTTTAGCCAAGTGGATGTAATGGCCTCTGTCAATTGCTGAATGTCCGCTGGAGAAGGATCTCTGTTACAAATAGCTCTCTCAATCCGATCCGACAGGCGTTCAATTGGGTTAAACTGAGAACTGTGGCGGCCATTTTAGCAATTTGAAGTCACTGCTCTACTCCTGAAACCACTGTGCGATGATCTGAGCCGTGCGGCATGATACATTATGATACTGGAAGCAGCTCTCTTCATCGGGAAACACCATGCACATGTATGAGTGTGCCTGGTCTGCAGGGAAGGTAAAATAGCTCATGGCATCCAAATGCAATTCCAAAGACATTAAGGAAGCCAATGATTGCCATAGAAATAGACCCTAGACTACTGGCGCCGACTGTGTGGGTGCTCCGGGGCCTGCGCACCCATTAAATCATTTCAATGGGTGCGAGGCACCCATTGAAAATTAAGTTTTCTCTCGTTTTTATTTATTTTATTTATTATTATTTTGTTTTGCTTTTTTCGTTCATGGAAAGCATTGGTGGAGCTGACTGTGAACAAAGAAAGAGTAGCAAAATGTCCTGTTTGGGATGCCAGTAGGGAAAGTTTATTGATTTATTTATTTTACCCCGCGGATGGTCGGAATCTAGAAATGACGGGAAAACGATGTTGGCTAACTCTCCCACTAATCGCGTCAAGAAACTATTAGCGAGGGTGGCCGAGATGGGCAAGGAAAATAGCCTGTTACTATACTCAGGGCAAAGCTAACCTGACTATGCAGTTTAAGTTACGGAGTGTGTATTTCCACTGCATAATATAGTCCCAGTTTAAAAGCCGTGTTCAAGCTTGAACTGAGACCTAAGACAGCACGTGAACATATAGATGTTCTAAGAGTCCTACGTACGCACATTAGAAAAATGAAGATCCGAGTTTCGGTCGCGTTCCTAAAAAGTACAAATATTGACATTTTGGAGTCATCATTGTCACTTTTGTTTTGCGTCAGAGAGGCTATACAGTTAACACGAGGATATTTACTGCCACTGGGAGGGGAGCATTGTTAGCCGGAGGCGGTGATAATGGCTTAGTGGTCATTGTAATGAGCTTACTCCTTCCTTCGTGGTTGCTGTTTTAAAATACTCATTCAGAAATCGTTTGTCTGGAGGTCGGCAAGGTTGAGAAAGTGTGGGGGTGGAGGGAGACATCGTGTTTGAACTCGGAAAGTTTTCTTTCGTCTCGCCTTCAATCACCCTTAGGGGGAAGGGTCCGAGACACATCACCCCATTAGTGTGCGGAGAAATACTGATAAACAAGAGATGTCATATCGGTGAAAGTGTAATTAGGTTAGCTTTGCCCGGAATATAGTTTGGAGAAGAGGGCGCAGGATTAACGTAGTCGCGTCAGTAAGTCTGTGGAATGAAAGGACAGTCTACCGCGGACTGCACATTTCGTTACATGCAGACTCTTATGCAGCGCATCTTTCTTCGAAGGTGGGGGAGGTGGAGGGTCAATGGTTACTGAGGCGGCGTTTCATTGGGGGAGAGAGTGTGTGGGACGGAAGGACCTGAAAAAGTAAAGTCGTTTTGGTGAACATTTAGCGTTGGTTTGCGTTGTTACTTTCTTGACTAGCAGCTCTAGACATTCAATTGACGCTCCGTGATTTCCATTTTTAAAAGTATGGAGAAATTTGTTAAAAAGTTACCCAAATGTAATACGCCCTTTTCCGCCGAAAATAATGGAGGCAGGAATAATATTACAACCACAATTTTTCCAAGCACGAGTACATTGTCTAATTATTTGCTCAGCGAAAAACAAGTGGAAAAAAGAAGGGAAGATGATTTCAACGAAAGTGGAAGGTGGCATATCCATGGTTGGCTTATAATTCAGATGTAGACAGTGTTTTGCTCTGTTTGTGCGCTCGCTGTTGAACAAAAGGCGAGTCTTTCAATGTCTTCAGCAAAAGATCAAAATGTATTTCGCACCTTCGTCACTGATGGATTTTCAGCATGGCAAAAAGCAAAAGAACGGTTCAAGATTCACGAGAAAAGTTTACTACAGAAGAACAGAAGCTTTATTGTGCTCTTCAATGAAAAAAGGAGCAAACATGGCGGCATCCCTGTCAAACAGTGAGCTAAACGAAATGAAAGAGGCAAGGCAGGCATTTATGAAAATGATTTCATCTCTGAAATTTCTTGCTGAGCAAGGTTTAGCCATTCGTGGTTATGATGACGCAAGTTCGAATCTTGTGCAGTTACTCAGCCTTCGAGCAGATGAGGTCCCAGAGCTGAAATCTTGGCTCCTCCGCACTAAATTTAAGTGGATATCGCACGACACCATCAATGAAATTTTTGGCCTTATGTCGAATCATGTTAAAAAAAGCTGCTGCTGGAGATAAAAGATGCTGCCATTTATTCTTTGGTCATCGACGAAACTTGTGATATTTCAGCTAAAGAACAGGGCCGCCCCGGTGGCGCAGTGGTCTAAGGCGTTGGCCTCTGATCATTCGTCCGTAAGGGGTCTGGGTTCGAATCCCGGTCAGGCATGGATGTTGTTTGTCTTACGGCACTGGCTCTCTCCCTTCCCTGGAACCAGTGACCCTAAATTAGGGACGGGCGACTGCTTATAGCCCATTGAGTTGCTCACGGTGGTCGTTAAACCTCCAATAAAAAAAGAACAGGTATCCATTTGTTTTCGTATAGCGGACGCCAAGTTAAAAGTGAAAGAACTTTATTTGGATTTTATGAAACGCCAAACACGACCACAGATGTTCTGTTTTCTATTATTCAGGATAAATTAGCGCGATTTGATCTTGATATATGCAATTGTCGTGGGAAGTGTTACGATGGAGCAGCTAATGTAAGTGGACACTAGACAGGTTTGCAAAGTAGGCTGTTGAAAATAGAATAAAGGGCCATATTTGTACTCTGCATAGCCCACACGTTAAATTTGGTTGTACAAGATGCCATGCAGAACGTCGAGTGTATTCGAGATTTTCTAGCTCTTGTACCTGAACTTATATCGTTTATCAGAAATCGTCTAAACGACTTGCAGTATTTAAGTCACTTCAAGACGCAAGTGAGACGTATTTGAGGCCATTTTGTCCCACAAGTTGGTGTCTCAGAGTAAATTCGATGAAAACCCTTGAAGCTAATTATGGCACCGTATTACTTTTTCTGGGAGATCTTTCAGCAGAAAGAAATGAAGTGGGAGCAAAGGCGAGTGGGTATCTCCACAAATTGCAGGAATTTGAATTATTTTTTCTACTTGAAATGGTAACTGTAATTTTTCAGAGAATCGAATCTCTTAATGCAGCAATTCAGAAAACATCTCTCTACCTTCAGGAAGCAAAATCAAGTATAAAGACTGACGAGTTCTCTCATAGCTCAAAGAGAGAGTGGGTTTGATTCGCTATGGTACGATTTAATACAAAAGGCAAAAGAGTAGACATAGATGAGCCAAAGTTACCACGACGCAGAAAAGCTCCACGACGCATTGATGATGGAAGTGAACCCCACGTTTTCCAGTCTCCCCCAAAAAACTACAGGAGACTTTTCTTCGAAACCATTGACATTACTGTAAACTCGTTGCAGAACGGGTTTCAAAAACAAGTGACAAATCATATCGCCAAGATGGAGGCATTTGCTACAGATAAAAATAAGGACGCTATAGCATTTTATGGATCTGATTTCGATGAAGATAAACTAAATTTGCATCGGGATATGTTTTTAGACGTGGTTAAGGCTGAAAAGATTTCAGCGCACCCTACCAGCGATGTTGTAAACTTCCTCAGCAGTGATGACCATGCTCCTCTCCGCCTTTTGCTTTTTGAATACGTGAAGTTTGTAAAACTGATTCTAACTGTATCCACGAGTTCCTCCGAACGATCTTTTTCGGCTCTTCGGCGCTTGAAAACATTTCTGAGCTCAACGATAGGGCAACGAAGATTTTTTTTTTTTGATTGGAGGTTTAACGACCACCGTGAGCAACTCAATGGGCTATAAGCAGTCGCCCGTCCCTGATTTAGGGTCACTGGTTCCAGGGAAGGGAGAGAGCCAGTGCCGTAAGACAAACACAACATCCATGCCTGATCGGGATTCGAACCCGGACCCCTTACGGACGAATGATCAGAGGCCAGCGCCTTAGACAACTGCGCCACCGGGGCGGCCAACGAAGACTAAATGACTTAGCTACTTTGTACATAAAGAAGGAACTAACTTGTGGTTTAGACCTCGACAACGTCGCAAATTAATTTATTCCGTGAGCCATTGTGAGACAAAATACATTTTACGCCAATAAGTGAACGGATTTCTCCTGGCAAGGTAATATTTTTGTTTTCGCACAATTTCTTAGCAACCCTATTTTCTTGTTCCGTTTTTAAAATCTAACAGAAAATTTGTCATTTGTCACTTATTCTTAATTAAACAAAACTTTGATCTCTTATTATTTTTAAGCTGTCCAGTGATAGTTTGAAGTTTGTCCGAGAGGAATTTATTAAGCTGTCATAAAAATGATTTAATCTTTGATCGCCATTTTTTTGGTTGCTGAAACAATAATAGAAAATATAATCTTAAAAAGCGCATAAACCTGGAATGAAAATGCCTTACAGGAGTAAAAGTGTACAGTTCATCAAATTTCTATAGCACACAATTTTTTCGTAACTTATTACTGTATTGGGAAGCTCAACCGTACGAAGGATGTTTAAAGAAATCAATACTTCCCTGTAAATGATACTTCGCTGTTCAGTTTCAGTGTATAGAAACCAGCCAACATAGCGTCCAATTTATGCAGTGAAACATTTTTATAGTAATTTATTACTTTTTGATTGAGACTGGCAACTTTGAGATCCCGTATTCCTGTAATATGATAAAGAAGTTACGACCAAATTGAGCATTTTAGTTATTTGCTGTACCAATAAATTTCTCATACGCTTTTTAGTTATTTGCTGTACCAATAGATTTCACACTTAGTAAAGTGTGCTAAGTGTTTGAGAGAAAAGCACTTTTTTTCAGTTCTTTCACATTTTTATTAATGTCTTACATTAAATGTACTGTATGTTTAGCACAAAAACTTGAATTTAGGGGAAATTGAATGATAGGGAGCCCTGAATGTTAGCCAGTGTTACCTTGGGGCATTTACTGCGGATGTTCTCTTTTAATCCATCCATTGTTCGAGTCCCATTTCGGTGCAAACTAAAAATGAGAATTGCTGTGGTCGCACAGAAAAATCCGGGGAGTCAAATTATAGTACTTTACTTTTTAACATACCGTGTATGCGAACATATTAGACACTATAGGAGTGAATAAACCCATTTTTAAAAAATTCATATCGGCTGGGGGTGGAAAACTTGAAAGTACCCAAGACGTGTATCAAAGCCAATTTTTACGCATAAAGTGCCCCAGGGGTGTTAAAATTAAAAAAAAAATTTGCGTCTTTTACAAAAAAAAAAAAATTATTTACAGTACTTTTACAAATTTGAACCGCCTGGTATGAGGATTTAGCAGACACGTGACTCTCAGCATATCAACGAGCCTTAGTAACGTAAGTGAAGGACAACCAGCCCCGTTGAAATGATGGCTTCTTACTTTGAAACTTTCACTTCCGAGTACAAAATGCAGTATTTGGAAAAAATTAAAGAGATTGAAGGAAAATATCTTGATGTGCTTAATGCAAGTATCTTCGAAGGGGATGCGAAAAGTTTTCCGAAAGTGCAAATAGTAAATATTTTCGATTACTTCTTTTTTAAGTGCCTTTACTGCAGAACAGTTCGAGGCATATAAAAGTTTCGAAGCATATAACAATTTCTCGTCGTCGGTATTCTTTTACAGGGTAATTTAGTATGATCACAAATTCGTGTGTAATCAGTAATTTATGGAGAAAATAGGTACGCTGCCTTAATAAGTAAGGTTCTCTTCCTTCGCAGGTGCGGAGACCTAAGTAAAAAAATATCGGTCTTCTTTCTTTCCAGGAATCTCTGATTTTGGATAAAACCAGTGGCGGCTTTTGGGAGGAGGCAAGGTAGGCAGTGCCTCCTCAGAATTTTAAGACTCTTAGTTAGAATTATTCATTTTCTTCATTCAGTACTTTTGGGTATAGGAGAGCAAAAGTTTATGCTACTTAATTCTTTTGAATTAAATGTCCATGCGTTCATTCAGTTTTTTAAATTGACGCCTTTGGAAAACAATCGGCAGCGCGTAGTTACGAAATGTCCTCAGTTTGCGATCTCTGTCCATGAGGCAGGAAGCGAAATGCATCTCGTAGATTTTGCGCCAAACCTGTTTACTTCCACTGAATCAGTAGATCCGAAGAGTAGGCGGTGGAATGGCGAACACAAAGAGCGCACGCGCACCGTGGACTTCCTGTGAGGCAGATGTTATCTTGCCTCACAGGAAAAGCTGTTTCTTTGTAAGCAGCTCCACTGTAACTCTTCATTCTGACAGCTTCAAGCGCCATTACATAGCGCCTTCTTTCTATACTCGGGGCAAACTTAACCTGTCATTGGAAGGAAGGCTACAGAGTGTATACTTCCACTGCATAAAATAGTTCCGGTCTAAAAGCTCGTACTCCAGCTTCAACTGGCACTTAGAAATGACACAGATGTTCAATACGTTGTGTGTGTGTGCATTTAAGAAATTCAGATCTCAGTTTCAGCGGCATTTCTAAAAAATACAGATATTCGTGCTTTGGTGACGTCACTGATGGTTCTCTGTCACAGCATTCTTGTTTGGGTCAGAGTTAAGCTGTCAACCCAGGGGATATTTATTGCTGTGGGGGTGGGGGTCATTAGTGGAAGGATGAGGGCGAAAAAAGTGTTTCCGAGGGCATTTCGCGTTTCTCCCCTGGTTTCTCCTTCTTGATTGTTGTTTTAAAACACTCTTCTGTCTTTTCGGTTTTTTCGAATGGCATCTGCCGGTCACTCGAGTGTATTTCAGCCGCATAAAGCTGGGAAACCACTACGAAGCTCTGCTATAGCGTCTAAAAGGGGAAGTGTGCCGTGCGAACTCAAAAACTGCGTTCGAAATATGTCCCACGCCGCATCGCGGCGCTGCAGACGGCGTCTGTGTCGAAGATTGTGTGTACTGTTGTGCAATGTGAACCAAACAACAGGGGTTGGATTAGGATATGTACGATTTTCTTAAGTGTGTGATTATGGAAACACATTTTATGGTTCAGTGAAATGTCTAAGTCTGGCGCAGAGTGCAGCGTCGGCAAATGTAATTGAAAGTATAATTATGCGTGATTTAAATTGACATGCTACTTCCTCGAAGAATGCCTACCAAAACGCTAACAAATAGCTTGTATGTGCCAAGTAAAGACGTGCTGTTTGGAAAATTTAAATGTATATCACTCAGTAGCGGCTAGTGGTAAGCTGAGTTGGAGGGGCTGCATTCAGATTTTGTAGATATCACTTCGAAAGCTAAGTTACTGATCCTGCTCATGCTGTCTCTTTAATAATAATTTATGTATATATATACTCGTAGAAATGAATATTTATATTTAGCAACTGATGGGGAAATTCTAGAGGTAACCGATACCTGAATTAGGCAACAGATATCAATGGGTGGCCACATTTATGAAGAAAATAATCGGTGTATAAAACTTGGTTTGATGCATTATTTCTTAAAAGAAAAATGTTTAGCATATTTTGTAGTCACAAGTCACTTTAATGTGAACTTCCAAATCGAATTGTAGTGCTATCCAGTATTTTCGTGTATATTTCCTCATTGCTTACCTTGTAGATAGGTACCCACGCATACACCGGGTACTGGCCCCAGGTAATAAATAAGGGCGTCTTCCTCCCCCTTTCTACTTAGCTTCCGTATCACTTTCCTTTTGGGCGTCTAGCCCAAATCTCCTAGTATCCTATTTCTAAGGGTTGTTTAAGACCTAGGGTCAGACACTCCCTTCCTAAAATCCTCTACATGTGATCATTTGATCATCACCCACGCATACCCCATTGTACAGCAAAGAGATTAGTTCCACGTACATTTCACACAGGACCCTTATTCTAACGATCCTAACATGACTCATTAATCAGTGCATCCTTCCAGTTGTTACGAATGGAGCAGAGACGTGGACCTCAACTGAAACAGATATACCGAGATTGCAGACAGTGGGAAAAGCATTGAGAGATGCATGTTTGATCTAACCAGGAACAGGGAGGATACAAAGAGGAACTCTTGGATCGGGAAAATTACAAGGACGGAAGACAGCAATGATAGAATCCCTGAAATTGCAACGGGATGGACATATTGCTAGAAGAAAGAGCCAGCGAGAAATATTAAACTGGATAGCAAGAGACAAAAAAAAAAAAAAGACCCAGAAGATGATGTGGGAGATGGGTGGATGAAATTCGGGAGCAAGAAGAAAACTGGCTCTAAACAGACTGTTGTGGACATCCAGCAGTGGATTGAGATAGTGGTTGTAAATGATATATAAATGTAGATACTGTAAGAGCAACACACACTCAGTTACGGGAACCAGTTTTCAAGGTAAAAAAAATAATGTGTGTGCCAATGACAGCGGACACGCACCCAACGTCATATACGCATTTTCAGGTGTCAATTATGACCCCTAGAAATATAATAAATATTTTTTCTTCTGATACGCTCCCTTTGGAATTTTGAGTCGCAGGCATTCTCTTTAATAAATACGAATTGCAAACATATTCCCAGTTTCAATTTTCAAGCCATGATTACAATTTAGTGTAGAACAATTTGTTTTCAAAATTTACCAACTTTGTAAATTTTCTAAACCGTTGCGTTTGATTAAATGTTGTGTTCAAAGTAAAGCTTTGGGGGGGGGGGATGCATATGCAGCAGAAAAGTAAAATGTGGTCAATGGAACAACTTCAGTGTTTTTTGATGAACAGAAATTTACACGAGTTTAAAAGCGAAAATTTCACTGTGCCTGGTAAGTGATAATATTAATTTTGTGCAAGTATCTCGCTGCAGAAATTAGTCATTTTTATTTTTTAATTTATCCATTACTGAACTTTATTCTTAATCACAATTTGTTCACATGCCCATTTTGACCAGAAGTGAAACTTTTGGTAAAAATATCGGCAACTGAGTATTTGTTGTTAGCAAACACGAATGATCTCCAGTTGTTAGAATTATCATGTTGAATAAAAGTTGGAACAAACCAAAAATTGAAGGCCCGGCGATGAATTCGCAGCCAACGAGAAACTGCAATGTAGCTACGTCACTCGCAAACAACTGCGAGGACCACTTATATTTGCTGTACCAGCAAGAGCTGCCGCCCTCAGGGACGTTTTATACAAAGGAAATGAACTGATGTGGGAATAGGCAGAGTTTCACACACGAGTTGGTTTCAGTAGGTCAGAGCAGCGCGCCAGCGTTCTTTTCGCTCCCAGTGGCGTGAAAAATTTCCAGCAGAGTTCAGTAAACTTCTCTCTTGGTGTGGCATGAAAAAAAAAACTGCTTTGGGTAGGGGTGTGGTGGGGGGCTGCAGCCCCACAGCTTTATTGCAGGAGCCGCTCCTGCTGTATATACAGAAATTGCAAGGTTTTTTTGTATGGGACATTATATTGAATACGCTTATTTTTAATTGAATGCTAAAGTGTCAGCATCGGCGATGTTGGCCAGTGACCATCAGGTACAGTGGCGTAACCGTGTTTCAAAAAAAATCTGGGGGGGGTCTGATCACATAATATATATACGCCAGCGATGTTGGTAACCATGCTTAATCGACATCGCTGTTTTATTAAGTACACATTATACACGTGTTCGCATTCTACGAAAAATTACAATCTTATATTATTAAATAACTTAGTTGGTTCACATAAAAAGTTCATATCATTATATTCCCAAAACATTTGGAGAATCATTTACATTGGGGATCCCACTCTATGAACATCTGGGGGTCCTGATTCTCCCAGTGGTTAGGCCTATGATCAGGTATAAGTAATGCCGTGGTTCAACAAATTTAATGCTGCCAGTCAGAGACAGAGCTCTCCTTAAAAACAATTTAGGGACAGCGGGCAAAATTTACTGTTTGAAGTAAATACGTGGGAGTGTGTAAATATAAAGTTGTGCTTCCATGTATCTACTCTTCAAACGGTTTTACAGGAACAGCTGATATATAGCATCTAAAAGGGGAAGTGTGCCGAGCGCCCAGCGTATGTAGTGATTGGCGTGGATATAGCAGATATATATAAACGTTGAGTAAGCTATACGTATTATTAAGAGGCTTAACAAAAATTATTTTTGCCTGTTACTGACTGGTTTAAAAAACGGTGTGTACCACCTTATTTAAGCTGTGTCACACGTATTTACAATGACATTCTTCTCTGACTGAAGCATTATTTGGTCATAATGCATGCATGAGAAAGCATTTACCAGTAATTGTTCAGAAAAAAACGCAAAAAAAAGAATGGGGTTGATTTGGAGGGATGTTTTTTATACCGTTAGATAAATTTTACTATTAAATGAAGAAATATTGTGCGGGAGCAAATAATTTACCAAGACATTTATTTGTTCTTAATTTCTGAAATTGGAATTATTTCAATCTCATACTGATATCCCCTCAGTAAATCCAGAAAGGTTTATCGTCCCAGTAAGGTGCGCACAGTGACACATTGTGTACAATGTACACATGTAACAACGTTGTTTAAGGCCCCTAGTAGTTGGGAATAGGTAATACAGATATAATTTACACTAACTGAAACAAATGTTGAAGCACATGTGAAAAAACTGACCTCTGACGTGGATCGGTTTTGAGTATTGAACTCTCATCAGCATGGGGACCAAAGGCGTGCTGATGAGAGTTCATTATAAATGGCTTTAGGCATTTCCATACAGAAGCCACATGCAGTTTGTAATAAAGCAATGTTTTAATCTTACATTGCTGGTATGTACCAAGCATTATTTATTACAATATTACCACATCTCAGCACATTGGTTAAGCTTTATTCAATTTATACAGTGAGGCAAAAGAAAGCATCTCATTTTAAATGTTTGTTTTTTTTTCATTTTTTTTTATAAAGTAGAAGCTTGATTAATTCATTGTGGGCTGTTATATGTCAAAGGCTAGTGCAGCAGTTGTTGAAATTTTTATCAAAACCCGTTTCTCAATTGTATAGCAACAGAGAAATTTATCAGCAACAGAACGTGGGAGGAGGATTTAAAAAGTAACATTACACAAAAAATAAATAACACACAACTTGATGTTTAGGCATCTTAGAAAATGCAATTGAAAGAGCAAGAATTTGTGAATACAACTATTAGATGTTTTCACACGTAATTAAATTTACAGAAATAAATTTAATACGTGTTTAGTTTCTTTTTTTATTACTTTTACACCACCTTGTAAAGAGTAAATTAGTCACTCGTGGCATTTTGCAAGTTTTCTTCAAAATACTGAATTTTGTAGTATATAATTCCATCATGGAAGCCCTAGTTAGCAATACTGGAAATGCCAAAGCTAAATGTTGATTGAAAAAAAGAAGTGTTAATATCAGATTACCACCAGTGGTTTTGGGATTTGAACATTAAAAAAAAAGATGAAGGGGTGGGGCAGTTTGCTAAAGAATCCCACAGTTCTAAACATTTTTAATAACAAATAGTAACTCTGCAATATTATTACCACCACACATGTTCCTTAAAATCTTTTTGTATATTAATATCTTATCTGCTGAACTATTTAGTTACTTGGGGGGAGGGGGCAAAAAATTATTTTTTAAAAATAAATACATTTACAGAAATGAATTTTGAATCTCTAAAAATAACTTACCAGTTTTTGGAACTTTCTTTTCTAAGTTTGTTAACAACCTGGACATTTCTTGACCTCAATATAGGCTGGGGTTACTTATTTGCATATGCATTAGGCTTACTGTCTGCTATGTGCATACATATATTTAATGAAGGAAAAGTTAACTAGCCACTGCTACATACTCCCAAAGTTATCCAATCTTTTTAATACGGTCATATGTTTCTGCTCTGCTTGCTCAGAGTTGAACATTGGTAATGTGACTAAGTTCAAACCCCTGGATTTGAATGACAGAACCTGTTCTGTTGCGAAGTTCTTATTAACTGTTAAAGTAGTTTTGAGGGAGTCTCGGGGTGAGGGTTTGAGCTGTAGCATTACTGTGGAGTCTGTATATATTTACCGACTCCACAATAATTATAAATGAGAGCTATTGACTGACTCCACATACATTTACTCACTCCACAGTAATTATAAAGCTGTCTCTCACTTGCTTCCTCATAAAAAGAACCTCAGCACCCAGATCCAGGGACTTAATATTTATTTGCAGCGTCTCAGCTAAGGTACTTCATTTTTTCTTGATTATCATTGTGAATCTTATTAAGTCACTTTATATAAAAATATAACCATGTCAGTAAATACAATTTTGCAATCTTACATGTCACATCTTTACTGTCTTCTGCACAACCAATGAATTTAATTTTCTTTATCATCAAGATAGCTAAAATATCAATGATGCTATCTCTGTGTAGTTTTTCGGTGCTGAAATAATGTGTAACAATACCTTCCAGTTGATTGACAAGAACTAGGAGTTCCTTTGATGGATATAATAAGCCACCTTTATCAAAATCTCGTATCAGCGTTCCAGAAAATCTGGCCTTTTCTTCAATACAGCAAGTTAAACACATTTTGGTGCAATCTTTGCATTTAGTTAGTGCAATACATTTCTAGCTACATAAACTAGCAACTGGTTATGGGAATTATGTAGGAAAAGGGAAGCACAATCAGAATATGCAGCACTATTCAAGGTATCTTTCACATTATATAGCATTCCATCACTTAAAAGTTCATTTAAATTTAACAAAACATTAGGTTTGCAACTGATGGAGTCACTTGGCTCAATAAGGGAATTGATTATTTCTGTTGTGCAGCCAGTACCACACTTTACAGGCTTGGCCAGATTATAAAAACTTAAACACTGAATGGTCACTAAAAGTTCTGCTGCAGTGGGGTGGTCATTGCAGCCTGACGGTTGTCGAATAATGCCAAAAATGTTTTCTATCGAGTCTTGACTCAAGCACGATGTCATTACATACTTGTGGTTCAAAGTTTCGTATATATATTTTAGTAGAGAGATAGCACTGCTTATAGTGACTCATAATCCTGCAGCTGTGCTAGCATTTAAAAACCCAGCCTTCTTATCTCCTGCAAAAGCTTCCCATTTATCTAAACATAACAGAACATCATTAAGTACTTTGCATCCCTCAGAATCTATGCAGAGACTACTTGATGGACCCATAGAGGCCATTACAGTAATTAACTGCATCATCAACTTTATGAAAAATGCAGTTGCATTAGTACTTCCAAACTATATTTCAATATGATGCTTATAGAGAAAAAGGCCTTTTAATACTCCGTTGCTAAAAAGCTGCAAAGCATAGCTTGCCCTCATTTTCTCAAAGTTATTCGGGTTAATATGAACACGTGTAATTTTTGGCATGGCTTTTAGAGTAGTTATGTCAGAGTCCTTCCTCCATGCTGCTTCAACATGCTCTGGTCTTGCTTCTCCTTCGGGCAGAAGAAAACCTCTGGTAACAAATGCGTTCCGTACACATTTTATTAAGTGAGGAAAATCTGATATGAAATGTAAACTTCTAGAACAATCTGTAAGATGCATAATGCTGTATTTAGTTCCAGAACAATCTGCTGATATACCAAATGTCTTCCACATATTCCTGATCCAAGAAGCCCCATCACACGTAATGAAATTAACAAACAGACCTGCATTTTCAGTGAGAATAACAGCTTCAATAATTAATTTTGCAAGCAAAGTTCCACTTATATTGTTACTTGTGGCAAAAACACCAATTATTTGGGTCCAATCTCCATTTAATGGCTGAAACACCATTACCAGTCCGTGATTACATGGGGTATGCTTAACAGTTTCTGAAGTGTATGGCCCAATATGAACAAACCCTAATATTTCACCAGATGATTTTGCATGCAGTTTTTCTGTAAGCTTCACTTCATCTATTAATATACCACCATGTCTTGCAAAAGGCTCCATTTCACTTGTTTTCTTTGAAATAGTTTTAAACGTCAGTGCCTTGAATCCAAAACCACTGTTGTAATTTGAAATATACTTTCTAATAGTTGTTCTATTAGGTAGGATCATGATTTTGTGTTTCCATATGTGCTCGTACAATTTTGGACTTTTTATGTGCATTAGTAAGCATTCAAGTAACCATTCTTTAGTATATGACATACCTCTTGCAGATTTCTTTTTTGCTGCCTTATAACAATGAATAACCATTTGCTGCTGCTTAATGGGTAATTCTGCTATTTTTTCATTAATGGAAAGTTCTGTAAAATTCCTTTTTTTTTTTTTTTTAAGTTTAATTAGAGAGCGAAATAACTAGTTTCTTCAGCCTGTTGATTTTCCGAACTGTATTTTGATACTTATTTTTAAATGTAGCCTTTCTTCTATGATAAGCTATTTTGTGCAAAAGTATGCGCTGCAGATACTTACATCTGAGGCAAGTCTTTGTTGTTCCTTTCCTTACACAATTTTTGCTGTACAAATTATTCTGAAAAATAACTCCACTTTCAAGGTACTTCATGTTATTTTCAAATTCTGAAATGGAGCCTGTGCCATGACATACTGTTAGCCTATCAATGTCTCGAATAATGGATTTTAATTCATCTTTAGAAGTAATATTAGAAACTGAGTTAATTTTTATTCCACGTAAATACACTTTACAGGTAACCTCTGGTTCACTTTTGGTAACAACAACCAGTTTTTCTGTTGTCAATGAATTTGACAATTCACATTTGAATGAATGAACATGGAAAATTATGCACTTTGAATTATTTGCAGGAATTTGCTTACCCCAAAATTCTGAAGGCTGTGATATTCAGAAGGCAGTTCAGTGTAACTCTTTGGGAAGTAAATTCCAAGCTATTTAAATTACCATCAGGCTTATCATCGGTTTCCCTAACTTTCCTGTATTTTGCCAGAGGTTTTGACTAATAATGGGGAAGGTTTGGAAATATTGCATCTGGTGTCAAAATGGGCCGATCTCTGGGTATTAACACAGTCTCCTCATTTATTTTATGCACAAAATTTCGAACCACAAATCTCTCAAAGTGCAGTTCACATACAGCACTAAATTTGTCTAAGTTTTTATCTGCACCGGGAATTAATCTTTGCCACTGCTGTAAAAGTTTATCATTTTTGGGTATTCCAAAGAGTGACGGCTTACTGTTTTTGTACTGAGTATTGCGACCTGGCACAAAACTATGGTTATTTCTCTTCCGCATAATGAGCTAAGTATAACTTATATACAATATTTAGGTAATCCACATTCCTTCTAAAACCTAAAACATAACACGTTTTCGTCTAAATTACCGTTCTTTTCACAGTAAGCAACACGAATTTAGTTTCCCGCTCCCATCATAGTAAGAAAGAGGGAAGGGAAGGCGATCGGAGCGCCATCTACGAAGGGGACAAATTTCGGTATCCACGCCAATCATTACGTACGCTAGGCGCTCGGCACACTTTCCCTTCTAGACGCTATAGCTCTGCTAAGGTGATCGTTATGAATGTTTTCACTAAATTGATGGAAAAACATTCGCCGAATAAATCAAATGAATTAACAGTTCTTACGGCAGAACTCACTGGCGTTTCAAGTCGCACAATTGCGAGAATGAAGGTTGAATTTAGTACTGAAGTACCTCAGATCCATCGGCAATTTATTTCTTCACATTAAAATACAATTCTCGCTTGGCTTACATAGAACGTTTTCTCGAAATTTGTTGGAGTTCCCAATTCAGTTCTCAATATAGGCCAAGAAACGGCCATCTTTTCCTTTTGAACTTTTGTGCGCAGTTGCCTTAAACGTGTATGAACCGACATGAAAATTCAGACAAATGAAAGAGTTCCTTCCCCTGCCACACATAATTCGGAAACTTGGAAAACTGCCACACATTCAAAGTGTTCCTCGGATGAACAGCAATTTGTGACCGGCCCATCAATGAAAAACATGTGGCAATTTTCCCATGTGTGGCAATTTTCCAAGTTGCTGAAAGATGTGTGGCAGTTTACAGTGAACCCTAAAATATCATTTACCACAGAGACGGGCTCTTGTCCAGTACTTATGGCAACACGGGGTAGTTAAAAATGCATACACAGTTAACGGATGTCTGTTATAAAAAAAAATCTAATCAAGGCAAAATTTTTGAAAGAACGAAATTTTACGCATAACTGATGACATGGTAAAAATACTTTGAATTAAATCCCGCAGTTGGTAATCTTCAAGCAATAAATATATGAAATATATAAGAAAAATGGAAAAATACGTGAAAACAAAATTAGGCCACTTAAGACTTCTTAACGTGTTTAGCAAAGATAATTTCATTTTAAAAGTAAGAAAGAAAGAAACGTTACACGTTCTGTAACATCTCAAAAAAAAAAAAAAAAAAAAAAAAAAAGATAAGAGAGGGAGAAATAAACTGCTTGTCTACCGGTCTGCAAAGCGTGCGGCGGTGGGGAGGGGTTAAAATAGGGGGGTTTGGTAAGGGATCACGGTGACAGACAGCCAGCCCTGAGGGCTTGTGGGAGAAGTTTTCCGAGTGAAGGTTAATTACACACCATTAGTGCGGAGTAATACTGGGAGTGAAAAGGTCACTGTAGCTTCGGCCTCATTGCCAGGAAAGCTTTGCCCCGAGTATAGTTGCTTTTTTTTCACACTAATGTTTGTTTAACTAATTTTATTTATGTTTTATGAAGAGTTGTTTGCCAGATCATGGCCTCTGCTTCAAAAATATCTAATATGGTGTAGATCTTACTGGAAAAGCCTTTCAGTATGAAGGATTTTGAAGAAAATAATCAAATTAAAAATGATGGTAGGCCTACACCTGAAATGAAAAAGATGACTTCAAAGTGCAAAACTTCAAACGGAAGTTTTAATATTGACTGGTGCAGAAAAGAACAATGGCTAACTGGTAGTGAATCAACGAACAAACTACATTGGCGGAAAGTGAAAAAAAAAAACACCAAGAAGGAATTGGCGGACGATCGTGAAATTTACATATGTTAATGGGGTCGAGTTTGCGTAGGTGTGATGTTGATTTCGGGACCAACCGATGAGCGCTTACGCCACAGCACGGCATAATATGCAAATTATCGTCGGTGGTATTTAAGGAGTACGGCGAAGTGAATGTAATCAGTCGTCAGCATACGGACACGTACGAAGACCCTGAAGAAGCTGCACTGCCTGGAAATGGAAAACAAGGACGATTTCAAGAGTTATCGGACTTTGAGCGAGGTCGTCTAGTCGGACCCCGTGAGGCCGGGTGGTCGTATCGTCGTATTGTGAAGCGAATTGGACGGGAAGTATCGGTGGTGGTACGATGGTGGCGTAGATGCTCCGAGGAACATTCCCACACGAGAAGACGCGGAACCGGGAGTCACAGACGGACTGATGAGCGCACCGATCGACGCATAAGAAGAGCGGCGTTGTCAAGCAGAACCCCACTGCGACGCAAATCTGAGCTGCTGTTGCACCTGAGGTGACTGTGCGAACAATCTGCAACCTTTTACTGGATGCAGGACTACGTGCATGTGTGCCTCTGGCATGTGTACCTCTGACTCCAGCCCACGGTCAGGAACGGCTGCAGTGGTATCGGCAACGTCTTCACTGGAGAACGCAATGGCGATCTTTCGTGTTCAGCGATGAAAGCATATTCTGCTTGGGAGCCTCCGATGGCCGTATGCGAGTTCGCAAACGCACGGGGGAGCGTCTCCACCCTTCTTGCATCCGCCAGCGACATACAGGGCCTACACCTGTTCTCTTGGTGTGGGGAGCGATCAGCTATCGATCCCGTACACAGCTAGTGTTTGCACCGGGTACGTTAAACAGCCCCTCCTACATCAACAACATCATTCAGCCCGTTGTTGTGCCATTTGTAAGGTTGGTCCATCGTGGTGTTCTCCAGCAAGATAACGCACGCCCACACACGGCACGTGCAACGCAACATGCGCTTCAGGGTGTGAGACAACTTCCATGGATTTTTCCCCCATTGAGCACGTGTGGGATTTTATGGGACAACGACTTATCCGGTCTCCACGACCATCTCCGATTTACGCGTCCAGGTTGAGGATGCTTGGAACTCAATATCCCAAACTTGCATCCAACATCTGTACGACAGACTCCATGCCAGAATTTCACAGTGTGACGCAGTTCATGGCGGTTCAACCTCGTAATAACCATGTTACATGGAAATGTTATTTTTCAGTTTACCCGCAAATACAGCTGTATTTTGCCATAATGTTTTGATCACGTTATCCTCTGTATTCCGTTATTATGCTGAATAAATTTCGTTGGTATCAGACGTCTCCTTCTTGGTGTTCTTTTTTCACCTTCCGCCAGTGTATATTGTTGGCCATGTTTGCTGTTTCCTGTGAGTGGCGATGAAGTCTGGCAAGAGAAAGGCTTCAATGATTTGAAAAACTTTCCACGTGCTTTGGACAGGCACAAAAAGTGTAAAGATCACATTCTGGCAGTTGTTAAATTAGAGTTGCTAGGCAAAACAAGGATAGACTACTCTCTCAACGAAGCGAGGAGAACAAGTGACTTATGTCATAGTGAAACAGTAAGAAAGAATCGTGATGTAATGAAGAAGTTGATTTATATTACAACACTACTGGCCTGGCAAAAGCTCCCATTTCGTGGATACGATGAGAGCGAAGTCTCTGAAAATAAGGGAAATTACTTCGAGATGATTGATTTACTCTCCAAGAGTGACAAAACATTGAGTGTGTTTATGGAGAATAGTACAACATTTTCAGAAACTTCAAAAACAATACAGAATGACTTAATCGAATCAGTTGCTCATATAGTTAAGAATGAAATCAATGCAGATATTGAAAATGCCCAGTTTTTTTCTTGGACATTGATGAAGCGACAGACATTAGCTCCCATGCACAAGTATCAATTATAGTTCGATTCGTGAAAGATGCAGTACCAGTAGAAAGATTCTTGGGATTTTTTGACGTAAGTTCTGATCGGTGTGCTACTTTGCTTAAACAATTACTGGATCGTGAGCTGGAAAGATTTAGCTACAAAGAAAAACTAGTTGCACAGACATATGATGATATCAGAGCTGAATGGATTGCAAGCAAAAGTGAAGTGCGATGCCCCTCAAGCATTATTTGTTCACTGCTACGCACACAGGCTGAACTTAGTTTTGAGTAGAGCAGCGTCAGTGTTGAAGGATTCATGTTTTTTTGTTTTTTTTTTTGCAAATTTACATGCAATTTGTACATTTTTTCCAAATCGACAAAGTGTGTTCATTTACTAGAATCTGTTGGTCGACCCAGACCACCTCGTGTATCACAGAGTAGATGGAACTTCAAATCTCGTTCAATGTCTACCATAGCTGACCACAGGTTGCTGCTAATTGAAGTATTTGAAAAAATTGAAGATGATTCTAATTATGATGAAGAGACAATTCACAAAGCAGCAGGACTAAAACAGTGACTTCAAGATTTTAATTTCCTTTTCCTTTTCTTCTCATATAAAAAAAATATTTCATTTGACTGAGGTTACTTTCTCTGTACTGCAATCAAATAGTTCCGATGTTACATTCTGTAACAAACGAATTACTGGTTTATGTGAAAAATTGTTGTACTTTCGAGATCAGAGACAGCTTGATGATCTCTATCATAACGTATGCGGTAAGGTTGGTTTTCCAAATAAAAGATTAAAAGTAATAAATGATATTTCCACCCGCTGTATTATGAGGTAATAGACAATGTTACAACTCAGTTAAAATGCCGGTTTTCGGACATTGAGAAATTAAAATTTCCTCAGCTGATCGATGTACTCTGCTTTGAAGCTCATTCTAGAATTTTTCCTGAACATTGTTTTAAAGCTCTGCTTCAAACTTATGAAAAATACTTTGACAGCACCAAACTGCATAGTGAGCTGCAGGCTCTGTACTGTACAATAATAATCTAGCACAGGCACTGTCAGAGTTGTTTAGACTCCTTTCCCTCGTAGTAACAATTCCTGCAACATCGGCCTCTGTGGAGCGCAGTTTGTCGTGCCTGAAGGGGATAAAAAACTACAAGAGAAACTCCATTGGGTAAGAAAGGTTGTCAAGTTTATCAGTTCTGTCCATCGAGAAGGCGCTTGTGAAGAGGATGGAAGCAGAACAGACATGGTATGACCATATAAAAAATCACTTCGCCAAACAGAAAGAACGAAAGATAGACCTCATATAGAAGACAATATAAGCGTAAGGTAAGCTTTCTCTCTTGTTGTATAGGTAAACGCTATGTGCAGAAGTTTTCAAGACTTTTTTTTCCTTTGGCGTCAGTGAAAGTAGAGGTGTATATAGAATTTCATTTGAGATGAAAAAGACGTATAGTTCAGTCTTGCTTTTTATCTTCTGTTGATCTCTTTAATAAAAAAAATATTTCGATGCAATATATTTCATATTCAAACTGGCTTAACAGTTCCCAAATAGTCCAAGAGGGCAATTCAGACTGAGAAAAAATATATTTAGGCGAAGTGCTGGAATCTTACATAAACAGGTTTTGTGTTGGTCTCAAAGTCATGTAAAACGTGCGTCTCCGGTAAAATCTTTATAAATCTTTTCACGGGTTACGTTGCTTATTTTATATTTCGCACATGAGAAAGTAAATAAAAAAAATTATAATGTTGAAAAAATTGCATTAAATTGAATAAATTTATTTGAATCCCGGCTGAAAAGTAGTTTGCCTCCCCAGCAATTTTGGTCACGGGCCGCCACTGGATAAAACTCACCCCTGAAAGGTTCTATGCCTTTTTAAGAGTTTAACTCTTCAACAGAACGTGTCTTTCTAAGCTCTGGGAAGCAATTTCCATGACTTAGAAAAATGAGCAAAATATATATATATATATATATATATATATATATTTTTCGTAAAATTGTGGTGAACAAATAAAATAATTTTGCTTGGATTTGTGCCCTATAATTTATTTATCCGTAAAGAAATTCAGCAGCATAACACCGACCTGTAAACAGACCTGGACACCAAAAAGGATTTTATTTGGACAATTTTTTTAGCCATTATATGCATTTTTCTGCAAAAGTGTGTTTTAACTCTAGGTAAAAATCCAGCTGTACTGAAAATAAAAATCAACAGTTGTTTGGGGAGGAAATATCATATAGAACAAAGTAGTAAACTAAAAAACCCCAACGCCGACAGCCAAATAACCTTAAAAGTGAAAAGCCGAAAACTCGCAAAAAAAAAGTAAGTCAGGGAAACGGTGTGATCGAAATCCAAAAAATGCAGAAGAGCCGGAGATTTGATTATGACTAACAGTCAGGTTTGCTAAAGAATTAACTTTTATCCCTATAAAAAGTTTCAACACCCCCTAGATCAACCAGGAACTTTCTGAAAAGAAGTCCCTGGAAAAAAAAAAAAACAAACAAACACGTACACAGAAGTTCCGACTGGGGACCGAAGCTTTTATTTAGGAAATATTTTGATTAAGAGACAGACTCTAAAAGGCGTTCTATAAGAAAATAGTCAGTAGTAATAAAACCTACGCAAAAAAACAGCCAACACCTTTTAAATTCAACTTGAAAACTTTGAATCAGCGAATGAAATGCCTGGCCCAATAAGTGCAAGCACTGGACTCCAATAGCGTTTGAACAAGTGAAACATGGATTCTCTGCTTTACCAGAAATCACTGATTTCTGGATAAAACTAACATTTAAAAGGTTCTCTGCCTTTGAAGAGTCTAACTCTTCAATAAAATGTGTTTTCTAAGCTCTGGGAGTGATCTCCTTTCGTTTGACATATAAGCGAATTTTTTCAGTACTGCCTTTAGAGACAGAAGCTAGTAGCCTGAAAAAGACTTACGGTCTTGATTTCCTCTATTACCGCAATTTAAAATGCCACAAAATCTATGCATTTTGGCTTCAAATTTTCATAAACACCGACCGCTAATGATTGCGCTTTACACACGTGCAGGGCAGCCAGCTATGCTTGTCCTTCAGGAACTTGCAGGGACTGTTGCCACTTCACTGAAACTTCTCGATGACGTCACGCGCTACGTCATCATTGGAAAACACAAATCATAATTCAGAAAAAAGAATCACAAATTTTGATCTTCATGCTCAGGTGTTTTGAAAACCGCCTGGTTTTCCGAAATTCAGGGGAGGGGGAGAAAAGAAATAAAATAACTGCCGAAAATGTTATGGTCATCTGGTCTTCGACAACTTGCAGACGCATTTTGGACAGATATCTGTCTAACAGCCTCAAAATCTAGGTTAAATAGAAACTTTTTTGAAAAAAAAGTTAGCCTGCATTGTATTTTCATACCTTAACTCCCCATCCTCAGTCTTTTCTCTGCTCGTACTCCATGTCATTGTTATGGGCTTGAGCACCCATTGGATTTCTGGAAAGTTGACGTCTATGCTGAGTACCTAGACCATCTTGTACAGTTAAAGCTAGGTAGCTGGAATCCATCAATTCATGCTATTCAGGCCCGTTCATTCGCATATATGAACCCGAAAAGTGATTCGTTGGACCACGTGATTTTTTCCCAGTCCTCAAGGTTTACTGCAAATGAATTTACCAGTTTTTAGCAGAGATAAGTTGTATGTGAAGGGAACGTCAGCTGTTGTAGCCCATTCGTGCCAGCCTGCTAAAATTCTCTCTATGCCAATGTTGTGCTTCATGGTTATTTAAAGTAATGGAGCTGACTGGTAATCAGGCCTGACGAGGGGGAGGAGAGAGGCGGTGCTGTAGCGCCGGGGCCCGGGCTTCTAAGGAGACCCAGAGCCCGTTTCTAAGGTAATGTTTTTCAAATTATTATTTTATGGTGTCCGAATATTTTTCAAGCTATAGCGTCACCAGAGTTTGAAAGTTACGCGTAAAAAAAATATTTTCTACGAGACGCGTAAAATACACGTAAAAATGCGTAATTTATGTCATAAATTTAAAAAATGTAATAAATTCAATACTTACTTTAAATACAATAAAAAAAACGAAGTGTTACAATGCTACTCGAGCTGTCAGGCTAACTGCAACACGTGCGTGGGTTACCTGCGGCAAATCAAACGAGGTCTCCATATAATTTTTTTATATCTTCTTTCCTTCCCAACGACACCCCCACACCACACATTGGGTTCTCTGTGTTGCTTTGCTACTCACCGATACAGACCATTGTGTTTGATATACAACGTTATTGCTAGTCATTAAAGCTGCAGCCAATTTTCATCATGTGGATTTTGTCACTTTGTGTTTCCCACCAGAAGCCGGCATCTTTTGTCTTTTTATTTTATGATCAACTCATTATTTTCGCATTGCGGCAATGCTTATAAATGAATATAGTGTCTTTGTGCGTAATTCCGACTTCGTTTATTTTCTTTTATTCCGATGGCTGATGAAGTCGTTCTGTTCACAGCGGCAACTTAAAAGAGAAAACACAAAATTTAATGTTTACTTATGAGAACCCTTTGTGGATACCTTCCTAAAGGCTGCATCTTTAGACGTATATTACACTCTAAAGGTGAAAAATATGATGATTATGAAAAAGTACTAAGAAAAATAAGAATGTCTGTCGGTAGATGGCGTTCAAGTTTTCTGAGAAACCGCTTTTCTCGAAAGAGAGGGTTCAAAGGTTTGTTTACCGAGGGGGAATATGAAAAATTATCCATCGCAAAAAAAAAAAGATTGAAGAGTTGCAACCGGTCGGGAAGTGGGGGAACGGTGGGAGGGGGGGAGGTGAGGAAACGGAAATATGGATTATGTGGTTAGTGGAGGAGCCGTGTTTGGAGGGGTGCCGGAGATTTTATTGCACTGGAGCCCGAGCTCACTCTCCACGGCCCTGGTGGTAATATTCAAGGGCAATGGCAGCTGGAGAACATTGATTAACCCAGACCCTTCCCGGATGAATGGTCAGAAGCCATCGCTTATACCACTGCGGCACACCGTGCTCCTTAGCCCCATTATCAGTGGGAAGAAGCAAATACCGTATTTCTGTTGTACTCCAGAATTATTTGATTTAGTGATTTTTTTTTCATGTTCAAATACGATTGCAGTACTAAAAAAATTCATATGCATAAATTTATTATGCATAAGAATTATTTATTATGCATATTCTTATCCATAAATTCTTATTCATAACATATTAAGTCCTGTTCAAGTCCGCTGAGCAGCCCCGGTGGCGCAGTGGTCTAAGCGATGGTTTCTGATCATTAGTCCGAAAGGGGTTCGGGTTCGAATCCTGGTGAAGCATGGATGTTGTGTTTGTCTTACGGCACTGGCTCCCTTTATTATGTTTCACCGAATCAAAAAAGGCCTTTTCATAATCGATAAAAGCCATGCACAACGGAAGTTCATATTCCCTCGCTCTTTAAATTAATTCTCTCAGTACGTGGATATGATCTGTTGTCCTGTAGCCACTAATGAATCCAGCTTGTTCTCTCAGTTGAGTCATGTCCAGTGTTACCTTCAAACGATGTGAAAGAACTTTAGTGAAGATTTTATAAACTACTGATAGGAGGCTGATAGGTCTATAGCCCATTAAATTGCTCACGGTGGTCGTTACACCTCCAATAAAAAGAAGCCCGCTGATGCTATGTGGCATAACATAAAGAAATTAGCTTCTTACTGTACTCCTAAATCCACTACCATTCGGAAAACATTGGAGATAATTGCAACAATGAGGCCTACAATGATAGCATCTCGCTAGAGTTACCACAAATTTGGAACCAATTATTCAAATAGTGAATGCCTTTTGTCTTACTCTAAGGATTTCGCGTGCAAAACGAACATGATGCCTAGTGTTTTTTATTAAATAATTACATTCGCATCTCTTCGTTTATTGTCAAGTCACCGCGTTCAAATTGTTGAAGCGTTCTATTATCCAGTTTGCAGTTTGTTGTCATCCTTCCTTGAAAAAGCCATCTGGTTGAGGTGCGACAGCTTGGAAACTTTGATTATATCTACTCCAATAAATTCGGATAACTAGTATAGTTATACTATCTTATATTATATATTGACACAGTTTTGTGAAGCAATATAGCTAATCAGTTCCATATGTTAGTTTCGTATCAGAGCATTGTCAATTCTAATGTTGGTCATATTTTTTTTATTGGAGGTTTAACGACCACCGTGAGCAACTCAAATGGGCTATAAGCAGTCGCCCGTCCCTAATTTAGGGTCACTGGTTCCAGGGAAGGGAGAGAGCCAGTGCCGTAAGACAAACACAACATCCATGCCTGACCAGGATTCGAACCCGGACCCCTTACGGACGAATGATCAGAGGCCAACGCCTTAGACCACTGCGCCACCGGGGCGGCGTTGGTCATATTAACAGATAGTTCACGATCTGCACCTGTCAGCATTCATGTACGCTGTTCATTTCTTTCATTCCATTGGTTCATTTTCCACAATGGCTTGAAAGTTACATGACTTCTAGGAAACAAAAATATGAATGTAAAAGAGAGTTAGTGTTGAAGAACAGGACAAAATTCCTAAGTTTTGCTCCTAATAAAGTATAGAGGGAACAAAGTCGAAATAAAGGAAGGGGGATGGGGATTGGGTACTTTTATGATTAATTTGCTTTACATGATGGACCTATAGTTTATATATTGCTTTACACGATGGAACTACAATTAAATTACCGTTCCTCAGGGACGTCGCTACACTTCGAAATCAGGATGGGCGGCGTGTGGGCGAGCATTGTTTTTGGTAGGGCAAGCTTGATAGTAACATTTTTTGGCGAAACACTGAAAGAACGAATTTTTAATGAAATTTTTCTTTTAATTGAATGTTAAACGACCGCCGTCAGCAACTCAATGGGTTGTAAGCAGTCGCCTGTCATTAATTTAAGGTCACCGGTTCCAGGGAAGGGAGAGAGCCTGTGCCGAGACAAGCACAACGTCCATGCCTCACCGGGATTCAAAACCAGAGTCTTCTCTGACGAATGGTTATAAGCCAGTGCTTAGACCGCTGCGATACCAGGGCGGTTTCAATGCTTTTCACTACCAGCTGCAAAAGAATTCGTGCGATTTCGACCCCTCCACCTGGACACACACACATACATGGACCTGACTAGTTACGCCACGGGTGTAAGATACAAGTGTTGGTGAGCCGCCTCGGTGCCACAGTGGTCTAAGCGATGGCCTCTGATCATTCGTCCGAAAGGGGTTCTGGTTCGAATCCCGGTAAGGCATGCATGTTGTGCTTGTCTTACTGCACTGGCTCTTTCCCTTCCCTGGAACCAGTGACCCTAAATTAGGGACGGGCGACTGCTTATAGCTCATTGAGTTGCTCACGTTGGTCGTTAAACCTCCAATAAAAAAAACTGTTGATGAAATGTCGCCTTTAACTTTTTGCTTGCTCTGGATGCATTGTCTTAATTTTCTTTTCAAAATTGTTCATTTTTTGCTTACGAAAATAGTATTGTACTTGAACAATTTATTTTTTAAAAATGTCGTTTTTGTTTATCTAAATCAAATGTTAACGTTGTGCCCCGCATACACAATACCTGACCCCTCCTTAACTTCCTTTCTTCCAGCCAGAGGCTCTGCCTTGCACTCCTCATACGAAGTAGTCGTCAGTCACTCTCTGCACTTTCACTGTCCGGAGCGGTCTTAAGGATGCTAGTGTAACTTTAGTCTCCACTTTTCGCGTTGGAATCCCCTATTTTGTAAAGAAAACAAACAGAACAATTGGTAGTGACCACTTTAGTAAATTCCTATCCACCCTCCTAATTAGCCCCGTGGCCATATAAACATGAAAAAGAAGCTGAAACTAAGGAATTGGAAGAGTAGAGAACTGAATTTTCACGTTTTCATTGCCCTGTGGTGCTATTTTGATAATCTTTCTTGGAGACGTAAACAGCGCACTTCCTAAGGGAAAATACGTAGGGTTACATGAAATAAAACACAAGATTTATTACTTGGCAAAGTGCAGACTATATTTTAAAGTTAAATATATTGAAAAATGGCACTATGTGAACTGGGTGGGCAAGGTAAATTTCAGGATGGACTTAAGCCTTCCCTCGCACCCACTTGGTGACGTCCCTGCCGTTCCTGAAAATCAAACATTTGATAGTTTTCAAATCGCAAGCAAATTATAATCCTAAGGGGTGCAGAGTTTGGGGTGTCGAAATCGCTTTTTGTCTACGATAGCTCCTGGTAATTTTCGAAAGCAAACTTCTTATCCTGCATCTTTATACGATTGATTTTTTTTCTCTTTTTTGTTTCTTGGTTTAGTAACCACCGTGAGCATCTCGGGCTGTAGTAGTAACCCGTCTCTACTTTAGGATTACTGGTTTCAAAGAAAGGTCTAACAACGCAGGACATACACACTACTAATGCAGTGGCGTATATTCGAGGTTAGCTAGGCTAGCTGTGAAACCCAGAAAATGCACAAATAAAAGTCAATTAAATATACACAAATAAAAATCAATTATCAACGGTATTAAGATAAGTCGATGCTTCAGCTGCGAAAAAAATACGTGCGGATTCGCTTCTTTTGACTAAGAGAATCGGTTTGCAGGGCGAGAATCACCAACGGTCCTAACGCAAACAGCTGTCAGCGTAACGCAAACAACTCTACCCAAGTGTTCGCTGTTCTGGTTCCAAGACCTTCGATATGATCGCCTGCTAGCGTTTCCATGAGAACATGAATGCGCGGGTGAAAAGTAAATGGACCATTGCTTTGCGCAACGGTTCGCTCAGAAAAGGGAAGACTTCGGACTACCTTAGTCACTGGCATGCTCCCTTCCGTAACAACGAGTGTTTTGCGAGAGTTGTTTCAGTTTATGTGAAGTGTAAATGAATTAAAATCAGTAATATTATATCTTAAATTCGTGACTTCCTTGGAATCGAACTGTTTTGATAACTTCTGTGAAAACTTTGGGAACATCTACTGTCAGAACTTAAAGAACTCTATGCTTCCAATTTTGATACAGCTCGACTAAAAAATGAAGTGAAGGTGTTTTATTCCTTTGATGAATACAAAAAGAAATCAGTAAGAGACATTACTTTTTACATAAAGTTGAATAAACTGGACATTGGGTTTAGTGAGGTGTAAAAATTAGCAGACCTAATATTAAAGTTTCCATTAACAACTGCATTTGCCAAAAGAAGTTTTACCGTATTAAAAAGAAACAAGATATATCTTAGAGCCACACAAGGACATGTACACTTGGGAAACTTGGCTGTTTTGTCAATAGAGAAAAACATTCTTTTTAAACATGGAAAAGTACTCGGAAGAAACCTTTTATGAAAACGTAACACTCAAGTTCCCACAAAAGGAAAGAGGAATGGAGTTCATGTACAAATAAATGTTCAAATCGTAATCCTCACAATTATTTGGTATCATGTTAGCAATAGTATGTACCTAAAATTTAGAAACAAAGTTACTTCTATTACTTAATAACTGAAAAATAAGCTTCGGTATTTAATAAAAAAAACAGTACTGGAGACGGGGAGCGGGTACGGGTGAGGTAGTACAGGTCTCGGACCCAAGTTACGTCACTGTACGTATGCTGCCTTGACAACCGGCTGGTTTGAGGCAAGGAGGTTAGAATAATACTTCTGGATATGCCCTGAGTCTCTTAACCGTGAAGCCGCAAACTGTGGGAATTTGACGTTGTTTACATGATATCTATGTAATTTCAGCTGTGTGTATTTTGGAACAGCGTGGTTTTTGGTTCCAGAAACCGTGATAACATCAAACCGGAAGGAATTATACTTCTTATAGAAGTTATGTTTTCAATTTTAAATAAAATTCACGGCACTGATTTACCTATACAATATATATGGGGGAACATGGAGCCTTAGCCCCGAAAATTTGAATTTTTTATTATTGTTTAAATAACATGAAAAAACATGTACTCACCAACTTATATTAGAGAAAACAAAAAAAAATTCAGTTGTTTTTTTTCATTTTCATTTTGTACTGGGAAAATTCTGGGCACAGCATTTATTTGGAAAAATTGTTATTACTAAACTGGCCGAGCTCTGGGCGTTAATATTACTTCACCATTTATAAGCGTTTTAAAACATCTTTCCATAAAAGGTTCATCAAAATGACGTTCACATACCACACACTTCTGTTCTAGCTGTTTGTCACCACGAGGACCCGCCTTGCCTCATCTTTCGGCACGGAAAACACAGTTACTTTTTGTTTGTTAGATCTGTAACCACTGTTACATCCAAGTACAAAACACGTTCTCAATGTTACACTCGTATTATTACTTCTTTTCATGATCGATCTAACACATAAATTATTTTTTTACTCGCTATCTACCAAACATGTCATAGAAAAGCATGCTAACGTTTCATAATCATAGCATCGAAGATCGCAGGAGCGCCATCTAGCGGTTTTATGAAAAGAGGGAACTGAAATTTAAACAGTGAGGTATTATCTCACGGCACACTATCTCTTCTAGCCACTATAGCTCGCCTCTGACCACGGTGTATGATAGCCAGGTGATGCAACTCCCCGTAGAGTTAACAGTTAGAAAAATAGATCGTTAATGTCATAGCTCACCAGGAGACGTGCAGGAGTTGTGGACCGATTGTTTACCTTAATCATCATAGGAATACATAGCGTTTATGATTTCATCAGCGCTAAATCTGTGTTTTAAATATTGTGTAGTTGTGTGGTATTGAAATTCCAGGAACGTTGAAGTTTCTCTACAGAAGTTAAAGCACGTCAACTCTTTTTAAATTTATTGTGCAGCTGTGTTATGGTGGACTAGAATGACTGGTGCCGAAAGCTACGGATTTCTTTGCCTCGCTCTAATGATTCTGCCGCCAGATGACGCCATAAAGCAAAGGTCCCCTACTTCTGACAGAGAAATGTACGGAGCACTGTTGTTTTCAGTCTTTAAAATTTATTTACTTTTTAATTAAAGATGTTTGCCAAAATTACCGTTTTCAGAATATTATCTTTTGTTTACGTAAAGCATTATTTTTCACACTTTTACCATTATTAATAGTTCTTTTGTATTTTGCAAGAACTCGAATCTACGCACCTTGCTCGAGAACGCAAGTTCGTACACCTACTATGGTAGACCTTACATGTACTTAGGGGAAAAAACCCTATTAAAAGACCATAAAATAAAATAAATAAATGACGTTTTGAAAACATTGTTATAAATACAAGCAGTATAAAATAACAAAGAACAACCAGGACTCAGTGACAAATATCGTTGTTAAAAAATTTACGAGAGAATGTGTAGGAATACTACAAGAAAATATTATTTCTGTAATAGAATGTATATACCCCTCCCTTTTTTTTTACTAATAAAAAAGAAAATTTTTAACGTCAGCGTAGTTTTCTTTATTTGAATATATTGCCAGTGCCTAGGAACTTATTTTTAATTGGAGGTTTAATGACCACCGTGAGCTACTCAATGGGCTGTAAGCAGTCGCCCGTCCCTAATTTAGGGCCACTGGTTCCAGGGAAAGGAGAGAGCCAGTGCAGTAAGAAAAACACAAGATTCGAACCCTCGAACCCTGACCCATGGACGAATGATCAGAAGCCATCGCTTAGACCTCCGCGCCACCGAGGCTGCCCAAAGAACTTTAATCGACAAATTTTTCTCCAGAAAGCATGTTCATATTATTTACCTTAAAAAACCCTATTGAAACACAAAAAGATACAAAGGTTTTGAAAATATTGTTATAAATGCAAACAATGTGATAAAACAAATAGTCATTGGAGTTGAAAATCAAACGTCATAGAAATGTTTAACATTTTCTTTATTTTTTCTTATATAGGACAAATCATTCATTAAGTTACTTAATTTATAAATTATACCTATTTTCTTTCTAAGATTTTTTTTATTTAAGCATAATTTTTTTATTACTCAAATTAAATGTAAGAGTATTTAAATATTCTGCGAGAATGTCTAGGGAATTTTTCGGAGAACAGATTGTTTTTCTTGAAAATTTAATACCTTTGTTCCATTATTTATGCATTAATATTAGAAAATAAGGCCAGGCTCCAGTTCATAACGGCATGGGTCCAGGCTCACACTGAGCTCGAGTGAGTTCAGAAAAAGATTAGGCTAAAAAACAGAGGCCTAGTTATACCAAGGTTCAAAATTTGTCAGATAAGATGTTTTTCAATTATATTTCATTAGAAATATATCACAAGCCCTATCAAGGACAAAGCTAGAATTAAATACACAGGGTTGCATTGAAAACTCTAAGGGTTATACTCTGTTGAGGCCTTTGCTAACCTCACAGCTGGATAGGAATCATTGATATGTGGCAAAAATAGTGCAGAAATTTATAATAACTATTAATTTATAATAACCCAATTAATTTTATAATAACTGTTTCTTTTTATAAACTGTTTTTCAAAGTGCAACTCACACAATGGCTATCAAGCTTACGATCAGAACGCGAAAAATTTTTCTTCCATTAAGACAGCAAAAGCACATCAACAGGTGCCTCAAATAACGATGCTTTGGCGGCATTTTTGGAACCACTTTGACAATTTGGCACAAAACATTTTCTGGAAAGTGTTGATCGCATTTTTAACTGAGTAATAAGCCCTTTACTATCCTGGAAAATTGCCTTTTAAACGTTTATATATATATAAAAAAAATAACGAATTCTAATCCACCCTAACACAGATAAACAACAGCGCAGCAATGCACGACAACAAGAAAAGTAGGAGACGACTGTAGAACAGCGCCACCAAACGGTGTTCTAAAAACCGTGGCATCTCTTAACATGAGACGTATAGCGCGCTTTCGGCACCAGTCATTCGAGTACACCATAGCTGTGTGTCGGACTAGGATCAGTTCAATTCTTACGTTTTTAATATGGGACGAAAGCGTTTTGTATCGAACCATCGGACAGATTATTCGACAAGTGAAGAACGTGTATCAACTTTTAAAGCAGGAGATAAAAGACGATCACTAATATGTTCTTTGATATCAACAGAACTCTAGCAGTGTAAGTTTTTTACGTTGTACATGCGCGCCCCCATATAGCAATATCGCATAGATAAACATTTCGGGTTTTTTTTTTCTAATTAAAAAAAAACTTTTACCATGGAAAAACTATCGACCGCCGCTTTAAAATTTCTGTTCTACACATTAAAAATGAAATTATCCTATATAAAGGTGTGGAAACATGTAATGCAATGCGTTCCTAATAATCAGTAGGATTAGTAAACATAAATGTGCATATATATCGCTATAATTGACGACATCCCAACTGGCAGGCACTGGCGGCTCGTGAAAAGCTGAGATGGGGGATGGGGGGGGGGCTGCATCTCAATTTTGTAAATATCAAATATCACGATATCACTTCGACAGCTAAGTTACTGAGCCTGTGCTAAAGCTGCCCGTTTAATAATAATAATAATAATTAAAATATATCATCATCATCGGCAACCATTATCAATCCACTGCTGGAGGAAGGTCTCCCCAAGTTTCTTCCACAAAGGTCTGTCTTGTGCCAGTCTCCTCCATGTTACTCCGGCATACTTTTGAATTTCATCAACCCACCTTCCATGTGGTCTTCTTCTGGGTCTTTTCCTGTCCCTTGGAATCCGATCTAAAATTCCGGCTGTCCATCGATGGTCTGTCTTTCTGGTTCTCTGATCATGATGTCTTCCACTCTTGTCATTTTTCGGATCCACGAGTTCCTTTTTTTATCTCTCCTGGTTACACCAAGCATGTTGTCTGCAGCCTTTGTATGTCTCTTTTAGTTAAAGTCCACGTCTTTGCACCATACGTAAGCACTGGAATGATGCATTGATCAAACACTTTTCTTTTAAGACATAATGGCATATTACTCTTGAAAATTATGCTGCTTCTTCCAAAAGCTCTCCAGGCAAGTTCGGTACGCAGATTAATTTCTTCATCAATGTGACCCTTACTTGATATCTGCTGTCCAAGATAAACGTACGTGTCTGTTATCTCCAGCTTTTCTCCATCAATCGATAAATCTTCATTTCTTGTAAAAGCATTGAACATCCCTTTTGTCTTCTGAAAGTTCATTTTTAATCCTACTTCTTTACTCTTGTCAGCAAGTTCCTGGATCATACTCTGCAGCTCTGATGCGGTAGTTGCAAAAACGACTACGTCATCAGCAAAACGAAGATGGGTTAGATAATCTCCAATAATTTTTATCCCTTTGTTTTCAAAGTTCAGTGATTGAAAGACATTTTCCAATGTAGCATTAAAGAGCTTCGGAGATATGGCGTCACCATGTCTCACTCCCTTTCCAATTTTTATGTGTGTTGTATTTTCAAACAGCCGAATCTTTGCACTTGCATTTTCATAGATGTTATTAATAATATTAATGCATGCATCTTCAATACCGCAGGACTTCAAAGCCATTGCAACTGCTGATGGTTTCACCGAATCAAAGGCCTTTTCATAATCGATAAAAGACATGCACAATGGAAGTTCATATTCCCTCGCTCTTTAAATTAATTCTCTCAGTACGTGGATATGATCTATTGTCCTGTAGCCACTCCTGAATCCAGCTTGTTCTCTCAGTTGAGCCATGTCCAGTGTTACCTTCAAACGATGTGAAAGAACTTTAGTGAAGATTTTATAAACTACTGATAGGAGGATGATAGGTCTGTAGTTCCTGAGATCCTCAATGTCACCTTTTTTATGTAGCAAGATCATTGTAGCGTTGTTCCAATCCTAAGGAATCTTCCCTTCATTAAGGCATCGAGTGAAATTTTGGGCAAGTACTGTTTAAATTTCTCCACTTGTATGATGTCTACAGTAATTCCATCTTCTCCTGGAGCTTTTCCCCGCTTTATGTTCTTGATTGCATGTGCAATTTCTGCTGGGACGACTGGAAGAACTCTGGTACTGGTACTTTTCATGATGTCTGGAGTACACGTATCATCCCTTTCATATAATTTGGAGTATAAATCTTTCACTCTTGTCAAAATTTCGCCTCTATTTTTTTGTTACAGAACCATCTTCTTTTCTCAGTGCCATAATCAGTTTTCTTCCCTTACTGAGATGTCCCTTTGCTACCTTTAAGCTTTGGTTGTTTTCAATCTTACGTCTTCATTGATACTTTTTCGTACTGTCTTGCATAGCTCTATATATTCCACTTTGGAAGTCACATTTTTTTTAGTTGTCCTCATCTCTCTTCTTTTTTGCATCAACATTTTGGTTTTTCCTGATAATTTGTTCACATGCAACTTTTTCTTAGACCCAGCTAATTCTGTTTTTGTTTCCATACGAGCTTTGGTTACTTTTCTGTTAACTTCAGAAATATCCACTTCTTCCGATATTAGACCTTCTAAAGCAGATAATCTGTTCTTCAGTTCCAACTTGAAGGTATTAGGATGTTTTTTGAGGTTGGTTATGTCAATAAATTTTATTTGTCCTGTGAGCTTGCCACGTTCGAGTTCAGTGTTGAGGTGCATCTTCCATCTCACCAATCTATTGTCACTACCTGTGTTGAACTTGTTTAGCACACTGCAGTGTTCTATGACGAATTTTTTGTCACACATAATAAAATCAATTTCACTTGTCGTCCCATTTGTATGTCTCCATGTCCATTTCCTGTGTGGCTTTTTCTTTAAAAAGGAGTTCATGATGGAAAACCCTTCTGTCTCTGCAAACTCTACGAGAGTATGTCCACGCTGGTTTCTGTTGCCGTGACCGAATTTACCTACTGAAGTTTCGTTCTGTTGCCATTGCCCTATTTTTGCATTGAAATCTCCCATAATTACCTTCAAGTGCTGCTTACCTTTATTATTTAGATGACGAATTTCCTCATAAAATTCTTCAATTTCTTCTTCAGGATGACTTGTGGTGGGCGCGTAAGTTTGAATAATCTGAGCCTTGTATCTTGTCGAGAGTTGGATAACGAGTCGTGCAGCTCTGTCAGAGGAACTTTCAACTTCTACAAATTTATCCTTCAGTTTCTTGCTTATTATAAATCCAACACCACTAGTTCTGCCAGTATCTGTCCCACGATAGTAAAAGAGATGTCCACTTTTCAGTTCAATGAGATCTTCTCCTTACCTCACTTAGCCCGACGATGTCCCATTTCATGCTTTGTAGTTCTTCTTCCAAATCAAGAAGCCTTGAATCAGAAGATAGGGAGCGTCCATTATACGTAGCCAAGGTCAGCATCAGATGGCAGCCTAGTCCGGTCCTCCGGTAATTCTTAGCCCCCTCTGCCTTCGTGTCGCACTGGCCGCTGCCTTGGCCAGGTACATTCCAGCTGCCGGAGACTGAGGGCCAAGATTTAAATTGTGGAGTCATTTTGGAGGAGTTTGGCCATAACTCACCATGCTGGCCAAGCGGGTTGGTGAGTGTGGGATAGCATTTCCTCTAATCCCGATGGTATAGTTATACCGCTATTGGCGGTCGTCAGAGCCCCTTTTAGTGGGACCAGGATGCACCACGAGAAGGCGGGGTTGACATTTGCCAAGGAGAGGCTGTGATGTTGTGCATCACCTGACCTTACATCCCAATTATATATATATATATATTGATCGAAGGTGCTTTTTTTACAAGAAATGAATATTTAGATTTTATATTTAGCGATTGATAGGGAAAATGTAGATGTACCGATACCTAAATTAGGCAACAGATATTTAGCGATGGCCACATTGCCACATTTTGAAGATAATAATCAACCTGTAAAACTTGGTCGGATGCATTATTTCTTAAAAAGAAACTGATTAATCAGTGCATCCTTCCAGTTCTTACGCATGGAGCACAGACATGGATCTCAACTAAAATAGACATACAGACGTTGCAGACAACTGAAAGGATCATGTAGAGATGCATGTTTGATGTTACCAGGAACGATACAAATAGGAACACATGTATCGGGAAAATGACAAGAGTGGAAGACATTACGGTCATAATTCCTGAAATTGCAATTGGATGGACATATTGCTAGAAAAAAGAGCCACTGACGGAGAGTTGAAATATTGAACTGGATAGCAAGGGAAAAACAGTACCCAGAGAATGACAAGAGGGAGATGGGTACATGAAATTCGAAATCATGAAAGAAACTGGCTCAAGGCAGACTGTTGTGCAAGAAGAAACTTAGAAACTCTCATCCAGCAGTGGATTAATAGTAGTTACCAATTATATATACATGCATGTACGTATATATATATATATAAGGACAAAAAATTTAATGCGTGTGCCAGCGGCAGCGGAGACACACTCAAGGTCCTGTACGTGTTCTCAAGTGTTTCATTGTGACCTCTAGAAATATGACAACAAATATTTTTTCTTCTGATACACTCCCTTTTAAACTTCGACCACTGCAACTTGGACGGCGATGAAAAACATTTTGTGGAATTTTGAAGGGTCTGCCAGAATTTCACGATGAGTTGTTATTGCGATACTCACACACCGGCATTCGCTTTAATAAAAACGGATTGCAAACATATTCAGTCCAGTTTTAATTTTGAAGCCATGATAACAATTTAGCGTAGACAAATTTGTTTTACATGATTCACCAACTTCGTAAATTTTCTAAACAATGATATCTGATTAAATGTTCTTTTCAAAGTAATGAAGTATAATGCACTACCTCAATTGAAATGCGCAGCTTATTTTTAGGAGGGAGGGGGGGGTTGCAGCAGAAAATTAAAATATACCCAGTGGAGTGACTTTAATGATTTTTGGTGAATAAAAATTTACGTGAGTTTAAAAGCGAAAATTTCGCTGTGAGAAATCAATTTTGTGCAAGTATTTCGCTGCAGAAATTGGTCTCTCTGTATCTTTTTTTTTCAGTTCATTCAATACTGAACTCTATTCTTAATCGCAATTTGTTCACATGACCATTTTGACC
The DNA here is from genome assembly GCA_039090855.1 of Macrothele yani. Classification (NCBI taxonomy): domain Eukaryota; kingdom Metazoa; phylum Arthropoda; class Arachnida; order Araneae; family Macrothelidae; genus Macrothele; species Macrothele yani. The sequence goes on along the minus strand of CM077003.1, from coordinate 123,688,189 downwards.
AGAAGAGAAAATATAGGTAAAACTTTTTTTGCAAAAGTCCCGGCAACTGAGTATTTGTTATTAGCAAACACGAATAATCTCCAGTTCGATGGGAGTAACATTGTTATTAGAATTATTACGTGGAATAAAAGCAGGAAAAACAAAAATTGGAAAAAAAACAGGTTGAATAATACATTCAAACATACTTTATTTAATACTTTATTTCAACATTCGTCATTATTTTTAATTCATTTAACTATTTTATTTCTCAATCAGAAGCACAAGAACCGTATTAATCAACAAAGCACACAGGCCCGGCGATGCATGCCCACCAAACGAGAGACTGCATTCGCGAGCAGCCCTGCTAGCGAGAGCTGCCATCAATGCAGTCCCCAGGGAAGTTTTATTCAAAGGAAACCAACTGATGTGGAAATAGGCAGAGTTTCCCACATGAGTTGGTTTCAATAGCCGTCAGAGCTGTAAGCGGCGCAGTCCGCCAGCGTTCCTTCCTCTCCCAGTGGTGTTATGCAGGAAAAACTTCCAATTGACTTCAGAAAACTTCAGTCGTGGCGTTATGCTGGAAAAACTTACTGCGGTGTTCACAAAACTTTTCTATCTTGGTACTGCATGAAAAAACCCCGCTTTGGGTAGGGGTTGGGATGCTGCAACCCCACAGCCCCATAGCAGGAGCCGCCCCTGCTAGCAGGCACAAAAGTGCATGTTTACGAAGCGTTTCAGGCTTCGTTTTTTCAATTCCAAACATAACAGCCATCTTAAAACACGAATACTTCTGCCTCTTCCTCCCATAAGAAAACATAGGTTATGTCCAGTCATCCGCTCTCACGTTGGTCGCGCCATCTGGTGACAAGTGACATTAACGAACGATTTTTGTTTCCAGAGTCGTACCACCTGACTATCGTACACCATGATTCTGACAAGGAGGTTAGAATAATACTTCTGGAGATGCCCTGAGTCTCTTAACCGTGAAGCCGCAAACTGTGGGAATTTGACGTTGTTTACATGTCACCTATGTAATTTCAACTGTGTGTATTTTGGAATAGTGTGTTTTTTGGTTGCAGAAACTGTGTTAATATCAAACCGGAGTGAATTATACTTGTTATACGAGTGAAGCATTCAATTTTAACATTATGTTTTGTTTTGAATTCGCACTAATGTTCGTGTATTTCAATTTAAAATAAAAATAGGAAGGAACCTCTAAATAGTTAAGATATTTATAAATTAAGCATTTTCTCACACATTGGCAGGAAGTTGCGTTGCGAAATTGGAAACATTTGCGACGAAAGAAGGCGATTCGGCCAAAACAAAATGCATGGAAATAGCTTTGAAAACCATCAGCTTTCCCACACTTTGATGGCCGTCTCTTGCGGTCATATCCAGATTTCTTATTCTGACCTCCTTGGACTCTGACCATTCGCCCGAGTGACGCACGTGTTGTATGTCCGAGCCTCGGGCATGTCTCTTCCTTTGACTCTTGATTGAAGGTTTAAGGTGGCTCCACCTAAAATATGTTTCTTATATTTCCAATGGTAAAATTTCTGTACATATTTTCTTCGCAATTAATGTATTCCCAAGGACGAAAATGTGCACATCGATAAAACTAACTCTATGTTATAGCATGGGATACTTAATATTTGCTAAAACATAACCATAAGTATATTAAAAAATCAATCATTTTTCTTTGAGTAATGTTCAGACCTGTTAATAGATGGCGCGACCTGTACATTGATGATGTCAGTAGACAAACAAATGTTGGATTGCTCAACTATAGTTATGTTTTAGAAAACATTAAGTATCCCATGCTATAACTTAAAGTTAGTTTTATCAATGTGCAAATTTTCATTCTTGGGAATACACTAATTGCGAAGAAAACATGTACAGAAGTTTTACCATTGGAAACATAAGGCAAAGATTTTAGGTGGAACCACCTTAACGACCACCGTGAGCAACTGAATGGGCTATAAGCAGTCGCCCGTCCCTAATTTAGGGTCGCCGCCCCGGTGGCGCAGTGGTCTAAGCGATGGCCTCAGATCATTCGTCCGAAAGGGGTCCGGGTTCGAATCCCGGTGAGGCATGGATGTTGTGTTTGTCTTACGGCCCTGGCTCTCTCCCTTCCCTGGAGTCAGTGGCCCTAAATTAGGGACGGGCGACTGCTTATAGCCCATTAAGTTGCTCACGGTGGTCGTTAAACCTCCAATCAAATCAAATAAATTATTAATTTAGGGTCACTGGTTCCAGGGAAGGGAGAGAGCCAGTTCCATAAGACAAACATAACATCCATGTCTTACTGGGATTCGAACCCAGACCCAAGTCTGGCATATGGTCATAAGCCATCGCTTAGACCACTGAACCACCGGGGCGGCTGAATGGACATAAGTCCGCGCTTAGACCACTGCGCCACCGGAGCGGCCTTTAAAAATCTATCAATATTCTCTGTAGTCAGTAACCCAAATGAAAGACGACAGACCGTTTACAGCAAGTTTACAGTTGCTCATGGTGGTCGTTACACACCGAAACAAAAACAAGGTGATAAAACTAGCATATACCAGTGCCCTCATACGAGGAAATCCTTTGACGCATTGTCATATTGTTTTCTAAACGATTAAATCATTTTGTTGTTTGAGGCTATTCACGCAAGATTTTCTGATTTATTGATTAATCAAACTATTAAAATTATTTCAGAATGACGAAAATCTACTGTTTTTTGTTCTGCTATACATGTTTTTAGGGATCATATTAGTAGAATTTTTTTTATTGGGATTTTAACGACCACTGTGAGCAACTCAGTGGGCTATAAGCAGTTACCCATCTCTAGTTTAGGGCCACTGGTTCCAGGGAAGGGAGAGAGCCAGTGCCGTAAAACAAACACAACATCCATGCCTCACTGGGATACAAACCCGGACCCCTTATGGACGAATGATCAGAGGCCATCGCTTAGACCACTGCGCCACCGGGGCGGCACCCAACGGATTCACTGACAAATGTTGCCAAGAACGAAATCAAGAAGAGCGGTAAATCTAACAATATTAATTTAAAAAATTGTTGGTTTACTGAATATAAATGGATTTGCAGCACTTCTGTGTTAATTTTTTTGGCCCTGCTTACTTTTTAGTAATAAACATTCGGCGTGGAATAAAGATGGATTCTCAGATTTATTAAGCGTAACACGGTCACTTCATAAACATCGTGATTCTAGCGAACACCTGAAATGCGGATTAATGTTAAGGAATTTTGAAAAAATTCAAAACACCATTGCCGATGACCTGAGGAAGAATGCTAGGCTTTTGAAAACGCATTTTAACGAAAACGTTCGTTTAAATAGACTATTACTGCAGTGATTGATGCAGTATTAGTCTATACCGTATTTGAGCAAACAAGAACTAGCATTCCATGGCCATGACTCGATAAATCGTGGAAATTTCATTGAATTACTTTCATTGTTGATATGAAGAAGTTCTTTAAAAATTGAAAATGAATACGAAAGGATAAAAAACTATTCAAAATCAATTAATTGAATGTATTTCTGAATATATGAACGATCACGTCAAAAATTAAATAATTTTTGATTGTTGATTCGGAAGGTGTATTAGTTGAGGGATTTTTGGGTTTCCATGATGCGAATGAAGACAGAACGTCAGGAGCTTTATACAAAATGCTAGACAAAATTTTGGAACAGTCTGATTACCAACACAAATAAATAGGACAATGTTACGATGGGGCAAGTATAATGTCTGGACACTTAAATGGGCTACAGAAAAAAAAGTCAAGGATAAAGCTTCTCAAGCTGTTTTTGTTCAATGCTTAGTTCATCGTCTGAATCTTGTATTACACCAGAGTTTTTCTAAAATTTCTAAGTGTCGAATACTTTTTGCAAGCCTCAGTGAAATTGCTTCGTTTGTTCACCATTCTGCGAAGCGGTCTTATACACTTATATCATCAACCGCAAGATGCAGACCAACCAAAAAGAAACTCGATGGTCCTCCACTTCGAAATTAGTAGGTGTAGTTGTTGAAGATTGGGATAAATTGAAGGAAGTGTTCGGATTTCTGACGAATAGCGAATAATCAGACAAAAAATCAATTCATCTTGCCAAGGGGTTTTTGAATGATATGAACACTTTCGAATTTACATTTTTGGCTCCACCGATCTATTATTCGAACTTTTGAAGAAAAAATAACTGAACATAAACTACTGTGTAACTCAAATTTAAAAAAAAAAAAAAAACCTCGTGAAATTTTGAGCCATAAAAGGAACGATGAGTTATTTGAAACACAGTTTGGAAAAGCTAGCAAAATCACAGAAATAAGCACGGGAATATGCTGCTCTTACACAGGAAACAATTTTTCAAAATTATAAACAATTGTATTTTGAAATTTTGGACCCCATTCTTATGGAACTGGATATAACATTTCAAGACTATAAGAAACTTCAATTTGTCTGACTTGCTGACACAACCAAATTCGAATAATTTAATGCATACTTTCCCACTCGCGCTCTTGAAAATCTACATTTTTACGGAAACATATTTACTAAACACCAGCGCCTTAAAAATGAACTGAGTCTTGTATATGCCGATGAAAAATTAAGGAATATATTGACTCAAGAACTCCTCCGAGTATTTCATGGAGACGAAGACATTTTTACAGAAGATTGTAAATTGGGTTTCCTCAGTTTAACAATTCCATCTACAAGTGTGCCAGTGGAAAGTTTTCTTAAAATAATACAAACTTGCTCAAGAAACACTGTTTCCCAAGATAGACTTGCTTCTCTGGTAAATATTTCTATTCAGGAAGACATTTTATTGATGCTCACGAAGAAACAACCATCTAACCATTTTATGACGACATAATCGACAAATTTGCGGCTTTAAAAGAAGAAAAATTGATTTAATATACAAAAAATAAGTAAGTCCTCATTAAGGGATTTTCATTGTAGACAGGACATATCTTTTCATACTGCTCTTGTACCTCTTCACCTATTTTTCCAACCACGAGCCGCCAATAGTTCAAAGTTGTGTAAACTTTATCATGGGAAGATTAGGCCTAAGTACAGTATCATGTGACACCCAATTAAACATTTTGTGTCCTGTAGAGACAGAGAAAAGTTTGCAACAGGATCAGAACAGAATTCAGTACGATAATTGGGCAAAAATCTCAGTAATTACTAAGAAAATTTGCGCACAGTAATGTATTTGTACTAACTAGCCTTGTGACACGTAGATTCATTGCGAGATGATGCATTTCCCGAATAAAATTGACAAAGCTTCCCTAAAACACATCATTCGGAAGAATATTCACTTGTACCTATCCATACAAGAGATTAATCACTTTTAGTATAACAACAGGATAAAACAGAAAGGCCTTTTGGTAAAAGTTTAGGGAAATTACTCTACTGCACGCAACAGCATCGAAGCTGTCATCAGCGCCCTCTTTAATTTCACGATTTTAAGAAACCGTCTGCAGAAAGGCACCACACACTATCTCTTCTAAGCACTATAATGGAGGCAAGCCGCTTGTTGATGTCAAGTGTCAAGTCACTACATAAGTTGTTGTCTGCTATGCTGTTGAAGTTCTGTGAATGTTGATTTGTTAGCGAAATATTATTACCCAGCGTATAGGTGTGATTTACTTATTGGTTCCTGAGTGATTTTCTTTCCGTTATTAATTTTAAACGTACACATGTTTATCAATCTGTAACGGTTTGTTTTTACATGTTCACAGTTAATACTGTGTTTTGGTGTATTGCAGCGATGTGGTCAGTTTTCATTCCTAATGTACATGTGACCCATTGGCACATCGTGTTACTTTTCGACTGAGGTGTATGGTTTTATTTCTACTTCACCCCGTAAATCTCGACCAACATGTGACTGGCTGTTTGATGCTGATTCTACCGTGGGGTCAATAGGAATTTCTTGCACCAAAACTGTAGTCCCCACCCCCGTGGCACAGTGGTCTAAGCGATGGCTTCTGACCATTCGTCCGTGATGTGTTCGGGTTCGGACATTGTTTTTGTCTTACGGCACTGGCTCTCTCCCTTCCCTGGAACAAGTGGCCCTAAATTAGAGATGGGCGACTTCTTGTAGCCAATTGAGTTGCTCAAGGTGGTTGTTAAACTTTCAATAAAAAAATTAAAAAATTGTGAAGTACTCCATGTGAATGTACAAATTACAGAAGGGCTTTCATTTTTCAGAGCGGAAAATCACGCTGCTGTATTTGCAAATTTGTGTTCCATCCCTAATTTAGCGACCAATTCAATTATTTAGTATGATTTGGTGATATATGGAGTAAAAGATTAGTGGATTTAGTCCAGGAAATCCATAGGTCGCAGGGAGTAAAGGTTTGAATCTGCATATTATACTAATCTCATAAAATTGTCTGAAATACTACCCTGCCCTAAATTTTGTGGTAATGCTGTTCTCACTTCAAGAGAGAAGGATAAATGTGCCAGGTAAGGGTCTGTTTGCTCAGATGTCTAGCATTTAAATTGGTCCATGTAGGCAATTCCTGCTTCTCCTGGTATAAGGTAGTGTTCCATTGACAGAATCTGACCGTAAAATTAATACACTACAATTGGTCTGCCACTTCGGAGGCTGAGTGATCACACTCATGGGCAGCTTACTGACTTGTCATTTGATCTTGGCCCAGGTTCAAATCTGAATGAGGCATGTGCAGTAACAATACAAAAATGTAATTTTTTTATTGGGGGGGGGGGGGTCAAAATCCTATCTCCCACTCTTAGTGTGTGTTGTGTGTGTATGTGTGTGTATATATATATATATATACCTAGAAGTTCATTTAAAATATATACATTTAAGTTCAATTAATATGTATGTATATTAATTGAACTTACTGGAAGTAACTTCAAGTTTATCTTGTAACATGTATGCATTTCATGTTTTATTCAGTAATTATTAGTTCGAAACTTATCATCATGATAAAAAGCACTTTATTGGAGAGCACAAAGGAGGTACTTTGTGGGGAGAGATAGTACATCTAAGACTTTGTCAGCACTAAGAGGAACATCTGAATGCACTGTTAGAAGTGTCAAACCTTTCAGTTGTTACTGTCCAGTGTTGTTACTTAATACAGATTTAACCCTTTTCATCATCAGGAAGGATCATTTATTTGCTATTTAGACTGGGAGCTAATGCAGAATTTCTAATAGTCTCTGAATTCGTGAATAGAATTCCTGTTTACTTTTCTGTTTCCATTTCTTACACCACATAAGATATGACTTTAGTGTTGTATGAATCACAGATTTTCAAAGTGATGCAGTAAATTAACTTTGTCTGGCGATACTTTATAGTCCCTACTACACAGTCTGCTGTGTTCTTGCACAATTGAAGAGAAACGGAAGACTTCCCCACCACCAGTAATTAATCTCATTGCTAGTGCTTCCATAGCATAGTTTTCTATGAATTATAAATCTGTGTTACCACAGGCATGAAAAAAAAAAAAATCAGATTACATATGTATGAAGCAAAAGAGTTATTCAGACATTTTTATGTCTGAATCACAATGGAATATTAAAGGTTCTTTATCAGTTCAAAATATACTAAATGCTATTTTTTTCCAAAGCTGTCCACCACCTAACGGTCCACAATAAGCATCCATTGCTTTAGAAGTAATGTGGTAAAAAAAGTTCTTAAAACAGTAAAATTATATTTGCAATGTTTTTGTGGCAACATTCTACAAAAAATCCTAAAGCATCGGTGAGGATTAATCCTTGTAAAATGAAATAGAAAAACAAAGAAAGGTTGATAGTAAAAAGAATGAGTTATTTATTTTGAACCCCAATTTTGTATTAAGAGGGAATTGAAAAAGTATGAAACTTTTTTCAGAAAGAGGTGATTAAAAGAAGTGCCTTCCTTATAGGTCATGTAATTCTATTTTTAAATAATAATCATGATTTAGATGCAGCTATATGGGAGTGAAAATTATGGAAAATGGGCATATGCCTAACATGACAGATTGCCAACATATTATTCCCCCCATTGTTCTATATTTTATTTCCCTTCTGATGATTTGGTTTTGCACTTATCCACATAAATAAGACAGCCTCTTTTTAATAGAGATGTATTGCACCCAACAAATTGTACTGTTATCACTTATAAATGACTAAGTGTATAGCCATTATATTTATGTACCCAATTTTACTTCCACTTCTGCTACAAATTGTACTGGAATGTTCTGAATTACTTATACTACAACTGTTTGTCCCAGTGGTTCTTTTTATGTGAGAATAATGAACTTCTCCAATTCCTATTTGTTGTAGTTGTATATCATCTGAAACATGGATCTCTTGAATATTGCATCCCAAAATGAAGAAACTCTTAATGAAAAACTTCAGAGTTTAACCAAAGATGTAAGTATCTGATGCCAAACACTTGCATTCTAGTGAAATTAACAAATGACTTAACAAAAAAAAAAAAAAAAAAAGATCAATACCAACAGCAATGTAATGTAACTGTGTAGCTTACCACAAAAAATTATTTATTGCTCTTCCTTTGCTAAAAATTAGTATTAGTTTTGTACACTTTTGGTGATTTCAAATAGATTGTGGCAACTTTTAAATACACATGAAAAATGTTGGCACATTATAAATATCACATAACTTATGTTATAATATCAATATATGCTGCCCCGGTGGCACAGTGGTCTAAGGCGATGGCCTCTGATCATTCTTCCGAAAGGGGTCCGGGTTCGAATCCCGGTGAGGCATGGATGTTGTGTCTGTCTTACGGCACTGGTTCTCTCCCTTCCCTGGAACCAGTGGCCCTAAATTAGGGACGGGCGACTGCTTATAGCCCAATGAGTTGCTCACGCTGGTCATTAAACCTTCAATCAAAAAAAAAAAAAAAAAAAAATTCAATATATACAATTACATAAATTATGTTTTAAAATCTGTGAGTAAGGGAAAGTCATGCCAAGAAAAAGACCAAAACAGTAATGTTTAAGTGGAATAGATTGATTGCTGAAGGAAAATTTTGTCACTTAGCAGCTGGAGTGATCTCTCAATTTCACAAACTGAAAAAGATACCCTTACCCATGCACAATTCAGAAATGATGGCAGTTGGATTGGTGTATCAGTTCACCAAGCCTGGGATGGTGTATCAATTCGCCAGGCCTACAGATGCAAAGGCAGCCAAAACACTAATTAAAAGCCAGTGCGGTGATAATACACTCATTGTCCTAAAAATCCGTGTACCAAGAAAAAACTGTGCAATTAACGTGAAACGTGGCAAATAGCTACGGAGAGGGCAGACATACAAATGATTAAAGTTTGTGCGATTCCGCGTGTCCAAGACTGGCTCTGCAATCACAATCCTTGGGGCTTATAAAGTGTTGTGCAGGGGATTCCACATTTGTGCCAAAGGTAAGATCCCTGAAAGATAGACATGCTGAGGAGCCACCGCAGATGTGCGTACGAGCAACTGACGGAGTTTGAACAAATCCATATCATTGAGATGAGAGAAGCAGGGTGGCCGGCGCACCAAATCGGCTGCCATTTGGGTCGGTTGGACAGTACGGTGCGATAGTGTTGGGAGCAATAAACTCGGGAAGGCACCTAGACATGGCGGACTGGCTCTGGACGACTCAGACACACCACCAGCAGAGAGGATTATGAGAGCTGCACGCACAGATGCAACAGCGTCCTTGTCCAATATCCAAAGACGTGGCAGCTGTACAAGGGACTCCTGTGTCCGCCAGAACCATTTCCAGTTGCCTGGTGGAGGCGAATCTGCATTCTCGACAGCCCTTACATTTTCTGCCATTAACACCTGACCATCGTCTGTGTCGATTGCAGTTGTGTCAGTCAGCAGCGAGCAATGTGGAATGCTACGGACTTGCGACATATAGTGTTCAGCAACGAATCCCGCTTCTGTATGGGAAACGGACGACCACCGTGTCAAAGTGTGGAGAACTGCAGGTGAGCGCTACAATCCCAACCTCACTGTACATCAGCACACGTCCCGAACTGCAGGTGTGATGGTCTGGGAATCCATCGCATATGACAGCCGAACTTCTCTTGCAGTGATCTGAGGGACATTGACAGCCCAGCACTATGTACAGGAGATCCTACGGCCCCACTTGCTGCCTTTACTGGCGTGGTGGCCCGGAGCCATTTTCTAACAACATAACCCCCATCCGCACATGGCTTTGGTTTCCCAGAACTATTTACGTCATGCTTCGACCCTTCCGTAGTCTACCAGATCGCCTGATCTTTCGCCCATCGAGCATGTGGGGGACCAGATGAGATTCCAGCTTTCTCCATGTCCCAGTGTTTGTGATTTAGAGCGTCAGTTGCAAGAAATGTGGGCCAATCTGTACCACGATAACATACGGCGTCTCTTTGACTCCATGTCGTACCGTATCACTGTATGTATCTGAGCACGAAGTAGTCCAATGCAGTTCTAACACTGACCGAAATGTGTACCGTATGTTAGTGGGAAATTGTCCTGCTGCTGGGATATTGTAATCACTTCTGTTTTTGGTATGTATATCTCACTATAAAAATCTTATTTCAATCTGACGTCCCCCTTCTTGGTGCGCAGATTTTTATGACATTGAGTGTATTATCATCTTCTATCACAGTGGTCTCAAACTCGCTGCCCAGCGCCAACAGTTTTGCGGCCTGCATGAATGATTACAAAATAAAAATAAATCGCCCTTTTTTCAAGTATATTGTGATATATTAAATACTCGCATGATATATATACATAGTAATGCTAAGAAAAGCCATCCTATGTATAAGTAACAGGTTTATTTATGAAGAATAAAATTGTATTGAGCATGCATATTTTTACGTCGAAAGGAATACAAAAACGCTTCAGGTTTTCCCGCTACGTACACTTTACCAATACAAGCGTGCTTGCCGCCGTGTCACTTTACGGAAGGAACGTCGTCTGAAAAGGGAATAATTTTTGAGCAGAATTGAAATCAAGCACTGGCAACACTTATCGGCCTTGAAAAGCTCCCTCCCACTCAGCTGGTGAGTAGTTTCATCTGGCTGCATTGGTTGCTTAACACACTATTTTTCTATTGAGGTTGATTTGTGTATTTTATTTTTACAATGTCTGTTTCTAAACCAAGTTATAGTAGAAAACGATCGATTGAAGATGAACAATAGAGTATTTAAAAAAGAAGTGGGAGTTACAGTACTTTCATTGTGAAAGTAATAATTGTGTATTGTGCCTTATTTGTTAGCGGTTCCGAAACAGTACAACTTACGCCGCCATTTTCAAACTGTAAATGGGGAGAAATATGATTCACTGCAAGGGCATCTTCAAGAGGACAAACTGAAGAAACTGAAAACATGTTTAAGTTCGCGACAAAATGTGCTTCAAAGCAGCAGAGTGTATTCGCCCTAGCAAGGTGAATGAATTTGCAGAAATAAGTATTTCGCCAAACACGGTTGTTTGTAGAATCGATAAACTAGCTTCAGATATAAGTGATCAATTAATTCAGCAGATATCAGAGTTCCTTTACTCTTCCTTTGCAATTGATGAAGGTACTGACGTAACAAATGTTGCTCAGTTGGTTGTTTTTATTTGCGGGGTAGATGAAAATCTTAAAGTAACTGAAGAACTACTTCAACTAATACCAATGAATTATACTACAGAAGCTGATGACATTTTTGACAAAATGAAAATTATGTTTGACTAGGAAAAATTGTTTTGGCCTGAACTGGCATGTTTAGATACAGATGGTGTGCCTGCAATGGCTAGTTTAAAAAATGGCATTGTTGGAAAGATAAAAACAAAAATGTTGATCGATAAAGATTCATTTACTCCATTTGTACATTTTCATTCCATTATACATGAAGGCCCGTTGCGTAGCCATGTTTTAAAAGTTGAAAATATTCTGAAGCCTGTGGTAAAAATCATAACCTACATTCGTTCCAGAAGCTTAAACCACAGACAGTTTACTGTTTTTCTCAAAGAAGTATATGTGAACATAATGATATTTTGTATCACTTTCATGTAAGGTGGCTTATATGTAGATGAGTGTTAAAACGATTTTGAGATTTGAGAGATGAAATAAAGATGTTCATTGAAACTAAAGATCAAGGCGTCTCGCTTTTTGATGATTTAAAATTATTACATGATCTGGTATTCAGCACAGATATAAGTGGATACCTAAATGATTTGAATATCAAACTACAAGGCCAAAATAAGCTAGTCACTGATATTGATAATGTTAATGATTTCAGAGGAAACTTCAGCTTTAGAAAGCGCAGGTCAGTGCAGGAAATCTTGCTCACTTTCCCACTTTAAAAGCTTCAGCTGAGGAAGAAGAAATCAACTTTGGTGAATTTTCTACAAAGATAGCTATGTTAAAAGAGGATTTCAACAGGCGGTTTGAATGTTTCAAATACATGGAAAATATTTTCAATACATTCAAGTCTTCATTTTCCTATAATGCTGACAATGCACCTGAAGAACTTTGCTTAGAATTAATAGACTTTCAGTGTGATTCTTTCCTAAAAGAAAAATTAAGCAGCTGCAATCTAACAGTTTTACCATAAATGGAATATGGGATTACACCATACAATACAAATTTTTGAAGATGACAATCTGTCATCTTCAAATTTTTTTAGAGTTTTACCAGTTATTTCAAAGGGCAAATACATAAACATTCATAACCTAGCTGCACATCTTCTATGTCCAGAACAAAATACTCATGTGGACAGTTATTTTCAAGAATGAACCAAGTAGACTGTCTTGAAAGGAATAGGTCAAGTGGCAGTCACTTATGCTCACTTTTAAAGGTAGCATGTTCAAAGGACATTATTCCAAATATTGATAAGTTAGTGACAGAAAAGCAAGCCCAAGTTTCTGGTCAGAACTTGTAATATTTTTTCATCGTGCACTGTGTTCAGTTGGTTAGCTATGATTGTTTTAAGATTTAAGTGAAAGTATTTGTTACGTAAAAGTGATTGTTTTTGGTGATAGATTAGGCATTTGTTTTTACTATTTACCAATAATTAGAAATAATATTCCTCTCTAGTGCCAAGCCATTGGTGTAGTTTTGTAAAGTTGATATTTATTCATAAGAAATTTATTAATATTCATGCGTCCCCCTAAGTTCCTTCAAAACTGGAAAGTGGCCCTTCCAAGGGTCTGAGTTTGAGACCACTGCTCTATCGTGTGTTTGAGAAATGAGAAGTAAACTCTGTTCAGCTTGCCCTGTGCAATAAAAATATAAGAAGAAAATTGGCTATGGAGTCTGCTTGAAATAAATGTGATTTTTTTCCAGAATCTAACTTTAACTGCTGTGCAGTGATAAACAAGGTGTGCACATGGCCTTGAAAACATTAAAAAACCTTGAATAAAAAAAAAATGTTTCAAGGTTCCCTTTTCTTCAACATTCTGGAATCATCACTGTTTTCTGATAAAAGGCAGAAAAAATCCTTGGAAATCAGAATCTGCAAATTTCCAATTGTTTTGTTCTATAAAAAAAAAGAAAAATGAGAGCCTGAAAAACCAAATCTGGGTCAGTAGGCACTGTGGACAGATGGATGCTTATTTACCTCTTATCATAGTAATGTGAGCTTGCTGGATGTGACTGCACAGTATATGCTGAGATTCTATGTTTCTCATAGTGGACTTCTTTATAATCATCCCCCATCTTACAAAGTTGAATTCATCAGTATTAACTCATAGCGTCTGATAGATAGCACATCAGGCAAGGTCACACACTGCCTTTGGAGCAACTACAATAATCTGTTTAAGAAGTTATAAATTTGGTCTATGAGAAGAGAATAATACACTGCTTCAAAAAAGAAACAAAAATTTAGCACTTAGATTTTTTTTAAAATCCGTATTTGTTGTTAGGAGAGGTCATATACAGAGTGGCAGAATGTAGACTTACATGCATACGCCGTACATGGATAGTTTCCAAATTACACTGCCGGACAATTGCTAAGGACGGATGACAATAGCAACGATAGCAACCATAAAATAGAAAGCTGGAAAATGTGGAAATTAGCGTAAGTGCGGGATACAGTAAGACGTGTTGTGCGTATGCAAATTTTGGATTTCCAAACTTGTTCATGACGTCATAGCGCTGATAAGAGATATAAAAGATTTGACGCGTATTGACCGTTGCTGTTCAAACGCAAAGTTGAAAGGGAAAGAATCAATTGACAAACTTGCAATTTTCAGTATGTCTTCCCGACATCACCTAGATGATTTTACGCGTGGCCGTATTATTGGCAAGATTGAAGATGGGCGAAAAATAACAGATGTTGCCAGGGAGTTCGACATCAGCCACAGTGTTGTTTCAAGGCTTTGGAAATCATTTCAAACAAATGGAGAGTGTAGCAAACGTCACGGGGGAGGTCATGTTCGCAGTATGACACCTGCAGAAGATCGGTACATAGTGCTATCAACAAAAGACACCGGCGCAGCACAGCTAGTGAGGTAGCAAATCAGTTTATGGCTGCTACTGGCAAGCGGATCTCCCGAAAAACTGTCGCCAGACGTTTGCATGGAGGAGGACTATACGCCCGCCGTCCTGTTCTGTGCATCCCATTGTCCAGACGTCACTGTACCGCCCGTTTGCAATGGTGCCATCAACATCGCAATTGGACTGATAACGACTGGCCTGCTGTCCTCTTCTCAGACGAGAGTAGATACAGTCTATCGTCTGATTGCCGACGACAACTGATCTGGCGTGATGGTGGTACTGCATATTGTCCAGCAAACATACAGGAAAGAGACCGATATCCGACATGTAGTGTTATGGTATGGGCTGGCATCATGATCAATGGCCGTACGTCCCTCTATGTGCTTCCAACTGGGACTATGACTGGCCAACGATACATTAATGATGTTATGCTACCTCATGTTCGCATGTTCCGTGGTGCTGTCCGTGATAGATTCATTTTCATGGACGACAACGCAACATGTCATCGAACAGTTGCTGTCCAAGAGTGTCTTGAGAACGAGAATATTGAACGCCTCGTATGGCCAGCACGTTCTCCAGATCTGAATCCCATTGAAAATGTGTGGGATGCTTTGGGGAGCATTCTTGCTGGTCGCCAATGCCCTCCAATAAACAAGGACACCCTCATCCGTGCACTGACAGAGGAATGGGATAAATTACCCCAACAGCTGCTTGATAATGTTGTGCAAAGCATGACACAGCGTGTGGAATCTTGCATCGCCCTCCATGGTGGCCATATCCCGTATTGACATCTTACGCCGGAATGCCTGCGGATGGTAATTGCATTTTTTTCACGTTTACGTATTCTGCACAAAATGGCCTGTTTGTCCCTTGAACACGTTGCAAAGCCTTCTGGATTTCAGAGCACAATAAATTGTCTTTCTTGTAATGTCCTGGCATTCTGACATTATTTTATTTCACTTGGCATCCAACCACACTTACTTTTTTATGCACTATATAGCTGTTTATGATCCGTCCTTAGCAATTGTCCAGCAGTGTAGATTAAAAATACTTTAATTTGCAGCAATTAAAACACTTACTCAAGATTAATATATTTAATTTAGAATTAATATGTTAATCTGAGTGAGAATAATATGTTATTCTTACTCAGATTAACATATTTAATTCTGTTTTAACTTGAACTTTCAATTATTTTTCACATCTTCTGAGTTCTTTTGCTTTTACAGACATTTCTGGCCTCTAGATTTAATCAAGGGCGGTTCTCAATGTATAGAAACTGTATCAAAAGTTTTGTTTACACAGAAAGCATTTAAATTTTATTGCCAGGTTACTCTTGCAGTTGTCAGTTATTAAATTAAAATAATGTCCTTATGTATTTTGTAAGTCTACTATTATTGAATTAAGTTGTCAAAAATTCTATTCATAATTTTTGAATGTTCATTAATGGAAATGTTTTTCTAGATATAAAAGCTTTCTTTAATCAGTCTCTTCTTTTTATGAGGTTCGTAGCCCAATATTTTAATATTTTGCCCTAAAGGTCCATTTCACATGCATTGCTTCACATTCAGTTTTAATGTATTTTTTTTGTTCTGACTGGAATCTGTAATGTTTTAATAATTATTTATTGTTTTATTAATTTCTCTTTAAATTATCTTATTCTATTGTCATCATGATTTGTGGGTTTGCAGCAAGCTTTCTGTTTCAATGGTTGTGTTCTCCGATACATTTTATTTTTATACAAGATTGGTCATATATTTGGAAAGTTACCAAAAATGGGTTATCAACAGAAAGAATGCTATGCAGTGCAAAGATAAAAATCTGTAACAATGGGAAAAAAGTTTTTTTTTCCTCTGGGCTGTCAAGCATTTTGGCCAAAAAAAAAAAAAAAAATATGATGCCACAAAAGTCCTATTATTTGCTCTTGTAGACAGTGGCATAACTACTACCCCCCGCAACTGCGGGGAGGGTCAGGTAACGAAGGTGCATAACGCAGCTTCCAGTTATAGTTTTTTGAAAAAAATCGAACATGCACAAAGACAAACAAACAAGTAAATTAATCTAAAGGTTCATATTTCTTTTAAAGTACATTTAACTTTGCCTAAATAAATGTCCAGTTTCACTTTTAAAGTAAGTGGATGTCCTACAGATTGAAGCTATTCGGCTTTTTGGCTCCGAGTTGTAATATGATCGCACTCCAATCGCCCTCTCTCTGCCCTGCTGAGGACAAGCATGAGGCCACATAGGGATTTCTAATGGAAAATGTGAAAAAACAGTCAGTCACCTAGGATTACGTACATGACAGGCATTTATTCACAGCAGCCACATATTTACCATGTACAAGTTAGGGTGATTTCTTCAAGTGATTTATTTTAGTTTTGTACAAAATAATTACATGTATTGTTAAATCTATTACTTAAGAAGTCAAAAACTACAGAGCTCTCCCTGACTTCCCGAACCCCCCTCTCATCCACCACACACACACACCGCGAAAATCGCATCCTCCCTCGTGCTTGAAATCCTGGAAAAATTACTGCGCTTAGGGGCGCTGAAGTAAATCTTGCGAGGGGGGGGCATTGTGCTAGTTATGCCACTGCTTGTAGATGATCATATGCTGAGGGAAGCTCATCATCAAATACGTTCATCAGTGCCATAGACCTAACTATAGTATTGCTATAATGCTAGAAGAACTAGCAAGACTGATAAGTGAAAAATGGAAAAAAACTAATGTTTCAATGATTTTTCTTTGATTTTGAGCTTTTGTTGATTAATATTGCTCCTTGAAACCAAGACTGAATAAGCAAATTTTGTGTATCTTCTTTTTTTCTTTTTTTTCAATCCTCAGTCTGCTTGCTGAGGGTTTTATGAAATATATATCTGGTAGGTAGGGGTGGAGGCTCATCTCTCCCTCCTGGCCTCTCCATGGATATGCACAGAAATTTATTGATTGGGTATGCTGTTGGTTACCAAACCACCTGTTATTTATCCATGATGATGTGTTTTATGATATGCAGAAGGGACTGGTTATGCTAATGAGAAGGGACTGGTTATGCTATGATATGCTAATGAGACTGGTTTCCACCAGTCTCAATTTAATTCCTGTGTAGGCTTTGTTTCTGATTTCCCATGGCTTATGGAGATTTTTTTCTTCCCTGTGCTGAAGAAATAGTAATATGGAGATGTGGAACATGGCATCTTGATTGGAATGTATTGAAAACAAAAATATTGAAGAATTAGGATTCCAAGGAATATACATGGACTTGTTCATGATGAGGAGTCTCAATGCTGTGACAAGTAGCATGATGTAACTTCTGAACTGTAGTAGACATTGGTGGCAGCAGGTCATGAATATGGGAAACTCTGGCCCCAAATCATACACCTTAACTGTTTTGCCATTCACAGTCAGCGATGAATCCTAGAACAAGTTCTAATTTCTTGATATTTAAAAGATTTTAGTATTACATTTGTAATTTCTTTAAGAGGGGAGTTTTAATCATTTTATTCAATGTAACAAGGTGTGCTTATGCAGATTATGAACTCTGTTCATGCCTCTGTTTCATGTTTTCCCATGGCAGGTTGTGCCCTTTTCTATTAATATCTATGTTCTATTCTGTAAATTATAATTTGCTTTCCTTCAACAGTAAACTGCAATAGACCTTTTACATTGAAAAAGTTGAATTTACAGATTTTATAGAGGTAATTTGTTTTATTTTTAGCAGTCAAATTTTTGAACTGGAATCCAGTTTTTCAAAAAGCTCTTTGTTCCTGATATGTATTTAAAACTGTGTTTTGTATGTTCCTTCCTTTTGGTGCTTTTGTTTTCATCGTTCTTAGAGTGAACATGTACTTTCCTTGTAAACTCTCCAGAACTGTAGCTTTCCTGCTGGAATTATTACTGTCATTAGAATGCCCCCCCCAGTTTTCTTCGTAATGCTTTTCAGAATAATACTTTGGAGCAGTAGTTATTCATAATCATAATATTTCACTTTCAATTTTATATTTTGTGTTATTTGTATTGTGTTGCATTTTTAGGTGCAGTGTTTTTAATAAAATTTTGTAATTTGACTTATCTTGTTTCTGGAAAAAACTTTAGCATGGCTAAAATTGTTTTTGTGTGTGTGGATATTAACTGTCATGCCCATTTTCCTAAACAGAACTTTTATTTTATTCAGGAACTTATGGTTAAAATTCAAGACCTCTTAAGTTTTCTAAAAAGACAGAATTTACCTCTTGAAACTAAAACAGAATGTAATGAAGTTAAAAAAAAGTATTTGATTTTACAAAGTAAGTTTAGTTGTGCAAAGCAATTTCTATACCATTTTTATTTGTTTTTCCTTGTTAAGTGTTGTGCTTTTCTTTTCTGAATATATATATATATAGATATATATATGAAAGAACATTTGCTTGAGGAGCCAAAACATTATGGCCAGTGCTTCTTTATGCAAATTGAAGCAACTTCAGGTAAATGATGACACACGTGAAGGTCACAAAACTGTATAAATGACACCCGATACTGAGCTCTGTTAATTAGTGTTATTCTTGTTATTCAGATGGGAAAAGCAGCAGACTTGAGCAAGTTTGACAAAGGCCAAATTCTAATGGTCAGACAACTGTGTAAGAGCATTTCCAAGATGGCAAGGCTTGTGGGGTGCTCACAGTCAGCTGTGGGTAATTATTACCTTCAAAAAAGTGGTCCAAGAAGGGGATATGCAAGGTGTGGGTCAAACATGGCTCATAGATGCTAGAGGTGAGCAAAGGTTATCCTGTATTGCATGAGCCAACAGAAGGGATACTGTGGTGCAACTTGCTGGTAATTTGAATGCTGGTGACAGGAGTAATGTGTCACAAGACATCAAGCTCTGCTAAAAATTGGGCTGCGTGGCTGCAGGCCACTCCGAGTACTCGTGCCAAC
This sequence comes from Macrothele yani, assembly GCA_039090855.1. Taxonomy (NCBI): domain Eukaryota; kingdom Metazoa; phylum Arthropoda; class Arachnida; order Araneae; family Macrothelidae; genus Macrothele; species Macrothele yani. The sequence goes on along the minus strand of CM077003.1, from coordinate 123,668,872 downwards.
CTCAGTTCTCCATTGAAAGCGTCTACCAAAACTGGACCTTGAATGATTAGAAGAAGATCGTATAGTCTAATGAATCTCGTTTTCTGTTGCACTATGTGGACTGCTGGGTACACGTGTGTCGTCATTTACCTGACAAATTGTTGCCACCAGGATGTAATGTGGGACAAAAACAAGCCAGTGGAGGAAATGCAATACTTTGGCCAGTGTTCTGCTGGGAAGCCCGAGGTCGTATCATTCATGTGCAGGAAACTATGACTTCTATTACCTACCTAAACGTCATTACAGACTAGGTACATCCTTTCATGGCAGCAGTATTCTCCTCTAGTTGTGCCTTCTTTCATCAGGATTATGTGTCATGCCACACTGTCTGTATTAATTCTTGTTAAAAATTCGTACGTATGGAACATGATAAATTAATGGCGTGCTGTCTCCGTACGATGTCATCAAACCACCATCCCTAATTACACAATAAAAACTTTATTTACAATAAAATATATGATTTAAAAATATTTAAAAGGGCAAGATCTTTCGGGGCTACAATAGCACCTGTCCTCAGGCCACCCAAACAGTGCCACAGAGCACTCGGAAGCGCCGTAATATATAACCAGTCCCTCAAGGAGACCGGCAATGATGCCAATTGAGGAAAACAGTAAAACAGAAAGTAATACAAATAATACAGTTGATTAATTAAGTAAGGTCCTCTTCTTCAGTAGGTTGAAGGGAAGAAGTAATTATTTTCCTCCATTGTCCAAGTTACAACAGGTAGTACCATAAGAAATAATATACAGACTCTCTGTAAAAAAGACGGTTTGTTTGTTAACAGTAGAGGAAAGTACTATTGTATTAGGCCAATCGGGAGAATAACCTCCCTGGCGAACAGCTGTAGTAAATGATGTAGAAATGGAGTCAGTTCGAAGTGCATATTGGTGTTCTGACAATCTAATGTTCAGACTTCTAAGGGTAGAACCTATGTAGTATTTAATATCATCGTTAGAGGCCGTGGGAAGCAATGGGATACGATATATTCCTGCTTTATTCAAAGTTGCGACAGGATCTCGGTCGTTACGTATGGTTGAAATAATGTTTTTGGTGCAAATTCCAAATTTAATATTGTATTTATGACATACTTTCCGCAATATGGAAACCACAAGAGGGATGAAGTCAACTTTACCAACGTATATAGGAGCTACGACCTCCGTTGACAACGTCGTAAATCTTAGTCTTTGAAATTTCTGTAGAAGTTCCCGAAAGAAGCAAGCGGAATATCCAAATGATATGGCCAAGTTCTGTATGAAAGCTAGTTCGTCCTGACGAATCTGACGGGTTGAGGAATGAGTAAACGCACATTTAATTAAAAAACGTAAGGCTGAAGCTTTATGTTCCAGGGGTGGGAAGATACAAAAGGTATAAGACAGGGTATGAAAGTCGGTTTTTTATAGACAGATAATTTGATAAGATTAGATGTCAAGTCACGAGTCAATAAGATGTCCAGGAAGGGTAATATACCATTTTGTTCAAGTTCCATAGTGAAGGTGATAGTAGGATATTGGTTGGAAAGACAGGTGGTAAATTCGTTCAGAAGTAACATGGAGTGAGGCCAGAAGACCAACATATCATCCACGTATCTTAAGAGGAGTGCCGGTTGGTACGTGAATTGGCTCAGTACTTTTTCCTCTAATGACTGCAGTAAAATTTCCACCAGAACAGGGGAGAGAGGAGACCCCATTGGTGCCCCCTCCATTTGTTGGTAGAATTTGCCATCAAATTTGAAATAAGATCGTTTTGCAACCAATTTCAAAGCAGAAATGATTGCATCGACCTCCAATGGGGAGATTGAGTAATCAGTAAGTAATTTCCCTTCAATAATCGAGTGGACTACCTCAAGTGGAACGCTTGGAAACAGAGACACCACATCAAGGGAAGCCATAACAAATGAGTTTCTCTTGTGATCAAAAGATTTTATTTGTGTTAATGCCTGGGTAGAACTGTTAATGGATACTGATGAATTTGTAGTAAGTGGTTTTAGGTAAGTTGCTAAAGCTCTCTCCAACATACGTGTGGGGCTGGCATACCCCGAAATCAACAGTCTGAGGGAGCGGTCAGGTTTGTGGGTTTTGATTTTCTCAAACAACTCAGGGACTCGTGTACCAACAGGAGGTTTCATTTTGGTAGAAATGGATGTAGGCAAGAGACCCCGGTTCCTGAGTTTGCTTAACTCAGCGACAGTCGCATTTGTCGGGTCAGAAGCGGAGTACTCGATGTGGATTTCCACATCGAGTACTCCGCTGTTCTTTCGGAAATTTTACTGCAGTCATTAGAGGAAAAAGTACTGAGCCAATTCACGTACCAACCGGCACTCCTCTTAAGATACGTGGATGATATGTTGGTCTTCTAGCCTCACTCCATGTTACTTCTGAACGAATTTACCACCTGTCTTTCTAACCAATATCCTACTATCACCTTCACTATGGAACTTGAACAAAATGGTATATTACCCTTCCTGGACATCTTATTGACTCGTGACTTGACATCTAATCTTATCAAATTATCTGTCTATAGAAAACCGACCTTCATAACTTGTCTTATACCTTTTGTATCTTCCCACCCCCTGGAACATAAAGCTTCAGCCTTACGTTTTTTAATTAAATGTGCGTTTACTCATTCCTCAAACTGTCAGATTCGTCAGGACGAACTAGCTTTCATACAGAACTTGGCCATATCATTTGGATATTCCGCTTGCTTCTTTCGGGAACTTCTACAGAAATTTCAAAGACTAAGATTTACGACGTTGTCAACGGAGATCGTAGCTCCTATATATGTTGGTAAAGTTGACTTCATCCCTCCTGTGGTTTCCATATTGCGGAAAGTATGTCATAAATACAATATTAAATTTGGAATTTGCACCAAAAACATTATTTCAACCATACGTAACGACCGAGATCCTGTCGCAACTTTGAATAAAGCAGGAATATATCGTATCCCATTGCTTCCCACGGCCTCTAACGATGATATTAAATACTACATAGGTTCTACCCTTAGCAGTCTGAACATTAGATTGTCAGAACACCAATATGCACTTCGAACTGACTCCATTTCTACATCATTTACTACAGCTGTTCGCCAGGGAGGTTATTCTCCCAATTGGCCTAATACAATAGTACTTTCCTCTACTGTTAACAAACAAACCGTTTTTTTTACAGAGAGTCTGTATATTATTTCTTATGGTACTACCTGTTGTAACTTGGACTTACCTGTTTTTGTTCCTAGACAATGGAGGAAAATAATTTCTTCTTCCCTTCAACCTACTTAAGAAGAGGACCTTACTTAATTAATCAACTGTATTATTTGTATTACTTTCTGTTTTACTGTTTTCCTCAATTGGCATCACCTGTGTTTTGAACAAATGCATTGCGGGTCTTCTTGGGGGACTGGTTATATATTACGGCGCTTCCGAGTGCTCTGTGGCACTGTTTGGGTGGCCTGAAGACGGGGGCTATTGTAGCCCCGAAAGATCTTGCCCTTTTAAATATTTTTAAATCATATCTTTTATTGTAAATAAAGTTTTTATTGTGCAATTAGGGATGGTGGTTTGATGACATCGTACGGAGACAGCACGCCATTAATTTATCACTGTCTGTATTGTTTGAGATGGTTCATGGAACATGAGTATGACTTCCAGGTATTACCCTGGCCTCCAAATTTCCCAGATATCAATCCAATTGAGCATCTATTATTTGTGCTGGCACAGTAAATCCAATGGGAGCAGCTCAACCATGTAACTTACAAGAGTTAAAGAATCTGCTGGTAATGTGTTGATACTAGATACTACAAGACACCGTCAAAAATCCTGTGGCATCCATGCCTCACTGGGTAAGAGTTGTTTTGGTTGCACATGGACAATATAGGCAGATGTTCATAATATTTTGGCTCTTGGTGTATAATTTTTTCAACAAAAATGCATGATTTTAATATTATAAATATTCTGTCTTAAAATCATCTGCAAATGATTTTTACCATCCTGAATGGCACTTGGGTAGTGCTTTTGCCTTACAACACTGGTTCTGACCCTTTCTCAGGAAGTAGTGACTCCAAATCAGGGACATGCAACTTTTCATAGCCTGAGACATTCATGGAGTTATTAACCCCTGAAATAAAAAAAGAACAAAATAACAGTTTTCAGTGGTTAGACAAAATGAAAGTGAAATAATAGAAATGCAGTGGCTGTGGGTTGTACTAGAGCTTAGAAAGGGTGTTTCAATGGACAGAATTGCATTGAGTATTCAGTTTTTTTCTCAACGTCAATATGTGTGTAATAGAAAGAATGCAGTTTGCACATAATAAATAAATGTAGGTTAATTTTTAGCAGGCTAGTTACATAAAGAAATTTTAGGTACACACAAGTACTTTCGACCCAACTTGGTTCTTGGTGACCTGTAAACAATCAGAGCAGTACCACTTCAGCTGGTGCCACAATTTACATTGGCAACACATTTCGCGGCATTACTAAACATTTGACTGAACACAGAAAGAACATTTTCCAAGGTTAGACCTAATTCTTCATTGGGTTTACTGACTCTCTCAGATATTTAAGCAGTGCCTCTCTGGAAGGATACTGAAAAAAAAAAAATTCATTACGGTTGTTGCTGTTGCCAAATAGTAGGAGTGATTTCCAAAAATGATGGGGATAAAATAAGGACTGTAAGAATTGCTTCTTTTGTCAACAAAAGGACTTTACATTTTCGTGAGAGCATTGAAATATCTATTTCTTTAAACTTCAGTTCTTACAGTCCTTATTTTAACCCCATCATTTTTGGAAATCACTCCTACTGGTTGGCAACAACTGTAATAAAGAACTAGGTGATTCCATTCTGGCAAAAAGTCTTACTCTGATTGTTTACAGGTGATCAAGACACCTACTAAGTTGAAAGTACTTCTGTGTTTCTAAAATTTCTTTACATAACTATCATGCTAACCATCAACCTACATGGATGTATATGCAAGTATATAGTTAATATATCGTTGTTCAAATTTTGCCAATTTGCGATGAACATACTTTTTTACGTGGCCACGATAATGTAACTTGATTGACATTAAATGTCAATCGTTATTGTTTCGCACGTTATGCAAGTTCTGCAATTGGGAGATTATTAAATGATGTTGGGTACATATGGAGCACAGTATCAGCAATTAAAATCAAGAAACAATGAACTATATAGGTACTTACAATATCCGTAGCGGCTGTCGGGGCTTCATATGTACGCCTGTAATTTATCTACTCACAAGACATTGCCGTAAGTATCAGACTCATTTAAAGAATGTGAGCTTTTTGCAATTGTGAAGTTTAGAAAAATAAAATTCATGATATTGTAAAATCTGCACCAGATAAAATTGAACAAGATGAATTTTTACAATGAAGGTAAATAAATCCTTAACAACAACGAAATATGAAAACGAATTAAAACCTTGCCAAATTTTTTAAAAAGCGAACTAAAATCTTGAAGAGGAAATCATCTTGACTGCGAAGCACCACGACAACAACAAAACATGAAAACGAATGACAACTTTGCCGAAATTTTAAAAGATGAAGTGTCTTGAAGAAATAATCATCTTGATTGCGAAGCATAAAAAAATAAATCTCCCGACTGCGAAGCACCAAACTAGTTTCTGCTAATATTCATAGCTATCATCAGTGGTAGGTGCATGGACGTTGTAATTACCACACTCACATGCTCAGGTATGCTGCTCAACCCGAATGCATGTTCAGCCCTGTCGTGTAGATATTTGCACATCATGGTTTGGGTTTTACTGTGCACATCTGTGGTGTCGCCATCTTAGTTAAACAAAATAATCAAGTAGCATTTATGGAGTAGAAATATGCACTTGTATTTTTAAGTAATATTTGATGTAAGCTGTTTTATGTTATTGTTTTTCTTCTTGAAATGTTTTTTCTCCTGTTTAATAAGGTACCTCCATGCAAACTGAAGCTCTACTGGACTATTAACCATTACAGTTGTGTCTTTTGGTTTTCTTAACGACTACAGCCTTGGAGGTCAAAATCTGGGCATGTGATCTATGCGATTTTTAATTTTCGTGGTAGTCCAATCAGGAGTTACATGATTTCTGATACAATGTTGTATTAATGAAGTTTTTTCATCTCTTCTTGTCCAATTCGTAATATGTTCATTTAATCTAGTCAAAAATCTTCTATGTGTACTTCCGATATATACTTTGTCTTTTTGGTTATCATCTTTAACTGTTGGAATGACATAAATGCCAGATTTATTTCAAACTGGTCTATTATTATTATTAGTAAGTATACCTCCATTATCAATGACTGTTTCTGCAATTTTAATATTGTGGTTGTAACATTATTTTTTTTTAAATAGTACTAATAGGAGGTAAAGTATGGAAATTTTCCATAATATTGCTTTTTTTCTTTTTCAATATTATTTTTGGAACGATGTATACTGGCTGTAATGTTGTTATATAAAGATTTGACTAATCATTTATTATATCCAAACTCTTCTGCAGTCTTTTCAATCCATTTTAGCTCTTTGATAGCTCTGATATTTTATCGGATGAGTGTGTAATGGCTCTTTTAATATAAAAGTGGAATGCTGCAGTCTTGTATTTCCAAGGGTGTGTAGAATCCTTTGGGATAATTGCCTGTACATATGACAGCTTCCAGTAAACTGAATATTCAATAATTCCGTTATCCTTGTGTATAGAGATATCCAAGAAGTTTAGCTGGTCATTAACTTCAATTTCTTTACTAACCTGTATTGATGGATAATAACTGTTAAATTTATTAATGAAGTTATCCAGTTCAAGATTGGAGTGCTGCCAAAATAGTAAAATATGATCAACATATCGGAGATATACATATGGTAAGTATATATTAGAATGATCCAATATTCTGTTTTCAATGTCTTGCAGAACAACTTTGGCCAGTAGCCCTGAAATTGGGGGCCCCATTGGGACCCCATATTGCTGTTTATAAATTGTCCCATTAAATGTGAAAAAAATATTATTTGTAATAAACAATAATGTAGAGATAGTACTGTTTCTGACATTATCTGTAAGATTTTCATATTCTAATCTGGAGTTAAGTCAATAGCGATATACCCTAACCGATATCACATATATAGTTCATTGTTTCTTGATTTTAATTGCTGATAATGTGCCCCATACGTATCTAACATCATTTAATAATCTCCCGATTGCAGAACTTGCAGAACGTGTGAAACAGTAATAATGACAGACATTTAATGTCAATCAAGTTACATATAGTTAATGTTTAAACTTGGATTTTTTCAGTTGTTGCAGTTAGACTGTTTTGTCATCAAAAGTTGTAGCAAAATGCTATGCAAATTGTATAGTTCTATGTTCTTTCTATGAAAATAAAAGTGCAATGCATTGACTACGGTAAATTTTGTATTTTAAATAGAACTGAAGAATGATAGCAAATTTTTCTGTGCTTCTGATTTTAATGTAAATTAATAAACACATTTGCTGATAGATGTAAATTCTATAAATACACTGCATATCATGTAAATCACAACACTAAGAAGGAATTGGCATGTAGTCAGGAGAATTACAGGCAAAAATAAAAAATCAACAGCTGGCAAAAACATGTAAATGGCCAAAAGACAAAATTTGAGGTGACACACCTGCTTTTAACCTGGGTTTTGAAGAATGGAGTTAGTCCATTTCGGGCAGTCATACAAGCCTACAAATGATGAGGCATGGTGTCAGTTAGATTACTAGTGGTGCACAGAAAATGGCATTCTATGCAAAAACCAACTAGGCATACAGCTGTTATGGGCCCACAGCTGGAGGAAGTCAATGGAGGTGACATTCCATGAGGCTTTGTATATACTCAATGGGCCACAAATCTGGTGAATTCAGGAGATTGCTAACATACTGGAGCATGGCCTTGTAACATGAGCAGCATGCAGAGTGTTATTGTCCTGCTGCAGGATCGTTCCCTGAGTGGCATCAGAAAAAGGTCCTTTGATGGGCTTGATGATGACATTGAGCTAGTGTCTCACTATCACAGTGTCAAAAATATGGACAACAAATGTCCTGCTGTATCAGATTAGCAATCCAGCTCACTGACCCAAAACCTTAATTCTTTCACGAATAACATACTTCTGCATTCTATGCATTTCAGTGTCATCTCTCTCTCTGCAACAGACTTTGTAATGTGGCACTTACAGGAAGTTCCAGGCTGGGGGTTGTTCCTGTAATCCCACATCACAAAAACATTGTCATACTATCTGAGTGGACATCTCTTTTGGTATGGCAGCTTGCATCTCACGCTACAGCATAGTTGCTGTGATTAAAGGGTTACGAGCAACCCCCTCTATGGAATATGCATTTGTTGTGTGCATTTTGGTGCACTTCCATGCCATTACATTATTTGATGCTGTGATTGGCATGGAAGTAGAAGAGCTTGCATTGACCACCTCCCTTTTTTGTTTTAAAGGGAAATTAAAGGTCAAAATCAGTACCTAACCAGTGTGCCACCATCTTATAAGAAAACTCTTAAGGAACAGGAAAGTGTGCATTTCATTAGGTAAATTAATTTATAAAATATGAGATCACTACTCTTCCCTATTACGGACAAGGGTCTGTGCATCATGTAATTCACCATGGTATGAAGCTCAAAAAGTGACATCAGGAATGTCACTTTCTTTTTTCTTGATGTTTAAAAAAAAAGGAGACAAATTTCTTCAGATGCTAAACAGACTTTTAATAACTAAAAGTTTGATCACATTTCTAACACACATTTCCTTTCTGGCTATTTGATATCGATTGTCATTTTTGTCACAATTTGATGTAAAAGCAAGACACAGTTTAAATGCTGTGCTTATGTATATACTGTTTTTGAGCCATGTGTGTGTTAACATTGAATTTAGACTTTCAGGACTCGGTGTTTCTTAAAAATGTGTTCAACTAAATAATTGGGACTTTTTCTCTGTATTTCATTTTCTGTAAACTTGAATTCCCTTCAGATTTTTTTTATTAATGTTTTGTAGTGCACCTGTCTCATTGTTTTATTTTGCATAGGTATAAGAGAAGACATGTTGCCTTAAAACTTTTGTATTTAGGGTGGGATTACAAAGGTTTTGCCGTTCAGGAGTATAGCGATACCATAGAACACCATCTTTTTAATGCATTGTTGAAAACAAAACTTTTAGAAGACAGAAGCTTGTCCAACTATCACAGGTGCGGTCGTACTGATAAAGGTGTTTCAGCCTTTTCTCAGGTAAGTTGTCCAGGTTGCCCAAGTTATGTATTCTAAAACCCTTGTTTTTGTTTTGTCATAATATCAACCTGGACATTTTTTCATCAGTGTATGAAAAATCTTGTTTTGTTAAGCCTTCGTGGACTCTCATTCTTAATTGAAGTGTGTATCATTCAGGTGAGGTATGTTAGAAGTAATGCTTCCCATATTTCTAACTACCGCTTAAATTATTTCAGGCACAGATTTAAACATTTCACTATTGTGGAGCAGGAATGAAGCCTGCACTCTTTGTTTTCCATCCAAGCATATGCTGGTCATTGTTTTAAGAAAATATCCAAGAGACTGTAATGGCTGGCATTGTGAGAATAGATATTAGGAAATGTCAGTTCAGTTCCTTCTTTTTCAAGTACCTTAAAATTTGGTTGTGGAAATCTGGAAATGCAGATAAGATTTACACTCTAGAACAATGCAGTTTTCAAGTACTATGAGTTCTTTACATGAATGGGGTACATTTTACAAGGTGTGGCTATTAAATAACAAGACTGATGCTATAACTTTAGTTAAATAACAAACTTTCATTTTAACTTCTCACCTTTAATGAACTCACATTCTACATCAACACAGCACTGTATTCTGATCTTTCACTGTGCAAAGCAGTACTGTATCTCATCTGTTGTGATCCATTTGATAAGTTTGGTTGTTGTCTTCATTGCCACAGTAATTGACTTAAGAAAGGTCCTCTTAAGTAGACATTTAACTTTAAGGAAAAGAAAAAAGTTGAGTTGTGCTAAACATGATAAGTAGGCAGGATGTTCAATACTGTGGTGCATTTTTTTATCTAAAAAAACTGCTTCACTAAGAGCACTGGATGAGCTGGCATAATATCCTAGAAAGGGATGAAGCCATTTTTTTCACAACTTTGGCCTATTTCATTTGATTTGCTGTCTCAAATTCACCAGAACCTGTGTGTAGTCTTGCTTTGCTGTACTTTCTTCACCTTTTATTGGTATTTCCCACAGGGTCAACTGTTTTTTGTTTTGTTTTTTCATTTAGGGTCATATTGCAGGGTCCAGGTTTTATCCATCCATCTCGTCCACCCACGGTGGATTGAGTTCCGCAAAGACGACTATGTGCCCTTGAGGGTTACTGGCAAAATAATGCAGATGACTTGCAGGTTTCATCACAGGTGATAAAAGATTTGGGCTCATCTGAATTTATCCCAGAATGTCAGCACAAATTCGATTGAGATTTTATTTATGTTCAGGCATGAGAAGCTTCAAAACCACCTTGTTACAAACTTTGTGATGCTCAAGTTTTCATGTATAATTTGCCTAACAGTCTCTTTGCCATTTATGCTTTTGTTCTATTACTCAGTTGTCTGTGTTGATTTCATCCACATTATCTTCTGTTTTTGAAGCACTTTGTTGCCCTGGATATTTTTCATCTTCAATGTCCACAAGCTTTCACTTAACCTCTTATGCCACATAAAAACATGCACATGTGATTTACATTCTTCCCTGTATGGCTCACTTAATATACAAAAAGATTCACTAGGTGTTTTCACTCATTTCACCGAAATTTTCACATTTATCCTTTGTTCCATTCTTGAATGCAGCATTTTTCTGACACACAACAACACATCTACTTTCATTGACGCATGCCACCAAACTAATGCAGAGAGTGAGGTAAACATTGCACTTCCAGTTATGGACAATTCAAGGTCAGTGGCCACCTACTCACTTTCAACCTGCACCACACTTTTCATTTACCACAAGCACTGAGTTGTTATTTCATAGCCATACTTTGTATTCAGCTATTTTGATTAAAACATTTCTTTTTCTCATTATTTGTGAGCAAGATACTTTACTTAACTGTCATCCACATGGTGAACTCATCAAAAACCTTAAAAATTATCTCTGTGGGGCAGGTATATGAAACCTGTATCTTCGAGTTTTCATATACAAGGATATTACTACTCTATGCAGGAGAATGTATTTCTAAGCAACTGAAACGAAAAAAATTTGAACAAGCATCCATTGTGCCTTTCCTCACCGTAGCAGCTAACCTTCCATCAGAAATCACCAATTCTTGATATGGGAATGCTGTAAAAATTAATGAAGGTTTGTTTTAACTGTGCAAAACACATAGTAATCATACGAGATCTTCGCCTCTCTCTCTTATTTATTTTTTCTGTTGAAATGTCATTAACTGTCATCTATGTACAGGATGACCAGATGACTTTTGGAAATGGGACGACATTTTCATTAAAAAAAGACAATAAATTTTTACAAAATTTTAAATTTTACAGTTTGAGAGTCTGTATGCATAAAACTTTAAAAAAGAAAGAAAGATTTTAGTATGCTGGACATTTTTACTTATATTTTTCACTGAAAGTGATTTTCTTCAGTAGAATTAAGGTTTTTTTTAACAAGTATTTGTGAAATTCAGAGCATGATATGTCTTTCAAGTTGTATTTAACTAGCAGTATACCCCTCATTGATTGATTAAGAAACCTGTTCCTATCACCAGTCTTTTTAATCAGTACTTTTCAGTCCTTTCATAGTCATCCCTTCCCTCTAGAAAAACACTGGCATTTTGCTTGAAACACGTCATTAAATATACACTTCCGTTTCTCTTTCTTGGCCGTCATACTATTTTCACTATAATTTTGCTTGAATTATAAACATGAAAAACTCACAGCAGTAACACACAAAACAAGCAGTATGAGCTCACTATTTACACAACTATACCACATGGCACCATCTACATGTGGACGGTGATTTACACATAGACGGTGAACCACGGTCCACATGAATAATGCAAATGAGTAATGCGACAGGCAGGTTTTCCGAGTGCTGTTGACTCACAAGTTATTCACTGCAGCACTCGGCTGCAGGTATGCTGGAACAAACTCACCGGGAATAGGGTGCAAGCGAGAATCCAGAAATGAACTAATGCATTTTAACGGTGAGTTGATAGGATATACGATTACAACAGAAAAATTTGATCAAAATGTATTTGAATTATTCCTTGTTGAAAAATCTGGACTTTTGGGCTATTACCTGTAATGCCTGGAAGACAGGCAGACATGGTAACCGTAAGAAAAGGAGGGCATGTCCACCAAAAGCAGGACGTCTGGTCGCCCTGTCTGTGTAACAAACTCTTCAGCAACATGTGCACATTTCTTTCATGTGTATTTTTGTGTATGTATGTAAGAAGAGAGTCACCATATCAAGCTTATGGGTGTGGTACAATTCATTCAGTGACAGCTGGTCCAGTCTGATTAGTCCAGTGCTGATGGGTCCGATGTTGATTCATCCAAATGGGATTTCGGTTTAATGGTACTGTTGGCTCACTACCCATTTCTCCAACAGTATAATTAATTCAATTCCCATTTGTCCAGTATCCTTTTTTCAAAGCTCATTTGTCCAAAGATGGTGTGGTAATGTTACTTTTCATGCCTATGACTGCAGATATAAAAATTCATTTTTCTTAATTCGTTTATCGCTCACACTTTTTTTCTTTCAAGAAAGAAAGTGTGCTGATATTGGAACCAATGTGTAAACAAAAATATGTTCTCAGTTGATTTTCCTGGTTCTTTTTTTTTTTTTTTTTTTGCTGGTAAAGGAAAACTCTAGTTTTGCAGAAATAGGTTTTTAGGTCTGTTAGTCAATGCATGTAACATCTGAAGAACTAACAGCTGCTTTCAATTTCTTTTCAGCATTTGGGTACATTATCTATGCAAGTGTCCGAAATTAAAATGACAGACACAAAATCATAAATAACATGAAATCCACATGACAGAGTTTATTGACAGTTGGTATGGACATATATTCAGGGCTTGAAAAATGCCATGCCGGAGATGCCCGGGGATTGGAAATTACTGACTTGGGCAGGTAAAAGAACAAACCTAGTTTGCCCAATTGGACAACTAGATTTAAAAAGAAAAAAAAAGCTTGGAATGGAGACTTTCCTCCTATAAGAAAAAAGACTATCATCACATATCCTTTTTCATGTCATTGTAAATCACTGGAAGTTGTATTATTGTTACAGGAGAATATAATTTCTTTAATTATATTATGCTCGAGGTCCAGAAATTGGTGCCATATGTGTAATTTTGTACCAAATGTTTACAGTTAGCAATGAGATTGGGGGGGGGGGGGCAAAACAACAAAACTGGATATATCACATAGCCCCTGGTGAGGTTTGGTCTATGGTATAATTTGAGCAAGTGTGGGAAGATGCACATTTCTGCACATTGAACATTTGGAATACAGACTCTTAAAATGGCAGTGCAAAAGATGAATAAAAAGTTTATCATATTTTTTAACTTAAAAGAAATGAGACTTTTTGAATTTAACGTACAGAGGGTGAGTCAAAAGTTTTGCAATATTTGCATAAACGCATGTGCTTCGGCTGGTATGTCACGTGTTTAAACTAGTTCAAGTCGTGCACTGCAGTCAGTCAAAAGGGATATAATGTGGTAGTCATTGCTGTGAACAGCGTTGCATGTCATCATTCTGTCTGTGGTTGGGACGCCTAAAAGATGAACACTCACAACCGGCTAATTAGGGAACTTTTACTTTGCTAGTTTGAACTCGGCCATACAGCAAGCAACATGAAACATTTGTCATGCGAAAGGGCAAGGTTCCACGGACCCACAGCACCGCAACCAGATGGTTCAAGAAATTTCTCTCAGGTGACAGAAACCTCGGCAATCAACCAAGGTCAGGTAGGCCGCAAACCGTGGATTCGGAGGCCGTTCACCAGGCCATAGAGGCAAATCCAACAACCAGCACTTGGAGAGTATCAGGCCAGCTGAGCATATCATAGAGCACCATGGTTCGTCACCTTCAGGACCTCTGCAAGGTCTACAGGAGCTGCCGCATTGTCCCTCACGAACTGACGGCAGCTGAAGCAAACCAATGAGTGGAAGTGTGCACAAAACTCCTAGAAAACCAGTGCGATGTACGTTTCATCTAGAGAATTGTTACATGCAATGCAAAGTGGGTCTGTTTTCATAATCCTAAAATACAACGGCAGTGGTTGGGCCCTGACCAACTTCCTGAGCCTGTTGCCAAACATGGGCACTTCGAACACAAGGTGATGCTCTGCATCTGGTGGAATTTCGAGGGGATAATCAACTTACGAATTTGTTCAAGACGTTCGGACCATCAACGCCAACTTCTACTCTGAACAGCTGGAGTGGATGCATGCTGTTTTGGAGGAGAAGTACCCGACACTGGTGAACAGAAAGTGCGCTCTCCTGCAGAAGGACAATGCTCGACCTCATACCGTGCGAACGACCCGAGCAAAACTCCAGGAACTTGAGGGCATCGAACTGATGCCACACCCAGCATATAGTCCGGACCTTGCCCCGTCAAATTATTACCTGTTCTGGTGTATGGCCCACTTCCTTCGCGGGTGAAACTTCAACAATCAGGAGTAGGTGGCTGCTGGGGTGAAGGAGTTCTTTGCCTCAAAGAACAAGAACTGGTACCACCGCAGAATGGAAAAACTGGCAGATGGCTAAAGACGGTGCAACACGATGACTTATACTTTGAATGCTAGTCAGCTTTCATTGTAAAGGTACGTATGAAGACATAAAGTGATCCAAATATTGCAAAACTTTCGACTCACTCTCTGTAAAAGATAAAATTTCCTGGGCATATAGCTTTTACTGCCTTTGCAGGTAAATAATTTCTGCACATGTCCAGTCAAGCTTGTAACTTCTCAAATATATTTTTCAAACCCTGATATTAATAACCCAACAGAAAAGGTACGCCATCACCACATGAGGAGGAAGCAAATGCACTACAGCATGACTGGCCAAAAGTGAAGCAGCTAGTGGTGGGACTCATAGGAAGTGCGATTGCCCTGAACAGTGATACAGATATTTAATGAACCCTCGTACTGTTTGCAAGGCTGTGAATGAGAGTTTAGAGCAAATAAGTGCCACTTCTACATCAAGACACTTTGGAGTCCCTGGAGGTTTTGGGAGGGGACTACCAGCTTGCAATTGCTGTTTTCAGGGAAGGGCATCCCAAATACGCTGTATCAGGTTCAGATCTGAAGATCCTGTGGGCCAGTCCATCCTGAATATTCTCACTCTCCAGGTATTTGTTGACTAGCCGAGCCCTATGGGGACAGAAGTTATCATCCATAAAAAGAAACTGGGAACCAACAGCTCCCCTGAAATGTCATACATAGGGCTCTAAAATGTCATACCTGAAGTGTGCAGCAGTCAGGGTGCCTCCTGGGAACACATGCAGTGGCTTGTGTCTATCCAACATGATGCCAGCCCAAACGAGGAGTCAACCACTGTAATGGTCAATATCTCTACTGTTGGGAAGATTTCAGCTTCCTGCCTATCTCCAAATTTACCTACATTGAGAATCTGTTTAGGATGTAATACAACTTGCCACTGAAATTAATGCGGGCCCATTGATCAGGAGTCCATTGATGATGATGTCGGGCCTAATTCAGATGGACCCTTCTGTGGGATACAGACCGTTGCCACACAGATTTCTCTCATGGAGTCTTCTGTAAATTGTTTGGCTTAATATCACAGTTCCCTTAGCAGAGAAGAACACCTGCGAGAGTTGCCTGGCTGTCGATTCCCTATGGCGGCGAGATTTTAGAGACAAATACCAGTCTTCTTTACTTGTTGTGGCTCGTGGGCATCCTCGTCCCAGCATTCTGTTATTGTTCTGGTTTCCTGGAACTGTCTCCAGAGATTGGACACTACTTGCCTTCACACATTCAGCCATCTTGGTAACTCAGCTTGTGATGGCCTGCTTCCAATCTACTGATCGCTTTCCACCATCTAAGTGATAGTGAGGAGCCATTCTTCCACTCACAGTCCAACTCAGGCTTCAGTTGCCGAACCCCACTCAGAACAACGTTTATCAAGGGCATGTGCCTGCCAGCTCAATGACATATGATCGTCATTCGCATATTTGCATGGGAGTTAGCACAATGTTGCTTGGGTACATCAACTTAGTGTTTCCCCTTGCACATGTCTCTGAAAAAATCTTTATGATTGGTCTTCTCATTTTGGACATATTCTCAACTTTGTAGTATCTGTCACATTAATTTTGTGCTCCAGTTTAGTTCAAGTGGTGCACAGTTATCTCCCCCCTCCTCCACTTTTGGAGTGAAGGTGTATATTCAATTTTTCTTGCTTCACCCACTTCTGAAAATTCTTTTTACATTGGTTAGCTTCCACTATAGGAAATATTTTGCATATACTTTACCACTTTTTAATAATAGTACACTTCCAATACTGACCAGTTTTTTGAATTTTTAAGATATATTATGTGATTAAATTTAAATTTTGTGGTCTGAATTATTTGGTAGCTGTTGATCCTGCATTTTGTTTCTTTTCTTAATCAGGTATCTACAAATGCATCTTTTCAGTAAGTTGTAATCTCACTTGTAACTCCATATGTAGTTTAAATTTTTTATATGCCTCTTGATTTTAAAAAAATGAAAAGATTATTGTGCAAGTGTATTGAGATAATCTTCACTTGGTATGTGCAAATCCAAACATGGTCATTGTTGCAAAGCTGTATTTGTGTTATTTTTTTATTAGGCAAATGCTGTTGTAATATTCTTGGATTATGCTTCACAGTTAATGAATCATTGACAGTCAAAACTTTTGGTGAGTGTAATATGTGGGCTACGAAGTAGGATCCAAAAGTTCGGGGTCAGCGCCTACCCAAGACAATGCAAGCATGTTTATAAAGTTACAGTGTCTGAAATACATCCCTCCCCTCTGCAGTCAGAATGGTTTGACCCATGGAAAATGATTGGAATGCACACACAGACATTTGCTGCTGTGGTTAGTTGTCTGTCTTCTGCGATGTGAGAAACATGGCTTGTGGAGAGCAACGTTGTAACATTAAATTTTTTTCAGGGTTTGGGTGAAACAACTGCAGAGACCTTAGAAACGCTTTCAAAGGTAAACGATCACTTTATGATGGTGAGATCAAAGGTGTAAGAGTGGTATCAGTGTTTCAAAGAAGTGCATCCATTGCAGATAATGAGCTTCGGTCGACCTGTGACTGCATGGAGTGAGGAAAACATTAAGATGGTGGTGCAGTGTGTTCATCAGGATCATTGCCAAACCACTGAGAAAATCGCTAACGCAACTAACTTATCGGAGACCACGTGCCATCGCATTTCGACAGAGGATTTTAACATGCACCACATGTGTCAGCACATTGACCCTCGCCTTTTGACCTCTGAACTAAAGGGTGAATAGATGCAGATATTGGGTGAATTAATTGACAAAGCGGATAGCAATCCTACGTTTTTGGATAACATCATCACAGGTGATGAAACATGATGCTACTTGTTTGATATTCAGCCAAAGCATGCTTCTTCAACATGGAAATCACCATTTTCTCTGTGATCAAAGAAATTCAGGCAGGATCGCAGCAAAGGGAAAGTCAAGGGAGGTGTTTTTTGTTTCTCATGGCATTGTCCATTAGGAATTTATTCCTGAGGGCACAACAGTTAACAAGGAACGTTATCTGGACATTTTACGTCGCTTACGGGGTCAATCCGTCATAAACGGCTGGAGATGTGGTGAAGTGGACAATGGTACCTTCTCCATGACAACGTGCCTGCACATCGGTCCCTACTGATCAGTTTCTCGCCAGAAATTGTACTAATGTGCTTCCACATCCCGCCTCTTCACCCAACTTAGCCCCCTGCGATTTTTACTTCTTTCCACTGATGAAACAAAATCTGCAGTGACATCTTTTTGTGTCAACAAATGAAGTAAAAACAGCAATGCAGGAGGAGGCATTATGAGGGATTGCAAAACATGGCTGTCAGCAATGCTCCCAGAAGATTTACAAGCGCTGGCAAAAGTGCATCATCACCCAAGCAGATTATTTTGAAGGTGGTTGTGCATCGGTGTTTTAAAATATTCAAGGTAAGGAACTATATGCCAAATCCCCAAACTTTTGGATCCTACCTCGTATATACAGGGAAGTAATTTGTATGTTAACTTTTTCTATAGGCTGTATAAAATTATTTTTTGCTACTTCATCCTCTTTAAATATTTCTGAACATTTAAAAGGGGCACATAAATATGATTTAGAAGCTTTATCATTTTAAATATTTACACAGTCGCTGCATGCCAGGAGTACTGCTGCAAATCTGTTTATCTCGAAGAGAAATTTCATCTCATCATTCTTTCATTGTCGTGCATATTCTACTTTGATACTGATATGTATGTGAGTTAAATTTCCATACGAAAAAGAAATACAGGAAAAACATATTTGTGTGTCACCAGTGTGTGTGTGTGTGTGTGTGTGTGTGTGTGTGTGTGTGTGTGTGTGTGTGTGTGTGTGTGTTCTTTCTTCACTTTTATAAAAGGATATGATAGCTTTACTTTAAATTTTGTGTAGTATAATATGTTTTCTGTAGTGGCTGTTTATGATTTCTGTAACTTTTTAAAGGTAATATCTCTTGATTTGCGATCTGCCGTGTTCGAGGGAAAAGGAGTGTTTGCTCCTGAAGGCTACAAGCCAGGAAACTTAAAAGGTGATCATAATACATTTAGTGAATTCTTTTAGTTATACTGGAAGCAAGGTAACATAATAGAAATATTCAATAAAAATTGAGTAGTTTTAAAAAAAAATATGCCTAAGCTTTTTGTAATTTTTTTTTTTTTTTTTTGTAACACATAATGAAGTGAAACAGAATTTAGTGAAATACGAGAAAGTTAGAACTAAAGAATTGGCTTTTTGTAATTTTTTTTTTTTTGTAACACATAATGAAGTGAAACAGAATTTAGTGAAATACGAGAAAGTTAGAACTAAAGAATTGATAATCTTGTCAATTTTTCAAGTCCTAATGAAGATTTAGTGATTTATTTTTTCTCCTTGAGGTATGGGGAGCTGTTAGTGAAGTTAAGTAATATTTTTATGGCAAAAGATTTTATCATTCTTGTTAAATTACTGCAACAAAAACCAAGTATCATAGAATAGATCTCTTTTTAAAATGAATGCACACCAATTGTTATCAGGATCACTAGCAGCTGTATGACTTTTCTTTTTTTTTTTTTTTTTTTTGTAAATTTTTGCACGTGTAAGGAAATAAAAGGTTGTCTTTAGTGTTTCAGTTAAGCTGGTAATGAATTTAAAATATGTGATTATGAAATAGGTACTCTGTAGTAATAGCAAAATATTTTTAATTGAGTTTTTATAATGTATGGAAAATTTTTTGACATATCTTGTAACTACCGGAGATCAAAAATTGTGGTTTAAACATTTCTGTATCCATGCTAAAATTATGAAAATATTACTTTCAGGATAACTGTCCTATCACTTGGTAACTCTTATATGCCGTATTTTCTAATTATCCTCGATTTTATGAACATGAAGCTCTGAAATGTGATGTTTAAATAGGTGTGGCTTATAACCAACTGTCTGTAACATTACAAATTCCAACCATCTTTCATGATGTAAAAAAAATCACTTCATGAATTATTTAAAGCAGGCATTGAGCTATAAAGAATTTGGAGTGGTGACTTTTCATTGATTGATTATTAGCATGGAAGCCTCATGAATGTGTAAATGCCATCTCAAAATTTGTCTTATGGGTGTGTTGATACTGCTACTTAAAATACACTCTTTGCGGAAAAAAAAAAAAAAATGCACCCAGAAGGAATCATCCAATCGAGATGAAAAGGGTATTGACATTATGGAGGCAGTCCTGGGAGAGCTGTGCCATGTGTGGCTGTGCATTATCCTCTTGAAAAATTAATTGGTGATGCTGCTACAGGAATGGCAACACAACAGGTTCTAGAATGTCATAGACGTAACGTTGAGCCATGAGGGTGGTATGGAAGACTACCAAAGGTGTCCGGCTCTCCTAAGAAATGGCTTCTCAGACAGTCACTTCCGGTGTGTGAGCCATGTGATGTTCCACTGTAAAGGCAGGATTCGTTCACTGGCTGGCTGGCTTTTCACCTGATCCCCATGTCACAAGTCATCTGGAAATGGTTCAGATGGGCACTTCTGTACCTGTAGATGACACAATATGGCCATGAATGGTTGAGAGCAACAAATTCAGTTTTGTTCATTCAACTCTCACAATTGCTCGATCCTCATGTTCTGTTGTTGCCCTTGGCCGTCCACAGCCTGCGTGCCACTGGCTTGTGCCCTCCTCAACCCATTGGCGCCAACATTGTCTAATTGCCATGCTGGTCTGATTCAAATGCCGGGCGATACAGCTACTTGACCAACTGGCCTCTCAGTCTAATTATACATCCTCTCTCAAACTTGCTCAACTGCTCATAGTGTGTACAGTTCCAATGTCAAGGCATCCTCACAGTCTGTGGAAGTTAATGCAACTGTAATCCACTGCCACAATTGTTGTTGTGTGTGAGCTTTGCTCTTTATATACCCTCCTTGGTGTGCAGTTCCCATTCTCTCTGGTGGGCTGCTATTTCGTCATTGGTAGTTATTTTTTAATCATTTGCATATTCAGCCCTGAGGTACTTGCATGCCGAGTTTCATCAGGATTGAACAACATTCTTGGTGTGCTTCATTTTTTTGGGCGAAGAATGTATTTCAACAGATGCTCACTCAAGAGAGAGCAAGCGAGAGAGAGAGAGACAGACACAGAGAGAGAGAGAGAGAGACCCAATCTGATTCTTATCATAAGCACATTTTGTGAAAAGTGTTCTAGACTAACTTTCCACTGCAACTTTTTTGCAATTTTTAGCAGGATGGGGCTGCCATGTTGCAGGGTAAAAAAAAAAATGGAGATGACATTAAGAGCATAACTATACATAATTTTCAAACAAACTTCATAACTTTTAAAATTAAAAGAATGATTGCTATTGTTAAAAAAAAAAGAGAGAGAGAGAGAAAGTAAAGGAAAGGAAAACCTCAACATCTAAAAAATTTTCAACATTTGCATGATGGGTATGGTCAACAGCTGATATGGTATGGTCAACAGCTGATTTGTATTTCGCACTATGGTGGGTAAAACATGGATTTCATTTCAATCTTGCTCAGAGTATATGTCCACGAGCTTGCAACAGGAAAAATACAGTCATACTCACTTCTGTTATCGCACACTTCCTTTCTTTCCGAACATGTAAACCGCTGTAGGTGTCAGTTGCAGGCTAAATTACATTCACATCCTGCTGCTCTCTTAACTAACCCAGTGTGGCGGAAAGGATAGCAAACACCCCACAGTGAAACACTCTCGTGGACTTTCACACCCACTTCCTTTCCCATAAAGGGGGTCATACTCACTTCTGTTATCGCACACTTCCTTTCTTTCCGAACATGTAAACCGCTGTAGGTGTCAGTTGCAGGCTAAATTACATTCACATCCTGCTGCTCTCTTAACTAACCCAGTGTGGCGGAAATGATAACAAACACCCCACGGTGAAACACTCTCGTGGACTTTCACACCCACTTCCTTTTCCATAAAGGGGGTGTGAAGGTATTTTACCCTTTAGCAGAAAGAGTTATACAAGAACAATAATGATGCAGTGGTGCCAACAACCATTTATTTAAAGAATGACTCTGCATATCTACAGTGCTTTCATATCTGATGTTTTTAGATGTGGGTGGTATAAGTGAGTCAAAGTGTATTTAAAAAAAAATGAATGGTTTTTCTTACACCTCCCTTCATTGCTTCATCCTTTTACAATGAAAGGTATACAATGTACCCTTCTACCATTGTCAGGAATTGTGAATTCATCTCAACAAACAGTATTTCACGGTTTCTGAATTTTTTATAATAATAGCTGACTATATCTAAGTATCCATTGGGATTAATGGGCATCAGCAAATTCCTTTCTGGTATATTTACTGGCTTTAAGCTTAGTGTGGCATTATTCCCAATAACAAACCAAGGAAATAACTGGAACTGTGGTGTTATTCCTGGAAAATACGGTACTGAAAGTTGAGTAAAAACATTTTATGTAGTCAATTAAATTTGTTTTTACCGCTGTATTGCCATTCAATTGTGTGTTTTTGGGAATATTAAAGAACTGTAGATGGATAATGTTGAGTTCTCTTATGTAAAGAGAAGCTTTTATGCAATTGTAGAGCAGTAAAGTAATGAGATCAACTTTTCTTGTGCTATGTTTAGGATCCACTAGAAAGCAGCAAGAAATAGTGTAGTGGTTGGTACACCAACTAGACTTTTATGCATTTAGCCACCTAGTATTTCTAAACCAATCAGTCATAAAGGCATTTTTTTTTTCTGATGAATGAGCTTAGGCAAATAACAAACTCAAAATTATTTTAATATGCTACTTGACATAGAAAATGACACCCAGGAAGTATTTGTTGGAGTGCTTTGCAAATTGGTGGGTATGTGTCAACAGTTCGATTATATAAATGATTGCAGTTGCAAACCAAGCACATCATAGGTGAGGGAGATGAAAGGGCAAAATGGCTCTGTGTAGTTAAGTTTGGTAATCGTCTCCTGGGCACATGAACCTCTGCACTGGAGTGATCTTGGTGGTGAAAGCATGTGTAAGGGGTGAGAATGCCAGGGCGACACAATCAGGAATCCTACCATCACACAGACACCTTTATCAGAGGCCTCATCATAGAGCTATGTGTGGCCAGTTGGTGTGTGTGCCCCATTGTGGTGGAACTGCATTGGGATTTAACAGTTGTCAACCGAATGTGGCCACAGTGGTTGGAGGAAGGTATTGTGCTTCGCTGTAGTGGGACTGGTGACATAGGTGGATGCCTGAACAACTCAGCTGCCGCATTTGATGGCAAGCTGTAGCAGCCCACAGAGCACAACATTTGACATGATGTATAGGGAGCTTTGGACATCCCTGTATTGACACGAACTGTGAATCACACATTGGCTGAGATAGGTTTCCATTCTTGCAAGCGGTTTCAATGACAGCCACTCACTGCAGGACATCATCACTCAAGGTTGCAGTGTGCTGTACCACACCTGCATGGTGAGACAAATGGAACCTTGTCATATTCAGCAACAAGTCTCACTTCTGTCTCATCACCAAGGATTGCCAATTGAGAGTCTGGAGACAGCATGGTTACCCAGGGTTCGTACGGTCCTTAAAAGTCCTTAAGAACTCCTTAATTTCCATTTGCCTTTTTAAGGGCCCTGAAAAAGTCCTTAAGAACTCCTTAATTTCCATTTATCTTTTTTAAGAGCCCTTAAGAACTCCCTTAATTTCTGTTCGGTTTTTAAGGGCTCTTAAAAAGTCCTTGAAAACACCGTAATTATATTATATTCGGTCGTTAAAAAAGGTCATAAATTTTTTTTAACCAAAAAAATGCGCGTGTTACGCTGGCCAGCTGGTTTCATTGATTAGAGTACTGATGATGGTTTTACGTCACTAGATCCACTAGGTCGCATGTCTCAGAAGTTTACCCAAGTTCTGTATTGCTTTTGACAGTTTGCCAACCAGCTACCTTCAAATCCCTTTGGTTTAGATTAGATTTATTGCTGGCTTCTTGATTTCTTTGCGTGGGGTCAGTGCAGTTCAGATCGTTATCTTCTGTTATTTATTAGAGAATGTGGTACTAAGTAAAGAGCTTAGAGCTGCTGTCTTTTCAGCTAGACAGAAATATGTTCAATATTTAGATGCCGAAAAAAAAAAAGAAAATGTGCCAAGCAACATCTGGGAGGAAATGTAAATTGATTGAGGAGGAATTGCAAATGCTTAGTACAAAAAAACTGAAAGTAGAAAAAAATATTGCCGAATTAGAGGAAAATCTTTTGTATATAATTTCTAATTTTTGGTAAAGCATACTTTGGCCACCAGGGGGCGCAAGGGTTAATTTTTGCTTCTGATGTATTTGCCATAAAATCTGAGCTTCTAAAATATCGTTTGAAAAATTTATTTCGTGGACTGATGCCACTCACATCGATAAACCTTTTCGGAACATTTTCTTTTCAAATATTCCACAGTTCTCTGCCAGGGGCGTAGATGTATATCTTATTTTTGTGAATATCTCTACTTCTAGGAGTCCGATTTGAAGAATTCCTTCTTTGTTGAATAGTGTTTTCAGTGTGACATGTTTTTCATATAATTAAAAATTTTTCAAGTAATTCATAGACTTTCCGCTAGGGAGTGTAAAGGTAAATTGCTTTCCACCTATATCTCTGCTTCTAAATCTCCGATTTGAAAAATTATTTCTGCAATGAATACAGCTCCTGATGGAAAATCGTTTGCACATAATTTCTAATTTTTGTAAAAAATGGTTTGGCCACCAGTTGACGTAAGTCTTAATTTCCGCTTTCTGATGTATTTGCAGCAAAATATGAGCTTCTAAAATCTCGATTGCAAAAAAAGTCGTTTGTTGACCGATACTACTCATGTCAACAAACCTTTTAGGAACATTTTCTTCTTGAAATAATGCATGGTTTCTATGTCAGGGGGCGTAGATGTACATCTTATTTTTGTCAATATCTCTACTTCTAGTAGTCCGATTTGAAAAATTACCTTCTTTGTTAGATAGTGTTTCTGATGCAAAATGTTTTCCCTATAAATTCAAAATTTTCAAGTAAATTATAGACTTTTCTGCTAGGGTGCACAAAGGTAAATTGCGTTTTCTGCGTTATTTCTGCTCTAAAACTCAGATTTGAAAAATTCTTCCTGTATTGCATACAAGACCTGATGGAAAATATTTTTCACATAATTTCTAATGTTTGGTAAAGAATGGTTTGACCACCAGGGGTCATAAGTGTTAATTTCTGCTTCTGATGTATTTGAATTAAAATCTGGGCTCCTGAAAACTCGACTAAATTTTTTTTTTTTCTTGGACCGATACCGCTCATATGGATAAACCTTTTGAGAGTACTTTCTTCCTAAAATAATGCATGATTTTCCCACCAGGGGACGTAAAGTCACATCTTATTTTTGTCGATATCTCTGTTTCTAAGATTTCGTAAGCTCATGATTCCGTTTACAGCAATATCTGAGGGATTAAAATCCCGATTGAAAAACTTCTTTCTTCCGTTAGATACTATTGTTTTCCATACCGGTTCCATTGACTTTTGAATTGCTTTGATAAATTTAATTTGTGTCAGAACGGATTGAAAAGACATGCTTATTACACCTGAAAATTCGGTGTCATCTTTCTTGTTTTAGTTTAAGAGCAAAAAAAGATGTATAATAGAAGTAAAAATTCTGAAGGAAATTTCATAGGTGTCTTGTTGTTACTGCAGTTTGTTTCAGCTTTTACACCTATACACTATTGTCAAATGTTTAAAATCAACCTGCATTAAGTGTATGGAAGAAGTTTACTACAAGTGCTACAGCTGTAGAATTAAAAATAAAATAAAAATAAAAATGCAACAGTTACACAAGCAAATATGTGTTATTCATCCAAATCTACGAAAACCAAATTTTTTTCCAGATTTGGGAATTCGGAAGCTGTGTAGTAAATAAAAAAATAAATAAATAAATACTTAAAAGAAAGTGATGCTTCACTGTTCAGTTTTGATTCTTTGAATTCTGCCAATGTAGTTTTGAAATTTATGCAAGCATGTTTATTGAACTTAGGGCTTTCAATTCCGATTATATGATTTAAGTTACGATGAACTTGTGTGTTTCGATTTGATTTAGATAGTGTGTTTACTTGTTTCATTAACCTAAAACAAGGTCTAACAAGCTGTGCTGCATTTTTATAAAAGTGTTATTTTTCCAGCTGCGGCACTTGTAGTGATGCCACCCACAGAATTAATGCCTTTAGTTTCTTAGCCTGTGTCCGTACATATTTGTAAAAGTAATTCTAATGGAAGGAATTAAGTTATTGAATGGAAAGGTAAAGATACCAAAAATTTTAAAACTGACAATTGCAGCCATATTAAATTCTAAGCTGTATTTGTAATACTGTTTCTGTTAAAATGAATTTGTAAATTAATAAAAAAATATAAATTCGGATAAACTTTGAAGGAAAAAGAAATGCAAATTTAAAAGGTTTCCGAAACCACAAAGATGAGCCTATAATCACAATTAATGGGTGAAAATTTGTTGAAAATTGAAATTCCAAAGTAAATACATTTTATGCTTCACACCACAATACAAAGAAGCAGAGTGTTAGTTCTGTAGATGCAAAGATATGCTTCAGAACAAATAATGGATCCAGCATTACCAGTAAGTAATGTATATAAGGAACTTTTAAGTTAGTTGGTTTTTCTGTTGGAGTATTTAGATTTATTTTAGAACTAATTTGAATTCATATATTTGTGCAATGGAATATTCATTAGTTTCAACAAAATTGATTTATTGTGTTAAAATGACTTATGTTGTAATAGTTAACTCACATTTTGTATATTGTGTATATTTGCATGTAGCGATTTGAAGTCCTTAAAAAATATTTAAAGGTCCTTAAAAATAGCCTGAAGGTCCTTAAGAACTCCTTAATTTCCATTTTCAAAAAGAGTATGAACCCTGTTACCAGGCTGAACTTGCTGCTCTCCATGGGTGTCATACAGCTCCTCAGCCTGCTTTCATAATCTGGGGTGCTCTCAGTTTCAACAGCCATTCACTTCTCATATTTATAATGTGTACAAATACAGCATGATGATACATTAACAAAATGCTGCAGCTTTTTTGTTGCTGTATCTCTGATTCCCAATCCCAATTTCAGCAAGAAAGCACACTGCCAACATCAGGAGACAGTGCCTACAAGGTGTCCAGGTACTGCCCTGACCAATACAATCCCCAGACTTCTCCCCAATAGCAAATGTGTGGGATGTCATGGGTAGACAACTTGACTCCTCTGCATGACCCCCTCACATTGTCAATGAATATGAGCACAGGTTGATGACACCTCAGGATACCTTCCATGGTCTTTTCCACTTAATGCCACATTGTGTTTCCAAATGTATAGCCCAGCATGACAGTCGTACAACCTACTGCCGCAGGCCACATACTGTCTCCTTGCCCATTGCATTCTTGTAATCTCTCAGAAAGTAAATCTCTTCTTTCCCACTTGTCTTCATGTGGGGTAAGTTTCACCTCATTTCATTCATTCCTTCATTATGGGGCATTTTCTATGTCAAGCAGTGTTTGCAGTTTCTCATACAGGCACTTTATTTGAATCATATAATGAGTTCTGAGGATCACATTTTGTGGTATTTCTAAGTTTGCTAGATGGCTAAATATCAAAATAGTAGGAGAATCAATACAGTGAAAGCAAGATTTCACTGTGTGCATCATAATATGAAACAATTTATCCAATGTTTAAAAGTGTTGAGAGAACCACCTTTACAATATGGGCTAAAGTCTGATGTGAGCCTTTGTTATTATGCTTATTATAGAGTTTTGGAATTTTCATTGTTTGCTGGGCAGTGTCCTTAGTGATTCATGACTTGATAATGAAATAAGTTCTGTTGGGGATGATAATAAGAATTACTCCTCTCTCTCTTTCTCAAAAGATGTATATAGGTCAACAGTAAATATATAAAATTTTATTTGCAATATAAATATATAGCTCCAGTTTTAAAAACTGCTTTGCTAAATTTAAAATAATAAGAGAATGTAAATGCTGGTACTTTAAAAAAATGCAATTTATTAAGTGAAACTTCATTTTTCCAAACATTTGATCATATTTTCAGTCATAAGATTCTTCCATGGAGTCGCAAAATTCCACATTTCTCATCATCATTTGGGTAATTTTTGAGATGATGCAAGACTTGAAGAGATTTAGGGGGGGGGTCTTCTCTTTTGGGACAGAATTACATATTTTGAACTTTCAAAAATGAAAGTTAGACATGGTAAAGATTTCTCCCATTATCGCAAAAATCTTTTCTCACAATATTCCCTCTTTCCAGTATTGTTGTTAAATATAATTTTATGGCATAAATGTGTGCATTTTGGCTTGAAACTGTAGACAACAGTTTCTGAAAACAAAAATTAGACTGAGCAAAAATATCCATGTAATCTTAACTCAGTTTCTTGCACTGTTTTTTTTTTCTTCTGTTCAGTATTTTAAAATATCGTTTGATTCTTATAAGTATTTGTATTTCAGCATGAAAATGGAGAAAAAATTTCCAAACATGGAAGTTTGATGAAGGGATTTCTCCTGCAATTGTAAATTATTATTTGTCTTCGTGATGCTCCGGCTGCCCTGTGTTGTTGTTAAATGTTATTTTTTCCATACATGTTTGCATTTCAGCATGATAATTCAAGAAGAAATTTCTGAAAACAGAAGTGCAAAAATTTGTAAGAAGTGATACAGGTGTTCCAAAAGTAATTATTCTCTCCAAGTTACACAATTTATCTAAAATAGTGAAAGCTTTGATATCATGCATTCATGGTCCACAGGCTGAAAGTTCTTTCAGTGTGATTGATGAAATTATAGCCATAAAGTCAGAAAGAATGAATATCAAAACCTATTTGGCTATATAAACTTAAAGCACAGGTCAAGTCTGTCTGCAGATCAGTTCTTAAGTGTATTGTGTCATTTGGTAGAAGTAGTTGATTCCAACTTTTTGAAAGTCTGAGGGCATGGAACAAAAAGAGAAAGAAAGAAGAGCAACAATAAAGGAATGGTAATCAAAAAATTTCTGCAGCAAGACATATGGCTGTGGAACTTGCTGAGCAGAAAGCAAGGCTTACTTACTCACAAGTTGAAACTTGAGCTGATGTGCAAGCAAGTACAATGTCAAAACAAGAAAAGACAGTGTTTTGAGGCAATCTTTTAAAGCCATTTTTATTTTGTTTTGAATTCAGTTATTATATATTGTAAATATAGTAATGTGCTGGAATTTAATATTTACATAAGTAAATTACAGTGAACAATTCAGTTTTGTTGCTTATGCTGCATTATGTTCACAGTCTTTCAGCACATGTTATGATATTTCACCCACTTAAGAAGTTCAGCTTTTTTTATTTCTTCACCAGTGTCATGTATGTATATTGACTACATTGGTCCATTTTTAATGAGCTGTAACAGTCTCAGTTGTTGTGATGACACTTTCACACTGAGTTTGGTGTCCTTAAACCAGGCAGTATCCATTGCAGAAAGCTTTTGCAGGAAATGTGAAGGTCAATCCTGTGCATTATTGGGTCATTCTGTGGAAAATCACTCAAATTATAAAAAAGTGGTTGTTGACACATTTTTTTTAATTTTAATTTTTTGTCCATCTGCAAATTCATATTTTCAGAATTCAAATCTGGAGGTTTATTTATTTTATTTTTTTGAACGTTTGCCATTTTAGATTTACAGGCCAAAATGGCCTCCACCTCATGTGAAAATCACACCCAGACAGCCTTTTCGCTTTTATTAACTGCACAAAAACCATAAATGTTAGAGAACTCCAAGTGGTTGTATTTTAAAGAACACAGGTCCATCTATTAAAGGAAATATATAAATATTTACTAAAAACTTAACTCAAATTTAAGACCGAATTTAATATTTTATTTTTAGTTTTTGATCCATTACAGTTCTTATAAGGGATCAAATAAACAAAATGATCTTTAGCTTATTTTTAGTCTACAAGGAGTACTTTAAACTAAAACAAATATCTATTAGCTTATATAATCCCTTCATGCTAAAAGAAAGGTCTGAATTTAACAATTTTTCAAAAATTGCAAAAGTTGAAGCTCTGTATCTAAAAAGGGAAAGGTATAAAAAATCTGAAGCTTTCACATAATACTCCTTTGTGTGTTTACAGAGTGATGTAAAAATCACTACTTGTTTTTTTAAGTACTTTATTAGTACAAATATATATGAACGATGAAGAAACGGGTTTCTGTATCGCCCAATCTCTTGATCTCTTTATATGCCTAATAATCGGAGTTCACTTTTTATTATCTTTAACTTAATATTAGTTGCAGAGAGTCAAAGTTAAAAAAATTTGCATATCACAATTCTCTTAAAAGAGGGGTAAATCAGTATTCGTTTTGCAATTAAAAATAAAGAATTATGGTGTATGAAATAAATAAAACAAGATTAATATAACAAAATGGATGACAAATGTAGCATTTTCATTGTAAAATGATTAAAAAACTTTACTTTGTACAGAAATTTTGTTGCAGCAACTAAACTGCAAATGCTTGGGCAAGATGTTGACATAAAAAAATCGATGCATATCTCTGATATTTTATGTCGATATAGCATCTGCAGTGTATCACAAAGAGTCCTGCCAAATAAAATGCAATATATGTTCAAAGGTAGTAAAATCAAGTGAAAATACCACGAACTTGAAACCATATAGTCTGCATGATTTCTTATTTAATCTTATTTTACTACTTTTGTATACCATAATTCTTGGTTTTTAATTTTAAAAAAATGTACATCTCCCCTCTTTTAAGTGAATTACAATTTGTAAATGTTTGCAACTTTGACTTTCTGTGACGAACAAAGTACTTGAAGAAAAAAACAAGTAGGGATTTTAACATCTCTCTGTAGACACACAAGAGTATTTTGTGAAAGTTTCAGAATTTTTATACCTTCTCCTTTTTTTTTTTTGATACAGAGCTTCAATTTTTACAATTTTTGAAAAATCAGCTACTTCTGACACCTCTTTTAGCATGAAGGGATAATTCTTTGTTTCAGATTGAAGTACTCCTTGCAGACTAAAAATAAGCCAAAGTGATTTCTCCTCATTTTTTGTAAATTTTTATATATTCCCTTTATAAATGGGCCTTCGCTCTTTAAAAGGTGAGCAGTTGGAGTTTGCCATTTATGGTTTCTGTGCAGTTTAAAAAAAATAGCAAAAAGGCTGTCTGAGTGTGATTTTTCAATGCGGTGGTGGCCAGTTTTGGCCTGTAAATCCAAAATTGCAGAAGTTAAAAAAAAAAAATAAGCTCCAGATTTGAACTTTTAAAATATGACTTTCCAGATGTTCAAAAAAATGAAATTTTTTAAAAATGTGTCAACAACCTATTTTACTATTTTTCGGTGATTTTCCACAAAATGATCAATTATTTTTAATGCCTTTAGTTCATTATTTGCTGTGCAACAGCTACTCAGAAAACTTGAAAATTACATTACTCTGGTGATGGAATTGAACACATCTCCTGACTTCCATTCAAGTTTGCTACCATTACACCACCCTGGGTAAAAAACTTCCAAATGACTGAAGTTTAACCATTGCAGCTTAGGAATCTGAACAACTTCAGCTTTATGCTAGTCAAAGCAATCCATTGCTTATTAAGAAGAAGGTAGTGTAGAACACGCTAAGTTACGTATGAAAAGTTTAAGGCAAATATATTTCAGCCATTACTATGGCCTTCATCAGTGCGACTACGATTGGCTTACCTTGCCAGATTGGAAAGGTAAGTTTTGTAATGGTAACTCCAGGTGACGTGGTGCAATGAGGGATTTCCAGATGTAAAGAACGAAAATGGGGAGCTCAAAGTTGCAATTTTTGGAAAATAAAATTTCCAAAGCTTTCTCTAAACCTCAGAGCATACCGATTTTGGAAGGGAGCCAACTTTTTAGTATCGAACCAAAGTGGAATAGCAGAAGTGTCAGCCATGGTAAGAAGAGACAAGGAAGATGAAATTTCTTGGATGCCAGCATCTCAAAATGTAATAATCTTCTATCCACTTCTATTTACCGAAAACCAGTTTCTACCAATAGCATTATTCCTTTCAATTCTCATACCTTCCACCAATATAAACCGTCAGCCCTCAAGTCTCTCATTCATTGAGCTCATTTGGTTTGCAACACTAAAGTTAATCTAAAAAATGAATTGGCAAACATCCGCTTGATGGCTACTCAACATGGCTTTCCCCCACTCCTGGTTTCTAAATTAATTTAAAATGCTAAGAAAAAGCCAGTTGTTGCTCTTCAACCTGTTTCACCAAAAAAGGAACTAATGTTCGCTGGCTCAATCCCTTACCACGAACTTTCTGCCCACAAACTCATCAGTATCTTCAAAAGAGAAGGATATAGACTTGCCATTCGTTCTTCATCTTCTGTTATCCTCCATAATAACAGAGACTCAAGATTTCCGCTTTCTTCGCCTGGAGTGTATAAAATTCCGATCAAGACCAATGTTGGATTAACCACGTACATAGGAAGTTCATTCCAAAAAATTCTCTCAAGACTTCAGGAACACAAATCTGATGAGAAATTTGGAAAACCTCCGTCTTCCTTGTTTCTTCTTACCATGGCTGACACTTCTACTATTCCACTTTGGTCTGATACTAAAAAGTTGGCTCCCTTCCAAAATCGGTATGCTCTGAGGTTTAGAGAAAGTTTGGAAATTTTATTTTCCAAAAATTGCAACTCTGAACTCCTCATTTTCGTTCCATAGTATGGAAATCCCTCATTGCATCACATCACCCGGAGTTACCATTTCAAAACTTACCTTTCCAATCTGGCTATGTAAACCAATCGTAGTCGCACTGATGAAGGCCATAGTAATGGCTGAAATATATTTGCCTTGAACTTTTTATACGTTACTTAGCATGTTCTACACTACACTACCTTCTTCTTAATTTGTTTGTTAGTTACGTGCATTGCCTACCACTCATTTATAATCCATTGCTTCCTCATAGCACTGATTGTCATCTCTAATCCAGAAATGAATGCAGTTCACAAATCAACAGTGCATTGGGTACCATCACAAAGTAATGAAGAAAAATCTTCATAAGATCATGGGAAATACAGTATGCATTACTGCCACACTTTGTTACATTATGTTGTGGTATTACATCAAGTATGGCATTGTGTCAAATTTCCAATTAGTTTTAAGTAACCTAAATTTTGTTAATTAGGGTTCATCAAATATCATGATTAGCATTAAGTTAAGAGCATGCTAATTAGAGAAAAGGCAGTTAAATGCTGTGTACACTACAGTTCAAGTGTCCGTTTCCATCTTGGAAGCTGGAAGCTTTTGGTATTCATTAAATGTGGAAATATACTTTGCATAGTAGGAAGACAAAGTTATCATTTTAATTATAAGAAAATGAATTAAAAATGTTATATAACTGAAGCGCTTTATCAAGTGAAATTTATTGCATTGCACAAAATCATTTTGCATACCTCAGATTGTTTCTTTTTTTATAAAAAAAGAAACAATCTGAGGTATGCGAAATAAAACTCATCTATTTTTAATTGTGTTTTAGATTTCAACCCAATTATTTGCAGAGCACAAGGGTGTGTGAAATATCGCCATCCTGCAAGTATGCTTCAAAGAACCTTCTTAATGTTAAAAGACAATGATTCACATCTTTTCTTTGATTGAATCAGTGCCTTTCACATTAAGGTTTGTCCCAATTGAATCATGGTCTAAAAAACATGGAGAGAATTCTTGTGTGTAAAACTAAAGTAGCTATTGGTTTTTTGACATAAGGAAATGAACATACATTTTGCAAGCTAGAATAAACTGTAATATTACATTGCAATTAAAGAACGAGTATGATGAAATGAGATAAATAAACAGTGATTTAAATGCACAGGGTGTTCTAAATTTGAAGTCATGAGATGTGTTGGTTGGGCACATAACAATTTGGAGGAGGAAAATCATTTAGGCACCGGATCCAAATTTTTGGCTACTCCAGGGACACACTGTTGTTGCACGCATCACATCTAGTGATAATTTCGTCCATGGTTTCTTGGAATGCTGTTGTTTTTGAGTTGGAGTAGGAAGCTATTTTTTTAACCCTTTCCCATATAGCTACTGCATACCTGAAACTTACTTTTCTGGAGAGAGCTGTGGATGATCTCCCATCTTTAGTGTCTCTTTTGTGCTTGCTCAATGTAATCCCAAATTAGGTTCATCTTTTCTTTTTTTTTTTTTTTTTTGAGAGAGAGAGAAGGGGGGGGGGTGCCTAACCAACATGTCTCGTGTCTTCAAATTTAGGACACATATACAAGGTGTCCGAGAATTATTGGACACATTATAACATTATATGAAACAAAACATTAAACAGATAGAAAGAAACTGACTGTACTAACTTACAATGTAACTACAAAAGTTAATAAATTTCGATGTGAGATCCCTTGGTTGCTCATAGTACCTCCAAGCGATACTCGGTTTCATGCCATGTATTGGCAAGCATCTGAGGAGTTATGGAATTGATAGCAGCTGTGATATGCTGCTTCAGTTCCTGCAAATCAGTACAAGGCGTCTGATAGACATGATCCTTCACATAACCCCACATGAAATAATCCAATGGAGTTAGATCTGGAGAACAAGGAGGCCAAGAAATGGGACCACCACGCCCAATCCATCTGTTGGGGAAACGCTCATTTAGGCACTTACGTACACATGTTGACCAATGCGGAGGCGTGCCGTCTTGTTGGAAAACGACGTCATATCTTTTGATCTGGGGTATAGCAAAATTTTCTAGCATATCCAAGTAAATGTCACCATTCATGTTTTTCTTTTTGCAGAAGAAGAAAGGGTCAATCACTTCTCTTTTTGATAGGGCGCACCACACATTAACTTTTGGAGAATCACGTTCCAGTTCAATAGCAGCATGAGGCGGTTCACTGTCCCATATCCTACACTAGTGACGATTCACAATACCTGATACATGAAATGTGGATTCATCACTAAAAATTACAGTACTGAGAAAGTTTTCGTCATTTTCCAATTGATTCAGCATATCCACAGCGAAATCGTATCACAGATTGTGATCATTTACATGCATCTTTTGCACTATTTGAATTTTATAAGCATGAAACTTTCATTTCTTGTGCAAGATATCGTAAACTGTCTATTTTGGAATGCACAGTTTTCTGCTTGCTTTATGAATGGATTTCCTGCAGCTTCGTTGGAAACTTTCATTAACTTCGTCAACCATCTCATCACTGACGCTGGGCCTACCGGCTCCTCCACGATGTTCCACATTGCCAGTTTCTTTAAACTGTTCCATCCACCACTTAATTGAATTCGTTGACGGAGGATTACAACCATACTCTAAACGGTACCGTCTTTTAACTTTAATGACAGACTTTAATTCAGCAAACCATAACACACACATCGCCTTCTGCTGTATGGATGACATGACTACTGATTGCGCATTTCTCATACATTCCTCATCAGGCCACACCTAGCGCCATCTATCGGATTCTGGGAATAACAATTCTGCAAAACAAAAATATAGAAACCATGTTAGTAATATGTGGCATAGAAAAACAGACAACGCTCATGGGTTTTTTTGTACATAATTTTGTAATGTGTCCAATAATTCTCGGACACCCTGTATATTGTATTTAATGCATATGTATTTAATCATTCTTTATTTGTATCGCTTAATCATATGCATAAATTGTAGTGTTCTAGCATTTCAGTCTGTTCTATGCTGTTAGCCTTAAAAAAGACATGTGTCAATAAGTAAAAGCTTGACAATATGTATGTTTAATTCCTTACTCCATTAGTGGAAAGTTGCTTTAGTTGGTGTATCAACAGTTTTGTTACTTAATTCTTGTGTAGCTTGTAAGTGGCAGTACATCAAGTATGTTTTGTGTTGGGAAAGGCAAGTTGGCACAATAATATTCATTAGCAGATGGCCAGGGTGAGACAGTATAACAAGAGATCAAGTGATGCTTTCTATAGAGCACATCTGTTCAGACCCAAGGAGTGTTGATAAATTGAGGGGCAGTGTGTCAAGAGTTGAACATATTTATTAGCAACAGTCAGATTTCAATATTGAATTGTCTTTAGTTCACTGTTCCCCATGTAACATCTTCCTAGAAAACTTGAAAATTGCATCACCATAGAATGGGAATGGAACCCCCTCTCCTAATTTCTATTCCAGTATGCAACAGTTACACCAAATGCCTTGATTAATTTCTGCAATGGTCACTCCTCTTTGAACTATATCAATCCTACAATGATCATAAACCTATCAGGAAAATGTACTTGCATCCTTTGTTTCCCAACCATGGTGAGCCTTACTGTCTGTTGAATCATGAAAAATTCTATATGGCCATTGTTGTAATTATTGAGGTAGATCCAGGCTTTGTGTGGAGAGACAACAAAGCATAATTTGTTGTCACCTACAAGTTACTGTTCATACCAGAACCTGCAGTTCATCTTGCACTCTTACTGGTGATGAGGAAGTAACTGATGCTAACACCACATGGTTCATTCCATGTGTTTCATTTCATGGCTGAGGAAGGTAGAAGTCAACTACCGAAACATACAACCATTTACAGTTCCATAATGTAGCCAATGCATGATAAGAGGATATTAGGGATTTTTATAATTTTTAGCATGTTATGTGCTTCACTGCTTATCCTTCTCACTATGATGCTTAATGAGCTTTGAATCCAGATAAATGATAGCATAAATGGTTGAATGGGCTGTTCCAAGAGTAAATGCAGTCATTATTTAGATTTTGGCATTTTTTACTGCTGGCAAATTCTTACAATCATGTTAAAATGCAGCATCAATGACATCCCTTTCTTGATAATTCTGTGGAATGTGCTGATGGTCCTGCTTGGCTGTGGGTATTTCAACAGAGAACTGTATAGATTCTGTGTCTGGATACAATCAATCCTTGTACTGTGAATAATCATGAGAGTAAATACTTTGAGTTGGAAAAGACATTCTTGTGGCCTACTGAAGCCAGATTGATTTCTGGTGACAATCACCTGAATGTCAAAAGTAACCATCATAACACTGTTCACTTTAACTGGTTGAGTCAGTTACCTTGTGCTGTCCAGCAAATATTCAGATTGGCCTTAAGTTGCATGACCAGCTTCTGTATTAGGCATATTTATTATTTGAATCAAACAACTGACTTTGATAATTGATATGCATTACTTATTAAAGTCAAAATGAGGATTTTAATTAAAGAACTTACTCACAGGCTTTACTCAGATTAATATACTTAAGTTCTATTTTAACTTGAGCTTTCCAATGTTTCATTTTTTAGAACTTTCCATTGTTTCATTTATTTAGAACTTTCCATTGTTTTATTTATTTAGAACTTTCCATTGTATCACTTTTTTTAGAACTTTCCATTGTGTTAGAATGGGCCTTGATAACGATCTAGAGGCCAGAAAGTGTGTAATTACAAAAAGACTCAAATTATGTGTAGAACAACGGAAAGCTCTTAAAGTTAAAATAGAATTTGAGAATTTTAATATGTTTAAATAAGAATTTTAATAAGGTTTTATACACAACATATTAATATCCCTCATTTAAAACAGGAACAAGAAACATTATGCTGCAGTAAATGTGGTTTAGAAGACTTGCAATCCATCTAAAGTTGCTTTACAGCTGTTTCAAATAGCACAAGTGTTGGATTCAATTCAAGATAGGCAAAAAATGCCTAGATAAGCTGTCAATTTAAATAATGTAAAGGATCAAGTGCAAATTTTGGATGCTTTTTAGCAATAAACAAATGAGAACTGATCTGATGATTTTCATTCATTTGAAAACAAAATGTGTGATGGTTCTGTGTTTAAGAACACTGCTAATGAAAATTGAATTTCATTGTGACATGTAATAAGTAAAAGTAGGTATTTTATAAGAACAATGTGTGTGTAGCCTTTTGTAAAAACATATATGGATTTATGGAGGCCATAATTTTTATCACAGCATGAGAACTATAGTCACCCATTTAGCAGAGCACCTAAGATTTTGTCATTTTTATCATTCATGGTATGTATCACTGCTGATTTGCTAACTGTTATAATTAAACAGTGATGTACTAATTTTGTGTTATTTATCTCTTTTGAAGTAAACACAGAAGAAATTGATTACCCAACAGTACTAAACCGTGTTCTGCCACCAGAAATAAAAATAATTGCATGGGCTCCAGTGGAACCAGATTTCAGTGCAAGGTGAGAGAGACAGACAGCCTTTTCAAATGTGTTTTATTTGGATTCAGTAGCATTGACAAATACTGATATCTGTTTTCAATTTAATTTATGTAGATTCAGTAGCGGATCTAGAAGCTCATCTTAGGGAGAAGTGGTTGCTCTGGTTCTAAGAAAAAATAGACTTTGTGGAGGACACATGCGCGCGCGCACGCACGCACGCACGCGCACACACACACACACACACAACTTGCAACACTGCCTCTTCCTGGCATTACAAGGCTTTTTTTTTAATTCATTACAAATTTTTTAATTGCAAACTGTGAACAAAAACTAAATATTCAGCACTATTTTCATTGTGTTCAATTGCCTGCTTTTGAGGAAACCAACTTGATGCTTTTTAAGTTTCATGTCTGGGTAAAATTCTTCAAAATAAAGTTGTATCCCTCCTATTCAGTTGGCTTAATTTAATGGAAAAATTTCCAACTTGGAAATTTGCTAGTTTTTGGTTATGACCCAATTGAGGTATGTACTTTGCTCTGTCGCCTTCACTATCTCACACACACCTCAAAGTCCACCCCACACAGTGACTTTTCCTGTTTCCAATTAGTAATGATGTTAGACAACACTAAAAAAAACAACAAAAAAAATAAACAGAAGGCTCATCTATTGCTTTTCGTGATCAGTAAAAATCTCTTTTCATTTCTGCTCTCATCTTTTTTCTTCATTTCTGCTCTCATCTTTTTCTTCATTTCTGCTCTCATCTTTTTTCTTCATTTCTGCTCTCATCCAATTAGTAATGATGTTAGACAACACTAAAAAAAAAAAAAAAGCCTCATCTATTGCTTTTCATTATCAGTAAAAATCTCTTTTCATTTCTGCTCTCATTTTTCTGTTTCTGAATCTCTAGTTTTTGGGG
The DNA here is from genome assembly GCA_039090855.1 of Macrothele yani. NCBI lineage: Eukaryota > Metazoa > Arthropoda > Arachnida > Araneae > Macrothelidae > Macrothele > Macrothele yani. Next base: position 123,629,988 of record CM077003.1, on the reverse strand, counting down.
GCTTTTTTTTTCCTTCTGAAGCTAGAGGAGAACATTTTTTCTCCAAATTTACAGCAAACTTTAGTTGTTATGAAAAATTTTGTGAAAACATGTGGATTTATTACTAAAAACATTTTTCTCATTTTTCTGTTTCTGAATCTCTAGTTTTTGGGGGCTTTTTTTTTCCTTCTGAAGCTAGAGGAGAACATTTTTTCTCCAAATTTACAGCAAACTTTAGTTGTTATGAAAAATTTTGTGAAAACATGTGGATTTATTACTAAAAACATTTTACAAAAATAAATGCCTTATTTAGATATTGGCCATTTAAAAAGGAAAAGCCTACTTGGGGGTGGGGGTGGGGGGCAACTGCCCATTTGCCTTTCACCCTTTCCCCAGGATCCACTACTGTTTAGATCTTAATTCTGTTTTCACTTGAAGTACTTTCATTTAATCTTCCCTTCTTCTGAGCTCTTTTGGTTTTAGACATTTCTGGCCTCTGGGTTTTTGTCAAGGCTTGTTCTCAAAGAACTCAGAAGAAGGGAAGATTAAATAAAAGTTCTTCAAGTGAAAATAGAATTAAGTAAGTACTATGTAGATTGCCGTTTAATTTGCTCTCCTGTAGATTGCCGTTTAATTTGCTCTCCTCTTGCCTTTCACCCTTTCCCCAGGATCCACTACTGTTTAGATCTTAATTCTGTTTTCACTTGAAGTACTTTCATTTAATCTTCCCTTCTTCTGAGCTCTTTTGGTTTTAGACATTTCTGGCCTCTGGGTTTTTGTCAAGGCTTGTTCTCAAAGAACTCAGAAGAAGGGAAGATTAAATAAAAGTTCTTCAAGTGACAATAGAATTAAGTAAGTACTATGTAGATTGCCGTTTAATTTGCTCTCCTGTGGTGGTCCTCTCTCACATGCACACACAGAATGGGAATATAGATTGCAATTTACTTAAAGTATTTAAAGGCCATATATAGAGTGTATATTCATGATCAGAGTTAAATCCCTGAAATGGCAATGGGCTGGACATACTGCCAGAAGAACAGACCATCGATGGACAGCCGAAATTTTAGATTGGATTCCAAGGGACAGGAAAAGACCCAGAAGAAGACCACATGGAAGATGGGTGGATGAAATTCGAAAGTATGCGGGAGTGACATGGAGGAGACTGGCACAAGACAGACCGTTGTGGAGGAAACTTGGGGAGACCTTCGTCCAGCAGTGGATTGATAATGGTTGACAATGATGATGATGATGATTCAAAAGTAAAACAGTTTAAATTTTTAGATATCAATCACATATCAACCTAGTGTGATTGTTATTGTTCTAGTGAATCTGGGAACAAAAGAGGCTTATTAGTAGACTGGTTATGAATTTGAATATGTTAAATCTGTGGGGAACTCTGTTTGCTGCTTTCTTAATTTTATTGCATTGATTTAAAATTCATTATATATTTGTTATGGGCTAATAAAACACACCTTGTGAAGAGATTAACAGTATTTGTAGACAGAGATAAGCTGGTTAAAGTACCTCATCAGTATATATACCACTACAGATAAAGCCAATAATAACTTTGTAATTATTTGTAAAAAAATTCTATTATGAATTAATTTCTCAAGAGCTGAACAATGAAGTCACCTATCAACCAACTTCAGTTTCCAGTAAAGAATTTGCTAATAAGTTTAAAGCATTTCACAGACAGCTGGGGCTTAGATTGGCACACAGTTATGAACCTGAATTTCCTTATCTTTTTGCTACTGCAAAATTTCATAAGGAACTGGTGAAATTCAGATTCATAGCTAGTGGGACCAAAAGTCATAAAAAAGTAATAGACCAGTATTTTGAATCAGTTTTGAAGAAAGTTTTAACCCTAATTAAATCCAATGTAAATTTAACATGTAAGAACTTCTGGATTATTAAAAGCAATATCGAGGTCATTTCTTATATTCTTGATATTAAGCCTATAGAGGCCAATAGCTATGACTTTGAAAATCTGTACACCAGCCTCCCAATTGAGGTCATTATCAGTACCCTCAAGTTACTCTTTGTTGAATTTAAGATCTTGAGCATTATTTCGGAAAATTCTTGGCATACTCTTTTAAATTGCTGCATTAAAAATAAATTGCTTCTCTTCAATAATAAGTTCTCTAACAGGTTAATGTAATCCCTATGAGCTGTTCACATTTCACCAGTGTATGTAACTTATTCTTATATATTTTAAAGAATATCAGTTCATGAAGGAAGAAGTGACTTCTTCCAATCAGGATAGTTACTTACATACTTACAGATACATTGATGATCTTCTTTGCTTAAATACTTCAGGAAGGCTCGAAAAGATTTTTCAGCATTTATCCTAAATGCCTTAAACTAAATAAAATCAATGACAATAACCAAGTTCTTGATTTTTTAGATTTAGCTATTAATCTTAATTCAGGTAACCCTGTTATTAGCCTTTATGATAAGAGAAATCACTTTAATTTTAAAATAGTCAAGTATGGTATTTGGTGGAGTAATATTTCCAATAAGGTAATAAATTGAAAACGTGTTTATTTCACAAGTCTTAAGGCTAGCTAGAATATTTAGCTTACATTCTGAACTAGAGAAACATGTTAAAGCTTTAATCAATCAGTTTATTGATAACCAAGTGCCTAAAAACTTCTTAAAAGTTGCATTAAGAAGAATAGTTCTCAAATATAAAGTTAGGGTGGAAAACTTCATTTAAATACTTGGCAACCAAATGAATAGTCTAAATTAAAGATATTTTTAGAGGTTTAGATGATGATGTGGTCATCTTCATTTTTTTTTTTTTTTTGAACCTATAATACTTTATTTATTTCCTCTCCTTTGATTCGAAAAAAAGTTTATAATTAAAAATATACAAAAAATACATAAAACTCTTATATAAAAGCTATATTTAAAAATATATATATAAAAAATAAAAGCAGATAAAAATAGTAACATTTAATAATTAAAGGTTTGGGAAGGATTCTGCTATTTAGGTTATTCAAATATTTTTAAAACTTCTGGGGACAGAGACAAAATTTCTCTATTCCCAGGAAGTATGTTTTAGTATTCTGGGTTGCACATGCAAGTTTGAAACAGCTTTTTCAGTAAAATGCTTGTAGAGTGGTTTATCTACCACCCCCTTGGCACCCCACTTACCTTCAAATCCCTTGGATGGATCTACTGTTGGCCACTGTGTGGCATTGTGACAGGAATTCTCTTTTATACTTATGTGTCCGATGCGTGAAGCACAATGTGCTGCTCTCACGCTGCCTCAGTTTGGTAAGTTTGTACTTTTATTTTTTTATTATTATTTTTTATTTTTATTTCTTTTTGGGTTCTTCATCTACCTCTTTTGAGGTTTGATTTTGTTTTGTTGGTTATTTTGTTCTTTCTGCAGGTTCTTTGGTCCGTGTTTGGGTTCCTTTGTTGCTGTAACCACGTTTCGGTTACAAGTTGCAATCCTGCCTTTTTAGGCTTAAGGCCTTCTTTCTTATTTACTGACTGATTAGAACAATATTTAGTAAATAGTTAATCTTTTTATAGCAATGCTTTATGTTTTATTTTTTATGGTTGTTCCATCTATTTTAGAGGTGAAATGAATTTTCGTCATTTTTTGGTAATGTACCTTGCTTGACTTATGTATTTTTTTTTGTGTGTGTGTTGGGCTTTTCTTTTGCTTCTCAGAGGTTTGCACCTTGGCTCATGGATTTTTTTGGTTGCTGGTTGTCCTTAAATCAGCTGAAGAGCTTCCATGTCTCCTATTACCATGGTGTTTAATTCTCATGCTCTTTCGACTTGAGTTTTTTTTTTTTAAATTTCAAAATTAAAAAATTGTTTGAACTAATGTTTTTAAATAAATAAACCTTTCTTTAGGCAATGCTCTTCACATTTTCATCAGTTAATGATTTTCTCTCTCTTGTTTTGTGTTGTAGTGGGTGTTCGTCTTCATTTGAAATGTAGTTTGCATGAGTTCTCTTGAACTGGTCATTTGTTAAGTGTGTGTCGGGCAATGATTATTTGGTTTGCTAGTAGTGGGTTCTTTGTCCCTTTTAAATTTGTTGAACTTACCCTTAACTTTAATTTAGACCTTTGTAGCAAACCGAATAAGCAGAAACCCGCACTTTTTTGGTCTTTGTAGATATATGAGAGATTTTCTTCTTGCTTGCCCCTGACGAAGCCATGAGAGACTCTGACATATAATCTGCAATCCCTGTGTTCTTCTAGTTTATTAAAAAAAAACAATTTTTGAATTCTGTTATTCGTTTGCTCCAGTGCTCGTTTGGTTTGGAAGTTTGGCATATTTTATTTTTTATTTTTTTCTCTATTTTTAATATTGTTTTATTCTTTCTTTTAATTTATTTTTAGTTTGTTTTTAGCATTATATCTGTATATATATATATATACAGTTAGGTGGTCTTTTTTTTTTTTTTTTTTTTTTGATTGGAGGTTTAACGACCACCGTGAGCAACTCAATGGGCTATAAGCAGTCGCCCGTCCCTAATTTAGGGACACTGGTTCCAGGGAAGGGAGAGAGCCAGTGCCGTAAGACAAACACAACATCCATGCCTCACCGGGATTCGAACCCGGACCCCTTTCGGACGAATGATCAGAGGCCATCGCTTAGACCACTGCGCCACCGGGGCGGCTAGGTGGTCTTCAAAAACAGCTTTAGCAACAAATGAGATACTGAATGATATAACACATCAGTGTGGAAAAATTACATGGTAAATATCAATAAGATGCTGATTAACATTTTTACAGCGCATTTTTGTTCTGCGGTGTCAGTTTTTCACATGAAATATAAGGACACTAAAAACAGTGCGAAAAAAAAAAAATGACTTCAAAACAAAATACAGTAAAACCTGTTTGAGATGGAACTTGTGTAAAACAAAAACCTGCTGTAAACTGATTTTTTTCTTTGTGGTCCTGTGATGAAAGCAAATGTGCTTAAGGTTGAACATAAACAAAAAGAAATTGCTTTTGGGTCATTTATACAAACACACACTGTAGTACATCCACTGTTTGTCTCTTCTTAAGAACCTAAAGTTACTTGTGTTTAGGTCACATAACTAACATTGCTCTCTGTGCTAGATATTAAGTCCAAAATCCTGCAGCTGGCTGTTTCGTAAAGATTTCAACATTTTGTCAAGATGCTCCAACTTAATTCTCTAATGTTTATTCATTGAGATTATCATTCATGGCTTGTTCTGAGTTACATTCATTCGTTTGCCTCTTTCCATGACACCAAAGAAGAATGTTCTGCATTTGGATCGAAAAATTAGAGTTATTGTTACGCATGAAAGAGAAAGTGCGGGTGTCATGTAGAATCTGTTATATTAGCATGACAAAAATTCAAATGTTTACATTTCAGTGGCCTCCTTGGATGCACCTGTATAAAACAGTTGCTTGTCTACAATGGAAAATAGTTCCAGTCCCTTGGATTCTGTCCTAGGCAGGTTTTTTTTTTTTTTATCATAGATTTTACATAATTGAAAAACTAACAATATGGATTATTTTTCTGTGTGGTTGTGCATCAGAAGCAAAAAATTTTCTTTTTTCTCAAAATAGCAAAATTATGACCATTGATACCATAGCTGAAATTTACATTTACAGGTGCCATGCTTGTAAGCAACAAGCCTTTCAAACCCTCGGTGGCATACTAAAAACTATGATTTGAAGATCCTTTTGTTTACTGATAATTGCCCAGATCATTCAAGAATACCTTTTGGATCTCTCCATAATCGCCAAACTTATCTTTCATCAACCTAGCATTCCAGGGTAAGTCAAAAATTCGTCCCATTTGCAGCTAAAAAGTTTAATGATGCAAGAAAACCGTACATGCTCACTTCATTCTGCAGAGCACAAGCCATTGTTTTCTATAGTCCTTTGCCAATGTTTCACCAGTCATGATCTCACTGCAGTACCACTTGGCTGGTTTCTAGAACAAACATTCTCTAATGCCAGATTTCGCATACACCATTGAAACAAAGTGCCATCCTTCTAGGAAATGGGCCATAGAGCAGAACATGTGGTAGTCAGATGGAGCTAGATCCAGACTGTGTGACTGACGAAGTAGGATCTCAACCCCTTTTGATTCCTGTAGTTTTCAGTGGATCCTTCTGGAGATATGATTTGGGTATTATCCACTTGTAACAATGATAAGCAAGTGGTTCACCAGTCATGATCTCACTGCACCAGCGAGATCATGAGTAGCTTTAGTGCAGAGCATCATGAGCCCACTGTTGTTCAGCATGGAGATCTCCATCCACACCCTGACCATCTGGTACCAGTTTCCAGTGCACAGGATCCAAACAATTCCATCAAATGCACAGCATGACTTTCTTCTTGAACTTCCCTATATGCACCACTGACTGTGCTTCTGTGCATGGTGTAAGCCACGGGTTCCCAGTGGTAGGGTAACTTAGGAATATTTACTTTTCATCACCTGTAATGACATGATGCCAAAACCTATAATCTTCCAATCTGCAACAGAAAGAGACATGTTTCTCCCGTTGGGGTGTCATTTCATTGGGAACCATTTGATGGCACCTGGAGGAGAAAATACTTGTAAGCTGATGCAGGTGATGAGGGGAAACCCCACCTCAGTTGCCAATTGTTGTGTACTGGTACTGTGATTCCCTGTCACAGCTTTGACCATGGTGTCAGTGTTGGTAGTCATTGGATATCCTGACCTCATCTTGTCTTTGAGACTGCCTTTGAATGCTCAAAATTCTCTCGTTTCTGCTGTCCCATTTAAACTTCTTTTTCCCAATAATGGTGTAGGAACACCCAAACAACATCCTCTGCTCATCGGATAATGCAATGTGGCTCCATGCCAAATACATGTCATCAGCCTCATACATTCCACATCATCATGGTACACAGTCAGTGCTAATGCACTTCACACAGGAATAAAGGCCCAATGTTATGTGGAGCTCAAAATAGGACAAACTTTTGACACACCTAGGTAATTTCTGCTGATGGATCAAGGTATTGTATTGGCTTGCATGGCATACTATTTAGGTAGAACATTTATAAAATAAATAGAAGCAAATGATAGAGAAAATAAACAACATGTAGAGAGAATTGTGGAAGAATTCAGATGTATTGGGTTGGTGCGAATGAAATGTACGGCTCAAACAAGCAGTGGAGACAGGCCCCCACCACATCAGAGTGGAACCGCCCACAGGTGTTGCTGGTATTGCGTTGCAGAGTTACTATAAATAGCTAGCAGATGTGTGAAGAACAAGGTTCATGTGTGGTTTGTTTGGATGTAATGTAATGCAGACACTGGATTTGAGAGTCATCTTCCTTGTATGAATGAATTGAAACTGGACCATTCTGCAGGAATTGCCGCTCGAAACCTGAACAAAGCGTTTGGGGAGAATAAGGCCAACGAACGAACCATTCGGCGATGGTTTGTGAAGTTTCAAAGTGGAGACACGGACCTACAAAATGAAGTACATGGTTACAAACCTGTTGCTGTTTCTGATGATGTTCTGTTACGTGTGGTTGAAGCGGACCCCCGAAAAACGTGTCTTGAGATAGCGGCAGAGGTAGGTGTTCACCACATGACAGTTGTTCAGCGTCTGGCTGTGCTGGGTAAGATAAAAAAGCTGGACATATGGCTGTCGCATGAGTTGACAACTGCCAACAAGACTAGACGTTTGGAAGTCTGCATGTCACTGCTTGCCAGGAATAAACAGGCACCTCTACTGCATCGAATCATCACCTGTGGCGAAAAGTGGGTCCTTTATAATAATCGGAAACTATCTGCACAATGGTTAAGCAAGGCACAGCCTGCTGGATGGCATCCTAAGCCACCCGTACATACCAAGAAGATGGTGTTCCTTGTCTGGTGATCCACATCCGGGAAAATTCATCAGAGTTTCTTGGCAAGAAGCCAAACCATCACTGCAGAACTTTATTGTGCTGAATTGCACCAGATGCACCGGAAATGGCTGCAGAAACAACCGTCTTTGGTCAACAGACATGGTGTTCTTCTGCTCCAGTACAACGCTCGCCCTCATGTCGCACAACGAATGATGCTGACACTAAGTGCCTTGGGCTATGAAGCACTGTCTCATTGTGCCTATTCCACGGACTTGTCTCCAACAGACTATCACCTGTTTCGTCACCTGGATCACTTCCTGTCCAGGAAACAGTTCACGACAGGTAACGAGGTTCAACGTGCTGTTGATGACTTCTTCGTGTCCCAGCCACAAGACTTTTTTTGTTCCAGGATCATGGCCTTGCCAGACAGATGGCAACTATGTGTCGATGCCGAGGAGGGATTATTTTGCCTCCGAGGTAAGTTTTCCTACTTTTCCGCTCTTGCCATCCATGTGTGCTGGTCCTTTGCTGAACATTTCATTTGCACCAACCCAATAAAAGACACAGTTTGTGTCATTATAAATTATGTGGTGTGCGTATATCATGTGTGCATGGTGCAACAAAAGTTATTGTGATGCCTCGTGAATGACACTATAGAGCGTATGTCATGTGTGCATGGTGTAACAAAGTTATAGAGTTGCAAATTTAGCTTTCCCGCTTACAATGGAAAAGCTCAAGTTGCAGTTTGTTACCATATATTCTTTCAGTACCTGAACGAGACCAATATGGTAAGTATGCGATTTTAAAGCTCTGAAATAATATAGCTGGTGACTGTCCAGTTTAAGTAGCAAAGCAACCCTTTTTTTAATGGAAACCCAGTGACAATGCTAGATTGATTGGTGAATTAAAATTTGCACAGGTTGATATTATAAAGTCGATTATTATGGTGAATAGGTCAGTAATGCAAATATTGAAGGTGTACAGAAATTTGAAAATAAGGAATGCAAAATGAAAAAGTATCAAGGGTAGTAAAACAGAATTTGTTCGGTTATTCACAACTGGTGCATGACTAGTCAAAGGCAGAGAAGCAGCTAAAAATGGGGGATATCTTCAACAACGTACAGCTCGCCGATTCACCAAATAGCATTTTACCATCACTTTCAGTGATCATAAATTCAAAATGCAATACTACTGATTTTTTTTTTAAATCTTGGCCAATTAAACCTACTTCATAATCAGCATAGTCATCTGCTGTACAACTTCAGTGTATTACAATGGTCCTCCAATAGCTAAGTCTCTAAGACTGTTTTCTTTCTTTCTTTCTTTCTTTTCACACAGTTAATGAAGAATGCCTGTAAATTGAAGAATGCCTGTTTAATTACCTTCCTGTGTACCCAGATTTTTTTTTTTTATGAAAAATGCTCTTTTTAAAAATTTATCTTAATAATCCAAATACTTTGATTTTTGAAATAAAAGAGTATATTGAATTGCTCTAAAACTTTCTGATTTTCTTGTTTAATTCTAAATATAATTCTGATTACAGATTTGATTGCCTACAGAGAACATACAAATATTGGTTTCCAAGAGGAGATCTTGATGTAAAAGTAAGTTCTTTTGGAGCTGTTTTGCTAATGCATTTAGCTTTTAGTTTTTGTTGTTTTCTACATGTAAATTCTTGGAGAATTTTGTGTGGGTATTTGTAATGTTGTCCTACAATACATCTTTTAATATGGATTTTTTAATAAAGCACTTGTTGGCATGTAATTCATGAATCTTCATTTTTATATTCCACAACATTGATGTCTGTCCATGTAATTTGCATTTTGCCACCTTGAGTAGCTGAGTAGTTGATGGTGTGGGCATCTGGCTAAGCATGCAAGTTTGGCCTGACTTCTAATCCTGGATCAGTTGTGGATGGTGTGATTGTTCTGTGGTTTTAATTTTTTAATTCTGTTCTTTCTCTGGAAGTAGCCCCCCTAAATTGGGAGTGGACAACTCCTTATATAGCCTTAGATGCTCATGAGTCTTAAATTACCCCTCACACTTAGAAAAATATTTCAACATCCAAATCATCAGTGCCTGGTACACAATTGTGTATTTCTGCTTTCTTTTGTCCTTTTCAACAGTTTTGTGAAAAGTAGCATCAGTATTGAATGCAAAGACAATTTTAAATGTGTGTCTTGTGTGAGCTGCTTTGTTGTGAAAGGAAGATTATGAATGAACAAAGACATTGCTCTTTCCACGCTTTTTAGCAACACACAGCAACCGAAAATTTGTTATACGGTCACCACTGGGGAATTGAACCCAGATCTCTCTATATCTAGCGAGCGCATTAGCCTTACACAATGGTGGCCAACAATCCATAGTGCTATGCGTGTTCTTCTGTCAGCTTCTGACATCATAAACCCGTAAGATGGACTCATCTACTGAGACATCTCCATCTGATGGGCATTAACGGCACTGGCTATATATTAATTATAGCAGTTAAATCCAAAGTGAAAATCCTCCAAATACGTGGTGTTAGTGAATAAACAAAAACATTGCTCTTTCCACGTTTTTTAGCAACGCACAGCAACCGATAAATTGTTATACAGTCACCGCTGGGGAATTGAATCCCAGATCTCTCGATATCTAGCCGAGCGTGTTAGCTGCCGGATGAAGGTCATGTTTTGGACGTGGTGTTGGCGTCTTGTTTGGGCCTAACCATTCCCTTCGATGCCTGAATTCACATACAGGCACCACTTTTCATCTCCAGTAACAATACGTGACAGAAAGGGTTTGTGTTGCTGAGAACATTTGCGATAATAGGCGAGTAAGGAACCACATATGTCAACAGTCTGATTCTTGTTGTCCTCGGTGAGAGTATGAGGCACCCAAGACCCCAATTTCAATTTGCGTGTGGTTTGATGTGGATCAAAGTGGATGTGATGGTTCAAACGATCCTCATGAAAGTGAGATGGACGACCTGAGCGTGGAGAGTCATTGAGGTTAAAATTGACACCTCAGAACCGCTCAAAGCATTTGCAGGCTGTCCTCAGAGCAATAGAATCCTTCCCATATGCAGCACAGATTTGTCAAGTAGACTTGGCGGCTGTGGATCCCTTGTCAAACTCGTAGAGGAGCAGATGTCGGAAATGTTCATTCCTCTCTACTTGACACTCCATACTTCCGAACCTGAAAACCATTAGCCACAATCACACAATGCAATATGATTTAGATACACGATATTACTGGCTGCATTTTGATATACAACTGGTCATCTGGACCATCACTACTGACCTGGGAAACAATCATGAAATAAAATGGCATAAACTTATGCATCAACTCAATATCATCATCATCATCAACAAAACTATTATCAATCCACTGCTGGATGAAGGTCTCCTCAAGTCTTTTCCTACAACTTTCTATCTTGACCCAGTCTCTTTCAAGTCACTCCAGCATGCTTTTGAATTTCACCCACCCATCTCATGCATAGTCTTCTGCTGGGTCTTTTCCTGCCCCTTGGTATCCAATCTAGTGTTTCAGTTGCCCAACAGTGGTCAGTTCTTTTATCAATATGTCCAGCCCATTGCCACTTGAAGGTCATCAACTCTTGTCATATGCCTAATCTAGGTATTCCTGTCTTTCCTGGTTATGCCAAGCATGCATCTCTCCATTATTCTTTGAGTCATTTGTAGCCTCTGAATAGCCTTCTTAGTTCAAGTCCATGTCACTGCTTCATAGGTAAGAACTAGAAAGTGCATTGATTAAACTTTTTATTTTAAAACATAATGGTAAATTTCTCTTGAAAATTGTACTGTTTTTTCTGAAAGTTCTCCAACCAAGTTTTATATGCTTGCTTATTTCTTCTGTGTTGCTCTTGCTTGATAAATGTAGGTAAATGTAGGCATTGGTTACTTCTAGATTTGCTCCATCAATTGCTAGTTCTTCAGTACTTGTAAAAGCATTTTACATCAGTTTTATTTTCTGTAAGTTCATTTTAGGTCCCCTTCTTTGTTCTTGTCAGCAAGTTCTTGGATCATACACTGTAGGTCGGGGGGGGTTGCAAAAATGAGACGATATCATTGGCAAAATGAAGGTGGGTTAAACAATCTCCAATAATCTTTGTCCCTTTGTGTTCCTAGTTTAATAATTGAAAGACGTTTTGCAGCGTGGCATTGAAGAGCTTCAGAAATATGGCGTCATCTTGTCTCACTCCCTTCCTAATTTTTATAAGTGCTATGTTCTCAAATAGCTAACCCTTTGCACTTGCAGTTTCATAGATGTTATTAATAATGTTGATGTATGTATCTTCAACACCACATATATATAATATGGCATACTTCATTACTTTTGGTTTGGTCCCATGTTTTCATTCTTTGCTATTGAAAGAAATTTCACCATATTTTGTACTATGTATTGATGAAGTTCTGAATGCTGTTGCCCAAAAAGGGCCAATGGACTTAGTAATTAGGTACTGGCCTGAAAATTTTGATTAAGTGTTGGTTCATTTTTTTAATTCAGTTTTCCTTGGCCATTCTACTGCCCAATGATTTATATGAAGAATTTTTTTAATGTTCATCAGATCTAAATTTGGAAAATCTTTTACAAACTTCTATGGATGGGCCACATGTGAATCTTAAATTTTGGAGGCATATTTGTGATGAACTTAAAGAAAACAAAGGCCATTCTTTATTAAATATTGAGACATGTAGTCTCCATGTAATTCATGGAGCGTTCCAGAGAAGAAACAGAATAACAATGTGGAAGTTAAATTTTTTATTTCAAGCTATGTATAGATTGTTCAAAGACAGTTCAGCAAGGTGTGCAGATTCCATAGCCCTAACAAACAGTCATGTCTTTCCGGTGAAGTTCTGCCAAATTAGATGGGTGAAAAATGTTAGGGTTGCTGAAATAGCACTGGAGGTCTTCCCTCATGTTTAAAAAATATTTTGAAAGAACAAAGAAAGATTTACCACAAACTGTATCTGTTGGAAACATCAAAGATGCATGTAACAATAAAATAATTTTGGCAAAAATATAATTTTTTATATCAGTTGCTGCTATTTTGGAGCCATTTCTAAAATCATTTCAAAGTCCTTCACCTATCATTCCTTTTCTGAACAGCTCCCTGGCAGATCTGTTAAGGCAAATAATGGCAAGATTTGTCAAACATGAACTACTAAGGGAAGCTTCCACTCCCTTTAAATTAGTGAAGATAGATGTGTCTTCCATTGAATTCCTTAGAAGAAATGATGAAGTTGATATTGGAATTGCTGTCAGGAGCTACATGAAAAAAAGTGGTGCCTCTGAATTGTCACTGAATGTAAGAATTTCTTGGTTAATATGACCAGCGAGATTATTGAAAATAGTCCAATAAATTTTTCAACCGTGAGATCTATGTCCTGCTTAGATCCTCATCTACTTATGTTCTAATGTTGTACTATATGAAAAACGAATGGATAACTTGCTGCAACTTCTGCATGATAGTAACATTTTACCAGCATTATCAGTGGATCATTCCAAGCAACAATATTCAACATTTACAAAGTGGAAAAAAGATTTCTCTTTATTTTGTATGCAAAACACATGATTAGATGATGTTGTTTTTTTTCAAAATACCTGAATAACGAAGAATTTAAAGAGCTGTGGCAAGTAGTGAGAATCGTTATGACTTTATCCCATGGCAATGCCTCATCAGAGTCAGCTCTTTCAGTAAACAAAGACATTCTTGTTGAAAATCTACAGGAAAATCTTTAATTACTCTACATATAGCACACATGATTTGGTGAAATCATGTGGTGGTCCACTATCCGTGCCAGTAACCCCTGAGATGTTATAGAGCATGAAGATGTCACAGACTCAATATCATCTTGCACTAGAGGAGAAGAAAGAACGTGGAGAAGAGAAAAAAAACAACAACAAAGGACTGAAAATGCAAAGAAAAGAACTTGGGACCAAATTAAAATGCTTCAGCAAAAAAGAGCAAGACTTGAAACAGAAAAAAAAAAAAAAAAAAAAAAACATTGAAAGCAAAAAAATTGAAGAAGAAATTACCGAACTAAAAAAAAATATTGTGTACATGTAGGAGTAATTTATTTTTCCAAGCAATGTAAATTCGTACAGCCAATTTCTGATGGTCCCAATTTTGTTAAAGTTCCCTGGTTTAATGATACCCCCAATTTAGCAATTATTTTTGCCAGTTCACTGAGTCATAAAATTGGGCTTTAATTGCATTTTAAAGTATTTTGATTGCTAATTACTAGTAAGATATATGGGTTTATTATTAACCTGTTATGTTAATACGCTTAGGATAATCTTTGTTTAGGTCAATTTTACTGCATATTGAGTAGAAATTCTAGTTTTTCTACTGTAAAAGTGTTGTGATTTGTAAAAGTATGGTCTGAAATTTTGTGGAATTTTTCCTAAAAAGTCAGGAAATTTCATTTCTGAAATTGAGTAGAAACCCTGGAAAAAAATGCATCATATAAAATGTTCACTGTATGGGTGTAGTACTCCCCCCCCCCTTCCTGCTGGAAGCTTTGCAAATAATCAATAACTTGGACATTTGTACTTCATAGTACCAGATCTTTTTCATTAAACTATAACATTGCATGTACAAGAGAAATGAAATAGAAGTTCATAACTATGGATAATTTCTGCATCTGAGCTCACTGTAAGTATGCTACACTGCACTTAATGTTAAATATAACAGATTACTCAAGTGAGGACATTCATAAATTCAGTATTTTCATATGTCCCTCTGTGACCAGAGACTTGGCAGTTGCTATCTGGCCAGATACTGTAAGAATTGTTTAGCTGTAGCATTAGTGCCATCTGAAATACGAGATACTGCAGCACACAGGCCAAAGGCTGAAAACTCGTGTCAACAGTGCCGTGATATACAAGGGAGGATCAAAAAGTAACACAGCAATTTTTTTCTCTTTGCAGGTTGCAGTTTGGCAAACAATGAGCTTGAATATCATGCTACAGACCGGTTTGGTTGGATCAGGTGTCGCCGTGTTGGAAGACAATGTGAATGACAGCATAAAGATGTCACATTTGTTAGCATCATCTATGAATGAAGAGCAACACAGTGTAGTCCGATTTTTGTGGGCTAAACGGAAAACTCCGACGGAAATTCACAAAGAAGTGGTTGAAGTGTATGGTGGTGATTGCTTGAACTGCAGCAACATCATCTCCAGATGACGCAGTTTCTTTGCAGAGGGCCATGGCAACCTTACCGATTCTCCACGTTCCGGTCAACCTGTAACTGCGTTATCACCTGCCACTGTGAGAGGCATTCAACAGGCAATTCTGAGTGACCAGCGGATGGATCCATCTCATACATTGCCACAGAAGTTCAACATTTTGTACAGTATAGCATATGATATTGTGCATAACAAATTGCAATTTCACAAGGTCAGTGCACAATGGGTGCTCAAGAACTTGCCAGACAACCAGAAGAAACAGAGAATGGTGTCATCCTTGGACCACTTGATGCATTACACAGAAAGACATAAATTTCTGGCAAGTGTAGTGACAGGCGATGAGTCCTGGGTGTACCACTCCCGAAACAAAGAAGGCCAGTAGGGTGTGGAAACATTCCGACTCCCCACCATCAAAAAAATTCAGAGTAACCTAATCTGCACAAAAAACCCTTGTGGCGATGTTCTGGGACATACATGCATGGCATTCTCTTTGGTCGAGTTTCATCCAACGGGGACCACTGTGAATGCCAAAACCTACGCTAACACATTGACAAAATTGCATCATGCCCTTTGTGACAAAAGACCCAACAGAGACGCAGCAAATGTCAGACTATTATTTCATGACAACGCTCGTCCACATATTGCACAACACGTTCATGACAAAATTGTGCAATTTGGCTGGGGAGTGCGCCAGCACCCACAGTGCAGTCCGGAGCTCGCTCCTTCAGACTTTCATCTGTTTGGTCCCTTGAACATATTCCTAGGTAGCCAATGCTTCGATTCAGCTGACAAAGTCAAATCAGTTGTCTGCAGGTGGCTATATGCCCAGAAAACTGACTTTTATGAACAAGATATAATAAAACTGGTACCACACTGGGATAAATGTCTCGAGTGTCTCGGTTCTTATGTTGAAAAATAGCTAACAAATGTAGTTTCACTGTGTATATGTTTTGTTTTGCCTATCTATTTAAACTGTTGCCAAAAAAAAAAAAGTGTACATTACTTTTCGATCCACCCTAGTAATACCCGTTAAAGGTAAAATATGTAGAGTTCACTAGTGCAGACCTGTGAGAAAAGGTTTGAAGGGAATTTGGAAGCTGTTATTTGTCATTATGACATAGTGTCTTAGTGCCATTATGGCATAGTGATTATGGCATAGTGTCTTAAGTGCCTTGTTTGTACTGTTTCCTAACCCAACAATCATGGCCTAACTGCATTGCTCAGACATGATCAACTTGTGTGGTGTGGTTGAAAAACTTGTGAACAGTTCTTGCTTGCTGCAGTTCAGTGATCCTATCACATTTCATGCTTTTTTTAGTTGGCAGTATGAATGGCCTTGCATTCTAAACCTGTCCTAATCTTCTGCAGCCAATAATATTCTGTAAAATGTATTCTGACCCAACAACCTCAATAGTGTTCTTCTAATCTGCATTACCTGTGTCCTTTTAATGTAGAATTGTGATCATATACAAAGGCCATTCCATAAAAACTGAGAGTATTTTTTTTTAATTGGCAACAGTGTGAAAGGGGAGAATAACCATGCAGATTACTAACTGAATTAAGGAAGTATCTATGGTAACAGTTATTAGCCATGGCAGATGACTCTGGTTTTGTTATTGCACAGTTGTTTAAGGTACACCTGCATTTCGCGATACAGCTATGGTAGTGAGTGATTCGGAGTTAAGTGAAATGTGTTGTGTGATAAAATTTTGCTATCATTTGCGTAAAACGGCTCCAGAAACATTTGATTTAATGAAAAAAGCTTACAAAGATAAATGTTTGGGTGAATCAATGATTTTAAGATGGCACCATGATTTCAGTGACAATTTTAGTGAGAGATGGGTTTGCCTCCTCGGGGCACTTCATTGGCAACAAAGGCATATAGAACAGCAACAAGGGCCTCTGTGAATCTTGGAGAGGTACCAGCTGGTTCTGTGTGACATTGTTGGTGAAAAGACCCCAACTCACTGGGTTATGTTCCAGAATCCTTAGGTTTAATGACCAACTGGAACCGTCAGCTATGGGCTAATCCCCCACACTAATGTACTTCCCTGATTACAAAAACTCAAAGAAAGCTAAAAAAGGACTCAAGTGTGGGATATGGCAGACCTACCACACTTGAGAAAGATGGTCCACCATGGAATAGACCTGGACCTTCTATACACCATATGAGAAAGAGATCTCAGTTGAGTGAGAGTAAGATTGGTGTATGGAATACTAGAGGTATAAATGGAAAGATAAATGAAAATGAGGTGATTGAAGAAATTAATAAGTATAAATGAGGTGATTGAAGAAATTAATAAGTATAAATGAGGTGATTGAAGAAATTAATTAGTATAAATGAGGTGATTGAAGAAATTAATTAGTATAAATGAGGTGATTGAAGAAATTAATGAGTATAAATGAGGTGATTGAAGAAATTAATAAGTATAAATGAGGTGATTGAAGAAATGAATGAGTATAATGAATAAGTATAATCCTCCACAATTACTGTGTGTGAGTGAAACTAAAAAGAAAGGAATTGGGATAGAAGAGGTGAATGGTACGGTGAGTGTGTCGTCTGGATTGTTGAATAATGTGAGAGGACAGTCTGGTGTAGGTGTGATTTTAAGTGAAAAGATGAAGAGCAACTTGATTCACTGTAGCTGCATAAGTGAAAAAATTATCTGGATTTGTTTGAAAATGAAACTTCAGGGAATAGTAATTGTTGTAGTGTATGCTCCTTGTGACTTGGAACCTTCTGATAGGAAGGAAGATTTCTGGAATGAGCTGAAATGAAAGCTGTTTTGATCCAGATTGGTGCTAAAGAGAAAGTTATAATTGCTGGGATTTTAATGCTAGAGTAGGTGTACAGAATGGGATTTCTCATAATGTTCTGGGTAAGTTTAATGATCCTATTGTGAATGATAATGGTGAAAGATTAATTGAACTCTGCATTGAAAATGGATTGTGGATACCTAATACGTTTTTCAACCACAAGTACATCCACACATACACTTGGAAAAACCATACTCTCAGATTAAAGAGTGTAATAGATTTTGTTGTTTATGATCAGCGTCTGAAACACTTAGTTGTTGATACCCGTGTTATGAGAGGTGCAGATGTTGGCTCTGATCATCACCTGTTAATGTCACGGGTGAATCTGAATATTAGTTGGAGAAGGAGGTATAAGAAGATGCCTTAGGTGAAAAGGATAAAGGTTGTAAGGCTGTCTGAAGAACATCAGTGTTACTCTGATTTACTCAGTGAGCATCTGAATGAGTTGAAGGCGTGCGAGAGAGATGCAGAAAAGAAGTGGACATGTTTTAAGAACTGTATTGTCACTGCTACTGAAGAGGTCTGGTAGTACTGCAACAGTGGGTAGCTTTAAAGGTGATGCTTGGTGGAACAGTGAGGTTAAAGAAGCAGTAAAGAGAAAGAAAGAAGCATAATTGGGGATGTTGCAAAATAGAGTTTTTGAGGATGAATATCGCTGTAAGAATCGTGAGGCAGCAAAGCTAATTCACCAGAGTAATGCAAAAGATAGGAAGGAAAAGGAGGAAAGGTACGATTTGGCTTTTTGGAAAGAGAAAAACATTCTGGAAGTACATAAGACAGAGGAAAAATAGGGGGAATAAAATTCTAAGTTGTGTAAAGAATAGGGTCAGAGAAATGATATGGGAGCCCAATAAGCTAAATGAAAGATGGGGGAGAGTACTTCCATGTTTTATTAGGTCATGAAAGCAAAGACGATTCTGAGGCAGAAGCAGATGATGTCATAGTGAGAAATGGAAGTGCTGGTGGGATCTCAAGAGAAGAGGTGTGTAAAGCTCTAAAATTTCTTCAGAATGGTAAGGTTTTGGGAGTAGGTGGCATATCTGCTGAGATGCTAAAATACGGTGGTAACTCTGTGATTGACTGCTTAACTGAAATTTGACAGTTATGTTGGGAGCTAGGAAAGGTTCCTCAGGATTGGAGGGATGCTATCATTGTTCCCTTGTATAAGGGAAAGGGCGATCATACTGAATGCAAGAACTTTCATCGGTATCAGTTTGCTGAGTGTGCCAGGGAAAGTATTTGGAAAGATTGATAGGGTACAGGGTCTTACATCAGAGAAAGTGTGGGATGTGCAGAGTGGCTTTATGCCTGGCAGGGCTGCACTAATCAAATTTTTGCTTTATGCATGATGATTGAAAAGTATCTGTCTGTTGGTAAAAAAAGTGTTTGCGGCCTTTATCGATTTAGAGAAAGCTTATGACAAAGTAAATAGGACTGTTCTGTGGAAGGTACTAAATAAATATGGTATTACTGGGAATCTACTAAACAGTGTGAAAGCCATGTACGCTGGCAGTAGAGCTTGTGTACAAGTGAGTGGTGTTTTATCGAAATGGTTTTCTATTGGGGCAGGAGTCAGGCAAGGTTGTGTAATGTCACCCTGGCTGTATAATATATTTATGGATGCATGCATGCATGCGTGATGCCAAAGTGGATAATACTGGTTTGTGTCTTGGTAATATGCATGTGTGCAGATTGCTCTATGCTGATGACACGTTCCTGTTGGCAGAGAGCAAAAGTGAGATGCAGAGTATGTTGTCCCAGATGTATGAAGTTTGTGTGAAATTCAAACTGAGTATAAATAAGGGAAAACCAAACTTATGGTTTTTGAGTGAGGAACTGTTCGTAGTGAATGCCAGATAGCCTTAATGGCACAGAGATTGGTCAGGTGAATGAGTTTGTATATATATTTAGGAAGCATGTTTGACAGAGAGAACAAATTGGATGGTGAAATTAATAGGAGAGTGAATTCTTCATTGAAAGTCATAGCTGCCTTAGGAGGATTTCACAGGAATGATGGGTTCTAAAGGAAGTCCCGAATGGCTGTGTATGAAAGTGTAATTGTTCCTGTTCTGATGTATGGCAGTGAAAGCTGAGTACTGCAGAAAAGACATAGGAGTTGTTTGTGTTCTGGGGAGATGCCTTACTTGTGGGGGGGGGAAGTAAGACACACTCTGATCATGTGAGGAATGAAGAGGTGTTGCAGATGTGTAATGTGAGGCAAAATGTTGTTAGTAAGGTGGAAATTAATATTCTTAGGTGGTTTGGCCATGTTAAAAGAATGAGTGATGACGTGCTGCCTAAGATAACTTTTTAAGCCTAAGTGGCAGGAAAGAAAGGTAGAGGAAGGTCAAGGAAATCATGGGAGGACCAGATTCAGAAATGTCTGCTTGAGAAAAAGATTATGAGTATGAAGTACAAAAGGTCTTGTGTGTGGCATGTGATGGATGTTAATGAAGCTCGAGCGGTGTGCAGAGATCGTTGTAAATGGAGACATTTGACACACCAACAGTAAGTAAATTCTACTTCTATCAGTTAAATGAGTACTTGGCACATGGTCTTTCTTTGAGGAGCTAACCTCTGAATCTCAGAGAACAGCTTAATGATATGTACTCGTATGTATGTACCATGATTTCAAAAAAGAGCATTTGTTGGCAGAACTCACTTCTAGGCCTGGTCGACCTGAAAGTGTTGTAATGGAGCATATTGTTAACACTGTTTAGGCAATCCTACAAGAAGATAGTTGAATGATGTGTGAAAACATAGCAGCGTCTACCAATATTTCAAAAACGTCGACATTCCGCATTCTACGCAACAAATTACTGCTGCATTGTGTGTGTTCCAGATGGGTACCTCATCACCTGATGAGAAAACAATTGTTAGCCAGAGTTCAGGTGTGCCATGAGTGGAAACAAATGATTGCAAAGAATCCAAACTTTCTGAACTCAGTAATAACTACCAATGAAACATGGGTCCACTATTTCGATCCCCTGACGAAGCGCACGACGAGTGTCTGGAAACACACAGGCTGGCTGGCCTCTGAAAAAGTCCACCAAACCAAATTAGCTGGGAAGGTGATGATGATGATTTTATTTTATCTTAAAGGTGTAGTCTATCAGTGTGCTGTTCCTCCACAAGTTACTGTCAGTGCTGAGTATTTCATATATAGTATTACTGCAATGACACATATCGATTAAGTGACTGGAATTGGTGGGCAAGTGGACCCTACACCATGATAATGCTCACCCACATGTGGCTGTTTGTGTTCAACAGTTCATGAAATGCAGTATTGAAATCATGCCACAGCTTGCCTACAGTCCTGACCTTGCCCAGTGCAATTTCTGGTTGTTTCCAACAATGAAGGAGAAGTTCCGTGGTGCAACATTGAACACAGATGCTGACATTATTCAAGCTGTACAGGGGTCGCTAAAGCAGCTTCCACAAAATGCCTTCGCCACATGCTTTGAAAAGTGCACTGAACGATGGGACCGTTGCACATCATCCAAGGGAAGATACTTTGAGAAAGAATAACATATATTTTGCTGTACCTATATTTCTTCATTTTGTGTGATTCTACTCTCAGTTTTTTATGGAATGGCCATTGTATATATATCTAGCTCTGTGTGTGCAGCATGGTTTGTGTGACTGTACCTTTTTTCTCTCATGCTGCTTCAGTTCACGTAGCTAGCTTATTGTGTGCGACTGTACTTTCTTGCTACTTCAGTTTATATAGTTAGGTTAGTGTCTGTGGCATAATTTGTATGGTTGTACCTTTCTTCTCTCATGCTGCTTCAGTCTGTGTAGCTAGTTTAGTGTCAAATAATGTGGTTAGTTTTAACTAGCCATTTGGTTTATAAGTGGCTATTAAATATCTTAATAGTTGTATAACTATTATTTTAACTGTTTCACACACGTGCAAGTTTTCGTGTCAAGTACTCCTTTGTCTCGTAATTTCTGCTGTTATATCTACTGCACTTAAAATTTTTATATAACAGTGGAAATTACGAGACAAAGGAGTACTCGACACGAAAACTTGCGTAATGTGTGAAACAGTTAAAATAATAGTTATACAACTATTAAGATATAGTTTAGTGTCTATGGCATGATTTACGTGGTTGTACCTTTCTTCTCTGATGCTGCTTCAGTTTGCATAGCTAGCATGTTGTGTTGTGTGTCAGAAATTTTATGGCTGTACCTTACTTTTCTCATGGTGCTGTAGTTTACACAGCTTGCTTGGTGTGTGGTGTGATTTGTGTAACTGTGACTTTCATCTTTCATGCTGCTGCAGGTTATATAGCTTGCTTTGTGGTGGCATGGTTTCATGGTTGTGCCAGCTTACACAGGTGGCTGTACCTTTCTTCTCTCATAGTGCTGCACAGTTTCTATGTTTCATCGAGTGATTTTGCTGTACAGAAATGTGTATACATACTTTTTTTTTTTTTTTTTTGGTGACCTTTTTCATGTAAGCTTTTGCAATGTGTCGTGAGGTATTATATCTCTAACCCTATATTTATCTTGATATTATCTTTGACAGGAAAAATAGACATAACATCATACCTAAATATACTTTTCTGGTTTAATGCATAATTAATTTTCATAGTAAAATTGTATGTTTCGTGTGGTAATTAATAGTTGTCTTATTTTGTTTAAGTTTTTGAACATTGTTTTCAATATTGTTTGAGTTTTGTAGAAGGCAAACAAACATTTTTTTTTTTTTTAATTTCAGGAAATGCTGAGAGCCAGCCAATTTCTGATTGGTGAAAACGATTTCAGAAATTTCTGTAAAATGGATGTAGGCAATGGTGTTGTGAATTACAAGCGAAAAATATGTGATATCAGTATTATGCCCTTAACCTCATGGTGTGTTTTAAAATGCTGTATTATTATTCATAGTTTGTTTTGCAAACTAACATTTTTTATTAAGTTTGCTAAATGTGTTTTTCTCAGTGTATCTGCTTTTCTTACTCCCTATTTCCAACTCCTGGTACCTCCCAAGTTTTAGTCAAAAACTCAGTGTTCTTTAAATGCAGTTAGTGTCAGTAATATTCAATAACTGCAATTGTTACTAAACATGTCAGTTGTGACATGTTTAGTTCTTTGTTGATGTTTAGTTGTCGCATAATTAATTATGCATGTTTAGTTCTTTGTTGATGTTTAGTTGTCACATAATTAATTATGCGACAACTAAACATCAACAAAGAACTAAACATGTCACAACTGAAAGAGCTAAAGAATTTTTTATATTTCATCAAGGAAAACAACATCTTCCATTTTGAAGTAAATATATTTAAACAAACACAAGGTGGCCCTATGGGATCCCCATTATCGGCATTATACGCAGAAGTGATTATGGCATACCTCGAAAAAGAAATTATTCAAAATCTTCCTGAAAAACCAATACTTTATGCTCGATATGTAGACGACATTATTATAATGTCTAAACTTAACAAAGCCGAGCTACAAGATCTAGCACAGCATTTTAGCAAAATCTGTAACACCATAGAGCTAACTATTGGGTTTGAAGAGGATAATTGCCTATCCTTCCTGGACATTCAACTAAAGAAAAACAAAAATAGCTTTAAATACTCTGTGTTCAGGAAAGCAACTTACATACCTGTACTGATACCATACTTGTCGCACCACCCAGAGATACATAAAAAAACCAGCATAGTAAACTTGATACGGCGAGCGCACACACACACATCTAACAACAGGCTAAAAAATCAAGAGCTCGAGTTTATCTCGAAAATATCACAAGAGTATGGGTACCCGAGCAAGCTAATTAAAAAATGGATACATGAGAGTAAAAAGCATATGACTAAGAGTAAAGAAGGCCAAGAAGTGCACAACCAAAGGAAGATGAGGAATAAAAAATTGAAATACATTGGTGCTTGCCCATACTTGGAAGGAGTTAGTAAAGAAATCAATAGGCAGTGTGCTAAATATGACTTACAACTAGGAAGCTCAGTGCACACCTTGAAAAGTATGACTGTCAACAAAAGAACAGAAGAAAAAATGCTAGAAGAATCAAGGTCCTACGAAATTCCATATGCACACATACCCCCAATATTGTACATTGGAAGTACGATGAACTGATTAAAAAAAAGACTTAAACAACACATATCTAACTGGCAAAAAAAAAAAAGAAGCCAAAACTGCTTTAGTGCAATTCTGCATTGAAAACCGGACTTTCCCAAAATTCGATGAAACTAAAATGCTAAAAAAGAATAAAAAATCTGAAAGGCAAATGAGGAGGGAAGAAGCAATCTTAATCTATAAAAATAAAGCAAGGGTATGTAACCAAAACGACCCTAGCACATTATCTGGCCTGTGGAAAGTACTAATAAGACAAGAAAAAGAACAACAAAAGAAAAACCGATAAGAAAGACAAGAAAACCAGGATAGGAAAAGAAATTAAAAAAAAAAAAAATTGCCGCTAGCCTGGCTTGATAACGAAATATATCCAAGAAAGTATATCCGACGAATGGCAACAAAAAGTATCGGACTCCATTAGCGTGAAGTTAACCACGAACATCGGTGGAAAAGTCGCCACGCTCCTGAGGATGCCCAGAGAATGGGCAAAAATTTCGAGTATAAAGAACGGTAAAAATAGATGTGTGTGAATCCTAAAGCGAAGATCCAATGAGTATACCCAGCGAAGAATGTGTGAAGTAAAACTATTCATCTCATACAACGTATTTTAGGACAATAACATTAACAAAGACCGGAAAACACATGTGTGAAATGTTCTTATCGCTAGCAAGGAATTCCAAAGTAAGCATTATCCTCTAGAATATTGTACAAGTTACTTTGAAATATTGCCCGTAAAAGAGAATAGTAGAATGATTAGAGCTATCTAATAGTCAGAATTAGAACTACTAATAGGAATTGAGTCATATAATTTTTGTTACAAAAAGTGAAGGAAGAAAGAGGGCAGTGAACTAACTGCATTTCTACTTTATACACTTTCTTGGAACTCAGAATTCCATAGTGGAAGAATCAGTTACTGATATACACTCAATGGACAAAACATTAGAGATACCTACCTAATAACATGTGTTGGTCCTCCTGTAGTGTGAATAACAGCCTGGTACACACCAAGGCATGGACTCCACCTGATGCCGGAGGGTTTCCGGAAGTAATGCTAGCCGTGCCTGTTGCAGCATTGCCCACAACTTTGCTCTAGATGTCAATCCAGGATCCATGAATCTGATGTTCTGCTCCCCTGCATCCCTGAGAGCTTCCACAGGGTTGAAATCTGGGGACCTCGGGGGCCATGGGATGGTTCCAAACTCAGATGAGTGTTCCTTGAGTAATGCCTGGGTGGTTGCGACCCATTGGGGTGGCACATTGCCCTGCTGAAATAGACCATTAGCCACAGAATTAGTGCACAGTGGTTAAGGACCTCTCTAGACACACTAAGAAACCTGATGTGCCCCATAAGAAGGCTCCCCAAACCATCACAGAGCCACCATCGCCTTTGAGCAGGGCTGACCTGCTATGACGGAGCCATGGTCTCATGCTGTCAATGCCACACCTGCACCCACCTATCAGCTCAGTACAGCTGAAAACAAGATTCATCTGACCACACAACAAAGCTCTGTGAGTCCAGTTTTGGTGTTCCTGGCACCAGGCATGGTGTAATGTCCGATGACAAGCAGTCAACAGTGGCCACGAGTAGAGTGTTGGCTCCCATAGCCCAAGGTCTGCAGCACGTGCCGTACCATTCACTCGATGGCGCTGCTTGGGCCTCCGACATTTTACCTGGATGTGATTTGCACCGCTGTCCAAGCGGTTGGTGTGTGTGAGCCTGGATAATCTATGTTGACCCCGGTCATCAGGGATGTGTTGCCGGCCACTGCTTGCAATGCATCCACGATCAAAGTCACTCAGATCGCCACATTTACCCATGTTCATTTATTGTAATACATTGTTAGGAAGCCCTTCTGTCCACCTATTTTTCGCCTGCATTCAGTTTGGGTCTGTTCCACGCTGCATAAAGGATGCCCATGTCTATTGTTCATCACCCTTTCTCTAATGTTATGTCTGCTGAGAGTATACAGTAGCTCTTCTACTGTAGAATTCTGTTTTTCTGTTGAAACAGAAAACAAAATGTGCCAGGGCTTCCTCCCCCCCTTTTTCTTCTTTTTTTCTCATTACCATGTGTGTGGTGACTCCTTGCGAGTATAATTATAAAAATTATAAAAAAAAAAATTTTCCTTTTTCCATGAGATTGAATGCTGTTTCTCATCATGGAATGTTTCACTTTTCTTGTGTGAATTCAGGGCACAGCATTGTTGGTGGGTAAACTCATGGAAAACTTTGCATTGTTTTCTTTCTTTGTTTTGCAAACTAATACCCCTGTGAGCATCTGAGGCAAGGAGTCACCCACCCTACTTTAGGGCCTGTAGTTATGTCTGACATGTCAGCTATAAAAGACATAGTAATCTGTCAGTCTTCTTGAACGAGAGAGGTCACATGTTATATACAGTCTTGAGTTCATGATGTTAGATGGGCACCCTGATCAAGCTTCGTCAATCACACTTGTTTTGCTGCATTTAAACCTTTTTACCCATTCCTAAACTTTTCTCTGGCTCATAGACGTATTACCATATTGTGAATTTGAACAGGCTTGATCCCTTCTTTCAAAGAAATATTGCAACACACCAACAGCATTGCATTCAGAAAGAGAAGCTTCCATGTTTACACACTTGCCACCGGAGCAAAACTGATGTGTAGCATTGTGTGATGTAGGTGACACATTATTATTATTATTATTATTATTATTATTATTATTATTATTATTATTAATACTATTATGACCTGTTAAGGTTGGTCAGTTGCTACTACTACCTGTGGCATCAGTTTAATTTACAAATTGCTTTTACTTTTTGATTTTCCCTCATATTAACACATACTTTGGTGAAGCATGGATCGTGTATTGAAGTCCCATAAGAAAATGTTACAAGAAGAAAGGGGGAAGGGGATCCAATGATAGAAAAGGCTAAAGCCTACAGGAAATACAAGCTTGCCAAAAAAGTAATGAAGAAAGTATAAGTTGCTTGTGTATGTCCCTAAATGTTCTCTTTCCACCTCCAGGAGTGTAGTGAACTGCATGATAATGTTTTGATAACACCTCAGTAGTAATGATTTGGTCTTTAAATGTGTACACAAGCACACACGCACTAGTATGAAATGGTTTCTTTAGGGTTCTGTGCATGTTTTGTGCATTCCATATTTGAGCATTTTGCATGTTTATATTCCCCAATAAGTTGACCAAACAGTGTTGTTATAATGTATAGTTTCTGATTTCCGTTTTTGATTGGTAAAATTCCTCAGTCAGTCATAATAATGCACTTGCATTTTGTTATCCAATTCCAGTAACTCCAGAACCACACTAATGTTTTAGGTGTGAAATCCTGAAAGTTTAGGTGCTTTGCGGTGTAGTTAACATGCTGACATAATTTCCCTAAACATTTTCCCCAGGATAATGATGCTGCATTATATGGCTATTTTGGCCTGAAAGAGCAGTGGAATGCCATAACATCAGAGGTAACTATCTTGACAGCTGGGAAGCAGCAATGTTAGATGGGCTCTGGAGAAAATTTTTGACATGGGGGACCCTTCATGATCTGCATTGAATGACTTTTATCCAATTTTTGCAGTGTTTGTGACATTGTAATTAGTTTAAAGACTCAGTTGCTAAACTGTCAACAGTTAATTTACTTTGGAATGGTTTAATATTTTCATACCATAACCACTTTTTGAACATTTCATGTTCAAAAAAGTAATTAATTGATGACATCTTGTAACCTGAGTTCGCCAAAATGCATAATTACGTGTCTAGTACGCATCGAAAAGTGTGTTTACGCATTGAAAATTTTACCAACGCATAAAAGTACGCATCACAAATTTTTCTTGACACGTAAAAATTACACATCGGAAATTTTTCTCGGCGCATAAAAATACACACCAGGAATTTTTCTCAGTGCATAAAAATATGCATCAACGTGTAAAAATATGCATCGAAGAATTTTAATAATGGGTAATCAAAATATGCATCGAGACTTTATTTCGTCTTTCAAAAATGAAAGCAAATGAAATAAAGATTTTTTCTATGACCGTAATGCATTTTATTCCATAAATATTTGTATTTCAGTTTGAAAATGGAGGAAAAATTTCTGAAAACGGAAATTCAATGATGCAAAAATTCCCAGGTAATCTTCAGGCATGAGAGTGCAACGTCTTCGAAGAATTTCTCCTTTTCCGTCATAATCTGTGTTATGCTCATAATCGATGCGTAACTGA
Source organism: Macrothele yani (assembly GCA_039090855.1). Taxonomy (NCBI): domain Eukaryota; kingdom Metazoa; phylum Arthropoda; class Arachnida; order Araneae; family Macrothelidae; genus Macrothele; species Macrothele yani. Next base: position 123,601,861 of record CM077003.1, on the reverse strand, counting down.
AAATAGAAATTTTGTGGCAATTGATAGTGGTGGGAAATGTTTTCCATCTGAAACTTTCTACACTTTCAAAAATGGAAGTTATGTCTTTCAATACTTTCAAAAACAGAAGTTAGACGCAGTGAAGATTTCTCCCGTAATCATAATTTTATTTTTGACGCAATGTTTCCGCTGCCTAGCATTGTTGTTAAATATCATTTTATTTCATAAATATCTGTATTTCAACTTGAAAATGGAGGGAAAATGTCCGAAATCAGATGTAGCAAAGATTTCTCCTGTAACTTTAATTATTTTCCTCAACAACGTTCCAAACATGTGTCTTACGTTCTTAAATATTCTCCCAAACAGGGCTTGCATTTCAGCTTTATAAGAGAGGGGGAGTTCCAAAAACAAAAGTGACAAAGCTGAAAAATATGTAAGAATTGATGCATGGTGTTCAAAAGTATTCATATTCTCAAAGTTACACTATTTACCTTTTATCTAAAATAGTGAAAGCTATCATGCATTTATGGTGCTCAGACTGAAAGTTCTTTCAGCATGATGAAATAAAATTGTCATCCAAGGGCATATAAAAAAAAAAAAAAATTAAAAAAAGCAACAATAAAGAAATGGGAAGGGAAACAAAGATATCAGCAAAATGAAAATTTAAACACTGGATGCTGTGCAGCTGTAGAGTCAACAAAAGACACGTGCGGCCATGGAACATACTGAGAAGTTTATTAGATACTTTTAGATGTCTATAAGAATCTCAAAAGTGCAATGTATTTATTTACTACATGAACACATTGCTGTTGCATGTGGTCATTACAAAACATGATAAATTTAATGTTATTGTTTTAAAATATGAATATTATATTTATTACTAAAACAAGAAGCAAAATGGAACCAAATTTTAAATAATAACAAAAGACACAACCTGAGAATACATACATATTCCCCAAAAATTGTATTTATATTTTACGTGCAAATTGTAATTAACTTCGTTAATAGAAACTCGCCCAAAGGTTGTTGCTTTTTGGGACATTTACTGCATGTATCTTTCGGCCGACTTGTCATAATGTGTGATATGCCTTTCGTGGTCGTCGTATCTCTTCCCTGTGTCTTCACATATACTCTTGCCAGTTTTTTGTTTTTGTTTTTGTTTTTGAGCCAACATTTTACAGCCATATTCACATATTTCTCACATATGGACACCTTTCATTAACTTCAACATATATTAGAAACTCTAAAACACTATACAGAACCACTACACAGAATGGGTTCTGTATAGTGTTTTAGAGTTTTTAATATATGTTGAAGTTAATGAAAGGTGCCCATATGTGAGAAATATGTGAATATGGCTGTAAAATGTTGGCACAAAAACAAAATCTGGCAAGAGTATGTGCGAAGACACAGAAAAGAGATACGATGACCACGAAAGGCCTATCACGCATTATGACAAGTCGGCCGAAAGATACGTGCTGTAAATGTGCCAAGAAGTAACAACCTTTGGGTGAGTTTCTATAAACGAAGCAAATTTTAAATATACTGAGTGGTAGTGAAATATTTTTATGTGAAAAATCTGGATTGATTTTTCATAATCGCCATGAATTTTTTAAGTTTTTTTATTTCATTTGTTAATTTTTCTAAAATACTCCTCACTTTTAAAAATTACTCCCTAATTTTTTTCAAAGAAGTAAAAATACTCCTTTAATTAATTTATTTATTTTTTCTTGTCCAACTCTGCTTGTAACTCAAATTATTGAGTTAAATTACCTTCAGTTCTCAAAACGTCGCATATTCAACGTAAACTTCAGAGAGAACGGACGACCAGAGGTCCCAGAAGATGGCAGACAGATCGAACAACACATTAAAAAAGTCTGACTGAGTTTTTGGTGATTGCAATTCCTCATGCGAATATTTTTGAGTGATTCATTTTTCGGTTTTCAAGTTTTCCAACGTAATTTTCACATCCCCTTTGTCTTCATGTGCCTCCCGTAGTTCAACTAAAAAGTATATCCTACTCAATAAATGTGCGGACTTTTTGAAGTTAATCAAAAAAATCCTACACCCAAGAACCTGATGAGAACAACAGTGCAAAGATTTGAACATTGGCCAACTACAACCAAGAGGTACGTGAAAGATTTTTCCTTGAATCACATTCGATTACCGCAATATATATTCGTAGCGAATATTAATAACTTCCAACTGAGAAATTGCTTTCCACTCAAAGGAAATATAACATGTAAAAAGTTACAGCAGTTAAACCCACCATTAAATGGTTCTACCTGAAAAAATAACGTATGGAAAACATGTTTTTTTAAATCTCGATACATCGAGAAATACGTGCGTAATATAGTATATAACTGATACAAATCCGTTTGCAGACTAACAAACGACTCGTTTTTTGGGAATCTTACAACAAATAGGAAAATAAATGAACAACAGAAGTACAATTTATTTAGTAGATTGAGAACAAAATTACAAAGAGAAGAAAATCAACTCGATTTTTTTGGTGAATTGCAGAGATATGAGCGTTATTCCGAAATATTTAAGAATAACAAATACTGTAGATCTCTAAGCAAACATGATCAAAGGATTATAGCAAACTGCAATTTAAAAAGATTAAGAGCAGAAATTAAGAATAAAAGAAGTACTATACATAGATTACATGCCAAATGCTATTCTTGGTACTTCAGACTGCAAGACAACATCGAAAAAACGACAACAAAGGAAAACAAAATTATTTGTAACCCTTTCCAAAGACTTGAAAACAAGAGATGAAGAGATTCACAAAGATTATTTTCCAAATTAGAAGAATTATTAGAAGAAAAAAGAAGCAAAACAAAAAAATGTTCATGTATCCCACCCAGAATATATAAACAACTCATCTGAAGAATTAACACCAATCCAACAAAGGGCACTAAATAGAAGCATTAGATTTGCTCCTCCAGTAATGTTAGAAACCACAGAGAAATACATCCCACAATTAGAATAAATTGTGTCAGATTTCGTGACCTTGAAGCAATTAGAACAAATTGTGTCAAATTTCGAGACCTTGGATTCAATTAAAAGATGTAAGGCTTAGTCTTCTAAGGATTCTGGTGATAATATGTATAAATATGAAAGAAAAGAACTGTTAGCTTTAAGAAACAACCCCAACTTAAAAATTGTTGAAGCAACTAAGACCAAGCAAGTACATATTCTAGATAATACAGCTTATAATGAAAAAATGATATCAGCAATGCAAGAACTAAATATAGAAGAAGTCCAAAGAGATCCAATAAATAAACTTTTGACAAAATTGTCACACTTAAAAAATCACAGTTGTTTAGCTCCAAGACTGACTTTGGTTTTTCCACCAATTCAACCAGGTATCCCAAAGATTTTCGGAAAGCTAAAAACCCACAAACCAGAAGAACCATCACGTGTCATAGTTTCCAAAACTAATGCTCCACTAATCAACCTAGAAAAGTATTTATATAAAATAAATACTTCCACCAATATGTATGAATAATAATTATACCTTACATAGTTCATTTGACTTAAGAAATACACTGACGGAAAAAAAAATCCCAACACCACGAAAAAATAGTTGTAGAGGAATGAAATGGCGGCAATACATTTGTATAGGTAACATATTTAATCGATTAAGGTTTCAAGATCACAGGTTAATGTAAGTGCGAGAAGAGCCATTTTAAATGTGAAATGCTGGTACATTAATAACCGGTGTAACCGCCAGAATGTTGAATGCAAGCATGCAAACGTTCATGCATTGTGTCGTGCAGGTGCTGGATGTCAGTTTGTGGGATGGAGTTCCATGCCTGTTGCACTGGGTCGGTCAATACAGGGACGGTTAATGCTGGTTGGGGGTGACGCTGGAGTTGTCGTCCAATGATGTCCCTTACGTGCACGATTGGAGAAAGATCTGGTGATCTAGCAGGCCACGGTAACATGTCGACACTCTGTAGAGCATGTTGGGTTACAACAGCGGTATGCGGGTGAGCGTTATCCTGTTGGAAAACACACCCTGGAATGCTGTTCATAAATGGCAGCACAACAGGTTGAATCACCAGGCCGACGTACAACTGTGCCGTCAGGGTGCGTGGGATAACCACGAGAGTGCTCCTGCTGTCATAGGAAATTGCTCCCCAGATCATAACTCCAGGTGTAGGTCCAGTGTGTCTCGGCCGCAGACAGGTTGGTTGCAGGCGCTCACCTGGCCGCCTTCTAACCAACACATGGCCATCACTGGCACCCAGGCAGAACCGGCTTTCATCAGAAAACACAACAGATCTCCACTCCGTCCTCCAATAAGCTCTAGACACCACTGACCTCGCAAACGGCAGTGGTTTGGAGTAAGTGGAATGCACGCTACAGGGCGTCTGGCTCGAAGCTGTCCTTCAAGTAACCGATTTGTAACAGTTCGTTGTGTCACTGTGGTGGCAACTGCAGCTCGTATTGCTGCCGCAGACGCAGTACGATGTGCCACTGCCATACGCCGTACACGGCGGTCTTCCCTCTTAGTAGTGCCACGTGGCCGGCCGGAACCCGGTCTTCTTGAGGCAGTACCTTCCCTTGACCACCGCTGCCAACAATCATGCACAGTGGCTACATTCCTGCCAAGTCGTTCTGCAATATTGCTGAAAGAAAATCCACCTTCTCGTAGCCCTATTACATGACCTCGTTCAAACTCAGTGAGCTGTTGATAATGGCTTCTTCGTCTTCTTAAAGGCATTCTTGACTAACATCAACACACTACGTCGAATCTCAACGATAACTAATGCTCACGAACGTTACAGCGCGTATTTACAGCAAACCTGCTTTGCATGTTCCGAGGCGCCACTAGCGCCACACGTATGCGCCGTGTGCGAAATTTGCGTAGACGTCTTCTTACAGATGTACTCTCACCGCCTACCAACTGTCGTTTACCTAACACAACACCTTCTTGGTGTTGGGATTTTTTCCGTCAGTGTAAAATAAAGACAATCCAATTTGACACCAACCCATCAATCATGACCAGCTTGAATGTTATTTCAATGTTTCTGAGTATTCCCATCTTGACAGCTATTGACATCATAGCAGAAAGACTTTACAACAATAATACTTTCCAAAAATTGGAAGTTAAAGAAATAATAGACCTATTAACATATATATATATATCACAACTTCTTTCAATTTAACAATAGAATATACAGACAGAAGTTCGGAGCACCAATGAACTTCCCACTATCTCCTTTATTTGCAGAGGTCGTATTACAGAAAATAGAAGTCCTTAACAAATATAAAGACAAAGTGCTTTTCTACGGAAGATACGTCGACGACACACTACTCTTTTGGAATGCCAGTTCTTTAGAATTAGACAAGCTGAAAAAAGATTTCTGTGAAAAATATCCAAGTATCAACTTTACAATGGAATCAAAAAATGAAAATACGATTAATTTCTTAGATATTACAATAATAAAAACTCAAACATCCTGCAAATACTGTGTGTATAGAAAACCCACCTACGCGCCAATACTTATACCTGCAAACTCATACCATCCAAAGGCATATAAAATATCTGTAATCAGAAGTTTAGTGCATAGAGTCTTCACACATTCCAGCAATAACTTTTTCAAGGAAAAATAACTTCAATGGATAATAACAGCCAAAAATTTGGATATACCACCTCAGATGTCAAAAAAGTAATTTACGTGTATAAACATCCTAAAAATAAAACCAAGCAAAACATAAAATATTGTGGTAAATTTCAATACATAAAACAGGTTACAAATGCAATCAAAAAGGAATGCAAAAAACATCTAGATATTGGAATTTCAGTAAAAGACTACAAGAATATAATAATCAATAACAGAGAAAAAACAAAACTATTGGACAGTGCAGGAGTATATAGCATTCCAATTAAGCCAACCAACAACAACAATAGAGTGAAATACATAGGAAGCACAAGAAACAAATTAAAAACAAGATTGACACAACATATAAAGAACTGGGAAAAAAAGGAGGAAAAAACAGCACTTGTACAATATTGCATAAAAAATAACACGCCAGAATTTGAAAATATCGAAATTATCTGCAAATTACGATTGCCGAAGCAATCGTAATTGAAAAAAAAAAACAAAAAAACTGCAACAGTAGTAGTGGAGTAGATATGCCAATTCCATGGAAGATACTGATAGAAGAAGAGAACAAAAAATGGGAAGGCAAACAGAACAGAAACAATGCAAACACGCAGACAAAAAAAAATTCCCTGAGTCTTCAAATCACAGGAGTGGCAACGCAACACATCCAATGACATATAACACACAAATATTCCCAAACTGAGCACGTCTCATATTCAACGTAAACTGCAGAGAGAACGGACGACCAGAGGTCCCAGAAGATGGCAGACAGATCTGCCGAAATGCATCGGACAACACATTAAAAAAGTCTGACGAAGTTTTTGGTGATTGCAATTCCTCGTGCAAATATTTTTACGAGTGATTCATTTTTCGGTTTTTCAAGATTTCCAACGTAATTTTCACACCCCCTTTGTCTTCATGTGCCTCCCGTAGTTCAACTAAAAAGTATATCCTACTCAAGAAACGTGCAGACTTTTTGAAGTTAATCAAAAAAAGCCTACACCCAAGAACCTGATGAGAACAACAGTGCAAAGATTTGAACATCGATCAACTACAACCGAGAGGTACGCGAAAGATTTTTCCTTGAATCGCATTCGATTAGCACGATATATATTCGCAGCGAATATTAATAACTTCCAACCGAGAAATTGCTTTCCACTCAAAGAAAATATAACATGTAAAAAGTTACAGCAGTTAAAACCACCATTAAATAGTTCTACCTGAAAGAATAGCTATTTAGCCTATTCTGTGACATTTGCTGATTATACGTAATTCTTGACAAACATGATCTTTCTGAAAGTTATTCCAGTTGTGGAAGCATTTATAGGATTCTGCAAAATTTCCTCATAAAAATTGCAACATGTAGAAATGGTGGCCCCCTTAACAAAATATGAATGAAGAAATAGTAAAATATACATAAAATAAAGCATGGTAAGCCTGAATAAATTATAAATTACCCACTATTACAGTATGAAATTTCTTCAGTGTTCTCAGAAACTTGAATTTGTAGTTAATGTTGGGGGCCATAGGGAATTATCTCCAACAACCCCAACCCCTCTGTGGCCCTGCCTGCCTAACTAACTATAGTTTTGGGATTCATGTTTATAATTTTGTGCTTTGCATGATTATTTACTCTTACTTATTCAGACTTCATACTCTTAACAATTTAGAATCTTGTACTATAATGTCTTCCTAAAGAAAGAAAAAATGTGTGCTTACATAATAAACAAGACAAGATATTTTCCTTTTATGACAAGAATTTGTCCATTTGTATCAAATACATGTGTGACCTTACGTGACATGAATTCAGCAAAATGTGCAGAAGTGTCTATGTTAATCTTGTTCTTTTCCTCTAAGAGAAGTCAGATTCATAGAATTCTTTGGTTGTTATGATGTAGCATAGAAGAGAAGCATCACAGATGGCCTCATGTTTTCTGAATAAGATTTACAGAGTAGGATCCAAAATTTCGGGGACAGCACCTACCTGTGACAATGAAAGCATGTAGTTAAAGTTATGGCATCTGAACTACCTCCATCCATCCCTCCCCTCCATAGTCAGAATGGTTTGACCCATGAAAAGTGATTGGAATGCATGTGCAGACATTTGCTGCTGTGGTTAGTCATCTGTCTTCTGCGATGTAAGAAACATGGCTTTTGAAGAGCAACATTGTAACATTAAATTTTGTCAGTGTTTGGGTAAAACATCTGCAGAGACCTGAGATATGCTTTTGAAGGTGAACGGTCACTCTACAATGGCGAGGTCAAAGGTGTATGAGTGATATCGGTGTTTCAAAGAGGGCCAAGAATCCCTCGCAAATAATGAGCACTGTAATCGACTTGTGACTGCATGGAGTGAGGAAAACATTACGATGGTGGTGCAGTGTGTTTGTCAGGATTGTTGCCGAACCAATGAGGAAATAGCTAACACAACTAACTTATCGGAGACCACATGCCAGCACATTTTGACGGAGGATCTTAACATGCACTGCGTGTGTCAGCACATTGTCTCTCGCCTTTTGACCTCCGAACAAAAGGATGGACCGATGCGAATATCGGGCAAATTAATCAACAAAGCTGATAGCGATCCTATGTTTTTGGATAACATCACAGGTGATGAAACGTGGTGCTACTTGTTTGATATTCAGCCAAAGTGTGCTTCTTCAACATGAAAATCACAGTCTTCACCATGATCAAAGAAATTCAGGCAGGATCTCAGCAAAGGGAAAGTCATGCTGGACGTGTTTTTTGATACGCACAGCATTGTCCATTCCAAATTTATTCCTAAGGGCACAACAGTTAACAAGGAATGTTAACTGGACCTTTTAAGTCAGTTATGGGAGTCAATTCATCGTAAACGGCTGGAGAAGTGGTGAAGTGGACAATGGTACCTTCTCCATGACAGCCTGTGTGCACATCAATCCCTATTGGTCACGGAGTTTCTTGCCAGAAATCGTACTAATGTGCTTCCACATCCCGCCTATTCACCTGATTTCCCCCGGCGATTTTTACCTCTTTTCATTGATGAAACAAAATCTGCAGGGATGTCGTTTTGTGTCAACAAATGAGGTAAAAACAGCAACGCAGGAGGCATTATGAGGGCTTGCAAAACATGGCTTTCAGCAATGCTTCCAGAAGCTTTACAAGCACTGGCAAAAGTGCATCATCGCCCAAGGAGATTATTTTGAAGGCTGTGAATCTGTGTTTTAAAGTATTCAAGGTAAGGAACTTTACGCCAAGTCTCCAAACTTTTGGATCCTACCTCGTATAAATGGTGATTGCAGGCCATGGAGGATGCTGGGTTATTATCAGAATGATATGTAAATTATCATGCACAGTCCACAGGTTGTATGTTGCACCCTTGCACCATTAATTTGACAGAATCATCCAGAATGATAAGTGAAGTCACCCCTTACCAAGGAGGCATTCTTTAAAAAAATACACTATCAACAGCAGCCTGCACAGATAACAGGATACCATCAGGTTCTAGCACTTAAGTTTTTGCTCCACTGACCATTAGGTTCTAGCCATAAAGTTTCTTGCTCCGCTGACCATTAGGTTCTAGCCATAAAGTTTCTTGCTCCACTGACCATTGTGGCCATTCACAGCACCGCTACGAACACTGGACTTAATTTCTGCTCCATAATGGTGCAGTTTTCAAGTTTTCTGAGGCCATTGGCTTTATATGAAGAACAGTTGATTACAGCATTTCTGTGCCAGAAATAATGAGCCATTGTATCATATGGTGCCAAAATGTTTTAATGATTCATCTTTGGAAGTATGTGTTTGTGTGTAAAAGTTAAGTGGACAGTTTTACTCTTATGAATGATAGAAAATTAGTTTCTTGTCATTCGTAAGAGTGAAACACAGATACGGAACACAAGAAACCCAAAATTCAAAGTTTATCATGGGGATATTTTTGTATTGTGTTTGTGTGGCCATTGTGTGGTTTCTTGGTGGTGATGCAGGTTAAATTAAGTGTATGTGTTTGTCAATAGTGTGATTACTTCAATATAATGCTTAGCAAATGCACGTAATCATAGGTATGAAGTTTTGTAGGCTTTTAACCTGTGATGGTAATTTGTTAAATATCTATAATGGTTTAGTGAAGATGGATCATACTGCATTTATGAGATGACCGTTACTGGACCAGCATTCCTTTGGCACCAAATACGATGCATTGTTGCTGTTCTGTTTCTCATTGGACAGGGTAAAGAAGATGCGGAGGTATGTTTGATTTTTATATAATATCTGACAGAGCTTTGTGCTTGGGTGATATACAGAGTTATACCTTTTGTATTTGGTTCTCTCTTTTTCTCCCCCTCTCTCTCACACACACATATATTTGTAAATCAATTTTATTATGATGAATAACTATTTTCTTATGAAAGTATGTCATATGGTAAAGTGTCACGATATTGATGTTAATATTTTGCTGTGTGTGTGAAAGATCTGTATTCAGTTTAAAAAGTACTTTCTTTGTGCATCTAATTCAAATTTGCCTCTGCAATTTTGAAAATTTTAATGTGTTTATGTATATACACATTCGGGCCATATGCAGTTTTGCTCCAAATGTTTATAGTTAGTGATGCTATGGAGAGGAAATGGCAACTGGATATCACACAGCCCCTGGTTAGGTTGGGTCTCTCACATAACTTTAGTGAGTGAAAAAAGAAGTGAGGGCATGGCAAATCATCCTATATAGTGGAAACTTACAGTTTGCCATTTTTATCTATGGATTCTGCAGTAAAACCCAGTGAGTTGAAGTATTTTGGCTAATATCACACTGGACTAATGGGTACTTTGACAATATTTTTTCTGAAGCTTAGTTTTGTATCACTTTTTCATATTTCACTAAGGCTCCTGTTTTCATGTGTGGGGCAGTATTGTCCAGCAGAGTGCTTCTTGGAAGCAAACCCATCGTCCACTAGGTGCTTTAAAATGAGTTGAGAAGTGGGTAACACAAGTAAAAAAATAAATAACTATAAATGTTTAAGTATTAGTGTGGAAAGTTAAATTAATTGACTTTACTCAGAGATATTTCTAAGCTTTCTGTAGTTAAAAAATTAAAAAAATGTACCTACTTCACCTTATCCTGTGAGTATATTATTTTTTTTGCAGATGTTTCGGACATTTAGGTAACTGTCAAGTCTTGTTCTCAATGCTTTCCTTCACTCCACATTTGTTGCTGACATAGAATGACATTCTATGTCAACAACAATGTGTCTCTTCTTCTATGCCAGTAGTTCTCAAAGTGTGGTCTGCAAACACCTGGGAGTCTGTCAGGTCAAAATTGTTATGAGATGTTATTTGCTTTTTTGCTCTCATCATTTTCAAGTGTGCAGTGGAGTTTTCCAGAGACTACATGATGTGTGTTGACATCATCACTCTGAAGGCTACTGGAATGTGTACTAGTGTGTTCCTGGGTTTTCTAGAAATTTCTAAGGTAGCAGGTTCAAGGAATAAATTTATGCATCTTCAGAGATTAACTCAGTTTTTTTTTTCAGTACTTCTGTTGTACTCTTTACTAGTGCAAGTTAGGCCAATGGATTTGTTTTGTTTTTTTAACGACCACCCTAAGCAGCTTGGTGGTCTATAAGCAGTTGCCTATCCCTAAGTTTGAGCCACTGGCTCCAGGAAAGGAAGAGAGCCAGTGCCATAAGACAAACATACCATCAACGCCTTATCCAGCATTTGAACACAAACCCATCTCGGATTAATGTCAGAAGCCAGTGCTTAGACCACTGCACCACTGGGGCAACCCAATGGATTTCAATGTAACAGAAAATGAGAAGTTCATTGATATGGTTTCATATTCCACATTGCAACTAACCTTTAAGGAACCACCACTTGTTGAGTTTTGCTTTAGTAACAATGATACATACACTGAAAAGCAATTGAATTAGAGACAGCTGGCATTATGCAAATGTGGCGCTGTGGGCGGCCCTGTAAACGGAAACGACATGATATATGCAGCAATTCGACAATTATAAGGAGTGATGTGATGGGAATCAGTAAGAGTCTGACGCAGTATGGGTAAGACGAAGGATCTAAGCTCATTTGATCGTGGGCAAATTGTCGGGGTCCGACGAATGGGTCACTCCATCTCGGAAGCTGTGCAGGCACTGGGATTTTCCACGAGCCACTGTGTCATGGGTGCACCGTGAGTACATCGAATCCGGTAAAACCATCCCTGCAAGGGCCAACTGCCGTGGACAACAGCGTGTGGATGAGCGAGGTCATCGTCGGCTAGCTCGCATTGTAACAGCGGATAGACGGGCCACAATGCAAGAAATCACTCAGCAATTTAACGATGGTGCACAAAAACGTGTAAGCAGTCACACCATCCAGAACCATCTCCTCGCTATGGGGTACAGAAGCCATCGTCCCACGAGGGTACCGCTGCTGACCGCACATCACAGGGTGCAAAGATTAGCATGGGCGCAGGAACATTGCCACTGGACCCTAAACATGTGGGAAAATATTGCCTGGACTGATGAGTTGAGATTCACGTTGGTACATGCGGATGGCAGGATACGAGTACAGTGCAAACCACATGAAGCGATGGATCCTTCTTGCCAACAGGGTACTTTTCAAGCTGGTGGGGGTGGCATTCTCGTCTGGGGGCGTTTACGTGGACTGAAATGGGACCCCTGGTACATGTGACATCGTCCTTCACAGGTCAACGTTACTGGGATATCCTGGATGACCATTTGCTCCCGTTTGTGCGTCTTCAACTTCCCACTGGGGACCTCATCCTGCAACAAGACAATGCACCGTGCCATCGCTCCGGAGTTGTATCCGAATGGTTGGATGAACACTCCACCGACGTGACCTCACTTCCTTGGCCAGCTAGGTCACCTGACCTCAGTCCTATCGAGCACATCTGGTATGCCATCAAGAGAGATGTTCGAGGCTCTGACCTCCCTCCATCAAATCTTCGTGAACTGTGGAAGCTTGTTCAGGGGTCGTGGATCCGTATGGCTTCCCAACGCTTCCGGTGTCTTGTCGAGTCCATGCCGAGACAAATCGTCGCCGTCATCAGGGCGAAAGGTGGTGCTACTTGTTACTAGATGGGTATCTCTAATTCAATTGCTCTTCAGTGTATTTGCAATTATCTGATAAGGCTATTAAAATACTCCTTCTTTTTTCAACTACATATCTGTGCAAGGCTGGATTTTTTCACATAGTTCAACCAAAACTACATATTGCAAAAATTGAATGCAGAAGCAGATATTAGAATTTAGCTGTTTTCTGTTAAGCCAGACATTAAAGAGATTTCAAAAAATTAAAACAATACCACTCTTCTCACTAATTTTTTGTTTTGTTTTGGAAAATATAATTATTTTTCATAAAAACAATGTTATTTTTGTTAACATGAAAGGTGTTTCCTATTGTTATTTTTAAATTAATTAATAAATATTAAAAAAATCAGTTTTAATATCTAATATGGTAAATATTGGTAGGTATAACCCTCATAAACAAAAGTTCTTTGGGACCTTAGTAATTTTTAATAGTGTAGAGGGGAGGGGTCTTGAGATTAAAACGGTTTGAGAACCACTGTTCTATGCCATTACATTCATGTCAATGGTTATTGACATAGAATGCAATTCTATGTGAGCAACAAATGTGGAGTGAATCAAAGCATTGATAGCAGGCCTTGATAGTCATCTAAATGCCAGAAACATCTTCAAGAAAATAAATTACTCAGAAAAGAAGTAAATGAATTCTTCTAATGTAGAGGTATGACCTGCCATTTGCCACATGTAAATGAAACTGTGCCAGTGGAAGAGTAATAAACTATTTCATTATACTGATATTAAGTTTTAATTGCTTTACAGGTTATTTCTCAGTTATTGGACATTGAAAAATGCCCGAAGAAACCACAGTACAGCATGGCGTCAGGTAGGGTATACCTTTTATTATCTAATTTGAATCTAATCAGAATAATTTGAATAATGTCAGAATTTTTACTTTGTTGTTTTGAGAATGTCTTACATATGATCGGTTTTTGTGTTTTACCTTTGGGAATAGTATTAAAAGCAAAAAGCACATTTCCTTTCTTTTAAAATGCGAATTTATGTAGAACTAAAAAAGCGTTAGATATTTACAACATATATTTCACACAATGATCACTTTTTTGCAAATAATTTCCAATCAATCTACAATAAGTACCATTTCTGAAAGATTTCTTAATGCTGATAACACAGAGTTAGCAAAAGCAGTGGCGTAACTACCGCCCCCACAGCAGCAGGGGGGCACAGGTAACCAAAGGGCATACTGCAGCTTGCAGTTATAGTTTTTTGGAAAAATTTGAACACGCACAAAGACAAACAAACAAATAATTAACCCAAAGGTTCATATTTTCTTTTAAAGTATATTTAGCTTTACCTAAATAAATGTCAAGTTTCACTTTTAAAACATTGGATGTCCTGCAGATTGAAGCTATTCGGCCCTTTGGCTCCGGGTTATCATACGAACGCTCTCCAATCACCCTCTGCCTGCGATGCTGAGAAAAAGTCGGCAGCCACATGGGGATTCCTCATGGAGGATTTTGGGAAACAGTCAGTCAGTCACCAAGGATTATGTACACGACAGGCACCAATGTTTATTCATAGCAGCCGCGGATCTGCTGTGTACAAGAGGGTGATTTCTCCAAGTGATGTATTTTATTGTACAAAACAATTACATGTATTGTTAAATCTATTACTTAAAAATTTAAAACTGCAGAGCTCTAGGTACCAGCATTAATTTTCCAGACACTCTCCCTGACTTCCTGAACCCCCCCCCCCCAATGCATCCTTCCTCATGCTTGAAATCCTGTGAAAATTACTGCGCTTAGGGGCGCTAAAGTTAATCTTGCGGGGCAGGGGAGGTGCACCTTGTGCTAGTTATGCCACTGAATTAAAGGGATATTAGAACTGACATGGGTACTTCTGTAGAAAAGGAAATTGAAAATATATTGCAATGTTCTGAGTATGTGCCACTCAGGAGGCAAAAAATTGCCAATGCAGAAGGTACATTCAACAGTTTCATGTTACAGACCAAAGGTTTAAGTTGGATTAAGATTTAAAAGTGTAAAATTGACCTTTAGAAATACAGAAAAATGTATGCTGGAAATTGAAAATTTTGCAATGGACCAAAAGAAAATGAGAAATTTCATTGGAAACAGTCCAGCATTTCTTCTCTTTCTTTATTTTAAGTGGTTTGTGCCTGTAGCATGCCTGAACACCCACTAGGTTAGTATGCAGGTGTGAGTTGATTTCTTTTTTGACATCTACAACAAGAAAGCTTAAGGCAAATTTTTTCTGAATGGAAACACATTGGCACTTCTTTGGATGTCACCTGATCAGTATCACTACACTATGTAGTGGAACTATAGGTGAGCAGGTGTAGATATGTAATTTTGCACTTTGTGGTTGAACTACAATGTCATAAAATTGTTTCAAGTCAGAAAAGGTGTGGCAACTAAATCATTCATTTAATTATGTAAAAATGGCATGTTGCACTGGCAAATTTATGTAACTCTCCCCCTTTTTTTCCCTTCTTCCACACTACATTGAAAACCTTGTTGCAACACATTTTTCAACTGCTCCACCTTTGTTATAGAATGTTGTGGGAGTCTACGTCTGGTTGTCAACTTCTGGTCTTCTACTTATATTGTAGTGAAAATATGAAGCTGTGGTGTATTTCTTCTTCAGGGGCCATGTGCATTCAAAGACAATCAGTAATTCATCATTATGAGCTACACACAGTAATGATGACTAACATCTGGGGTCATAGGGGATTACGATGATGTGGTTTCCTATTGCCTTTCTCATCAAGTGTCACCATCCATGCATTAACATTACATTAGAAACAAGTTAGTAAAATCATGCAATGCATTGATTATGATAAGCTTTCCAACATACCAGAAATTATTACTCAAGTTATGAGGATAATGGCTGTGGAATAAATCTCGCTCCTGTGTCCTGACCTTTGACCCCATTTCGCCCATTTTCAATAGGGCTCGTCCCCTGGTGGTCCCCTACCACACACTAAAATTTCATCGAAATCGAACCATTTTTACGCAAGTTATGACGCATAAGGGCAATGGAATAAATCCCGCTCTTATGCCCTGCCTGACATTTGACCCCATTCCACCCATTTTCAATAAGTTTCCCAGGTGGTTCCTTACCACACACTAAAATTTCATCAAAATCGAACCATTTTTACGCAAGTTATGACACATAAGGGCAATGGAATAAATTCCGCTCTTATGCCCTGCCTGACCTTCGACCCCAATTTGCCAATTTTCAATAGGGTTTGTGCCCAGGTAGTTCCCTACCACATAGTAAAATTTCATCGAAATCGAACCATATTTATGCATGTTATGACACATAAAGGCAATGAAATGGATCCCGCTCTTATGGCGTGACCTTTGACCCCACTTCACCCATTTTCAATAGGGTTCGTCCCCTGGTGGTCCCCTACCACATACAAAAATTTCATCGAAATCGAACCATATTTACGCAAGGTATGATGCATAAGGGCAATTGAATGGATCCCGCCCTTATGGTGTGACCTTTGACCCCACTTCACCCATTTTCAATAGGGTTCGTCCCCTGGTGGTCCCCTACCATATACTAAAATTTCATCGAAATCGAACCATTTTTACGCAAGTTATGACGCATAAGGGCAATTGAATGGATCCTGCTCTTATGGCGTGACCTTTGACCCCACTTCACCCATTTTCAATAGGGTTCGTCCCCTGGTGGTCCCCTACCACATACTAAAATTTCATCGAAATCGAACCATATTTATGCAAGTTATGATGCATAAGGGCAATTGAATGGATCCCGCTCTTATGGCGTGACCTTTGACCCCACTTCACCCATTTTCAATAGGGTTCGTCCCCTGGTGGTCCCCTACCGTATACTAGAATTTCATCGAAATCGAACCATTTTTACATGAGTTATCATGACGACAGACGGACGGACGGAAAAAGCTGGAGCATATACGCTTCTTCAACCTACGGTTGGAAAGCGTAAAAAACTGGAAAGTCAGCCGCACGGGATTTAAACCCACAACAGGTGCCTACCACTCAGACAGGAGACTGATGATAAGTCACCAGTACCACATACCCCAGTGGTTGTGATCTATTATTTATCGTATATACTCACATACGAGCTGAAAGTTTTTGGAAGAAATTTTGCTTTCAAAGTGTGCGTTGGGCTTGTGGGCAGGTCAGTAAAGAAACAGGGCTAGACTTCTGAAGTTTTACTTAAATTCTCCTGCAGCATTTGCCGGCAGGTTTCTTTTTTTTTTTTAGATTGCGGCGCTCCATGTGTCACATCGCAATTGTTTTTGGACCTTCCATCAGTTATATTAAAATCTGACCCTGTTTTTCATTTCGCTTTGCATTTCACTGAGAACTGCCATCTGAATCTTAAACAAATCATCGGCAACTGCAGCGGGAGGACTCGCTTAACAGTCTGGTAGTACCTCTAAAAATAGAGAAACTTACGAAATATTTTTTCACCCAGAGTAGGATTCCTATGGGAATATGTGTCACTAATATGATTAGTGCAAAACCTTTTCCCATTTCAGAGTGAGGCCATGGAATTTCTTGCTTCTAAACATGAAGGGGTTCCCTCATTATTTCCTCCTTGGAATGGGACCACATCACCCCAGTGAGTCACACACAGATAAATCACTTGGTTGTTGGGGACAGGCCCAATCAATCAGACATCTTCTCTCCTGAGTTTTCACAGCATACTTGGGTGTAACCTTGCGTGGGTGTCTCCAGGCCTTGCTCCTGCAAGTTGTTTCAGCATTGTGGAAGGTCAAAGACAAAATGTTTTATAAAAGGTGGTAACTTGAAAAAGGCTGATATTGGCCTTGTTACTTCTTGGATGAAAGAACTGTGGGATGCAATTTCACCAGAAATGGTTGTAAAATCTTTTAAAAAATGCTGCATAAGTAATGCCATGGATGTTACAGCAATCGTTTGGAAACTACTTTGAAGCTTTTACAGAAGATAATTTCAGAAATTTGCATAATTCAATTCAATAAATATGCGAATCAAAGTTTTTCTCCAATTTTTAGCTGTTATAAGCAGTTTATAAGCAAGTATATGCAGCAGTTATAATTTTGAAGAAAAATCTGACTTTGATTGCCTTTATGCTACTGCTGAAATTTTTTTATTTTTCCCTAATGATATCTTGTAGTATGATGCACAACTCTTACTTATAAGGTCTTAGACGAATGGGGGGTCACTTATTCTTTCATACTATAAGAATATTTTTTCAATTGAAGTAGCTTAGTTCAAGAGAGTAAAATGAAATTTGGGAATGCAATGTCATTGCATGGGTATTGTCTGTGAAATTCAGAATTCACAAAACACAGTCCAAAAAGTTGAAGATTTTGAATTTCAGTGAAATGAGAGCATGATTTACTAAATGTGTCCTTATCATGTCAATAAATGTAATTTTTTTCATACATGCTGTGTGCCACACAAACACATCTGAACTTTGGAAAATAAATAACAGTCTGATATGAAAATAAAAGCTTTTTTTTATGCTTTTTAAAAGGCTCATATTCAAATTCCTCCATAGTGCTATTTTTGTGGTAAATTGCTTTTATTTTTTTCCCTCCCTGTTCTTAGAAATTCCTCTTGTCCTGTTTGATTGCAACTTTGAAGGTGTGGAATGGATTTATAAGGAAGAATGTTTGCAACATCTTGTTAAACATCTTCAAAGTCTTTGGACTCAACAAGTTACTAAGTAAATTATTTTTAATTACACAATGAATACTTTCCCTTCATGTTTGCATCAATTTTATGATCTAAATTTTCTTGTATGTGCCTGTGTGTGTTCAAATATCTATGTAGCAAGAAGCAGCATATGTGAAAGGTCACTAAATGGAAGTGTCAATCCTGTAAGCAGCCATCTTGTAGACCACAGCTAATCAGTTGTTAGGGGCTGTGAGGTGAAGTAGGACATTTTGAGATGAGTGTTTTAGATGGTGGATTCCTCAAGGCATAATTTGAAATCTTTTCTGAGTGGCATGTTCAGCTTTTAGCAGCCCTGTTTGTCATCCAGGTGTAGCCTGGAATTCTGTTTTTTTTTTTTTTTTTTGTGTAATATTCTAAACCTGGGAATCTGGATTTTCAAGTTTTTTGTAGAAATTTGGGAATCCTCAGTCATGCCATTTCTTAAAATGCTATGAAGTGGTAATTAATTAAAAGTGCTTTTCCAGATTCAAAACTGTTGTACTTCCTGAAAGGAAGGCTAATTCTATCATTTTGGCAGCTCTTTCTATGTCAAATAATTTTGTTACATAAGATTCAATGAACCCAATGAGCTGATTTCAGAATCAACGCAACTCACTGTAGGATGTTATGGCAACAGGACTTAAGCATCCAGAGCTGAACTCATCTCTCGAGTTTGCTTAAATATTTTAAAGTGCAAAATTTGACTTCAAAAATTGAATTTTTGAAGTCGAATTTCACAATTTTTGAGAGATCTGTAACACTACTAACATCACATATAAAGTTAAGAAATGCAATTTTCAAAAAATTTCTAATATATTGGAAAAAAATTGGTACAAAAAAGGTGCAAAGTTAAATTTCACAGGCATTAGTGAAGTGGTTAATTGCTGTGTAGCTAGTTAATATAATGTGTGGGTAATATATATAAACAATGTGTATCTGTATTGTACATTACATATGTACAGTATAATTTATTAATAATATGCATTATTTATATATGTAGCACTAGGGTCAGGGTTCAGGGTTTTTTGTTTCATCTGACAATCACCCCTGTTTTAGGTAAATGTTTCTTTTATTGTCTAGAGACTAAATTATTTTAGCTGAAAATATCTGATTTTGCATGTTTTTAGTGAAAATGGTATTTGAAATGAGTTGCTCATAATGTGCATAAAAGAAAACATTGTATAAAAAAAATTGTATCAACTTCTATCCTTTAAAGGTTTTACAGTTGACTAGGAAAAAGTGAATGTTGTAGACAATTTCATCTTCTTGGGCTCCAGAATAAATGAACTTTGGGCTCCTTGGAGAGAGAGAGAGAACAATCATCCTTTAGCAAAATAGCATTGACAAAGTTAGACAATTAAAGATAAACACAATTCAGTGACAATGAAGACAGAATCATGAAAGCTGTGGTTTTCTCTGTAGTAACATGTGGCCTTGGAAGCTGAACATTGATGGAAACAGGATTTGTATGACCCCTAGAAAACTCCTGGAATTTGATTTCCCTTTTTCATTGTATCAGATGCAGGATGTTTGAGTGTCATATTTCCAGTGGCTTTGGTTTGTAGTATAGCAGTTGTAGCCAAAACAGCATGTTAAAACCTTCCTTCATGTCCAAGATGGCCATTCCTTCTAGCACATGCTTTCTTTCCTCATGGAAGGAGATTGATATCAAGCCTCCCTGCCACCAGTGTGTGTGTGGGAATGAATGACTATGGAATAGGGAATCTTCATTGCTATAGCAAAATTGTTTTGTATTATCATTGTGCTAAGTTGCAGACTGCTTCATAAAAGTTTTATACAGAGCAATTTTGTCACTTCTTTGAAAATGTAACACACACACACACACATGCTCTGAAGAACACTCAGTAACAGCAGAATCTATAGGACTTCATAAGAATTCCAAATGCATAGTAAATTGCACCCCAATTTGCAAAATATAGAACAAGGCAATATGATTCTAGCAAAAATTTAAGCTCCTGGAAATTTTTGATGAACTTCTGGAAAAGTCCTGGAATTTATTTTCTGTAAATGTGTTCCAACTCTGTGAAGAGTGAGAGAAAGAAGATTGATGTTTTTCAAATTACAGACTTAGAGATGGTTGACCATATCAAGACAATCTACTCTTTTTGGGGTAAATGATTGGCAAATGAAAACTCGCATGTTTTGGATATGTCTGCCAATGATTGATTTCAAAAACAGTAATGCTTGGAAAAGTTTGAATTCCTATAACACTGTTCTGCACCATTAAATTAATGGATGTATACTATGCTGAAGCATTTTGATCTTGCACAATGTGGTGTACTCATAAGTATTATAAAAGCATTAAGCTAAAAGGTCTGATATTGCATGCCATGATCAAGCAAACAGGATATTCAATTTTGACCCTTTTAGCTTACAGCATAGTTCATTTTGAAAAGCAACCAATCTGTTGATAAATGTTTGGAAATCTAAATTACATAACATTATTTTGATTTTTTTAATAATCCTGGAGATTTAGTAGGGTTTAATAAGAAATATCAAAATGTAGATCATATGCTTTTGTAGACCACAGAATGTGTCATGCATGACCCTTTTAGTTTTAGATCTACAGGAGTCACAATAGTTTTTTGAGGTAGGTCATGGAAGTCTTCCTCTCAAAAGGAGTCTTGTGTTTGAAATATTAAAATTTGGGAGGGAGATAGAGCATCTTGTTTAAAAACAGCAGTGGAGTATAAGAGTATAAAAGAAGCTGGAGATCAAGAAATATAAGTGCTCATTTAGTGGTTACAGTTGTCTCCATTTCTCTGACACCACAACAGCGCTAGATTATGGGCAAAAGTGGAGCACTATTTGGGTTAAACCTATATTCTGAAATTTTTTGTGCAGGTCTTCAAAACTGAAAATTTAAGCATTGAAGCTGTTGACTTGAAGTATAAATGTTGTCTTACTACTGTGAAATTACTGCTGAAATTACCAAGCAAATTCAGTGTAACTGAAGTTACTAGTTAGCTACATTTTCTTCTCTTCCTTTTCATCTGAATTAAAAGACAAGAAAGTTGATACTGAATTCTTGGGTGTAATAAGTACATCTTTTGAATAATTTCCAACAGACACAAAAAAATATTTACAGAGTAGGTTTTTAGAGGGAAAAGTTCAATGAAAAAGAGATTGCATTAATACCTCCTAGAGAAAATCTGCACATAATTTAAATTCTGCAATGTAAACAGTGTTCTTCATAGTAGGTTGAACCGGTTAGTAAAAAAAAAAAAAAAACATTAACTGGATTTCTGTACAGCCTGTAAGACATCCACAAATAGAAATAGCTAGAGTGTTTGCCACTGGCGTATGCTACAAAAAATCACAAAATTGTGCAGAAAGCATTTCTCATAACAGATATCCAGGGCAAAGGGGATTTTTAGAGCAGGTTGTAAGAAATTAAGATATGGTTCCAAGTGTGGTACAAATAAAAACTAACACTTACAGTCCTCTAGTGGCAAAACTATGTGGCACAAAAATTGCCAAATATGTGAAAAAATATTGTTTGCTATCAGTAGCAAAAATATTTTTTTAAGTCAGTCTTTTAGAAACAGAGACATCATCATTACAGAGATTTACATTATCATCCCACAGATGGAAAACTAAACATTTTGAGAAAAAAAAAATGGGGGGGGGGTCCACATAGTTGTTTTTTTGCAGAGAGTGGCATCAGACTGACAAGGAATTTTTTTCAGTTAGATTTTTAGAAGCAAAGAAATACATTTGCAGACATATTAATAACAGAAATATGCCCCTCATAGCAAAGCATTTTGTCATAAAATATTGTAAAATGCACACAAAATGCTAATTGTTGTGAGCTGAATCTGAAGCTAAAAAAAAAAAATCTGATTTTTAGAAGCACAGATTTGGGGAAAACTACAGTATGCATTTGTGTTCTCTAGCGGGGCTACCATGCATTATTACTTCAAATATAACCTGTACATAAGGTGGTCAATTGTGGTAAAAGGTGTCAGAAGGTAAAAAAAAAAATATATATATATATATATTTGAAGCTATTGTGTACAGTTAAAGTATATTTTAAATTTAATAGCATGTGCATTTTTGCCCCCTATTGGCAAAATCATGCATCAGAAAGAGGCCAAAACCTATGGACTGTCATTCTTACAGTTCAGGCTTTCGACTGCAAAATAATTTTTTCAAATTAAACTAATTGTTGCAGAGATGTGTTGTGCAAGACAGACTGATGGACATATATGTGATACTATAAGCATGTACTTTTATTTCAAAAGACTTGCTAAAAAATGTGAGTCAGTGCCACCAATTTCTAGTTCAGTGATTTCCACTGTAGCAGGTGCCTAGTTTTCCATTTGTTCCAATTCACTGCACTAATAAATTCATTTTACAGAATATGACTAACCAGTCTCTGCTCTTCACTCTTCCATTTTTCTTTTATTGCCAGGGTGAATTACACTTACATTTGTAAAAGCTTGCCACTTATTCCCTAGTCATGAACTATTATTTCTCACTTTTGTAGAAATAAATGTTGATCAGAATAATTTACATTCACTTTCAGGCTGTTTACTACAACATGCAATACTGCCTTCTTGCTCATTTGCAGACTGAAGATGCATTTAAAGTGAAGAATGTAAATGATCACATGAAAGTAGATTGATCTGTTATATTTATGTATATGTTGTATGTATATTTAAAGTATTTTTTCCCACAGTGTAGAGAATTTGTTGTAACCACATGATTTTTTTTTAATGCAAACTTTGTGTTGCAAAGTGTTCAAAATAATGTCAGCATTCTGCAAAGTACCTTGCTCAGTGAGTTTGGTTGCCTAAAGGGATGACAGCTTCCTCAAGGATGGGAGAAACCTGATTGGCGAGGCATAAGCTAGCTCTGGAAGCACAAAAAAGGCAGTTGGGAACTATCCCTGTAGTGGCTAAACACAAGGGAATGAACTCCCTGTCATTGAGAAATAACGACTGAAGCAATGATCATGGAATAAAGTAGTTGTTAAGTTACCTGATTTAGAGTTTATGGCATAGAATGACTGTTTCCTAACTTTCGTTGTCAATTTGCATGGTTGGTAGTAACCATTATAAAAATTTTGGTGGAGGTAATGGTGAAGAGAACCTATGAGTGGCCTAGGCAATGTAGGTTGCCTACACACAATATTTACATATAACTGAACATATACTCGTTCAAGATTTATCAGTTGCTGGGGAAAAGCTGGAGATAACAGATACCTACATTTGCCTTGGACAGCAGATATCAAGTGAGGATCACATTGATGAAGAAATTAATCGGGGTATAAAACTTGCCTGGGGAGCTTTTGGAAGAAACAGGGTAATTTTCAAGAGCAATATGCCATTATGTCTTAAAAGAAAAGTGTTTGATCAATGCATCCTTCCGTTGCTTACGTATGGTGCAGAGACTTGGACCTTAACTAAAAAAAGCGTACAAAGACTGCAGACAACTCAAAGAAGCGTGGAGAGGTGCATGCTTGGTGTAACCAGGAGGGATAAGAAGAGAAACTCTTGGATCAGAAAAATGGCAAGAGTGGAAGATATCATGATCAGAGTAAAATCTCTGAAATGGCAATGGGCTGGACATATTACCAGAAGGACAGACCATCAATGGACAACCGAAATTCTGGACTGGATTCCAAGGTACAGGAAAAGATGCAGAAGAAGACCCCATGAGAGATGGGTGGATGAAATTTGAAAATATGTGGGAGTAACATAGAGGAGACTGGCACAAGACTGACCATTGTGGAAGAAACTTGGGGAGACCTTCATTCAGCAGTGGATTGATAATAGTTGATGATGATGATGATGATACTCGTTCATGTATTCAAAGAGAATTTGGAGGTACAACAGCTGGAAATCTTTTTAAATTAAAAAAAAAAAAAACTTCTCACAGTCAATTAATCTGTTTCAGTTAGATCTTTTTTTAATTTTAACTGAATTTACTGTGCATGTTGGCGGGCACACACATACATTCTCAAATTAACATGAATATTTTAACATCAGGATTCTCTTTCTGTATTAAAATGTGTTCTTTTTTTACATGGTGTTTGTATTATTAAAGTTTTTCTTTTGTCTGATATTTATGCATAGAACTGAAACTATATGTAAATCCATAATTTACACTTTCATGCTATGCAACTTAACATAAATCAGCATCAATGCATATGATATTTTTGTTGTATAAACCAGTAATAATAGGTACAGATCATGCCTTAAAAATAAAAATTATGTACATTAGTTATGCAGTATATAATACCCAATTTTAAAAACATACACTATGTTATTAAGGTGTCTTTTTCAAATGAAAACTCTTTGATAGGTCTGTAATAACAAGAAGAATGTTGGAGGAATTAGAAAGGAAATGCAAATCCAAGACTCCTGTTTTCAATCAAGCAGCATCTCTCCTTACTGGTGTAAAATCTCGTGTATATAAGAGGCTTCTGGAACGACCAGGATGTGGTAAGTTTTAACTTTTCACTCTGAAATTTAAAGCACAATGCATCTTATGTATATTCAGGTCTGGTTGGCTATTTTTTTAACTTTGCAAATTTGTTTAGAATGCAGTTACTTTGATCTCTCACAGAAATCTAGTTAGTTGTTTTCTCATTACAAAAAAAAAAAAAAAAAAAAAAAAAAAACTTGAGTTCACAGTTTGGATTATCATATCTAGAACTAAGTGAAGTTCTTTTTGAATTCAGTGATTTGTCAAGTTCTTCTAATATTGGAAGCAGTGATAAATCTTGAATGAGCCTCATCAACAAGAATCTGCCCAATGATAACATAACCGAGTTATGTGCTACACCAAAACACTGAATGGCTTGTGAAGATGTTAAATACCTTATGAAAAGTACTATTTTCGAAAAATAAATACTATTCTTTTAAATCTTCTGTTTCACACGTTATAATTCATATATATGTTTTGACCGAAGAAGGCAATGTAGGATCTGTTACTTCTAGGAAGCGGTATCACACAGTTTACAAAGACAACGAAAATGCCAACTCACCATTTCTTTAGTTGAATATCCCGCTGGCTGCTGCTTGAGTTAAACACATGGGGTATATGTTATTTTATCTACTAAACTTATAAAAGCTATTGATAAAACAGAATAAAAATCTTTAAAATTGCTATAAAATCAGAAGGAAATCAAATTAAAAGGATGCAATGAATCGTTGAAACACCTGAAAGGTTGTCATTGTTCTCGCTTGAACCCCCCTCTGTCACTCCAAACCCATTTCAGCTGCATAAGTCACAGCCTTTATCAGTAGTGGGCAATGTATTTGCCTCAACTGCCAAGTCATCAATGCCCAATTGAACTTCTGCCAAGTCATGCTCCACCTCAACGTCAGAATCTTCATTACGCATGTCATGCTACGCACCATCTGCCGGCGATCGATTGTATGAAATCTTCTTTATTATCTTTTTCGTTCTTTGGCTTTTTCATTTTTTTGTGTTTCCTCTTGGTTAATCAGATATTTCCATCCATATAACAGGTGGGTTGTATGAAGTATTACTATTGCAATTGAATTTCTTCGTTTCTTTTATCATTATAGCCTTGGAAGTGAGGATTTGTTTGTGAGTATTATGCAGTGTAAGAAGTTTTATATTTCTCCAATCAGACTCAGTATTATTTTCAATGCAATACTGAATTAAAGATGTTTTAGCCTGTCTTTTATTCCAATTGTCTAAATTCCCTTTTAATCTGATATTTAAACTTCTTTTAGTACTTCCAATGTACAGTTTATTACTGTTATTATCCTTGCTTGATGGTACAGTTGGTATATTGTAAACACCAGCTTGATCCACAATTGATATTGGATCTACCTTGAGTTAACATACTTTCAGTATCTTTAACAGTTTCTGCAATTTGAAGGTTTGCACGTTGACATTCAGTTTTTAAGATTCCTGTTGTATTCAGATTATATGGTATTTATTCACAGTACCCCAATTCTTCATTTTTGTGAAGAACTGTGATACTTGAACTATATCTGAGATCTCATGAAACACATAAACTTTTGAGATGTGCCTTTATTTCATTTTGTATATATGCACACATTATTAGTAAAGGTTCATTCTTGATATCCAAAAATTCATCTACAAAAGTAACATTGTCCTGGTGTTTTTAGCATGAAATTGTCTGTTTTGGGAATATGCTTTTTGGTACGAGACTGTTTCCTGCTTGTTGATGATATCAAACAGTTTGGGTAACTTATCTTCTTCATGATGAAGAATAATACAAAGGAATAAGTTTGGCCTTGATTAATAATGGTATAAATGAGAATCTGCTTCTCCTCTTCATGTTGGAGAATACACTGGCGTGCAAAAATTAAGGACAAGACGGTTTTTCGAATGTAATGTCGTGCAGAAGTACTCCACATCGACTCAAATCATACCATAAGGTCCCCAAGATGTAAGAATATAGGACAAGTGGGCAAAACCGTCCAAACAAGGAATCCAAAGGATACAAAGGCATCTTTATTGAAAAGGTAGCTTCGAGCACAACTGGACAGAAGACAGAAACATCCATGTGACAGGCGGCTGCCAAGAAAAATCCAGTCTTTAGTAGGGGATATGATCACCCCTGACTGCATTGAAGGATTTACAACATCTGTCCATGCTGAGGACGAGGTTGTCAAGGAGGTGTTGAGGCATCGCGGCCCATTCCTCTTGTAGCGCCAATCGCAGCTGCGGAATCGTTGCAGGCGGCTGGTGACGTGCTGCCAAGTGCCTCCCGAGGAGGTCCCACATGTGTTTGATTGGATTTAGGTCCGGGGACCTTGAGGGCCAATCCATGCGTTGAATATCTTCACTCTCCAACAGCTCTGCGGCAGCCACTGTACAATGAGGTGTAGCATTGTGGTCCATGAAGAGGAACTCAGGACCCACAGCACCTCTAAACAGATGCACGTGAGGTAGGTGGAACTCGGTACAATAGCGGACACCAGTGACTGAACCTCCTGGGAAGTTGTGGAGGTCAGTATGGCTAACAAGCATGATACCGCCCCAAACGAGAACTCCACCACCTCCAAACCAGTCCCTTTCGATGATGTTGGAGGTGTGATTGCATGTTCCCTGCTCTCTTCAGATGTGTATACATCCAGAATCGCTCTTCAGACTAAATCGGCTCTCATCCGTAAAGAGAACTCGACCCCGTTGCTGATGTGTCCAGTTCTTGTGTTCCTGGCACCACAGAAACCGCCGTATCCGATGAGCAGGCGTTAATGGCACACACCATACTGGTCATCGTGCAAATAGACCACCTTTGTGCAGCCTCCTGGTCACGGTAAAACGCGATAACGGACGTCCAGTTGTCTGTCGCATGTGCCTTGCGATTTATCCCGCTGTCTGCCGTCTGTCTCTTCTCGCCTGTAGGACGATATACCGGTTGTCCGCCGCCGTGGTTTCTCGTGGACGACCACTGCTAAACTTTTGGACAGCTGTTCCTGTTGTTTGAAATGCTCTCCAAACTCATGAAACGGTGCTGTGAGCGATTCCGAACTCTTCGGCCACACTAGTCACACTTCGACCTTCTTCCAACTTCCCAATGACGCGACCTCAGGTAAAGTCATCCAGATGTTGTCTACTAGATTGCCTGTTGGCCATATCACACGGTGGCAGCAACTTGACATTGTTCAAACCTATGTACACCATGCAATAGCTTTCACCGAATTGCTGAGCGTACACCGCCCATGTGCTTTATACCCCCCGTCATGCTGTGTATATGTGCATGCCCTACCGTACCGGACCCTAGTCTATCTCCTGAGTGGTCTTTCGGTCCGTTCTGCCTGCTCGTTCCGCTGTTCTGCTAATTTCTCCTCTTCATCCTTAATTTTTGCACACCAGTGTAAATAATATGCAGGAATAAGTTTGTTTGGCCTGAATAGCAATGGTATAAATGAGAATCTGTTTGAATGTGCAAAAGTTATGTATGTTGGTAGTAGAGTATGTGTGAATGGTGTTTTATCAAAATGGTTTTCTATTAGTGCAGGAGTCAGACAAGGTTTTGTAATGTCACCATGGCTGTTTAATATATTTATTGATGCTTGCATGCATGATGCCAAAATAGACAATACTGGTTTTTATGTCATGAGACTTCAGATATGTGCAGTATGCTGTATGCTGGTGACACAGTCCTGTCAATGCAGAGCAAAAGTGAATTGCACGTTTTTCAGACACCTAAGAGTACTTACTATATACATAATATCTAAGGTATTTTACCTGATATTGTCAAAGTATTTCGCACGTTGTTTGCTCTGTGAGGCACGTGCTCCTGGCCCGAGAGATCCCTTCGTTTATGGACCTTTGGTTAGTTATAAGAAATTTTGCAGAAATAAAACAGCTAGGTTATATATTTTCAGTTCCACGTTCATTCATTCACACACCTAAGAATACTTCAGAAAAATGCAGCTGTCAGTGTTTGTGTGAATTAAAAGTGTGCTATCAGGAACAAAAGTATGCTACCTCATGCTGTTCAGCCATTTTTCAGCAATGAAATAGTTCAGTGAAAAGCCAGAGTTTGTTCCCAACAATCCATAAAGAACAGTACTTCACTGAAGAAAGAGAGAAGAAAGGGCAAAAAACTGAGATGATTAATGATATGCAATATAAAACAGGAATGGGCATTGTCAACAAATGCATTTAGCATTTATTTCCCACATTGCAACTGTGGAAAATGGTGTAAGAATATATTATTTCACTACTTGGATGCTGCTGTTTGTAATTTGTTTCTGAAAGGTTGAGAAAAATAGGAGGGAAATGCAGAAAGTGCAAGTTAGATGTAATTGAACAAGAGATAACAACTCTAAAAGTGTCCAAGTGCAAGAACAAAGGCCACATTTTGGTTAGATTTTCACTGCAAAAATTTGGTGTACATACTGGGCTCACTTCTCTGGGGTCATTCCACCTAACTGTGAAAACAGAATCCTTAGATGCTGCAGTATTCAAAGGGGGGGGCAGAGGTGGTAAGAGATAGAAACACATTTTGAGAGTGAGAGATATCTTGCTGTATTGCTTGTTAAAATGATTGAATTTGATTATGCCAGCATATATCAAGTACAATAAATTGGCAACCAAAGTTTTTCACTAACAGAGCTTTTTTTTTTTTTAAAGTCTATTAGGATGCTATGCATTTTTTTCCAACAAAAAGCTAATGGCCTTGTTGTTTTCGTTGCTGCTGTTAATGATTAATTGCACAAATGAGTTGAATGTTTGAATTGCATGATTTGTGTGTGTTGATGGAGCATGCAAATTGTTTTTGCTTATTATGTAACAATTACAACGTGATCCACTGATATATTGGGTTGTCGGAAAAGTCATGACGTATTTTGGCACCCTATGGTGGTTGGGCGGTTTTGAAAGTACTAGAGGCATGCGCAGCTCTGTTTATCGCTATGGCATTTGACAGGTGCCAGTTCTAGCTGCAGTCTAAAAGGAATAGTGAGCGGTTTGGTTGATTTGCGGAGATTTGACATCAAGTTGAAGATGAAAGACCAAACTGTGCATTTTTGCCATATTTTACTGTTTTACTTCCGTAAAGGGAAGAACGCGCGTCAAGCTTGTGAAAAGTTGCGTAAAGTGTGCAGTGATAATGCTTTACAAGAATGTCAGTGCCAGCGGTGGTTTGCAAAATTTTGTGCTGTTGATTTTGACCTCAACAATTCTCCTCGGTCGGGAGGCCCACCGAGGTTGATGACTACCAAATCAAGACATTGATCGAGTCAAACCCACGTTACATGACAAGAGAGATTGCAGACACATTGCACATCCATCATTCAATCATTCACGACCATCTGAAGAAGCTGGGATACGTAAGCAAGCTTGATGTGTGGGTTCCTCATGAACCCAAAGAAGCTCAATTGATGGCGCGTACAAACATCTGCGATATGCTCATTAAACGTGAGGAAAACGATCCTTTTCTGAAGCGACTGATAACTGGTGATGAAAAGTGGATTGTGTACAACAATGTGCTGCGCAAACGGTCTTGGTCCCAACATGCTGCTTCGCCTCAAACGACATCCAAAGCAGACATTCATCAGCGGAAGGTTCTGGTCTCAGTGTGGTGGGATTTTAAAGGTGTCGTATTTTTCGAGCTCCTACCACGGAACCAAGCAATCAATTCGAATGTGTACTGTCAGCAATTGGACAGTTGAACAAATCCATCATCCAGAAACGTCCAGAGCTCGTTCATCGTAAAGGTGTTGTGTTCCATCACGACAACGCGAGACCACACACAAGTTTGACCACCCGCCAAAAATTATTGGAGCTTAAGTGGGATGTGTTGCCACACCCAGCATGACCTTGTGTCGTCAGACTTCCACTTGTTTCGCTCTCTTCAACAGTCTTTACGTGGTATAACGTTCAATTCAGATGAGGCTGTAAATCAGCACCTTGTATGAACGAGACATTCTGCAGCTCACTGAAAGATGGCAAAAGGTTATCGAACAAAACGGGCATTATATCATTGATTGATCTTTGTTCTTTTTATCAATAAATGACCTTTGCAAAACATGGCTAAAATACGTCATGACTTTTTCTACAACCCAATACAAGTTCTAGTCAAAAGTTAATCAACAAATTAGTTTCCTACAAAATTTGTATGTTACACTGAGGTGTAGTATAAATTCTTTCATCTGTTTTTTTTTTTTTTTTTTTTTTTTTTTTTGTTTTTTATGCCTTTGTAAATTTATCCATCCTGCATATTAATCAAGCTTTGGTACAAGTCATTGTGCACAAATAATTATCTGTAGTAATTTGATGGAGCAGTACAACTCAGTGCACTGATGCACATTGAGGTTCTTTTTTTTTTTTCCAGACATAAAAATTGAATGAGTGTCAAACTGAGCAACAACTTGCTTTATTTAGCTCAGAAAATTTTAATCAGACTGATATTACAAAGGTGCAGAACAGAAATCTATCGTATTTATTTTACATCAGAGCTATCAGTTTTTAGCTGTGAACCATCAGCTCTTGAATTCCATCTTGAAAGTGATTCATTAAACATGAACAGCAAGCCTTGATAGTTACCAAGAGACCAGATTTGTGGGAGAATTGTTCTTAAAATGCTTAGATGCACAGGGAATAGATTCTTGTTTGTTTAGTTAGATTTTTTTCTTTCCGTTGTTTTTCTTAATACACAGGGAATAAATTATTTTTTCTAGCATTTGAATAATATCCTGTCTGTCTGTCTGTCTGTCTGTCATTCATTCATTCATTCATTCATCCTATATCATAAAATACAAGTGGAAACCACACAAAAAAAAGTCAGAATACATTTTTTATTTTACATACAAGTTGGGGAAATCCATTGTTCCTATTCCAAAATCCTGTGTGCAGAATGGCCTTTTTTGCCCCTCCCCATGAAAAGACCATGAAAAGAAAGGCAAAAGTGTTATTTCTTTCCTTGGGGGGGGGGGGGTCATGCAATTTTTTTGGGCAGTATTCACCTACAAAAGTATGAACATTTGTTTATTGTTCCATTGAGCATACTGAGGACCCATAGAACTTGATGTGTTACACACAGTCTCAGGACCCCGCACGGGGGGATAACTGGTTTTCCAGTTATTTGGGGAGCGCGCCCCCACGGCCCGAGCTGACCTTGTGACTGGTCAACATCTTATGTCATGCCACCGCTTGTTTTTATTTTGGTGTTTGCAGGGACGGCTGTTCATCCAGCTGTTGGGGAGTCGCGGCCCCACGATCCCGGAGCTGGTCTTGTGTGTCTCGCTTTTTCGTTTTCCTTATTTTCTCCACTGGCTAGTTGCCCGTGTTGTATACTTTACCTAATCGCTACCACGTTATGCACTAACACCCCGGTCTTGTGGTTTGTTACCCTCCACCACTAACTGTATTATATTAACCGCTCAGTTCGTAGGTTGCTGAGATTCCGTTTAGGTTCCCTTCCAGGATTTGTCTTCTTTGGATTTCTTTTTTTCCTTTTAGCTGGTTTGGGTGCTAGACCTACCTGCATGTTTGCCGCGTGCGAGAGACCCGTGAGGGCGGAAATGGGATGTCTGGCGGCTGAGGTCGCAGGAGACCGGATAAGTGCCTCCTGTGTACCAACACTCCTCTTCGACCCCGGCTTCGCTGTAAACGGGAGGCTAGAGACTAACCCACCTCTAGTCAGAAGTCTTGTACCAA
Organism: Macrothele yani; assembly: GCA_039090855.1. Taxonomy (NCBI): domain Eukaryota; kingdom Metazoa; phylum Arthropoda; class Arachnida; order Araneae; family Macrothelidae; genus Macrothele; species Macrothele yani. Next base: position 123,569,365 of record CM077003.1, on the reverse strand, counting down.
GTTGTGTACAGGGCTTTAGCGGCTTTTTGTCGTATAGCACGGCAGGGTAAGCCCGGGGGCTGTGGGATCATGCCAAAGGCGTTGGCATGGTACCCGGAGGCCGAAGTGTCCGCCGAGTGCGTGTGATCACAGCCAACGGACTATATCTGCAACGTATAAGCTCCAGAACTGTGTCCAGCGTCATTTTCTTGGCTTGCAGACCTCCAGTTCTCCCTTGTAGGGCTCGGTGGTGGGTGGAGTAGTCTGCAGACGAATCTTCCTCCTTTTTTCTATGGGTAAAAACAAGAACAAAAACTCCAAATTTAAGTCACCTGCAGAAAATGATAGTTGACAACGACTCTATTTTGTCTTCTCAACCTACCAAGTCTCATACCCTTAAACGGTCTTTAGACCTTGACCTGGACCAAGAATGTGGAACTTCTTCTTCGGCGGCTGTACCAGTCGCTCCGAAGCGTCGTCTCCCCTCAATTGCTGTGACTACGCATGCTACCCACTTGCTTGTTGCATCCATCGATCCGCATGAGAGACTGTCCACCAGATCTCCCTTTTTCATTTCTAAAGCTCTGGACGCTGCGGTTGGCCCCTTGAAGTCTGTGAGGAAGCTTCGCTCTGGGGACCTGCTTGTCCAAACTTGCAGTGTTTCTCAGAGTAACACTTTTCTGAACCTCACTAGTCTTCAAGGCATTCCTGTAAAAGTGACACCTCACCCGTTTCTTAACACCTCTCGGGGTGTTATTTCGGAGTTTGATCTCTTGCCATGCAGTGAAGACGAATTCGTGACTGAACTTGCTGATCAAGGTGTTATTGCTGCACGTCGTATGATGTTCCGGCGTGATGGTTCCATGATTAAGTCAAAAAATGTCATCTTGACTTTTGACTCCCCGAAAGTTCCGACAGAAATCAAAGCAGGCTACTTGGTCTGTGCAGTTCGCCCGTACATTCCCAGTCCTCTGCGCTGTTTCAGGTGCCAGAGGTACGGGCATTCACAACGATTCTGTAAGAGTTCCGCTCGTTGCGCTAATTGTGGCTCCGGTGAACATGACGGGGAAGGTTGCACTTCTGCGGCCTGCTGTGTTAACTGCGGTGAGGCCCATGCAGCTTACTCCCGCAACTGTATGAAATGGAAGGACGAGATGGCGATCCAGCGCCTCAAGACCCTGGAAGGCCTCTCGTACCCTGCTGCCAAAGCCAAGTTGGGTATTCCCAACACCCGACAGCGTAGTTTTGCCGCAGTTGTTAAGTCTCTGCCACAACCCGTGCAGCCCTTTGTTCCGCGCCCTGTAGCTCTCGCCGCACTTGCCAAGCGATCTACAGTTGAACAGGCGACACAGGTGGATTTCACCGAGCTCCAGCTTATTCGACCAGCTGAGTCTGCGCCTTCTCTTTTGAAGACGACCGACTCTTCCGGTTCCCGGCAGACAGCCTGCACGTGCGGAAGACCCGGCCCTCAATCCGCGAAGGTGTGCAGTGTCCATCCAACTGTCGCGGTCCGTCTGACCAACATTGCACCTGTCTCGGACTCCAGCGAGGTCCCCACCCTCAACCAACAATGTGGAGGAACATGGGGGGAGGAGAGTGACAGTTCGGACCCAGCCTCAGCCGACATTGCAGAGGAACATGGGGGGAGGGGAGAGTGACGGTTCGTCCCCGCCCTCGGCCTCGGCCAGCATTGCAGAGGAGTGTGGGGGGGAGGGAGAGTGACGGTTCGTCCCCCTCCTGGTGACTCATCCTTTGTGTTGTTGTGTATATAAAAAAAAAAAAAAATCGTAATAATAATATTAATTATAGTAGTGAATTGATCATTTTTTTATACACCTGGTTGCCTAACTTTTCTTCACAGCTTTCATCGTTCTCTTTTCCGGCTTTTGCCCAGCTTGTCTGCTCTTGGTCATTTTCCACGCTTTTCAAAACCTGTAACTGATAGTTCTTTGTCTGGCGCTCTTTGGCCAAACCTGGCCCTTGCGCCAATAAAATCCACCAACCAACCAACCAACAGTCTCAGGATGAGAATACCTTTCACCTATTTATCTTTCTAATTTTTCTTTATGAAATAATTTTTAATATTCAAAAACTAGTATCAGCATTCCACTACAGCATTTCAGAAATGTAGGAAAATATAGTAACATAAAATTAGTTCAACTTTTGTTATTTGTTATATCATTTCCATGTTAATGGCAGTTCAATTATGTTAATGTCTTCTCACCGTCATTCCTTGCACTGAGAAACATTCAGTTCATTTCAGTTTTTGGCTGCCCCCAGTGGCACAGTAATCTAAGCACTGGCTTCTGATCATTCGTCCAAGATTGTCTGGGTTCGAATTCTGGTGAAGCATGGATGTTTTGTTGTCTTACAGCAGTAAGAGAGATGTTGTCACCTTTTAAAGTCACCGTAACTTCTGTGGAACTGTCTCTGTGACACGAAAATCACTGTTGAGCCTACCTCTACTCCTGTCTAATTAATAATGCCCATCAGTGCTGAGTTTGGGCTCAGTTTTAACAGATTGCGCCCGAATTGTATATTGTAAGAGATCCAAAAACTATAACTAACCTGTTTAGGCATTAACATTTTAATTACCATGATCCTAGAACGTTTTGTTGCTCAGAATACCATAACACCCGAAAATGTGTACTGCTCATTTCCAAATTTCATTCTCGTCCCTTCTGCAATAACAAAAGAAGGATTAGTGCCGAGTCACTACTTGAAACTTTTGATATCTGGGCATGGCATACACTGACTTTGGATATTTCCCTGGGGCAATCAGTGTGTTTTTATACTGAGAGCCTTAGGCAGATAAGAGAGAGTGGTAACAGCTGGAAAATCTTGTTGACTTTACCCTTTTCTTGTTCTTTCTTGTAAAATATATGCTCTCAATCTGTTTATTTGGACTGAGCAAATGAAATAATTTTTACAAAAATTTTTCCTCCATAAACTCCCATTTGGGGACAGTTCAAACTATGACAGACAAACAAAAAGTGTGTGTCAGCAAAGCAAGAGTTCAACTGAGTGATGTCAGAAGGCTGAGTGATATAGTCTGGGGACAAATGTACACTTCTTTGTTTAGCAACAACAATCACGACTGAGGGTGATTTCTGCTAATCCTCAGACCCCATGCAAATTCAAAGAATATGGGGTGTAGGAAATTCTATTTATATCATCTAGATGACTCTGGTGCTTGTGGTTGTCTGTGTGTAAAATTATGTTGGGTACTGTGGTAGCAAAAGGATTAATAATAAAAATTCTCCTTTGCCAGGCTTTTATTCTCTTTCCCCTGCAATTAACCTATGTCATTTAAAGCTTAATTCGTGTATTAGTCAATATAAACAACACTTGCCGTTTTTACACGATATTATAATTATAATATCGTGTAAAAACGGCAAGTGTTGTTTATATAACCTATGTCATTTTCAACTGTAGAATAGGAAGGGATTGTTTCTGTAGTAAACTGCACAATTTTTTTTTTACCATTAGTTTCTTCCTAAAATGCTTCTGGTGGCCAGGAAAGATTGGGTTGTTCTGCAATCTAAATGCATTGCTCAATAGAATGATCAGGAAGCTGCCACATGGAAATAGGGGGCAACATTTTGCTGGTGTGATATCTTATCTAGTATATATGGCTCTTGAAGCTTTTCCTTCTCTGCAGAAATCCCCTAATGCAGGGTCTATGGCATTTGCTACCCAAGCCCAGAATAAATAGCCCTCCTGAGTCCCTGCTCTCCACACAGATGCCGAAGAATTCTCTTTACCAACTAGAAAGTGCAAAAAAAGTGTTTTATAGGAAATCATACAAAACTGCATTTTGAAAAAAGAAAATTCTCTCTCTCTGAGTCCAAACCGCAGTAAATATTATGCAGCTTGGGCCTGTCCGAGCCTTGCTCTTCTTCGGGCTCAGCCTGTTCCCATCAAAATGTCTTGTTGCATATCATACCTAAAAATTGGTTTAAAACACTCTGAAACAAGAATGGTGAACGTATGGTACACAGGCCCAATATGGCACACACAAAAAAGTCTGTTTGCATTTGGCATTCTGTGCCACCTCTTCATCCTTTAAACCACATACATAATAAACAAATAAATTTATAATGATGGTCATTACTGCCAAATAAAGCAGCTGTTGCTAAGGGATGTTTTCCAGTTTTTAATGTCAAGGATAGCTTAAAGAATTTCAGTAAGGGCTGAGGAAAGAAATTTGTTTCAACTTAATGTGTCTTCAGGGGAAAGTGCCTCAGATGTGAGCTTCTGGGCAGACAAGAAAATGATGACAGGTTACTGGGTTGATCTATGGAGTGGGAAAGGATTTTTCCTGGCCGTAAGTCGAAGGGACATTGGTGGACAAGCAAAGAGCAAAGGGTTCAACAACTACAGTAGTGCACCCATTCACCTCACTCTCCGAACCAAGATGAAGGGGGACCTGCTATTTTACCCTGTTCCATTGGAGTGCCAAGGAGGGTGATGAGAAGTATTCACTAGAGACTTCTCATGCTGGCCTGGCACAAGTGAAGTGGTTCTGAGAACATGTGATGTCATATGACATGTTTTGAAATCTTTCAGACTCGGTGTACACATCAGTATTTGAGTAATAATAGAAGTAAACAGTTTTTTTATTGTCTTTATATTTTTCTTCTGGTTTTATGAGTGAATAGTAGATAAATGATAATCAGCTGCTCAAAATCCCATGGACATGTCAGAGAATTGTTTAGATTATCCCCAATTTGGGCACACGCTCTTAAAAAGGTTTGCCAACCCCTGAACCAACTTTGCAACATGGAAGATCAGACTAAAGTAAATTCATATGATGCAGCCCCAGTGGCTGAGTGGTCTAAGCAATGTCTTCTGACCATTCATCCATGATGGGTCCTGGTTCAAATCCCAGTTAGGCATGGATGTTGTGTTTGTCTTATGGCACTGGCTCTCTCCCTTCCCTGGAACCAGTGGCCCTGAATTAGGGACAAGCAACTGCTTATAGCCCACTGAGTTGCTCATGGTGGTCGTTAAACCCCCAGTCAAAAAAGAAGAAAAAAAGAATCCATGTAACACGATCAGGCATAATTACTATATTAACGTTGAACATTTACTGTTCATCACGTTCATGGTATAAACGCGCAGCCCTCCAACATGACTTCCGACATATATGCACCATAAAAGTTGTTCACATCGACACAATAAACAGTACCCTCCAAATTACATATATACAAAGAGAGTGCCCTACCTACGATGTCTATGAATATGTCCAAAAATCATCCACAGCAAATGTCCCATGTAGGCCTAGTAAAATATTCTGCTGCCTTTCAACATTCAGGAACGCTGGTGGTGAAAACTTTTCTGTGAATGTGATAATGGTCCTCCCACTGGACAAAGTCAAAATTAAAACAAAAGACAACATAAACGACCATGAGATAAAAGACTTAACAATATTAAAAAGAATCAAAGAGTGAAATGAAGTAAAAGTAAATGGAAGGTCATAGTTGTCAAACCACATCACACCAGACCAGTTTCAGCATGTTTTATGCTATCTTCAGTGGTACTCTCAACAGTGCTTCTTCATCTTATAAACATGCACACATCAATGCTGAGCTCGTCAGACAGAGGCCACACCCTTGTTTATCTGAATGCAAAGTATCCTGGAATCATTAGAACACAACACCCATGGTGCCATCTATGGTGAGAACAAGGACTTATTTTCTCCTGGGTCATCAATTCTGTCCTTTCCTTCTTTTACTATAATAATGTTTCTTCATTTCTCTTCGATTTTGATGAAATACTTCCAGGCATGCGGTAATTCAATTGGTACATTACCATTACAATTCCTATTTTTTGTTTTCTCGATTACAACAGCTTCTGAAATAAACTGTTGGTAATATTTTTTATGTGATGTTATTAATTTGACGTTTGACCAGTGCGGTGAAAACTTATTTTCGGAACAATATTGCATCAGCAAAGTCTTTGCTGATGTACCAGTTGAATTACTGTATGCCTAGAAGTATTTGATCAAAGTCGAAGAGAAAATGAAGAAACAATATTATAGTAAAAGAAGGAAAGTACAGAATGATGGAATTGATGACCCAGGAGAAAATAAGTCCGTCCTTGATCTCAACATAGATGGCGCCATGGGTGTTGTGTTCTAATGTTTCCAGGATAGTTTGCATTCAGGTAACCAACGGTGTGGCCTCTTGTGTCTGATGAGTTCGGCATTGATGTGTGCACGTTTATACGATGAAAAAGTAGTGTTGGGAGTACCACTGAAGATAACATGAAACATGCTGAAACCGGTCAGGTGAGATGTGATTTGAAGACTGACCTTCCATCTACTTTTACTTCATTTCAAGCTTTATTCCTTTTAATGTTGTTAAGTCTTTTATCTTATGGTCGTTTATGGTGTCTTTTGTTTTAATTTTGACTTCGTCCAGTGGGAGGACCGTATTCACATTCACGGAATACAAGTTTTCACCACCAGCATTCCTGAATGTTGAAAGGCAGCAGAATATTTGACTTGGCTTACATGGGACATTTGTCGTGGATGATTTTTGGACATATTCATAGGCATCGTAGGTAGGGCACTCTCTTTGTATATATGTAATTCGGAGTGTGCTGTTTATTGTGTCGATGTGAATAACTTTTATGGTGCATTATGTGTGTGTCGATATGAATAACTTTTATGACACATTATATGTCAGAGGTCACGTCGGAGGGCTACATACCATGAACAACGTGACGAACAGTAAATGTTTAACGTTTATACGTTAATATAATAATACTTTGAGCCACGTAAAGAATGTGCTTGATTCAGCATATGTCTTTGTGCTGGTTTGAGTAGATAAGGTAAAATGATCAGGCATGATTAAGATGGTAGCACTGAAATGATTACTCAGTGTTTAGCATATAAACATTATTTAATATTTGTGATGTTATTAATATTTGGCAAATAAATTTTATAAACAATATTTGCTTAATAAACACTAATATACAAAAATGCATAGAGACCTTGAATAAATACTGAAACACTGGTATTTTTGCTTTGGTCTAGTATCACAATCATTAATTCCAACAACAGAGTAATTACTCTTTTTTTACATACTCATTATATTACTGTCACTTACATGTTCTATTTTTTTCCCTTTCACTTTTTGGTAAAGTTGCTTTTGTTGTGGATATTAACAGATATCTTTCTCATTCCAGATACTTTAGAAGAGAAAATAGCTCATTATAACAAGAAGCATAAAGTGAATATTGAGTCTAGTGACTGTGAAAGAAAGTCAAATGAAATTGTAGAAAATGAGAATGTAAATAATTTGTAAAATAAATTTTTTATGTGTAAATACAGATCTTCTGACTGGAAATATTTGGTCAATAATACTACATTTTGCAGTCTAGTTAGTGAATACCAAGTATTAGTATTTTTCACATCCTGATTTTTCACTTTTGACTAAAAACATACTGTTTTTAAATGCTGAAGATACTGTTAACTGCAGTTCCCGAGTAGTGAAGGCAGAAGTGATCTTTAAACAGAAAAGTGTGTTGTCTCAGTGTTTATTGTGCACTTATTTAACTCATTAACAATTATAAAAGGCAACTTACCCAAATAGGGCTTCGTTCCTTTATTTTCATTTCCTACCCTTACTTTCTGAAGCCTGTGTGTTATATCTTCTGGGCTTGGGGGTCTTGTTCATCTTCCCATGTGCCAGTGTATGCATGTCTGTACCGGTCAGTGATATTGGCACTGCATTTGATGGTCTACTGTTCGCATTGATATCCTTATTGTCATGCTCTTGAGAGAGCGTTTATTTGAGAACACTTTCTTAAAAATAACTTCATAAAAAGGAAACTAAAAACAGACACTTATATTCTACAAAACCATAAAAAATGCTCTTACACTCATGACAACTACTCTCATACCCTGTGATCTCTTACATACCTATTAACGCTAAAAAACATTTAACTACACAATTCCAAAACTCCGAAAGAAAACGTATTCTCATTACCAGTGCAAAACGCATAAATTGTCTAAATTTTCTGTTCTACAATAAATACTTCTTTTTACATATGTATATACAATACAACTTGCTCTCAATTTCACAATATCACTGGTACCAGTGCTCCTCTGCTCAACATCCTCATGCCAAAAATACAATGCATGCAAACTCTTTCAAAAAAACACACTCTTCCCCACCCAAGATTCCTGCCACACTCGGCTCCTAGCGCTTTCATCCATACCTTGTTTGTCATCAAGAAGCTCCTGTGACCCTGTCTCCTCTGCTTCCACAGAACAAGTGAGTGATCTCGTCGTCACATCATCCTGTCTCAATGCCTCTGCAATTTCCCTGCAGTGGTGCCCTCTGTTGATCGATGCTGTCTTTTTCTCTCTTTTTTACTTTTCAGTTTGCTGTTCTATTTTTATTAATTCTTTCCAGTGATCGGCTAGGCTATTGGGATAATTAATATTACATATCTTATGTCAATTTTTTCAATTAATACAGATTCAGCTATGCGGAGATGTTTCTCTGTCCTACAACTCTTGAAAATATTTTTTTCCTCGAATTTAGGAATTGCTGGTTTTTTATGCAGTATTGTATCAGGGCTGTTTTAGCTTTTTTTTTTTTTGCCAGTTTTTTACATGTTGCTTTAGACGATGTTTTAATTTATTTTTAGTACTTCCAATATAAGATATAGGGGGGTAATGGGAATTTCATACACTCCTGCATTTTCCAACTGACTGATAGAGAAACATCTCCACATAGCTGAATCTGTAGAATAGAAAATTTAAACAGTTTATGCATTTTGCATTGGTAGTGAGAATATGTTTTCTTTCAGAGTTTTGAAATTGTGTAGTTAAATGTTTTTTTTAGGGTTAATAAGTATGTAAGAGATCAGAGGGTATGAGAGTAGTTGTCATGATTTTAAGATCATTTTTTAGGGTTTCGAAGAATATAAAATAGTGCCCGTTTTTAGTTTTCTTTTTTATGAAGTTATTTTTAAGAATGTGTTCATGAATAAATGTTCTCTCAAGGGCACGACAATAAGGATATCAATGTGAACAGTAGACCGGAAAGTACAGTGTCAATATCATTGACCAGTACAGACATGCATACACTGGCACATGGGAAGATGAACAAGACCCCCAGCCCGCAAGATGTAACATGTGCTTCAGAAAGTATGTGTAGGAAATGTCATTAAAGGAAGGAAGCCCTATAGGGGTAAGTTGCCTTTTATAATTGTTAATGTACAATTTTACTCGTGAATTAAATGATAGCATTGAAGTCCATTGGGCTGTGATAATTTACTTATTTAACTCTTTCACGTAAATAAAAATTCACTTATCACTATATATTCATTTTTTTCTGCAATAGAGGTTGCAACTTAAGTATAAATTCTGACCTGTTATATTTAGTAGATGTTACATTAACACTTAACTATACAGTCATAGCTAGAATTCTGTATAATTTATTTATTATATTCTTTGGTGTGTGCTATTTTTCTGAACATTTTATATGTAGAGGCATAGAGACCTGGTTTTCAGAAGCATGTTTTGTAGTAAAATGTCCATTTCCTCATTCTTCTTTGTGCCTTCATATTCATACCATTATTCATCAAACTCTTAACTCCCTTTGGTCACTATTTTTGAAATAATTATCCTTAGAAAAAAAAAAAACACAATTCCATACCACCGGAACCCATGCACTACAATCTTTTTGAGCTACAGTCAATTGTAGTTATAAAATCAGAAATAGTATCTACAACGTTTCTATATAGGCCTATCCTGAACAGATGGCAGCACGTACTATGAATGACAAAAGCTGATCACACTGACCCCATTGAATGAGCTAGAGAAGAGGAAGTACAATGGCTTCTGGTCATTCGTTCGAGTTGAGTTCGGGCTCGAATCCCGGGTTAGTTATTGATGGTGTGTGTGTAATGTAACTGGATTTCTCCTGTTCCCAGAACCAGCTGCCCCATATTGGGAATGGCTTATAGCACACTGAGGTGCTCATGTTCAGTGTTAAACCCTCAACAATGAAAGGAAAATAATTCTTGTTTTGAGCATGGTTTAATGCTACATTCAATAATGAGTGAAATTTTAAATTCTTATTTATTGATCACTTATGAAATAATTCAACTTGCACTTTTTACAATACAGAGTTTGGATAGTGAACTGCTTCATGTATTACTTTTGAATTGGACTTGCACTTTTGGTATGGTAAACTAAAGTGAATTTTGTCATCATCAGATCATCAGTATTTGAAGCAGTAAAATATGACCCATCATTGTTTTGAAAAAAAGAAAGTATTGGAAGTTTGTAAATCAAACTCATCTTTGTTATGTGGCTTCCTAGATTATTATATTCAAACTAGTTAACTTTGGGGGAGGGGGGGGATTTATCTAGGTAAATTCTTAAAATTTCTGCAAATTTGCAGAGAGAACTCTTCGATCAATCTCTTCGGTTAGGGTTAACCTTGACGGTTACAATAAAAAAATAATGCATGCGTTGCGTACAACGACCACACGCTATTGGTTACTCATTCCGGAAACATCGATGATATCGATGGAAATTTTGTTGTAGCGGTGAAGACTTCGACATTTTTCTAAAAAGCCGAAGAACCCGCATCTTTTTTAATTGGAGGTTTAACGACCACCGTGAGCAACTTAATGGGCTATAAGCAGTCGCCCGTCCCTAATTTAGGGTCACTGGTTCCAGGAAAAGGAGAGAGCCACTCCCGTAAGAAAAACACAACATCCATGCCTCACTGGGATTCGAACCCGGACATATTTAAGCAAACCTTACACTGATATGGGACTGGGGAAATCTCAGCCAATCGGAGGGCAGTATTCAGCTTCAGTGACGTCATATATGGGTGGGGCTTATCTTCATGTGTCACATAGGATTACTTCTGAGATGCGATCTGAGCGGCTTTGGTTTATGGGATTTCATGTCATTTTCACGTCCGCTGCATTTCGGATTAAAAAGTAAAATAAATTTACATACATAAAGACATACACAAACAAATAAATAAATATATAAAGATAAGTGGAAAGGTTTTTTTTTTTTTAATTCTCTGTTATTTCATATCTTAGGTAACGATGTGCAATGTAGAATGGGTAAATGTGTAGATTAGCGTCCTAAATTATTTCGTCGGAAAAATATTAGTACCTGGGAAAAGTGCGATGTACAGATTTTAGATTATGGAAATTAATGGCAAATGGTGCAGAAATTTCATATTTCAAATGTCTTTTAAAGATTTTTATCGTGATATTTAATTACCTGTAAGTTCGATGCTGTGAAGAGACGCATCGGTGCCGCGCGACGATGTCGAACTTTGCTCCATTGAAAGGAAGATTCGCTGTGGCGTGTAATTCACGCACGTATGATTACAAGTACATCCGCGCACGTTCTTGCTGCGTTAAGCCCCCCTCATCCCCAAACCTGACGGCCAACTGAACTTCGAGTGACCAATATTTGCTAAAATATTTGATATAATGGTGGAGACCTCAATGTTTTTGTAAAAGAAAAAGATTTCACATCTTTCTTTTTTATGTGAAAACTTTCTTTTCAACAAAACATTGGTGGAGACCTCAATGTTTTGTTAAAAAAATATTTCACATCTTTTTTTTTTTTTTTTTATTGGGGGTTTAACGTGTACTGTGGCAGTTAATTTAGAGCCAGGCGCGAACTAAGCCACCGGGAAAATTTTTTCGGTGGGCTAGTAGGCCTTTTGTATAGCGTCTACAAAAGGCCTACCAGCCCACCGAAAATTATTGGCTATAAGTACTATTGTGTGTGAGTACTATGAGGATGTAGCAGACACGTGACTCTCAGCATGGCAACGAGCCTTAGTAACGTAACTGAAGGACAACCAGCCTCGTTGAAATGATGGCTTCTTACTTTGAAACTTTAACTTCAGAGTACAAAATGCGGTATTTGGAAAAAAATGAAGAGATTGAAGGAAAAGATCCTTATGTGCTTAACGCAAGTATCTTCGAAGGTGATGCGAAAAGTTTTCCGAAAGTGCAAATAGTAAATATTTTCCATTACTTCGTTTTTGGTCGAAGCGCCTTAACTGCAGAACAGTTCGAGGCATATAAAAGTTTCGAAGCGTATAACAATTTCTCGTCGTCGGTATTCTTTTACAGGATAATTTAGAACGATCACAAATTCGTGAGTAATCAGTAATTTATGGAGAAAATAGGTACGCTGCCTTAATAAGTAAGGTTCTCTTCCTTCCCAGGTGCGAAGATCTGAGTAAAAAAAGATAGGTTTTCTTCCTTTCCAGGAATCGCTGATTTTGGATAAAACTCACCCCTTGAAAGGTTCTATGCCTTTTTGAGAGTTTAACTCTTCAACAAAAAGTGTCTTTCTAAGCTCTGGGAAGCGATTTCCAAGCCTTAGAAAAATGAGCAATTTTTTTTACGTAAAATTGTGGTGAAAAAATAAAATAATTGTGCTGGGATTTGTGCCCTATAATCTATTTATCCGCAAATAAATTTAGCAGCATAACACCGACCTATAAACAGACCTAGACACCAAAAAGGATTTTATTTGGACAATAATTTTAGCTATTATTTGCATTTTTCTGCAAAATTGTGCTTTAGCTCCAGGTAAAAATCCAGGTGTACTAAAAAAATCAACGGTGGTTTTTTTTGGGGGGGGGGTATCACATAGAACAAAGTAGTAAACTAAAAACGCCCAACACCGACAGCCAAATAACCTTAAAAGTGAAAAGCCGAAAACTTGCAAAAAAAAAGTGAGTCGGGTTAACGGTGTGATCGAGATCTAAAAAATACAAAACAGCCAGAGATTTGAATGACTAAAAGTCAGGTTTGCTAACAAATTAAGTTTTAGCCCTATAAAAAGTTTCAACACCCCTAGATCAACCAGGAACCTTCTGAAAAAAAGTCCCAGGAGAAAAAACAAAACTAAACAGGTGCATAGAAGTTCCGATTGGGGACGAAGCATGTATTTAAGACATATTTTGACAAAGAGACAAACTCTAAAAGATGTTCTATAAGAAAATAGTCAGTAGTAATAAAACCTACGCAAAGAAACAGCTAACACCTTTTAAATTCAACTTGAAAACTTTGAATCAACGAATGAAACGCTTGGCCCAATAAGTGCAAGCACTGCACTCCAACAGCCTTTGAACAAGTAAAAGATGGATTCTCTGCTTTACCAGAAATAATTGATTTCTAGATAAAACTAACATTTAAGAGGTTCTCTGCCTTTGAAGAGCATAGGCAGAAAACCTCTTAAATGTAGAGTCTAACTCCTCAAAAAAAAAAAAAAAAATGTTTTCTAAGCTCTGGAAAGCAATCTCCCTTCGTTTGGCATATAAGAGAATTTTTCGGTACTGCTTTTAGAGACAGCAGCTAGTAGCCTGAAAAAGACTTACGGTCTCTATTTCCTCTCTTACCGCAATTCATAATGGTACCGCCCTCCTTGGTTGGTACAGCCAGCTATGCTTGTCCTTCAGGAACTTGCAGGGGCTGTTGCCACTTCACTGAAACTTCTCGATGACGTCGAGGCATAAACCTGTCCCTAATTTAGGGCCACTGGTTCTAGGGAACGGAGAGATCGAGCGCCATAAGACACACGCAACATCCATGCCTCAACGGGATTTGAACCCAAACCCATCTCGGACGAATGGTCAGAGCTATCGCTTAGACCACTGCGCACTTTTGCAGTTTCGAATATTAGTCCTGGTTATGACACCCAAGATGAGACGATGAGAGTGAGACCATGAGTGCACGGAGGTAGGAATAAGAGGAGGCGCTGCCGCCAACTCTTCCCCTGCTAGCAAAGTGAAGCCGGGTTTGTATGCTTCCGCGGTGAAAGTAGCACCGCCAGCTTTGGCGTGGTTACCCTCAAGATGCGAAAGCAGACGATTTCCTGTAGGAAAGCATTAGTGTGACTGTGTTCATTTTCTTAAGATTTTACATTGCCTTAAATTATAAGTGAAATGGAAAAGCAGTGGGATAGGTTTAAGAAACTCTTAGGTTTACATGAAAGGAATTTCAGTACAGAAACTTAGATTTTCATGGAGGAAATGAGATCTAAAAAAGTGTCTTCGTAACGACTGAGACGTATATGAACTGACTATTTAAAATGTGTTTATACTAAACATAATTTTATAAAACGTTTAAAATCGTTCTCTATCTTAGTGGATTATGGTAAAATATTGTTTATCGTAGAAATTGTAACGATCGAGCTTCATAGAATTTGTATTATGAGTGAATTTTTCAAAAGATCGCTCTTTAAAGGGAGGGAACACTTCTGCCATGTTGTCAGGAGGAAAATTAAAGTAAACAACGACGTTCTATGTATGTTTAACTTGAAGAACAATTCTGATTGTTCTTAAGCAAATAAGCAAAGGGAGGGGGAAGAATATTCGCATTGAACATTATTTAAAAAAAAACAAAAATTCATGAAATATCTAGATTTTATTTCCAAGCCTTTATAGAAAAAAATGGAGAATCTGCGAGCTTGTTCAAAGAAATTGAAAAAATCAGACTCAAAATATATATATTTTTTTATTGGTGGTTTAACGACCACTGTGAGCAACTCAATGGGCTATAAGCAGTCGCCCGTCCCTAATTTAGGGCCACTGGTTCCAGGGAAGGGAGAGAGCCAGTGCCGTACTCAAAATATGAAGTTACTGTGTCTACATTTTATTTTTTATAATTGCTTTAAGCACTTGACTGAATTTAGTTTCTTCTAATGAAGGTAGGAAATTCCAACTGGTTTGGTTAGAACTGTGGTGGGCTTCAAAGGTATGAATGCAAATAATTTTAAAACTACAGGCCTTAATAGGAAGGTAACTTTTTATCTTTTTAAAGGGTGCAGTTTCAAAATATAGCAAGAAAATATACAATTTATTAGTTTGTGGAAATAGGATTTACAAGTCCTGCTGATAGTAAAGGAAATCTGACTTGATAAAATGTCTTGATAAAAACAGATTTACATAAGCAGCAGAAATAATTCCTACTGTAAGATCTCTTTTAAAAGAAATCCAACTGCATTCAAAATATTATACTTCTAATACACATCACTATTAACAGAGACACATTTATAATGTAATAAGTTACTAGCTTTTAAGTAGTAAATGAAACAGACGTGGCCGCCCCGGTGGCGCAGTGGTCTAAGGCGTTGGCTTCTGATCATTCGTCCGTAAGGGGTCCGGGTTCGAATCCCGGTCAGGCATGGGTGTTGTGTTTGTCTTACGGCACTGGCTCTCTCCCTTCCCTGGAACCAGTGACCCTAAATTAGGGACAGGCGACTGCTTATAGCCCATTGAGTTGCTCACGGTGGTCGTTAAACCTCCAATCAAAAAAAAAAAAAAAAAGAAAGAAACACGTGTGTATATAATAAGGATTTTTAATTTGGTTTTTGAAATATAGGTATACCATTTATGAGCAAGGTTATATTTATTAATAAAGAGTTCATTGAGGATAAATCCTGCAGTTTGTTGCTAGCACAACATATGTTCAAGAATAGAAAAATCTGATCACATAAGGTGTGGTTAATCAACACAACAAGGTGATTAATTTTAGCTCTAATGACAGAGCTCTAACAGCAGCCCATATGATAATGCACATTTAATCTACATTTTCTGGCCACACAAATTAATGGATAACTAATCAGAAGTGCATGAGAAATATAGAAGTGCAAATTTTCTGCTATCAGATGCTATATCATCTTTAGTTTACTGCTATCCATGTAACATCTCCAGTACCAAAATCTGATTTCCAAAAATTATGTTGACCTTTTAGGCTAGAACTTCTTACGACCGCCTATTTCATCTGATTAGATAAGTAATAAAGTTTTCACTCAAGTAATTTGTTTATCATAACTATATATTTTCATATATTGCAATTAATATCTTTATAATTTTAAGCTGTTATATTTTTACTTCAGCTGAATTCAAGATTTCCCCCCATTTCTGTCATCAAAAAGCCTAGCTGTGAGCTGCATTTCACACTCATTATGTACATTGTAAGCTGTAGAAAATATATCAGTACTATCATTTCCTCATGGGGATTCAATATACCTCTAGTTACACAAGACAAAAGAGAATGAGCTAGTTAGAACATGAAGAAATATTGTTATGAGTTGATGCCCACATACACATTAAACTTCTTGAAGTTCTTTTTATATATGCAAAAAAAAAAAAAAAAAAAAAAAAAGCTTACACAACAGTATTTGTAGCTGGAACTTAGCTTACTCCTGCAATTCAAACCATTAAAGACAAATGTTTGTTTGGAAATTTATATGTACATCCAATACAAAACATTTATCTCAAATAGTAAAATCTCATCTTCAGTAACCTTCACTAGCAACAGCAAAATGCTTTCCTTCACATACAATGGGTGCCACACCAGGCATGAGTGTCTTTTCTCTTTAAAAGGCTTAGTCCTTCAGTCCTAATGGGAAAACAAAAAATGAAGAGTGGGGGATGCATGGATACACAACAAGAATACCAAAGAATATAAAAAATATATATATAATACAGGAAATCTGTAACAACTATCAAAATATTGGGTACAAGAGATTTACATTGATGTGCAAAACAGTACAGGCTAATTACACTGAGCTAATCAGAACATGAACTGTGAGCAAATAAACCACAATAAATATTTGAATGTTTCAGCTACCACAAATACCTCAGCTTTGAAGAAATTACAATATGCTGATAAAACAGAGACAGATCATAAGCTTGATAGACAAAAACACACATGCCACAACCACTGTGCAAGGAATGTCCTTTTAGCTACATCTCACTGATTTTACCAAAAAAAGTAAGATATGATGTAAAGGAAGAAAAGGTAACAAGAGGGACTTTAAATATCAACAGAGAACCAAAAGGAAAAAGTTTAATTAGAGCATATATGCTGTAGAGCATTAATGCTATAATTAATATTAGACAGAAAAAGCAGATTATTCATTAGAGTTAAAATGCATGAAAACAATGTTTAATCTCAGAACATATACATGCATTACAGAATAGCAACTAAATCAGGTAAAGAAAACATTTGGTACCAGAAGTGAATGAAATATACGACTGATAGCTTATTTATGGAATATCAAAGTAACTGATGATCCTAAAATGTTTACTGCTCTGTAAAATGAATAAGAGAACATGAAGTTTTAGAATACCAAAAATGTGCAGTGACTAGAAATGAGGTGGCCGAAGAGAATCAAATCTATTTTTGGAATGAACAGAAAATACAGCAATTTAGAGATGTATCATTGCTGCATTAGTAATTATAATGTATTTCCATGTATTATGAGAATATTTCTTCAAAAATCTAAATGTGCATACATATGTTTACAGGGAGCTTGAGAGGAGCCAGAAGTGCAAATCTTCACTGTAAGGTACTCATGTTCAGTCACTTTCAAATGTTTCCTTGTTCATTCGTCTCTTACTCTTATTCTTTTTTTTTTTGATCTTTTAAATATCTGTGCACCCTTTGTGTTTCAACTTTCACAATCTACTGTGTTTAGTATCTCCATCATTTTATGTTTCACATACAAAGTGGTTTTGTTGTGAATCAGGAGATATTAACAGTGATGTTTTGCATTGTCATATAATTCTAAGAAATGGTTAGTGCAGTGTCTCACATGCAAAAGTTACTGTTTTTATGTCCTCTGCTAATCCAGAGAATCTGTATTTGTACTGTGAAGTTCAGTTTTAAATAAAGAAGCTCCAGTTCTATTAACTGATATTGTAGCACACTATTAAAAACACCTTGTCAATTAGTTTAAAATGAGTATTTACTAGCAGTGGTCAAATCTGCAATTTGGTATACTGGTCAAGCCCTAAAACAGGAAAAAAGAAATAGATGAACTTTTGGTAAATGTAGCCAATTCCTAACCCCTAACGTTGTTGTTTATAGTGCAAAGTTTTTGGATATGAAAACTGTCATAATTATAGGTGGGTTATTAATAATTCAAAGTCGATTATCTTAATAATGTAGTTATATTAAACATCCTTTTAAACGTGGTTCAGTTATGAATACCCTTCTGATTAGGTAACCTGCACTATTAAAGAAAAAATTGCTACAACTTTCGTAAACAGATCTGTATAACCTACGTATGCCTAGCGACTTCTTTAATTTTGCTACAAATTTAGAACATTACATAATATGCTAAAAGCAAGCAAATCACAGCAAAATATACAGTTGTCATTCACAGTAAATTGCAATCGACGATTGAATCCCAAAGAACCTAATTAAACCTAGTAAACGGAAAATAAAGTGATACTAACCGGTGGAATGACATACCTGGTATTTTCTTTTTAAATTTATTTGCACAGCTGAATGCCAGGCAGAATCCCATGGAAACTAAATATGAACAAGCTACAGCACAGAGAATGGAGAGACAGAGCGTGCACAAGCCAGAGTTATGGAAATTGGTGGGCGGGGAAAAAGAACGATAGCAGAGCACCGTCGGCGCTTTATGGAACTAAACCCCACGTGCTCTCTGACGTAACGTCCCTACTGTAACGCTCATAATTCGAAATTGGTTACTTTGCTTGTTATTACTACCGTTACCACTGTGTGATTCTGTGATTATAACAACGCTTTTCGTTATTTCGTAGAAGTTATTTGCGGCGGATAATTATTTCATCTTTTATATGTAGGAAATCTTTGTCTATTTTTTAACTGTTAAAAATCGATATAAGTAAAATTTATATCAGAGTAGAGCCCTTACTGTATTTTGTTTTTCGTAATTCCATTTGATCCTTCGGGCAGATGTTTACAGATGTTTGATTCGTGATACAATTATGTCAGTTTGTTACTTTTTATTTGCCATTGCTTTGATATTTTTCCGTTGTTTATTTTCAAATTCCGGCAGTAGTATGTTGCGTTGACGAAGGTCTGCATTTTGAGAACGAAAGCTGCTACAGATTTATTAGTTTCTTTTAAGTCAGAGTTAGTACTTTATTTCTCGGTATAATTCCCGACTGCAAAGTGCTGTTCTTACGATTAAGAATATACGCCTAATTCCGTTACACCTACCGCAAAATTCCTCGGTTAATCACGCTACAGTGAACCTAACCAACTCGGGAAGTAAGGAAAATGGCGGCTCTCGCAGGGAAGGAAAGCCGAGAGAGACATTTGTAAACAAGTGGGAGGAGCGTAGTTGTGACGTCACTTTTAGTTCTCATTAACAGGCCGTGGGGCCGCCAACGTCTATGTGAGTTTAACATTATGCTGTTGCCATCGGACAAAGTGGAGAATTTCCTTTACGATCTTCTAGAGTGCACACTCTGTACCTCTCTTCTCTGTGAGCTACAGTATGTTGTCAAACACCAGTGTTGCCAACTCACTCATTCCAAAAGTCTCCAAATTAGCCATAAAAAGTCCCCAAAAGTGGATTTTTTTTTATTGGAGGTTTAACGACCACCGTGAGCAACTCAATGGGCTATAAGCCGTCGCCCGTCCCTAATTTAGGGTCACTGGTTCCAGGGAAGGGAGAGAGTCAGTGTCGTAAGACAAAAACAACATCAATGCCTCATCGGGATTCGAACCCGGACCCCGTTCGGACGAATGATCAGAGGCCATCGCTTAGACCAATGCGCCACCGGGGCGGTCCCTAAAAATCAGATTTTTTTTTATTATGTTAAATTTTCGTACTTATCTGTGCGCCACTTAAAATTAAATGACACATGACACATGACACATTGCTATTATTACTATTATCTATTTGATGCCTGCCGCCCCGGTGGCACAGTGGTCTAAGGCGCTGTCCTCTGATCGTTCGTCCGTAAGGGGTCCGGGTTCGAATCCCGGTCTGGCATGGATGTTGTGTTTGTCTTACGGCACTGGCTCTCTGCCTTCCCTGGAACCAGTGACCCTAAATTAGGGACGGGCGACTGCTTATAGCCCATTGAGTTACTCACGGTGGTCGTTAAACCACCAATAAAAAAAAAAAATTTTTTTTTTTAATTTTAGGTTTAACGACCACCGTGAGCAACTCAATGGGCTATAAGCAGTCTCCCGTCCCTAATTTAGGGTCACTGGTTCCAGGGAAGGGAGAGAATCAGTGCCGTAAGACAAACACAACATCCATGCCGCACCGGGATTCCAACCCGGGCCCCTTTCGGAAGAATGATCAGAGGCCATCGCTTAGACCACTGCGCCACCTTTGATACTTTAAATTAATAATAATGTAAAAGAAGTGAATGTGTCGCCTTTGTTACTTAATATGGCTGGGTGGGGGATAACGAACACCATGAGCAACACGATAGGCTGTAAGAAGTCACCCATCTCTAATTTAAGTCTGCCGCCCCGGTGGCGCAGTGGTCTAAGCGATGGCCTCTGATCATTCTTCCGAAAGGGGTCCGGGTTCGAATCCCAGTGAGGCATGGATGTTGTGTTTGTCTTACGGCACTGGCTCTCTCCCTTCCCTGGAACCAGTGACCCTAAATTAGGGGCGGGCGACTGCTTATAGCCCATTGAGTTGCTCACGGTGGTCGTTAAACCTCCAATCAAAAAAAAAAAATTAAGTCTACTGTTCCTAGGGAAGGAAGAGAACCAGTGCTGAAAGATAAATACAACATTCATGCCTCACGAGATTCGAACCCGGACCCAACTCGGGTGAATGGTAATATGGCTTCAATTGTACACAAACTTAGGGGGAGAGGATATACAGAAACAAGTTTTAAATGGCTAAGAAGACCAGCAAAAAATACTTAGCGTAGTGGTCTAAGGCGTTGGCCTCTGATCATTCGTCCGTAAGGGGTCCGGGTTCGAATCCCGGTCAGGCATGGGTGTTGTGTTTGTCTTACGGCACTGGCTCTTTCCCTTCCCTGGAACCAGTGACCCTAAATTAGGGACGGGCGACTGCTTATAGCCCATTGAGTTGCTCACGGTGGTCGTTAAACCTCCAATCAAAAAAAAAAAAAAAAAAAAAAAATACTTAATGTAAGGCATGGTGAACCAATAAATTATGGCGTTGAAGATGAAATTTCTTGCAAAAGCAAACGTTTTATCCAGTTACGTGTTACCGTTACTTTGATTTATATTAAACAAAACTTTTGTTTTAATGAAGAATAAAACAAAAGTTTTGTATAATGATAGAACATTTCTGCAAGTGGATACACTGTAGTAAGTCTCACCACCATCACACTCACTGTCTAAGGGATCCTAGGCAAACTCCCCGAGCATCGGCAAGCTTTCTGTGACTGATGGAAACAAAGGCGAGAAGGAAAGGGGATTGCATTCTAGAAGTATTAAATTTCACAGTTATGGCTATTAGATCTGCGGAAAGTGAAGAAGACACTCTCCTGATTCAAAAACCGTATTTGAAATGTTTAAAACTGTAAATAAAAGAAATCGCTGAAATTGTTGAAACAAAACATAATCCCCTAAAAAAGTCGCTAATCCCAAACTGCTGTTTTTGTCGCTAACGCCAATCCAGAATCCCCTAAATTTAGCGACTTTCCCCCAAATTGGCAACACTGTCAAACACAGAAAAAAATCTACGCTAACAAACCAGTTTAACGAAAAATATGAGCTTCTAAAAATCACAAATTTTCAATGCTTTCCTATGGCAGACACGACCAACAGGGTAACCGAACACGCAGAGAGATGTCATAGCAGTTAACAGGTCGGCTTCAGAAATCTGCGTTAAAGCGTCTCCTATATTTCCTACCCCCATGCATGAGTGAGACCGACTTTCTTTCCTACCCCAATGCTTTCCAAACTCAATGTTTTTCGATGTATCGGGTCTTTAATATCGACCGGTGAACATCGATTATTGCGTGTAAAACATTGATTCTCACACACATCGATGTAAAAGCAAGAAAATTGGGGAAGTCGAAACTGGAAAGGTATTTGTTGTTATAGTTGGGGTGTGGGCTCTGTGTGTGGACTATATTATTAGAAGTTGTATTACATCTGAATGAGAGGGATAGTGTTAATAAACTTTTAGGGAAAGTATGGGTCGATCATCTAAAGACAAGCGTGATATTTATTATCGTCTAGCCAAAGAAGAGGGCTGGCGTGCTCGTAGTGCTTTTAAATTAATCCAGATCAATGAAGAGTATGATATATTTAAAGGTAAGTCTTATGAATTTTTCGCTGGAAATAAACTGTGCGTGTATTTGCCACGATGCGTTAATCGTCAAATTTTGTTCTCAGATTTCCATTAGTTGAAACAAACCGATGCTTCATCATATCTATTTACACGTCCACTGACCATGTAGACTACTTCATCTTACCAGTACCTCAGATATGAAAATCAAGGAAGAAATATTCCATATAAACACATGGAAAAATACAGGGTTCCTCAAAATATACTAAGAATAAGGCGATGTGACTGAGGAATGAAAAAGAGGAATCTGAGTGGGTAGGAATCTATAATGCCAGGAATTTACATGATAACATGTTTAGTGTGTCTGCCTAGGAAGGCAGTAACATTACTTAACCACAGTACAAAATTGGAGACCACAAGGTCAGTGGAAATGGCGCAGATTTTATGTTAAGTAGCTGTTTGGAGCTCTACCAGTGTCTGCAGGTTGGACCAGTGCACTGGTTTTTAAGATGACCCCATAAGAAATAGTTGCACGGATTGAGGTTCAAAAATAGGGTTGCCAATCCACTCTGGTGCTGCAGTGTTTACGATAGTCCAGGTCAATGATATGTTCTCTGAAATGTTTGTGGTGCTGTATGATGCTGATGTGCACTGGCTTTCATGAAAACGTGACCTTTCAGGTCATCACCAGTGAAACTCTGCGGACATGGAATGGAAGCCGCTTACAACATAGTGTGATAACTCACGGTTGTTACAGTTTCACTGGTGAAGATGGGCCTCTGCCGCCCCGGTGGCGCAGTGGTCTAAGGCGTTGGCCTCTGATCATTCGTCCGTAAGGGGTCGGGGTTCGAATCCTGGTCAGGCATGGATGTTGTGTTTGTTTTACGGCACTGGCTCTCTCCCTTCCCTGGAACCAGTGACCCTAAATTAGGGACGGGCGACTGCTTATAGCCCATTGAGTTGCTCACGGTGGTCGTTAAACCTCCAATCAAAAAAAAAAAAAAAAAAAAGATGGGCCTGAAGGTTCCACATAGTGACAAGGCTTCACACAGTCACATGCTGTAGGTGGAAGGTTGCAGCAATAGCAAAATGTGGGTTTGTGAACCCCGAAATCGCCAATTCTATTTGTTGACAAAGCTGTTGAGGTGGAAATGAACCCCATCCAAAAACCAGTTGAGCCCTGTATGGATGTTTTATGTCTCAATTCTGTTGAGCATTGTCTTGGCAAATGCCAGCCTTACACCTGGTATTTCTTGCCATGTGTCTTGATTTTGTACAGGAATAGATGTAGATCTGTTAATTGAGAATGCGATGACTACTGATGCATGTAAACCTTAACTGTTGTGTAGCCTGTCGGATATACATTTTTGGGCATCTGTGAAATGTTTCTCTCACCCTTCCAACGTTGGTTTCCGCCTTTGACGTGGAGGGCCTGCCTACCACTTTAGGTCTGGTCATCTAACAGTGACCCAGTTGTTTAAAATTTGGTGGTGATGTTCCTTATAGTGTATCTGATCTAGTTTTTATGCTGAACTTCTGGAATGGCCCCACCTTTTCTGGACTCTCTGATGATCAGTAATACTCTTCCACGATGAAGGTACGCTGCTCTGTGGTTATGCATTGTCATATTCTCGAATGATCGACAGGGGGTGCTCCCTTTATGTATGTTTCATTGATTACGAGAAGGCCTTCGACAGAGGGCTTTTGACAAAACTTTTTCCAATCCTAGAGAGACTCTGCATGGATGATGGAAGTATCCAGCTTATCAAAAATCTCTGTAAATCAGGAAGCATTGATTTCAATTCAGGAGGGAATGACTGATCCAGTTCCCATAAATAAAGGTGTAAGGCAGCGATGCTTGTTGTCACCTGGCCTTTTTGGTATTTATGCCAAGATTATGATGGATCAGGCCTTTAGGAGCACCAGTGAAGGAGTTTGGGTTAATGGAGAGAGAATTAAGGCCATTAAGTTTGCTGACGACCAGGCAATAGTTTGAGGATCAGCCAAATCATTACAGTGCATGATGTCAAAAATACACAAAAATGTGGATATCTATGGAATGAAGATAAATAAAAAATAAGACAAAACTAATGATAATAGGGATAGATCCAAAACAGGCTTTCATTAAAATTGAAGGACAATACATCAAACAAGTTAAATCATTTCGTTATTTGGGTCAAATTATTACTGAAGATGCGAGATGTGAAAAGGAAATTAGAATGAGACTGGGGATGGCAAAAACGGCTTTTAGAAAGAATCAAAGACTGTCGGGCCAAAAATATGGATCTAAAACTGAGGAAGAGAATTTTAAAGGCATGTATTTGTCCAGTGGCTCTCTACAGTTCTAAGACATGGACATTGATCAAGAGGGAAGTGAAAAGGCTGGAAGCATTTGAGATGTGGAGCTATAGAAGAATGGAGAGAATAAGTTGACTTGATAGAAAAAAACTAATGAGGAGGCCCTGGAGAGAGTGGGGGAACCCAGGAATCTGATCAACATGTTAACGAAAAGAAGATTGTTATGAATGAGACACACATTATGCCATGGAGGTCCGATTCTGAAAGTTTTGGAAGGGAAAATTCAAGGCAAGATAGGAAGAGGACGGCCAAGGAATAGTTTTGGGGCACAGTTACTCCAAGACACTAATACTAGGACATACTACGTGACTTGAAGAGAATGGCGGAGAATAAAGAGGAATGGAGAGATAGAGTACATCTACTTAACGACCAATCCTTGGACTTAGTAACCAAGAAGATGAGATTCTCGACTCCTGAAAAGAAACAGAAATACTGGTGTATCACAAATTCAAACTATTGCTGAATACAATGTTAAAATTTCTTTACATTCTCTGCAACCTTGTGGTGGTGTTTCTGTTTAAACTTGGTAGGTATCTTTTAAGATACCCACTATATGATTGTTCATGCAGTAAT
Organism: Macrothele yani; assembly: GCA_039090855.1. Lineage (NCBI taxonomy): Eukaryota > Metazoa > Arthropoda > Arachnida > Araneae > Macrothelidae > Macrothele > Macrothele yani. The sequence continues at coordinate 123,544,413 of CM077003.1, read as the reverse complement.
CAGAATATGACTCTAAATTTCTGTACTGTTTACCATGTAAGATCATATCAGAATACTTGAAATACTGTAATGGAAGTCGGAAAATGCAATTTCAATTCCTAATTGAGGGTGTTGTAATTTTCAAGTTTTCTGATATGGTGCTACATGGTGCCGAGTAAATTAAAGCAATTCAAAAAATCATATTCTGGTTGCAGCATGAAAAGTAATATGTTTTACTATGTATTCCTTAGGAATATTTCTTCCTTGATGTTCACTGGAATATTTGCAACCTGAAGTGATTGGAAATGTGTTTAGCTGCCCAGAAAGCCGAGTAGTCATTCACTGGTTTCTGGCTAGTCAGTCATTTGTGCTTGATCTGGGCAGACACAGATGCAAAGGGAAGTCCATGGCCTTCCCTTTGAGTGTTTACTGTATTAAATTTTAATGAACCCCATAACTTTGTACAATATGTACTTGTCACAGTGATTTTATTTTGACAGTTTTTTCCAGTTTTATTGTAGGTTATAAAAACTATTACCTGTTGCTTTTTTCTCTGGCTATATGCAATTGCTGGCTTTGATGGGCTATATGCAATTGCTCGTCCCTAATTTAGGGTCACGGGTTCCAGGAAGGTAGAGAACCAGCTTTGTAGGACAAACATACAATCCATGTCTTATCCTTGACTCAACCTTGGCCCAGCTCAAATAAATGATCTTGAAGCCAATGCCTCACCCCACTCGGTCACTGATGGCAGACTTTCTCGTAAACTTTAATTATTTTTTTTTAAATAATGTGGATTTGTTACTTTACATTCTAATTTCAGTATTGTAAATTTAAGTTCCTTTTCTATTATAACCACCCTCTTGCAAATTTTCTGGATCCGTTCTTGGGTCTTATTTCCAGGTTCAAACGAGGCATGGGTGTGGATTTGTCTTATGGTGCTATGTGGCTCTCCCATCCCTGAAACCAGTGGCCCTGAATTAGGGACAGGCACAGGCGTAGTATTGGAGGGGAGAGCATGGGAGGCACGTGCCCCCTCAACTTAAAATTTTGAAAAATAATAACTACTCGTTTGCCTTTTAAATGTTATAAAGTGTGACATACAGACAGCCAGAGGAACAATATTATGCAATAGTGAGCATTGCTATGGCTGCTTTCCAGCAGTCATTCCATACACAATAGCATGCAGTCATCTGATGATGGTGTTCATTATTGGATGACTGCATAAGGTGTTTTGAAAGGCATGTTTTTTTTTTACATCCTCATGAGTGAAACAACCAAGCCTAGTACACCTCATAGTTTTGGATATATTAGGCATGTAAAAACCTAAGTTATGTCAATTGAAAAGGAGCATTTTCGGAGAAACTATTTCCGAGAGTGCCCCTCCCCCCATCATCAGTTTACACTTATTTGTGCCCCCCCAATTTTTGGTCACGCTACACCTATGGGAATAGATGACTACTAATAGCTCAATTGTTCATGGTAACTGTTATTCCTTCATTAAAAAAAATATGAAGCAGATAGCAGAAAAACACAGCATGTATTTGATCAGGAATTGGCAGACTTCCACTGCATAAACTGCAGTTACGTAGCCCACTTTACCTACTGTTCCTTTCATTAGAAAAATTCATTTAAATTAAAATACGTGCATTATAAGATAAATATGTCAAACAGAAGTCATCGCTCTTTCCACGTTTATAAGTGAGTCACGGAAAAATTCTCATTGGCCGCCACTGGGAATCGAACCCAGGGTCTTCCATTCCCGGTGGCGGCCAATGAGAATTTTTCCGTGACTCACTTATAAACGTGGAAAAATCGATGACTTCTGTTTGATGTTCCTAGTCCACGTCAAGTGTCTGTATTAAGATAAATATGGTAATAGTTACAGTTATTTATTAGAAAATAGGAGATTTGTATAATATGTATTAGGTAACAAGTTCTTCAGTTGCTTTAGTTAGGTAACAAAACATGCAGGAATTTTTTTTTTTTACGGTCATTTTAGTTTTGTTAAAAGCATAGTTCCATTCAAGGCCTTATTACCGAGTAGGCCCCCAATTTCGACAACTTAAATTGCACTTTCTCAGGGGAAAAATCACTTTGTTTTCAAAGCAGTATCTTTGAGATTATCACTTTGTTTTCGAAGCAGTATCTTTGAGATTATCACTTTGTTTTACAAATTCAAACTGTTATGTGCTTAGATGTACCATACTATTCGATAGCTAGTATACCATACCATTATATGGTGGCAAAGCTTTAAATTGCACTCATGTTTGTAGTTTATAGAAATTATAATTATTGTTTTGAGATGGGTGATTTCATATTTCATTGTTATAAACTGACATGATTAAACTTCTTTTTACATTTCAATAACACAGGTCTGCAACCAAAAAACTGCATAGGATTTTTATACCGTTTCTTATAGATTTTTACTCACTGAAACCGGGAAAAATACTAAAAAATTCCATCACGTCAGGTTTTCTTGCAAAACTCGTGTTTGTAGTTTCATTTAGAGTGAAACTCCCGTTTAACTCAAAATCTGATATCCTATTCTTTATTCTAAAAATCTTATGCAAAAGTGATTTCTTACTTTCATTTAATATGTATTAGAGTGAGACTCAAGAATAAATACAAAACAAAGAGAAAATGAGCACAGAAGGGGGGGGGGCAGATAAAGGGTGGCAGGACAAGGGTAGTGTTGGCGGTGTGAGGAAGCTCAGGTTGATCATGTCCCAACCGGTTTAATTTGTTTATAGCAAAAAGTGAGGAATCTTATTGGCTGGGTTGAGCATGTTTATGCATCTTCTCTAGGGTATTAGGAATGAGTATAAACAAGCGTATTGTCAGATTGGATCATGTTTCAACATGCTAAATAAGTTCAGGATCTAGGTTGCTTTGGTTATGTTGCATAGCTTATATAGATGACTACTGGATATTTGAGGCTAAAAGTGCCTAGAGAATCCCTCGAAAGCAATAATTTTTATCTTTAAGAACGGGAAAAAAGAAACTTTTTGCTGTTTTCTGTTACTTATATGCAGCACCATTTTGGAATTTTTTTTTATCGAGCCAGAGGAAGAAGGAGGTGTTGCCGATTAACTTGCCCAGCTACAGAGAGAGACGATTGGTAGATGTGCAGGTGTCAACATAACCTCGTTCGCTCTCGTGTTCACCTATGTTTTACGTGTTATTTCGCTGGTCTTTTTTAAGGGAGCGAGGCTAGTTTCCATCTGCTTCACCACAGGAAAAGCGTTTGCTTCTAGATGTACGGAGAGTCAGTGTGTGTACTCAATGCGGTGTATACAAACGGCGAGGAGCCACACTTAGTTTACATTTGGCATTCAAACGTGGCTGTGCTCGTGTTTTTAGTTATATATTATGGCTCCAAGAGGTTGTGTTATTTCTCCTGACAACTTTTATTTTATTGTGGTGAATACACTGTTAAAAGTCAACAAAGAAACATAAGTGATTTCGTGAAGAAAGTGTATTTTACTTCAAGTTGAAACTTGGGGATCAAGAAAAAGCCTGGGCTCCTCATAAGGTGTGAGGAAGATCTCCGTTTGTGGTTTAAGGGTAAGAAACACTCATTTCGTTTTGGGATTCCTATGATGTGGCGTGAACAGCAAAACCACACTACCGACTGCTATTTCTGTTCGGTAGATGTGAAAGGTTTCAATACAAAAAATAAAAATAAAATATCTTACCCAAACCTAAATTCAGCTATTCGTCCAGTGCCTCATAACTCTGCAATACCAGTTCCACACCCACCTTCCAGTTTGGATGAAATCCTGAGTGATTCTGAGGACGGAAACACATTACCACCCCAGGACGAATCTAGTTCAGATTTTTATGTGGATGAGGGACCCCAACTTTTTTATCAGAGCGAGCTCAATGACCTGGTTAGAGATTTAGGCCTTTCAAAAGATGCTGCCGAATTGCTGGGGTCAAGATTAAAAAATAAAAACCTGCTGTTACCGAGAACCTCATTTTCGTGGTACAGGCACCGAGAGAGAATTCACTACATTTTTCTCCAAAGAGGGAAATCTCGTTTTTTGTAGTGATGTTCAAGGGCTAATGAAGTGTTTTGAAATATAATATGATTTGTCTGAGTGGCGCCTATTCCTTGATTCCTCAAAAACAAGCCTCAAAGCAGTTTTGCTGCATAATGGGAATAAATTTGCATCACTTCCTGTAGGGCACTCGGTGCATTTGGAGGAAAACTATAATGATGTGGCAGTGATTCTTAAGAAAATAAAATATCAAGAACATCGCTGGATGCTTTGTGGTGACTTCAAAATACTAACCGTGTTGTTGGGTCAGCAGGCAGGTTATACGAAATATCCCTGCTTCCTTTGCTTGTGGGACAATCGAGCCAGAGATCTCCATTGGACACAAACTGACTAGCCACTTCGAGACGCTTTAATCCCCGGCAAAAATAATGTCATTAATACAACCTTGGTTCCTCCTGAAAAGGTTTTATTACCACCTCTTCATATTAAATTGGGGCTTATGAAGCAGTTTGTGAAATCACTGCCAAAAGATGGGGAATGTTTCAGATATCTGTGTTCCAAGTTCCCAAAACTGTCTGAAGCCAAGTTGAAAGAGGGAGTTTTTACTGGCCCTGACATACGAAAACTGTTATCCGATCCCCTCTTTTCAGAAACAATGGGAGAAAAAGATGCGTGGGACTATTTCAAAGACGTAGGACAAACATTTTTGGGTAATACTAAAGACCATCACTACAAAACCATTGTACAATGCATGTTGGCTGCGTATAAAGCTCAAGGATGCAAGATGAGCTTAAAAGTTCATTTCTTACACTCCCATGTCGACTACTTTCCCAAAAACTTGGGAGCCCTCAGTGAAGAGCAGGGTGAAAGATTTCACCAGGATGTCCGTGATATCGAGAGACGCTACCAAGGACGATGGGACGTCAGTATGCTAGCTGACTATTGTTGGATGCTCAAACGGGAAACAGAAAGTGGAAAGCGGAAGCGTGTTCGGAGAAGTATCAAAGAGAAGAAGAAAAGGTTTCATAGGCAAAAAGAATGAACACGGAATGTTAAGTACATTTCATGAAGAAATTGTTTGTTTATTATAAGAAATATTTTTTAGTTCATTGTAATGAAATGGTGATTTTCTCATTATTGTTATGCTTTTTTATGCAAACACCTTGTATTTTGCAAAAAAACTGTACGTGATGGAGAGAAATGGAGGTCGTTTTTGGATTCAGCACACTCGAAGACATAATATTTACCAAAAACATCCCATGCAGCTGAATTTTTTTTTTTTCAGACCTGTGTAATTGATGGTCGTCAATGATTCTCATTCCAGTTATTTAATAGTGTGTTCTGAAGTAATATGATTTATTTCAGTCGTATGTTTAAAAAAACAAACTAAATTTACATTTTAAAGGTGTCGCAAAAGCTGTTGATTTGTGTGCTGCACCTGGAAGCTGGAGTCAGGTTCTTTCTAGAAAACTAAGGTGAGTTCTGGAACAGTTCTATATAGTACTACTATAATTTCTTTTCAGGTGAATATTCTCGTCATTGTATTTGTAAGAGCAAGCTGTTACAACAAAACATGCTTAAAATGACCAATATGTTTGGCTTAAATGAATAACTAAAATCTCAGAAATCCAAAAAAAGTTCTCTAAAACTTTATGCACATTAATCTTGAAGAAGAATTCAAGTTTTGTGGAAAATTTTCCTTTATACCTAGAATTGATGCAATCCTCAAAAAAGAATGTGTTAAAATTAATAAAAACTATGGAACTAATGTCCTTGACATATATATAGAGACTTAGTTATCAGAAACAAAGAAAACCTAAAGGTTTTAGATAAATCAGGGGAATCAGAATTGCATTGCTTGCCAGATCCATAAAGTCATATAAATTGACTTCCATGTTGATGGTATGATGAAAGGGAAATCAGAATTGCAGAAAATTTTGGAAATTTTTCTCAGCTCTCAAAACTGCAATTTTGAATCCCCTTTCATCATACCATTAATATGGAAGTTAATTTTAAAAAGAAATAATGTATATGACTTTACAGATCTGGCAACCGCTACCATCCGTCATCCATCTGTCACAAGGGTGACGAAGACAAGTTATCTGTTGAAAGCTCCCTTAAATTCAACTTTTTTATGTAACTTAAGTGTGTTTTAAAGTTTCATAATCATGACTCTTAGTCTTTCTTCCAGCAGTACCACTTTTTATTCATGGGCAGGGGCTCCCATGCTCTCGCTTCTTGCTTCACTCACTCAAGTTTCCTAGGTCATGGCCCGACAAATATGTTCTAAATCTAGGAGCCAGGTGAAATGAAGTCAATAATGCATGAACAGAAACATGTCTGGTGATGATACTGGAATGAAAAGTGATAAACTATATTTGTAGTCAATTTTTTTCTTTTTACTCAAACCACTTACTGCAAAATAAAGTTCCAATTTGCTTCATATTTTTCTTTTTCCATTCTTCCAGTAGATGATCTCAGAAGATTAAAGTTTAGATGTTGATTTTATTAAAACATTATTTGGGGACATCATGTTTTGTACATATTTATTCAAAGTACCATATTTTTTTCTTCATATAATCTTAAGACCATAAAATTCAGAAAAAAAAAAAATCTTCCTAAGATCTGCCGCAGCATATAATCCGTAGACCATGCAATTCTCAGAAAAACAATTTTTTACTTCTCATAGTCTGGCAGCGTGTCTCAGACCATGAAATTCTGGAAAAAAAGACCATTGTATGATCCGCACGTGTCATCTTAATTGTAAATCATAATTTCCGACAGAAAACTGTGATTCACAGGGTGACCAACTCAGAAAACCAAAGATGTAAGAAAGGAACGATCGTCTTATTAAAAAAAGTAACTGTCATTTTTAAGTACTTCCGGTGTTACTTTTAAGGTATTAAAGAACTAAAATCCCTAGCTTTTGCAGCATTACCATAGTTCATTAGTTAGACCTTAGAAATTGCAGACAATCCATAGTTATTGTCTCTTTCCTGAATACTAAAAAAAATTTAACGTTGCTAATACATTTAGTGCAGCAAAACTAAGCAACGTGATTTGCAGAATGGTTACATGCCATAAAATAGCTCTGTGGGCTTCCTAAGGGTTACTGCTTCTCACAGCACATAGGCTTCTGTGCATAGCAAATAGTAAGCCTTCGTTGCATCATATTTTGTCAGAATGTTCCTAAGTAAAAAAATAAAATTTATTTCAATGGCTTTGCGGCCTTCTATCTCCCTGTTACATTACATTTTTTCTGGTACTGTATTTTGGTACTTTTCCAATAACTCCACCTTTCCTATCAATTGCCTCGTAAATTTTTTAAAACGTCACACCAAACGTTTTTTTTTTTTCTCTTTTCTTACCGGTATCTGCAGTACCTAAATTTATACCTTTTTAATAGATGAACTATAGATCATACAACAGAAATTACGGCATTTACTGCAAATTACAAAATCTCAAGTAAAAAGAAAATTGGGCACCATGGCCCAAATTCTAGGTGCCGGGCAACCTGGCGCCCGGGAGCCCGGGATTTGTCGAGCCCTGACCTAGGTAAACCAGAAAGATACAACCTCACCAGGGGCTGTTGTAGTTTGCTCTCCCACCCCTACCCCAGTACTATCCCATCACTAACTGTAAACATTTGGAGCATATACATAAGGCTCTGATTTCTGGACCTAGAACATAATATATAAAAAAATGATTCTCTCCTGACCTTTGCACTCTGTAAGAATAATACAACTTCTGGTGATCTGCAGTGAAATGAAAAATTATATGTAATGGCTGTCTTTTTTCTTATAGGAGGAAATTCTTCATTCCAAACTTTTATTTTTTATAAAATCATGTTGCCCGACCAGGCAGCTAGATTCGTTTTTTACCTACCCAAGCTAATAATTTATATGCCACTTGCATCTTGGGCATGGTATTTTTCAAGCACTGAGTTCAATATATGGATTTTTCTGTTTGCTTATTAATTGTAAACTATATACCGCAAAATCAGAATAACGAAGGCGCCATTATCTAGTTTTGGCACTCCAGCTTGCCGAGCTCTGAATTATGCAGCAATATCTGCAGTAGTGATTCAAGCTGAAGTTCCACAAGACAGAGACATACATGCATGCAAAGTAAGCATCAGAGATGTCCGTAGCTATGGCATTGATTTCATATGAGGTGCTTGTAAGTGTATTCATTCATTAATGGTTTTATTGAATGTTATGAACCAGGACACGAAGCTGAACTTTATGAAACGAAAACCTATTTTGAACTAAACAACTATAATACAAATTAATGTTTCCCAGTTTTAGTTGTGGATATTGCACTAAATTGTTGAACAACATCTAAGAAATAATACATTAACTTTGTTCATGAAAGAAATACAAGATTACGCCATATAATACAAATTTTGAAGATGACAATCTGATTTTTGGCATAAATGTGACAAGGATGGTAAGTCAGATAATATTTTTTGAAATTTTTTCATCGTCCTGGAGCGGGACTCGAACCCGCGTCTCCCAGATAGCGCCCGGGTATGCTAACCACTACACCACCCAGAACGACCAAGTTTCAAGTTTCCGTTCAATTTGAATATAACCATCACAGGATTTGCTAGTCGAAGCAACCAGTATTCATGTTTAGCGAATCTGGAGGTTAGGAATCCTATCCTGTGATTGCCCGGAGAAGCAGATAAATCATGAAAGAAATATGGGATTATGCCATATAATACAAATTTTGAAGATGACAATCCGATTTTTGGCATAAATGTGACAAGGATGGTATGTCAGATAATATCCGAAAACTTGAACATTTTCATCATCCTGGAGCGGGACTCGAACCCGCGTGATTCACTAAACATGAATGCAGGTTGCTTCGACTAGCGAATCCTGTGATGGTTATATTCAAATTGATCGGAAACTTGAAACTTTGTTGGTCTGGGTGGTGTTGTGGTTAGCATACCCGGGCGCTATGTGGGAGACGCGGGTTCTAGTCCTGCTGCAGGACGATGAAAATTTTCAAGTTTTCGGATATTATCTGACTTACCATCCTTGTCACATTTATGCCAAAAACCGGATTGTCATCTTCAAAATTAACTTTGTTAGTTGTAATTCTGTACGTGTGATTTTTGTTTTAGATCAATTGATCATGGTTTTCTCCTCGTATCTGTGGAAAAAATGTGCTGGCTCCTGAAGAAATGGATCTGCAACTTAAAAATATTTTGGAGTTTTGTCTCCCCCCCCCCCCCGGTGTATATTACAGATTTCATAATACCAGGGTGAATCGCATACCACTAATACAGATTTCGTAACACTAGGTTGAATCATATAAAACTAATACAGATTTTCGTGATACCAGGGTGAGTTAAAAATTTGTGCCATTTTGAGCTACACGTATTGTTGGGCCTCTATTCTTGTGAGAAATGTGTGCCAGCGTCAACTGGGTACTGCAGTGATGTTCATTTGGCATTGAGCCATATTACATTATCAGCTGAGCGGAAGGTGGAGGTCCATAAGCATGCTGTTTGTGTACTCCTACACCATTTTTGGGAAAATGGGTTAAAAGTGGTGGCAGCGGTGAGATAAATTTCTGCAGTTGTAGGCGAAGAAACAGTGGACAGCAGCATGGCACAAAAATGGTTCTGGTCTTTCAATGCCTTGAGGATACCAGTCTAGAAGACAAGCTGAGGTTAGGATGACCAACGACTACTAACACCGACACTCTTGTTGAAGCTGTGACAGTAAATTATGTTACCAGCAGGGTACGAAACTAAAAAATTTGCCATGTGCAAAATGGCCCATGCAGCTAAATATTTAGCAGCCATTCACAATTTTTTAGGAGCCAAAAATAATTTTTTTTTTACATACACAATCGAAGAGTAACTTAAATTCTGGACGGCGATTTCACCCAGCATTAACTTCTCAGCAAGTACCACAGCCACATTTGTCTTTTGTTGACTCTGCAGCTAAGCAGCATCGATTGCTTAAATTTCCATTTTGTTGATATCTTTGTTACCCTTCCCATTTCTTTATTGTCACTTTTTTCTTTTTTTTTTCTTTTATGCCCTTGGATGACAATTTTATCCATCATGCTGAAAAACTTTCAGTCTGTGAGAACCATGAATGCATGATAGCTTTCACTATTTTTGATAAGATAAAGGGTAACTTTGAGGATATCAATACTTTTGAACACCATGCATCAATTCTTACAGACTTTTCTGCTTTGTCACTTTCGTTTTTGGACCCCCCCCCTCCTTATCAAGATGAAATGCAAACCTTTTTTTGGGGGAATATTTAAGAACACAGGACACATGTTCGAAACATTGTTGGGGGAAAAAAATTACAGTTAAGGAAGAAATCTTTGCTACGTCTGATTTCCGTTTTCGAACATTTTCCCCTCCATTTTCAAGGTGAAATATAAATATTTATGAAATAAATATTTATATTTCACCTCTACAATTCTAGGCAGAGGAAACATTGTGTTAAAAATAAAATTGCGATTACGGGAAAAATCTTCAATGCGTCTAAATTCCGTTTTCGAAAGTTTTGAAAGACAAAATTTCCGTTTTCGAAAGTTTCAGGTGGAAAGCATCCTTCACCAGTACCAATTGCCCCAAAATTTCTGTTCAGTTATGCATCGATCACGAGAATAACGCAAATTAAGACGGAAAAGGAGAAATTCTAGAAGCCGTGGCACTCTCATGCCTGAAGATTACAGGGGAATTTTTGGGGCGCCGTCGAATTTCCGTTTTCGGAATTTTTCCCTCCAGTTTCAAATTGAAATTCAAACATTTGTGGAATAAAATGATATATAACAACAATACTAGGCAAAGGCAACATCGCGGGAAAACGAAATTACGATTACGGAAAAAACCTTTATTTCGTTTACTTCCGTTTTTGAAAGACGAAATATCGTCCTGCTGCGTATCATTATACATTGGTAAAACTCTTTAGAGCAAGTGTATTTTACACGTTTTTTGATGCGTATTTTTAAGTTTTGAGAAAAATTCCTGATGCATATTTTTACGTGTTGGTAAAATTTTGATGCGTACTAGACGCATTTTGGCAAACTCTGGTTAGTGCAACATGCTCAAAAATGATGCACCATAAGCCAAGAAGTTATACTGACGATAGATTTACAATGAATCGATTCAAAGGACAACCGATGTGTAAAGCGATAAACAAATAATCCTGCAATTCTTCAGTTGCAATTACGGAATTTCACGCAAGCCGTGGTTCCGCTGTGCTTCAGGTTGGGAGGGGTTCTCGCAAAAGTCCAATGATCACTGTGGGAGAATCCTGCTCATTATTTAAGGTCGCTTCGTTAACTTGCTTGTGTAACGACAGTGCGGGCGAGAAGGGAAAGTCAGCAACGCGAGCGCGCGATTGATACACAGTTTTACATGTTAAGTGCATCTTGAAGATGAATTAAGAAACTGAGTGCGGGAAAGGGAACAATTCTTGCGAACCACTAAGAATCGCGAACAAAAATAGTCATTCAGATTAAAAAGAATCATAATAAAATGCAGTAGAAAATACATGTAGTTGCAATTTGGCCCCTGATGTCAAATCACTGGTCGCCAAATGCAAAAATGCAGTCACATTTCGCTCATGGCCCCCGTTAATTTCGAACCCTGGTTACCAGTATATAACAATCATCAACTAAGGTGAGGTCTTTCCGATCTACCATTGCTCTCCTTCAGGCACCATTGAATAGTTCCGCATGAATTGACACCCCAGCAGGAGGAATGATGTGTCGCTTCCTGTCACAGATTGTTGTGAAATCCACAGGGCATATTCGTATGTTTTTCTACCACTGGGAAAGGTAGATATTCTTATGTTTTCCTACCACTGGGAGCCAGTGGCTCAGGCCATGCTAAGAAGCACAGCTAGTAGTGCAAAGAGGGTGGTTCAAGAGGAAAGTCATGTTGCATATCTGGTGGAATTGTAAGGGTCCTCTTCAAGGCGAACTTGTGCCAAATGATAAAGCTGTGGACTGGAACCTTTGTGCTGTAAAACATCATTGGTTGCATGGTACCAACATTACCCAGTGCACATCAGTAGGAAGTAGGTGTTGCAGCAAGTGGATAATGCCCCAAGTCACTCCTCCATGGTGGTCTGTCAAAAACTACAGGAATTGGAAGCCCTGGGTTAAGATTTTACCCCATTTGATTATCACCTATTTTACCCCAATGACCCATTTCCTACCAGGACCATACTTCCCTTCAGTGGTGGATGTGAAATCTGGCATCAGAAAGTTTCTGTCCACCAAACCTGCTGAGTGGTACTGGGATTGTAGCTATGGTGGAATGTTGGCAAAGGACTATAGAAAACAGTGGCCTATACTTCACAGCAGGAGGTGAGCGTGTATTGCTTTCTTGCATTATTATACTTTTTGGCAGCAAACATGAAAACTTCTGACTCACTGTGGCATTCTCTGCAGTGAGAGCTGAGCAAATGAGCATTTTCAAAAAGTGAAGTGGCTGCATTCTGCTGTAGCCAAAGAATTTTGCTCAGGCTTTAATCAGGTGTACAGCAGAAACTGTATAGTGAAAAAAGCTATTTTTGCATAAGTACTATATCCCTGCTGAAATTCTGAGGTGGGTGGTGGCATGCCCTGTTGAAGGAACAAGAAATGACTGACCAATTGAGAATTTAAGGGGTGAAATTGAACAGGGAATCAAGTGTCTAAATCCACTGCTATCCAGTGGTCTGTGTAAATTGGTAGATGCTATTTGACATGTGTGGGTCAATGTTTCACCAGAATGTTATCAAAAGATTAATCGAATCAAGGCTGAAATGAATTGCTACTCTTCTGAAAGCCAAAGCTGGTTCATCATATAATTTAATAATTAGTTCAAATGAATTTATTTCCCTCTCAGTGTATATTCCTTTAATTCAAGAATTTCTTTCCCATAGGATCTGGATATAATAGAAGACCCAGTTCTAACCTGTGAAATTCTGATCTGATTGGATGCTTGATAAAATTGCTGTGCCAAAGTGGAGATTCTGTCGGCCTGTATCCTCTAAATGTGCATCAAAATTCCGCTCCTAAAGATGTAGTTGAATGACTATGAGAATTGAAAACTGAAATTTTATTTAAGTAGGCAGCCATTGAATGTGGGATGACTTCCTGGTAGTGGCCCTTTTTCATTCCACTTAAAGTATGTGCTTTCAAAAGTACTGGGGTGTTTTAATAAAGGAAGTGAAGCTATAAAAATCCTATTGATATGAAAAGTATTCCTTTCGAGATAATAGCAAAATTCAGTGTGATTTAACATTAATTTTTCTCCAGGATCTTAAAGACAAACAGAAAGAACACAGTATTGTTCCTGATAAAATTTGTCTTAAGGATATTATATGTTGTATGTGTGTAAGTTACTCTTGTACATGAATCACATAATGTTATTTTCCACAATTTATTTCTATTTCATAGATCAAATTCTGATGACCCTGATGCTATCAAAATTGTGGCTGTTGACCTGCAAGCCATGGCTCCTATTGCTGGTGTGATTCAGATTCAGGGTGATATAACTAAGGTTAGCTCATTGTTTATATCCAATAAATACGGTAAAAAATGTGATATGGTTGTTTCATTTGTTAAGGAGATAATTTAAAATATTTATTCATACATTATTTGTACTCAATCTTGAAAGTGTCATAAGTATAAAACATGTTTAAATTAGTTTTTAAATAAACACAAATATGTTGTAATTAAAATTACTTGCATAAAATGATGGGAAAAAAAAAATTGAGACCGAAGCCATCTCGAGATAAAAATGTTCATAATGGAGCTGTTCAAATAATTAGCCTCAGTCCTACCTGTTAGAAACACCACTGTGCAGCTTAGATGCTAAGAATTGATTTGTTATTTACCACATTTTTACGATGGACTCTGGGAAATTTTTAAGTGATTACACTAAAAATTACAATGCGTTCCTTGAGTACTATTGGGTTGGTGCGAATGAAATTAAAACACTGTCTGAATCAACATTGAAGAACTGTCAAAAAAAAAAAAAATAAAAAAAAAGAAAGAAAAAAAAGAGACTTCTAAGAATTGCAGAAACAGTTTTAATACCAAAACATATAAACCAGCTATGGAATTTTATTGACCTTAAACAATTACCAAATTATTGGAATGAGCTTATACAGTTAGAAGCAAGATATGAGAAGGGGAAAAGGAGGGAAAATAGAAGCTGAATTTTGATAATGAAAGATACCATGAACCCCACTGGATGGCGCCGGTATCGCAAGGCACATTGACTTATCTGACAGTGTGGTGACACTCGGCTACAGGCAGCCAATATGTTAACAACCCTTTCCTAAGGATGTCCACAGCAGCTGGGTGACAGTATTTGAAAGTTCCTGTATGGTTCGATGTGTCAGTTTTTTTATTTCCTGTTTTAATTATCTTTTAATATCATATATAATTTCTTAAAGCACATTTTTTAACGTTTCAACATTTTATAATTGTAAAATGAAGTTCTGGGATTAACTTATGAAGTGAGCTGAGAATAGAGTAGGAAGAAGAGAGAGCAAAGGGACAGTGGTACTTAGTTTATTATTTAGTTTACTTTTAAATATGGTTGAGGAGATAAATCAGCGTTCTCAAACTTAAGGATTAAGTAATAGTATAACCACTACTGTACACATCTCGCCATCAGGAAATGCTTTAGAAGTTTAATGTGTCTGAACTGTTATAAGATGAGCCACGATATGTTTGCAGGTAAACTTATCACTTGCATTATATTGAAAACAAGAGGGAAAAATCTGTGTTTGAAACGATGTCTTTTGAAACCATTCAATTTTGTACTGTGAATATAGTGATGTGCTCCAGTTTAATATTTACATCAATAAATTACAGTGAACAAATCTGTCTTGCATGTGTTATATAACATTATTTGCTTTTTCCTCATGCATTTTGAATTTTCACTGGGTTAAAAAATTCAGCTTTTTTTTTTTTCTCTGCATATCAGTGTCATGTATAATTTATTTGAACCATGGCATAAATATCTGTTATCCATAACAGTCCTTAGTTCATTGAAAAATTGTTAATGCAGGACAGCTTAGGAGAGCTTGAGTCTTATTTTTGGGGTGTGACATAATAACTCGACGTTTTAATTTTATCATGTTTTTGTACTTCAGTAATTTCTTTGTGGAATCATTTTCAGAAAATTTTATTTTGTTATAGGTTTCAACAGCAGAACAAATTGTTCAACATTTTGAAGGGGAAAAAGCTGACCTCGTGGTTTGTGATGGAGCTCCAGATGGTGAGGGTTCTTTGTATTATAGTTTTGTCATAAAAAAGTATAAGGGATTCTCTTTAATGTCTTATATTGGTGTACTTGCTGACATATCCTATAAGAGCTGTTTAATTTTTGTTTTGACAGCTATGTAATTACATTAGCATACCTGCCAGGTTTTAACATTTACTTATAAAATTTAATGGAATTCTACTTGTTTTACAATTCTTTTACGAATAGCACATTTTACAGATCTCTGTCTTTTTATGCTTTCCAACCGTAGGTTGAAGAAGCGTATATGCTCCAGCTTTTTCCGTCTGTCCGTCTGTCTGCACGATAACTCACGTAAAAATGGTTCGATTTCGATGAAATTTTAGTATGTGGTAGGGGACCACCTGGGGACGAACCCTATTGAAAATGGGACAAATGGGGTTAGTTGGTTGGTTGATTTTTATGGCGCAAGGGCCATGTTTGGCCAAAGAGTGCCAGACACAAGACAAACAAACAGTATTAAAAGCGTGGTATAAAACTTAAAATCTGGCTGGTCAAGTAAAACTGAAAAATGAGAACGATGGAAGGGCTAAAAAGGATAATGAAACAAACAGTATTAAAAACATGGTACAATGATTAAAATCTAGCTGATTCAGTAAAACTGAGAAATGAGGATGATGATAAGGCTAAAATCTAGATACGTTTAAAATAGTAAATTTCTTTAAATGAAGAATGGGAATGAGGCAGCTTGATTTTAAGCACTATACCACGCTTCCAACACTGCCCATCGGTCCCGTGTCTGGTGCTCCCCGGCCACACATGGCCCCTGCGCCACAAAAACCCACCCACCAACCAACCAACCAACCGTCGCACATAAAACGAAAAGACAAGATGGTCCGTCACAAGGTCAGCTCGAGCCGTGGGGGCGCTACTCCCCAAATAACTGGAAAACCAGTTATCCCCATGCTGGGCAAATGGGGTCAAAGGTCACCACATAGGAGCAGGATCCATTCCATTGCCCTTATGCCTCGTAACTTGTGTAAATATGGTTCGATTACAATGAAATAGAAAATGCGTGAAATGGGGTCAAAGGTCAGGACATAGGAGTGGGATGCATTCCATTGCCCTTATGAGTCATAATGTGCGTAAAAATGGTTCGATTTCAATGAAATTTAAGTATGTGGTAGGAGACCACCTGGATAGGAACCCTATTGAAAATGAGGCAAATGGGGTCAAAGGTCAGGACATAGGATCGGGATCCATTCCATCACACTTACCCCATACTATTAAGGTAGACGTCAAGTAATTTTGCTTCCTATATTTCCAATGGAAAAACTTTTCAACACATTTCCTTCACAATTAGTGTGTTCCCAAGGATGGAAATTTGAACAACGATTAAAATAACTTCATATTATAACTTGGAATACTTAACATTTTCTAAAACATAATCATAATTATATTAAAAAACAATAACGTTTCCTTTGGTGGTGTTGAAACCAGAAAAAAGATGGTGCGACCTATACTTTGATGATGTCAGTAGACAAATAAATATTGGATTGCATAATTATGGTTATGTTTTAGAAAATATTAAGTATTCCAAGTTATAAAATGAAGCTATTTTAATCAATGTTAAAATTTTCATTCTTCGGAACACATTAATTGTGAAGAAAATGTGTACAGAAGTTTTTCCATTGGAAGTATAGGAAGCAAAATTACTTGACGTCCACCTTAAAGGAGCAATTCTTGTATCTATGAAAATTTTATTTTGAAAACGGCTCTAAGGATTTTGATGAAAGTCATTAACCTACCGTTTTCTGGCACTAGAAATCGATTTAGCTTGATCTCGGCTTTAGGAAAATTCATTTAGTGGGTTAAATAACCACTCCGAATTGCCACGTTTTCAGTGTCATGGCGTCGTTCCATTAATGTTACCCATGCTTAGAAATCTTATGATGTCACAAGCTCGCGATCGGGATTGGCGCACGGTCACGCCATCTGTCTCATTACGTCATGCGTTGTGTGTGGATTTTATTAAAGTTTTATGACGTCGCACTCTTTTGAGCAGATGGTCGCGATTCCCATCTGCCTCATTACATCACGCGTTGTGTGCGTATGCCCGTTTGCACGATATCTCGTGTAACAATCGTTCAATTTCGATGAAATTTCAGTATGTGGTAGGGGACCACCTGGGAAGGAACCCTATTGAAAGTGAACGAAATGGAGTCAAAGGTCAGGACATAGGAGCGGGATCCATTCCACTGCTCTTATGCGTCATAACTAACGTAAAAAAGGTTCGATTTTGATGAAATTTTAGTATGTGGTAGGGGACCACCTGGGAACAAACCCTGTTGAACATGGGCGAAATGGGGTCAAAGGTCAGGACATAGGAGCGGAATCACTTCCATCGCCATTATGCGTCATAACTTACATAAAAATGCTTCGATTTGGATGAAATGTTAGTATGTTATTGGGGCATGCCTGGGGACAAATCGTTTTTAAAATTGGCAAAATGGGGTCAAAGGTTAGGACACAGGACCAGGATCTATTCCATAGCCCTTATGCATCATAACTTACGTAAAAATGCTTCTATTGTGACAAAACTTTATCATGTTATTTCAGAGGTATACTGAACCGGTTCTGTTGAATATAATCGAAATGGGATCAAAGGTCAGGGCACAGGAGCGAGATTTATTCCACAGCCATTATCCTCATAACTTGAGTAATAACTTGAGTAATGATTTCTGGTATGTTGGAAAGCATATTATAATCAATGCATTGCATGATTTTACTAACTTGTTTGTTTTATTTTCCCCAAGTTGGTCCAATTTTGAGGGGAGAATAAGTGTCCCAAAAGAACACTGCACCTGCATATTTTGATTTGCCTAATCGCATTTACTTCCTGCCACTTTGTGGCCCTAACCCTCTTTGCTCACACTCTAGAGAGACTCAGTTAAAAAGCTGTAGGGTTAGGATTGGGGACAACTTCTAAAAAACAGAGAGAGGGAGAGAGAGATTGGAAATATCAGCCTCACTTATAAAATTTAAAATTGCATTTTTAAAGATATCCTAACATGCTGGCACAAAAGTTTTAGATCAAAACCTCAGTTAAAGTAAAAAGCTACTGCAACTTAGCAGCAATTTCACATTGCTAATGAAATTTGTATTTGTGTATGTAGGTTAATGATAACATGCTAATGAGATAATAACTCATCAGTTGCTTTTTAATTGCTGCAAATGTAAATAATGCTAAATATCTTAATGTATGGTGTATGAATTAATTAAAATTGACAAAACATTTGCATAATCAGTCAGCTTTTAGTTGATGTGTTTGATACATTTGATCAGTAGATTAGTCACTCAAATGCATTGATTAAACATTCATGAAAATTTCTTTACAGATTTTAGTTCTTGAAAGTTGGCTTTGAAATTGCATTATTTTGCTCTGAAACTGTAGTATTTGTTTTGACAAATGTACATTTGTCAAGAAATGATGGGCTTCCAATATTACTGTTTATAATCTTTCCCTCCACCTCTGTTTCTCTGAGTCTTTCCCTCTAGGGTATGAGCAAAGAGGGTTAGGAACACAATGATTCTCAAGCACTTCTTGAATGTCTGTGTATGAAAGTATAATTGTTCCTACTCTGATATACAGCAATGAAACCTGGGTACTGTAGAAGAAACATAGGAGTCGTTTGTATGCTGGAGAAATGCATTACTTACTGGAGTTTGTGGCAAAACTCGCTCTGATCATGTGAGGAATGAAGATGTTGAAGTTGTGTTTATGTGAGGCAAAATGTTGTAAGGTGGAGACTAATAATAAAAGGATGACTTCACACAATACGTCAAATGAAATGAGAAAACTCGCCGTCTGTGTACGATATTTAATAAAATACGAAAGATGTTTGCAATTAAAATACCCCACTAGCACTTTCAGGGTAACATTTACCCCATCATCAGGTGGAACAGAGGCAATGTAGTACTCCTTTATATAGTAGTGCAAAGATGCATTGTGGGTATAAGTCATCAAACGTCGCATGGGTCATGACCGTTGCCATTATAACAGTGTGAAGATTATAATTTCACAAGTTATTAGTTTAGCATATCAATACAAGGATTCGTTACAAATACAAAGTTATGATAAATTTATATATTCTTGGAAATTTGTAAATATATATTACTATAATTTAAAGTTCAGATTTGTAATATGCTCTTTCTAAATTCTTGATATGTCCACAGGCAAGTAGTCATTACAACATTTGTCCCCTAAAGCTTCGATGTACATACTTTCAACAAAATGCAGCGAATGTATATATGCTGGAGTGTCCAGTAGTCTGATGTTTTCCCAGTCTGGTTGTAGAATTCCGTTTACCACATTCCTTGATAAAGCTGTGTTATTGCTGTTAGTTCGAATATTGTATTTGTGTTCCTGGACACGGATACCCAAACTTCTTCGTGTCGAGCCCACGTAGTTGTCAACATGTTCTCCTGTTGAGGGGTCCAGCAGTGGAATATTATACACACCCCATTTGTTTATAATATCTGTTTCTGCTCGATCCTTTTTAACTGATGATAGGAGGTTCTTCGAGCGGATGCTGAATTGTATATTATGTTTTGAACAGATACGAGATAGTGTGTTAGTGATATGGGGGTGCTGGTCCAATGCTCCTACGAATCATTTATTAGGCCTTGTATCTGGCTTCAGATTAATAGTTTGTTCACTTGATATTCTAGTGTATAATCTATTAATCATCATCCTGGGGTATTAAATCTAATATTGTTAATCTCAGTAATTGTGAATTAAATGAAATACAGAGTCGAGCTTTGGAGAGAAGAACCAAATTCGCATATCCGAGGCACGAAGTTAACGTCTTTCAGACAGTCCCACAAGTAGAGCATATTATCAAAAACTTGCCTGAAACCGAACATGATGTTACACACTTACATATTGATAGACTACTACGAAGAGGTAAACCACAGCAACAACCTAAACTATCATTAATATATAAAGAAGAAAAACAGCAGCTATCCGAGCTTAGAAATAATAATGAAATCAATTTTGGCCGCGGACAAGACTCATCAGACTGTCATATTGGACAGCTCATGCTATAGGGATAAAATGCTTGAAGCCATATCTTCTATTTCGCACAAAGTAGTTGAGCGTCAACCAGCAAAAGCAACATGTGCAGCATTAACTCGATTGAAGAATTCTTATAACTTCCCTGAAGGTTTTTCTAAAGCTTTTATTCCCCCACCTGGTTGTCGTGTGCCCAATATCTTTGTTGGGCATGTTAAACTACATAAAGAGAGGCTACCTATTAGACCTTTGGTCGCGGGCTATGTTAGCCGTACCCGACTGCTTGAAAAAGCTCTTGCCCTATATTTGGTTAAGTTAGCTGAGAGCTCCCCGTATTCTATTAAAAGCTCCACTAGGGCAATAGAAAGAATCAGAATGATTCAGCCACATGCTGGCCCTTTCATTTTAGCCTCTCTAGATGTAGTTTCACTGTACCCTAATGTACCTGTGGATGCCACTCATTGTATTATAGAGGCCAAACTTGCTGAAATTAATATTCCCACCACTGAAATCTCAGCTATTATGAACGCACTTTGTTTAGTCAAACGGCGTTCGCATTTCAAATTTCTTGACAAAATCTACTTACAAACCGAGGGTTCCCCCATGGGATCCCCACTTTCCACAGTTTTAGCAGAAATCCTGCTACAATACATTGAGAACAAAGTTTTCAATGAATTCCCTTTAGTTCCCAGTTTATACCTTAGGTACGTCAACGACATCCTTGTGTTCTGGCCTCACTCTAAGGATGATTTAAAACAATTCTCCGACGCACTATCGTCAGTATTTCCTACTATCGGGCTGACAATAGAACTTGAATCTAATTTCTCTCTGCCTTTTTTGGATGTTCGTTTTTTTCATGATTCAAATACTAACTCACTGTCCTTTTGTGTCTATCGAAAGCCTACTGATTGTAACAGCCTTATCCCGTTGAACTCTTCACATCCAACTCCACAAAAATATTCTGCTATCAATTTCCTTTTTAGAAGAGCCTTCACACATTCTTCAAAAGAAAGTCATTTCCAGTCTGAGATACAGTTAATTTTTAAATTAGCGGATAAACATGGATACCCCAGGATGATGATTAACAGATTATACACTAGAATATCAAGTGCATGAACTATTAAACTGAAGCCAGATACAAGGCCTAATAAACGATTCGTAGGAGCATTGGACCAGCACCCCCATATCACTAACACACTATTTCGTATCTGTTCAAAACATAATATACAATTTGGCACCCGCTCGAAGAACCTATCATCAGTTAAAAAGGATCGAGCAGAAACAGATACTATGAACAAACGGGGTGTGTATAATATTCCACTGCTGGACCCCTCAACAGGAGAACATGTTGACAACTACGTGGGCTCGACACGAAGAAGTTTGGGTGTCCATGTCCAGGAACACAAATACAATATTCGAACTAACAGCAATAACACAGCTTTATCAAGGAATGTGGTAAACGGAATTCTACAACCAGACTGGGAAAACATCAGACTACTGGACACTCCAGCATATATACATTCGCTGCATTTTGTTGAAAGTATGTACATCGAAGCTTTAGGGGACAAATGTTGTAATGACTACTTGCCTGTGGACATATCAAGAATTTAGAAAGAGCGTATTACTAATCTGAACTTTAAATTATAGTAATATATATTTACAAATTCCAAGAATATATAAATTGATCATAACTTTGTATTTGTAACGAATCCTTGTATTGATATGCTAAACTAATAACTTGTGAAATTATAATCTTCACACTGTTATAATGGCAGTGGTCACAACCCATGCAACGTTTGATGACTTATACCCATAATGCATCGTTGCACTACTATGTAAAGGAGTACTACATTGCCTCTGTTCCACCTGATGATGGGGTAAATGTTACCCCGAAAGTGCTAGTGGGGTATTTTAACTGTTAAATATCTTTCGTATTTTATTAAATATCGTACATAGACGGTGAGTTTTCTCATTTCATGTGGAGACTAATGCTCTTAGGTGGTTTGGCCATGTTTAAAGAATGAGTGATGAGATACTTACTAAGATAATTTTTTCAGCCCAAGTGGCAGGAAAGAAAGGTAGAGGATGACCCAGAAAAGCTTGGGAAGATCAGATTCAGGAATGTCTGCAGAGAAAAAGATTATGAGCATGAAGCACAAAAGGTCTCGTGTGCATCATGTGATGGATGTCGGTGAAACTCAAGCTGGGTGCCAAGATCGCTGTAAATGGAGATGTTCGATACACCAACAGTAAGTAAATTCTAATTCCATCAGTTAAACATTTATCTGGTGGTTTGTCTTTCTTTGAGGAACTAACCTCTGAATCTCAATATTGGAAGCAGCAATATGTACAATATTGCTGCTTCCATTCATCTGTGAAACTGATGTCATCCCACTCATAAGTCATATTGGAAGCATCCTCTTTTGCTGTACCTGATAGTTGCAAGCACAAACACAATTTTCTGTACATTTCCTGATTATTTTGTTGTTGATGACACAAGTGCATCACATTTTTTTCTTTTTATCACGTCTTTTGTAAAAAAAGATCGTGCTTATGTTACTGGTTTGTCCGTCCGTCTGTACCCACAATATCTCTGCAACTATTAGTCCGATTTGAAAATTCTTTTGCTTTGGGAAGCTTGAAATATGCGAATGATGATCCTTTATTTCATTTTTTTTTACGATGTACAATTTCGCTGCTAGAGGGCATAAATGCAGATGATGTCGAATTCAAAAACACATTTTATTCCACATATTTGCTTCTAAACATCCAATTGAAGAAATTCTTTTATCTTTCGAATCCATTTATGCCGAAGAGTGTTTTAGATGTAGTTACTTTTTCAAATTACGCAAAGATTTTCCGCTAGGGGGCGTAAAAGTAAATTACAGTTTTACCGATAACCCTTCTTCTAAAACTCCGATTTGAAATTTTTTTCTTCAGCGGATACACTTCCTGATGGAAAATCTTTTGCATATAATTTCAAATTTTTGGTAAAGAATACTTTGGCCACCAGGGGGCGTAAGTGTTAATTTTTGCTTCTGATGTATTTGCCATAAAATCTGAGCTTCTAAAATATTGATTGAAAAAATTCTTTCGTGGACTGATGCCACTCACATCGATACACCTTTTCGGAATATTTTCTTCTAAAAATATTCCACAGTTTCTTCGCCAGGGGGCGTAGATGTATATCTTATTTTTTTCAATATCTTTACTTCTAGGAGTCCGATTTGAAACATTCCTTCTTTGTTGGATAGTGTTTTCAGTGTGACATGTTTTTCATATAATTTCAAAATTTTCAAGTAATTCATAGACTTTCTGCTATGGGGTGTGGAGGTAAATAGCGTTTTCCCCTATATCTCTGCTTCTAAATCTCCGATTTGAAAAATTCTTTCTGCACCGGATACAGCTCCTGATGGAAATCGTTTGCACATAATTTCTAATTTTTGTAAAAAAAATGGTTTGGCCACCAGGGGGCGTATATCTTAATTTTTGCTTCTGATGTATTTGCTGCAAATATGAGCTTCTAAATTCTCAATTGAAAAAAACGTCATTTGTAGACCGATACTACTCATGTCGATAAACCTTTTAGAAACATTTTCTTCTTAAAATAATGCATGGTTGATGTATATCTTATTTTTTGTCAATATCTCTGCTTCTAGGAGTCCGATTTAAAAAATTCCTTCTTTGTTGGGTAGTGTTTTCTGTGGGACATGGTTTACATATAATTTCAAAAATTTCAAGTAATTCGTAGACTTTGCACTAGGGGGCGTAAAGGTAAGTTTCTTTTTCCCTTATATCTCTGCTTCTAAATCTCCGATTTGAAAAATTCTTTGCACCGGATACAGCGCCTGATAGGAAATCCTTTGCACTTAATTTCTAATTTTTGTAAAAAAATGGTTTGGCCACCTGGTGGCGTAAGTCTTAATTTCCGCTTCTGATGTATTTGCAGCAAAATATGAGCTTCTAAATTCTCGATTGCCAAAAAAGTTGGTTTTTGACTGATACTACTCATGTCGGCAAACCTTTTAGAAGCATTTTCTTCTTGAAATAATGCATGGTTTCTACACCATGGGGTGTAGATGTATATCTTATGTTTGTCAATATATCTATTTCTAGGAGTCCAATTTGAAAAATTCCTTCTTTGTTGGATAGTGTTTTCGATGCGAAATGGTTTTCCTATAAATTAAAAATTTTCTTGTAAATCAGACTTTCCGCTAGGGGGCACAAAGGTAAATTGCGTTTTCTGCGTTATTTCTGCTTCTAAAACTTCAATTTGAAGAATTATTCCTGTATCGCATACAAGACCTGATGGAAAATATTTTTCACATAATTTCTAATGTTTGGTAAGGAATGGCTTGGCCACCAGGGAACATAAGTGTTAATTTCTGCTTCTGATGTATTTGTAGCAAAATCTGAGCTCCTGAAAACTCGACTAATTTTTTTTTTCTTTGACTGATACCGCTCATATGGAAAAACCTTTTGAGAATTCTTGCTTCTGAAAATAATGCAGGGTTTTCCCACCAGGGGACGTAAAGTCGTCATCTTATTTTTGTCGATATCTTTGTTTCTAAGAGTTCGCTTTGAAAAATTCTCTCGGTGTTGGAGAGCGTTTCCGGTGCGAAATGTTTCTCATATAAATTCATGTTTTTCTTAACGAACCCATAAGTCTGCAGCAAGAGGGTGTAAGCTCACGATTCCGTTTACAGCAATATCTGAGGGATTAAATACTCGATTGAAAAACTTCTTTCTTTCGTCACATACTA
Source organism: Macrothele yani (assembly GCA_039090855.1). Taxonomy (NCBI): domain Eukaryota; kingdom Metazoa; phylum Arthropoda; class Arachnida; order Araneae; family Macrothelidae; genus Macrothele; species Macrothele yani. The sequence continues at coordinate 123,519,366 of CM077003.1, read as the reverse complement.
TTGTTTTCCACACCGGTTCCATTGACTTTGAATAGCTTCGATAAATTTAATTTGCGTCAGAACAGATTAAAAAGATGTGCTTATTACACCCGAAAATCCGGTGTCATCTTTCTTGTTTCTTCTTTTGCATGTGCAAACTAGACTGAAAATTCTTCTTCTTCTTTCATTATGTAGCTGGGTTAAGGTTTTCCACGTGTTATTTAGTTGTTGTTTTTTTATGCATGGTTATCTTAATGAGTGGTAGGATATAATACTCACACAAAAAAGGGAGGAGTTTAATACAGGAGCTTATAGTTGATCATACACTATAAAAAATGCTAATGATTAGGATCACTTAATTCAAGACTTCCTATTAAGAGATGTGTTTAATTTATTAATGCAGAAAGATTGATGTGAAGTGTACAACCAATAATTCGATAGCATACTTATTAACAATCTTTCAACATTCAAGCAGTGTTACAGTTGAAGATTAGTGTATGTCGTAAGTATCACAAATTATAAGGCTGCTATTCCTCTGTAACATGTTTTATCATTTTTATGTAATGGAAGAATTAAGTAATAAACATAGGTCAGTTTTATATTACTAGTTATTCTAAATTTATACCATTCTTGACATCAAGTATGAATATTTGTATGGTGTTTCATCATACTTAGTCATCAGAATTAATGATGTGAAACTGATAAATTACCTCTAAAAATCAGAAAGTTTGTTTCCAGGTGGGGAAAGGGACCTTAAAATATCAGGAACATAAACTGGAAATGTATTGAAGATTCTTGATGTTTCCTTTTTTTTTTTTTTTTTTTTTTTTTGTAATATCTGTCCTATGTATAGTGCTACTGAGCCAAGTAAATTTAATTTGAATGAACAGTCACCTGTATAGCAGTATGCATGCAATAGAAGTTAAATTGATTGTAGAATAATATCAGAAACTGGTCAGTTGATTTTTTTTCAATTAAAAGGTAAATAAAAAATGTGATTGATTATTAAACATAAATTATACTATTTCGATGTTGCCCAGAGCTGTCACTAGTAATGTGATGTGAAAACAGTTCCTTGCATTAGTTAAATAAATGATGTGACTGATGTTTCAGAGACCTGCTTACTTATTATGTGAACAGCTAAACCTACATTGGTTTTGTCTGCATTCTCTATCTCTTCTACACAGAGAAAGGAGTGATCTGTTTGAAAAAAATCTCTCTATTCTAAAAAAACATAACTGCCGCCACCGTCGTTTTAGGAAATTTCGCAACACTTGCACTTTTCTAACTCGCAGCACAAAAAGTATTGAACACAAAAATATTAAATTTACATTGTTTGTAGAGAATTGTTCAGAGAACAAGCTGAAATAAACCGTTTTTCGATTCTGGCGATACTTCCAGAGCTATTGTATTAAAAGTTAAGGTAAGCAAAAAGTGCTTACAGTTCACGTTTCAGACACACTAAGAGCAACAGAACCACGAAACATGTAGGACCATGGAAGAATTTTTGCACCTCGTCACCCATTTTTTGAATTTCGATTTACTTAAATTTCACAAAATTCTCTATTTCGTAATGGGTCCATTTTAAAAAACGGATATATGCCAAACTATAAATCATAACACTTTGCAATTCTTACAGCATAAACTCAGAACTATCATCCCTCTTTTACAAATTTTTTTAAGAAGTCATTTTCTGATTTTTAAGCATTTTTTAAAGATGCAAAGAAAAGGAACGAGAGGCTTACTGTGTCTTCAGCGTTAACCTCACAGGAAAGTTCTGGTCCTGTAACCTGCTGCCATGGTGATACAGCTATGTTTTTTAGCACTTTCTTCTCATTGGGTGAAAGGACTGGCTACAATCAAACTGGTAATGACGCAACAGCACTTTTAAAGTTCGACGTTTTCTGCCAGCATCTGCGAATATCTATGTAAATATAGGCTTTCGCCTCGTATATAAAGCGCAAAGAGGGAAAATGTGAGTGTGTTCATCTGCGAATTGTTCGACCACTTCTAAATGACCTAGAGATCTGAAAATTGGCATGCTGATAAGTCTTTGAGGTCCATATACCCACAAAACTACGAAAAAAAAAAATGGCTTCGAAACATTTGTTTGCTTGAATTTTTTGCAAATTGTTTGACCACCTCTAAATGACCTAGAGATCTAAAAATTGGCATGCATATAGGTCTTAAGGTCCATATACCTGGAAAAGTACAAAAAAAAAAAAAAAAAAAAAACAGTGCTTTGAAACATTGTCTGCTTGAATTTTTCTACTTTCTACCACTTCTACACCTAGAAAAAAAGTCTGAAAACCAAAGTATTCAAAAGGGTGGCTTAGCTTTACTGTTTCAAAATGCTGATAGGTTTAAAGATAATTTTGTCAGAATCACTGAAATGCTTTGAAAATTTCAAATTTTGATTTAAAAGAAAGGGGCGTCAAAGCCTGCTCCATTTTACGTCAAACCTTATGCATTGATATCACAACGCTGTTCTAAATCATAAAACAGTTACAGATTCAAATTACTTTTCTTTCCCTTAATTACTTTTTCCTTTCTTTAATTTTATGTTCAAAAAATGATTTTTTGATTCATTGTTCAGAGAACGGGCATGTTGTTAGTTATGGTAAAAAATAATAAATGGCAGCTAAATGAAATTTCAGTAATTAAATGAATAATGAGTGAATCAAGCATAACTTATCTCCTTGTAGTCATATATAACTCACTTTTTAATTATATATATATGCTCTTACATTATTAGTAATAAATCATTCTACAGCATATGGTATTGTGCAGGACACAAAAAAAGTGAAGAGAACTTAGCTTGGGTAAATGTGAGTGCCATGAAAGCATTTGTCTCCATAGTAAATTAATAATTAGTGTTTGTGCCAGAGGCATTTTAACTGGGAAGTGAGTGGTTGTGGAATGTTATGCCTCCTTAAAAACTATTGGAAGAGGAGTGGGGCATTGCTTTCCAATATTTCAATAAAATATATGTATATATTGGTAGGAGGTTTCTCTGTAAGAAAATATAAAGTGAACCTTGTAATATCTACCTTCTCCAAACTTGTGCGTCTCCCAAAATGTTTTTGTGCTCTGCTTCCCAGTCTGGCAGGGGTTTAAACTCAGGGCGGGATGGCGGTATTCCTGCCGAAATAAAGTTGTTAGGAGAGAATCTCCTGCCTTACGAAATTTTAAGAAAAAATACATATAAATATAAAATCTTGGGTTTGTTTTTGGACCACTCACAAAATTCGAGCGTTAAAAACACATTCTTTGTAAAATTATGTGCGTTAGAAACGGACCCTTCAGAGTTCCGAAAATTTGCAATCGAATACATCGTTCATGTCGGAAATATAATCAGTTCATGCACACGCGTGAATAGGCTCCCATATGTAGTCACATGAGAAGTCCATTTTGCATATCGCAGACAGTTACGGATCAGGCATGAGATTCTTCCTTGGATTTGCGGAATTCTGCTTTTTTCGCCATCATTTCAGTTGTACTCAAGATCGATGCAAAACTGAAAATACTGTTTTATTTTTGGGAGGATTTGTGTGCGCACGCGGTTGTATTCCGTTTTTCAGAACTTCCGAAAACGAAAGTTAAACGAAGTTAAAAATTTTCCCGCAATTGTAATTTCTTTTTCTCACGAAGTTTCCTCTGCCCAGTATTGTTACTAAATATCAATTTATTGCATAAATGGTTGTATTTCAGCTTGAAAGTGTAGACAACAATTTCCAATAGCTGAAGTTCAATGGAGCAAAAACATTCTTGTAAACTTTAGGCATGAGTTTCTTCCGAGAACGGTGGGGTGAGGGGTGGGGTGCATTATGGTAGATGGGGGATGTTTTTTCGGCTGGGGATGGAATTTTGTCTTTGAAAACTTTCGGAAACAGAAGTTAAACAAACTGTAGATTTAATCCGTAATCATATTTTTTTTTTCAAGTTGCGATATTCCCTCTGCTCAGAATTATTGTAAAATGTAATTTTGTTCAATAACTGATTGTGTTTCAGCTTGAAAATGGAGGAAAAACTTCCGAAAAGGGAGGTAGAAGGGAGCAAAGATTTTCCCGTAATTATATATATTTCTTCTTTCATGATGATCCCACTGTCCAGTATCATTGTTAAATGTTATCTTACCCCCTATAAATAGTTGCAAAAGAAAAAAACTGGACATTCCTCATATCAGAAGAGTGGTTGAATCAACCAAGTCTCAAGTATTTGAACTGCAAATATCTTGTAGTATTCAAGAAAAGATATTTTTTTCAGAGATGAAGGGAAACATATTCAAAAATAGTAAATTAGTTGACCTTTGTAATCTTTTTGAATTTTGAGTGTGTAGAACCTGAATCTATAAAGCAATGCACACACACAACACAAGTTTCGGTACAGTCTTTCAAAAGCCTTGCAGACCAGTTTTGTTCTTTTATCTCAAAAATTAATGAAGGTGCAATTATGGAATATTCATTATTCAAACATAGATAGCTGTAAAAAATGAAGAGTATATGTGCCAATTTCCAAAGTTTTGTAAGAGTTATAAATAACCATCAGCACACATTTCCATTAGTATCAAAGGTTCTTCTTCAAGTAGTTCTTGTGTTGCATTAAACAAATGCACCATGAGAACGTGGCTTTAGCACACAAAACTGAATTAAGTCAAAATTAAAAGTTCATTGAGTTACAAAAGTCTTAATGTATTTTTCTGAAACTGGACCAGATAAATCCTATGAAAACAACAACAAAAAACCCAGCTGACCAAAGCTTAATAACTGTGGCAAGGAATGAAAGGCAGACACAAATAATTCAGGTGCAGTTTTATGATACCAATGTACTGCAAAACGAATAACTCTCTTTTTTTGTAAAATGAAACATGGTACTTAGTTCTAGACTAAATGTAGTAAATATTTTGATCTAATTCACTTGTTTAAAAGCCAAGAGTAGCTTATGTGGTTTGACAAATTACTACTGTTTTCCCAGAGTCTTTTAATACAGGGTAATTCAAAATGATTCATTCGATTTCATTAGATCATAGCTCTGTAAAAATCAAGGTAATAATAGCGTACCACACATTAAAATGAAGAGAAACGACTGAGTTTGTGAATTTAACCATTAGATGGTGCAATGTAACCTGTATATCTGCACCTGGGTGAAAGGCTGTCATTGTGAAAAATGTCATGCAGGAGACGATAGAAGACGACGAATTTGCATCGCGGCTGGTGTTTAGTGACGAAGCAACATTCCATTTAAGTGGCAAGGTCAACCGTCACAACATTTGCATATGGGGCACAGAAAACCCACATGCAATAATTGAAACTGAGCGCAACCTTAATGAATAGCGGTTTAGAAGCCACCGTAACCTTAACAAACAGCTTCCTAATTGTTGGATTGGTTGCTGTGGACACTACGACAAGGCACTCTACAGGTGGCCTGCCAGGTCTCTAGAACTGACCTCTTGCGACTTTTCGTATGGGGATATGTTAAGGGTAATGTGTATGTGCCACCATTGCCCACAATGCTAGATGAACTTGAAGTTCGCATTCATAGTGCTCTGCAGTCGTTGACAATAGACACGCTTGATCACGTATGGCAGAAATTTGATTATTGCTTTGACGTAGGTCGCATGACCAACGGAAGTCACAGAACATTTATAAGGTATGAAAACAAAATCTGGACAGTTTTTTCCTTATCCTTTGTACATTTAATCGCTGTGTGTTTAGAAACACATAGAATACAGTAATTTGAAATTGGATGAATCATTGTGAATTACCCTGTATCAAGGTAATAATAGTGTACCACACATTAAAATGAAGAGAAACGACTGAGTTTGTATTCAAAACTCCCCACCTGAAATTTTCAATCCCCTCCATTTTCAAACACAGGTGGGGAGATTCCCTTCCATTTCAAATTTACATTTGAATCCCTGTGTGGTTCTTGTTTTCATATGTAAGTTCAAAGTGGCCTGTATTATTATATTAAGAGGTAATATTTTTACTGATCAGTAATGTGCAGAGCAGTAGAAGAGCTGATATTTTGAATCTGGATTGAAAACAAGATTTAATTAGTACTTAAGTAGATGTTCATATCTTGCTAAAGCACATTTTCATTGTATTTCATTTTATGAAGAAAAAAAAAAGAAATATGTTGATGCGTTATGGTTTATACAATTCATATCACTTATGCAACAGTGTCTTTGATTCAGTTTACTCGTATGTATCTTCAACCCAGTTTTGCATGTGCAACAATGTCTTCAACTCAGTTTTACTTGCATTATCATGCAACAGTGAGAAGGAATGTGCTTCATTAATCCATGGTACTGTTTTGCATGGGATGATCAAGCACCAATCCATTTCACCATTTCATCTAAAGAACATGACAGATGTGCATAACCTTCAGGACACTTTGACTGCTCTGTGTACACCACTCAGCATTCTGACATTTCAACAGAGGTTCAGTGAAATGTATATGTGTGGTGGTAAGAAACACATGGCTTGTTGATCATCATTGAGAATGTATGGAATCTACTTTGCACAGAATTTTCTCTTCTCCATTTGGTCAGTAAGGATATATTCACATTTTCAGGTGACATACCAACTTCTGCAAAAATTGTGGAGTATAAAATATTGCATGTGCATTTAAGGATCACTGTCACTTGCTCCACATGTTATTCATCTGTGGATATTCATCTTTCTCCTCTGTAAGAGTCATTGTGTGAGCCTTTCCTGCCATTTTTAAGAGCATTCATCCTCCACTGAAATGTTTCATATGGTAACGCCCCTAAACCTACCATCAGCTCATCATAAGACTTGTGTGCGTTTGCACTTCCCTCCAAGCACAATGAAATTTTATCAGATTGCTCATATTACGATATTAATGTATAAACATTAAACATTTACTGTTCATCGCGTTGTTCTTGGTATAAACATAGCCCTCCGACATGACCTCCAACATATAATGTGCCATAAAAATTATTTGTATCGACACACATGATGGACTGTAAAAGTTATTCATATTAACATATAACATACCATAATGTGTCGATACAAATAACTTTTATGGCACATTATATGTTGGAGGTCACGTCGGAGGGCTATGTTTATACCAAGAACAACACGATGAACAGTAAATGTTTAATGTTTATACATTAATGTTGTAATTCTTTGAGCCATGTAAAGAATCTGGCCGATTCAGCGTATATATTTGTACGCTATGTGTCGATATGAATAACTTTTACGGTCCATCACGTGTATCGATACAAACAACTTTTATGGCACATTATATGTTGGAGGTCATGCCTGAGGGCTATGTTTATACAGGGCGATCCATTTAAACCAGTACCCTGAAAAAACCTTGCATTTTTGCAAGGGATCGTGCAAGGAACTTCTTTTTTTTTCAATAGAAGCAGCAACTCCTGGAGAATGAAAACCGCCACCGTGAAGAAGATTGTTAACCATAACTGTAACTCAGCTTGTGATTTGTTTGTTGTTGCATTGTCATTCACTTGCGTGCATTCGGAAACATGCAGTACTCTGTTCCAGAGCGTGTTTTTTTAGTGAAATCGTATTGGGTAACCATTCTGTCATCAAAACACAACGAGCATTTCGAAGAGAGTTTGGAGTTCGAAAAGTGCCAAGCAAGTCAACAATTCTGTCGATGGCAAAAAAACTGGAGCAAACCGGTTCTCTTCTCAGCGGTAGCAGTAGACATCACCCTCCGATGCCCCAAATGCGTGTGGACGATGTTCGGCAACGTTTACTTCAATCTCCGACGAAATCGTTGTGCAGATTAAGCCAACAGACAGGATATTCGTACGGAACTTGTCAAAGGGCAGCAAAAAAAAAGCGAATATTCGACCATTCAAACAGGGTGTGCACGTGTGCTTGAAAACCTGGAAAGTCCTGAAAAATCATGATTACGTTTTCAAGGCCTGGAATATCCTGGAAAAACAGTGTTTTTTTAATGCTGTCTTGAAAAGCCTGGAAATTTGAAATTAGTGCTTTAAAAAAATGCTCTTTTAGGAAATTGTGTTACTGTTACCCCTTCATTTTTTAAAGTTCCTCTCATCTGTTCTCAAAGAATATTTCAGACGTGTACCAAATCCTAATTTGGCTGGGAGAAAAAGAAAAAAAAAAGCATTACTTCCAGTGCAATAAAATTGGATGATTTCTAGTAGCTCTGTTAGGAAGGGGAAAGAAGAGGCATTTGCACATGTACCAAGTCAGTCGGCATCCACCAGTGAGGAGTATGCCTGAACAACACATTCATCTGGTCCTTGTTTATGCTCATTGCCAGCCACCCCTCAAGAGACTTGACTTCTGCTACTTATGATGAAAAATAAGAAAACTATCTTTGCGAATTTTTCACGAAAGTGGCTGAAATTTTTACATTCACTATAATTGGATTACAGAAGCTTACTCCCAAAATTCCAATTGAATCGGTTTAAAACTTAAAAAGTTAGCATTGGAAATTTTTGTTATGCACAAGTATGAATGCCTCTTTGGACAGAGTGGGCCTCCAACAGAAAGGGTGTTACCACAGCAACGGTTGATTGACAGCTGGAAGCGCTGATCCAAAGCCCTTGGTTGGGAAGAAAGCAAACACCTGTTTATCACTTCCTCTGCTCAATGGGACTAGGAGAAAATGTTCAGAAATCCATTTTCCCAAATTTTGAAAATAACACAGTACAATTTTTACAGTGGTTAAGATACATCACAATAAAGTTCTAGGGCAAATTTCGCCAAATTCCATTAGAAACTTTAGCAGATGCAAAAAAAAAAAAAAAAAATCTTCCGTTGCATAATCGAATTGAAAAAAAAGAAACAGTTATTCTAAATTAAGGGAAAAGCAAGTGAATTATTTTTTGTAGATGCCATGGTTTACTTAAACAGACTGATCCTTAAATTTTTATGGGTTTAGGGGCGAAATTCAGCAGATAAGCATATTTTAGTAAATTGCAACATCATGACGTGAATTTGGTCATTTTGGCGAAAATCGGGGAGCTTTTTTTTTTTTTATTTTGTTTACATTTTCTCCTATAGTTAGGGTGAAGGAGGAAGGGCGCAACTTGACAGTTCAGTGAGCTGCGGGTGGTGATTTATGGCGATGTGCCAAATGAAAAGAAACTGTTCCATCAGGACATTCCAAAGGTTGTGCGTGTGCGTGGAGACGTGCTCCTGCTGTTTGATCTTAAGTGGAATGTTTTTGTGCATGAAGGGGAAGAAATATCCGTTTCAGCTTTGCAGCTTTCACTCCTTTTTTTTCTTGGTGATAAATAAAAATCATAGTTGCTGCATTCACCATTGATCCATATTTGCATTTCTTGAATATAAACAGCAGATAATCGGAAACATGGTGTTGGGCGGGTCTTGATGTTCTTCATTTTGCATCTGCTGAATTCAGTTCTGTGGGAATAAGGAATGACTTATACTATGAATATATACAAAACTACATATTTTTGATCTGAAAAAATAGGTCTACTTTACACAGTAGCTAACGTGTGAACTCAGACAAGACAATCAGACATACGGACATCTGATTCCATAAATAAAAAAATCAACAGTATTTTTTTTATACACTACAAGTAAAAAAGCAAAAACATGCTTTAAAACATTATAAAGGAAAACAGATTTTTGAAACGCCATGGCTTGACAATGATCTTAATTTCTGAAAGTTTCTTTTTTCCACATCCTGTTTTCTTTCAATTACAATACATTGTAACAGGATACCTGTGTGTTGTATCACTTAGTGATATGGCAGATTTTCGGTTGGCGATATCTGCGATCGTAAGTGGTAGTTGCATTGCGATGTTGATGATGGATGATGACAAGATAAATATTAGAGTGATGTAAAATGCTGCATAAACTTACCCCCCCCTTCTTCCGAACTTTTATGCGGTCATCATAGCTGATCAACCATTTCATTCCTGAACCATCAGCACATTTCAATCATTTGACCATTGGTGGTAGGTTGGATCTGACAGAATTCAGCAGTACTTAAGCGCCTAGCGCAACGAAAACATGCTAATTTTGGACAGTTCTATTCCCTTCCCCTCTACCATCCCTAATAATTGAGAGTGCATACTGTAGTTTCAAATATTCTATTTATGAGCTAGTTTTCGCGCTGTTCGTTATGTTTTTATTTTCGAAATTACTAACCCTTTCGAACTATAGGTTGCAGAAACGTTTATGCTTTGGGTTTGTCCGTACGATAATTAGCACGAAAGCAGTTGGATTTCGGCAAAATTTTTGTATGCCGTTGGGTACAACCTGGGAACGTACCCTATTTTTGAAAATGGTCGAAATTAAATTCAAAGGCCAAGACATAAGAGCAGTATTCGTTCTCCAAGCTTAGGAATGTTAACTCACATAAAATCTGTTTGATTGCAACAAAGTTTTGGTATGTTATCAGGGAGGAGAAACCTACCCTTGTAGAAAATGGTCCAAATTGAATTCAAAGGTCAGGGCATAAGAACAGAATCCGTTCTTTATGATCTTGTGCTTGATAAACTTGATCCATTTGCATAAAGCACACTCATCCGTTTGCATCTTTTATCATTTTTATTACTTGAAACTGAAATTACTTTTAAAAAGTAATTTGAACATGATACTGTAAAGCGTAATAATCATCCTGGAATTTTTTGTATATGTCATGGAAAAGGCCTGGAAAGTCCTTGAATTTTTCCCCCCAAAAGTGTACGAACCCTGTTAAAGTGCACGTAATCCATCAGCTGCAGGAACCGGACAAGGGAAAGAGAGTAAGTTACTGCAAATAGTTTCAAAATTTTCTTAATTTGCAATCTGATATTCTCTCCATCACATGGTTTACGAATGAAGCCTGGTTTCATCTGTCAGGCTACGTCAGTTCGCAAAACAGCAGATACTGGGCTGCCGAAAACCCACACGTTATGTATGAAATACCGATGCATTCACAAAAGGTTGGTGTATGGTGTGCGGTTTCGTCTACAAAAATTATTGGCTAACGTTTATTGCCGCATATTCAATGAATTTGTGGAACAACTTGATGACATTGAATTGACAGAGGGCTACTTTCAGCAGGATGGCGCTACGTGTCACACATCAAAAGTCTCAATGGAACTCATAACCAGCTTCTTTGATGACAGATTAATTTCAAAAAACATATGGCCTCCCCGATCTCCGGACTTAACTTCCCCTGACTTTTTTTTTATGGGGCTACTTAAAGGATAGAGTTTACAAAACCCATCCAAAAACATTGGATGCATTGCGTGAAACAATCACGACTGAAATTGGCAATGTTACTGCTCGTACTTAGCATGAGACATCACTGAATATGGTGCGGCGTGTTCAACTGTGTTTACAAGAAAATGGAGGACAATTCCAGCATTTGCTTTGATAAAATGATTCTCCAATACCACATGTATAATTCTCAACTTACTGTATGATTTGTTGTTATTTATAAAAAAGTTATAAGTAAATCACATGGTACTGGTTTAAATGGATCACCCTGTACCAAGAACAACGCAATGAACAGTAAATGTTTAACGTTTATATGTTAATGTAGTAATTCTTCGAGCCACGTAAAGAATCTGCTTGATTCAGCATATATATGGATATATGCTGTAGACTCTCGGCTATCCGACCTAATGTAGCGGTCGGTCAGGTCAGAAAGCAAAAAGTCGGATACGCCGGAACCATAGGCATATCAGCCCCTGCAAGGTTAATGACCTCCATCCTATTGCGTTGAACCTAATGTACAGTATGTACGTATGTACTTCTTGCTATTTGGAGACTTATGTCATATTAATTTGTCCTTATTAATGACATGCCGTAATTACTGAATTAGAAGGAAACGAAATAAAAATGCGTACGTACCTTTCATGAAACATTTATTTGAAGAACGAAACGAAATGTGTAATGAACAATAAGTTGAATAAATTTTACTATGAGTTTTCATTTAAAAGAAAGTTTTCAGTCAAATCAGCTGTTAATGTAAACCAAAATATTATAACCTAAAGCTACATTGCCTAAGTTAGCTTGAAAAAGTCTGTAATCCAGATATGCTTCTTTCCTCGCATTAATTTTCTTTGCCGATGTGTCCTTCCACTTATGTAAACATATGATATTTGCTGGTGTTGCCTCTTGTTGGCCAATATATTCCAGCGCTGCCTCGATCGCTTTCGGAGTGGGTTAAACGATCGGAGGGTTCATCATCATCTTGTTCCTCTTCAATCGGCTGTTCATTTAACTCCATCGCTAAATATCTTCTTCTATAGTTTCTTCGATTTTGTCATTTGCCATCCATTCTGTGATGTCTTCCAACGAAGCTTTCTCACATCCGGGAACTTTTTCTAACAGCGAAACAATCTCAGTGTTATCAGTTGCATTTTCCACATCGTATTGCTCTTCTACCTCTACCCACTTATCACTGGCTCTGTGATCCAGCAAAATTTTCCATGATCGCACAAGTGTTACAGATGGAATTTCATTCCATGCCTCGGACATCCATCTGATAACATCAAGCATGTCAACTGACTTTAATCCGGCTGCAACTTCTGTATTGTTATCAATGTCCACTATGATATTGTATAGTAGCCTGTATCGATATTTCTTTTTCAAAGCTCCCAGCACTCCCTGATCCATTGGCTGACATACAGATGTAACATTTGCAGGTAAAAAAAAGCTTTTATCTCTCCATCTTTTAATTAGTCATTTGCTGGATGTGAAGGAGTGTTATCCAAAACTAGGATTGCTTTCCTTGGTAAATTTTTTTCAGCTAAATGTTTCTCAACTTTTGGCACAAATTCCTGTTCAAACCATTTTTTGAAAATTTCTCCATGCCTTTTTTTGGTGGGCATAGTACAGGGGCAAAGAATTTAAATTTTAAATATTTTAAAAAGCACTAGGCTTGCAAGATTTTCCAATCAAGGTCAGTCTCAACTTATGGTTTCCGGTTGCGTTACCACAAGCTAAAACTGTAACGCAGTCCTTATTCTTCTTGAACCCTGATGTGGCCTTTTCCTGTTTAGACGCTAGTGTTTTAGATGGCAGCATCCGGTAATTCAACCCCGTCTCATCACAGTTGTGCAATTGTTCTCTGGAAATACCTTCCTTATCAAGCAAGTCAAAAAGGTGTTTTTTTAAAGTCAGGGACAGTGTTACAAAGACAAAGCTTCACCGCTAATCATCATCTGTCGAACACCAAAATGTTTCTTCCAGCGATCAAGCCATCCGTCACTGGCAGTAAATTCACCATCGTCTCCTTCGATCTGTTTTTTAAACTGAATTGCTTTTTCTTGGATCAAGGGGCCTGAAACCGGCATTCCTTTCCCCCTCACATTTTCATACCACAGATATAAAGCCTCTTCAACTTCCACATGTTTGTCTTTTTGCACAGTTTTTCTAATTTTCACGCCGCTGCAACTTGCTTGCTTAGAACACCATTTTTCAATCTCTGCACAATTTCTTCGCCAGTCACCCACAGTAGTTTTTCCAACTCCTAACTCCAATGCAATTTTCTTCGCCGATTCACCAGAATCCATTCGTTTTATTGCTTGCAGCTTTTCTTCCAAAGTTACTACCACTTTCTTTCGTTTGTCACCCATATTTCCCTTCAAAATAAAAGCCACCAACAATACACTGGGCTGTATACACACTTCATAACATAAATTAACAATCCACGAACGACTGAACCGCACAGACTGATTTCTGGATACAGACTGATGGTGCACTTGCTACACGTACAAGTAGGCACACGTTAATTTCTTATCGCGACATGAATCAATCGGTGTATTGACGGCTAGTGATTCACGCACACGTAAGCACCTTCAAATACTTTAAGCAATAGTATACAACCGTATGGTAGGAAATTGCTCTGCATGACTTTTTTTTTTTTTTTGGCGGGTCGGATAGGCCGGAGGTTGGGTAGTCAGGTGTCGGATAGCTGAGAGTCTACTGTACTTGGCTATTTGAAACTTGGTTTCATCTTTTGTGGATCCGTTGATACTTATGGATCAAATGTGAATGCTTAGTAGTCTGTACTTTCCCAACAATAGCAGAACAGACACTACTAGTACCACCTCAGATCTGAGTTTAATAATACCAACCATTGTCTGGTGCTACCACAATACAAGATACTTATAAAACCTTTCAGCACTCTCTCTGGATTCACAGTAACATGTACACCAATTGGGGATGTAGCCATCTGTCTATCCCAGCAAACAACAGAGCAAGTACTAATAGCGTCATCTTAGACAAAATTCAATCATATCAGCCATTGTGTGGTACGTATTTTCACTGCAGAAGAAACTTACGAAACCACCTTGATACATACAGAAAAGTAATATTGTTAAGATTTTATTACAAATTTAATTTCAGAACTTCATTTGTATGACTTTCTATTTTTAATTTGTTCTGGCATCAAATAGAATTTTTTTTTTTTTTATTCCCATTTCTGTGCATTTTAACCATTTGCTATGATAATTTTTTTCAGTGACTGGTTTACATGATCTTGATGAATATATTCAAGCCCAGCTTCTCCTTGCTGTAAGTTATTTTTTTTTCAATTTTCTTATTACTATTCACCATTTTTGAAAAAAAGGTATTTTTTATTGTTTCTATATAGCTCTAAAATTGTGCAACTCTAAAAAATGTAATAAATATCTTTATTGAATTTGATGAAACATTCTGGCTTCATTCACATAGATTAGGCTCTAAATCTGACTGTTCAAGAAACAGAAATTGTGCACACTCAAAAATTTTTGATGTGTTAAACTTAACAGTTAAGACAATACCAGCCAGAAGAACACTCTAATGAATGTTGTGAATCCTCAAGAATTAAAAGACTAAATTTGAATTTTTAACAATCTTGCTTTCTACTACCAAAAAGTATTGAACATATTTTAGAAAATTTCAACATTATGATGCAAATCTGGTGATTTCATCAAAAATTGGGGAGCATTATTTTTTTACATTTTCTCCTATACTTAGGGTGAAGGAAGAAAGGTGCAACTTGACACTTCACTGAGGTGCAGGTGGTGATTTATGGTGATGTGCCAAATGAAAAGAAGCCGTTCCATTAGGACATTTCAGAGGTTTTGTGTGTGGGGTGGGGCTACACGTGCTCCTGCCATTTTATCTTCTTATGCTCATAATTTTTTCATTTATGTGAAACACTTCGGAATCTCCTATTTTATACCAATAAAAAACTGGAATTTTTTTATATTTCAGTCTTTTATAAATAGTTTGGCCAGTTCCACATTGTGAGGTAGCACTTTACAAATGTAACTTAGCAGTGGTTTTGATTTAAAAAAAGTAAATTGAGGCAATCTTGTTTGATTTGAAAAATAATTTTTGGAAACTAATATGAGGCAGATTTTTATTGTTTTACAGAATTGTAGTTTTCATTACTTTTTCTCCTTCCACGATGCACTGGCAGACATAGAGGTTGGTTAGATTTTTTTGGGTTGGCTGGTGGACCAGGACTTTGACTTCTATGATGAAACTTATCTGAAACTTGTGGCCATGTTCCTAATGTTACACCTTCTGTTTTTTTTTTTAAATAATTGGTTCACCCTTCTATGATTCTCCACTCCCAAACTATTTTTTGAGGTACTAGATTTATGATTTAACATAACTGTACTACAAGTTGGAGGACATTTTCTTCAAGCCTGACACATATTCTGTCCAGTAATTAAGATTTTCATTCCCTTCAACAGTCACATCCCAATATGCAGCCACCAGTCATTGGGAATGTTAAAAAAAAAAAGAAAAAAAAAAAGAAGACGTTCCCACATATGAAAACTTTTTATCAGGGGTGGAATCTAGCTGTGGGCACAACAGACACATGCCCAATTCAAAAAAAAAAAAAAAAAAAGTGACTGAGTAAGTACATAAGTGCTTTGCCTCCTCTCAATTTTTGTTTTCAGGCGTCACACTTTTTTGCTACTTATGGATTTGTGACTCCATGTTTTGTTTTACATTGGCCTTAACTTTTCAGTGATCCCTATAGCAGTGCTTCAGAACTGCTGTTTGTGATACACTGACAGGCAAGCACCTCATCCTGCTGGGTGGTGGGTGGTGCTGGGGGGGGGGATTGTGTCCCATCTCCCCTTGCTTATTGTTATCCCATGCTTTACCACCCTGTGTGTTTTGGAGGATATAAATCTCAGGGATGTTTTTACCAGTCCTCTGATAAATGTGTGCCCTCCCCATTCTTAAATGCTGGATCTGCCCTTGCTTTATTTTATAATTTCAATTTTTATCAAAAATAGATTGATTAAATGGAAGACAGTGACGTGCATTCAACCCAAGCAACCCAAGCAGTGCTTGGGCAAAGGAAATGATGGATAAATAAAAAATCTCAAATTCTTTAAATTTCTGTTTTCAACACAGATAATAATCACCACAAAGTTATAAATTCGTTCTTATACCTCTGAAGTTTTCATAAGTGTTATAATCCATGCACACTGGCAAAAACAATGACGAGACAGGAGAAAAAAATGATGCTGCACTGCGATTGGTCGCAGCTGCCAAGCGCATGCAACACCTGCTTCCGTCACCCAAGCATCACCGCTGCTGAAGGGGTGTTGCTATGACAACCTGACGGCACTAGTCTGCTAACCAATGATAAATGCTCCCTATGGATGACCGTCTTACGGTGTAGCTGCTCTTAGCCAAGCAGTCAGTGGACTGCTTGGGTTATTGGAGCTGAACTGTGGATGCATTGTTCGAAGTTCTTTTACATCGTGTGCTGTGAATTGCTGAATTTGTCATGCATGTGTATTAAAAAGATTCTAAACAGCGATGTCTGATTCCATAAATGAAGACATTATAGCTGATTTGTTGCAAACTCCGTTTTCTCGCCAAACTTTTGAAGAAAAGAAAAATGTTATTTCGAAAGGAAGACCGATGCCTGCATTGCCAAGTTTAACGCAGCAACAAAATAATATTACTCGGCATTTTCAAAACGCCAATTATGAAAGATGCAAATGGCTTGCCGGAAATGTTAATACCAACAAACTGTTTTGTTGGAACTGTTTGCTGTTTAGCTGTGACAGAAGCTCCACTTGGACAACAGGATACAGCAAGCTAAGCAATTTAACTAAAGCAATACAGGACCATGATGTTGCTGTTAAGCATATTCGTGCGTCCGTTGCACTCGCAACTTTTGGAACTGTCGTATTGAAACTGAGGTCAGTGACCAGATATGACAAAACATAAGTCAACACAATGAAAAGGTAAAACGCAATAGAGATATTTTGAAATGGCTTATAAATGCCATTTGCTTCCTTGTAAAGCTAGAAATTTCATTTCGAGGAGATGACGAGTCAAAAACTTCCCACAACCGCAGAAATTATTTGGAACTTTTGGACTACACTGCTAAGTATGATCCTGTACTAAAAAAACCTTTGGAGTCTTTGACAGTATTCAAAGGAGTATCAAATCGTATTCAAAATGATTTAATTGATTCTGTCGCTAATGCACTGTGTAATGAATTAAAATGCCAGTTAAAGCAGTCCGATTTTGTTGCCATATTAGCAGATGAAACTACTGATGTCTCGAATAGGTCTCAGTTTTCTCTTGTTTATCGGTATGCAAATGAAGGGAGAGTGGTAGAAAGATTTGTGTGCTTCCAAGAAGTTAATGAGGACAAAACAGCGGCAGCACTTTCTGGTCTTATTTTGTCGCATATTAAGGATTTTTCAGACTGTGGTGGAAAACTCGTCGCGCAGAGCTACGACGGAACTGCAGTAATGGCCTCTTCCTTGCATGGTGTACAGTCGAATATTAAGGCATCCTTTCCACAAGCCCTCTTTGTTCACTGCTATGTGCACTGTTTGAATTTAGTGCTTTCCCAAAGCGCTTCAAGTAATCCTGAATGTCGTATCTTTTGCTACTCTTAGTGGGCTTGCAGCGTTTTTCTCGAGATCACTAAAGCGCTCAAAATTTCTTGATGTCTTTTTGGGACGCCGGCTACCCAATGTTTGCCCAACAAGATGGCATTACTCATCAGGACTCGTCAATACTGTCCACGAAAAAAAGAACTTCGCCAGACTTTTGCTGCCATGTTGGAACATCAATCACAAGTAGAAAGGGATATTCTTGCAGGTGTTCAGGGACATTTGTCCAATTTAGAAAACTTTGAATTTTGCTTTCTTCTTGCAACCTTTCCTAGTATTTTTTCTTTTACTGATGTTTTGTTCAGCATGTTTCCTAATGCTTCATTAGACATTGTTTACTGCAGAAGTAAGATAACTGAAACACAAAATGCTGTGAAATCTCTGAGAAGTCGTTTTCAGGAAGTGTACGAAAGAACCATTGCTGATGTTGGACTTCCAAGAAATCGAAAACGAAACCTTTCTGAAGACATTACGATTACCACTAAATACCGAAGATTATATTTTGAAATTTTCGATAATGTCGAACAACACATTAATACAAGATTTCAGGATTATGAAAAGCTTACATTTTCGTGCTTACTGGATTCTTCGAAGTACAGCTCTTATGTTCACACTTTCCCAACTGATGGTTTGAAAAGCTTACTTGAAAATTATGGTCGCTACTTCGATGAAGTACGTTTGAAAAACGAATTAATTGTAGCATACAGTTCACATGAATTTTCTGACAAGTCACCTATAAAACTTATGAAGATGTTAGCAACTTCAGCACTTGGAAAATCGATGCCACAACTTTACCTATTGGCTTCACTTATAAGTGTGATTTCTGTGTCCATTTCAACAGTTGAAGGATCGTTTTCTGCATTAAAGCGAATTAAGACATGCGCACGAAACAGAACAGGACAGAAACGACTCTCGCATCTTGGACTGATATCAATTGAAAGTGATCTATTAAATACTCTTAAAGAAAGAAATGCGTTTTTCGATTCTGTAGTAAAACATTTTGCTGCAAGTGATCAAAGAATGGAGTTTACTTTTAAATAGAAAGGTATGTTAAGTGACTTCAGTCTTGAAAGAAATACATGAAATCGGATTGTCATCTTCAAAATGTGTATTATATGGCGTAATCCCGTATTTCTTTCATGATTTACTGCTGCTCCTGGCAAACACGGGATAAGATTCTTAACCTCCAGATTCGCTAAACATGAATGCCGGTTGCTTCGACTAGCGAATCCTGTGATGGTTGAATTCAAATTGATCGGAAATTTGAAACTTGGTCTTTCTGGGTGGTGTAGTGGTTAGCATACCCGGGCGTTTTCTGGGAGACGCGGGTTCGAGTCCCGCTCCAGGACGATGAAAATTTTCAAGTTTTCGGATATTGTTTGACTTACCATCCTTGTCACATTTACGCCAAAAATCAGATTGTCATCTTCAAAATTTGTATGACTTCAGTCTATTTGGAAAACAGGTCTTTTGTTTTAGATTTTGATGTGTTGTGTAAAAGAATAGATATAAAAAAGTAACTATGGTATCTATATTGTATGCCATGTTTTTCCACTTTTATTATTTCAAATATCTGAACCTGATGTTAATTGTAAAAAAGTGAAAAGTAATTGCCTTTGTGACTGCTTGGGTAGTCTGTTGGGTTACCTCACGTCACTGATGGAAGATAGTGCAGAATAGTGATGCAGCTAAAATGACTGATTGAATTAATCATTTTACAGATTGAGGGAAAGGATTTTCTGATAGGCCTTGTGGTGATTATACCATGATTCAATTTAGCATTATTGGGTAATTCTCCAATTAAAAACATTAAAAAGAAATGTAATGAGTAAAAAAGCACACTCATCCATTTGCATCTTTCATCATTTTTGGCACGTCTTTTGTAAAAAAGATTGCGCTGATGTTACCGGTTTGCCCATCCGTCCGTCCGTACCCACGATATCTCTGCAACTATTAGTCCGATTTGAAAAATTCTTTGTGCATTGGGAAGCTTGAAATATGCGAATTATGATCCTTTATTTCGTTGTTGTTTTTTTGCGATGTACAATTTTGCCACTAGAGGGCGTAAATGCAGATGATGTCGAATTCAAAAATTTGTTTTATTCCACATATTTGCTTCTAAACATCCGACTGAAAAAATTCTTTTATCTTTCGATTCCATTTATGTCGAAAAGTATTCTAGATATAGTTACTTTTTCAAATTAAACATATATTTTCCGCTAGGGGCGAAAAGTAAATGACATTTTCCCTGATAACTCTTCTTCTAAAACTCTGATTCGAAATTTTTTTTCTTAAACGGACACACCTCCTGATGGAAAATCTTTTGCATATAATTTCAAATTTTTGGTAAATAATACTTTGGCCATCAGGAGGCGTAAGTGTTAATTTTTGCTTCTGATGTATTTGCCATAAAATCTGAGCTTCTAAAATATCGATTGAAAAATTCTTTCGTGGACTGATGCCACTCACATCAATAAACCTTTTCAGAATATTTTCTTCTTAAAATATTCCTCAGTTTCTCCGTCAGGGGCGTAGATGTATATCTTATTTTTGTCAATATCTCTACTTCTAGGAGTCCGATTTGAAAAATTCCTTCTTTGTTGGATAGTGTTTCCAGTGTGACATGTTTTTCATATAATTTCAAAATTTTCAAGTAATTCGTAGACTTTCCACTAGGGGCATAAAGGTAAATTGCTCCCCCCCCCCTATATCTCTGCTTCTAAATCTCCGATTTGAAAAATTCTTTCTGCACCGGATACAGCTCCTGATGTGAAATCCTTTGCACATAATTTCTAATTTTTGTAAAAAACTGTTTGGCCACCAGGTGGCATGTCTTAATTTCCACTTCTGATGTTTTTGCAGCAAAATATGAGCTTCTAAAATCTCGATTGCAAAAAAATGTCGACAAACCTTTTAGGAACATTTTATTCTTGAAATAATGCATGGTTAATATATATCAAATACGTGGATATAATGTAAATGGACAATGTCATTGCTCTGTCCACGTTATTTTATAAACAACGCATAGCGACTGAAAAATTGTGTTCCGACACCGCTGGGATCGAACCCCAGAGCTCTCGATAACTAGTAGAGTGCGTTCGCATTTACGCTACGGCGTCAACATTTCCCAGCGCCACGCGTGGTTCATCAACTTTGGTTTTTCCCTTAATGCATGGTTTCTACGCCAGGAGGCGTAGATGTATATCTTATTTTTGTCAATATCTCTACTTCTAGTAGTCCGATTTGAAAAATTCCTTCTTTGTTGGATAGCGTTTCCGATGTGAAATGTTTTTCCTATAAATTTAAAATTATCAAGTAAATCATAGACTTTCCGCTAGAGGGCACAAAGGTAAATTGTGTTTTTGCGTTATTTCTGCTTCTAAAACTCCAATTTGAAAAATTCTTCCTGTATCGCCTACAATAATAATAATAATCATCATCATCATATCACTAAGCTGTTCTCTGAGATTCAGAGGTTAGCTCCAAAAAGAAATACAAACTTCCAGATATTTTTACTTATTGTTGTCGTATCAAACTTCTCCATTTACAGCGATCTTGACATACAACTCATGCTTCGCTAATATCCATTACACGCCCTACACAAGATCTTTTATACTTCATACTCATAATCTTTTTCTCATGCAGACACTCCTGAATCTGATCCACCCATGTCTTCCTTGGCCTTCCTCTGCCTTTCCTTCTTGCCACTTGGGCTGAAAAGATTTTCTTAGTAAGCATTTCATCACTCATTCTTTCAACATGGCCAAACCACCCAAGCATATTGGTCTCCACCTTGCTAACAATATTTTGCTTCACATCACACAACTGCAATACATCTTCATTTCTCACACAATTATATCGTGTCTTGCCACAAACCCCACGTAAGTAACGCATTTCTCCAGCACACAAACCCAGGTTTCACTGCCATACATCAGAGTAGGAACAATTACAGTTTCATACACAGCCATGCGGGACTCTCTAGAGAACCCATCATTCCTGTGAAAACCTCCCAGAGCAGCTATGACTTTCAAAGAAGAATTCACTCGCCTACTGATTTCACCATCCAACTTGTTCTCTCTGTCAAACATGCTTCCTAAATACACAAACTCACTCACCTAGTCCATCACAGTGCCATTTATACTTACATTACATTCAGTGTTACCCGTTCCCCTCTCAAACACCATAACTTTGGTTTTTCCCTTATTTGTACTCAGTTTGAATTTCATGCAAACTTCGTGCATCCGAGTCAACATACTCTGCAACTCACTTTTGATCTCTGCCAACAGGACAGTGTCATCAGCATACAGCAATCTGCACACACGGATATCACCAAGACATAAACCACTATTAGCATCACGCATGCATGCATCCATAAATATATTAAACAGCCATGGTGACATTACACAACCTTGTCTAACTCCTGTACCAATGGAAAACCATTTTGATAAAACACCATTCACTCGTACACAAGCTCTACTACCAGCATACATGGCATTTACACTATTAAGTAGCTTCCCAGTAACACCATATTCATTCAATACCTTCCACAAAAGTGTCCTATTGACTCGGTCGTAAGCTTTCTCTAAATCTATGAAGGCAGTAAAAACTTTCTTCCCAACAGCCAGATACTTTTCAATCATCTTGCGTAATGCAAATATCTGGTTAGTGCAGCCTTTACCAGGCATAAAACCACTCTGAACATCCCACACTTTCAATGATGTAAGACCCCGTACTTTTTCTATAACAACCTTACCAAACACTTTCCCTGGCACACTCAGTAGGCTAATACCACGATAGTTCTTGCATTCAGTCTGATCACCTTTTCCCTTATACAAGGGAACAATCATAGCATCTTTCCAATCTCGGGGGACCATTCCTAACTCCCAGCACAACTGGGAAATTTCAGTTAACCAGTCAATTATAGAGTCGCCACCATATTTCAACATCTCTGCAGTTATGCCATCAACTCCTGGAGCCTTACCATTCTGAAAAGATTTTAGAGCTTTACACACTTCTTCTCTTGAGATCCCTCCTGTGCTTTCATCCCTCATTGTGACATCATCTGTGTCTGTCTCAGAATCATTTTTGCTCTCCTGATCTAATAACTCACAGAAGTATTCACCCCATCTGTCACTTAACTCATTGGGCTCCCATAACATTTCCCCAATCTCATTCTTCACACAACTTACAACTTTGTTTCCCCTATTTTTCCTGAGTCTCATGTACTTCCAGAAGGACTTCCTATCTTTCCAAAAAGCCAGTTCATGCCTTTCCACTTTCTCTTTCCTATCTTTTGCCTTACTGTGGCGAACCAGCTTAGCAGCTTCACGCTTCGTACAGCGATATTCATCCACAGAGACTCTACCTTGCAACATCCCCAAATAGGCTTCCTTCTTTCTCTTTACTGCCTCTTCAATCTCACTATTCCACCAAGCATCATCTCTATTGTTACCCACTATTGTGGTGCCACAGACCTCTTTAGCAGCAGTAACAACGCAGTTCTTAAAACATTCCTACTTCTTTTCGACATCCCTTTCACAAGATTTCAGATCCTTCAGTCGTTCTCTGAGTAAGTCAGAATACCGCTGATGATCTTCAAGGAGCCTATCAACCTTTATTCTTTCTATCCTGGGTCACTTCCTATTCCTTTTCCTCCAACTAACATTAAGTTTCACTCGTGACACTACCAAGTAATGATCAGAACTAACATCCGCACTTCTCATCGTACGGGTGTCAACAACTAAGTGTTTCAAACGCTGATCGTAGACAATAAAATCTGTCACACTCTTTTGACCAAGAGTACGATTTTCCCAAGTATATGTGTGGATGGGATGTAAGGTCAAGTGATGCGTAACATCACAGCCTCTCCTTGACAAATGTCAACCCCGCCTTCTCGTGGTGCATCCTGTTCCCACTAAAGGGGCTCTGACGACCGCCCATAGCGGTATAACTATACCATCGGGATTAGAGGAAATTCTATCCCACACTCACCAACACGCTTGGCCAGCGTGGTGAGTTATGGCCAAAACCCTCCAAAATGATTCCACAACTTAAATCTTGGCCCTCAGTCTCCGGCAGCTGGAAAGTACCTGGCCAAGGCAGCGGCCAGTGCGACATGAAGGCAGAGGGTGCTAAGAATCCCCGGAGGACCGGACTAGGCTGCCATCTGATGCTGACCTTGGCTACTTACAATGGACGCTCCCTATCTTCTGATTCAAGGCTTCTTGAATTGGAAGAGGAATTACAAAGGATCAAGTGGGACATCGTGGGGCTAAGTGAGGTAAGGAGAAAAGGAGAAGATCTCATCGAACTGAAAAGTGGACATCTCTTCTACTATCGTGGGACAGATACTGGCAGAACTAGTGGTGTTGGATTTATAATAAACAAGAAACTGAAGGATAAAGTTGTAGAAGTTGAAAGTTCCTCTGACAGAGCTGCACGACTTGTTATCCAACTCTCGAAAAGATACCAGGCTCAGATTATTCAAACTTATGCACCCACCACAAGTCATCCTGAAGAAGAAATTGAAGAATTTTATGAGGAAATTTGTCATCTAAATAATAAAGGTAAGCAGCACTTGAAAATAATTATGGGAGATTTCAATGCAAAAATAGGGCAACGGCAACAGAATGAAACTTCAGTAGGTAAATTCGGTCACGGCAACAGAAACCAGCGTGGAAATACTCTCGTTGAGTTTGCAGAGGCAGAAGGGTTTTTCATCTTGAACTCTTTCTTCAAGAAAAAGCCACACAGGAAATGGACATGGAGACATCCAAATGGGACGACAAATGAAATTGATTTTATTATGTGTAACAAAAAATTCGTCATAGAAGACTGCAGTGTGCTAAACAAGTTCAACACAGGTAGTGACCATAGATTGGTGAGATGTAAGATGCACCTCAACGCTAAACTTGAACGTGGCAAGCTCATAAGACAAACAAAATCTATTGACATAACCAACCTCAAAAAACACCATAATACCTTCAAGTTAGAACTGAAGAACAGGTTCTCTGCTTTAGAAGGCCTAACATCGGAAGAAGTGGACATCTCTGAAGTTAACAGAAAAGTAACCAAAGCTCTTATGGAAACAGCAACAAAATTAGCTGGGTCTAAGAACAAGTTGCATGTGAACAAATTATCAGGAAAAACCAAAATGTTGATGCCAAAAAGAAGAGAGATGAGGACAACTAAAGAAGATGTGACTTCCAAAGTGGAATATATAGAGCTATGCAAGACAGTAAGAAAAAGTATCACTGAAGACGTAAGGAAATTCAACTGTGAACTAGTGAGGAAAGCAATTGAAAACAACCAAAGCCTAAAGATAGCAAAGGGACATCTCAGTAAGGGAAGAAAACAGATTATGGCACTGAGAAAAGAAGATGGTTCTGTAACAAGAAATAGAGGCGAAATTTTGACAAGAGTGAAAGATTTCTACTCCAAATTATATGAAAGGGATGATATATGCACTCCAGACATCATGAAAGATACCAGTACCAGAGTTCCTCCAGTCCTTCCAGCAGAAGTTGCACATGCAATCAAGAACATGAAGCGAGGAAAAGCTCCAGGAGAAGATGGAATTACTGTAGACATTATACAAGAAGCAAGTGGAGAAATCGAAACAGTACTCGCCCAAATTTTCACTCGATGCCTTAATGAAGGAAAGATTCCTGAGGATTGGAACACCGCTACAATGATCCTGCTACATAAGAAAGGTGACATTGAGGATCTCGGAAACTACAGACCTATCAGCCTCCTATCAGTAGTTTATAAAATCTTCACTAAAGTTCTTTCACACCGCTTGAAGGTAACACTGGACATGGCTCAACCGAGAGAACAAGCTGGATTCAGGAGTGGCTACAGCACAATAGATCATATCCACGTGCTGAGAGAACTAATTGAAAGAGCGAGGGAATATGAACTTCCATTGTGCATGGCTTTTATCGATTATGAAAAAGCCTTTGATTCGGTGAAACCATCAGCAGTTACAATGGCTCTGAAAACCTGCGGTATTGAAGATGCATACATTAATATTATTAATAACATCTATGAAAATGCAAGTGCAAAGATTAGGCTGTTTGAAAATACAACACACATAAAAATTGGAAAGGGAGTGAGACAAGGTGACACCATATCTCCGAAGCTCTTTAATGCCACATTGGAGGGTGTTTTTCAGTCGCTGAGCTGGGAAAACAAGGGGATAAAGATTAATGGAGATTATCTAACCCACCTTCGTTTTGCTGATGACGTAGTCATTTTTGCAACTACCCCATCAGAGCTGCAGAGTATGATCCAGGAACTTGCTGACAAGAGTAAAGAAGTGGGATTAAAAATGAACTTTCAGAAGACAAAAGTGATGTTCAATGCTTTTACAAGAAATGAAGATTTATCGATTGATGGAGAAAAGCTGGAGATAACAGACACGTACGTTTATCTTGGACAGCAGATATCAAGTGAGGGTCACATTGATGAAGAAATTAATCGGCGTACAAAACTTGCCTGGAGAGCTTTTGGAAGAAACGGCATAATTTTCAAGAGCAATATGCCATTATGTCTTAAAAGAAAAGTGTTTGATCAATGCATCCTTCCAGTGCTTACGTATGGTGCAGAGACGTGGACCTTAACTAAAAGAGACATACAAAGGCTGCAGACAACTCAAAGAAGCATGGAGAGGTGCATGCTTGGTGTAACCAGGAGAGATAAAAAGAGGAACTCGTGGATCCGAAAAATGACTAGAGTGGAAGACATCATGATCAGAGTTAAATCCCTGAAATGGCAATGGGCTGGACATACTGCCAGAAGGACAGATCATCGATGGACAGCCGAAATTTTAGATTGGATTCCAAGGGACAGGAAAAGACCCAGAAGAAGACCACATGGGAGATGGGTGGATGAAATTCGAAAGTATGCAGGGGTGACATGGAGGAGACTGGCACAAGACAGACCGTTGTGGAGGAAACTTGGGGAGACCTTCGTCCAGCAGTGGATTGATAATGGTTGACAATGATGATGATGATGATGTGTGGATATACTTGTGGTTGAAAAATGTATTAGATACACACAAACCATTCTCAATGCAGAGTTCAATTAATTTTTCACCATTATCATTCACACAAGGATCATTAAACTTACCCAGAACATTGTCAGAAATTGCATTCTGCACACCTACTCTAGCATTGAAATCCCCTGCTATTATACCTTTTTCTTTAGCACCAAACTGGCTCAAAACAGCTTTTAGCTCATTCCAGAAATCTTCCTTTTTATGAGAAGGTTCCGAGTCACAAAGAGCATGCATACACTACAAGAATTACTATTCTCTGAAGTTTCACTTTCAAACGAATCCAGAGAATTCTCTCACTTACGCAACTATAGTGAATCAAGTTGTTCTTCATCTTTTCACTTAAAATCACACCTACACCAGCCTGTCCTCTCATATTATACAATACTCCAGACCACACACTCACCGTGCCATTCACTTCTTCTACCCCAATTTCCTTCTTTTTGGTTTCACTTACACACAGCACATCCAGTCTATACTTATTCATCTCCTCAATCACCTCACTCATCTTGCCATTTATACCTCTAGTACAAGACCTGATGAAAAATATTTTTCACATAATTTCTAATGTTTGGTAAAGAATGGTTTGGCCACCAGTGGGTATAAGTGTTAATTTCTGCTTTGTATTTGCAGCAAAATCTGGGCTACTGAAAATCGACTAAGTTTTTTTTTTCTTGGACCGATACTGCTCATATGGAAAAACCTTTTGAGAATACTTTCTTTCTAAAATAATGCATGGTTTTCCCACCAGACATCAAGTCACATCTTATTTTTGTCGATATCTCTGTTTCTAAGAGTCCGATTTGAAAAATTCTTTCGGTGTTGGAGAGCGTTTCCGATGCAAAATGTTTCTCATATAAATTCATGTTTTTCTTAATGCACAAGTCTGCAACCAGAGGGCGTAAGCTCATGATTCCGTTTACAGCAATATCTGAGGGATTAAAAACCCGACTGAAAAATTTCTTTCTTCTGCCAGATACTATTGTTTTCCATACCGGCTCCATTGACTTTGAATAGCTTTGATAAATTTAATTTGCGTCAGAATGTATTCAAAAGACGTGCTTATTACACCCGAAAATTCGGTGTCATCTTTCTTGTTATTACATAACTGAAATTACTTTTAAAAAATAATTTGAACAAGATACTGTAAAGCATAATAATAATCCTGGAATTTTTTGTATATGTCCTGGAAAGTCCTTGAATCCCCCCCCCAAAGTACGAACCTTGTGATTGAAGTTATTTCATCTGTACATACAAAAAAAAATCTGACAAATTGAAAAAATTGTGGGGGCATAATTTGAGAAACCAAGCAATCTCATTCAGAAGGTCTTTTTGACGATGGTGGTCAGTCATTTGAAATTTAATAGCTAAAACTAAAGAATTAAAATTCAAAGAGAAAGTGTTCAGTTAAGCTTGTTACCTTACTACTATGCAAATAAATAATGATCAATCAAAATTCCTGCATTGTGAAAATTCTACTCCTTCTTTGCACACAAAAAAAAAAAACAACAAAAAAAATGGCTGTTAACACTAAAGGAAAAAGATACATCAACACTAGAATTATCAACTTTTATAGCTCTTCTGATATGTTTTTTTGCTGACAACTGATGTGAACATGAAGGAAGAAACTGCAAGTGTCCCCATATATGAGGAGTTGTTTGAACTTGTTTGTAATAGTCGAATATGGGTTGGAGACTAATCATAGCAATGTTTTTACTGCTTTAGTTACTTAACTTAGCAGTGCAAATGGTGAAAGAATTTTTGATGGAATCTAAGATTATCAGAAAATTCTGGATGATTTGCTGTTGTCTAAGCTTCTATGTTGACATGCAGACTGAAGTGTGCTACTTTCCAAAAACTATCCAAGCACATATTGGTTTCACATTGATGTCATAACTAACATTTTAACTCTGTTAGTCCTCCTATGACTGCTGCAACACAGTCCATCCTGCTAAATAGGCTTTTCACCAACAAATAATAGATTGCACCTGGCATAGTCCTATATTTCTTGTCACATGATAGACCTGATGTCCACTGCTGTAGTGACCAATCGTGCAATTCTTTCCATGTTGCAGGGTGAGACTGCTGATTGTGGTTGCTGATATTAGGCCTATGTGTTGATTAAGGACTGAGCTCAATACTCATAGTTTGTTTATATAAATTTTAATCCACACTGTTACATGAAACTTCTCAGTGATTGACCAGATCAACATTCTACTCTTCTGAGTAATCTCTTGTTACATGGGACAATTTGCTGTGGTCTTCCAGTACCTTGTTTAATGGTGATTACCAACATTACCAACATGCTTTTGTTTTCCTGATATGATCAACAGTTGATTTTGGATAGTGCCAGCTGTTTAAGCCAGTGGAGTGACATTCAACAGTAATGTTCCTCACAAAATCAGTGAGTTTGCTATACATGCCATGAAAATTACAACAAAGTGCTATGGCTCATATGCTTTCTTTGTGCACCAGTTTAAGATTTCTTTTGACATAAGACTTTGCTGGACTATGACAGCATGGATGTCCATACCCTTTTGAGGACACACGTTCCATTCCACAATTTTTGCAATTCTTCAGATTGTTTTTTGAATCCAGTTAAAATAAATTCAGTCAGCTGTAATGCTCTTGGACCAAAAAGAATTATCTGTCCATGCTGTTCATTGAAAGTACAAACATGTTGGATACTGTCGAGGAGGTTCTTTTCTGTTTATTTGCTGAAATGAAGTTTAGAAGAAGGTAAAACCATTCTTCACAAGTATAGATATACTAAATCACACATTATTATTTTTTTTAATTTCTATGTAATGATAATGTAAAATAAGGAAAAATGAAAGAATCATGAAAAAAAAACCCCAAAAAAACCAGTTTTACTGACACATGTGGCAAATCACAACAGGCATGAATGTGGTCATGGGAGAAAAAGGCTGAACTTTTCCCACATAGAAATATGCAAAAATTATAAACCTTTCAGCAGTTATTATATTAAGTACCCTAAGCACCATATATGCATATATAAAAGCAATAAAATTGTCTAACATTTCTTTAGGAACTAATAGGAATTTTATTGTAGTCAATGTGTTTACACCAAACTAATAATGTCAAATCCCATATTTATATTGATCTAATTTGTTTTTCTTTCTGGATTTAAGTAATTAGATAGTTTACCAACACAAAAATTTACATGATACAGGCACAAGTTCTGGACAGGCCAATGGATTGGCCGAGATGGACCCATCGCTTGTTCCCCACGATCACCAGATTTGTCCCCTCTGGATTTCTTCATATGGGGACATCTTAAGTCCGTAATGTACGACACTCCCATTGATTCCAATGAGGAACTAGTCTCCAGACTTTCAGTCGCTGTGCAACTGTCCGGGAAATGCCTGGTATTTTCCACAACATACAAACATCTTTACATCAACAACGTGAAGCATGTATCAAGAGTGGCTGTCGTCCTTTTGAGCAGCTGTTGTAATTTTAATTAATTTCAGTATTTACTTATTAATGTTTGCAAATTTGATGTACTTTTGTGATGTCACATTTTGTTTTTTATTTTGTCTGCAATAAAGCTTTGCTGTGATTTGTTGTGCCATTCCTGTCTTTGCATTGCGAAAGATGGCGTGTGTGGGGCAACGGAAAGCACCCTCCAGCGCCTAACTGCGTAACTTGTGACCATGCATTCTTTGACGAAAAGTGCTTGTTTCGATGTGTTCTGTCACCCCTTAAAGTTTGTTCCATTAGTATTGAAACACCCTGTATATTTCTGTTTATAGGCTTTGAACATAACAACTCATGTACTTAAAAAAGGAGGGACCTTTATTGCCAAAGTAAGAATCTTTTCTTTTTTTATTCTATGAATTTTTTCAGTTTTTGATAATTGAGTTATTCAGCAATTGAGTTATTTATTACCCAGAAAAACTGGAAGTGTGTCCTTGTGTCTTGATAATTACAAAACTTTTCTCGTGTAATTGCTTTTCCAAAACCAAACACATACAGCAGGTTATTTTGATCATTGTGACCAGCCACTTCATAGAATAATATTTCAAGGACAGATTTAGATAATCAAAATGCATCACATTTTTGTTTGTTGGAATCACATTTTGGTTATAAGGATCTAATTTTATTTTTAAAACAAGTAGATATTTGGGAAAAAAATACTTTCATTTAAAGAATCTTGTTTGTCTGGCACCATGTAAGCTTTCACCATCACTGCATTGCATTGCCTTCATCCAACATTAGGTAAAGAATCGTCACATGCCTTTTAGTACCGTACGAGGTCGATGGGATTTATCTCAACACCTTACCTCTCTCACTTGAGTGTGTTTCCTAACAGTGGAAATGAATGTTAATGGGCAGTCAGTAGCGTATTTTATTGTGTGGTAGTATAATTAATCGGTACTTGTTATTGACTGAAAAGAGAACAAACTTGAGTGTGTTATTGCCTAAGAGATAGCTACGAGGGGATGCTGAAAAGTTCTCAGCCAAACCCACTTCCTGTAATTGTAGCATTATTTTGTCACTGCAGCTCAAAAGAGTGTTCTTTTGTATTTTAAACTGCCAATTTTCAGACTAATTGCTCTTTTTTTTTTTTTTTTGCAGATGTTTGACGTCCTGAACTGAATCATGTCAATGCAAAGTGTTGAATTTTCAAATGTAGAACTCCAGGCTATTATGAAATTTCTTTCCTGCAGAAGAAAACTGCAAAGGAAATCTATGAGTGTATGATGCGAACATTAAGTGACAAGTACCCTTCATAATCCACTGTGAAGAAATGGTGTGCTAACTTTCAGCATGGAGACTTTGAGACAGAAGATGCAGCAAGATCTGGGAGGCTTTCAACAGTGACAACTCCCAAAATTGTTGATTGTGTTCATGACTTGATTTTGTCAGATCTGAGACACTGGAGATATCCAGGGAATGTGCTGTGTCCATAATTTATGAACACTTTGATATGCAGATGTCAACAAAGTGGGTGCCCAAATGTTTGAAAAACGAAATCGAGTTGACACTTCCAGGTTAGTTTTGCTGCATTTTGAGTTATCTGGTGATAATTTTTTGTAGCAACTTGTCACTGTTGATGAAATGTGGTTACATCACTATGATCCAGAGATGAAACAACAGTCCCTGCAGTGGTGGCACTCGGGTTCTCCACGGCCGAAAAATTCAAGACTTGGAGGTGTGCAGGAAAGGTCATCGCAACATTTTTTTGGGGGGATTCAGAAGCCTTTTCACTGACTGACTGTCTCCCGAAGTGCCAAACAATAAATGCTGAATACTATTTCAACTTGCTGTGCCGATTAAAGGAGGTGTTGAAGGATAAAAGGTGAGGAAAGGTTGTTCTCTTTTTGCAGGATAATGTGCTGGCTCACAAGGCTGGCAAGACAATGGATGTTTTGGGGATCAGGGGTTTAAGTGCATAGACCATCCACCCTACTCACCAGACCTTGCTCCATTGGACTATTTCCTGTTCCCAAACCTTTAAAAAAGTTTGAAAGGGAAGCATTTTTTGAATGATTCGGAGGTGATATCAGCAGCAGAGCAGTATTTGAGTGATCAGAATTCAGAATTTTTTGGACGGGTTAAAGAAACTTCAGAAATGCTGTGCCAAGTGTGTTGAACTTCGGGGTGAATATGTGGAATAGTCTGTAAGTTTCATGGCTGTATCCCATTTCCTTCTTGGTGAGGGCAAGAACTTATCAGCATCCCCTTGTAGCTGCTCTTGTAAAATTGTTGGTTATGGGATAATAGTTGTTTTACGGAATATGTTTATGTTTCCAACTATTACACCCTAACATGAAACCACTGGAAACAGAGTAAAGCTTAACTTTGCCAAAGTATAAAGTAGCTTCACTGTAAAGGTTACTAAATTACTTTAAATAAATTCCGAATAGCTTCACTTTGTTGCAATTGTATACTTAATTAGACATGAATTAGCTAATTAAGCAGTAGCAATAATAACAGCCTTGGAAATCTTGAAAGGTTGTTATTATTGCTAGTGTTCAATTAGTTAATGTTCTTTTTTGAAAGTCATAGCTGCTTTAAGTGGATTTCACAGGAATGATTGGTCCTCAAGAAAGTCCCAAATGGCTGTATATGAAAGTGTAATTGTTTCTACTTTGACGTACAGCAGTGAAACGTGGGTACGACAGAAAAGACATAGGAATAATTTATGTGCTGAAGAGATGCAATACTTACAGGAGTTGTGGCAAGACACGCTCTGATCATGTGAGGAAATGAAGAATGTGATGCAAAATGTTGTTAGTAAAGTGGAGACAAATATTCTTAGATGGTTTGCTCATGTTGAAAGAATGAGTGATGAGATGCTTACTAAGAAAAATTTTTCAGTCCAAGTGGCAGTAAAGAAAGGTAGAGGAAGGCCAAGGAAATCATGAGAGGACCAGATTTAGGAATGCAGACATGCCAACCTTCAAAATCTGAAAATCGGGAGAATTTTATAGCTCATAAAATCACACTAGCGCTATTTTTGTATCAATATTTTCCAGATGCAGGAACAATTTTCCAAAAGTAGTATTATTGGTCCACTAAAAGTTGAGAAAAAAAATCTCAAAAATCAATACCCCCTCCTCCTACTGAAATTCGTTTTCAGGTACTTCAATTCCGCAAGATAATGAAAATGTAAAATGTCTCGCATGTTGTTGTTTTTTACGAATAAAATAGCAGCCAACTGTTTTTCGTTTCTTCTTTAGGTTGTGCACGAAGGCAACAAAAAACATCATACTAACACTGCCTTTTGTTACAAGGCGAGGCCTACTGTAACTACTCGCTTTTGTCGTTAAGTGAATTCGCAGCAACTCAACTGTTTACCATCACTTAGAATGCACACAGCTGTGTTGAGGCGAGGGGTTGAAAGATTGAACTGCAAGAAGGCAGACCAGTCTATCAATTACTGACCCTCCCTGGCATTCTACTGCCAGGCGAGCTCTTTGCTGAAGGCATCGTATGACAGTCAAACTGGGAGAATTTTTTTCCAACCCATCTCAGATGATTGGTCAGAAGCCAGCAATTAGATCATTGCGCCACTGGTGCGGCTTTGTTTTCGCAGATAGGAGAGGAAAAGTTTGAAACTGATTAATGTAATGCCGCCTTGCATCGAAGCAGAAAGAAAAAGATTTCACAGCAGTTCAAAATCATGGTGGCTGATGGAATTTCGACCATCCTAACGGCTAATTCTCGGTGAAAATCAGGAGAACTTGACATTTATCATGAGAGTGGGAGGATGGGCTGAAAATCCGGTGTCTCCCGCCTAAATCCGGAGAGTTGGCACATCTGGGAATGTCTGCATGAAATAATTATGAGTATGAAGTACAAAAGGTCTTGTGTGAGACGTGTGATGGGTGTCAGTGAAGTGTTTGAGCTGTGTGCAGAGGTCGCTGTAAGTGGAGAAGTGTGATACATCAACAATAAGTAAAATCTAGTTCCATCAGTTAAACAATCTGGCAGGTGGACTTTCTTTGAGAAGCTGACTTCTCAATCTCAGAGAACAGCTTAATGATATGTATATATGTATGTAATAATAACACCTAGATGGAAGTCAAATAAATCGTACTTACTGCATCTGCTCTTTTATTCACGTTCATCAAGAGTAGGTAGCATGGCAAACCCTCTTCTTAATCAAATAGCTTGATAACAGAATATATGATCATAGACACAATCTTCTCTCTCAACAAAATACAGTACAGAGATTGCTTTAATACATTCGTAATTAGCACACTTCACGACGACATGCCCAAAACAGCATAATTATTAAATGTCATTAACATCTGATAAACAAGTCAGACTCTAAAACAAAGAAGCCTAAACATTGAATGAGAACATGAGTGACTACTCAAGTCAGCATGAATTTGTGAATACCCTAGAATGAAATCAAATCAAATGGTCTGATACGTATCAAAACAGCAACTCTTATCATCAGCTTTAGCATACGTAATTACACTTTTGTCAGGTTGCCAAACACAGATTCATCGAGAAAGAAAAATATAGCATTCGGATTGAAGGAATTTAATGGGGAAAAAAATTCACGAAAAAAGACAGGAACTAAAATTTTTAGAAAGGTTAAATTAGAGTATAACAAGATGAGGTAACAAAATTTGAGTATAGCAAAAAAAGTTGTATGTTATCAACAAATTTTAACAGCCTGCCTCAGAGCAAGATTGCTTGTTAAGTTAGATCTGTATCAAAATTTATATTGTATTATGTATATAATTTTTTCATCATGCAGATGTTGTTTTTATGATTTTTGCCTAAGAGAATCATGATACCGTTTTGTAGTACTAATAGTGAACAGGATCTTATGGCTATTTAAAGAAACTGCCACTCCCTTCGATTTAGGAAGAAAACTGCATGTTAGACTATTTATAAAAAAGTCAAAATTCCTGCTTACGGATATAAAGAAGTGTTGAAAAATATTTTATTGTGATCAAAGTACAAATACTTTGCTGTCTATATGAATTACATACACATGCACTGTTATATTACATTATCTACTCAAACCAGCACAAAGATATGTGCTGAATCAAGCAGATTCTTTACATGGCTTAGAATATTATTATATTGACATATAAAGGTTAAACATTTACTGTTCATCAGGTTGTTCTTGGTATAAACATAGCCCTCCAACATGACCTCCAACATGTAATGCGCCATAAAGGTTATTCCTATCAACAAAATAAACAGCACACTCCGAATCACATACATACAAAGTGCCCTACCTATGATGTCTATGAATAATGTCCAAATATCATCCACGGCTACTGTCCCATGTAGGCCAAGTAGAATATTCTACTGCCTTTCAACACTCAAGAATGCTTTTGGTGAAATCTTTTATTCCGTGCATGTGATAAGATATGCAGTCCTCTCACTGGACCAAGTCAAAATTGAAACAAAAGGCACCATAAAAGACCATAAGATAAAAGACTTAACAATATTAAAAAGAATCAAAAAGTGAAATGAAGTAAAAGTAAATGGAAGGTCACAGTTGTCAAACCACATCACACCGGACCAGTTTCAGCATGTTTTATGCTATCTTCAGTGGTACTCTCAACAGTGCTTCTTCATCGTATAAACGTGCACACATCAATGCTGAACTCGTCAGACCAAGAGGCCACACCCTTGGTTATCTGAACGCAAAGTATCCTGGTATCATTAGAATACAACACCTAAGGCGCCATCTATGGTGAGATCAAGGACTTATTTTCTTCTGGGCCATCAATTCTGTCATTCTGTGCTTTCGTTCTTTTACTACAATAATGTTTCTTCTTCATTTTCTCTTCGATTTCGATCAAATACTTTCAGGCGTACGGTAATTCAACTGGTACATTACTATTACAATTCCTATTTTTCGTTTTCTCAATTAAAACAGCTTCTGAAATAAACTGCTGGGCATATTTTTTTACATGATGTTATTAATTTGACGTTTGACCAGTCCGGTCATAAATTATTTTCAAAACAATATTGCATCAGAAAAGTCTTCATCTCCCCTTTGCACCAATTTGAAATATGTTCATTCAACTTGCATTGTAATCGTCTTTTGGTGCTGCCTATATATGATTTAATTTGTACTCCCTTGTTAACCGTCGGAATAGAATATATACCAAAACATTCCAGGATGGAAGTCTTATTGGCAGTTAGTAATTTCCCATTGTCAATTATAGTCTCTGCCAACATAATATTGTGATCAACACACTCCTTTTTAAGGATATCACTCACAGGTGGCAAGTATGGAAATTTTACAAAGCATTTATTTTCGGTTTCTATAATTGCTGGTTTCTTATTTTTCATTTCGTTCCTAATATTTGCATTAATTGATCATATCAAGCGCCTATTTTATCCAAACTCCTGGGCCATCGATTCAATCCATTTAATCTCATTTTCTTCAGCCTCTTTTGAAGAAGATACATTAATGGCTCTTCTAATGAAAAATAAAAAGGCTGCTGTTTTATATCTCCATGGATGTGAAGACCCAAAAGGAATGATCGTAGGGATATATGTATCTTTCCTGTACACATATGTCTATACAGTTCTTACTAATGTTACGAAATAAAGTGATATCTAGGAAGTTGAGCTTGTTATCAATTTCTTTTTCTACAGTAACTTTTATAGTAGGGTAATAACTATTGTACATTTGTATGAATTTATTTAGATCATTTTCAGAGAGACTCCAGGAGATGAGTCTGTCATCCACATATCTTAGAAAAACTGAAGGTAAGGGAGTGTTATCCAATGAAAATACCTTTTTTCTGTATCCTGTAGCACCACCTTGACTAATAAGCAAGACAAAGGGGAATTCATTGGGGTGCCAAACTGTTGCCCAAAGATGGTTGTATTTATAGTTAAAGTAATTATTTTGGCTAATGAACTTTAATGCTAATATGATGCTATTCCTTTCAGTATCAACCATTTTCAATTCTTAACCTACTATCAATAAGCTCAATTGCTGCCTCAGTGGGAGTGCTTATATATAGTACTCTACATCCAAGCTCAACATTGTAAAATTGTTCATCCTCACCTTTTCAATCACCTGCATTGAATTCTTAACAGTGTAGCCTACACATGTTCCTTGAATAAATGTTCCAAATATTTGAATACCTGCCAACTACTACGTGAATCTACAGATTTAGTTGTCTGACTACAGAGCTCACTGTCGAAACTACGGATTCTGCAAATTTTCATTTTTTGTATTTTGCTATTATTTTATTATATGTATATATTCTGAAACATTCGCGGAATTCTGTTTTTTTTTTTTTTTTTTTGCCGTAATTTAAATCATTCTCAAAATCGATGCAAAACTCAAGAGAGGGGGGGGTAATTCCGTGTTTCAAAACTTTCGAACATGGTAGTTCAACAGAGTAAAAATTTTGCCGTAATCGTAATTTTTTCTCTCCCTTTATGTCCAGTATTCTTGTTAAATATAATTTTATTCTATAAATGTTTGTATTTCAGCTTGAAACTGTCGGCAGCAATTTGCGAAAATGGAAGTTAAATGCCGTAAAACTGTTAGATGCCCCATAATCTTCAGGCATAAGATTGTTCCGCGAATTCGAGGAATTCCGCTTTTTTCATTATTATTTTGGTCATTCACGCAATCGAATTGTCCAAGTGAACAGAAATTTCTGAGGGGGAGGGCGGTGTTCAGAGGACAGAATTCCATCTTTCCAAAACTTTAGAAAATGGAAGGTTGACAGAGTTCAGATTTTTCCGC
Source organism: Macrothele yani (assembly GCA_039090855.1). Classification (NCBI taxonomy): domain Eukaryota; kingdom Metazoa; phylum Arthropoda; class Arachnida; order Araneae; family Macrothelidae; genus Macrothele; species Macrothele yani. The sequence continues at coordinate 123,481,242 of CM077003.1, read as the reverse complement.
AATCGTAATTTCTTTTTTTCTCGCGATGTTACCTCTGTCCAGTATTACTGTTAAACAACATTTTACTGCATAAGTATATGTATTTCAGCTTGAAAATAGGGTAAAAATTCCAAAGCCAGAAGTTGGACGGATAAAAGATTTCTCCTGTATCCCCCCCCCCTCCAATCTTCTGCGATGTTCGTACTCTCCTGCATCTATGTATGCCATGCAATAATACTAGTTACGTTACTACAGACAAGGCTCTTGCCAATGTTAGCAGGCATGTATTTGAACAATGCCTGTTCCAAGTTGATGATTGGGGCTGTACATCTGTTAACAATGGGTCGGACAGGGTCTTCATCTTTATGTGTCTTCAATTTTCCAAATAAATGCGGAATATTGGCACGATCTGGTGGTATCGCTCTTCTTTTGGTGTGATCAGGTAATTGAGAATGGTTTCTAAGTTTTGCCAACTGTCACAGAATTGATTCAGTTGGATCCTTTGTAACTTCTTTACCTTGTGAATTATCAATAGCTGTCATCTTCTTGTCGTGGTAAATGTCACAATCCAATATGACTATCTGTTTAGCTTTATCAGTCTCGATGCACTTGACTGCAGGATTATTCTTTAAATCCATTAATGCATTACGTTCGTATTTTATGTGCTGGTTATTCAGTTTATCATACATTTTACTAATAGTCCTCATAAGTTTAAAATGGACAGGGTCTTCCAAATAGGCAGTTTCTTGATAACCTCCTCTATAGGAGGTATAATATCTTCTGTTCTAGGCATTATCTGTGGGTATGCAAACTTTATACCTTGGTGTTATGATATCTGTTGTAAATTTGTCAGTTCAACATTCAATTTATTGATGTACCGTTGACCACTCACTATGACTCTACTTTCATTGATTATTTTTAATTTATTATCCATCAATCTTTCGATTTTCTTGAAATGTTTGGCCTTACAAAGCTGTATCTTCCGATTTACGGTGGTGAATATTTTTAATCCTCAATACATCTTCATTATTTTTTTTACTGACGTAATCATTGTACAGGTTATAACATTTGATACTTAGGCAGTCGACTTTCTTCTGTTTCTCACAAATAAATTACCTTAATCTCTTGACTTCATAATTACCTATTATATTCCTGTCGCTGTGACCACATCCTTTATTTTTAATTTGCAAGAATTTTGGTATTAGGCCATTAGCCTTACAGGTGGTAAGAAAATTAAGATGTTCAACCTTTTTGCCCAATTTAACTCAGCAGATTATTTCACCAAACATGATGCCATATTCATTCTAATAGATTAAACCCAATGAATAACTATCTTCAGTCATTGCTAACTAATCACCAGTTTCGTGACATATTACATTATCTACTCAAACCAGCACAAAGATACACTGACGGAAAAAAAAATCCCAACACCAAGAAGGGGTTGTGTTAGAAAAACGATAGTTGGTAGGCGGTGAGAGTACATCTGTAAGATGATGTCTATGCAAATTTCGCGCTCGGCGCATACGTGTGGCGCTAATAGCGCCCCTCGCAACATGCAAAGCAGGTTTGCTGTAAATACGCACTGTAACGTTCGTGAGCGTTAGTTATCATTGAGATTCGACATAAGGTGTTGATGTTACTCAAGAATGCCTTTAAGAATACGAAGAAGCCATTATCAACAGCTCACGGAGTTTGAACGAGGTCGTGTAATAGGGCTACGAGAAGGTGGATTTTCTTTCGCAATATTGCAGAACGACTTGGCAGGAATGTAGCCACCGTGCATGATTGTTGGCAGCGGTGGTCAAGGGAAGGTACTGCCTCAAGAAGACCGGGTTCCGGCCGGCCACGTGGCATTACTGAGAGGGAAGACCGCCGTGTACGGCGTATGGCCATGGCGCATCGTACTGCGTCTGCGGCAGCAATTCGAGCTGCAGTTGCCACTACAGTGACACAACAAACTGTTACAAATCGGTTACTTGAAGGACAGCTCCAAGCCAGACGCCCTGTAGCGTGCATTCCACTTACTCCAAACCACTGCCGTTTGCGACGTCAGTGGTGCCAAGCTAGAGCTCATTGGAGGACGGAGTGGAGATCTGTTGTGTTTTCTGATGAAAGCCGGTTCTGCCTGGGTGCAAGTGATGGCCGTGTGTTGGTTAAAAGGAGGCCAGGTGAGCGCCTGCAACCAACGTGTCTGCGGCCGAGACGCACTGGACCTACACCTGGAGTTATGGTCTGGGGAGCAATTTCCTATGACAGCAGGATAACTCTCGTGGTTATCCCACATACCCTGATGGCACAGTTGTACGTCGGTCTGGTGATTCAACTTGTTGTGCTGCCATTCATGAACAGCATTCCAGGGGGTGTTTTCCAACAGGATAACGCTCGCCCACATACCGCTGTTGTAACCCAACATGCTCTACAAAGTGTCGACATGTTGCCTTGGCCTGCTAGATCACCAGATCTTTCACCAATCGAGCACGTATGGGACATCATTGGATGACAACTCCAGCGTCACCCCCACCAGCATTAACCGTCACTGTATTGACCGACCAAGTGCAACAGGCATGGAACTCCATCCCACAAACTGACATCCAGCACCTGTACGACACAATGCATGAACATTTGCGTGCTTGCATTCAACATTCTGGCGGTTACACCAGTTATTAATGTACCAGCATTTCACATTTAAAATGGCTCTTCTCGCGCTTATAATAAGCTGTGATCTTGAAACCTTAATCGATTAAATATTTTACCTATGCAAATGTATTGCCGCCATTTCATTCCTCTACAACTATTTTTTCGTGGTGTTGGGATTTTTTTCCGTCAGTGTATGTGCTGAATTGAGCAGATTCTTTACGTGGCTGTGAGTATTACATTTGCAATTCATCACGTTGTTCTTGGTATAAACATAGCCCTCCGACGTGACCTCGAAAATATAATGCGTCATAAAAATTATTCATATCGACACATATAATGCATATCGACTGCGTAAGTATCAAATGTTATAACCTGTACAATGATTATATCAGTAAAAAAAAATAATGAGATGTATTGAGATATCATATCAACACAATAAACAGCACACTCCGAATCACATACATGCAAAGAAAGTGCCCTACCTACGATTTCTATGAATAATGTCCAAATATCATCCATGGCTAATGTCCCTTGCAGGTCAAGTAGAATATTATGCTGTCTTTCAAAACATGCACGCAATACATTATTTCACCACCAGCATTCCTGAGTGTTGAAAGGCAGCAGAATATTCTACTTGGCCGACATGGGACATTAGCCGTGGATGATATTTGGACATTATTCATAGACATCGTAGGTAGAGCACTTTCTTTGTATGTATGTGATTCAGAGTGTGCTGTTTATTGTGTCGATATGAATAGCTTTTGTGGCGCATTATATGTTGGAGGTCACTTCGGAGGGCTATGTTTATACCAAGAACAACATGATGAACAGTAAATGTTTAAATTTTATACGTTAATATAATAATACTCTGAGCCACATAAAGAATCTGCTCGATTCAGCACATATCTTTGTGCTGGTTTGAGTAGATAATGTAATATGTCATGGAACTGATTATTTGTACCCTATTAGAATGAATATGGCATCATGTTTGGGAAAAGAATCTGCTAAGGTAATTAGACAACATCGAGTTAAATTGGGCAAAGATGTTGAACATCTTAATTTTCTTACTACCTGTAAGGCTAATGGCCTAATACCAAAATTCTTGCAAATTAAAAATAAATGATGTGGTCAGAGCGACAGGAATATAATAGGTAATTGCGAAGTCAAAAGATTAAGGTAATTTATTCGTGAGAAACAGAAGAAAGTCGACTGCGTAAGTATCAAATGTTATAACCTGTACAATGATCATATCAGTAAAAAAAATAATGAAGATGTATTGAGAATTGAGTTAATCAAAATATTCACCACCGTAGATCGGAAGATACAGCTTTTTAAGGCCAAACATTTAAAGAAAATCGAAAGATTGATGGATAATAAATTTAAAATAATCAACAAAAGTAGAGTCATAGTGAGTGGTCAACGATACATCAATAAATTGAGTGTTGAACTGACAAATTTACAACAGATATCATTACACCAAGGTATAAAGTTTGCATACCCACAGATAATGGCTAGAACAGAAGATATTATACCTCCTATGGAGGAGGTCATCAAGAAATTGCCTATTTGGAAGAAGAATCCTGTCCGTTTTAAACTTATGAGGACTATTAGTAAAATATATGATAAACCGAATAACCAGCGCATAAAATACGAATGTGATGCATTAATGGATTTAAAGAATAATCCTGCAGTCAGGTGCATCAAGGCTGATAAAGCTAAACAGATGGTCATATTGGATTATGACGTTTACTGTTGGATCTTACCTTTACAGGCTGATGTGGCCGTGGCACCAGGTGAAGTATCGCGTGCAGTGAAGCACCCGATATCTCCACCAAAAATAAATAAATAAATAAATAAAAATAAAAGTAAAAAAAAAACTAAAGAAAATTGTATTGAAAATTTTGCCCCTCCTCCTCCGCTGCTCGAGGCTAGCAAGGAGTTTTCCTACTTGCGTTGGCAACCAAAAATTATTCAACAACAAATTAATTATTTGATTCCAATAATTAATAATGACCTCCCATAATTAATTTTAACAAATTAATTATTAACTTCCTACAAAACCCGTACCGGGATTAGGCGTGGATGCCTGGATTTAACTCCAGCACGTCCCAATCTATCGAAAAGTCACAGCAACGCACACATACACTCGAAAAGATACCCAACGCTCATTTCATGCATGCTTGACATTTAATATTCAACAGTATATTATATACACTGCCACCTTTATCCATGAAGTGGCACAACAATCTGCTGAGATGAATGTATGGCGGGCTGCTCTATTGGCAGCATAATTATGCACAATTATTTAGACACTCTATCACTGATTAAAACAATAACACTGATTTCTAACTCTCATTTCACAATTACCACTGATTCAAACACTGTTTGCTGATGAGATTCTAGCATGCACAGTAAAAATAGAGCAAAGGAAACATATGTGAGAGATTACCCAAAACATTTAAATACACACTTTAAAAAACAAGAATTTATATAATACGAGCGTGGGTGCCAGTAATTAAAATGATACAGTAATTACCATGACTGCCGCAATTTAATTATAAGCTATATATATATCATCATCATCATCATCATCATTGTCAACCATTATCAATCCACTGCTGGACGAAGGTCTCCCCAAGTTTCCTCCACAACGGTCTGTCTTGTGCCAGTCTCCTCCATGTCACTCCCGCATACTTTCGAATTTCATCCACCCATCTTCCATGTGGTCTTCTTCTGGGTCTTTTCCTGTCCCTTGGAATCCAATCTAAAATTTCGGCTGTCCATCGATGGTCTGTCCTTCTGGCAGTATGTCCAGCCCATTGCCATTTCAGGGATTTAACTCTGATCATGATGTCTTCCACTCTTGTCATTTTTCGGATCCACGTGTTCCTCTTCTTATCTCTCCTGGTTATACCAAGCATGCACCTCTCCATGCTTGTTTGAGTTGTCTGCAGCCTTTGTATGTCCCTTTTAGCTAAGGTCCACGACTCTGCACCATACGTAAGCACTGGAAGGATGCATTGATCAAACACTTTTCTTTTAAGACATAATGGCATATTGCTCTTGAAAATTATGCTGCTTCTTCCAAAAGCTCTCCAGGCAAGTTTTGTACGCCGATTAATTTCTTCATCAATGTGGCCCTCACTTGATATCTGCTGTCCAAGATAAACGTACGTGTCTGTTATCTCCAGCTTTTCTCCATCAATCGATAAATCTTCATTTCTTGTAAAAGCATTGTACATCACTTTTGTCTTCTGAAAGTTCATTTTTAATCCCACTTCTTTACTCTTGTCAGCAAGTTCCTGGATCATACTCTGTAACTCTGATGGGGTAGTTGCAAAAATGACTATGTCATCAGCAAAACGAAGGTGGGTTAGATAATCTCCATTAATCTTTATCCCTTTGTTTTCCCAGTTCAGTGATTGAAAGACATTTTCCAATGTGGCATTAAAGAGCTTCGGAGATATGGTGTCACCTTGTCTCACTCCTTTTCCAATTTTTATGTGTGTTGTATTTTCAAACAGCCGAATCCTTGCACTTGCATTTTCATAGATGTTATTAATAATATTAATGTATGCATCTTCAATACCGCAGGATTTCAGAGCCATTGCAACTGCTGATGGTTTCACCGAATCAAGGCTTTTTCATAATCGATAAAAGCCATGCACTATGGAAGTTCATATTCCCTCGCTCTTTCAATTAGTTCTCTCAGTACGTGGATATGATCTATTGTGCTGTAGCCACTCCTGAATCTAGCTTGTTCTCTCGGTTGAGCCATGTCCAGTGTCACCTTCAAGCGGTGTGAAAGAACTTTAGTGAAGATTTTATAAACCACTGATAGGAGGCTGATAGGTCTGTAGTTCCTGAGATCCTCAATGTCACCTTTTTTATGTAGCAAGATCATTGTAGCGTTGTTCCAATCCTCAGGAATTTTCCCTTCATTAAGGCATCGAGTAAAAATTTGGGCGAGTACTGTTTCGATTTCTCCACTTGCTTCTTGTATGATGTCTACAGTAATTCCATCTTCTCCTGGAGCTTTTCCCTGCTTCATGTTCTTGATTGCACGTGTAACTTCAGCTGGAAGGACTGGAACCTTTCTGGTACTGGTACCTTTCATGATGTCTGGAGTACATGTATCATCCCTTTTATATAATTTGGAGTAGAAATCTTTCACTCTTGTCAAAATTTCGCCTCTATTTCTTGTTACAGAACCATCTTCTTTTCTCAGTGCCATAATCTGTTTTTTTCCCTTACTGAGATGTCCCTTTGCTATCTTTAGGCTTTGGTTGTTTTCAATTGCTTTCCTTACTAGTTCACAGTTGAATTTCCTTACATATATATATATATATATATTCCATTACACACACCTTGCATAGGCTTGAGGTCAAATTAGCAGGGAAGAGCTCTTTATAACTATGGCCATAAATAACAAAGAAAAAAACCGAATGAAATGTGTTGGAGGCCTCCGATTGAGTACTCCCTTTCACAGGGGACAGAGTTCTACACGCTGTTTCACCGTCCGATGGCACTGGTAAGTCATTAGCAAATGTTCAGTTAAACGCCACATACCTTGGCAGTCTTTAAGATGTCCTTAGTGCAGAGAAGTGGCAAGAAATATCCTGCCTTTCTTTCATTTGGTGACAGCCTAGGCACCACTTGTGCACTAATGTCAACCTAACTGCAGTCGCGAAGCCCCATGTCCAAAGGATTGAGATGTCGCTCATTTTACGAAGGGATCATTCCTCGCCCTCCTTACTTGCTTCGCTTCGGGGTCTTTGTTTCTCTGGTTCTTTTAGGCTCTCAGCAGTCAGCTCTCAGGCCTAGGTTCCATCGGTTCCATCCCACTTCGCCGCTGCGTTTCTTTCGCATCTTGGTGCAATCAAATCAGTCATGAGAATGCCTTGACGCTTGTTTCTCTTCTCCTGGGTTCTCTCCTCTTTCTCCTGTCACAAGGGCTCCTCTTCACCACTTGAAGAGTGATTTTTCACCTTGTTTTCAACTGTGTGTGGTCTTCGGTTTTCCCTTATGCAGTCCAGTTAGGAGAAAATGCCACCGCCGGAATGTCTCTTTAAAGCTTCAAGAGGGAATTGGGGGGGGGGGGTTACAGACTTTCGTTGGAGTCAAAAATGCACAAGACTATTGCCATAAGTCCAAAATAGAGATGGTATGTCGCCATGTGGCCTTTCACAATTCTCGTTTGCCAGAAGGCTACGAATTATGCACTTTTCAAATGATGAACAAATTTTAACAATGGCAGTGATGAACAAATTAGAGGATCAATTACCGTAATTAATTATAACTATGAGTGGCGCCTTGCACGAAACAAAAATTTATCGCATAAATGAAAAATAAAAATTTTCCACAAGTTAGGCTGCACCCTATAACATTACCATGACAAGATGATGACAACTATTGATGATTTATAAGCTATTGAAGTTACAAAGGATCCCACTGAATCAATTCTGCGACAATTGGCAAAACTTAAAAACGATTCTCAATTACAGATACTGCCAATATTCCGTATTTATTTGGAAAATTGAAGACACATAAAGATGAAAACCCTGTCCGACCTATTGTTAACAGATGTACGGCCACGGCCACAACCATCAACTTGGAACAGACATTGTTCAGATATTTGGAACATTATTCAATGAATATGTGTACACTGTTAATAATTCAATGCAGGTGATTGAATAGGTTAGGAAGATGAGGACAAGTAATTTTACAATGTTGAGCTTGGATATTGAATTACTATATCCAAGACTCCCACTGTGGCAGCAATTGAACATATTGATAGTAGGTTAAGAACATTGAAAATGGTGGATACTGAAAGGAATAGCATCATATCAGCATTAAAGTTCATCAGCCAAAATAATTACTTTAAATATATTACAATCACTTTTAGGCAACAGTTTGGCACCCCAATGGGTTCCCCTTTGTCTTGCTTATTAGTCGACGTGGTGCTACAGGATATAGAAAGAAAAAGGTATTTTCATTGGATAACACTCCCTTACCTTCAGTTTTTCTAAGATATGTGGATGACAGACTCATCTTCTGGAGTCTCTCTGAAAATGATCTAAATAAATTCATAGTTATTATCCTACTATAAAGTACAATAGTTATTGTCCTACTATAAAGGTTACTGTAGAAAAAGAAATTGATAACAAGCTCAACCTCCTAGATATCACTTTATTTCGTAACGTTAGTAAGAACTGTATAGACATCCGTGTACAGGAAAGATACATATATCCCTGCGATCATTCCTTTTGGGTCTTCACATCCATGGAGATATAAACAGCAGCCTTTTTATTTTTCATTAGAAGAGCCATTAATGTATCTTCTTCGAAAGAGGCTGAAGAAAATGAGATTAAATGGATTGAATCGATGGCCCAGGAGTTTGGATATAGTAGGCGCTTGATAAGATCAATTTATGCAAATATTAAGAACAAAATGAAGAATAAGAAACCAGCAATTATAGAAACAGAAAATAAATGTTTTGTAAAATTCCCTTACTTACCACCTGTGAGTGATATCCTTAAAAAGGAGTGTGTTGATCAAAATATTAAGTTGGCCGAGATTATAATTGGCAATGGGAAATTACTGACTGCCAATAAAACTTCCATCCTGGAAAGTTTCGGTATATATTCTATTCCGACGGTTAACAAGGAGGGAGTACAAATTAAATCATATATAGGCAGCACCAAAAGACAATTACAATGCAGGTTGAATGAACATATTTCAAATTGGTGCAAAGGGGAGATGAAGACTTCTCTGATGCATTATTGTTTCAAAAATAATTTATGATCGTACTGGTCAAATTAAAATCATCACGTAAAAAATATGATCAGCAGTTTATTTCAGAAGCTGTTTTAATTGAGAGCACAAAAAATAGGAATTGTAATAGTTATGTACCAGTTGAATTACCGTACGCCTGAAAGTATTTGATCGAAATCAAAGAGAAAATGAAGAAGAAACGTTATTGTAGTAAAAGAACGAAAGCACAGAATGACAGAATTGATGGCCCAGAAGAAAATAAGTCCTTGATCTCACCATAGATGGCGCCTTAGGTGTTGTATTCTAATGATCCCAGGATACTTTACGTTCAGATAACCAAGGGTGTGGCCTCTGTGTCTGACGAGTTCAGCATTGATGTGTGCACGTTTATACGATGAAGAAGCACTGTTGGGAGTACCACTGAAGATAGCATAAAACATGCTGAAACTGGTCTGGTGTGATGTGGTTTGACAACTGTGACCTTCCATTTACTTTTACTTCATTTCACTCTTTGATTCTTTTTAATATTGTTAAGTCTTTTATCTCATGGTCGTTTATGGTGCCTTTTGTTTTAATTTTGACTTGGTCCAGTGAGAGGACTGCATATCTTATCACATGCACGGAATAAAAGATTTCACCAAAAGCATTCTTGAGTGTTGAAAGGCAGTAGAATATTCTACTTGGCCTACGTGGGACAGTAGCCATGGATGATATTTGGACATTATTCATAGACATTGTAGGTAGGGCACTTACTTTGTATTTATGTGATTCGGAGTGTGCTGTTTATTGTGTCAATATGAATAACTTTTATGGCGCATTATATGTTGGAGGTCACATCGGACAGCTATTTTTATGCCAAGAACAACGTGATGAACAGTAAATGTTTAACGTTTATACAATGATACATGCACTGTTCTACATAGTACTACTGCATTTAATCAATAATTTTGTTATAACGAAGCTTGCTCCAGGTCCCTTGGACGTCATTATTTACAGGAGTGACTGTACCATGCTTATTGATTTAAATTTGTAGTGCTGTAGTGTAATCTTCATTGTCTTGGGACTTGTACTCCGATATTGAAACTTTTACATTATTCTATAAACCTTTTAAATCTTGTGTATATGTTTGATAAGCTCTTTAAAATTTATGACACTAGTGTTCCCAAATTATGCACCATTCAATGGTTTCTGTAATGTCAATGCCCAAATCTGGAGAATTTATTTCATTATTATGAAGGAGTTGCAGAAGCACCTCCTATCAATATTTTCTCTACGGAACAGCAGTGTTACACACATTAGAGGTCGCGCTGCCGATCACCATCTTCACAATTTGCGGGGGGGGGTCGTTTTGGCGATGGAAAAGGAGTTTTGGCGATTATCTTTTTGTACTGTTATAACACTTTAGCCATAAACAATTGAATTTGATGAATAAATTGGCGAAAACTTTTAAAGAGCCAGTGCAACCCTTGATGTCATTTAAGTAACACTTTCCTGTTCTCTAGATTCACATACAAGATATAACAATTTAATACCCGGAATCCACCCAACGGAAAAATGTGTCCATACCTGTGCACTAGCAGCTACTGTTACCTTCGGGTTTCATCTAGGGACTGTAGCCATATATTGTGCCATTGGTGCCTTATGATTGCAAAGGTGGGTTGAAGAGATATGTGAGTGCTAATAAAAAATGTACCAGAATTTAATGTGCAAAACAAGAATTAAAGAAAACAAAAAAAAACCATCACACTTTACATCCAGAAATGGAATTTTTATCTCTTTAAGGAAAAGAAAAAAGTTGACCATTTATAGGCATATAATGTGTGTATGTGTGTGGAGCACACCATACACAGCAGCTTCTGTAAGTGCTTGAAATGCCTCTTAAGCTCATTTTTCATATTCGTGATGTATGCAGCTTTGTCACATTTTGCTCAGTTGTTTCTGCATTATGAACTTGTATCTCCCGGCACCATCTTATTTGTTTAGGTGGCGGCAACTCTTCTGTTCACAACGTAAGAAGGTAACTGCTGTATTCAAAAGTGACATCATCATGCCTGGTGGAGGTTGATGATGAAACTTTTTGCTCACTGGAAATGATAGCTGTGGTGTTAGGTGTCCACCTTTTTCATTCAACCTCATGACATCATTGACCTCCCGATAGTTCTCATTGATCTTGAAAAAGCAACTTTTATTTTGGTGAGAGCCATTTTTTGTGTCCACCATGCTTATTTTTTATTCCATCTTTTTGATTAGTAAAGTATCACCTTTCACCCACCATTTTTTTGGGGAGCCGGGAGAATTCCCAGTGGAAAATGTAACTAAGGATAAACTCTCTGAATTTTTATGTAACTTGGACATATATCATCATCATCAACCATTATCAGTCCACTGCTGGATGAAGCTCTCCCCAAGTTTCTTCCACAATGGTCTATCTTGCACCCGTCTCCTCCATGTCACTCCTGCATGCTTTTTAATTTCTTCCACCTATCTCCCATGTGGTCTTCTAGGTCTTTTCCTGTCCCTTGGAATCAAGTCTAGAATTTCAGTTGTCCATCAGTGGTCCATTCTTCTGGAAACATGTCCATCCCATTTCCATTACAGGGATTTTACTCTGATCGTGATGTCTTCCACTCATTGTCATTTTCCTTATCCACAAGTTTCTCTTATTTCTCCTGGTTACACCAAGCATGCATCTCTCCAAGCTTCTTTCAGTTGGCTGCAATCTTTGTATGTCTTTTGTTAAGGTCCACATCTCTGCTCCATATGTAATCACTGGAAGGATGCATTGATTAAACAGTTTTCTTTTAAGACATAATGGCATATTACTCTTAAAAATTGTACTGTTTCTTCCAAAAGCTCTCCCACCAAGTTTTATATGTTGATTAATTTCTTCATGAATGTGACCCTTGCTTGATATCTGCTGTCCAAGGTAAATACAGGTATTGGTTATCACTAGCTTTTCCCCATTAATCAATAAATCTTCATTTCTTATAAAAGCATTGTACATCACTTTTGTCTTCTGAAAGTTCATTTTTAATCCTTTACTCTTGTCAGCAAGTTCCTGGATCATACTCTGCAGCTCTGAAGGGGCAGTTGCAAAAATGACTACAGCATCAGCAAAATGAAGGTGAGTTAAATAATCTCCATTAATCTTTATTCTTTTGTTTTCCCAGTTCAATGATTGAAAGACATTTTTCAGTGTGGTACACTGCTGGACAATTGCTAAGGACGGATCATAAACGGCTATATAGCGCATAAAAAAGTAAGTGTGGTTGGATGCCAAGTGAAATAATATAATGTCAGAATGCCAGGACATTACAAGAAAGACAATTTATTGTGCTCTGAAATCCAGAAGGCTTTGGAACGTGTTCAAGGGACAAACAGGCCATTTTGTGCAGAATACGTAAACGTGAAAAATGCAATTACCATCCGCAGGCGTTCCGGCATAAGATGTCAATACGGGATATGGCCACCATGGAGGGCGATGCAAGATTCCACACGTCGTGTCATGCTTTGCACAACATGATCAAGCAGCTGTTGGGGTAATTTATCCCATTCCTCTGTCAGTGCACGGATGAGGGTGTCCTTGTTTATTGGAGGGCATTGGCGACCAGCAAGACTCCTCCCCAAACCATCCCACACATTTTCAATGGGATTCAGATCTGAAGAACATGATGGCCATACGAGGCGTTGAATATCCTCGCTCTCAAGACACTCCTGGACAGCGACTGTTCGATGACATGTTGCGTTGTCGTCCATGAAAATGAATCTATCACTGACAGCACCACGGAACATGCGAACATGAGGTAGCAGAACATCATTAATGTATCGTTGGCCAGTCATAGTCCCAGTTGGAAACACATAGAGAGATGTACGGCCATTGATCATGATGCCAGCCCATACCATGACACTACATGTCGGATATCGGTCCCTTTCCTGTATGTTTGCTGGACAATATGCAGTACCACTATCACGCCAGATCAGTTGTCGTCGACAATCAGATGATAGACTGTATCTACTCTCATCTGAGAAGCGGACAGCAGACCAGTCGTTATCAGTCTAATTGCGATTTTGATGGCACCATTGCAAACGGGCGGTACGGTGACGTCTGGACAATGGGATGCACACAACAGGACGGCGGGCGTATAGTCCTCCTTCATGCAAACGTCTGGCAACAGTTTTTCGGGAGATCCGCTTGCCAGTAGCAGCCATAAACTGATTTGTTACCTCACTAGCTGTGCTGCGCCGGTCTTTTTGTTGATAGCACTATGTACCGATCTTCTGCAGGTGTCATACTGCGAACATGACCTCCCCCGTGACGTTTGCTTCACTCTCCATTTGTTTGAAATGATTTCCAAACCCTTGAAAACAACACTGTGGCTGACGTCGAATTCCCTGGCAACATCTGTTATTTTTCGCCCTTCTTCAATCTTGCCAATAATACGGCCACGCGTAAAATCATCTAGGTGATGTCGGAAAGACATACTGAAAATTGCAAGTTCGTCAATTGATTCTTTCCCTTTCAACTTTGCGTTTGAAAAACAACGGTCAATACGCGTCAAATCCTTTATATCTCTTATCAGCGCTATGACGTCACAAACAAGTTCGGCAATCCAAAATTTGCATACGCACAACACGTCTTACTGTATCCTGCACTTATGCTAATTTCCACATTTTCCTGCCTTCCATTTTATGGTTGCTATCGTTGCTATTGTCATCCATCCTTAGCAATTGTCCGGCAGTATATATATAGGACAAACTTTAAGGGGTGGTAGAGCACACTGCAGCAAACATTTTTTGTATAGGAATGTATGGGCACAAGTGACTCGTTGAGGCACACACACAAGAAATAGACATGAAAGGAAACATGAATTGTGTACTTACAGCATCGTTGACAAGTGCTTCTTTACAGCAATGTTTACAATAATTGCTCAAAATTGTGTCTACCAACAGTAATAAATGCGTAGTAGCGTCGGCGTACTAAGAACGATTCCCTGTGAATGTGTGGGCGGGTATTGTGAACGACTTCCTGCTTGGCCCATATCTACTACCAATGCAATTCGATGGCAGATGTTATCATATTTTTCTAGAAGAGGTTTTACCATAATTGCTTCAAGGTGTACCACTGGCCGTCCGACAAGGACTGTGGTTTCAGCATGATGGGGCGCCAGCCCATTTCAGCATTAATGTGCGCAATTACCTCGACGGAACTTTTGGGGCGCGATGGATTGGCCGTGTTGGACCAGTCCATTGTCCACCCCGATTGCCTGATTTATCGAGCCTCTATTACTTATTATGGGAACATCTGAAGGCCCTTGTTTACGAGACTCCAGTTGACTCTGTTGAGGACCTCGTCGCTCGAATATCCGTTGCGGATGCACATGTGCAAGAAATGCCTGGCATCTTTGAAACTGTATGCCAATCACTCCGTCAACACTGACACGCATGTATTACTGTTGGTGGAGGCAATTTTGAGCAATTATTGTAAACATTGCTGTAAAGAAGCACTTGTCAATGATGCTGTAAGTAAACAATTTACGTTTCCTTTCATGTCTATTTCTTATGTTCCTACCTCAACGCGTCAATTGCGCCCATACATTCCTATACAAAATGTTTGTTGCAGTGTGCTCTACCACCCCTTAAAGTTTGTTTCATGAGTTCTGAGTCACCCTGTATATATACACTGCTGGCCACCCAAAATGCAACACCAAGAAGGAAGCATCCGATTGGCCTGAAATTCGCAGCATGCGTCGCCCGCAAGAGAACATGCAAACGATTAGCATTGCAGGGCATATGCAAATCATGTGCGCCCAGCATGCCACTGAGAAGCACTATAAGAAGGGTGCACAGAAGGCGGGTGTAAGTAGTGGAAGTGTGTTGTGCTGCCGGGCCTGTGCGTGGGAAGCTTCCTGATGCCTCGTCGCAGAATACAGCAGTCATTCCAGCACGCTTCGGAGTTCGACAGAGGACGAATAGTGGCTTATCGCGACAGCGGTTTATCGTACCGAGACATCGGTTTCCGTGTCGGACAACATCCAGCCACAGTGAGACGAGTATGGATTCGGTGGGATCAGGAGGACGGACGGACCGATGTGAGCAATCGCCGCAGCCGCTGCACACCTCCAAAAGGGAGGACTGGCATGTTGTGCGGCAGGCATTGACGGCTCGCACCTCCATATCACGAACGTTAGCGCAGGAATTAAGGTGTGTTGCGCAACAACCTGTGTCAGCACGTACCGTTCGACGTCGTCTGCAGTAGCAGGGACTTGTCGCACGGCGGCCATTGTTCCGATTACCATTGACGTTTCACCACAGGCGAGTGCGGCGGCAGTGGGCCATTGAACGCCGCACCTGGACTACGGAATGGCACGATGTCTTCTCCGACGAATCCTGCTTCTGCCTGCAACACCACGATGGTTGGATTGGCGTGTGGCGGCACCGCGGCGAGAGACTGTATGACGCCTGCATTATGCATCGCCATACCGGTCCGTCGCCTGGCATTATGGTTTGGGGCGCAATTGGATATGACATCCGCACCCCTCTGGTATGCATCGCCGGTACACTCAGCAGCCACCGCTACATCTCCGACGTTTTGGAGCCTGTAGTCCTCCCTTACCTGCAGGACCTGCCAGCGGCTACGTTTCAACAGGACATTGCGTACCCGCACATGGCACACATCGTGCAACAATTCTTCACAGCCCACCAGGTGTCACTGCTGCCGTGGCCCGCCTGTTCTCCCGATATGTCGCCCATTGCACACGTCTGGTCGCTGATCAGCAACCGAGTGGCTCGGCAAGCACCACACGTGGCTACGTTTGATGAACTGTGGCAACGTGTGGCAGCAGCCTGGACCGACATACCCCAAGCCCACATCCAAAGCCTCTTTCGTTCGATGCCACGGCATGTAGCGGCCGTTATTGCCAGCCATGGGGGCCACACGAACTATTGATGTCTGCGTGTTCCGCAAGTCGCACGGGCCTGTAAGCTCAATCGTTTCATCTTTGTATCTGTTGTTATGTGTCCAGTAAATCTGGCTTTGCTATCTCGTGTCCTTCATGGTGTTGCATTTTGAGTGGCCAGCAGTGTATATATAAGACAGAAGTATATATATATATATATATATATATATATAATTCAATCCATTCAAGATATATACCTCCTCATGAACACAAAGATACCAAAAACAGAAAAATCATCAATAAATATTTCGTAGGTCAGTAGCTGGGAACGACTCTTCAGGGAAAGACATCCCCGACTACTGACCACTCGCTCAATTTTCAGGTTTCATGTGGGTGCATGATAAATCTGAAGGGCCGAAAAGTTACATCCTTAACAATTTAGTTAGAAACTTAGGCACCCAGTCTTCTCTACCTGAAACGATGGAAAATAATACCATTCCAAGAACTATTATATCATAAAACACCTACCTTGAAATTAAGTCCATGCCAGCAGAAATGTAAACACTAGACTGCAAGGTATGGATAGTAAGAAGTCTCACGTGGCTCCAGTAGTGTAAGTAACATATGGTACATTCAGAATTATACCCAAGCCATAACCAATCAAAATGTAGCAACTCCATTTGAACCCCATAAATTTTAATATCTACTTGGATGAAAGCAAAAGATGTTAATTAATTTTCTGGGGCAGCTCTGAAGAAGTGAATATATAATGTAGCCCTAAAGCTTGGTTATTTTAAAGAAGAATGTGTAGTTACATTACGCAGCCTGATATTGTAGGTCCTACTAGAATTGAAAGGTGTTGGTAATTTTTTGTAATGAAACAAACAATGACCCAATGGATAGTTATTTTTTATTAAGGTGGAGAATAAATTTTTAGCTGTTCGACGGTATTTGCTTTATTATTACATATTTGAGTAATTCTGAGAAACTGAGAAATTATGATGTTTCTGTGTATATTTTTTGGAATGTTGGGTGACCGGTGACTCAAGAATATTCGACCAAATCTAAAAGAGTTTCTTTTATCAAATACATCAGTGGAGATACCTTTTCTTTTTGCCACAATTTCCAGATCCAGGAAATTTAAACAGCCATTGATGTTAGTTTTCAATGAAATTAAGTCTTTAGAATAATGACGATTATGGGCAAAACACGTAACAATATTAACAAAGAAAGGTAACTTGATCACGCTAGTTACGTTAACTGAAAACTTTTACAAAAAGTTCGTAAGTTGGAAGCTTTCGACCTTATCTTAGGTCTTCATCACGCCAATGGAGGACTAAGATTGTTGCCAGATTCTACATTTGAATTTTTCCTATTGTTATTGCCAAAACTTAGAATTAATCTCCAGATCAACGGAATGTAGAGAGGAGATTCAGAGTTGCAAGTCATTGAGTGGAAAATAATTTCTATGCTTTCACGGTAACGGAGGGCAAAACGATTGTCAAAAGAAGCAATTCGTTTTGCTTCGTTCCAGTGGGGAACTGCAGATCTGTCTTCCATTGTCAAAATAGACAAGGCAGTATTGGGATTGGCTTTCGAAACATCTTTTCTATGTTCTAAAATTCTATGGCTAATGCTCCTGTATGTGCTTCCAATGTATAAGTTATCCCCAGTAGAAGAAGAGATAGGAATGAAGTAAACTCCTGGGAGGTTCAGGCTTTCAACTTTGTCCCTATCCCTTTGTAGAAGTTTCAAGATGTTTGGGGTAGATTTAATGGCAAGATGGTAACCAAAACTTCTAAAAAGAATCTGTAACTTATAAGCATAGGAAGGATGGTAAGGAACAGAACCACAGAATTTCAGGTTTTCTTTCTTGTGAGGAAGGAGGCATTCGATTTTCGAATGGTTTTCATATTTCTTTATGAGGGAGTTGACTGTAACAGCAGGGAAACCATGAGAGAGGGCTATTGTAGAAATTTTGGAGAGTTCTTCTTGAAGAGAGAGTTGGTTGTTGCAAATGATATGAGCCCTGTGTATGTAGGACTTCAATGCTGCAAGCTTGTAGAGATGCAGGGTGCAAGATTTGTAGGGAATGATGTTAGTGGCTGCAGAAGGTTTTCGATAGACGGAACGAGTAATGGAGAGATCAGCGTTTCTGCAGATAGATACATCCAGGAAATCAATCTTGTGATTTACTTCCTTAGATATAGTGAGCTTAATGGAAGGAAATTTTTCTGTAATGGAGTTGATCAGTATCTGTAGTTCAGACTCGGAATGTGGCCAGCTAATGAAAATGTCGTCTACATATCTTAACCATAGGGAAGGTTGAAAAGGGTGTAGAGGAATGATGGAAACTTCAATATGTTGCATGTAGATTTCAGCAAGCAGAGGGGAAAGAGGTGAGCCCATGGGGAGACCAGATTGTTGCCTATACACAATTTTGTTGAAAACAAAACAACTGTGTTGATGAATAGTGTGGAAACAATCATAAAGATCTTTGATAAGAGGACCGGGGGGTTCAAAATGAAGAATCAATTTCTTCATGAGGAGCATGTAGGAATCAAAATATGGTACAGAGGGAAACAAAGATTCTACATCAAGAGTATACAGATTATCACAAGGAGAAAAGGAATTAGGAAGGTTGTGGATGAAGTTTGAAGTAGAGACAACTGTATGAGGATGGTTGGCTGCCAGGGATTTGCATTTGAGGACCAATCTCTTTTCAAGGTTTACTGCTGGAGAAAAAGAATATTCCACTAAAGGTCTGATGGGGTTACCAGCTTTATGCAGTTTCACTTGCAGGAGGAGCCTGGGAGTTCTAAAGTAAGGAGGGGTGATATATCACCAAGGAAGGATTGAAGAGTTTCTTTCTTAGCTAATCTGTCAACTGAGTTTTTGAGTGAGTTGGTGGTGTCTGACTGTAAAGGGATGCAGTTAGCAGATGTAAGAAAAGAAAGCACTTTTTGGTTTAGAGTTTCGTGCCAACGCTGCTGTTATCTTATCCAAGCAAAATTCTGTGCCAATCAAGTACTCTTCTTCTTGTTTAAAAGAATTCAGGTCATTTATTCAGGAAAATGACCTAGCCGTATGCAAAGCAGATAAAGTTGGTTGCCCAGTCATCATTGGTAAAGAAACTCTAAACCAAAAAGTGCTTTCTTTTCTTACATCTGCTAACTGCATCCCTTTACAGTCAGACACCACCAACTCACTCAAAAACTCAGTTGACAGATTAGCTAAGAAAGAAACTCTTCAATCCTTCCTTGGTGATATATCACCCCCTCCTTACTTTAGAACTCTCAGGCTCTACCTGCAAGTGAAACTGCATAAAGCTGGTAATCCCATCAGACCTTTAGTGGAATATTCTTTTTCTCCAGCAGTAAACCTTGAAAAGAGATTGGTCCTCAAATGCAAATCCCTGTCAGCCAACCATCCTCATACAGTTGTCTCTACTTCAAACTTCATCCACAACCTTCCTAATTCCTTTTCTCCTTGTGATAACCTGTATACTCTTGATGTAGAATCTTTGTTTCCCTCTGTACCATATTTTGATTCCTACATGCTCCTCATGAAGAAATTGATTCTTCATTTTGAAACCCCGGTCCTCTTATCAAAGAACTTTATGATTGTTTCCACACTATTCATCAACACAGTTGTTTTGTTTTCAACAAAATTGTGTATAGGCAACAATCTGGTCTCCCCATGGGCTCACCTCTTTCCCCTCTGCTTGCTGAAATCTACATGCAACATATTGAAGTTTCCATCATTCCTCTACACCCTTTTCAACCTTCCCTATGGTTAAGATATGTAGACGACATTTTCATTAGCTGGCCACATTCCGAGTCTGAACTACAGATACTGATCAACTCTATTACAGAAAAATTTCCTTCCATTAAGCTCACTATATCTAAGGAAGTAAATCACAAGATTGATTTCCTGGATGTATCTATCTGCAGAAACGCTGATCTCTCCATTACTCGTTCCGTCTATCGAAAACCTTCTGCAGCCACTAACATCATTCCCTACAAATCTTGCACCCTGCATCTCTACAAGCTTGCAGCATTGAAGTCCTACATCCACAGGGCTCATATCATTTGCAACAACCAACTCTCTCTTCAAGAAGAGCTCTCCAAAATTTCTACAATAGCCCTCTCTCATGGTTTCCCTGCTGTTACAGTCAACTCCCTCATAAAGAAATATGAAAACCATTCGAAAATCGAATGCCTCCTTCCTCACAAGAAAGAAAACCTGAAATTCTGTGGTTCTGTTCCTTACCATCCTTCCTATGCTTATAAGTTACAGATTCTTTTTAGAAGTTTTGGTTACCATCTTGCCATTAAATCTACCCCAAACATCTTGAAACTTCTACAAAGGGATAGGGACAAAGTTGAAAGCCTGAACCTCCCAGGAGTTTACTTCATTCCTATCTCTTCTTCTACTGGGGATAACTTATACATTGGAAGCACATACAGGAGCATTAGCCATAGAATTTTAGAACATAGAAAAGATGTTTCGAAAGCCAATCCCAATACTGCCTTGTCTATTTTGACAATGGAAGACACATCGGCAGTTCCCCACTGGAACGAAGCAAAACGAATTGCTTCTTTTGACAATCGTTTTGCCCTCCGTTACCGTGAAAGCATAGAAATTATTTTCAACTCAATGACTTGTAACTCTGAATCTCCTCTCTACATTCCATTGATCTGGAGATCAATTCTAAGTTTTGGCAACAAAAATAGGAAAAATTCAAATGTAGAATCTGGCAACAATCTTAGTCCTCCATTGGTGTGATGAAGACCTAAGATAAGGTCGAACGCTTCCAACTTACGAACTTTTTGTAAAAGTTTTCAGTTAACGTAACTAGCGTGATCAAGTTACCTTTCTTTGTCTTTAGAATAAATCTCTTCCCAGTTAAATGGCACCAAAAAAGAATTAAAACTGATTAGATCATCAATGTATCAGAAGTTATGAAAATTAGTCAAAGAAAACTTTCTTCCTAGTGATCTCTAATTTTTGCAGCATAGTGCAGGATTGGGACAACACAGACTACACATGTATACATATATTCTTGATTATTACGAGGATAGATCCAAAAAAAAAAAAAAAAGGTTACAAGGGTCATAAAAAATGATTGATTAACAATAGACAGAAAATTCAAAAGGGAATTATGAGGCATACTTGCCAATCACTTTTCCACATAATCACCAAATCTGTTCAGGCATTTATCGGAACGCATGACCAACTTGTTTAACCCGGCTCGGCAGAAATCACGTCCTGCCCATTGATCCAGTTCTTGGCAGCTGTTTTCACATCACTGTCGGAAGAGAACCTTCTTCCAGATAAGTGTTCCTTCAATTTCGGAAAAGGAAGTAGTCACTGGGTGCCAAATCTGGGCTGTAGGGGGGTGACTCCGGACTTCCCACTTGAACTTTTGCAGCAATTCTTGAGTTTTGCGTGCAGTATGGGGCCTGACATTGTCATGCAGGAAGATGACACCATCACTCAACATGCCAGGCCGTTTGCGTCAGATGGCTTCACATAACCTTGCCAAAGTGGCACAATAACGATCGGCATTAACGGTATGGCCACGCTCCAGATACTCGATTAGGATAACACCGCATGCATCCCAGAATATGGCTGTCATAACTTTACCGGCAGAGGGTGTAACCTTAAACTTCTTTTTCGTTGGTGATCCAGCGTGTTTCCACTCCATACTGGCTCTTTCGGTTGTGGGGACGAAGTGATGAAGCCAAGTTTCGTCCCCAGTAACGATGTGATCAATGAACTGCTGGCCGTCGGCATGGTAACGCTGCAGAAAAGTGAGGCTGTGCATCATTCGTGTAGCTTTCTGCTCCTCGGATAACGCACATGGTACCCAGCGGGCACAAACCTTGGAATATCCCAAAACATCAGAAACGATACGCTGAACGGTACCACAGCTGAGTTCCAGCTCTGACACCATTGCACGCACAGTTACTCATTGATCATTTTGAATCATTTCGTCAACTCGTGCCGTGTTGATTTCTGTCATTGACGAACTTGGACAGCCGCTCGCTGCCCTGTTGCGGTTTTCCACATCCTCTCTGCCCGATTGAAAAGAGCGACACCATTTTGCTACATGTTGTCGGCTGATTGCTTCTTCACCATAAACTTCCACTATTTGATTGTGAATTGCAGATGCGGACACATTCTTTGCCCATAAGAACCGAATTATGGCTCGCACCTCCAAGCGGGACCACTTTTCTAAACGTCTTGCCATTTCAATCGCTCTCACGCATCTGCAAACTTGCACTAACTTCCCAAACAACCACTGTCAGACAACTAGCGCCATCTGTCTCCACTCTGGGCAACAAATGTACCCTCCACACTAATTACTTTTCCAATGCTGCTGCTTGTAACCTTTTTTTTTTTATCTATCCTCGTATATATATCATCATCATCATTGTCAACCATTACCAATCCACTGCTGGATGAAGGTCTCCCGAAATTTCTTACACCAGTGTAATCCATGTCACTCCCATATGCTTTCGAATTTCATCCACCCATCTCCCACGTGGTCTTCTTCTGGGTCTTTTCCTGTCCCTTGGAATTCAGTCTAGAATTTCAGTTGTCCATCGGTGCTTCGTTCTTCTGGCAACATGTCCAGCTCATTGCCATTTCAGGGATTTTACTCTGATCGTGATGTCTTCCACTCTTGTCATTTTCCTTATCCACAAGTTTCTCTTATTTCTCCTGGTTACACCAAGCATGCATCTCTCCAAGCTTCTTTCAGTTGGCTGCAATCTTTGTATGTCTTTTGTTAAGGTCCACATCTCTGCTCCATATGTAATCACTGGAAGGATGCATTGATTAAACAGTTTTCTTTTAAGACATAATGGCATATTACTCTTAAAAATTGTACTGTTTCTTCCAAAAGCTCTCCGAGTTCTATCAATATATGTCGATTAATATATGAGAAAACAGCAAACTGTTTAGTAAGAAGTTAGTATCAAACCCAAGACTTTGTGGCCATTGATGACTCACCTGACTAGACTACCCAAGCAGCAGTGGAGGGGTAAATAGGATTAACCAAAACAAATGCTGCTGGGTGGAGGATGTTTTCAGTGTCATCTGTGGGAATTTTGGGAATGAATAGTGGAGAGGGCGTATTAAAAATTCACATGCTTCTTATGAGCTCGAACATCTGTTTTCATAATGTTGTGAGACTGACTGAGGTTCTGTCTTTTGACCATGTTAGAAAATCCAAATTGAATGGAGGAGAGAGATAATTTTGTTATATAGCAAAACATTCAGACTCAATATTTTCTGTTGAAAATTACTACATGTTTAAAGAACGCCTTGCATCCTAGTTTTGCTATGCAATGATCGAAAAAATTTCTCAATTGGAAATTGCCGAACTGTTTTTCTTTACTAGCAAGATACCTAAAAATTGTAGAAAAACAAGCAAAAAAATTTAGACGAGCTCTCCATCATGTGTTGTGACTTTTTAAAAGAAATTTCATTAATTTTTTGCTATCCAGCAAGTCATAATCAAGCAATTTTATTTCTTCTCCTCTGTGAGCTGTTGTGGAATAAATTTTGCATGTGCATGCGTGATTCCCAACTCCTGGTGCTAGTACTTGGCATGAGCCTTAAGAAATCCCGCTCTCTCTCTCTCTCTCCAACCATTTCAGTAACAGTCAGGTTCCACTGAATTATATGTGTGAGGTGTAGATTGTTTATACTATTTGTGACAAATATATAGATTATTTGCAACTTTTAACAGACTTTCATTTCTCTTTTTTCAATGGTAACATCATTCAGTTCCCTTTTTTACTGAGATTACTAAGTTTTAGATACGGTTAAATTTAGTATCATTTCATGTCATACAGTGATTCATTAACAAGATTCAGAGGTTCTGCTGCAAGGTAATCACCTTGCAATTTTAATTAGAAATTTTAATTGTGTGTAACTGATGTTTCTTGCAATGGTGACATAATGACAGTTGTGCTTTGACAATGTGCACTTACTCTTATTTTAACTATGATTTGTTTTGTTTCAAACAGATTTTTAGGGGGAAAGATATCACTTTACTGTACTGCCAGCTGAAAATATTTTTTCCACTTGTCACTGTTGCCAAACCAAGCAGTAGCAGAAATTCAAGTATAGGTACTTATTTTTTCTTTCTGAAGTTGATTGTTGATCTAAAAAATTGTTTTTTATTGACTCTTAATGTATTGTTCATTTTATTCCTCAGTTTCTGTCTTGAGTTTTATTTGCATGTAATATACAAGGGGTGTGCAATAAATATCCGGATTTTTATTCCTATCAATACAAAACCTTGTGTATGATCATACATATGCGTGAAACTATTACGACTACTTTCAGTGAAGTGCTGTATAGGTCGAGCGGCTTGATACTAATGTTAGGTGGCGCTGTCAATCAAAAACAATGGTGCCTATGTTAAGTCTTCAGTTCAAGCAGTAGTGAAATTTTTAACGAAAGAAGGTGTAAAGGCTGTGGACACTGCGAGGAGACTTCGGATGGTGTATAGTGATGCGGCTATGTCTTGTTCCAGTGTTTATGAATGGGTTATGAAGTTCAAAGCTGGCAACGAAAGCCTTGAAGGTGAGGCACAGTCAGGTAGGCCTAACACGCGGTGACTGATGAAGCGAATAAACAGGTTGACGGCTTGATTAAACTCAAGACAGACAGACGCATTCATATTTGGGATATTGCTGTGGAATTGGATATCAGTAAAGATTCTGTTGGATGAATTATTCATGAACATCTCAACTATAGGAAGTTCTGTGCCAGATGTGTATCCTGAATGTTTATAGCGGTGCATAAATGCCAAAGGCTAGACATTTGCAATGAACTAGTATAGTGCTATGACGAGGAGAGTGACGCATTCCTGGGATGCATAATCACAAGCGATGAAACATGAATTCATCAGTTCGAACTGGAGACAAAACAGCAAAGTACGCAATGGCGTCATCCGAATTCGTCTCCATCAAATAAGTTCAAAGTTGGTTTGTTTGCACCCAAGGTCATGGCTACAGTCCTCTGGGACAAACACAGTATCCTTCTGGTTTAGTACCTGGCAAAAAATGAAACAATAAATGCGAAAACACTGAGAAAAACTTGCGCAGTATATCCGGACCAAACAGCCAACATTGGAAAACAATCAAGTGTTGCTTCAGTATGATAATGCTCGCACACATATTGCTAAACCAGTGCAAGCAGAAATTGCAAAACGGAGGTGGACCGTTCATCCGCACCCTGCTTACAGTCCGGACTTGGCACCTTCCAATTTCCATGTTTTCGGTCCCTTGAAGGATAGTCTTCATGGCCACCACTATGAAAGCATGGACAATCTGCTAACGGCTGTTCATCAATGGATTCACAACACCCCTGCTGATTTCTTCACTACTGGAATGAATCGACTTGTTGATTGGTGGAGGAAATGCATTGTGCTGAGTGGAGAATACGTGGAAAAGTGACTTTGACTGTTCGTACCACTGTATTACATGTATGAGTATCATATTTATGCATCCTGTATCTTTTATTTCTGTCCTGTAATTGAAAGGAATAAAAATCCAGATACTTATCGGACACCCCTCGTATTATTTCTTTAATGACAATGTACACCAAGTGATCACTGAATTATGATCACCCATCAAAAATGGATGCAGCCCATTGACCACATGATTTCCGAGAAGACGCAATTAGTCGACCAACGTAGCATATATAAGGTGTGAGTGAAACAGTAGGTAATAAATTCGGAGATGGGTAAACGGGATTGCACTTTGAAGAAGAACTGTGGGAACTCGGAGAGTGGGTACCTCGATTTCCCAAAATGGCTGAACTGGTAGGTTTTTCTCGAGCTGCTGTAGATAACGTGTAGTGTGGAAATGGTAAAACAATAACCTGGAGGCAAAACTGCACAGAACAGCACAAAGTTGATGTGAGAGGCGAGTGCCAGGTCCGACAATTTGTACAGGCATCGGACCTGGCACTCACCTCTCATTTGCAATAGACGCAGCACTGTTCTACAGTTGACTACCCAGTACAGCAGAGGTCTACCCGGAACAGTATCTGTCATGGCTATGTGTCGCATACTCGCATGTATGGGCTATAACAGCAGACAACTCCGACGACATCTTCTAACCATGGTTCATCAGCGCAAAAGACTTGCCTGATGCAAAGATCATGCAAGTTGGACACTGGATGACTGGAAAAAAGTGTGCTGGTCTGACGAGTTGCATTTTTACTCTGTTCTGTGGATGGTCGTGTACGTAGTTGGAGCAAACAACATGAGGCACTTGATCCATCCTGCATAGTCACAGTGCAAGCTAGTGGGGGCTGTTGTATGGTGTGGGGCATGTTTACCTGGCAGGAACTGAGATTCCTGGTGAATGTGTAACAACGTATGACGGGTGCCTACTATCGTGAATTGCTTGCTGACTCTATACACTCAGCAATGTTGCACTTTCTCTCGAATGGTGACAGTGTCTTGCAAGATGACAATGCACCAAACCACAGGTCCAATATTGTGCAGGAATGGTTTGAGGAACACAGCTCAGATTTCCAGTATATCGATTGGCCCCTGAACTAATATCAGCCCCATAGAGCACTTGTGGGACACTATGGAACAGCACATCAAGTGTCTGGATACACCACTCACCTCCATACCTGCATTGTAGGTCGAATTTACACACAGCGGGATTGGCCATACCTCCTTCTGGGATCTTATTGAATCGATGCCATGTTGGATTGCTGCTGTACTGAGGGTGAAAGAAGGGGACTTACAAAACAATTAGGTAGGTGATCATAATTCAGTGATCACTTAGTGTATATAACATGTTTTATATCAGTCCCAAGCTTTTCAATGTTACATTGTGGAATGTATATCAATCATTGAACTGGGAAGACATGGAGATAACAAGATTAATGGGGATATCATTTAATCCACCTTTAGTTTGCTGATCACATAGTCATTCTTGTAAGTATCCCTTCAGATCTGCAGAATGTGATCCAGGAACTTGCTGACAAGAGTAAAGAAGTGGTATTAAAGATCCACTTACAGAAAACAAAATTAATATACAATGCTTTTAAAGCAACTTAAGATTTATAGGTTGATGGGGCAAATTTTGAAGTAACTGATGCCTTCATCCACCTTGGACAACAGATGTCAAGTAAGGCCACATTGAAGAAATTAATGGGCATATAAACTTAGCTGGAGTGCATTTAGAAGAAACAGGACAATGTTCAAGAGCAATTAACCATTATGTCTTAAAAGAAAACTGTTTAATCAGTGCATCCTTCCAATTCTTACTTATAGATCCATCTTAAGTAAAAAAGACATCCAGAGGCTGTGGGTAGCTTAAAGAAACAGGGAGAGATGCCTTCTTGATGTAATTAAGAAAGATAAGAAAATGAACTTATGGATCAGGGAAATGGCAAAAGTGGATAACATCATGATCAAAGATCCTTAAGTGGCAATGGGCTGGACATATTGCTAACAGAACTGATTACTGTTAAACAACTGAAATACTAGACAGGAAGAGATCCAGAAGAAAACCACATTGGAGATGGGTGGATGGAATTTGAAAGCACAATGGAGTGACATGGAATAAAATTGCTCAAGACAGAGAGTTGTGGAAGAAGCATGGGGGACCTTCATCCAGCAGTTCATTGAGAATAGTTGATGATGGTATCAGTTTATCATGTGCAACCAGTAGCAAAAAAAAAAATTCATTTTTCTGATTGAATGCCAGGATTTCAGCAAATTTAAAATGTGCGCTCTCTCTCTCTCTAAGTTAAAAAGTTCCTCACTTCCTTTAGCAGAGCTTAAGCATAAAGGAAAAAGTAGCTATATACTTTAACAAACCAAACAAGAACACAACTGGAGTAGAATTTGTGCCACATAAAACCACAGTAAGTTGAAGAAATTGCCAGAAAAGTGTAAAGATGTGAACATTGGATATCACAGTACACTGGGAAGGAATAATTATTTCATGCATTAGCAGTACCAACATAAATGATAAACTAAGGAAGCATATGTCATGGGAATGTGCTCTTTGCAATGGATTTAGTGTGTTTATTCTGACTTAAGAGGGGTGAAGCACTAGCTAGTGTGGCCTTAGCTTTTGATAATATCAGGTCGTTCGGAAAATAATGGCCAATTTTCTGAGGTGCCACATTCAATTTGCCCACAATGCTTAAGACCAACCCGCTTGCAGCACCATTTGTACGAGTTGAAGGGTGACTCAGACACCATAATCAGTTGAGCTGTCTGTCATCTTTGCTACTCATGTGAGAGTGGTCTGTACAACGTGTTAGGAAGAAGTGAGTTGCGGGTGATTCTGCTTCGTGAGCTCAAATTGGGTCATAATGCGGCACAAACCTACCATAATGTAGTCGAGGCGGTAACATCCGGACATACTGTCCGTTGGTGGTTTGAAAAGTTTTGTTCCAGTGACACAAGCCTACAAGATTAGGAGGGCCGAGGACAACATTTGGTCATTGATAACAACACTTTGAAGGCAAATGTAGGTGCAAATACTCATGCCACACTCAGAGAACTTGCCAAATAGTACAGTGCATCAGTGCCAATCATCTCCGAACATCTCCCCGAAATTGGTAAGGTCAAAAAGCTGAATATGTGGGTCCTATATGGACTGACAGAGCATCAGAAACAACAGTGGTTTCAGATGTGCAGTAACATTCTGCTTCACTACAAAAAGGAGTCCCTATTTGATCGCATTGTAATTTGTGATGAAAAGTGGGTGCTATAAGACAACCGTAAGCGATCTGTACAGTGGCTGAACCATGATGAACCACCGAAACAATATTCTAAACCAGGGCTGGAAAAATAAGCTCCAGATCTAGGAGCCAGCTCCAAAATTTAGGAGCCAGGTGAAATGAAAGCAAATTTCAAAGTATCATGCACAAATGTAATGCATGGTGATGTTGTCGAAACAAAGAGTAATAATATAAGTGTATTAAGCACTGCCTATTACCCAAACTACTTACTGCTAAATTAAATTCAAATTTTGTCTATAAATCTCAAGGTTCTATAGTTTTGATAAAAATCTAAACATTAAAAAGAATGTGAAAAAAAAACCAAAAAAAAAAAAAAAACCTCTTAACCTCATCAATCTGAGATAAAACTATTTGGAAGAAAATAATAGCTAAAAAAAATTGCGGCCGTCAGCTTCCGAAAACCGCATGGCCGCAGAAACAGAAGGGAATGTTGCAAAAGCTTAACGAATATGGATTTTGTAAAAAAAAAAAAAAAAAATCCAGCAACAATCTAACTGTAATGAAGCTATCTGAAGCCCAAAAAAATGCAAAAACTACGATCAGTTTCCGGAATGCCTTGTAATGCGACCGTAAAAAACGGAAGACATGATAAAAATGTGTAAAAATATGGAAAATAAAGAGGAAGAACAAAAAAATGACACCCTATTGAAGCTATCTGGAAGCAAAAGAGGAAAAAAGTTGCAGCGTCAACTTACGGAAAGCCAATGGCCGCGGAAACAGAAAAAATGCTTTAAAAATATGGCACGGTTCTTGTAAAAAAAAAAAAAAAAAAAAAGGAAGAATTGCCACCATTAGCTTCCGAAATGTTTTTATGCCCTTTTAACCACGCACATCACACATCAAACGTGCATGGTGCGTCAAAAATGCATAAAATTATTACTTCCGAGATTCAAAGCTCAATAAAAGCAATTATATCTCATCAAGTCGAAGTTATCTGTTTGAAAAATATGGAAGAATGAAAGCTAAAATAAAATGAGGGGGGTGGGGGGTAGCATCTATCGATTATAGTTGTCTGCGTGATCTATGGATTACAGTTTTACGTCTTAAACGGGGGAGGCAACGTTAAAAATGCATGAACATTTCCCTTCCTTTGTTTTAAAATTTAAAGAAATCTTAAAAAGAATCAATGTTAAAAAAAAAAAAAATAGAAAAACACTGCAAATCTTTCAGAGAATCTGTGACGGGCATCTTCGCATCTCGCTGTTTCTGCTCCTGGGCCGGCAGCTTAAACAAAACAGTGTGGTGATCTTCAATGCTTCCATGATCTTTCCAGTTAGTCACGTGACTCGGAGGATTCCATCACCTTTCTCTGCGTAAAACACACGGTTCAGGATAAAAGCTGACAGAATTTATAAATGTGATCAAAGTAGAAAATTTTAGTTTGATTTTATTAAATTACAATTTGTTGAAGTTACATTTTGCATCTATGAACTCAAAGTAATGACTGCAAATTACGAAATTTGAAGTAAAAAAAAAAAAAAAGTTGGGCGCCAGGACCAAGTTTCTAGGCGCCGGGGCGACCTGGCGCCCGATAATTTTCCAGCCCTGTTCTAAACCTAGGTTGACACCAAAGAAGGTTTTGTTGTCAGTGTGACGAACTGTTCATGGTGTTATACACTACAGGTTCTTGAATGCTGTGAAAGCATTACCTCAGTCACATACTGTGAAGAAATTTATCAAATACATCAGAAGTTGTGTTCCAAACAGCCATCTTTGGTGAACAGGAAGAGTCCTATCCTCCTTCATGATAACCCAAGACCACACGTCACAAATGATGAAACTGGAAACACGAACTGAGGTTCGAAACCCTCTCGTATCCAGCCTACTTGCCTGACTTGGAACCTACTGATTTCCACCTGTTCATGCATTTTATTAATTACCTCAAGGACAGGACCTTCACAAACTGAGAGGTGGCCGAAGTTGTATTCCGGGACTTTCTTGCATCCAGCGAGCCAGATTTCTTCTGGACTGGCATTGAAGTACTTGTCACTCACTGACAGAGGTGTGTAGTTGCTGAAGGCACCCATTTCAAATAAAACAAGGTTGTATGCTCTTTCATTTTTACCCTCCAAATCAGGCATTATTTTCCGAACGACCTGGTATATTAGGGTTTTAGGTTAGTTAGTTGAGAACTTGGAATCCATTATCTTATCAAAGCTGAATTTTGTGAGTTGTTTTTACTGAGTAGCAGAGGTTTAAAAACTGTGATAGCAACAAACACAGTGGAATACTCTTTTTCAAGTGAAGTGGATTCCTTTCTCAAAGATAAAGATATGACGTTTAGAACTAAACGAAATGGACAAAGGTATTAATATTCTTAGTTTCTTATGCATTTGTGTGTAGGAGTTTAAAATGATTACAGGGAAACTGAAGATAGGAAGAAATTATGGGAAAATTACTTGGAAAATGTGAATAGGTTTTAAACAACAACAAATCCATTCATATGAAAACCTTCACAAAATTACCAAGTAGTTATGAAAAGATGAAGATCAACTGTGTAAACATATAGGAAGTAAATAGGAAAGATGTAGAATTTACCAAGGAGTTAGAAAAATTCAACCTAAACGTTGTAGAGATCAGCTGCACGAGGAAGCATTGGAACATGCTCTTGATGCAAGGTTTAGTATGATTTTTATTTTGGTGTGAAGGAAAATTAAATGGGGGCACGATGCTTTTAGATTAATGAAGTGAAAACCTGTATGTGATTGCATCCTAAGGACTGTTTTCAAGCAGAATATCATGTGCTTAAAACTGTTGTGGCAATGAGTGAATAGTAGAAGGCTCTAGTGCTGAAGTATATTCCATTTTATACAGTTCAAAGTTAAATAAAAAAAGTGACCTAGTGGTGAACAGGTTAGGTAAGAAAAACCAGAAAAAAAGCCCTAAATTTTTCAAAACAAATTTGAAATTTGCTTTGTTGTATTTGCTATTTTCTTTTAGCATTTATTAAAGTTTATTACTGATTATTTTTTGTGGTAAAATTGATTAATTTATGTAATTTTAAATAAATAAAAGTGTTATGTAGAAGTCTCATGTCAAGATTATTAATTTTTTCTTAGAGTACTGCTCTGCCATTCTGCATTATTCTAAATATTCAATGTGAGTAATATATCTTAATTACATTGAATATATATTACTTTTATTGCAGCTGGTCACCATTGGTGAATTGTTTAGTAAAAAAGCCCTTTGCAACTATAAAACACCTGTAACTCACCCTTTATGATTGGTTAAATTTTTCTCTGCTGTTTTTCTCTTAACAATACAGTCTTATTTTATGGAGAAGCCACCTTTGACGACTTTATTTTGAGAACTGTTCTCTTAACAAAGATTCTCTTTAC
The DNA here is from genome assembly GCA_039090855.1 of Macrothele yani. Classification (NCBI taxonomy): domain Eukaryota; kingdom Metazoa; phylum Arthropoda; class Arachnida; order Araneae; family Macrothelidae; genus Macrothele; species Macrothele yani. The sequence goes on along the minus strand of CM077003.1, from coordinate 123,448,814 downwards.
ACCAGAGCTCTTATTCATGAGATGCCTAATTTCATCTTCCGATTGTTTAGTCTCATCCCTGCAAGTTGACACTTATAAAATGTCATACTATTGAGGTTCAAGTATGCTTGTATTTGTATAAAAAGTCACTCGTTTGAGATACAAGTATGCTTGCACATAAAACACAATATTCCTTGTTTTTGCCCACAAGAATGTCTAGAAAAATTTCTTTGCACTGCTTATCTTACCATGTAACCATGAATGAAATGGGCCTTAGTGCATGCCACTAAGCCTTAGGAAAAAGTTCCTTCATACTGCTAAGACCCTTTTATACCACTGCATTTATGAGAATCTAGATGCAATTGTTAAAAACCAGAGGAAAAAGGTTGCTATTCTTTGGAATTTGAAAAGCGTAACTTGAAACAATGAACAATGACAGTAGAACTAAAGACGCAGATGTAGTTTAGGAGAAAACTGTGTCACGATTGTGAAGTTAAACTGTTTATAATTTATGACTTCAAGAAGTGAAGTAGCACTTAAACTAGAACTAATGCCACTGGTAATTTGCCTGGTTATTGCCAACAACAAAAAAATAAAAACATTGTTTCAGTCAATGACTTGGTGTAGAGAACTGGACAAGATTTATGTGAGAACTTTCCATCAGATAATTCATTTGTTGTGGCACAAACAAAGCTGTTTGGTAAGGATAGTCCTCAAAAAAATTGTGTGTGAGCAATTCAGTCGGTACTATTCTGTAAATGGAAAAGTGAAGTTAAATTTGATAAGCTTTGAATATTGTATATTTTCTAATATGCATAATATATATACTAAATAAGACATAGCTTAAAGTATTGTTTACATTTGATTTGATTTTACTTCTGGTATATGGGGGACCTGAAATCCAGAAATCTTCAGGTCCTGAGCTTGGCAACTGTTACATTGGGTAGATGCATTCTAAACTGTAAATGCAGATTTTTATGTATGCAATAAGGGCATTTTTTATTTCATTATTATATGTATTTATTTATCATTATTTTGTTTTCTTTTGCTTCCAGAAGCATTTGTTGTTTGTGAGAACTACTCTCCCCCTGAAGGATATATACCAAACATGATGAATCCTTTATTGGATCTCAAATACGGTAAAAGCAAATTTGCAGTCATTGAATAATTTGAAATACTTACATATAAAATGTTTCCTCTTTGTACTTAAGAGTTTTGAATCTAAATAAATGTAAAAATTTTGTTGATGCTTTTTAATTCTATCAGTGAAAGTACTTTAAAAGTACTTTTTCTCTTTTACAGCCTAACTTAAATATATGAAAGCAAATAAATAAACAACTTTGCTATGGCCAAGATTTTTTTTTTATAAAAATATTGCTGCTGCCCTGTGTATATATCCACATTTTTAGTTGTAAATGCATGCTTGTAACACTGGTTACTTCAAGTTAATTCCTGTACATTTATCCATAATATCTTTGTGGAAGTTTTGCAGTACTCAAGTTTTTTTTTTTTTTTTTCTTCTCTTAACCTTTTAACTGGATGGAACGAGTTAACTCGGGGTTTACAAAATGGGCTGAAATAAGCTCGAACGAATATGCTCAGTGTCTAAGAAATGGACCAAACGCAGTTGGAATGAGTGAACCCAAGCATCCGAAAGTGTTTTTTTCCTCTTGACTTCGTTATTGAAGGTGTTTTTAGGGGATTGATTGACACTAATACTTTCTGAGTTATTACCAGCTGAAAGTGATTTCTCAGTGACTAATCCTTTCTGAGTGATTACATGATCAAAGGGCCGTAACAACGGCGACAAACGTAGGAAAGGAGACAAAACATGCTTGAGTCACTTGTTCCTGTCCAGTGGCATGATGCCTATGCCAAGGGAACTAACTCTTCCCTATCATGCTTTAAGTGATGGAACAGAGAATAAAGAACTAGAACACTTATTGCCGTTAATAGGTTTAAGGACCTGTGATGAGAAGAAGAAAGAAATTGTTTTGACGTAGCTTTTGTAAAACCCGGCCTTTACTTGACCATTTCTGTTTAGGAAGCCCCAAAAACTTTGGGCACCATTTGTTTCTGGTACATCGGCCGGTTAAAGGGTTAAATTTGTAAAAAAAATGTTACTTGCATTTGAGTTAATGTTGTGTTTGTCTTACAGCACTAGCTCTCTCCCTTCCCTGCAAATAGTAACCCTAAACTAGGGGTTGGGGATAGCTTATAGCCCATTAAGTTTGCTCATGCTGATCATTAAACCCCCAAATAAATGAAGAAAGAATGAACCGATCTTTTGAAGTTGAGCTCATGTACAGATGGTCAGATGAGCTTGCTATTATTTTACTTATAGTACAATGCATATAAATTTAATCATGAAGAATGTATGTGTTGTTAGTATTAGATGGCAGAATAGCCTTGATTTGAGATACACTCAGTGACAAAAGCCATGCATGTAGTCCCTTAATACAGTAATGTTTTGTGTTTACTGAATATGGGCCTACAGCAAATAAAGGTAACTTGATCACGCTAGTTACGTTACAAGAAAATAACTTTTACAAGAAAGTTCGTAAGTTGGGAGCTTTCGACCTTATCTTAAGTCTTCATCACGCCAATGGAGGACAAAGTTGTTGCCAGGTTCTACATTTGAATTTTTCTATTTTTGTTGCCAAAACTTAGAATTGATCTTCAGATCATCGGGATGTAGAGAGGAGATTCGGAATTGCAAGTCATTGGGTTGAAAATAATTTCCAGGCTTTCACGTTTTGTCCTCCGTTACCGTGAAAGCCTGGAAATTATTTTCAACCCAATGACTTGCAATTCCGAATCTCCTCTCTACATCCCGATGATCTGAAGATCAATTCTAAGTTTTGGCAACAAAAATAGAAAAATTCAAATGTAGAACCTGGCAACAATCTTAGTCCTCCATTGGCGTGATGAAGACTTAAGATAAGGTTGAAAGCTCCCAACTTACGAACTTTCTTGTAAAAGTTATTTTCTTGTAACGTAACTAGTGTGATCAAGTTACCTTTATTTGTTATTATTGTTATGTGTTTGCCCATCATCATCATGGGCCTACAGTATAGTCAATTGCAAATCATGTAGCATAGTTATATATTTATACACCTTTTATATTTATATGCTGTGTAAGTAAATGCTATGATTAAGAACTTATGGCTAGACTGCTGAACAAACTGGATTCCATGCACTATATTTTCAGAGATTTTGACAGAGGATCTAGGCATAAAACGTGTGTTGGCAAAATTTGTTCCGTGGCTCCTGTCACAAGAGCAGATGGAATTTCGTGCTGAAGTTGCACATGACTTGCTTGAAACTGCTAACAAACTAACAATGAACCAGATTTCCTGAAAAAGGTCATAACCGGAGATTAGTCATGGGTCTACGGCTCTGAAACAAAAGCCCATGTTTCAAATATCTAATTCCAAAATAAATCTCACCTTTGAGGAGTCACTCCAACAAATAATAGGCAAAGAGGGTGAGATTTTAAATCCATTTATATGCACAAGTACATAATACAAAGACACTGATTCCCACAGAAACATTTATACAACAAAATCACAAACTTCTTATTTAGTTCTCAATTATGCATCTGTCTATGCTCGTACTTCATCTCGTTCTCTCTTCATCAAGGCTCAACCATTAGCGTTCTGTGGGTAAGGTTCTTACGTCACCCACTAACAATCGCCAGTGGCTGGGCTGCCTCTGTGAAGTCCAAGTTCCAACAGCTCAGTCTTCCCAAAGGAAGTCACCTGAGTTTCCACTTACAAAAAGCAATGTCAAGGCCATGTTGACAGGTTTTTTTTATCATGAAGTGTTGTCCACCATGAGTACACTGCTCCAGACAATATTGCATTGAAGTTTTTTACTGGCTGAGTGATGTATTAAGGAGAAAATGACCATAGCTGTGGGCTAGTGGTGACTGGCAGCTTCAGCAGGATAATATACATGCCCATTCCACACATGCAGGTTTTTTTTTTTTTTTTTTTTTTTTTTTTTTGGCAAAACATTGCATCACTAAGGCCTGTCAGCTCCCCTACAGCCCACATTTGGCTCTCTGTGACTTCTGGTTTTTCCCAAAGCAAAAATCGTTCTTGAAAGTGAGGAGATTTTAGACCATGGGTGAGATTAAAGAGAATGTGACGAGGCAGCTGATGGCAATTCCAAAAGAGGGCTTTGCAGACTGTTTCGAAAAGTGGAAGGGATGCTGGGATAAGTGTGTAAGGTCCCAAGGAGAGTACTTTAAAGGGGACTAAATCATCATTTTCTTAGGTCAGCCACTTTTTTCCTTTTAATATTTAATGGCTGGATGCTTTCCAGACAGACTTCATAAAAGGCATTCATTTTTGAAATGATTAAAACATTTTTTTAAAACCAAGTTCCAATTTTTTTTTCAGAGTGGTGTATTATCTGCAGAACTTAAATTTTTTTATGGATAATCTGCAGATTATATGACAAAAACTATGGTATTTTTTAACCTTGATTTAATTAAGTAGATTATTAATCAGTAAGGGAGTCTTGTATTTAAAATTTCATTTTAAACATGGCAAGGTAAACAGACACTTACTGTGGTGAATAAAACAGATTCTGGGTTAAATTGAGTTATGTATGTGTGTTTGATTATTTAATAAAATAAAATTTAGGGTTTGGGTTGATAGCACTGAGGCTGTATTAAATTTTCATATCATATGTGTGGATGTTGTGTTTTAATTATCCATAGAACAAAATTTCATGATTATGTTGCCTAACAAAAATATTAATTTTGTGTTTTCTTATTAATTATTTAAGTTTATATTTCCAACAGATGCATTCAATGAACTGGTAGGTCCCAACCGCTATATTGTTCCTTTTATTGCCTGTGGAGACCTTAGTGCGTATGATTCTGACATGACATATGCTTTACAGGTACGTTTGATATTTGATATATTAGCTAAAAATGGATAAAGCATTTTTGGTTTATGTTAAATACAAAATGAATTTGAAAAAGCTGTAACTCGTCATTATAATGTAATGAGTGTATATATCTGTATTTCCTGTTATCTTTTCACCCATGCTCATTCAGAGGGTACTTAGGTTTGCACAAAACAGGAACACAAATTGTAAAACCTAAAAAGAAAAATATATGTTGCCAGGTTCACTGCTTGAATAATGGAAAGCTCTTAAAGTTAAAATAGAATTTAGTTATAATAATCTGAGAGCTAGTGTTTTTATTTTCACATATTTTCTGCAATAAATACATAAATTTACTTGTTTCCTCCTATTTTTTAGTGTACATAAATTCCAAATAAAAATCCTGCACACACGCAAAAAAAAAAGGAACAGTATTGTAATAAGCTCTTCCCCTCCACAAAGACTTGTTTCATCAGCACCTGCATGTTCATGAATGACATTTTCTTAAATTATATTTCGAAATGTCATGAAGAAACGGCATATTTGATCCACGTGTGAAAATGAAAAAGTCTGAGTGAGTTTCAATGAAACTACTGATTCTACTGGCAGAAAAGTGGAAAATGTTGTAGTTAGTGTGGTAAAAAATTGGGGAAACCATTTGCACTTTTTTTTTTTTTTTTTTGCTAGTATGCAAAGACATTTCCATGGCAAATCACATTACAGACAGTTGCTAGATTTTTTAATGAATCTATGCAGATGTTGTGGCTGAATGGTATGAACTATGGCTACATATTATACCGTATATACTGGTGTATAGGTCGACTTTTTTAGGTCGAAATTAGGGGGTCGAACTATACACAGAAAATATTTCTGATAGGTTGAAAACCGGAAATATGCATACTTAGCCCTTTGCGACATCAGTTCATTTGTAGTTGTATATTTAGTCATTTTCCGGGTGCTACTGGTACAAAAGAAAATTATTGCTAAGAATTTTCTTGATTTTATATATACAAGTTTTTTTTATTCACTAATAGAAAAACTCGTTTTGCAAGGATGTCTCAAAGTCCGTTTTAGATCCGCCGATTTGGCTTAACTGCCCCGCTGGTAAATCACCCAAAGGAAAGAGGTGAATGTGTCAGCCAGTAGTTTAAGTTGCACCGTGCCGTGACCTATGACCGTGCTCAATTCTCGACGGGGAGCAGGAAGAGGGAAAAGGACAGACTATTGCAAAAGGAGACCGCTGTCCCTTCTTAGCGACGGCGAAGAGAGGTGTGACAATCTACAGTACAGCAGTAACTTGATCAATGCATCCTGAAAACGAAAGTGTTTAAACTTGGCCGATCGCTCAGAATATAACACTGCCACTGATAGTAAAAAAGTGCATTAGTTTAACAACCCACTTATGTTTGCCATTAAATTGAGTGTGCCTCTGCTCTAAAAATCAAACAAACAGTAGCCTTTTCTGAAGACTAAGAGCGAGCAAAAACTATTGCATCTTTACTGAATGGAGCGATGTTTGGTTTTCTCACTAAAACCGATTGTTTGTCACAAACACGGTGGACAGGGGGGATGAAACTCGGGAGTAGATAAACGACCTCTCTGTCAATCACACGCTCATACAACTCAGCAGTTGACTGACAGCTGCTACGTTGCACAGGGTAGTGGGAGAAAATTTTATAGAACAAATTTTCTTCAATTTTTAAAATAGTTGCGTGCAAATTTTAGAGTGTCCGCAATACATCGAAATAAAGATGAACTTTACATTTTGAAGAAATCCATTGAAAACGTCAAAAGTTACATATTTATTTTTTACGGCATGCATATTCTTTATGGGATAAAAAAACTATCAGGTTGACATTAAGACCTATTTACGCTTTCCAAATATGTTTCACAAAGTTCTTTTTTTTTTTTTTTTAAATAACAATGTGCCTTACGACGTTTGGTAAATTCATCACGGTTTGTTTGCTGCTGGAACAAATGCTTTACTCTCCATGAATGAAGTAACTGCAGAAAGTGCGAGACTATGTGCAAAAGTGGGTTCATATATTGTTAAAATGTGTAACCTACCCCTGAAAACTCTCTAACCAGGGTTGTGAGCCCTATCATCTTCCCAGAATTGTGCCTCAATTCCACCCACATTTTGCGGGGAAACTGCCGCAAGCAACATTGCGAGAGCCAGCTACAACAATAAATAGTAGGTTCACATTTCCGCATGCGGGCGCATCCCCCGAAAAGATTTTTCTTATTTTTTTTTATTTATACACAAGATAGGTAGGTATACAAAAACTGCAGGTATTCACATAAAAATTGGGGGTTCGACTTATACACGGGATATACAAAAACTGCAAATATTCAGATAAAAAATCGGGGGGGGGGTCGACCTATACACGAGTATATACGGTATTTTCTTACAGATGCAGCGGCATATATGAAGAAAGCCGCTGACAGTCTATCCAAAAATGACACATGTAACATGTGTCATTCATGCTTTGCTTGTGTTGTATGAAAATGTTCAAACCCTTTATTGTAAAGTGGACAATTTAGTATCAAATGGAGAAAAAGTGGATAGTCACATGCTGGGGTACTTAGCTCAATGCCGTAGTATACTATGCAGATCATTTTGAAGGCTTTAGATCTGTTGTCTATGAAATGGACAAGGATGATGCTTCTTCAATTAAGATTGTTAAGCATTTAACGAATTATACTAGTTTAAAAAGAGACTTGGCATATGCATATCTGTAAATTTAAGTTTCTTGTGTCATTCGATAAAGAAATTAGAAATAACAAACCTGCTGTCCAAAGTAGTTAAAGAAGTGCAGGGTGTTGAAAAGAAACTTAACACACACTTTCGAGTTCAAAAATAGAAGCCCTAAGAAGCAAATTCATATGTGTATTATTAAAAACAACAACAAAAAAACAGTGGATTTTAAATTATGTGTACAGTTGCCTACATTTTAGAAGGCCAACTTGTATGCAAAATTGACTTATTAAGGATTAGTGACACTCCCGTCTTAATAAATCAATAGCACTACTACTATTTCAATAACTGTTTCGCATGTTATAACATTTCTCGTGCTGAGTGCCCAATCGTCGCTTAATCTCCGCCTCTGTATAATATTATCAAATTCGGTAATTTATCAATCAATAAAACAATTTTTTTTTCGATATTGTAATGTGCACTTACCCTAAAAGATAAACTTTCAGAAGTATACATGTATGTCGAACTGCTTATTATATTCCATTTATGTTGTTTAGCTGAATGTTTCACAGACCAAGTTCATTGAGCTATTATTTAAAAAAAAACACCTGAGGTATTTACAGCCATTTCAAATGAATGTGATGAAGGAAGTCAGCAAGAGTCTGAATTAAAAACATCGAGAGATTAACCCTCATCAGCAAAAGTCCAAATTGTCAGAATTTAAACAAATGTCTAAGAAATCCTAAAATTCAAAAATTTGTCATAAAAATTTTTTAAAAACCTTTACCGTCATATGCGGTCGACAAAAGTATAAAACATCAAGTCTGACGATGAAGATAACAACCTTTATGTTAGCAACGTTTTCAATCAGCGAGCAGAAATTTCACAACGACGAACACCCACAATGTGAATATCCGGATTAGTTTCGACCCGTCTTTGTCACGGTCTTCTTCAGCAGCAAAATGTATTGTTCAACGCTGAACAACAATGTCTCGTATAGTCTCCTGTCTAAAAATATGAAAGGTTGACTCTTCCTATGATGTGGAACAATAATTTTCTCAATATCAGCTGTTTCGTGTCAGTTGGTGTTGATTTGTGATAGAAAATCTAAACACGACATTTGTTCACTGAAACTCCAAAGAACTTTTTCCATCAAATGTACGGCTGTGATTAGTAAGTAGAGTATTAACATTGCATTTCTATCACAGAAAATAGCTACATTATTAGTAAGTAGAGTATTAACATTGCATTTCTATCACAGAAAATAGCTACATTACGGTTGAATAGGGAATAATTTTAAAATTATTAGCACATAAAAATCTGTTCCCTGATAACTAATAAATTTTTCTATATCTACCGTGAACAAAAAATATTTTGAAACTTCCATTTATGGGGAAAACATGCTGCAGCTTTTTTTTCTGAAATAAATGACATTACCTGAAAAAAGTAACTGGTCCTTTGGACCACCATCACTTTGATTTTCGTGGTCCAATTTGATGTTTAGCATTCTCAGACCAGCGGGCCATCAAAGATCTCAAACTCTGCTTAATGGTCATCACAAGAGCTCCTAGTTCTTACATCAGCTAGTTTATTATTTGGAGCCATAATTCTGCTTTTGTAGTTCCAGTATGTCATGTGGTAAACTTATTTAGTTGATATAATACATTTTAAGCTTCATTCAATTTGTTCTTCTAACACATTTCGGTGTTCAACTTTATTACGTGGTTATAATATTTATTGTACCTATTTGTCAACTATACAGTTGTGATATTTTGTACTGTTTCTCACGTTGTATGGATATTAAGGTGCTCGCGGGAAACATTCATCTTTGTCTGACATTGGGTTTATCACAGTTGAATGCTACTGAATATTAAAAATTAAGTTAAAATATTATATAAATGACAGCTGCTACTCAGATTTTCTGTTTCCTGGAATATTTCGGGATATTGAACTTTTACTTGGCGAAAGCATAAATTGCTTTGAAGTCTTCTGTTATCACTTCTAGAAGAGCTTCATGAAGATATTCTACTTGATAAGTTGATAAAGGTGGGTAACTATTCTTCTTAGTGAATCGTGATTCTAATCAATAAAATAATTCAATAAAAATGAAATCTAAAATAATAAAATAGCGAACAGCCTTCAAGTCAAAGGGAAATCGATCTGATAAAATATTCTGCCTTTATAATAATAGCCTAGACTTCGTTTCCCACTGCACTACTATTCCCAAATTAGTTTCGACTATTATTCTCGTAGTCTTCATCTGTGGATTAAACGACGTGTTCCTCATCGTGCATGTTGTTCATCGGCGAAATATCTCACAATCTGCAACATGACCTAAAAGTTCCACATCGACAGAACCTTTTGTGCATTCAAATCTTTGTTTTATTGCGCATTTTACGTCGTGTACGTGTTAGTTCTTGATTGGAACGTCCAAATGTATTCCCGATTTTAAATTGCCTGGTGTCGCCATCTTCCGTATGTCAATCGACTCAGTATTTGTCTTGATCTTAAATCATTTATTTTGGCAGTTTTTTTTTCTGTTCTTTTTTCTTTTCTTGCTTAATGAAGTATTTCCATGCATATGGTAGGTCGCTAGGTCATTGTAATTACAGTTTTTATCTCTTGTTTTTTTAATCATTACTGCCTCTGATGTTAATACAGGGTGTCCACAGAATTATCAAACCTGATTTGCCTGACTTTCCCTGACTAAATATATAAGAAATCCCTGACCTTACACAAATAGGTTTATTTGAGTTTTTTAATATATGTACCATGATAATAAATAAAATTGAATTGGATAATTGAGAAACTTATATTATTTCAAAGTGTTTTCGTTTGACGTATAAAGTTTCCCAAATAACTGATTCATTTAATTTTTTTTTTTTTTTTATCGGCCTCCACCTTCCCCTTAGCCGTCCAACTCGCACCTTTTTAATTTTAAGTTTACTCTTTTTTTCATGGTTTTGCATTTATTGAAGAAACACTCAAACAAACCCATACACAATATTCAGAACAGCTACTATAAAAATATTACAGTAGGAACACAGTCACTGTTTTTATATTACACACCACTTTTCTTCTTTTCCCAATCTGAAATCTTTGCCTGCAATGTTGCTTCTTCCAACTCTAGTTCCTTCCATACTCTGTGTCTTTTTCCCTTCAATTCCTTTATTTCATGATCAATTTTTCTTTTTTCCTTCAGTTTTCTTTCTTCTTCATTTTGAAGAACACTTTTTTTCTCAAGATAATCCTGATATCTTCGTCTGGAGGCTCTTGCAGAAAGAAGAAGCCTTCTATTGATGGCAATGTGTTCTACTCCTCCCACATTTTTAATGACATCAAAAACTGTTATCTGACAAATCAGGGATTCTTCCAGGAGATTTTCCACAAGAAGAAACTTATTGACAGAAAATCCACCTTCCACTAAAGCATTTCCATGAGACATAATGAGACAAATTTTTATTACACCCCAAAGTTCTCCGAATTGTTTTTGTTGTCAAGTAGAGCACTGTAAAATTTGTCTAATCCAATGGAATCATCATGACTGTCTAAAAATTCATCAAACTGAGACTTAAAAGCAGATTGAGCTTCTACACACAGTGAAGCGTACTGTTTATTAGCTTTTTCAGCACAGTCATCTGAAATCCTGTTTGCACTAAGTAAAACTTCGAGCACAATTTCCACTCTCTTCTTGCCTAGACTCTGCTGCTGCACTATAATATTTGGGTCCAAACAAGTTACCCCACAGACAAACTTAAATTTTAGTGGGCTTTTCTCACAAAGTTTTTCAATCATACTGGTCACAAGTTTCCTAAATTCAAGCTTAAACTCTAATTTCTCCCTTTTTGAGCACTTCACTTCTTTTAATAGCTTTTTAGCACTAAATCCAATATCAACTTTCTCAATTGAGAGAAGATTTTCACTTTTTGATACATCTAAAATTAACAGTTTTGAGACACTATCGGCTTCACTTAATTTGTCAAGCTTCAAGCTTCGTGCCATCAAATTTTTCATCAGATCCAGCAAATCAGTGTGTAAGAAAGGAATTAAAGGCTTTGGGCTCTGGGACCTTCTCAAAAAAGATTCACACACTAAAGCTATAGTCCTAAATGCAGCCAATTTGCATTTCAACAGTGGACTTTCCATGAATTCTGCAAGAAATTTGCTGTTTGCTGGAAACCGATTATTCTTGAACATGTTTCTTGATATGATCATATACAAGCAATGCCTTAGTCAAACAATTAACGTTTTCCAACCACCTTACAGTGCAAAATTTCAAAAGGAAATCTTTACATCCAGTAATCATAGTATAATTTGCACGGCGAGCAGGACTATCTTTTAAAAGGTAGTACAAGTTATGCAGAAAGTGATGTATATCCCATTTCACTGCTTCAAGTCCAGTTTTCATAGCTCCATTGACCACATGAAGACCACATACTCCAATGTCAACTAATAATTTACCATCTGGATTTTCAGTTCTAAGTTTATCTTTCAGCTTTCTTCGAAAGCTGAGATTAACGTTAGGTCCATCCATTGACACTTGTAGCATGTTATCCAAGGGAAGAGGTGCACCTTTAATGAATTTCTCTAAAAGGTCATTAGCTGTTGCCCATCCTAAAAACACACTACTTAAGTATCTAGTGGAAACTTTTTGCAGATTGAAGTCCCAATAACGAACAAACTGATCCATTTGCCCACACTGAGCAATTTTGTTTAGTGATTCATCAAAACAAATTACAAAGTCAGTGCACTGCTTCAGATCGTCCATTAAATACTCTTTGAAATGTGGCGCCAATCCATGGTTTATCACATAAGATGCTTTGCTTTTGCCTAAAATAAAGTTTGAAGCCATCACACTGTCAGGAAACATTAACTGAAATGTTTTGTTAATCTGTGTACAAGAGTTCAGAGACATTCGCTTGGACAACACTTCCATGGCCCATATTATTTCCGACTTTGTTACATCATCTTTCACTACATAAGCATTAAGGTCACTGTGCTTCACATCATCTTTCACAACATAAGTATTTGAGTCATTAGACTTAATATTTTCTAGAAGTACTGATTCCACATTTCCTGAGCTTGATGATGGCAAGAGTTCATTATTACAAAGAGAGTTCTTTTTCACAGAGGAAGTGAAAGAAGCAAGACTGGGCTGAGACATTTTAGCACGGATGTTTTTTAAATGATTAGGGCCATTTCCATGGCTGGAGACTGCCCGACGCCCCATGTTGCTAAGCTTGAAAGTTTTAGAGCACACTTTACAAAATGCTGATTCATTGTCGCCGTTCACAGCAGCTATCCAACCAGAAAACTCAGGATTTAATTGTTCGTCCAACCATTGTTCATTAAACACACAACGCTTTGACATTGCTGCAGTCTTAATTACCTTTAAAGTAACAAGGTATAACTTATATCACAAATTTTCTTCTACTCCTTTGACCTAAAATAAAAAGAGAAATGTCAACAAGTAATGTAACACAACTTACAATAATAGGTAGGAAATACAAGGTTACATTAGTAGGAAGGGGAAGTTAGTGACTGTCTGCAACACCAAGTGCAAGTGTGTTGGGCGATGAGGGCGTCACTCCCCGACGCCGGGTTAAAACTAGTTGTAGTCTAACTGTGATTGAAATTTCCCTGACTTTTACTAACATTTCAGGCATTTCCCTGACTTTCCCTGACCAATTTTCATTTCCCTGATTTCCCTGACTTTCCAGAATGTGGACACCTTGTAATAACATCACATAAAATGAAAGCCCAAATTTTAACATCAGATGCAGTAATGAGTCAAAAAACAAGAGATAAAAACTGTAATTACGATGACCCAGTCAACCTACGCATGGAGATACCTCATTGAGCAAGAAAAAAAAAAAAAAAAAAAACAGAAAAAAAAAAAAAACGATTTAAGATCAAGACAAATATATTGAGTCGATTGACGTACGGAAGATGGCGACGCCAGGCAATTTAAAATCTGGAACAAATTTGGATGTTCCAATCAAGAACTAACATGTACATGACGTAAAATGCACAATAAAACCAAGATTTGAATGTGCAAAAGGTTCTGTTGACGTGGAACTTTATGGGTCATGTTGCAGATTGTGAGATATTTGGCCAATGAACAGCATGCTGGATCAGAAACACGCCGTTTAACCCACAGAAGAAGACTACGAGAATGATAGCCTAAACTAGTTTGGGAATAGTAGTGCAGCGGGAAACGAAGTCTGGGCTATTGTCAAGACAGATCGATTTGCCTTCGACTTGAAAGCTTGACTGTTCGCTATTTTATTATTTTAGATTTCATTTTTATTGAATTATTTCATTGATTAGAATCACGATTCATTAAGAATAATAGTTACCCACCTGTATCAACTTATCAAGTAGAATATCTTAATGAAGTGACTGCTGAAAGTGATAACAGAAGACTTCAAAGCAATTTATGCTTTCACCAAGTAAAAGTTCAAATCCTGAAATATTCCAGGAAAATGAAAATGTGAGTAACAGCTGTCATTTATATAATATTTTACCTTAATTTTTAATATTCAGTAGCATTCAACTGTGATAACCCAATGTTAGACAAAGATGTATGTTTCCTGCGAGCACCTTAATATTCATACAACGTGAGAAACAGTACAAAATATCAGAACTGTATAGTTGACAAATATGTACAATAAATATTATAACCACATAATAAAGGTCAACACCAAAATGTGTTAGAACTAATTGAATGTAACACTAAAACTGGAGATTTAAATAGCGAATACCATCACAATAGTGGAGTGCCTCGGAGTTTCATGAGGTTTAATGAAAGAAGATGATCGTCCAAATTATCAAGAACTTTAAAAAGAACATAATCTTATTATGTAGAGAAGCAGAACACCTAAACTTTTTAACAACATGTAAAGACAATGATGTCACGCCAAAAAGCTATAAAGATAAAAACATTTTGAAAACTTGTGAAGTTAAAAGGTTAAGAGCCTGTATTAGAGAAAAAAGAAGAGATATTGACAAACTCAGTAAGAATAACTATAAATTATACAATCAGTGCATGCTACAGTATGATCAAGAAAGAACTAAAGAACAGCTCATTAAGATATTCACAATTGTTGATAGACAACAATTACTGTATCGAAGAAGACATTTCAATAAGATAGAGAACTTAATAAATGACAAAAATAATAACAGAAAAGGAAAAAACACCTCAATTGGACAAGCGACTGTTTATCAATAAATCTAATACAGAGTTGTCTTCTTTACAAGTCAAAGCACTCAATAGGGGTATTAGATATGCTTATGACAAAAAAAAAAATGCCAAAAACAGAAGTCTTGATCCCGTACATGGAAGACGTAATTAGAAAATTGCCAAAGGACAGACAAAATCCTACGAGATTTAAAATGATAAGAGCAATTAATAACAGATTAACAGGGCAAAAGAAATACAGCAGCCAGCCATTAAATATGAAAGCCTCGAGATACTAAAACTGAGAAACAACCCAGCAATAAAATGTGTTTGTGCAGACAAAGCCAAACAAATAATTATCTTAAATAATGAAGAATATATCCTGAAAATGAAGAAGTCTATTGCTGAACTAAATGTTGAAGAGCTTAACAAAGATCCAACAGATAACATTATAAGAAAGATAGCTAACATAAAAAACCACAGCAATTTATCATATAATATAAGAAATAAAGCTATTCCACCAATTGGAGCATCTATTCCATGTATTTTCAGCAAAATCAAGACGCATAAAGATGAAGAACCCTTACGCCCAATTGTGAATAAAACTATCACTCCAACTATTCACCTTGAAAAAGAGTTGTTTAAACACTTAAAACAATATTTTAACCAACATGAATATACTATCAACAATTCTATTGAAGTGCTCAAAAAGGTTAAATCAACAGAATTTATTATGATTAGTCTAGACATAGTATCTCTGTACCCAAATACACCTATTAATTAATCAATTAGGCTTTTAGACCAAAGATTAAAAGATCAAGAAGTTCTTGACACTGAAAGAATCAGTATTATTCAAGCTGTAAAATTTATTACCAACAATAACTACTTCACATATGATAAAAAAATCTATAGACAAAAACAAGGTGCACCAATGGGATCTCCAATTTCCAGTCTTCTGACTAAAATAATATTACCAGACATTGAAAATAACTTAATTAAACCATTCAATGAAAATAAACCATTAATATATATAAGATATGTCGATGATCTCCTTGTCTTCTGGTAGCATTCTGAAAGAGACCTAGAAAAGTTTATACAAAAATGCAATAGCTTCTATCCCTCAATATAGGTTGCAATTGAAAGAGAAATAAATAAACAACTACATTTTTTTAGATATATCTTTATTGAGAAACAACAGTAAGATTGAATATGCAGTCTATCGAAAACCAACATTTATACCAGCAATTATTCTGATAAATTCCAGCCACCCGTGGAAATACAAACGGTCAGCACTGCAATTTTATGGAAGACAAGCTTTGACTCACTCAAGCAATAGAACAAACAAGATTAAAGAAATTAATTGGATAACTGAAACTGCAAAGAAATTTGGATACAGAAAAAAGTTAATAGAAGAAATACTTAAAAATACTAAAATGTCTCTAAATAACACCAACGTAAAACCCTAAGACGGAAAGAAAATGTGGAGGTAAATTTCCATTCCTCCACTTGCGAATATTTAAAAAAAGGAATACGTGAAAGAAAACTTATTACTAGCGAAGACCGGCAATGGAAAAAGATTGATTTTAGGAAAAGCAGGCATATTACTGCATTTCCAACAAGTGTTTCAAGTGCAGAGAGAATGGATAAAACGACTGAAATATACATAGGAAGTACCAAAAGAAGATTTAAAACAAGACTGGGAGAACACATATCCAACTGAAATAAAAAAGAAAAGAAAACGTCATTAAATTCAACATTGTATTGATAATGAGACACTCCCAAATTGGCCAGAAGCCAAATTAATACCATTGCATAAAACAAAAGCCCAAATTTTAACATCAGAGGCAGTAATGATTGAAAAAACAAGAGATAAAAACTGTAATTACAACGACCCAGTCGACCTACCATACGCATGGAGATACCTCATTGAGCAAGAAAAGAACAAAAAACAGCCCCCCCCCAAAAAAAAAAAAAACGGTTTAAGATCAAGACAAATACGGAGTCGATTGACATATGGAAGATGGCAACACCAGGCAATTTAAAATCGGGAACAAATTTGGACGTTCCAATCAAGAGCTAATACGTACATGACGTAAAATGCGCAATAAAACCAAGATTTGAATGCACAAAAAGTTCTGTCGACGTGGAACTTTTAGGTCATGTTGCAGATTGTGAGATATTTGGGCGATGAACAACATGCACGATGAGGAACACGTCGTTTAATCCACAGATGAAGACTACAAGAATAATAGTCGAAACTAGTTTGGGAATAGTAGTGCAGCAGGAAAGGAAGTCTAGGCTATTATTGTCAAGGCAGAATATTTTATCAGATCAATTTCACTTCGACTTGAAGGCTTGACTGTTCGCTATTTTATTATTTTAGATTTAATTTTTATTGAATTATTTTATTGATTAGAATCACGATTCATTAAGAAGAATAGTTACCCACCTGTATCAACTTATCAAGTAGAATATCTTCATGAAGTGACTGCTAGAAGTGATAACAGAAGACTTCAAAGCAATTTATGCTTTTGCCAAGTAAAAGTTCAATATTCCGTTCAATATCCCGAAATATTCCAGGAAACAGAAAATCTGAGTAACAGCTGTCATTTATATAATATTTTACCTTAATTTTTAATATTCAGTAGCATTCAACTGTGATAACCCAATGTCAGACAAAGATTAATGTTTCCCCGCGAGCACCTTAATATTCATACAACGTCAGAAACAATACAAAATATAACAACTGTATAGTTGACAAATATGTACAATAAACATTTTAGGTTTGTTGTTTTATTGTTTCTCCTACATAAATTCACTCATATTTTATCAAAAAATTATACCTAATCACATTTCATTTGCTGTTGTTTTATGTTATTGTCTTTTATATATTTAGACACATTTTCCTTTGCAGATGAGCAAAGACAAAGAGTATACTTATCATCATCCAGTTCAAGATCCCATTGATCCTCCATATCAGGAAGCTAATCTCTTGAAGAAGCAAAACAAGTTAGCTAAAGCTTTAGATGGCTTTGTTGCAGCGGTACGTAACCCTGATAAACAGTGTATCCATCAGAAATGTGAAACAAACAACGATGTTAGTACAGCTTGTATGGCTTCATCACCCAAAACAGATCTTTCTGAAAGGACTGAAAAATTGACTCCTTTAATTGAGGATCACTGTAATGCTTCAAATCAAGAAGCAGATAAAAATGCAACTGCTGTGATTTCAGAATCAGCAAGTTCATTAGCATCTGATGCAGAATCTGAACAGTATAAAGAAAAAACTTATCAGTCTTACATGAAAGCTCTTTCTGGCACTGCAACATTTATGACAGAAGACACTTCTGATGATCATTCAGATGCATTATTAGTACCACAACCTGGCAGTTATTTTGTACATCCAGAAGAGCTTGTGTGTACTCATTCGGGTACACCCATTGACATTGTAGATAATCTGGACAATTTATCTTTGTCATCTGAAACATAATTAAAGTTCAGTTTTAGCACTTTTTTTCTTAGTATCTCTCTATTCTAAAAAAAAGTAACTGCCGCCGATGTTTTAGAAATTTCGTGACACTCTTGCTTTCCTAGCTCACAGCGCTTTTAAACGTATTGAACACAAAAATACAAAATTTACATTGTTTGAAGAGAATTGTTTGGGGAACACGCTAAAATAAACCGTTTCACGATTCTAGCGATACTTTCAGAGTTATTGTATTTCAAAGTTAAGGTAAGCAAAAAGTGCTATCAGGCCACATTCCGGACACGCTAACAGCAACAGAACCACGAAACTTTGTAGGCATGTAGTGCCATGACCGAATTTTTGCACCTCGTCGCCCATTTTTTGAATTTCGATTTAGTTTACAAGAAATTAAATTCCTAAATTTCACAAAATTCTATATTTCGTGATGGGATTCATAAAAAAACCCGGATATATTGCAAACTATAAATCATAACGCATTACAATTTTTACAGCATAAACTTACAACTATCGTCCCTCTTTCACAAAAAAAAAAAAAAAAAAAAAAAGAAAAAGTCATGTTCTGATTTTCAAGCATTTTATAAAGACGCAAAGGAAAGAAACGGCTTGTCTGTCTCACGATATGGCTTGTCTGTCTCACGATAACCACAGAGGAAAGTTCTGGTCCCGTGACCTGCTGTCATGGTGATGCAGAGAATTTGTTATGCATATGTTTTGTTGGTAAAGCGTTCTCAGTTGTTTAAGGTGGACGTCAAGTAATTTTGCTTCCTATACTTCCAATGGAAAAACTTCTGTACACATTTTCTTCACAATTAATGCGTTCCCAAGGATGAAAATTTGAACATTGATTAAAAGAGCTTCATTTTATAACTTGGAATACTTAATATCTTCTAAAACATAGCCATAACTATGTAATCCAACATTTGTTTGTCTACTGACCTCATCAAAGTACAGGTCGCGGCATCATTTTTCTGGTTCCAACACCACCAAAGGAAAAGTTATTGATGTTTTATATAATTATGGTTATGTTTTAGAAAATATTAAGTATTACAAGTTATAATAGGAAGTTAATTTAATCGATGTTCAAACTTTCATCCTTGGGAACTAGAGGTGAGTTCGGGCTCAGTTTTGGGGGCCTGAGCCCAAGGACTGTCTGCCATTTTTGTCATAAAGTCTGAGCTCGAAGTAGACATTTTTTTTTTTTTTGCTTTATTTTAGCAACTTTTGTGAACTATTGAAAATTTTAAATTGCTGTAAAAACTACCCAGTGCAGAAGGACACGGACAGTTTTGGTAGATGTAATTTAAACTATTTAATCAGGTCATTTTTTTTTTTTGTCGTTTGTTATAAATTGATCCTAAGCTTTCACGCACCAACTGGAATCATAGCAAAAGTTCTATTTAGATGATTTTAACATCCAGTTTCATTTTCGTGCCTTCCATATTTTTATGTACTCATCTTGTTCCACAATTTATATGGCATCAACAAAAAGTATGTCCCACTGATACTAACAATAACAATGTATATCTGCACTTCTTTACAGTATGTGGAAGATTTAACTGGTTTTAAATGTTGATCACAAAAAGCATCAGAAAACTTCAAAGGCCCGTCGGTCTTTCCGGCTACTGTATAGTTTTACGAAGCAATTATGGAGAGAATTTAACCTTATGCGTAAACCGTCATGGGTAATCGAGACTAATCTTGGGTTTAATTTACACCTACAGAAAATCTCTTCATCAGCATCCTAAACATCAAACGGAAGCACCAGGAAACGAATGCTAGGTATCATAAAAACTAGAGAATGGGAAAGTACTGTACATTGTTAGCTTAACTGTCTTTTTACTGTCTTCCAGTCATCCATTCTCCTTTCCTTTATCCGATCGGAAAATCAGGGTGCTTTTCAACCTTTCCCTTATCCCTTACTCTTTCTTATGTTTGCCGCCTGTCAGTTTCCTTTTTACACCTTGTATTACAAGTCAGGACCCTCACCCCCAGCCTACACACCCACCTCTAACGCATTTTCTCTGGCTGGTCTGTCGCCGTTCTCTGGTAGCTGTCAGCCAGCTTCACATGGACGGAACAACTGCATTGCCTAAAGGGACTAATTAAATTTCATTCACCTTCCTACAGATAGCCAAACAACAGACATAACTAAAAGAACAACTCTCTGGTGGTGAGTGAGAACTGCTGCTGAAAAAAAAAATAGTTCTGAAAATAAAACCAATAACTATTTGATAAAACTGACCGGTAAAAAAGAAATCTATATATGGCAGCCCGAGCCCGACCAGAAGTTTTTAAAATAAAGCCCGAGCCCGGTTACCAAGCCCAGCCCATCTCAGCTCTATTGGGAACACAATAATTGTGAAGGAAATGTGTACAAAAGTTTTTCCATTGGAAGTATAGGAAGCAAAATTACTTGACGTCCGCCTTAATGGTTTAGCATAACGATTTACGGTTTATGGAAATGCTTTCTGGACCGCTTTTGTTTTTCTTAGTGGTAAATTAAATTTAGTAAGTGCTATAAGTTCAAACGACAAAAGTTCGACCTTCCAAAAATTAACGACAGTAAAAAAACCCTCTGAAATTTTGGAATAACAAGCCTTTATTTGCTTAGACATGCAATACAAATTGAAATTTATATGAATTTTCCAGTTTTTATTTCATGTGATATACTTGGAGATCGGGCTGCAGGGCCCGAGCGGTACTCTGGAAACGAGCGTAGCGAGGCTAGAGGCTCAGCCCCTAGTGTATGTAATTGTTCTTTTGATTTTACCCTGTTTCTTCTCTGTTCTCTAGGGAATGGCAAAAAAAAAAAGTTTTGATGTCATTGGAAGGCATCAAGCATGACTTTTCCTGCTGTGTGATGCTGGACCAACTGATTTAAAAGTATGTATATACTTAGTTTCCTATTAATGTGTTTTGAAATTTCATTCCCTGCCCTTATCTACTCGCATTCAGACTTGGAATTGAGGATAAAGAGAAGAGAATGAGACAGACAACAGTCAGTCTCTATGAATAGCTCATGCCAATTCTTAAATTGGTGCAAAATTATCCAAAAACATAACGCTTATTTAGCAGTGTTTTAATTGATTTTGCACATACAGTGGAACCTCAGTTATACATTTTCCGGTTACATGTTTCTCACTAGTCCCGATATTTTATTGTAGTTTCAGGGTTCCCACGCCACCTGGAAAACCGGGAATTCTCAGGGAATTTGAAAATTGTTCCAAAAATCAGGGAAAACTCAGGGAAAATCGTGTTTTTCCGTAAAAATCAGGGAATTTCTTATCAGGGAACTGAAAAGTCGGGGAATTTTTTATTTTGCCAAAAAATATTTTCTTTCAGAATTTTGTAGAATATATTTCTGTATTGCTAAGTTTTAAAATAATTCCGAGTTGTTTTATCCTTCGAGGCAACCCACCCACCGATTCAAGTGCAGCTGTACTGGGAGTGCGTCTCTTCGCGGTTTCCCCCATCTCCAGATGCTCTAAACTACAACTGAACAAACGGACACGTCAAAGCGTGAGAGAAAGTCATTAATCACACACCCATTTCGCAGGCTCTTATTTGCTGCGCTCACGCAGAGGCAGTCACTTGTTCCTAAGTAGGTGCCCTGGTTCTCTGTGTAGACTGGGAAAAAAATTATGAAAAAGCTATTTCCTCAATTTTTTAAATAACCGACTGAAATTTTTACAGTGGGCAAGATATATGAAAATAATGTTCCATTTTAAATTTCGCCGAAATTCATCGGAAACTTTACAAGTTGCGCTCTTTTTTTTTTTCCCCCTTCCCTTTTGCATGTTCCACTTGTCTTTTATCAAACTGTACAAAAACATTTTATTTTGCCGGATGTTGGTCATCCTAATAAATTCGTCCCCCCCCTTCAAGAGCAGTGTGAATGAATGTTGCAAATTGAGGGCACCTAATTTATTTTGAAAAAGTTCATATCACTCTTACGAACTAAAGCTTCACTTTCGTAAATCCGTAGCAGAGTTGGTATAGTTGGAAAAGTATGTACCTTCAAATGTTTGAACAGGGAAGATATGAAATAGGAAGATTCTTCAAAGAGGGGGAAAAATTAATTTTTTTCATAGTACTTACGAGTATTTTGTATGAAAAATACCATGCAATGAAGCCAGTACTATTGCATACCTACCAAAGTTCCCAGATTTCACGGCCGTTTTCTAGATTCATTGTTTTACGGCCGGAAAGAGATTTTTCTTGATTCTGTCTTATTTCTATTTCATAATGCATGAAGAAATTAATTTATAGCTATTTTGGCGATATTCCGATTACTGCAAGAGCTGGCTGGTTGCGAAAAATAGGGTAGTCCGACGCCCGGAACCATAGATTTTCACATCTGGGTCATTCCACGCAAAATCGTCAGATATTGAAATAATTTTCCACCAACACATCTCCGATTCTTACGGGTAGCTGCCTCCAAGTTATAAAAAAACCCCTAAAAGTTTCAACTTTTTTGTTTCTGATAGATTAGAAGATATTATTTTTTGAATTTTTGTGCATAGTGGAACCGTTTTCCATAAAAACGCAAATATCTCCGTTATTTAGAATAAAAAATATAAAATTCATCATTCTCTCGTAATTTTTCCTAAGGTTTCAGCTTATACATAGGGGAAAAAAATTTGCGAGAACAAAAGTTAGACGGGGTAGAAATTTTCTTGTAATCATAAATTCTTTTTCTTGCATTGCTGCAGCTCACAAGATTTGCATAAATTATTCATTTCGCATCTTTACCCTCACATTGCCGAAAAAAAAACACAAAAAAAAACTACCTAATTACTACTGATGAAAATCTTTGCCGTGCGTGCTCTATTGGTTTCAGGTTCGTCAGTGCAGGCGCTAAAGCCTGTCTCCGTTTTGGATGACTTTATTTGCCTGTCTCCATTTTGGATGACGTTATTTGTGGGGAGTTACTGCAAATGACCTGAGTGGGCTCCAGACCTTTCTCACACTTTGCCTGATCAACATTGCACAAATGTATTGCCCTTCATAAAGATATTGTTAAGTATAAACAGGCCACTCGCCGCAGGATGAAAAATTATGTTGAAAAAAAGTGTTAGGAGGATTTTATGAGCACACATGCACACAAAACTTCCTCTAATTGTTTCCCATACAAGTAATTTGACGTAGCGTGGAAATGAACTGTGACCTGCGAGAAAAGTTCAGTACTAATGTTTGTGTCACAAACGTAGTCAATCAATTTTAAGACTTCCGGATTTTGGAAGTACTTGTATGAATTGTAGCCTCTCAGGCAAAATGATATTCCGTATTAACTGTTAGTTTTCTCCACTTGTTGCTTCCATTATTTTTTCTTTATCCCTGGGTATAATTTTTTTTTTTTTTTTTTTGCCATTATGGCATTAGGATCTCTTTGTGCCAGCTTATTGGTTATGAAATTTAACAGCACAATGTCTAAATATCCTATGCTGCGTTATTTAGAAACAAATAGCAGAGGTGCCAACTATTACGAATTGTCCGTAATTATTACGGTTTCGACTGTCAGATTACGGAATTAGGGACAGGTTAGAAGAATTACGGATTTCAGTGTGTTTTGGAGAATCTCAAATTTGTATCCTTTTTCGTTAAACCCTTTTAGTGCGACGCTGCCGATTTGTCGGCCTTCGATTTTGATCCGCATATTTTCCGAATCAGACTGCAGATTTCGGTGTCTCAATGATCATATCATTTATAAATCATATCGTTTTGAAATGGAATGTCCCGCAGTGGTCTAAGCGATGGCCTCTGATCATTCGTCTGTAAGGGGTCCGGGTTCAAATCCCATTGAGGCATGGATGTTGTGTTTGTCTTACGGCACTGGCTCTCTCCCTTCCCAGGAACCAGTGACCCTAAATTAGGGACGGGCGACTGCTTATAGCCCATTGAGTTGCTCACGGTGGTCGTTAAACCTCCAATCAAAAAAAAAAAAAATGGAATGTCCATGAATCATATCGTCAAACAGCAGCGATATTATCGGAAGAATGGTACTGTAATTTTCTTCGTATAATCCGCGGATTATCTGTTAAAAAAGTTAAAATTATAGGTTTTGCGGATTATACACCGATGCGGTTAATACGCCGATTTAAAAAAAAAAAAATTACAACTTTCCGATTTTTAAAAAATCTGCAGCGTGATTGTGCAGGGAAGGGTGTAATAATTGGAAAAGGAACTCCCTCAGAAGAATTTTCCTCAGTTCAGGAGTTTGTACGGAGCGGGGATTAGGGGAGGAATGTCGTAACGAAAGATCGGGAAAGTTGTGGGGAGGGATGACAGTGGTCATTTTGATATCATTGAGGAGAGCTCCGACTGTTGTGCCGGCTCTGTTTTTGGCAAAAAGCCAAAGAAGTACGCACAGCACTTGCTGCACGAACCTATTCATTTCTCCTTTCGGATTTCATGTGCGCGACCTTGTGTCTAGTTTGCTTTCGTTGTTTTGGCGAACGTCGTTGCTGCTGTTTTCCTTCATTGCTAATCATGATGTCTCTGAAAAGGAAACGTTTCAGTTACACTGCCAAATTTAAACTTGAAGTGGTGGACAGAATTGAGGATATGATCGTGTCACTGCGCGATAGTTTTGAGGTCAGAACACAATCGTGCAGCAACATACGGAAAGCCTCTGTGTCGCGATCTAAAACGTAAACAAATCCGTCGGTTTATTCCGCGGGAGAATTCACGGGTTTTTTATTGGCCCACGTATAAGACGATCTCTCAACTCTGAAAGCAGGAATTCCTCCAAAAACTTTCGACTTATACGCGAGTACATACGGTATTTCTACGACTTGTTCTGTATCAACCTTTCGTCATTGGCAAGGTGTAATGCAATACTCTGGAGCTGCATCGGCGTGATCTATGGATGCCACACCCTTTATCTGTCCGGAGATAAAAAATATAAAACAGTTACCTTTAAAAATGAATTTCTTTTCTTCATTTAATAAAATCGTTTTTTTTTTCTATCTTACTTCTTCGGACTCATTATGTGTTTCTGGAACGTGGAAAGAGCGATGTATTTATTTATTTTCTGACGCCACGTATTTGGAGGATTTTCACTTTGGATCTCGCCCTTTGGATTTAACTGCTATAATATATATAGCCAGTGCCGTTAATACCCACCAGATGGAGACGTCTCAGTAGCTGAGCCCATCTTACGGATTTATGATGTCAGAAGCTGACTTAAAAATACACATAGCACCGTGAATTGTTGGCCACCATGGTGTAAAGCTAACGCGCTAGGCTATATATGGAGAGATCCGTGGATTCAATTCCCCGGCGGCAGCTGAAAACAATTTTTTGGTTGCTATGTGTTTCTGGAACGTGGAAAGAGCGATGTATTTATTTATTTATGTGACCGACTTTTCTGTCGGAAATTCCACTTCTGGTTCAACATCTATGATGTGCGGATTATACGGCAATGCTTATTTCCTGAATGTCACAGTCTGCGGATTATACGAAGGATTTTTTTTTTTTTTTAATATGAATTTCGTGATCTGCGGATAATACGACTAAAATTACAGGTAATATGCCGTAAGTGTCATCGTAAAAGAGTTTGCGCTTGCTATCGGTTCCCACGCACTTTTCCGTGTGACAGGAGAAAGGTTACTTTAGCCAAAACTTTCACCTAATCGATTGAAATATTTCATTATATGTAGAATTTAAATTAAGTCTTTGTTCAAATATTCTTTAAAACATGTAAATACATGGTTTGCCACCTCGGTGGTGCAGTGGTCTAAACTCTGGCTTCTGACTATTCGTCCAAGTGAGCCTGGATTCAAGTCCCAGATGGAGGTATGCGTGGTGTGTTTATCTTACGGCACTGGCTCTCCTCCTTCGTGAAGCCAATGGTCCTAAATTAGGGATGGACGGATATAGCCCAACAAGTTGCTTATGGTGGTCGTTAAACCTGAAACAAAAAAATAAGACATGATTTTGTTAAATATTATGTAAAATTTATGTTAAATACACTAATTTTTGTAACTATAAAGTAATTAGGGAAAATGAAAGTTATTTATCCTTAATATTCCATATTTTCTGTTTATCTTTATGGACTGTATAATCAGGACGTTCATTGTGTGGTGTCTTTTTAATTCTCCCTCATATGTGAGATGAACATAACATTATCAGTATTAATTTCAGGTAAGCAATTATTTGCAATTACAGCCTGTCTAGAATTTGATAAATCTTGCTTTCAATACATTACATTATTCCTCAGTTCTCTAAAAATTATCAAAACTGAATTTAAAAAATTGCCTGTAGACATTACGGTTTTATTCGATTTCTGCAGATAGTTTGCTTCATATTTTGTAACATGAACAATTAGGCACAGTGGCCTGGTACACTCTTGCTTGGAGAAACACAACACAAGAGAACCACTTAAACAATGGATCAAAGCCCTTTGTTGGTTGATTCTCTTTCGACATTTCTCTGAGCAGGAGCCCATTCGGTCATTAAGCTTATCTACACTGTGCTATAAAAGAAAGGAAAACAAACTATTCAACATACAGATTTTTTCTTACATATGAACTGTTTCTACGGGAATGTACTAACAAATTGTACATGGGCAGTATACCACTTAGGTTCAAAAAAGATCATGGAATTATAATACCAAAAATAATATGCCTCATGCATTTAATTGTTATTCATAAAAAGCAGGTAATTGTATAAAGAACAGTTATTTAAAGAATTAACAAATGTATGCTTTCGTAAGGAATGCAAGAATGTAAGGAAATGCAACAATTTGTCACAATGTTATTTGATTTGACGCTCTGGAAAAACTCTCAGAACTACCTGGAAAACCTGGAAAAGTCAGGGAATTTTTTTCTACTTTTGAGTGGGAACCCTGAGTTTCTATCACCTTTTTCAGTTCCGTTAAATACACAATTCATTTATACACTTTTTGCGATAATGCATTAAAGTTGGAATTTCATATAATCAAAAATACACGATTCTTTTATATTGTAACCCAGTATGTTACAATTTTGAGAGAATTGAGACAGTGCTTATTTTTGCAGCCATGAAATAGATAATGCAACTAAATTACATTCACAGTTTACTTTACCTGAATTTAAGAAATTTGAAACAATATTTTGCTTGGCACTAATGCTAAATCGACTAGTGGAATGATGCTTGCAAGTAAATAATGTGAAATGGGGGTATTCAATATGTAAAACAAAATCATATTCACTACCAAGTATTTCAAAGGTAAGGGATTTTTTTTTTCATATGTTGAAAATATGAAATTGTACAGAATTTTTTAACTAGTTTCTATAATGAAATTAGAATAAGAAAATTAATACAAAAGTCAAAATAGACATAGGCTTAAGGTATTATTCATGTATGTCTTACAATATAAATTTGTATAATCTAAAATTATGAGCCCCCCCCCCTTTTTTTGGAGGCATTTGAAACTTTACAGTAGTATTTAACATTTTGAAATTTCTTTTATACATTTTTCAAGGCCATCCCCTAGAAAAATGTATAACCAAGTTTTCATGGTATTTAAATGTTCTGCAGTTGCTTTGGCCCATTAAATATTGCCCTTATACCATAAAGTTTAGAGGCTGTTACAACTGCAGATAAAACATGAACTAAATTCTCATATCAATTATACAGGGTGTCCACCATGTGACTCCAGCATTTTAGGCACATACAGGTTGAAGAAAAATATGTACACAGCCATTACTAAACTTGAAAATGATATGAAGTTTTCAGTTTATTTCAGTGCACCTCCACATGGGCACCCTTGGTGGCACGAAGAATGTCTAGTCTGTACTCAGTTTCACACCATGCGTTCTGCAATATGTTTTTAGTGACAGAGCTTATGGTATCTGTTATGCACTGTTTCAAATCCATTATGCTGGTAACTTTTGTAAAGTAACCTTTGTCTTTCACCTACCCCCAAAAGAAGAAATCTAATGAGGAATGTGTCATTCAGGAAATCTCGGATGTCATAGCTCCAGTACGGTGGGGCACCATCCTGCTAGAAAATAATGGTTGGCGACTATCTGCAGTATGGCGAAGATCTGAAGCATATCTAGGTATACTACACCAGTGGGTGTTTTCAGTGAAGAAAAACGGTCCAACAATCTGATTGTGCAGGAGACAACACCAGAGTAGCAGAATGTAGATGTACACGCGCACGCGGATAGTTTCCATATTATTAGCAGATTTTGCAGATAGTTTTTGCTTGTAGATTAAACAAAAATGAAATGATATTTACAGCAATTAAAACGCTTACTCGAGGCTTTACTCAAATTGATATACTTAATTCTATTTTAACTTGAACTTTCAATTATTTTCCACATCTTCTGAGTTCTTTTGTTTTTGCAGACATTTCTGGCCTCTAGATTTTATCAAGTATAGAAACTGTATCAAAAGTTTCGTTTAAATTTAATTGCCAGGTTCCTCTTGTAGTTGCTACTTATTAAATTAAAATCTTTTCCTGATGTATTTTGTAAGTTTACTAATTTAAATGAAATTGTTGAAAATGATACTTATAATTTTTAAAGTTCATTAGCGGAACGGTTTTTCTGGATATAATTTTTTTCTTTAGTCTTGTTTTTATGAGGTTCATGGTCCAATATTTTACCATAAAGGTCCATTTTACACACATTCAATTGTAATGTACTTATTTTGTTCTAATTGGAATCTAATGTTCTAATAATTATTTATTGTTTTTTCTTTAAATTATCTTATTGTATTGTTATTCATGGGTTTGCAGCAAGTTTTCTGTTTCAATGGTTGTGTACGCAGATACATTTTATTTTTATACAACTCTGGACAACACCACACATTAACTTTTACACACATGTTCCTCGACTACATGCGGATTTTCCAAGCCCCAAATTTGCACATTGCGTAGATTCACTTTTCCCGAAATGTGAAAGGCTGTGTTGTCTGAAAACATGTGCATAAAAAGTTTTCGTCATCAGCAATGCGATCCAGCATAGCGATTGCAAATGATTCTAACTTTGGTTGGTAATCAGGTTTGATTTCCTGCAAAATATGTACATTATCAATGGTGTAAGCATCTTCATTCCAATTATAGGTGTGCAAGCATCTTCATTCCAATTATAGGTGTGCAAACATCTTCATTCCAAGTTCTCTCGCTGCTTGTCTGACTGTCTTTTGTGGGCTTCTTTCGAATGATCTCCGCACGTTTTCTACAGCCTCTTCCGAGATGCCGGGATTTCCACCACCGTGTCCTTTCACCACATTACTGGTTGCTAAAAACTGATCACACCAATTTTTGATAGTCTTAAATGTTGGGAGGGTCCTTATTGAAGACATGGTTAGTAGAGTGAAAGATATTGTTCCTCATACCACACAACCTGTGCTCAGAGTCACCATTTTAGAAAATGATTGACTGCAGTGCCATTGTGGCTATGCTATGCACCTTTTCCAAGTGAACTTTGCAAGTCTCTGTTTCTGTTCTGTGCAGAATTGCAGCTCAAAAAAATAATAGACTTTCAAAATGTTGGAGTCTCATGGTGGAAATCTTGTATATTTTTTTCCTTTGAATTATAGGCCTCACTACTGCCAGCCACCTTATATATGTGCAGGAATCATAATGTACTTCATTTTACATAACATAGATATAAACTTTTTTGCATTTGAGTGTGTTGTTGAGAATGCCATAAAAGCCGCCCTAGTGGTCCGAGGCTCTGGCTTCTGACCATTTGCCCCTGATGAAGCGTAAGTGGTGCGTTTGTCCGGTGCTATGTCACTTCCTTGGAACAAGTGGCCTTAAATTAGGAAAGTGTGATTCGTTATAGCTCATAGTGGTCATCAAGCCTCATAACAAAAAAGAAGGGAGGTAACTACAACAGATGTGCAAATGACTCCATTTTATACTTTTTTTATGGAGGTTTCCTTCAGTCACAAGCCACTTCAATAGTAGGCAGAACAACCTTTTGTGTGTCTTCTAAAAATAAAAGATTTGAATCTTCTCTAATGTATTAAATTGCTCGATCACACCATTATTATTTTATAAACTTTTTATTCAAATGATGGACAATAAACTATAATATACATGATCATGAACACGATAATTGTCCACATGAACTTGGGCTGTTGTGATCTGACTGATGTGTTGTTTTTACTGACTTCCGTTTCTTCCTTTGAAGCTGCAGAAACTTCATTTCCAAAAATTCTGATCTCTCGCCATGTCCCCACTAACCATAAGAGAAAAGAACAAAATAGATAATTAATCATCAATATGAAGAATTCATTAGCTTTCCAACATATACACTATATTGACAAAAGTCACCGGACACCTAAAAGAGAAACACAACATAGCATTTATTGACATGCACTGACCTATTGAGACATGCTTTCGACAAGGTTTTGGAACACAGCGATAGGTATGCGCTTCCATTCAGTACATAATGCTGCCACTAACTGTTGCTTAGTAGTAGGCGTTGGTTCCAGACTTCTTATGCACCACTCTAATTCATCCCATAGGTGCTCTATGGGATTAAGATCAGGGCTCTCTGCTGACCAGTCCACACACGATACGGAATTATCGTCAAATTACGCCGTAACAGTCCGTGCTTTATGACTCGGTGCATTATCCTGCTGGTACCAACAAGGCTCTGTTCCATAAGTATTGCCACAGAGATGGTAGGGCATAATTGTCCAGAATATCGAGGTAGACGTGCTGGTTAACAGGTTTGTTCACGATAACCAGTGGGCCAGGACCATACCACGAAAAACACCGCCACACGAGTACACTGCCAGCTCCAAACTTGACCATAGGAACAGTACACTGTGGTAAATAGAGTTCTCCCGGCTGCCACCATCCCCACACACACGGCCATCAGACTGAAGGATCGTGTATCTGAATTCATGTCCATAGTACCCTTTTCCACTGATCTACGGTCCATGATAAATGTTCTTTACATTATGCTAAACGATGAGTAGAATTCTGAGTGGAGATGAAAGACTTATGAGCAGCCGCACAACCACAGTAACCCATGAAATGAAGTTCTCTGCGAATGGTATGTGTACATATCGAGGTTCCAGGATTTTTACTCAGCTGTACACTGAGGTCTTGTGCAGTACTCCATCAATTAGCTGTAACGACTCTCCTGAGGCTTTGACGTCCCCTATCAGTGATTTTCTTTTATCTGCCGGTACGTTTTGCTGCTTTAGGAATTCCATGTGTCTTCCACTTATTCAGTACATCCAAAACAGTTGACTTAGGTATGTTTAAACGCCTCCCGGTTTCTTTCATGGACAACCAACAATCTTTCCTTTCTCAAAGTCAGTTCTCTCCCGCAGCAACATTTTCACTCAACCTCACAGTGCGATATGATCGTGGTTAGCTGCAGGCTTGTTCTTATACCATTTGCAGCTGTACCGCACATCCGTTCATTTGCTTTTGAAGGGGTGTCCAGTTACTTTTGTCAATATAGTGTATATGTGCATCATGACAAGTGAGGGCATTGATTTAATAACTGGAAGTTATTTGAGTTTATGTAGAAGTTACATGTTACAGCAGTCCTATTGGTTTATTCACTCTCTTAATCTAGTTTAGATCATGGCAAAGAAAAATATGCATAACTTTCTGTTGGTAAATTGTAATACACTGCTGGCCACCCAAAATGCAACACCAAGAAGGAAGCATCCGACTGTCCTGAAATTCGCAGCATGCATCGCCCACGAGAGGACATGCAAACGATTAGCATTGCAGGGCATATGCAAATCATGTGCGCCTGGCACACCACCAAGAAGCACTATAAGAAGGGTGCACAGAAGGCGGGGTGTAAGTAGTGGACGTGTGTTGTGCTGCCGGACCTGTGCGTGGGAAGCTTCCTGATGCCTCGTCACAGAATACGGCAGTCATTCCAGCACGTTTCGGAGTTCGACAGAGGACGAATAGTGGCTTATCGCGACAGCGGTTTATCATACCGAGACATCAGCGCCCGTGTGGGACGACATCACGTCACACTGAGACGAGTATAGATTAGGTGGGTGCAGGAGAGACGGACGGACGGACCGACGTGAGCGATTGCCGCAGCCGCGGCACACCACCGAATGAGAGGACCGGCATGTTGTGCGACGGGCATTGACGGCTCATACCGCCACATCACGAATGTTAGCGCAGGAATTAGGCTGTGTTGCGCAACAACCTGTGTCAGCAGGTACTGTTCGACATTGTCTGCAGGAGCGAGAACTTGTCGCACGGCGGCCACTGCTCCGGTTACCATTAATGCTACACCACCGGCGAGTGCGGCGGCAGTGGGCCGTTGAACGCCGCACCTGGACTACGGAATGGTACGACATTTTCTTTGACGAATCCCGCTTCTGCCGGCAAAACCACGGTGGTCGTATCAGCGTGTGGCGGCACCGCGACGAGAGACTGTACGACGCCTGCATTATGCATCGCCATACCGGTCCATCGCCTGGTGTTATGGTTTGGGCCACAATTGGATATGACACCCGCACCACTCTGGTACGCATCGCCGGTACACTCAACAGCCACCATTACATCTCCGACATTTTGGAGCCTGTACTTACCTGGAGGACCTGCCAGCAGCCACGTTTCAACAGGACAATGCGCGCCCGCACGTGGCACGCATCGTGCAACAATTCTTCATGGCCCACCAGGTGTCACTGCTGCCATGGCCCAGCTGTTTTCCCGATATGTCGCCCATCGAACACGTCTGGTCGCTGATCGGCAATCTAGTGACCCGGCAAGCACCACCCGCGGCTACGCCTGATGAACTGTGGAACGTTCCCCAAGCCCACATCCAAACCCCCTTTCGTTGGATGCCGCGGCGTGTGGCGGCCGTTATTGCCAGCCATGGGGGCCACACGATGTATTGATGTCTGCGTGTTCCGCAAGTCGCACGGGCCTGTAAGCTCAATCGTTTCATCTTTGTATATGTTGTTTTGTGTCCAGTAAATCTGGCTTTGCTATCTCGTGTCCTTCTTGGTGTTGCATTTTGGGTGGCCAGCAGTGTAAAAAAGGTAGACTTAAACTGAGAATGTTCTGTTACCAAATGCACTGCTAGATTTTCATCACATTAATCTTCCCTTGCAAAACTTCTTGGTGGAAATCGGGTGACTAAGAATTTTGTTAGAATTTATTACAGTACTGAAATGCCTTTTATAAATTCATCTTTAAAAATTAAAAATAGTATTCAAGACAGATAGTGTTGTGTAATCGTACCAGCCATATTCACACAGTTCCTGTATTGCAGTGTCAAGCTTATCCCGATAATGTCTTGTGACTCATATTAGGGTTATCTTCTAAGTGGTGGGTTCTTGGTTAAACAGCAAGAACTGAGGTACCATTTAAATTATCATCAACCATTCTCCATAGTTCTCTTCCATGTCACTCTGGCATGCTTTAAATTTCATCCACCCATCTCCAGTCTTTTTCCAGATTGCTTCTTATCCCATGGTTCAAATTAAGCTTCCTATCAAAGGATCAAATTATGTATGACTGTAAAAAGTGCACATGAATAATTAAGAGCATGCTTAATAGTACTTCTGTCCCAATTTTAAAAACCTATCACCCATTAAATCAAATAACTAACTGGCATGTAACTAACATTCGACTGTTGATTTATGTATGCATATACAGACACCAGACAAAAAATTTGTCACCTCCAGAAGTTTACTTTCAATACTTAGTTACATCACGACATGCAGAAATCTTAGCATTAATTCTTGCTGGAAGAGATTCAACCAGATGATTTAAATAACTTGAGTAATTTTTTGACCATTCTACGAACAGTTTGTCTCTCAATTCATTCAGATTTCTGGGTTGCTGAAGTTTGGTTTTTACACTTTGTTCAAGGTAGTTCCATAAGCTCTTGATGGGATTTAAATCAGGTGATTTAGCTGGCCTGTCCATGTGTCCCAAAGTTGTACCATGTTCTTCACACCAATCCATAATGGTTTTAGCTCTGAATCCTACAGTTGTCAGCCTGGTAAATCGGATAAGTTACTTGATGAGAATCCTGCAAATATTGTGCAATATTGTCTAAAATTTCATCGTATTCTTCACCTCTACTAGTGGGCCTAATTCAAAACCATTAAAGTAACCCCACAGCATTACAGACCCACCTCCTTTAGCAAGAACTCTTTGAACACACTCAGGATTGAATGTTTTTTCAGACCTCCTGTTGACCCCATGACTTGTATCATTTGAGTATAGACAGGATTGGGATTCATCAGAACACATGACAGCCTTCCACTGATCAACAGTCCATGTCATGTTAGCTTTGGCTCAAACTAATCAAGCTTTTTTGTGAGCTGAAGTTAACATTGGTTTCAGCAGGATTCTCACGCTACCTGGAGAACCTGGAAAATCAGGGAATTGTCAGGGAAAAAAATATTGGCTCAAAAAGTCAGGGAGAAGTCAGGGAAAACATGAATTTTCGTAAAAAAATCAGGGAATTTTGAAATTTTATTTCGTAAGTCAGGGAATTTGGGGAGTTTCTAAAATAAAATACTTTTTCTCTGTGTTTCATCTTTCTCCGTATTTAACATTTCGTTTAGTTCACTCCCAAGGACCAAACTGTAGGTTAAAGGGGAAGGGGGGTGAAACTAACGTATTTGGCAGAGTTCTCTGTCATTGAGCACTAGAAAAGGAATTCATTGCAGCCACGTGGGGAGAAAACCCCTACGGTGACTACTAGGAAATGAAAAGGGTGCGTAGTGTTGGAGTGAGAGTGGAGCCTGTGGAGGGGTTACGATGGAGTGACCAAAGCACTTCCTGCCCCCTTCATGCCTTTGTTTGACTGCCAGACTGGGGATAAAAATGGTGAAAACTAACTTTTTCTATTCTTCGTGAAACTGGCTGAAATTTTTATATACACCATAATTGTTTAACAGAAGCTGACCTCTAAAATTTCGCGTGAATCGGTAAAGAACTTTTGAAATTATCCTTTAAAATTTTTAATGGGATAAATCTTTAATGTAGCGCTCTTACTGAGGGTTTCTGGTGAGCTTTGCCGTGCCTCAGTGCATTTTAGGCTGGGAGAGCTTACTGGTAAAGGGTCACTAAACGGGCTTTGAGCGGTCGCAATGACTGCGTGTGCCAACAGGAGCCAACTGAGTTATTGCCTTCTTTAACGTTCCGAGACTCTTTTCGGAGTAAATGTTTATGTTTCACTGAATATGTTGCAGAATGCTTTTCATTCTTTTTTTTACTGCTATTTAGAAAGAAGATGAAGTGTTTGTATTCTATTCCCCCCCTCTTTTCTCTGCAAGAAAAGATTTCGCTTCAATGTTTGACTTTTAAGTTTGCATGCTAAATATTTCAATGACTACATCTATTCCTTTTCAAATTTTTTTTATTTTGATATTTATTATATCCACATAATAAAGTTATGAATTCACTCTCCGCGAGAAACGTGCTGCAGGATGACGAGCTTAAAATTATTTTTTTTTAAGCTTTTATCTGATTCGCTTAAAATTTAAGGGGCATGTTCCTGTTAGTGATTTATGGAGATGATTAAAGGTTCAGTCAGTTTTGCGAAAAATCCGCAAAAACATATTTTCAACATTTTTTATTGCAGTCTCGGAACCCCATGTCGGATACTTCGTTATCAAATCAAAGCCTCTGGCCAATACGAAAAGAGGGACTCCTGCTGGCGCGCATGCTTTTACCGTGATCAGAGAGTTTCTGCCAACCCCCCACATCACCCCCAAACAGCCGGCCACGTGGTGCCTGCCCGCTGGTATTTGCTTGCACCTTGCATAGAGTTTTCGCCGGCGTTTGTGTCAAATTAAAGTAATCGGCGAATTGAGAGGTCTGCAAGGTTTCTGACTGGTGCAA
This sequence comes from Macrothele yani, assembly GCA_039090855.1. Lineage (NCBI taxonomy): Eukaryota > Metazoa > Arthropoda > Arachnida > Araneae > Macrothelidae > Macrothele > Macrothele yani. The sequence continues at coordinate 123,412,768 of CM077003.1, read as the reverse complement.
TTATGACTTCCAAGAAAACTCTGTTTAATGTGTATTAGCTTGAAGACAAACTTAACCCACAGTGATCAGAATGGCTGTTACCTGTTCAGGATGACCCATACAAAGCAAGATGTAAAGTTTGTTTAAGAAGTTTCAACTTGAGCAATATGGGCCGCCAAGCGATTTTGAGCCATGAACGAAGTGCTAAACACATAAAAGCTTTAAGCCAGGTTTCTGCTTCTTGTGCTGTGACAATTTTTTTACATTGGATACTGCACCACTTCAAAGGGATTGTTCAGAAAAACAAAGTGGAACTTTAGGCAGTATGGCTGCTGCTCCTGATTTGATACCGTCCATGCCATATTCAGCAGATTTTGTAGCAAAGTAGAGTGGATCTTCATCCACTGTATCTCCTACTAATATTTCAATGTTGAACATCACTTGTTTTATGACAAAAGAGTGCATTTTAAGAGCAGAAGTCATTTGGGCCACGAAGCTTGTAATGTTAAATTCTTCATACAACTCTTTTAAAGATGCTAGCGATGTATTCCAGCATATGTTTATGGACAGTAATATAGCAAAAAGGTCAGTCTTGGTGCAACAAAAATGTCTCATATATAATTTGTTTTGGGCTTGCACCATATTTTTCTAAATGCTTATTATCAGAGATATCAGGTACTGAATCTGTCATATGCTTTGATGAAGCCCTTAATAAAGTAGCTCAGAAAGGGCAGATGGATTTGATTGTTAGATTTAGGTCTAAGTCATTGAACCAGGTATGTACACATTATTTGAATTCAGTATTTCTTGGCCATGCAAGAGCATCTGATCTCATTAAAAAGTTCCGTGAAGGAGTTTCAGAACTAGATTTAAATAAACTGTTGCAAATTTCAATGGATGGGCCCTATGTTAATCATAAATTTCTGCGAGTTATAAGGGAAGATTTGTTGGCAGAAAATGGATGTGATCTACTTGATCTGGTTACATGTGGACTGCATGTGGTTCATGGAGCCTTTCGGAGAGGCCATGATGCTACTGACTGGTATTTGAATGATATCTTCACAGCTTTCTATCAGTTGTTCAAAAATAGCCCTGCACGGCGAGCTGATTATGTATCGATAACAGGATGTGAAATTTTCCCTCGTAAGTTCTGCCAAGCCAGGTGGGTCGAAAATGTTGCTGTGGCAGAGCGGGCCATTCAGATTTTTATCAACATAAAAAAGTACGCTGAAGAGACAAATACCTTGCCAAAAACTTCAACATGTGCACATGTTGCAGTAGCATGTAAAGATAGCCTAATTAATCCTTTGAAAGTTTGCATTTTTTTCATCAGTAGCTAATGTTTTGGAACCATTTTTGAAAAAATTCCAAACAGCTGATCCTGTGATTTCATTTCTGTATGACAGTTTATGTAATCTTGTCCGGCAGTTGATGTCTAGATTTATAAGGAAAGAGGTGATGGAGGAATGTGCAATTCCAGAAAAATTGTTTAAGCTTGACGTAAGTGATAAGGTTAACCACTGTAAACTGCAAAATGTAGACATTGGTATTGCTGCTCATGGATATTTGATGAAAAGTAAAACTTCAGAGATTCAGAAAAAGGAATTCAGAGCAGAAAGCATGAAATTTTTAGTGGCAACCACACAGGAAATAGTAGAACGAGGTCCCACAAACTTTTCTGCTATCAAAGCAGTTTCAAGTCTGAATCCTAAACTCATAAAGTCAAATTCAATAATTTGTGAAAAAAGAATGCATTTGCTGTTGCATATATTGCCTGAAAAAAAACCAGAATATTTTCTGTTTCAGCAGATCGAGCAAAACAGCAATTTCAACAGTTGTGTAGCAGAGCAAAAACTGAACTGAAGGATGCGTTTTCTGCATTCTCAGAAAATAACCGCCTGGATGCATTCTATTCTTCTTTACTTCAGGATAAAGAACATTTCAAGGAACTGTGGGTGGTTGTTAAATTGGTTCTTACTTTATTGCATGGAAATGTGCCTGTTGAAAGTGGTTTTCAATTAATAAAGACATGTTGGTTGAGAATCTTCATGAAAAGTCACTTATTTCATTGCGTACAGTATACAATGCCATAAAGTCGCATAACAGAGTAGTTTCAGTGCCCATAACTGCAGAATTACTGCAGTATGTGAGGATATCTCAATCAAGATATTAGCAGGCATTAGCAGTTCAAAGAGAAAAGAAAAATAAAGAGATACAACTCGTGAAAAAAATTTGCAAGGTGTCTGATCAGATAAGTATTTTAGTGCAAAAGAAAAGAAAGTTGTCTCATGAGGTTCTTTTGGAGACAGGAAAAATGGACCAGCAAATTCAAGAATTGTCAAAATTGATGTAACTGTGCATAAAACCAACTAGATTTCAATGATTTCTTTTAGTATTCAGTGTAAAATTTATTGCAAGGAAGCAGTGACTTATTTTTGTTTCACTTTATATGTGTAGTTATAATGTGTTTACAAAAAAAAATCTGCCCAGATTTTTTTGTTAGCCAGTTAGATCTCAATGATTTTAGAGTTGCCTTTGAAACTCAGTCAGTTATTTTCATATGAGAAAAAAACAAAAAAACCTCTGGGTACAGATAACTTAAAAACAGCAGTATTTCATCATTAGGTATGTTAATTATTCAGCAGGATAAGCCAAGACCATGCTGGTATGTGCAGAAAATTTATTTTTCTTTGCTGTTCACCAATTTGTATTCCATATTTTTTAAATAAGAATGTAAACTTCTAAAACAAATTATATGACTCAGTAACTTGGGATAGGTATAATTGTAAGTATGTGCAGCATGTAATATGTTTTAGAATCTGTTATGAGTATCACTGTCTTGCATGTCAAAACACTGCATTACAAGAGTTAAAAGCTAGTTCAATATCCTGTTATGGAATTGCTTATTCACAAGTTTCTGCTCAGCTAACTAAAACAATATTTTAATATCTTGCATGCAAATCTGGGGAAGTATCTAATTAGCCAGTATTTTTTTCTCATTATATGTTGTTAAGCATATTTTCAAAACACCGTTGCAAACACCTGGAATTTTACTCAAAACCACCTGGAAAAGTCAGGGAATTTGATTTCACTAACTGAGTGGGAACTCTGTTTCAGTCTTGCAACTCAAGATATCCATTCGATGAAGCTATGCAATGTTCACTCAGATACAAACATGTGAGGTCCATTATTGACAGATTAAAGGAGTTCATGCCTTGTTTAAAATCTGTTTTCGTAGCCCAGGCGAGAATTTCTGCACCAGTCGCAACTTGTTAAAATGGTGTTTCATCCACAGTTTTTCCTTTTATTTTCAGTTGAGTTTGACTTACATCGATCTTTATAAACACTTAAAACTGTTCTTTTGTTCACACCTGCGAATTCAGCAGCTTCCTTGATGCTGTGTCCTTTTGACCGGCCAAAAGCTACGACACCTTTTTGCAAGTCACTTACGTCTGTCTTTCGAGTCATTGATTTTAATTTCTCAAAAATTCAGCTTAAAATTTTGCATGTAGAAAGAAATAACACATAGTTTATTATTATATAACCCAGGAATATGTAAATGAAATTCTAATTATAACCTCAGAAATATGATATGTGATATTAAACGATTATATGTATTGCTACAGGTGTCAAATTTTTTATCCAGTGTCTTTTACAAGCTCAAGCACCCAACGTGACTCATTGGAGAAGGCAATCCTTTGCCAATCAGCGGAGGCCCAATTCCGACACTGCTGTCCAAATGTAAGCTGTTTCTGCTGATGCACCTTCGTTAGCATAGGTGCAGTGACAATCTGTCTGCATACAAGCCCCATATGCAGAAGGGTTCACTGAACTGTCGTTTTAGACACACTTCAGGTAGCCCCCTGGTTCATTCGACCAGTGAGTTGTTCCACTGTAGCATGTCGATTGGCCCGCATGCACCTTCGCAACCGACGTTCACCTCTCACATCAATGGTACGTGGTGCTCCGTAGTTTCCACATCACTTATTTGCAATGATGCCATTTCTCCAATCACAATACACTTTAAACACAGCTGCAAACGAACAGTTCACAAACAGCGCTGTTTCAGAAATACTGTCACTCTTGGCCCGAAAGCTGATAACCATCCCTTTTTGCAAATCTGATAAATCGCTCCTTTTATCCATGACAGCAACGAGTGATATGTTTTCAGAATGCCTACAGCACACCTTATATACCCCCCAAGCCAGCTCACAACACATGCCTTCTTTCACTGGCTATGCGCTGTTGACGTCAAAAGTAGGTGGTGGTCACAATAATGTGGTTCGACTGTGTATATCATCATCATCAACCATTATCAATCCACTGTTGGATGAAGGTCTCTCAAGTTTCTTCCACAATGGTCTGTCTTGCACCAGTCTCCTCCATGTCACTCCCTCATGCTTTTGAATTTATATATACATACAGTATAAATATATATCAGAGGTGCCAACCATTACGGATTTTCCATAATTTAAATTATGGTTTCGGCTGCCTGATTGCAGAATTACGGACGGGTTGGAAGAATTGTGGATTTCAGTGTATTTCGTAAAAGCTCTGAATTTTGTGTTGTTTTTTTTTTTTTGCTAAAATCACGGTTTAAACTGCAATTGCATTTTGCGAATATATTTATAGTTCTTTTCGCGCAAATGCGAAAACATTTAATTGGTGGTGTTTCCAAGTAAGCACCATTGAAATTATGATACTGGATTCATCGGCAAAGCCAATATCGGATGGATATTGGGTGAAGAACGGTAAGATGATATTGGATGCATTGGTAAAGCCGATATCGGGTGAAGAGCAGCAAGGCGATATCGCATATGTCGGAAAAGCCGATATTGGTGCAATGATGTCCGCATAACTGCCAAGTATTCCGGATTTCCCAAAAGTTTTAGGGATTTGGGGGTAGTTTTATGGTCAGGTGATAGTTTCTTCCTGATTTTTTTCACCAAAATGACTTGTGAATTTTTTTATTGATGGAAATTGATATTGTTGTTATTGTTGCTCGTGTAAATTCCTGCTTTTGTTTTATTATGATCTCATAGCGATTGAACCTTATGTTATCTCATGTTTCTAGCAGTAAGTGATATTTATTTATAGATCGCCCCCCCCCCCCCCTTCCAAACTCCCTCTCTCTCAGTGTTGGAATAGCTGTGCTAATTGCGCCAAAGTGCGATTTTTTTTAAAATTCTGTGCCGTGCAGAGTTCACCAAAATGCGTAATTACGTGTCTAGTACACATCAAAAAGTGTGTTTAGGCAGCGAAATTTTACCAACGCGTAAAAATACACGTCGAGATGGTATTTCGTCTTTCAAAAATGGAAGTAAACGAAATATTTTTTCCATAATCGTAATTTCGTTTTCCTGCGATGTTGCCTCTGTCCAGTATTGTTGTTATACATCACTTTATTACAAAAATATTTGTATTTCAGTTTGAAAATGGACAAAAAAATGTCTGAAAATGAAAATTTGACAGCGAAAAATTCCCCTGTAATCTTCAGGCATGAGCATGCAACGGCTTCGAAGAATTTTTCCTTTTCCGTCAGTTATCCTCGAGATCGATGCATAACTGAACAGAAATTTTGGGGCCATTGGTAGTGGGGAGGATGTTTTTCGCCTGAAACTTTCGAAAACGGAAGTTAGACCCAGTGAAGATTTCTCCTGTAACCTTAATTTTATTTTTCATGCGATGTTTCCTCTGCCTAGTATTGTTGTTAAATATCATTTTATTTCATAAATATTTGTATTTCAACTTGAAAATGTCCCAAAACGGAAATCGGACACAGCAAAGATTTATCCCGTAACCGTATCCTCCCCCCACGACATTACGAACATGTATCCTGTATTCTTAAATATGCCCCCCCCCCCCCCCCAAAAAAAAGGTTTGCATTTCTCAGCTTGATAAGGGGGAGGTCAAAAACGAAAGTTATGAAGCTACAAATTTGAAAGAATTGATACATGGTGTTCAAAAGTATTCATATTCTCAAAAGTTAACACTATTCATCTTTTATCTAAAATAGTACTAGCATGCATTCACGATGGATAAAATTGTCATTCAAGGGCATTAAAAAAAAGGCCACTGTTTTGTCATTGCTTAAATGAAATCAAGTTATTTCTCAAATTGTGTCATTCAATTTAAAAAAAATACAAAACCTTAAAAATCATCACAATTTCTGAGTGACTGATACAAAAAAATAATAAAAAACAAGTATCATCAAACATACTGCTAGCACATCCCATACATTACCACTCTCCCCTAATAATATAATAGATAATCACGAATTAACAGTTTTGGTACTGTCGCAAATCTTCTTGATTTTAGGGTAAATCTTGATTTAGGAAAATTTTGGTTGGCAGGTATGCGTCCGATATTAACTGACATGCAGCCGCCATAACCAATATCTAGCTGATATTCATTCCCACTTGGGTTATCAAAAAATATTAACCATATTCAATTAGTTGCTATGTTCTTCAATATTAATTTGAAGACCAATCAGGAATTTCCTTAAAAATGGAAATCGCTAACCATAAATGCTGCCTCTGGGGTTGAACGCTCAGAGGCGCTGATTTCTGGATAGTTGTCCAAGCCAAAAGTGAACTTTGAATAAAACAGCTGCACCAGTGTCCAAGTGGTACAAGGTATGTGTGCCCCGGTGAGGGATGGATGGTGTGTTCGCCATATGACATTAGTTCTCTCCCTTCCGTGGGGCCAGTTGCTCTAAATTAGGAGTGGGCAACTGCTTATAGCCCATTCAGCTGCTCGCAGTGGTAGTTAAACCCCCAAACAAACAAAACCAAAAACTTTGAATGTGGCACAAGTGTTTTGTCCTAGAGCACTGGCTCTGTCATGCCACCCCTACCCAATATACATATATGAGCGAAATGTTAGTTAATATGAATACTGAGCTACAAGCCAGAATGGGATCTTGATGTGTTTTTGACTGCTCAAATATGTGAGACAGAGAGACGGTAATGCCGCCACAGTGACCAAGTGGTGTGATGTGCTGGCCTCTAATCATTCGCGTGAGATGGGTTCAAGTGAGGCATGGATGCTGTGTTTGTCTTATGGCACTGGCTCCCTCCCTTCCCTAGAACCAGTGGCCCTAAATTAGGGTTGGAATACTTCTGATAGCCTGTGTAGTTGCTCACGATGGTCATACCCTCTTCCAATAGAAAGACTGTTTAGCAAGGATCACTGACAAGTTCTGTATATTTATAACATAGGTATTGGCCCTACATAAAGTTGTTGACTAATTCCAAAATTCTGACCCTTTAGAATAAGGTTATTACCCATTAAATCAGCTGCAGTTACTCCCCTGCCAGTCATTCAATTATCATTCTGGTTTTACATTTTCTCCTGCTAAAGAAAAATATTTAAAAGGTAAGGTGGAAAAACAGTCACACTGCACACAGCAGCCATTTTGTTTGTTTGTCCCTCCCCCCTCCCCCCAAATATAAGGAAATAGGGTTGCTAGTAAAAGCAGTGCCCTAATCTTCTTTGAAAATGATTTCAAATTTTTCTTGTTAACATGAATTTCACTTTTGTAGTCCACTGCAATTCATCTTGAAGATCAATTTTATAAACTTCTAGAAAGAAAAAAAAACAACCTTGGTGTAATCCTTAGGTCTAGAGAAATGTGAAAAAAGAAATGCTAACGTAACTTACCACCAACACCTGAGGTATGTCCATTATTTTCTGTTTGTTCTTCTGATACTGCAGTGAGTGCTGTAGTTGGATCTGTAACAGAAAACCACTGAAACCATGTATGCAGTGAAAAGTCTTTTGTACTTGAAGTTATCACATCATTTTGTAGATGTTTATTTTGCTTCTTTTCGGTATCTTGTTGCCACAGCTGCATCGCAGGATCTCTGATGCTTTCCTCTGGATTAATCATGTCTTCGTATTGATCATTAATAGTGCTGAGCGTTGAATCAGTTTGTATCATTCCTGTAAATAAAGGGGTAAAATATAGTGTGTCACGAATTTTGAAAACTCAAGCGACGTAATTAACAGTCAGCAAAAAGTGAAAACATGATGTACATAGATTTTAAGAACATAAGACAGCTGATCATTCCACTTGCTATGCTTATACATTTTTGGGAATGAATATTTCTTGCCAAATGCTTTGCATTAATTAGCACAATTTTATGAGAGCATACATGCCACCTTTTAGTCTATATTTATTCACTCTATTGCAAAGTGGGCTGTTCACACAGTTCAATACACCTTTTCATGGCCAAACTATGATGCAGAAAGTGAAAATATGTGGTTTGATACAAGATCAACATTGTGGTATCTACTAGTTACATTCCTGTGAATAAGGTTTGTGAGCATGGCATCATTACAGCAAAAGAAAATCAACAGTTATGCAGTGAGTATGAGCAATTGTATGGTGTCATGAATGTGTGTGCTACAGTCATGATCGAATCTATCATTAAATAATAATTGGAGTACATTCACTGCCTGAATCTAAGCTGTGAACTATTTAATAGAATAACAATTAAGTCAAGCGAATGTTGTCTTTGAAGAAAAGATTGAGCTTCCTGGTGCAGCACTGATGGCATCTTTCAAATCCTTAATTGAGTGAAGGGGACTCTATTAAATAAATTCTGGATTCTAGAAATATATATATATTTGTTACAATATTTTTAAAATTCAAAACTGCGATGAAATCGGGACAGACACTAATGTCACTGGGACAAGATTCTGAATGGTTATTTTAAACTAGGCTTATCAATAATAACGTGGGGAAATATGATATGTAGAATAATTTTTTAATAACCAAGTATTCTATTTGTTTATAATGTCCAAATGTTAAAGTAAGATACATAATAAACATTACAACAATAAAAAAAAAGTATGTTGGTTGAGGCAGGGATTCAACAATTAAAACAGGCGAACACTTTCCACTGCGACACCAAAGTGAGACAAACATTCAGACAAAGGAAATTATATTTTTTGTGATGATATAATCAAATTGTCATGAGACTATTATAAAATGCTTAGATGAGTATAAATTCTATCATCTCCATATTCCCTATTTTCCATGTAACCAAACTGAGACTGACACTGCCTGGTGTGGGAATGTTTTAAAAAATGAAAATATTGTAGCAATTTTTGTTATTTATTTACCAGAAAAAATGAAATCAATTGATTCAAAGGACTAAACTTCAAAATCATTCAGACAAAAGCATGAACATAAATGTGAGGCAATTCTAATATATAAAAGGCTAAGTTGTGATGACATGGATCACTTTTTAAGTCATCATAGCAACAACTGAGAAACAAATGTTTGTGACATCACGCTTAGCAGGTGATATCATGCAGGTGATATCACGTGCACAGTGCACGCGTGTATCACTTTTTGTTGTCATAGCAATAAAGAACACAGCTGCTGGTATGACGTTATCTCATCCAAATCATTCTCTCATGACATCAGAGATGCGTTATGTCACACGGTCAACTCTTCAGAAATAGGAAAACTTTACGTCAGGAATTTTGGTTCTTCTTTAAATACCCTTGATATGCTTTATTACGCTGTTTACACCATGTTATCCATAACCATTCCTGTTTAATGTTTTGTTTACATCTTTTTTCTTTCATTCGAAGTTGGAGGGTTTTTTTCGAGTGTGATGGAAGTGGAAGCATACAGTTCTAGGTTGTAAGATGTTTTACAAGATTATTTTTTCATGCATTTTCCTCTTTAAAATATTTAATGGCCTTTATTATTTATTAATTACTTGCGACGACGTGGATAACTTTTATTTCAGTAAGGCAAGGATGAACGTTACTGTCGTTCACGAACTTAACTGTTGTTTTAAACCTCACCTATGCCGCGTCAAAAAAGAAATTTACCTCTTTCATTAGATGAAGAGATTGAAGATAAACACCACAAAGCCGATTACGATCCAGCAAGGAGCGAACAATACACTGCAGTCGAAAGACAAGAAGTTAACACGTTTGCTGCCAATCACGTGAGGTTGTGTTGACAGTCAATAGCAATGACAGAGAAGTAGACTGTCCTCAGGAGCCAAATTAATTTTAACAACGAAATGCTTTAAAAGTTGTAATACGAGATAATTGTGTATACCACATTGATTTCTAATTGACATTGCATGCATTTTCCTATATAATTTGTTGATTACATGCCAGCGCACGATAGGCACTGGAGATGAAATTAGTCTACAAGTGCCACATTACGCGCTGGCACGTGGCATGTAAAAATTAAACAAATTTGTCTGTAATAGACAAGAAAGAACAATAATATGAAAACAAAGTAGGAAAAAAAAACTACAAAAGGTGACACATTTCAAATAAGAAATAAACATTGTAAAATTGAGATATTTATTATTTTTGTATCGAAGTACAGCATATGACTTTGAAAAGGTTATTTGTGCATAATTTTCGCAAAATCTAAGCAATAGCCAGGACAACCTTCACAAAATTTACCGTTATATATAGTATCCTTACGTTTTCCTTCGGAATAGCACCTTTTGCACTGCTTTCTCAGTATCTTTCCACCTTTTCTTTCTTCCACATGTTCCGATTTAGATGCACCATGCACAGGAGCACGGGGGTCAGATGGCTGTTTCAATAAGCATCTTATCACCGATAACCGAAAGTCATAAAGTGACACTTTGTTATCGGAATATTTATTGTAATAGTGGTGGGAATTTGTTATCATTAGTTGCAAAATATGTATAAATTGGTAGGCTACCTAATGGTTTTTCTTTCACATGGATAATAGGCAAGCATCTGATCTTGCTTATCAATACCTGCCATAAATGTATTGTATTGAATTATGGGAAGTGGCTTTACTTTCACTTCGCCTTGTTTGCTTGCCACTTCAACAATATCATTCTCGTATTCATTAGATATGTACGTAACATCTCTTTTGTCCTTTCACCTAGCAATCATTACACCATCTGCATACCTTGCTACAGTTTCCCCTTTCTTTAGTTTTTCTCAAACTTCTGTCGGAAATGTTTTCCTGTTATTTCTGATTGTTCCAGCACAATGAGTTTTCCTTTCAGCAAGACACTTTGCGAGTTCATAGCTATTGTAATAATTGTCCATGAATACGCTATGCCCAACATCTAACATACCATCAAGCAACTTCATTACGACTTTTTGTGAATGTCTTCTTCCACCACAGTCATCCAACATACCTTTATATACCATAAACTTGATAACCATGCCGTTAGGTGTTTTGATCATATACAGCTTGATGCCATATTTATGACGTTTGTTTTGTATATATTGTCAAAAGACAAGTCGTCCACGCCACAATATCACAGATTCATCTAAGCTAAGCTCACGTCCTGGATAATATACTTCAGCCATTCGTGCATTGAACAGATTCACAATATTTATAATTTTATATAGTCTATCGTTTTGAGGTGTCACATTCTTTTCTGGGTTTTATGCAAAATGTAACGCCCGCAGTAATAATAAAAAGCTTCCTGCTCATATTATCTGCAAGCACATGTAGGCCGAACAAATTATCTGTTTTCCAATAATCCTGTATGTGGTTTAATCGAATAGTTCCCATATGTAAAATCAATCCCACAAATATCAGCATTTCGTCCTTGGTGGTATCCTTCCAGGCAGTAATTCGAGAATATTTTTTTATTGCTTGGCTAACAGGTATTTCATGAGCATAGACATTAGTCTGAGTAATTATTTCATTCAAGATACTATCGGTCAATAAATGACAAAAGTAATCGATAGGATTCTCACCTGAAACAGGTTGCAGCAAACATTTGCATTTGTAAAAGGACATTTTTTCATTTATGTAAAGTTATTTTCCCAAATTACGTTTCCCAAAATAACAGGATTCTGCGGTTGAAATGTAGGCACTTGCATAATATTATCTTCATCTCCACTTTCCGAATCCGAAGTATCCGAGGCATCCTTGGGAGGAATGAATTCTTCATCACTGTCGCAACTGACGCCACTCGGAAACTCGTCCGATAACTCTTCCAACAATTATGCAATTTCTTCAGCATTCAAATATTTATTACTTTGCACTTTTCTTCTTTTTTGTCGTGACGGGCTTGCTAAACTATCATCTGTACAACTCATATTACAAGACTATCCGTTCAACAAGTAATAACATGCAAAATTAAAAACCACATATGACTACAAATAGCTTACTACCTTTACTCGACACCAATACAAGCAGAATTACCTCACATATAATGGCGAATCAACTGAAGAACAATATGTTTACGTACAACTTCCCACATGCTAGCACGTGACTGGCTCCTGAGTAATCACGCCACATCACACGCCACTGCATGATTGGTCCTTTAGCACAGCTGCCGTGTCACGCGCTGTCCAGCAGCGAACGTGTTAACCACTGGAATGCCGAACATGCCAGAAAGAAAAAAAAAAAGATGCAGTGCAATTGAAAGAAATTCTGAAATTTGACGTTTGCGTGATTGTCATATTAATATGACGCCAAAACATATTGAAACTGAATCTCAGCACATGAGAAATGTTCACATTGTAGAAGCACAAAATATAACCCCTGAACAAAGGAATGAATGCTGCACTCTAGAGGTTCAGGGGAAATTAACAAAATGACAAACAAATTCTACACGTCATGTGGCTTTAAACATTATAGACGATGAAAAGACTGTAGCGAGACACTCGTGTGGCATTCTTGAGCAAATTTGTGAATTTTGTAAAGCCAAAAACTTTGCCAGAGAGAGACCTTCAGATGGTAAATTTTCTAAATGTTGCTCAAAAGAAGTAGTAAAATTTGACCCCATTCGCACTTCCCCATTAATTGAACAACTTATGAAATCTCAGCATGAGCATTCAAAAAAAATTACGGTTAATATAAGGTCGATTAATACACTGAAGAGCAACTGAATTAGAGACAGCAGGCATTATGCAAATGTGGCACTGTGGGCGGCCCTATAAACGGAAACGACATGACTTATGCAGCCATCCGACAGTAATCAGTAAGAGTCGGACGCAGTATGGGTAAGACGAAGGATCTAAGTGCATTTGATTGTGGGCAAATTGTCGGGGCCCGATGAATGGGTCATTCTATCTCGGAAGTCGTTGCAGGCACTGGGATTTTTCACGAGCCACTGTGTCACGGGTGCACCATGAGTACATCGAATCCGGTAAAACCATCCCTGCAAGGGCCAAAACAGCTTGTGGATGAGCGGGGTCATCGTTGGCTAGCTCGCATTGTAACAGCAGATTGAAGGGCCACAGCGCAAGAAATCACTCTGCAATTTAACGTTGGTGCACAAAAACGTATAAGCAGCCACACCATCCAGAACCATCTCCTTGCTATGGGGAACAGAAGCCGTCGTCCCACGAGGGTACCGCTGCTGACCGCACATCACAGGGTGCAAAGATTAGCATGGGCGCGGGAACATCGCCACTGGACCCTAGACATGCGGAAAAATGATGCCTGGACTGATGAATCGAGATTCACGTTGGTACATGCAGATGGCAGGATACGAGTACGGCGCAAACCACATGAAGCGATGGATTCTTCTTGCCAGCAGGGTACTCTTCAAGCTGGTGGGGGTGGCATTCTTGTCTGTGGATTGTTTACGTGGGCTGAAATGGGACTCCTGGTACGTGTGACATCGTCCCTCACAGGTCAACGTTACCGGGATATCCTGGACGACCATTTGCTCCCGTTTGTGCATCTTAAACATCCCACTGGGGACCTCATCCTGCAACAAGACAAGGCACCGTACCATCGCTCCCAAATAGTTGGATGAACACTCCACCGACGTGACCTCGCTTCCTTTGCCAGCTAGTCACCTGACCTCAATCCCATTGAGCACATCTGGGATGTCATCGAGAGAGATGTTCGAGGCTCTGACCCCTCTCCATCAAATCTTCATGAACTGTGGGAGCTTGTTCAGGGGTCGTGGATCCGTTTGGCTTCCCAACACTTCCGGTGTCTTGCCGAGACGAATCGGCGCCGTCATCAGGGTGGAAGATGGTGCTACACGTTACTAGACAGGTATCTCCAATTCAATTGCTCTTCAGTGTAGTTCTCTTGCATTTGCATCAATGGGAGCACAAATGGCTCTTCCACCAGGTCATGAGCCTTATTGTTTTAGAATAAATGGATCAATCTATCATCGTGCGAGAGCATTGCATCCTGATAATGGTGAAAAGCGGAAATATGCGCAATTGTACATATTGGATCCTGATGAGACTGCTGCCCAAAGAACGCAAATGCAAGAAAATAGTCGGTGCAATAAAGATCTGTTAGAAACACTGAGTTACATTCATGACAGAAAATAATCCATTTGTGGAATCATGTAATTTTTCCACAAATAGATTAAATGCTTTATGAAATTGAGCAAGAGAGTATTCAAGATGCTCAAATGAATAATGCTGTTCCTTCTAATACATCAAAGATCGTAGAAATGATTTAAGGCGTTATAATGCTACAAGATCTAATGAGGTTGCCATTATATTTGAAAATGCAGATGGTGAACTTCCACTCGAATGTGACTTATTGATTCATTGCTGTCAGTGGCATAGCCAGAAATTTCTTAAGGGGGGAGTCCATGGGTTTGGTTCATTGGTGAAAGCCCCATATATACATACATATCGCTTTAAATTCATACCAAATCTCCCTTCAAGGGGGGGGGTGTCCGGACCCGAGGACTAGCCCCTTGGCTACGCCTACGATTGCTGTGCAAGTACAAGCACCAACAGTAGAAAAACAGAAAGTAGGTATCTACCTTCCTGAACCAGTGTTTAGCCATGGACAACTTTATGTTGCATTGTCAAGAGTTCGACGGTTTGATGATGTCACAGTTAAAGTAGTCCATGGGCCAGAACAAGGAAAACTACTTCCAGATTCCGGAAAGATATTTACAAAAAATATCATGTACAAAGATATTTTCCAATGTCGTTAATAAATGCTTGAATAACAATAAGTGATTTCTAGAACCTGTTGTATTCTTATCTCAACGGGCTTTACAGCTAGTAAATTATAATTTTACTATAGAAGTAAACTTACCGCTAAAAACAAGAATCATGTTGAAAGTATTCAGGGATCGCATTCCTCCTAAAATTCCTAATATTTTGTAACCCTCCTTAAATTCCTAAAATTATACCTAAAATTTGCTATTCTTCCTAAAATTTTCGTAAGCTTATTTATTAAAAATACAACCGTTATTAACGCCAATAAATTTACCATTACGGTAAGGTAAAAAGACCTGTTATTGTAGAAACACAGCCTATATGCTGTGTTGCTGAAGGAGGGAAAATGACGCCATTGAGATGCACTTGCTTCGGGGCGGGCGCTCCACTTTTTTGCCTTCGGACAGTTTTCGAGAGTAACAAGAGATCTAATGAAAAAGGGGAGGGGTCATTTTCACCCCTGGTTTGCGCTTTGCAGACAAACTCCGTGGCACGCAGAAGATCATACTTTATTTTTGTACATGCCTTGAGGAACCTCCTCTTTCTGCTGATGTTTTGTTATTGTAAACCGCAGGTGGGTGGAAGCAAAGAGGAAACATGTGGTCTCCTTCCGTAACCTCCGGTAATGACGATGGGATGGTAGCTGAGTGTTATCGTGGCAGGCAGTAGAGCACGTGATCATTGACCTTCGATCGTGCGTCGGCGACAGCGACCTTCGATGCGCAATATATCTCAGCTCCGACTTGCTTTGACTGAACTTGCGTGAGATGCGTATGATAGTTTCTGGTTTTCTCTGTGCTGTGTGCAGGTTCAGTTCTCTAGTGGTGAACTGCTTTTTTTTTTTTTTTTTTTTTCTTCTACTGACATCCTCGCAGCCAAATTTCGGGAAGTTGTCTGGTTTTGCAATATTGGAACGTGTTTTTGTACTTCCCTTTCATTTTCTGGTTAGTAATACAAGTGTTTAAGATGCCTAAATCCAAAACGAAATTTCAAGATGCGTGGCTCGCCAAAGAATTGGACGGAGTGAAGTTGAAAGAATGGTGTTCTGCAACTGAAACAATATTTTCTGCTAAGTGTATATTGTGTTCAGAAATTTTCAACATTTCTAATAGTGGCTTTTCACAAGTAAAAGTGCATCATAAAGGAAAAAAACATTTGCAGAAATTTCAAAATAAGTCCATCCTGAAAGCCTTTGGAGGACGGGATCTTCAGCCCAAAACAAATATTAGTGAAGTACTGAGTCATGATTTACAGTTGGCTAAAGCCGAAGCATTATGGGCCATGAAAGTTGCTAAGGACAATATGTCTTTTGTTTCATGCACTGAAACAGTTGAACTTTTCAAAGAAATGTTTCCTGATTCTGCTATTGCAGCCAAAATGCAACTTAAAGAAAAAAAGTTGCTTATGTGATATCACATGGATTGTCAAAATATTTTGAAGAGGATTTGAAAAAAGACATTGCATCTAGTAGCCCAGGAAAGGTTACTATAGCATTTGATGAAACTACAAATACACAAGTGAAACGGCAGTTGGATGTGTATCTCAGGTACTGGTCTTCAGAAATAAATTCAGTTTCTTGCCGATACCTAACAAGCGTTTTTCTGGGTCATGCAACAGCAGATATTTTGCTAAAAGAAATTCTTGATGTGTTATCATCCTTCAATATTTCGTTGAACAGAATTATTTGTGTATCCATGGACAGCCCAAATGTAAATAAGTGCTTTTTACGCAAATTCAATGAAGTTGTAAAACAAGAAACAGGCCAGAAATCTTTGGAACTAGGTTTTTGCAACCTGCATGTTGTTAGTAATGCATTTAAAAATTTTTTGACAAGCTTAAATATAGATTTTGACAAATTTGCTACTGATATGCATTACTTTTTAAAGAGTAGTGCTGCAAGACGAGAGGATTATAAATATGTCGAGGATATAACATTGGTCACAGCCAAATTTCTTTTGCGTCATGTCAGCAACAGATGGTTAACCGTTGGTTCTGTAGCCCAGAGGCTCTTGGATCAATGGCTAAATATTACAGAATATTTTTTAAACTTCTTGCCATCTCAAAAAATATTTGAAAAACAACTACGCAATTCGGCAAGGTATAAAAGAATTCACTGTTTCCTGAAAAATGAGCTAACTCTTTGCTATTTAGCATTAATTTCATTTTCACACCAAAATTAAGAAAAGTTTTCATTATGTTATCAGAGTGAAGAACCAAAAATACACCAGTTATATTCTGATTTAAATACTTTAATGAGGAATGTTATGGCTCAGTTTATCCAAGATGATGTTATTGCAGGGAAATTTGGAGAAGACCTAAAGAATGTAGATTTTGAAAACAAAAATTCATGGAAAAAACTAGGGGAGTTAGAAGTTGGTATGAAGACAAAAAATCTCCTCAGGAATGTTCAAGAGACCAGGCAGAAATTATTTCTCTTAGATGTAAGATCATCACTAATTGCAACCACAAAATATTTAAAGTCAAATTTGCCATTCTGCAATCAAAAGCTAAGAGACATAGAAGTTTTAAAGGTAAAAGAACCAAAGAAAGAGTCAACTCAACTTTCAGTCACTGAAGGACTTTCGGAAATAACCAGAATTTCAAGTGTTTTGCATCTTTCTGAGGAACAAAAATTGATAGAGTAAGAGAAGAGTGGAAACTTTTAAATTGCGATAAGCCAACTCTAGATGAACTAGTGAAATTTTCAGAGGAAGGGCATATTCCAGTGCGGATTGATCATTACTGGCGTAATATATTTAGTATTAAAGACTCTAGCGGAAAAGAAAAATACTCAAATCTTGCTAAACTCATCAAGTCAATTTTAGTTTTACCTCATGGTAATGCTGATGCAGAAAGGGGATTTTCGGTTAACACTGCTCTGTTAAGGAAGGACAAGACTAACTTAAATGACTCAACTATAACATCATTAAGAATAGTTAAAGGGGCCATTAAACACTATGGATGTGTAAGTAAAGTTCCCATAACAAGAAATTTGTTAAATAGTGTTCGTGATTCACATAAATTTTATAAAGAGTATGTTGATAAGCTGAAGGAAGAAGAATAAAAAAGGTAAAAAAAGGAAGCAGAAAGAGAGGGAAAATAAGGAAAAGCAGCTAGAGAAAAAAAGAAAAGCTGAGTTTGATGACAAAATAAAAGAAAATGATGCAGAAATAAATAGGCTTAAAAAAGATAAAGAAGCCTCCCTAGCAGTAATTCAAGAGGGAACAGAAAGAATGAGAAAAGCTGTAGAAAAACAAAATACTGTTGAAATAGCAGTTGCCTCTAACTTGAACATACAAGGTTCAGCTGAAATAAAGAAAACTGAAAGTAAATTAGTTATGGTGGAAGCAGAAAAAGATAGGCTAATCAGGAAAAGGTTAAAACAATAATATGAAAAAAGTAATTCAGTGAACAATTGTACATAGTTCTTGGTTTTCAATTACCTTTTTAGGATATTATAATTTAATGTGAAACCTGAAAACTTTACTGTGAAAATCGTGAATTGCTTCTGGTTCAACAGCATATTAATGTTCAAAGTGAAACTTGAATGTGGTAAATATACTTGAATATGATAATAACACGTGAAAAGATAAGAACTGAACATTAGAAGTAAATCTAACTTAAACTTTAGACATTAGACGTTATGCAAAAAATTTGGGTGTGAACTACGACCATATATACTAATGGACTGCACATTGGCAATAGCTGCACCAAAGCCGCCATGGTTCAAACATTGGGCACGTCATCATCAGACTCCAAATTTCGTGTAAAAATGCTGTTATGATTACTAATTTACGCTGCAGAACTTCAGTGTTTTCGGTGTATTATGTGAATGCGCCTCATATATAATGAAAACTCTTCAGGTAAGTTTACTTATGAGCTATATACATGCATGATCGGGTTGTTTACATTTTGTGATTTATAATGTGATGAACATTTGCGAAGAATTTGGAACATGCATTCCATTTTTTTTCTTAAGTTACTATATTTTTATATCAATAGCTGCAAGTTTCTGGTTAAGTAATTGAACTTTATTGACTTAGGTATTTAATTCGTTTCTTACCCATGAAAAATCATAGAACTTTCTTTACTATATCGCTCAGAGCAACCATAAGCACAGCAGGTGTAACCCATCTTTTTGACTGTTGTCATGTGATTATATGTTGGAGCCAGAAATTTTGATGTCATGCGCAGTCTATCAGTATATATGGTTGAAGGGTGTGAAGCAAACTCTTTACAATGTATACAAAGTTGTTTTACTAGATGTATACAAATATACATCTAGGTTTTATTGAAATACACTCCTAAAATTTTCCTAAAATTTTTCTAAAAAGTCCTAAAATTCCTACCTAAAATTTTCCAGAAGTATGCTATGATCCCTGAGTATTTGTTAGTAACCCAAATCTTAATTTTTTCATAAATTTCAGTGCAGTGTAATTCAATGAATACTTAGCAGTACATTATACAGTATCTTTCACTGTTGATTTGACCATTCTGCCTTTCTTTAGTCTATACGCTGTCCATCACGGAGAACAACCTTTCGCCAGAAGCTGAAGCATCTGGCAAGCAGAAAATATGATCCACAGCTTGGCTGAGGACTAGTGGCTACAGCCAAGCTAGTCTTATGTCTTTCACATTATCTTTTAATGGCAAAACATCTACTATGAAACACTGAAAATTCAGATCAACACTGTTAACATTTAACCTTATCAACATAGCCATACATCTTTTTCAGAAAAGGATACTCTTAATGAATCAGTAGTTACACATTTTCTTTTCGGCATTTTTAAATCAGAAATTTAAGTGGTTCATTAAAAATACCTCTTCAACATAGTTTAAGTGCAAAAACTTGGAAACTGATTTCTATTCTATGACAAATTCGGATTATTAGTATAGTTATATTATTTTAAGTGTAAAACACCTTTCACAGATGTGATAAAAGAACCTTTCTTGGCTTTCCTATTAACTTGTTCAGTAGGAACGAATGAGATTGCTTCAGTTATCAGCGCAGAGTCAACATCACCTGCACCCTTGAGAATGGCCATGGATGAAGCGAGCCAAAACATGTCAGGAATGTCGACTGGATGATACAGCGACAACAACATTCTCTCACTCTTTCATTGTTTTTATTACAAGTTTTGCTCAGTTTTGAACTCCATCTTTTGTATACAGTGTTAACTTTAATACGTTTTTAATTTCAAATTTAAAGTTGTTTATTCCGGTGTTCGAAACATTCAATTTGGTGTAAGTCCTTTTTGCCATCGTATTTCTCATTTCTATGATATGTGCAGTAAGTCTGTCGAAACTTCAAAGAACCTGCTCATTGTGACCAGTTGCTGTCCGAGTTAGGAGGGGTTCTTGATTAATGAGGATTTCCTGTATGACATTTTTTTTTATTATTATTATTCTGATGAGACAAAACAGCGAAATGACCTGGACAAATCCCAAAAACTGGGACACGTGGCAAGCCTACATATATGAGACTACTTTTTCCAATCCATCTTCCAGGAAGATAAATGCTATTTTCAACACATTTGTGCAGACATAAAAGGCTGTCTTGTCTTCTCAAAAATAAGAGTTAAAAAGATATGAAAGAAGTAAACAATCAGGGTAAGAAAAAAATTTCCCAAAACATTCAACTAGGTCATAGAATTCAAATTCGTATCAACGAAGCAGTGGCCTATGATTTTATACCTATGCATCACATCACACAAGCACTTGCAGATCTTAAAAAGTTTGTCCCTGTGTCCTGTGTAGATCTGCACCAGATCAATATTTAAAGGTTTGGTACAGTGGCCAAACAGATAAAAAATCTTGAGATTATGAACTCTTTGTATATGTTTTCTCAGAATGCAGCGCTCTAATTCAAAGAACTCCATTCACAATCGTCAGAGTGGAGTTATTGTTCAGATTGGGTGATTATAGAATGATATGCATAGGTTTGCGGACACTCCTATGCAGAATCCGTGTTGACTTCTTGAGATTTTTCGCTGTGACAGCAGGACACAGTAGTTATAGCACAATAATTTCCCCAGGGTGTAGGTCATTCAAGCTCAGAAAAGATTGGAATGATGCTGCTGATAAAATTAAATACACCAGAAAATTAAACAGTATTGAAATGAACTTTTCTTTGTAGCTGAGTGGTCAGATACATAGGAGTTAGGGCTCCAGATGAGGCACAAGTGGCGCATTTGCCCTACAGGGCTGGCTCTTCCCCTTCCCTGGAACCAGTAGTTCCAAATTAGGGACATCAGAGTGCACTAAATTAAGGGAGCACTCAACCACTTACATTGTAAAGGAAGAACTTTTTTCATTATTAAAATTGTGGGTGTTGTTTATTCAATTGGCACACTTGTTTGTTTATGCCCACATTAAATACACAACTTTTGTAAACATGAACATGTAATAGGAGAAAACAAACACATTGTTTTCAGTATGCAATGAGATTGCTGCAAGTTAGAACTGTAGCCCTGCACTGTGACATGTGAAAAACATACAATACTTTTGTGCTCAAATAATATTTGGATAGACTGGAACATGATTTTTGTATTAAGTTGAACTGCTATCGTGTAACCATAAATTAATTACCATGTAAGTGATCCATAGCCACAGTCTGTGCTGTTTCAGCTTGTGGTGACTCGATTTATGACACATATACACTCATTAAAACTGCTAAACTCAAAGATGAACTTTTGGAAAGATTAAATTTAGTCTATTTTTATTTATCAAACACAACACTGTGGAAAGAAAAAAAAATCTTCAGATGACACTGATCAGGTAAACCTGGCTGCTACACATGAAGAGCAGGGAAACAACACTTTTAAAAGCACTATTTTTCTTTATTCTTTTTAGTTAAATCCATTCAATAGTATTTTAACTGTTGGAACTTTTTACATGTTATAGTTCCTTTGTGTGAAGAAACCCATCGGTAATCAAATGTAATTCAAGAAAAAATCTTTCATGTACTCCTCAGTTGCAAGTGGTCGATGTTCGAATTGTTTGTATGGTTGTTCTCACAGGCTCTCGAGTTCAGACTTTTAAGAAATTAGTCGGCACATTTTCTTCACGGAGTCCCGAAATTGGAAAGACAAATTAATGCATTCGAGGAATTTTCAAGACTATTACTTGACTAGGATATATTTTAGTTAAAACACGAGAGGCACATGAAGACAAAGGAGTTATGAAATTACCTTGAAGAACTACGTCGAGAGACTGAAAGGATTATGAAAATTTTAAAAATATCGTAATGCAAGACTAAAAGAACCATGAAAACTTTAAAATCTTGACAAAAGAGATTATAAAATGTAACAATGTTGAACTATCTTGGATTAAGATGTATAAGACGCCATGACCCAGGAAATACGAAAAATGTCAAATACCTTGAAAAACGTAAGTGTGGATTGCTCGAAAAATTCTTCGCATGAGAAAATGCAATCACCAAAAAACTTTGTCAGACCTCTTGGTAGTACTATCCGATGCATTTCGGCAGATCTGTCTGCCATTTTCTGGGACCACTGGCCGTCTGTTCTCTCTGTAACCCACATTGATTATGCCATGTACTCAGTTTGGGAATCTTTGTTTTTACGTGTTATACGTCATTGAATAAGTTGCAATTGAAGACTCAGTAATCTTTTCTTATCACTTTAGGTCTGTCTGCATTGTTTCTGTTTCATTTGCCTTCCCATTTTTTTGTCTCTTCTTCTATTAGTATCTTCCATGGAATCGGCATTTCCACTTCACTGCTAATGTTGCAGTTGGTTTTTCCATTACTATTATTGCCTTGGCAAAACAGTCTTTTTGGTTGGTTGTTTGCAGACAATTTCGATATCTTCAAATTCTGGCATTGTGTTATTTTTTATGCAATACTGTATAAGTGCCTTTTTTTTTCCTTTTTTCCCAAGTTCTTCATATGTTGTATTAATTTTGTTTGTAATTTGTTTTTCGTGCTTCCTATGTATTTCACTGTATTGTTGTTGCTAGTTTGGTTTAATTGGAATGCTATATACTCCTGCGCTGTCGACAACGTTTTTGGTGATTGCATTTTCTCACGAGAAGAATTTTTCGAGTAATCCACACTTACGTTTTTCATATTTCTTTTGTTCCTGGGTCATGGCATCTTATACATCTTAATCCAAGATAGTTCAACGTTGTTACATTTTATAATCTCTATTGTCAAGATTTTAAAGTTTCCGTGGTTCTTTTAGCCTTGCATTATGATATTTTTAAACTTTCATAATCCTTTTAATCTCTGGACGTAGTTCTTCAGTCTAATTTCACAACTCCTTTGTCTTCATGTGCCTCTCGTGTTTTAACTAAAATATATCCTAATCAAGTAAGTCTTGAAAATTCCTCAAATACATTAATTTGTCTTTCCAATTTCAGGACTCCGTGAAGAAAATGTGCCGACTAATTTCTTAAAAGTCTAAACTCAAGAGCCTGATGAGAACAACCATACAAACGATTCGAACATCGACCACTTGCAACTGAGAGGTACATGAAAGATTTTCCTTGAATTACATTTGATTACCGATGGATTTCTTCGCAGTAAATACTAATAACTTCCAGCTGAGAAATTGCATTTCACACAAAGGAACTATAACATGTAAAAAGTTCCACCAGTTAAACCATTATTGAATGGATTTAACTAAAAAGAATAACGTATATAAAACATGTGTTTTAATCTCGATATGTCAAGAAATGCGTGCATACTATTGTTCTTGAAATTACACTGGCGGAAAGTGAAAAAAGAACACCAAGAGGGAATTGGTGGACGATCATGAAATTTACATGTTAATGGGGTCGAGTTTATGTAGGTGTGATGTTAATTTCGGGAACAACCGGTGAGCGCTTACGCCACAGCACGGCATAATATGCGAATTATCGTCGGTGGTATTTAAGGAGTACGACAAAGTGAATGTAATCAGTCGTCAGCGTACGGACACGTGCAAAGACCCTGAAGAACCTGCAATGCCTGGACATGGAAGACGTGTATGATTTCAGCAGTTATCAGACTTTGAGCGAGGTCGTCTAGTTGGACTCCGTGAGGCTGGGTGGTTGTATTGTCGTACTACAAAGTGAATTGGACAGGAAGTATCAGTGGTGGTACGATGGTGGCGTGGATGGTCCGAGGAACATTCCCACACGAGAAGACGTAGAACCGGGAGTCACTGACGGA
Source organism: Macrothele yani (assembly GCA_039090855.1). Taxonomy (NCBI): domain Eukaryota; kingdom Metazoa; phylum Arthropoda; class Arachnida; order Araneae; family Macrothelidae; genus Macrothele; species Macrothele yani. The sequence continues at coordinate 123,388,698 of CM077003.1, read as the reverse complement.
CTAATGAGCAGACCGATCGACGCATAAGAAGAGCGGTGTTGTCAAGCAGAACATCCACTGCGACGCAAATCCGAGCTGCCATTGCACTTGAGGTGACTGTGCGAACAATCCGCAACTGTCTACTGAATGCAGGACTACGTGCACGTGTGCCTCTGGCATGCGTACCTCTGACTCCAGCCCACCGTCAGGAACGGCTGCAGTGGTGTCGCCAACGTCTGCACTGGAGAACACAATGACGACTTGTGGTGTTCAGCAATGAAAGCAGATTCTGCTTGGGAGCCTCCCATGGCCATACGTGTGTTCGCAGACGCACAGGGGAGCGTCTCTACCCTTCTTGCATCCGCCAGCGACACACAGGGCCTACACCTGGTCTCCTGGTGTGGGGAGCGATCAGCTATCCCTCCCGTACACAACTAGTGTTTGTACCGGGTACGTTAAACAGCACCTCCTACATCAACATCATTCAGCCCGTTGTTGTGCCATTTGTAAGGTCAGTCCATTGTGGTGTTTTCCTGCAAAATAACGCACACCACACGGCACGTGCAACGCAACATGCACTTCAGGGTGCGAGACAACTTCCATGGCCTGCACGTTCACCGGATTTGTCCCCTATTGAGCACTTGTGGGATTTTATGGGACAGCAACTTATCTGGTCTCCACAGCCAGCCATAACCATCCCCGATTTACGCGTCCAGGTTGAGGATGCTTGTGTAACTCAATACCCCAAACTTACATCCAACATCTGTACGACAGACTCCATGCCAGAATTGCACAGTGTGACACAGTTCATGGCGGTTCAACCTCGTACTAACCATGTTACATGGAAATGTTATTTTTCAGTTTACCAGCAAATACAGCTGTATTTTGCCATAATGTTTTGATCACGTTATCCTCTGTATAAATTTTGTTGGTATCAGAAGTCTCCTTCTTGGCGTTCTTTTTTCACTTTCCGCCAGTGTATAATACCAGCAGATGTGTCAACATGACCTCAGAACAGTATTTCTATTTTCAGCAACCATCACCTCTTTTCCATACTACATTTACCAATATTTTAATACAGGATGTTATGAATTTACTTTGGTTTTCTTTCACTTAATTTAGTTATGAGGGGGTTTCTGCACTCTCTGCATTAAAAAAAATTAACCCAATTAGTATAAGGTAATTAACTTTCTCAAAATGGTGGGTGTACTCAACTGGGCCTAAATTAAATCAAACACTACTGAACTAAAGCTTATAATTTCCCTTGGCATCCCACCTTCATACAAACTTAATACTCAGCCTTAAGGACTATCATTAATACAATTACACTTGATCAACAACAAATACCGTTCTTGAAGCAAATGTTTCTTCCTTCAAATTTCACTCTTATGCTTAAACATTACTTTACACTAAGAAAATTTGCTATCTCACATTTATCTCCGACTTAAATTCATTTACTTTTCTCAGACCCAGCTAAAAAAGGAATTTAATAACTATTCCTTCTTTCACTTCCTCTTAAATGTATTACTAACAGATCACACTATCTATTTAGCCCTAGTGCCAAAACAGGCAGAAATCAACTCCTAACTAAACATTACACAGTAATACAGCACTCTCTTGATTATCTGTGCTAATCACCGGATAAATGTGCATGGATAACTGAAAAACACTGATAATACAATTTTTGCTTTTTACTGAAAAAATTACCTTCGTGTGTACTATACAGTATATAAAAATACATTTGATACATTGAACTGTTAACAATGGAGTATATAAAATTATAAAATATTGGTACTGTACTTACAGTTTCTGTTGTTGACGAAAATAAAATGTGATATGCCTACTACACTATCTACCAACAAGTAATTGGACACCTGTGATAGCAAAGGAAAACAAAGTTTATTCACCTTCAATAGTTGGTGGAGCCTCCACGAGCGGCGATTACAGCTGCGACCCTCTGGGGCATACTCTCAACCAGGCGTTGTATGATGGCTAGCAGTATTTTTTTCCACTCTGCTTGGAGAAGACAGGTCAGTTCCTTCACCGATTTCGGACGGTAAGGGCACCCCTTAAGTCGACATTCCAACTCATCCCAGAGGTGCTCGATAGGGTTAAGGTCCGTGCTCTGCGCAGGCCAGTCCATTCGATTAACCCCATTGTCACCATACCAAGCCATGGTGGACCTTGCAACATGACAGGTGGCATTGTCATCCTGAAAGTAACATGGGTCCACCCTGTAAAACTGCCACAACGTAGGAAGCACATGTTCATCCAAAATGGTGCAGTGGGTCTCGGCGTTGAGTCTACCAGGAATTGCGACCAAGGGTCCCATGCCATTCCAGGAGAAACACCCCCATAGCATAATTCCACCGCCGCCGAACTTCACAGTTGGCACAATACATTCAGGCAGGAGGCGTTCTCCAGGCAGACGCCAAAGCCAGACCCTGCCATCTGAACGGTAGAGGGTGAACCTTGATTCGTCGTTCCAGAGAACCTGTTTTCACTGTTCAACGTTCTTTGTACCATGTTAGCCGAGCAGCACTATTGGACTTCGTGATCAAAGGCTTGTGGGCAGCAGCATGTCCATGATAACTGAGCAGATGGGCTTCCTTACGGATGGTATTCATCGAAAGAACACTCCCGGATGCATGTTGAAACTCCTCGCGGATGTGGCCCATCGATTTGGTGCGGTTCTTCCGAATTTCTCTGGCCAGTACCTGTCGGTCTCTAACTCCCAGTTTTGTGGGTCTGCCGAGTCGAGGCTTATTCCGACAGTCACCTCTCATCTTCCACTTGCCAATCACGTAGGCCACTGTCGATTTTGGGTACTTCAACTCGCTGCATATGTCACGTATGGATCAACCATTTCTGCGATACCCGACGATTACACCTTTCTCGAAATCAGAGAGCTCCGAGCTGCATGGCATCTTGCATGAGACTGGTTGTGTTGTTGTTTCCCACACGATATTTAACGGCGGCGGCCGTGATGTGTATCAGGACCACAGATATCGTTGATTGCAGGGGTGTCCAATTACTTGTTGGTAGATAGTGTATATACATATTGTACGTTTACTAGACAACCCACATAAGTCATATGGAGCAAAATAATCTGTAATGCTATTTTGCTTCTTAGATGCATTTAATTGTTTTCTAACACCAGAACGAATATTACGAAGTGCCACAATATCACTGTAATTAAAATCATTCAAAGCTGCACATGACTCACATATGTTTCTTCTCTTTCCACTGTTATCTCCATCTCCTCACCCCCAGAACCTTCACTCTGCCTGCTGGTTACTATGTTGAAAAATTTTTCGTCTTTCATAAGCCGAAAGCCCAGTTCACATGTGTCCATTTTCAGCCAGTCTTCAACATTTTTCACTGTCCACGTTTTTGAATCCTTCCATGCAGGAAATCAAAGTGACAACGCGAGAAGATTCATTTTCTTGTGTGTTAAATCCTTGGTCATCTTCCTCTATATCTGGTAGTAGTTTATGCCATGAGCGTGTGATTGTTACAGACTTTAGAGCAGCCCATGCCTTTGATATTAAATGTACAGCATCCAGCAATGAAAGCCTCTTCCAGAATGTTAAAATGTTTTCATGTTCCTCAGCTAATTTCTTTACAAGCTGTGAGCAGTAGATTTGTTTCATTGATGCAATTATACCTTGATACATGGGTTGGAGAATGGATGTCCTGTCGGGTGGCTAAAATTTCACTCGTATTTGCTCATCATCGGAAATAAGCTCGTCTTTAGAAGGATGTGAAGGAGTGTTGTCTAAGAGTAGGACTGCTTTGACTGACAAATTTTTATGTTGCAGATAATAATCAGTAACTTCAGGAACAAATTTTGTCTTAAGCCAATCTTTGAAAATTTCTCTGTTCATCCACGCTCCTTTTTTATTATATTAGGGGTATGCAAAAGTTTCTGCCACCGCTTCTAGTGGGCGCTGTAGGGGTCTTACCGGCCAGTGACCCATGCTGTCAGTTCGTATATGAAGCCAAGCATGGCGGTCGATAACGTTCATTTGCTGCACTGTTTGTTATTAGTGTTTAATTTAAAGAAAAGTGCGAGTGAAGCATACAGTTGAATATGTGAGGCGTATGGCGAAACGGTTAAGAGTGAGCTGACATGTTGAGAATGGTTTGCCAGGTTTAAGAAAGGTGATCTAAGCTTGGAATGCAAGCCACATGCAGGTAGACCGCAGATGAGGAGCTAGAATCACTGTTGCAAGAGAATGCCACACAATCGACCACACAACTAGGGAAACGTTTGAAAGTGGTTCAATCGACGGTGGTACAGCGTCTTACAAGTCTTGGTAAAGATTCAGAAGATTGGTAAGTGGGTTCTGCATACTTTAATGGAGTGTAATATTAGTCAATGATTGGGCATCTGAATGTTGTTGCTGAAGAGGTTTTAAGGAAAGAATTTCTTGTGGAAGGTTGTCACTGGAGATGCAAAATGGGTCTGTTGCGACCACCCCGTACACAAGCGAAACTGGGTCAACCCAGGCCAGCCATTAACATCCACTGCAAAACAGGATATCCACAGGAAAAAGGTGCTGTTGTGTATGTGGTGGAATATGCATAGAGTGATGTACTTCGAACTGTTCAAACTGGGTGAAACAATCACTGCACAACAATATAGTGATCAGTTGATGAAACTGAATGCTAAATCGAGCAAAAACGCCCATGGACAGGTAAAGGATGCTGCCCAGTTATCCTGTTACATGATAATGCCAGACCACATGTTGGTGCCACCACGAAACCAACCCATCAACAGTTACATTGGGAGGTTTTACCATACACAGCTTACTCCCTGGACATCGCACCCTCAAACTTCCATCTGTTTTGCTCTATGCAACGTGCCCTAGCCCAACAGCAGTTCACCACAGTTCCAGAAGTGGAAAATTTTGTCACTGTGTTCTTCAGCTCAAAACCTGACTCCTATCACAGGCACATTCATTTGTTGCCTGAAAATGGCAAAAGATTATTGACACTAACGGCCAATATTTCGTTGAATAAATGTGTACTGGTTTCCTGATTGTCCCTGTCTCCTCTTTAAAACGGCGGAAACTTTTGCATACCCCTAATAATAATTGATGATGCAGCACAATGCCTACAGTCAAACTCAACGCTGGGTTCACATGTATTAAAAATACTGCAGCACAAAAAAAAAAAAAAAAAAAAAGAAGCAGGGCACGGATAATCGAGAGTTTGTTGTACATATATTGACTGAGTCTGGGCAGCTCATCTTACAGGATTAGTACTGAATTTCCCTTGTGGAATGTTTGTATCACATAGGTTTGAAAAGCATGGTTTAAGTTACCACCTCAGGAGGATTATATCGTATCTATGTGGGATGCATGGCTTCATTTACAGGCAAAAAATAAAATGAATTTTCTCAGATTATACTCATCTGTCCAGATTTACTGCTGTATTTGCAGTGTCCACACTGTGTAACAAAATCTGAACAATTATGTGTTTATCCGAATATTTTGATGCTTTAATTAACTTTGGTGCGAGGATTTCAAAATTGCTGCTATTTTTGGCATATCATCAATAGTTTAGCCACAATTGAAGCTACTCCAAAATCTATGTAGTTGTATAATGCATGATGTGTATTGCAGTGCATTAGGCAATAGGACAAGGCATGTAAGAGAGTACAAACTATGAATACTAGCAATACACGGTACGAATGGAAACAGTTACAGACATATCTGTCTTAAAAAGTATCGCCATTGCCTCTTATGAACACTACTAGCATGGCACACCAAATTCCAGATGTAGTCTTCCATCATGGCATCATCCCACCTTTTTCGATATCTTTTTTTCATATTTTGCCTGTGTTGATGAAACCTCTCAGTATGTTCATCATTCACTGCTCCTAAATTTTCTCTGAAAAATCGAGATGTGAGTGTAAGTAATGAAGTTTCACTGACATTCAACAGCCCATTCTTACAAATTTGTCTACTAAATTCTCCACAAGCTGCTTGTAAGTTGGTGAACTTCCTATTTCTAGGAAATTCGGTCACAACAAGATGGAATGACTGCAAAGCATCCTTTTCAACATCAGTCATTTTGCTCTCTAGTTCTTATGAGGTCAGCATTGCCTTTATCTGTGGCTCCACAGATATACCATCTTTTACTTTGGCATCCAAGAGATTTGGGAACATTGAGTGAATGAACTTGAATGTTTGTCCATCAGGATTCAATGCCTTCACAAACTGCTTTGCCAGACCCAACTTGATATGCAGGTGGGGTAATAAGATTTTCTGTACTGGAAAGAGGGTGTTGTGTACGCCATTCTATGTACCTGCTTGCAGCTCAACTCTCAGAGGCCATTCTTTTGTTTTCTAATGTTTGCTGACTGCTCTGCTGTCCCCAAGTAAAAGAAAAAAATATACTTTATAAAGCCAGGTTGCACACCCAAAAGGAGCCTGATCATCTTAAAATCAGCACGGACATCCCAATTGTATTCGCGATTGATTTTTTTCTAGAAGTTTAACATTGGTGTAATCTTCTTTCATGTGCATGGAGTGTGCTACTGGAATTGAAGGGTATGTATTTCCATTGTGCAATATAATACTGTCATCAGATTTCTAACCGAACTGTCTATAAAAAGTCCATTCTTCAGGTATGTGAGAAATGTGAATGTTCTCAAAGAGCCCATTTATATCAAAGCAATGGCAAACAGCATCAGTCACAACATAATATTGTGCATATGTTTCATGTGTTTTTCTGTACATGGTCAATTTGCAGTTAGGATGCAATAAGTTCCACTCTTTCAAAAGTAAAAAGTTTTGCATTTGATTTTGTTAGTCCCAAGTTTCTTATTACATGGTTCATACGCTTTTTTAATCACAAAATTCCAGGACATTTCCAAGACATACGATCCAAACGCGTTTACTTAAAAAATAATGAAACCATTGGTCTGTTCAGCCTGTAAACTATAAGGAACAACTTCCTACATGCTTGGGCAAACTTAATACAGAATGTTAAAAATGATGTCCACTGCAGCTAATCAGAAACTTAAAATCACAGATAAATACTGAAATACCAAAACTGTCACTGAAAATGTGACCAGGTTTAATATCTACTAAACTTTTATATACAGTATACTACAATGATTTTGAGAAAAATTTATTTTTCTACTTTGACTTTAGTTCATATATTGAAGCAAATTACAGAATAAAAATACTCATAAAACTGAAAAATACATGTGGCATTACTCTTAAAATGCTTTCATATACCACACAATCAATACATAAAATACTATTTAAATTTAATTATTTTGAAATAATGCTTACATTGGAAATTTAAGGATGAGGAAAGATGAAATATCTAGAACTTTTTCAAAGGACCAAAAGGGTATTGTTATTTCTTAAACACATAATCTCGGGAGCAAGTATTTGCGTTAAATTTTATTTTGGGAAGGAATTTTCAACATAATATTGATGCTGTAACTATGTTTTAAATTTGTACTCACCAGCAAACAAAGTATGCACAAAAATTTCCAACGTGAAATGAAAGAGAATAATGGGTGTACAACTGCATTCATTAGTGATCAAGGCAATTTGACTGGGCATGATTAGAAAACTATTTATAGAAGATACAAAGTGATTACTTAGCTCAGAAAGTACTTAGAAACAACTAGATTTAAGTTTCTGATATTAGAAAGCAATCTAATTTTATGGCAAATTTTTATGTATTCGTTAGAAAATTTAAGTCAAGGTCAAAATAACCCACAAAATATTTTTTTTAAATCAGCTATTTATTTCCACCAGTGGCTAAAAAGGATGTTACAAAAATTAACAAATGGCACAAAAAACGTTTCACATAGCAAAAGGAAGGCATTAGAGATAAAAAGATTTTCAAATCAAACAGTTAAAAGAAGAGATATATTGGGCTGTCGGAAAAGTCATGACGTATTTTGGCACCCGATGGCGGTTGGGTGGTTTTGGAAGTACTAGAGGCATGCGCAGCTCTGTTATTGCTATGGCATTCGACAGGTGCCAGTTCTGGCTGCAGTCTAAAAGGAATATAGTGAGTGATTTGGTTGATTTGCAGAGACTTGGCATCAAGTTGAAGATGGAAGACCAAACTGTGCATTTTCGCCATATTTTACTTCTGTAAAGGAAAGAACGCCCATCAAGCTTGTGAAAAGTTGCGTAAAGTGTACGGTGATAATGCTCTACAAGAACGTCAGTGCCAGTGGATGTTCGCGAAATTCCGTGCTGGTGATTTTGACCTCAATGATGCTTCTCGGTCCGGGAGGCCAACCGAGGTTGATGACAACCAAATCAAGGCATTGATTGAGTCAAACCCTTGTTACACGACACGAGAGATTGCAGACACATTGCACATCCATCATTCAAGCATTCACGACCACCTGAAGAAGCTGGGATATGTAAGCAAGCTCAATGTGTGGGTTCCACATGAACTCAAAGAAGCTACATTGACGGCGCATATAAACATCTGCGATATGCTCATTAAACACGAGTAAAACGATCCTTTTTGAAGCGACTGATAACTGGTGACGAAAAGTGGATGGTCTACAACAATGTGCTGCACAAACAGTCTTGGTCCCAACGTGCTGCTTCACCTCAAACGACATCCAAAGCAGACATTCATCAGCGGAAGTTTCTGTTCTCAGTGTGGTGGGATTTTAAAGGTGTCATGTTTTTCGAGCTCCTACCACAGAACCAAACCATCAATTCGAATGTGTACTGTCGGCAATTGGACAGTTTGAATGAATCCATCATCCAGAAATGTCCAGAGCTCGTTCATCGTAGAGGTGTTGTGTTCTATCACGGCAACGCGAGACCACACACAAGTTTGATCACACGCCAAAAATTATTGGAGCTTGGGTGGGATGTGTTGCCACACCCAGCATACTCGCCTGGCCTTGCAGCATCAGACTTCCACTTGTTTCACTCTCTTCAACAGTCCTTGTGTGGTTTAACGTTCAATTCAGATGAGACTGTAAATCAGCACCTTGAACCATTTTTTCGCCACGAAAGACACGTCTTTCTATGAACAAGGCATTCTGCAGCTCACTGAAAGATGGCAAAAGGTTATCGAACAAAACGGGCATTATATCATTGATTGATCTTTGTTCTTTCTATCAATAAATGACCTTTGCAAAACATGGCTAAAATACGTCATGACTTTTCCGACAACCCAATAGAAGGAAACATGATACAGGGTGATTCATAAAGAAGTATACAGTTTCAACGCACTATAAAACAAGAACAATGTAAGATATTTTATGGTACCTGTAACAGAATTGTAGGGGAATGTTTCAAGTTTTTTTAGAGACAGTCACAGGTGTTCTATGTGTGCATCCTTAGTCACATGACACACACCGAGCCGCCGATCCATTTCCGCCCAAACGCGAGGTAAGATATCTGAATCAAGTGCAGTGATACGCTGTTTCAGCTCCGCTAGATCAACGGGAAGGGGAGGGGAGAATACCTTATCTTTTACGTACCCCCACAGGAAAAAGTCACTAGGTGTGAAGTCAGGACTTCTGGGTGGCCATTGGGTCAGTGGCCTGTTGTAGTCCGCGGCTCATCCAATCCATCGGTGAGGAAGATGTTCGAGATAATCTCGCACGTCGCCTAACCAGTGCGGTGGTGCACCATCCAATTGGAAAATAAAGTTGTCACTGTCATCCTGCAACTGTGGCATCAACCAAAGACTTAACATATCCTGAAAAGAGCCTCCCGCGACAGTTTTCTCGTGGAAAAAAAAAAAAAAAAAAAAAGAAGGGTCCGTACACTTTCTTTTTGGAAACAGCACAGAACACATTTACCTTAGGGAAATCTCGCACGTGTTGCGCTGTAAATCTGGGATTCTCCGTTCCCCAAAAGCGAATATTGTGCTTGTTTACCTGACCATTCACGTGAAATGTAGCTTCATCGGTGAAAACTAAGTGATCAGCAAAATAGTCATTTTCAAAACGGTGCTGCATTTCGGCACAAAATTCAAAGCGCTTTGTCTCTTCAAGGTCAGTGAGATTTTGCAACATCTGCACTTTGTATGGTATCATTTTCAGTTTCTTTCTCAACATTCTCCAGACAGTGGGCTGTGAAATCTGCACTTCACGACTCACCCTCCCCGTCGATTTTCCCGGGCTTTGTTGAATGGCGGTGCAAACACTATTGACGACTTCTTCCGATACATGCGGTTGTCCAGGACTTTTAAGTTTGCACAAACACAAACAGCCCATAGTTTCAAATTTTTTACGCCAATCGGATAGATTTTCTTTTTGGAGGTTTTTTTTTCAAATCGTGATCGAAAATGCCGTTGCACAACAGTTTACAGATTAAGTTTTTCTCAATTCAAGAACACAAAATGCCTTCTCCACAGCAGACACTGCCATTTTGGCTGACTAGTCACATGCCAAGCACGCGCTATCGCCTACATCACTTCCCTCAGTAGCGGGACACAAACTTTATCAGTACATTTACCTAACGGTTTGCAGTTGTGGTCCGTGTCTTCAAATGTTACTGTTTTACAGCATCTGGAAACTGTATACTTCTTTATGAATCAGGGTATATAACTCTGCCTTTTAGTGGAAAAATGTTGCATAATGCAAAAGTTGAAAACAGGCAAAATTCTTCATAACAAAAGCTATGCCAAAGAAAAAGAACTTTTCAAATATTTTTTTTTTTTTTTTTTTTATTGGAGGTTTAACGACCACCGTGAGCAACTCAATGGGATATAAGCAGTCGCCCGTCCCTAATTTAGGGTCACTGGTTCCAGGGAAGGTTTCAAATACTTCTCCCAGAAGCAGAGATAGCAAGAAAAACGTTTTGACCTTTACAACCTCTACGGGGAAAGTTGTACATTATTTGAAGAGGATCTTTTTATTGCAGCAAAAATCTTATTCATCCTCCATCTTTATTATAGTGAATGGCATACACTAAAAAAAGAAATTTCTCAATAGGGTTTTTAGAGGTGGAGATAGGCTGCAAATGGAAGTACAAAAACACCACCTAGTGGCAGAATTGTGAACAACAAACCTCCTCAAATACAAACCTAAAGTTTTCCATAAAGTAAATGATATCTGGTGTTAAAAGAATTTTTTAAATCGGACATTTAGAAGTACAGATATTGAGAAAAATAGATTAAATATTTGCGCCCCTAGTGGCAAAATGTTGTATTATTTTGGGAAGAAAATACACTGGAGTTTTCATAGTTAGTATCTGATCGAAAAAGAATATTTTTCAATAGGGTTTTTAGTCCCACAGATATTGCTATAAACAGATATGTAAACTTACACCCTCTAGTGGCACACTGGTGCATTAAGAAATATTTGAAATTATATGAGAAACATTTTGCACTGAAAATGTTCAACAAAGAAAGAATTTTTCAAATTGGACTCCTAGAAACAGATATATGATATACGTGTATGCCCTTGGTGGAAAAATTATGCACTATTTTAAACAGGAGGTATTCTCAGAAAGTTTTTCGAGGTGAGCGGTATCAGTTCACGCAAGAATTTTTTAAATCGAGTTTCCAGCTTAGATTTTGTTACAAATACATCAGAGGCAAAAAAAAAAAAACAACAAAAAAAAAAAACACTTACGTCCCTGGTAGTCAAACCATTCTTTACCAAAGGTGAGAATTTATAATCAAAATATTTCCCTACAAGAGCTGTATCCGACACAGGAAGAATTTTTCAAATCAGACTTTTAGGAGCGCAGATATTGATAAAATCGTGATTTACCTTTACGCCCCTAGCGGAAAATTTATACATTATTTGAAAAAGGGACTGCAACTAAAATAGTCTTAGACATAAATGTCACCGAAAGGAAAAATAATTTTTTCAATTGGATATTTAGAAGCAAATACACTGCTGGCCACCCAAAATGCAACACCAAGAAGGACACGAGATAGCAAAGCCAGATTTACTGGACACATAACAACAGATACAAAGATGAAAAGATTGAGCTTACAGGCCTGGATGACTTGCGGAACACGCAGACATCAATAGTTTGTGTGGCCCCTATGGCTGGCAATAACGGCCGCCACACGCCGCGGCGTCGAACAAAAGAGGCTTTGGATGTGGGCTTGGGGTATGTCGGTCCAGGCTGCTTCGACACGTCGCCACAGTTCATCAGGCGTAGCCGTGGGAGGTGCTCGCCGGGCCACTCGGTTGCCAATCAGCAACCAGACGTGTTCAATGGGCGACATATCGGGAGAACAGACAGGCCACGGCAGCAGTGACACCTGGTGGGCTGAGAAGAATTGTTGCACGATGCGCGCATTGTTCTGTTGAAAAGTGGCCGCTGGCAGGTCCTGCAGCTAAGGGAGGACTACAGGCTCCAAAACGTCGGAGATGTAGCGGTGGCTGTTGAATGTGCCAGTGGTGCTTACCAGAGGGATGCGGGTGTCATATCTAATTGCGCCACAAACCACAACACCAGGCGACGGACCATTTTGGCGATGCATAATGCAGGCGTCATACAGCCTCTCGCCGTGGTGCCGCCACACGCAGATCTGATCATCGTGGTGTTGCAAGCAGAAGCGGAATTCGTCGGAGAAGACAATGTTGCGCCATTCCATAGTCCAGGTGCGCCGTTCAACGGCCGACTGCCGCCGCACTCGCCGGTGGTGTGACTTCAATGGTAATTGGAGCAATGGGTGTTGTGCGACAAGTTCCCGCTCCTGCAGATGACGTCGAACGGTACGTGCTGACACCAGTTGTTGCGCAACACACCCTAATTCCTGCGCTAACGTTCGTGATGTGGTGGTGCGAGCTGTCAATGCCCGCCGCACAACATGCCGGTCCTCTCATTTGGTGGTGTGCCGTGGCTGCGGCGATCGCTCTGTCTGTCCCTCCTGCACCCACCGAATCCATACTCGCCTCACTGTGGCTGGATGTTGTCCCACACGGGCGCCGATGTCTCGGTACGATAAACCGTTGTCGTGATAAGCCACTATTCGTCCTCTGTCGAACTCCGAAACGTGCTTGCTGGAATGACTGCTATATTCTGTGACGAGGCATCAGGAAGCTTCCCATGCACAGGTCCGGCAGCACAACACACTTCCACTACTTGCACCCCGCCTTCTGTGCACCCTTCTTATAGTGCTTCTCGGTGGCATGCTGGGCGCACATGATTTGCATATGCCCTGCAATGCTAATCGTTTGCATGACCTATCATGGGCAACACATGCTGTGAATTTCAAGCCAATCGGATGCTTCCTTCTTGGTGTTGCATTTTGGGTGGCCAGCAGTGTATATGAAATAAAATGCATTTTAAATTCAATATGATCTCCATTTCAGCCCTCTAGTGGCGAAGTTGTGCATCGGAGAAAAAACGGAAGGAATGGATCATCATCCTCACATTTTAAGCTTCCCAATACAAAAATAATTTTACAAATCAAACTAATAATTGCAGAGATATGGTCGCTCCTGCTGGACAGACAAAGTGATAACGTAAGCACAACACAAAAAATGCTAATAAATGCAGCTTCAGTCCTAATGAACAAGCAAACCAAAAGCCCCCTCCCCTGCACATTTTGAAGGGGGTGGGGAGGGAAATTTGTCAGACATAAGTTATGTTAGTAGAAAAATCCTCAACTACAAAACATCGTGCAAGGACAAAAAGGCAGAAATGGATAAAATTTCAGGACATGTAACAGAATTTTAGGACATTTCCAGGATGTGTACGAACCATGTTATTAAATCATCTAGTTCCTGTTGATTTGGAAAATGTAGCTGACCACCGCAAGATGCACCTTGGAAGTACATATCTCCGTCATCCTCACAATCACCACCAGATTGGACATCTTCCATTACTATCTCCACACATTTTGGTGGTTGTGGAATGGGAAGTTCAACGCAATATGGAACTGGTGCAATAGATAATGATATGTTGGGATATGTAATGGCATTCTGGTCTCTAGGCTTCTTATTCTTGGAAATATCCACCATACAAAAGAAACAGTCATCAAGATGACCCTTAGGTTCTCCCCAAATTCAAGGAATGGCAAATGGCATTGCTTTTTCCTTGCACCACGAAGTCAACCTTCCAAAGTTGACTTCCAACTACCACAGCAAAAATGCAAGGCCCAAATCTTGCCTAGGTCTCCCATGGGCATTCCAAAGTAAGCTTGATATACCATGGAAACCTTAGTCCTCTTTTGTGCTTGTCTTGCTTAGAACCAATATAGTACCCACAAATATAACAGAAAGTCTGGAGAGAGCATACAACCTCATGTCGTTGCCACGTTTACCCTGTGACAAAGGTGAATGAGTGTTTTACTAAAAGTACAAAATTTAAGATAACTAAAAAAGTTTTGATGATACAAAAAAAATAATAATAATAACTAAGACCATTGTTGGAATCAGTGCCTTTGAATTGTATAAGAAACATTAAAAAATAAACAATTTTTGTGTTACACAGTGTTATCAACAAAAGCTTTCTCCTTACTTGCACTTATCTATTAATGAGTGCATATGTATTTAGTGTTACCTAACTTCATGTCCATCTTTACTTGTGTCATACATTTGTTTTCACATATATTAATGTGGAAAAAGACTTGCAGTCATGAATCCAGAGGAGAGGCAACTGAGGCATTAATCATTAATTGATATTTACTGATGTGCTGGTGATCTAACTTAGCCATACAATGAGACACGTTTGATTCGACTGTTGCAGTGAAATCAAAGCCCGATGTTTCAGATTAATGCCTCAGTTGTTTGGATTTCATTGTCTCGGGTGGTGTAATGTTTAGCATGCTCGAGCACAAATCAAGATGTGGGTTCGACTCCCATTCCAGGATGATCAAATTTTCAAATTTCTGTGGTTATGTTACATGGAAAGAACAGCTTGATTTATGTCTATATTAAACTGTACTGCATTTAATAAAAATTTATGGAGTGTGTTCATCAATTTCATCATTGTGTACTAAAGACACACCGGTGATTGCTCTTGCAGTATGCTATCTAAACTTGTTTGTTACAAAATGCAAACATACAAACCACAAGCATCAACCTCCATCTGTTTGCAGATAAAGAAAACAATTTGAACAAACGACACGTCAGTGTGTTGCACAGCACTGTATTGAATCAGTCAATGTCCCACCTGTGGGTCATCGCACACCACAAAAAAAAAGTAACTGAAAAACGCTGCTGCAGCAAACGTGTTAAACAAAAATATGAATCTTTGGGTTAATTATTTGTTTGTTTTTGTGCATGTTCAGATTTCTTCATAAAAAAAACTATAACTGGCAGCTGCAGTGTGGCCCTTTGTCACCTGTGCCGTGGAGGTAGTTATGCCACTGTGATAGAGACACTCTGAGGTTGTTTGGATGTGCTGAATGATTGATGATGTGCTAAGAGAATTTATAATTTTTCTATTGCTTAAATCATGAATAAAAATTCTGGGAGTATCAGATTGAAGAATTCCAGAGATGTATGTGAAGTAAAATGCGACAGACGTGTGAAGCTTAAGTTGTGTGTGTCAAGATCTCTGTAAATGGAGATATTTTTGATACACCAACAAGTAACAAAATTTTAACATAAGCATAACCAGAATTTGATACAGTAGCCTTTTTTTTTTTTTTTCAGTGCTGACCAATGAACAACAGGAAACAGTGCAATGGTAATTATATATTAACCGTAAATACATTTTTGTTTCCATGATACCACACAAATCATTCACATTTCCCTCTACCAATTTCATTTTCACTTTGAACTTCGATTGCAGAATGGATGTTTCAAAACACCTTGATTCCAATTACTTTCAGTAATTGATATTCTTCTTACGAATTGCATTTGAAGATGATGATGTGGATGTTCAAAGGCATCCACAAGGTCATTATTTGAATGTGGCAAGGTTCACACACAAGTACCAGGGGCTATGCAGCCTTGAAATTTTGCTGCATACAATTATCAAAACTAAGACAACTAATTAGCAGACAGTCCCCTGCTAATATTTATTTATTCATTCACTTTCATTGACAAACATTTCCCAGACAATATCACAGTGATCTTAACACACAAGTCCAATTCAACATGCAATCAGAACCTGCAGACATTTTACTCAAAAAAGAAATGACAAAATATCTATTGACATCAGAAAAGCATTTAGTTAGATGTTCTTTACATAGAAAATGTTGGACTTTCATTTTCTCCCATCAGGAGTTGAAGATAAAAATGGAAATTTATTATAATTCTGTTATTCTACTCTGTAGAATTGCCTGTCATCAAGCTTTGCATTTTTGCTTGCAGTTGCAAAATGTCAGTGATTAATTTATTATCCTGCTGTGCTAGGTTCTTGATTATTATGTACATTCATTCCTTCCATGAAAATATGTAACTTTCTTTTCCAAGGAAATTTTCTTTCAGTTTTAATATTCCCTATGTACACGTAGTCATATGTACAAATTTCATAATAAGAAATATTATGAAATTAGTACATATGCTTAAATGACTTATCTGCTTGGGCAGTCAAATTTACAACTATTTGTTATTCTAATTAATCAGTCCCGTTATTATTAAGTCTCCTGTAAATTTAATGTATGATAAACAGATGAGTTGTTGAAGCATGTAAAATGAAGAGATGCAAAAAAAATCTTCCATTTCTAAAAAATACATCATGAACTAAAGCATAAAAATATCAACCAATTAAAGTAAGAAGCTGTGATCTTAACCCCCCCCCTCCCCTTCCCTATGCTTAAATGCATTTGTTGCACTAATACCTGTTTCAGGTTTTGAAAGTGTATTTGAAACAATTCAAATTTCATTTTGCAATTCTATTACTTCTTCCTTAAAACTTGCACATAACTTTATACATGAAGCATTCAAAATACATTTTCCAGCAGCTTTTTTTTTTTCTTACAGTGAGTGAAAGTGTTCAAAAATATATCTGCTCTTCCCCAGAAATTGGTTAGTTAACCAAAATTATCCAATTTCATTTGAAATTTTCACAAATAGTGGCAATGAAATGAGATTCTAAGTATTCTAATTTAATTATTCCTAAATCTCACACATCAACAGTACAAGGTCATCTTATTTTTAATAATAGATTTGTATGTACTACAGAGCCATGTCGTAACAGGGATGCCAAGCTCAAAAATTCTTTGAGGTGAATGAGTGTAAAGGGGAAAATTTAATAGTTTCATCTTTCCAATTGTAAGGGAAAATAGCGATTTTTTTTGTTGTTGTCATATTTTGTATTTTAAGAGAAGGGCGGGGCATTAAGTTCCAAAGCCTCTGCTATTAAAATTACTATTTTCCATTAATTCACTTTTACAAACATCAGTCTAAATATAGTATGGAGAATGCAGAATAAGACCTATCACCACCTTATCGAGTGGCCACTGTTTTGCAGGCTAAAGGGGTTCCTACACCTTACTACTAGGTAGCTGGTCATAATGTAATGTCTCTGTTTTTTTTTTTTAAAGACTGGTTCCCCATCCCCCATTCTGAGTTCTGCAGTCAAAATAAAACAGCCCCAACATAGGATATCTACATTAGATGACAAAAATGCCAATACTTTTATTTAAATTGCAAGTAACACCCCCCCCCTCCTCCAAAAAAAAAAAAAAAAAAAGCAAATGTGAATATTTTGAACACATTAGCAGTTTTATCTACAAGTAAGAGTATGAGTAGGAAAGCAACGGAGATAGTATGGATGGCACAAGGACAGATAGAAAACAAGAATAAGTATATTTTTATTACTTTGAATCGACAAGTAAAAAAAGCGAAAACAAGGGTTAGTAGTAGGACTAGACAGAAGGGCAAAGGAAAGCAAACGTCAGAAAGCTGTTAAGAAGTGGCAGCTTGGAGGACAAATACTGAAAGCAACTGAAAAGATACTGTAGCATAATGACTTAAAAAATTGTAAAAAAAAAAAAAAAATATTTTGTGAGAGAGATATCCCAATGCCACAACATAATGTATTCACAATAAACGAAGCTATAACACTATTGACAAAAACACATTTTTAACTATAAAAGGTTGATATTTAAAAAATTTTTTTAACTTTAAAACAAATTTTCTGGAAAATCCATATTTCTAAGTATGTATTAAAATTGTGTTAAACTCCACATTTTAGAAAGCACCGAAGTGAAACAATAGAAATAAGAAATCATATGAAAAAGCAAAATGAAATTTATGAAATCAATTCAGATTGTCCAAATGGAAAGCATACATGAAAACAAAGTAATTTTTTTGTGACAATGCAATGCCATTGCCCTTTAGAAAACTTTAAAATTACATTGATTTAACTGTAGAAAATGCACACACATTAACTTTTCTACATCTAAGAATGGCAGTCATAACTGCTGATGACAATGTACATGGTTGTATCAGAATAATATAACCAACCCCAGGATCTCCTCCCAAGCACATCATAGAGTGCACATGACGAGGCCAATCACACGGGGGATATAAGTGGCTGCCCAGAACAGATAAGCCATAGTGCATAACATAAGTAAAATGGGCAGAGGTAGTGATTTGATGGACAGTAAAAAAGAAATTATCATTGCCTACCACAGCAAGGGTGGTTCAAGCATCTCAGTAACAGCAGACTTCGTGGGCTGCTTTGTGAGGTGCTGTAGTAAGGGTGTACCAAGAATGGACATGGACTGCTGGCACACCGATTACCTCCCTACATCATAACTGTGGAGCCCCAAAGGCCAACGTACCCAGAGAAGATCGTTGACTGGCAAAAGGCAGTCAATGCGCAACAGTCAGCAATTGACAACGCAAATGAACGTTGGGGCATCCCGGTACCTTTCCTCCCTGATAACAGTAAACCTAATCCTGTTACACATGGGTCAACATTGCATCAAGGCACCCATGTTAACCCAGGTACATCAGCAATAATGCCTGCAGTTCACGTGGGACTATCGTCATTGGAAGAGTGGGAAAAGGTTGCCTTCGATGAATCAAGGTTTCTACTCCACAGAAGTGATGCGGTGGCGGATACAGTGTCAGGCACACGAGAACCAAAGCCCGGAAATGCTTGTTGGTCAAGTACAGGCTGGCGATGGCTGTGTGCATGTCTGGGGGATGTTTTCCTGGTATGACCTGGGACTGCTGGTAATGCTGGATGGGTTCCTGAATGCCAGTGGCTACCTGTCCATCCTCGCTGACCACATGCATCCCTTCATATTGGATGTTAACCCTAGCAGTGATGGACAATGCGCCGTGGACATTGCTAAGGCTATCAACAGGACAATGCGCCATGGACATTGCTAAGGCTACCAACAGGACAATGCACCGTGGACATTGCTAAGGCTACCAACAGGACAGTGCGCCATGCCACATTGCTAACGGTGTGTGCGACTGGTTCCAGGAACACAACAGTGATGTCTCCATTCTCCCTCGGCCGGCAAAATCACCCGACCTTAATCCCACAGGGCACTTGTAGGACTATTTGAATCAACAGGTTCGACATGCCGACCCACAACCACGTCATCTCTGGTACCCCCGTGCTCTGCTGCAGTCTGAATGGGCACGTGTGCCTCGGGCAACCTTCCAGGGCTTCACTGCGTCCATGCAACACCTTCTCGCCACTGTCATCCAGGCCAAGGATGGTTATTCTCATTATTAGGTAGGTGGTCATATTATTCTGATTCGTCTGTGTATTTTCAAGCAAATGAAATACCATATTTTTTAGAATATGAGATGCACCGATATATAAAACATGCCTATTATTGAACAAAATGTTAAGAGAAAAAAAATAAAATGGCATTTTAAAGATTTTTATTAAGAAAAAAAATTATGCATAAAAACAGTAGCTTATGAATCATTGAATCCTTGCGATTTGCAAAATTATGACATGCAACAACGTCTATAAAAACACCACTGAGAAATGCTACTCAGTCCATCAACCAATGCATACATGCACTGCAGAATTTGCAAGCAATGTCACACCTTCACACAGGCAATGATCTTCGTTATTGGTTCGGATGGTCATGCTTGCCATATGGCTGATGTGTCACAGTAAGATGGCCTTAGTTGAAGTCTATCAGCATTTTGTGGCATACAAACAGGAAAAAGCTTGCCAAGAGCTGTTTGAAATAAAAAAATGTTGTCAAAGAAGCAAACAGACAAACCTCTGCAAATTGCTGACAAACAGCAAGGATGTGCTAGACTGTTAAATGTGGCAGCATCTTTCATTGCAAAATGCAAATAAAAGTATGTTCTCCCCAGTTTAAGTTCAAGCAAAATTTGAATGTTTCATGAAAAGGTTTTCCCAAAAAATATGATTCCACAGTATTTATGTTACTGTGAATGAATAAGATTTTTGCATTTTGCCTATGAAAGTTCTGTGTAAACCAAATAATTTTCAGCATCAACAACGCACGTGGCACTAATGCATTTGCACTCCCAGTTTGCTGGTGGATGTCTTAAGCATCTCTTGATGTTTTGTCCTAAAATGAGATTTCCCAATTTTTTTCTATCGTTTTGCTTTTTAAAGGAATTGTGATAGCCCTTTTATGTTGTTTCAGGTTGCTACGTACTGCATATGAGGTATGTACTTAAACTGTAATTTACATCAACTCATGAGTGCATAGATATGCACATGGATACAGGTCTAGCATGATAGTAGGTCCAACTCATAAAAAAACACACATACCTAGTTAGCAATGGATAAATATATAAGAATTGTACATGTAAGCACTCACAATAAGAAAAAGTGCAGAAGAATATCAGTTACTGTAAACTTAAGATAAAGCAATAACATTTTGAACTTATTCAGTGGTTTTTATAGCATCATACATGCATATACATTCATGGTGATAATACACTGAAGTACCAAAAGTCATGGATAGCAATCTGCAAATTTTTAACAGGCACTGCCGTCGTATAAAGGCTTCGATGCACGCCATGATTTTTATCAGTTACAAGGTGTAGTCTCGTGAGTCAGACTGAACAACCACCAGTAGGATTATGACAAGTTAATGTGAATTATTGGAGTTTGAACAAGGCACGGAAGTGGGAGCCAGACAGATGAGACATTCAATTTCCAAAGTTGTGCGAACATTCAACGTTCCTTGATCCACTGTGTCACATGTGTACTGAGAATACCTCATGGAAGACATTACCACCCACCGTGGACGGCGCAGTGGCTGACCATGGGTGCTGAATGAGTATGACAAGCGGCGTCTGACCAGGATTGTCCATGCTAACAGACAAGTGACACTGGCTCAAATAACATCCACATTCAATGCAGGAGGTACCAGAGACATATCCATCAGGTCAATGCAGCATAATTTAACGTCCATGGAGTATGGGAGCAGAAGACCCACCAGAGTGCCTTTGTAAACACCACGACATCAGACACAGCACCTCACCTGGGCTGGGCTCGTGAACATGGTAATTGGACCCTAGAAGATGCAACATGTGGCGTGGTCCAATGTGTCACGTTACCAGTTGTTACGAGCTGATGGTAGGGCTCGGGCATGATGCAGAGCCAATGGGACCAAGCTGTCAACAACGCACTGTGAAAGCTGGTGGTGGTTCGATACATGTATGTGGTGCCATTACGTGGCACGGTTTGGGTCCTCATCAACTGGTAATTGCTTTGTTGGTCTGCTGGGTGACCATTTGCAGCCCTTCATTGACTTCATGCACACCAACAACAATGGGATTTTCCAGATGGATAATGCACCCTGTCATCGGACCCAAGTTATCCAAAATTGGTTCGAGGAGCATTCTGGACATTTCCACCGACATAAACCCAATAGAGCACTTATCACTTATGGGACATGGCGGAAAGGTCCATTTGCACCCAAGATCTTGCACCTACAAATACCAGGTAACTGTGGGCAGCTATTTACACAACATGGATCAACATCTCTCCATTAGTTTTCTGGCCACTTGTGGAATCGATGCTATGTCGAGTTGCTGCACTTCACCTTCAGCATATAAGGTGCAGGAGGAATATTGACACCAAATTTTTTGGTGTCATTTTCTTGTATTCAAGAAAATACAGTATTTAATTTGTCAACCATGATGAGCTAGCAAGTATGTTGAACCTCCTTCCTTTCATATAACATAGCTGCCACCATTCTTCTGAAGAGCAGGTATGTTGGTTAGATTACTGGAGCAGGGAAAGATGTCACTGGAAATTAGTAAAGGTACTCCTAGATTTATGACCACTCAGACTTACAACAGCCAACCACTATCCTTATTGCATTACTTTAGATTAGTGATCTTAGACTGTAACACGCATAACCTAACAGAAACATTAACCTTTTAAATTAGGAGAAAAGCTGTCTTTTGCTGACATCAGAAAACAGTGGTGGAACATTTGTGGTACGTCAGTTGAACTACAGTTTGCACATGCTTAGTGTTGAGTTAAGCAACTCTCTCCATTTGCAGTGATTTTCGAAAGAGGTCTGATGTGCATGTCTTACAATATCAATAATGTCCATGTGAGTCTCGCTTCAGCTGTATGATTTGCAAAACTTAGCATATCCACTTATCTTTCTCTCTCTCTCACATACACAAAAAAGGAAAAACTCTATTCATGATCATTAAGTTCCGAATGTGATATAAGGCAAGGTCTTCCATGCTTTAGCTTTTTGAGGGAATAGGAGGAGGAACTATACCATTAGCCCCATCCATTTCCATGGTGTTTTATAATTACTATACTGTATTTACAATACTGCTGTTATTCTACACTGGTGTGCAAAAATTAAGGACGAAGAGTCGAGAAATTAGCATAACAGCGGAACGTGCAGGCAGAACGGATCGAAAGACCACTCAGGAGATAAACTAGGGTCCGGTACGGTAGGGGCATGCGCATATATGCAGCATGATGGGGGGAAGTGAGTCTGTCAGAAGGGTATAAAGCACATGGGCTGTGTACGCTCAGCAATTCGGTGAAAGCTATCGCACGGTGTACATCGGTTTGAACGACGTCGAGTTGCTGCCACCGTGTGATATGGCCAACAGGCAATCCAGCAGACGACATCTGCACGACTTTACCCGAGGTCGCATCATTAGGAAGTTGGAAGAAGGTCGAAGTGTGACTAGTGTGGCCGAGGAGTTCGGGATCGCTCACAGCATCGTTTCACGAGATTGGAGAGCACTTCAAACGACAAGAACAGTTGTCTGAGAGTGTAGTAGTGGTCGTCCATGTGCAACCACGGCGCCGGACGACCGGTATAATGTCCTACAAGCAAGAAGAAACAGACTGCAGACAGCGGGAGAAATCGCAAGGCACATGCAACAAACAACTGGATGTCCGTTATCGTGTTTTACCGTGGCCAGGAGACTACACAAAGGTGGTCTACTTGCACGACGACCAGTACGGTGTGTGCCATTAACACCTGCTCATCAGAGACGGCGGTTTCTGTGGTGTCAGGAACACAAGAACTGGACACATTAGCAATGGGTAGAGTTCTCTTTACGGATGAGAGCCGATTTAGTCTGACGAGGGAACACGCAATCACACCTCCAACATCATCGAAAGGAACCGGTTTGGAGGTGGTGGAGTTCTCATTTGGGGTGGTATCATGCTTGGTAGCCGTACTGACCTCCACACCTTCCAAGGAGGTTCAGTCACTGGTGTCCGCTATTGTACCGAGGTTCTCCTGCCTCACGTGCGTCTGTTTAGAGGTGCTGAGGGTCCGGAGTTCCTCTTCATGGACGACAACGCTACACCTCATCGTACAGTGGCTATCGCAGGTCTGTTGGAGAGTGAAGATATTCAACGCATGGATTGGCCCGCAAGGTCCCCAGACCTAAATCCAATCGAACACGTGTGGGACCTTTCGGGAGATGCTTGGCAGCACGTCACCAGCCGCCAGCAACGATTCTGCAGCTGCTATTGGCACTACAAGAGGAATGGGTCGCGATGCCTCAACAGCTCCTTGACAACCTCGTCCTCAGCATAAACAGACCTTGTAAATCCTGCAACGCAGTCAGGGGTGATCATATCCCCTACTAAAGACTGGATTTTTCTTGGCAGCCGCCTGCCACATGGGCGTTTCTGTCTTCTATCCAGTTGTGCTCGAAGCTACCTTTAAAAAAAAATGCCTTTGTATCCTTTGGATACCTTGTTTGGATAGTTTTGCTCACTTGTCTCATATTCTTACATCTTGGAGATCTTATGGTATGATTTGAGTTGATGTGGAGCACTTCTGCACGACTTTACATTCGAAAAACCGCCTCGTCCTTAATTTTTGCACGCCAGTGTATATTAGTACTATTTTAACATGAATCATGTGATTTTAGTGAAAACAATAAGACAAAGCTTTGTTATACAAAGTATGAGTTGTGCTTGGTAATTTTTTATGTATGGTTACAATTCATATAAGAGGATTCCAATTTACAACCAAGTTGAGTTACAACATGGGTTTGTAAATCAGGCAGGACCTCATTTGTAAGTTGAAGAACATCTGTATTTGATTTCGTGAACATGTCATTAATATTCACTAACATACAATCGTGTTTTTCTAACTCAAACACTTCAGTCACTAACACAAAAAATAAAAAAACAGATTATCCATTTCTATGACATTATAGACATCTAACAAACAAAAAAAAAAAAAACATTTTAAAAGATGGACTTTATCTCAAATAAAAGCAGAGTACATGGGACAGTTTACAACGTTCACAAATGACTGTACGCACAGTACATGTCGAATGCAAAACATTAACACCGAAATGGAAGAAAGACAACTGCACGGGTGTAGAAAAGTTTACTTTCATCTAAGAGCCAGCACTACCATTCCAGTATTTTCAGAAGTTATCTGAAGAAGCCGGTTGAACTGTTTTCAGTAACAAACTCTCAATTCACACTATCCATCTATTTTTCTCCCATAAGGAATGCTAAAATTGTTATACATTTCCCAGCAGGATAATACCTGTACACATTTCCATGCTGTACATATACAGATCAGAAATTTGACACTGCCTTGTTTTTGATTTTATATTACTAAATGAAATGAAACACTTGAATGTATTATAAATTCTGTTAAAACTGCACACCAACAATGATAAAATTAAAACATTCAATTACACACAAATTAAAAAAATAATTTGACTATTTTACAAACACCAACGGTATTTCAGATATTTTCAAGTCTGTTTTTCTGCTCGATTACAATCAATTCTTGCATAACCATTGTATTTGATTCCTAGAGATAAAGATATTTTCCTTTCTTGATATAATAAAATTCTTTAATCACAGAACAGTAGTAAATCGTTCATCTTACATGCAACAATAAACATAAATATGCCTCTTATCAGGGCGTGATTTCTCATCAACTTGTAAGCACATACCGATATGGACTGTTAATAAACAGTTATTTGTGAAAAAGAGAAAAAGTATGCAAAACCAAACACAGAGTTGTATAAAAATAAAATGTATCTGTGTACACAACCATTGAAACAGAAAACCTGCTGCAAACCCGTAAAGCATGAACCATAATAACAATAGAAAAAGTTCTTTATATACAGAAAAACAGTTATATAATGAAACTTTAAAAATTATAAATAGCATTTCCAACAACTTAATTCAAAAATACTAACTTACAGAATACATAAGGAAACTATTTTAATTTAATAACGCGACTGCTAGAGGAACCTAGCAAAATTAAAATTTTACTGTGTAAGCAAAACTTTTGATACAGTTTCTATACATTGACTTGATAAAATCTAAAGGTCAGAAACATCAGTAAAAAAAACAAAGAACTCAAAAGATGTGAAAAATATTTGAAAGTTTAAGTTAAAATATAATTAAGTATATTAATCTGAGTAAAGCCTTGAGTAAGTGTTTAAATTGCTGCAAATAACATTATTTTTTTTAATCGACAAGTAAAGGCTATCTGCAAAATCTAATAATTTGGAAAGTATCCACATACATCTACATTCTACTACTATGACCAAACCTATTTTTACCTCAATAGTTCAATGTTATTAGTGAAGCTCAATGTTTAGCTACAACTGTGTTTGATAGTAGACAAAAAAGGGACAGCAAAAAAACAGCCCGAAGAAGTTTTCTCCAAAAATTTGTAATTAAAATAAGAAATTTCCTAGTAAGAATTCCCATAATAAAAGTTTTAAGGATTAGTAATTTAAATTCATGTCAAATTTATGAGCCAAATGACAAAAACACAAGGCTACAATCTTTCTAATATTTATTGTTCCTATAATTTATGTAATAAAAAATTCAGCAGGAATTTTAAGAGTTGTATCTTCTATTTTCCTATATTAATCAAAAAGCCCTTTTTAGTTGTATTATTTAATTTCAGACTTCCACTTTATGTAAATTACTACAATCAGATCAATTTCAAAAAGAAAAATGCTAAAAACTGTATCATTAAGCATTTTCACCAAAAGCTTTTGCTGTTACTTAAGGGGAGGGTAGGAGTTTTATTGAATTATTTTCAGATGTGGTACCTAGCAAAAAACATGTAAATCTATAAACACTGAAATGAATAGTACACACAAAACCATATCATTGTGAAGTTATTAGTTCCAGTAATTTGTTATATACACAGCCTAACACTTTTGATTATACGAGCACATTACAGCTGAAATTAAATTAACACCATACATTGAACTCCTGTTTAGTCATAGTGAGAAGAAATGGCAGTGAAACATGTAACTCAAAAAATCAGAAGAATTCTTGATATCATATCACGCATAAGTTACATTAAAAATTATACTTGGTGGGACATTTTGGTAGTGACTTCTACCTTCATCAGCCATGCAATGAAACACGTGGTATAAACATCAGCTGTTGCCAGATTTCAAAATAGCTTTCCAAATGATAAGGATGTGAAAAGGTGCGTCTGTATTGCAGGTGTTATGGGTAAGGTAGATTTCAATGCTTTCACTGTACCTGAAGGCTCTCAGATTGCTGAACGTAGCGATGTGTTTAACATTTCGCCAAGCGGGAATCGCAGACTTATCACTGATAGTTAAAATTAAAAGAGAGGTGGAAGGGTTGGCTTTCTTAACATCAGCGATATGTTCCATCAATCGCCGGTTGCTGCTGCAGTAAGTACTACTCATCCGTTTGTTGGCACTTTGCCCTTCAGTCTGTCCTTCACCCATAACGTTTGCTCTAGTTTCAAATCTTTTGGTTACAGGATTGCAGTTAAACTACCTTCACATCTTCTTAACCTCATCCTTAAAGACAGAGATTCCAATAAACCCCTAGAGTTACAAGGCATTTACTCTATCTCTGTCAACACTTCCACTGGCGTTACCCACTATATTGGTAGTACTTACTGCAGCATCAACCGGCGATTGATGGAACATATCGCTGATGTTAAGAAAGGCAACCCTTCCACCTTCCTTTCAATTTTAACTATCAGCAATACGTTCGCTATTCCCGACTGGCAAAATGTTAAATGCATCGCTCCGTTCAGCAATCGGAAAACCCTTGGGTACCACAAAAGCATTGAAATCTACCTTACCCATAACACCTGCAATACAGATGAACGTTTTCCCATCCCTATCATTTGGAAAGCTATTTTGAAATCTGGCAAACAACTGATGCTTATACATGTGTTTCATTCCATGGCTGATGAAGGTAGAAGTCACTGTCGAAACATCCCACCATGTATAATTTTTAAAGTAACTTATGCGTGATATGATGGTATCAAGAATTCTTTTAATTTTTCCTGTTTAGAGCACTACAGAAGTGTGGGTTGAACCTCAAAAGCCTTATGTGTAAATTTGGTTTAAGCAAACAAAACTCAGAATCCTAATGGATTGTAAAGTTATAATGACCCTCAACATTTCTGTCAACCATTATCCATCCACTGCTGGATGTAGGTCTTCCCAAGTTTCTTCCACAATGGTCTGTTTTGAGCCAGCCTCTTCAATGTCACTCCACCATGCTTTCAAATTTCATCCACCCATCTTCCATGTGGTCTTCCTCTGGATCTTTTTCTTTCCCTTGGTATCCAGTTTAATATTTCAGTTATCCATTGGTGGTCAGTTGCTTTAGCATTATGTCCAGCCCATTGCCATTTTAGGGATTTTACTCTGATAACGTCTTCCACTCTTATCATTTTCCTGATCAACAAGTTCCTCTTCTTATCTTTCCTGGTTACCTATAACATCACTAAATCAAATAGATCAGGTATGGAACTTACTGAACTGCAGGCTACAACAATGCAAAAATAAAATATGTATGTCAAGGGGTAATAAACTTTTTTTTTTTATGGAAGTTGTGTTTTGCAAGTGAAAATAAGCTGTGTTAGGTGAACTTTATAATGTGTAAAAATACTGGGTCATGTAGGCCAACAGCCTGAGGCTCCCTTAGAGATTGGGAGGGGGGGGGTTAACATCCACTGTGAACAACTTGATGGGCTATAAGCTGTCACCCATACCTAATTTAGGGCCACTGGCTACAGGGAAAGGAGAGAGAGAACCAGTGCCATAACAAAGGTTTGTACTCTTCCATGCAAAATCAAATTCAAGCACTTTTCAAGGACTTTTTAAAACCAAATTATCATATGAGTGTGCTGTTGGTCAGTCAGTAGTAAGTATTTTAGTGAGTTCAGACTGTTAAACTTATATGGGATGGGCACATCTTCAATGACCTGCCTGTCACCCACTGCCTCCCTGTTGGTTTATTTCATTAACTTTGAATTGCCCCCTCTGTTTTGGTATTTTTCAAAACCATTTTATTTGCAGAATATTTTGAAAGGCTACATTGTTTTCGTATTTCATCTGCTGGTATGATATTTATTGTTTGGTTTAACTTTTTGATTTTGATGCATGACTTTGATGCAGCCAGGAGACGAAGGGTCTGCGCATGAAGCACAAGCAATTCCGAAAAGTTCAACCCTTCGGCAAGAACATGTCACTAAC
Organism: Macrothele yani; assembly: GCA_039090855.1. NCBI lineage: Eukaryota > Metazoa > Arthropoda > Arachnida > Araneae > Macrothelidae > Macrothele > Macrothele yani. The sequence goes on along the minus strand of CM077003.1, from coordinate 123,359,903 downwards.
CCCAGTCAACAGAAGGACATCACAATTCACGAATACATCATTTTACTCTAATGGCTGACGTTTTACTCTATAGTGATGTCACAGCCAAGGTACCAGCTGCCCATGTGCTTTCCTGGGTTGAACGCAAAAGTTCTGCGTTATTTGATAAGCATAGTGTTTTTATCGAAACTTCACAGAAATCTCCTATACAACTTGTTATCACAAACAATTATTTTACACGTCATATTCTTTCAATTATTACTAAAAAAACAAATCAAAATTTGTTTTCAAGTACTATTTATAGTCTCAAACTTTTTTTTTCAAGGACTTTTCAAGGTTTTGAAGGAGCGTATGAACATGCATAAGACAAACACACCATCTATGCCTCACCTGGGATTCGAACCCAGGCCAATCTCGGATGAGTGGCTTCCGGTATTTTATTTTGGGGTGGGTAAGACCACTTATCCAGCCTAAAAATTAAAAAGCGTGATCCACCAGGTTATACACTTTCACCACAAACTTTAAGAACTCTGTAGATACATAGAGAAATGGGGATTCTGTTTGCAGTTGTTAACCTACCCAGAGTAAGCAAGTGCTCCTGGTGCTCCCTGTGCTAGGCTGAGCAAAATTTATCTGGGGCCAACCAGGAGCAGATCCAGAAGACCCTGAATTATTGGAAGATGGTGGTCTGGTCTGATGAATTTCATTTCCTGTTGCACCACATAGACAGCCGGGTGTGTGTGCATCATTTATCTGGGGAAGTGTTGGCACCAGGATGCACCGTGGAGTGAAAACAAACAGTGGAGGAGGTGTAACGCTTTCTGCAATGCTCCGCTGGGAAACCCTGGGTCCAGTCATTCATGTGCAGCAAACTATGACACCTACCTCCTACCTAAACATCATTATAGACCAGGTACATCTTTTCATGCCAACAGTGTTCCTCTCTATACTAGTGCCTCCTTCCAGACGGATAATGTGCCATGTCATACTGCCTGGATTGTTTGTGGAACATGAGGAAGACTTCCAGGTATTGCCCTGTCCTCCAAATTCCCTAGACATCCATCCAATCAAGCATCTGTAGTTTGTGTTGGAACAGTAAATCTGATCTGCAGCAACTTAATCATGTAACTTACTAAAGTTAAAAGATCTGCTGGTAAACATGGTACGAGATACAATAAGATACCTTTAAAAATCTTGTAGCATCCACACCTCACCAGGTAAGAGCTGTTTTTGGCAGCACATGGAGGATGTTGATCCTCCATCATATTAGGTAAGTGGTCATAATGCTTTGGCTCTTTGGTGTATTTGTTTTAACTTACCACTTTCACCAAAGCTGTTTCAGCATCCTACACATTTCAGCTCATATACAAATGTGTTTATGCTAGGTATTTTTATGCTTTGTCATTTTTTTTATCATTTTACTGATTTGATTACCGAGTTGAATAAAGGCATTTTTCTGCTTCATAAATAAATTTATCCTTTCCAAAACAGTTATTTGCTTGATTTTCCCTATGAATATAATGCAACACTGTCTGTCTATGCCCCTTGAGTTGTCCAAGGTAACTCAAAGAACAAGGAAGATACGTACCTTGTGGGAAGACGCAAGTCCTAAACATTAAAAAAAAAAAAAAAAAAAAAAAAAACAATATTCTGATCATGGTTTTGTTGCTCAATCCACAGATAATTTTTTAATTTCATGCTTGTAAAACTGATACGATAACATAAATACATCATTTTTAAAACAACATAAATGCATGAAATAAATAATACACATTATGCTACCTAATGGGAAAACTGTACACCATATAGGACATCTTGTTTAGAAAATGCTCTACCCAGCACATAAACAGTAAGATGGAAATATATACAAAATGAGTCATGATTAGCTTAAATCTGACATATAAAAGACTTTTTGACTCAGTTTCTATATGCAGACACACACTGTGCTCAATAAGGAAGGAAATATCAATAACAAAGCTTGCCATTTTCCTTTCATTTTTCAACAGATATACTATGAATTAACATGTGTAACAAATGAACAATTCAAATTAGTGAGCGCAGTATAGATATTAAAAATTCACATACGGTTATGAATGATAAAGTCAAATCATAGATAATTATTAGAAACAAAATCTTGTGAATGAAACATTTATTTTCCCTGAACAAAAACTAAGGATTACCACACTTAATATCCCAAACCAACAGAAAAGTATTAAAAACATATATAAACATTGTGCATCTGGTTTTCGTGAAAAAGAAATAACTTCATGACTTTACAAAATAATATACAGTAAATTTCCATTAGCATGAAGTTGATGGGACCACCTAATGTTGTTCATTATAACAGAATTTTGTAATAATGGGATTTTGTTTTTCAAGAAATTTTAATCTAACAACAAATTTAGAAAATATGACATTAAAATTTCGCTTAAAAACTTTCCGCTTCCAGATATGCTTTTAAAAACAAAAAGAAATGCCTACCCCCCCCTGAAACAAACATTTTCTTGTACATACAGACATACATACATACATACAAACAGTACATATACATATTTACACCTCTGCACAAATTCCACAATTTTTTTTTTTTGTACAAATCCTTTTATTGCTTCAGAAATCAAAAAAGTTTTGCAGAGAATGCGTACTTATAAAAAATATCCTCAGAGACATTTGTCTGATAGGAAACAAAATGACGCTCTTTTTTGAAGCATGAAAGTGCCTCTGATGCATTGATGTTTGGCAACGGAGTCGTGACATCTTTGTCATCACCACTGCTTTCCCAATAAGCTCCGTGATTTAATTTGCCCGTAATTGACAGGATGATGTTGGCATCCATCAGTTCATAGGAGTAAGTAAACAATCATCTACCAACAAAAAAACTTCCAGTTTTACATCATTAGAGACGGAAGTAGACTCTGCAACAGAGTTCCATAATGTTTCAAGTTTGATAGATGTTTCCACGTACATATCTTTCTGCAGTGTCTCTAAACAGATTTTGATCTAACGAAAAACCGGGAATAACTCACACATGCTTCGAGAAGGGAACTGGAACACAAATCCCAACTGAAAATTTTTGATGTGGATGCTACCTTCTTTCTGAAATGGGAAAAATGTGTTCGTTGTTACGAACAGTTGTGAAAATTAACTTTGTTATAATGAAATAAAAAATACTTTACTTCAAGGAAATGTTTGCAGGGGGATACACAATAATTTTATTATATCAAATTTTTCATTATAATTGGACTTCGTTCTAATGGGATCCCACTGTATTTAAGAGTTACTTTGAAAAAAATAAAACACTTCTGTTTCTTTTCGACTAAACAGTTCTAGCATTATCATTGCAAATACCTGCTGTATTTTTAGATTTCTTATTAATTTTACAACGTTTTTGTCATAAAATTGCAAGTGCTTAAAACACACTTGCAATTTTAAAAAATTCAGACTGTAAACAATGCATTTGTATAAATTTTTGCAGGTTTCAGGTTAAGTAAGAACTGCTGGTTTTTATTTTGTCAATCAGTATAAAATCAGCATAATACCTATTCCACAAAAACACAGTTTGACAGTTTTTACGAGGGTTGTACCGAAAGTAATGCAAAAGTGGGCATAACTTTTTTATTAACTGAGAGAAACCGTACAAATTGCACATGTTGGTAGAGTAACTCTTTCTTTATACAAAGGTTACTCAACATAGTCTTCATCACAAATAATGCATTTGAACCCAACACTGAATCCAACTCTTGAATCCTCTTTGAAAAAAATCAGGTATAGACTGTTGTACCCATTTCTTCACAGCCACTTTCACCTCATCTGTGTCATCAAATCGTTGTCCCCAGAGACTGTCTTTCATAGGACCGAACAGGTGGAAGTCGGAGGGCACCAGATCTGGGCTGTACGGTGGACCACCGATCAGCCTAATTTGCTGATCATCTGATTTGTTGCCAAAGATGTGTGTGGTCTCGCATTGTCACAGTGAATGTGGATCCTTTTCAGATTCTTATTCGGTCTCTTCCTCCTTATGGCATCTGTGCTCTCGCTGGTCCTGGTATGGCCACGTTACAGAAAAACAAGGAGAATGACACCCCTGTCACCCCTAAAAATAGTCACCATGACTTTGTGTGCTGATCGCTGGACCTTGAACTTCTTAGGCTTCGGTGAAGAGGTGTGACACCATTCCATGGATAGATTCTTTGTTTCCAGATCATCAAGACATGCCCACGTTTCATCCCCTGTCACCAGATTGAAAAAAAAAAAAAAAAAAAAAAACGTGTCTTCATTGGCTTCAAATGCTTCCAGCAGATCAGAGCAGACTTCTACCCTTCTCTCCTTCAAACTGGGTGTCAACTGCGGAGGTACCCACTTTGCACACACTTTCTGATACCCTAAAGTCTTCCATTTCAGCTTCTTCTGTATGGCATTGTGACCACAGTCCAGTTGCGCAACAAGCTCACAGATTGGGACTCCTCTCTCTCCGCATGAATCAATTCATCCACACGCTGATAATTTGTGTCAGTGGTCACAGATGGTCTCCCATGGCATGGTTTGTCTTCAGTGCTGGCTTCCCCTTCTTTAAACTTCTTCATACATCTGTGCTCATTGCTCTTGTCAATGGCGTCATCTCCATAAACATTTTGTGGCCTTTTGGGGATGTCAGACAGCCTGCACCCTTCCTTCACCAAGAACTCAATGACGGCACATTGCTTCTGCTTGGAATCCATTATTTACCTACAATGAAGAAGAGTTACTGTAGAGAAAGAGTTACTGTATCAACATGCACAATTTGAATGACCTTTGTCAGTTAATGAAAAAGTTATGCCCACTTTTGCATTACTTTTGCATTACTTTCGATACAACAGTCGTACATGAAACTAAATGTAAAAATGACAAAAACTTTATCATAAAAAAACAACCCGAAAGGCTGACTTTACAAGAATTTTTCTACCAGTAGCTATGTTTTACCCAAACACTTCATATAGTGATTTTATTTTTGACAGGTGCTTTGACAGCATACATGAGAGAAAAAAATTAGTTACAAACTAATTTACAAAAGTTCCAAAACTAAAATTCAAAATTAAACAATTTTTGGGAAGGGCAGGTAGCTTTTAGTTTTAGTTATTTGATCAAAAGAAAACTATAATTTTCTGATTTATTTTATTCATAACCAGTGTTTAGCTGTCACTTGCATTTTTGTCAAATTGCAATAAAGATGGTAATTTTATGTTGAAATGTCCCTGCTGAATAGCCAAAAAGCGAATGTTCTCCGTCATTTTTTCTTTTGTCATCCTGCCCATTTCTGATTCCTTGTGTTCTGCTTTTCATCCCTGTCGTACTTCTTTCCGTCATTGCGCCCACCCCTGCTTCACCCTTGCATTGTTTTTCTTTTTATCCTCATAATTTTTTCTTTCCATCACTCCTATTGCACACTGTTTGCCCTTTTGTTGTTTTTCCACACTCCATAGTCTTTTCTCCTATTGCAGTAAAGTATCGGTGAACCTCGAGAGCACCTTTCACAAGGGCATTGCTGCAGTGGATAAGGAAAGAAGCATTTTGTTTGTTACTTTGGCAGTTTTCCACCACAGCAGCAACTGTGGGAGAAGTATGCGCCATTTTAGTTCGGGTCAATCGGTTCGCCGATGTGTCGTCAGTTGTTGCTTTGCTCAGTCCTGGCTTTTGTATATATTTTCACAAACTGCATGCATCAGTAAATATAAGTATTTTTTATTAAAATTAGAAGTGTAAAAAAAAAGCCTATTTGCATTTATTCTTGAATTCTATTTAAAGTACAAAATTTTATTTACTCAGTTTATTGTACATGTATTTTTACCTAAATATAGCAAAAAAGTATAACCATAAATTTGGCTTGTTCACATAGCATTTTGCTACAACTTTTGTTGACAAAATAGCCAAATTGCTACAAGAGAAAAAATTCCAGCTTAAACACTGTTCATAACAAATTCTTTTGCAAATTTACATGCATAACCACTCAAAAAACGACCCACCTTGTATTCTTTTTGCCCGAATCTTTTGGAACAAACGAATAATTATTTTTGTACTTATAAATAACAATCAATAACTTCATTTGAGTTTCATATTAGGTCTGAAAAGTTATTTCTTTAAAAAGAAAGTATTTCTGGGAACTTACTGTGAAAGGGCAGCAAAATGATCTGTACTTATGGGAGAAAAGTGCAGTTGCACCATGCAGGATATTATAAATTAAGCTACAGCTAACTACAGTAAAGCATAGTTACTTAGACTTGGAAATGAGAGTCATTAGTAGGCCCCATGCTCCTTTTGTAAATCTTGGAGACCTGCGATGATGGCTCATCATCCCCCACCACCACACACACACACTATTTGCAGATTTATACAGCTCACAAAGAGGAATTCTCTTGTAGAGATATTTTGAAATTCACGTCTCGTCCATGTTTACCTTGAAAGAAATAACAATTTAACAGTACTGATTTGCGAGTCAAAAGGGATTTATCGGTCAAAATAATGGGTAGATTTAGAAAGGGTTTCAACTCAAAGAGGAAGTACCAGTAACACTGCGTAGTAGAATGTTAGTGACCAAATAAATATAAAAATTAATTTCGTAAGAAAATTACTATGTGGCAAGTGCACATTTCAAATTTCAGAATGATCTTAAGTGTTTTATTTGGAAATGGAGTCTTCAAGAGAATTGTGATTTTTCTCAAAACCAGGTTTTTCAAAGTAATATAATTATCTGGTACAACACCCTGTTTTGAGCATTGTTTGATGCTACATTCAATTATGTGAGCAGCTTTTCAAAATTCTTTCAAGGATAAACCATTAAAACTTATTCTTGAACTAAATTTGTTTTACAACGCATATTTCAAGTTTTCTTTCACCAGGGACCTAACTTTATTTTTTTCACGAAGGAATTTTTGCGGCATTCCACTGTAGGTATGGGCATTTTTGTGGCGGACCACAAGCCTAAAATTCCCGGCCTGGTTTGGCTGTACCAGTCCTCCCCTGTATAGGGTATAAACACAGGGGGGAAAAATCAAGTTTACGGAAGAAATCTTCACTCCCTTCAGCTTTATTGTCCAAAAATTTTTGCGTCTGTTTTCAAACCGAAACACAAACATTTTTATGCAGCAAAAATGACAAGTAACAACAACACTAGGCAGAGGAAACGTCGTGAAAAACAAATTAGTTAACAACAATGCTGGGGCAGAGGAAACATTGCGAGAACAAGAATTCAAGATTACAGGGCTCTGTCTAACTTCTGTTTTTGTAAGTCGTTGCTTCCGTTTTCAAACTGAAACACAAACATTTATGTAAAAAATGATACTTGACAGCAATACGTGTACAGACGAAACATGAAGACTGAGGGGGACGATTACGGGAGAAATAATCACTCAGCCTAACTTCCATTTTCAGTAAGTTTTGAAAGATGGAATTTCATCCAAAAATGGAAGTCTATAAGAAAGGATTTAAAAGGGTTCTGAAAATACTGTTTCTATATGCAGGACCAACATGAAATCTGCAACATACGTCATCCTGATTCTGCTATGCATTGTCTTGAACACAGGGTCACTTTAACTAATGAGACAAAAAGATAAAGTGGACTTTTGCTTTGGGTTTCAACACTACAAGAAATGATTCATATTTAATGGTATGTTTGCAGCATTAGTTACTCACAACCTCAATTCTGCAAGAATGACAGATGGACATATATACAGTTGGGTGAGATTCATACCTTTTTGTGTTTCATGTCCAGAATCCAGAAAGTTAGCTATGAAATCATAACAGCTGGTGATTCTGTGCAAAATATTCACTCCATCTAACTTACATTTTCAGAAAGTGTTAAAAGACAGCATTTTGTCCTCAGATGAAATACTTGCACCCATGTGTACACCAGTGATAGAAATGCACACTGTGAAAATATAAAAAAGTGCTTACATTTAAGCTTATTTTTAAGTGGTTCCCTTGCTTGGTATTTGTTGTACAAGGTAAATGTAGGCAGCCTTTACTTCTAACTGTGCCCTATCAATATCTACATCTTCAGTTCTTGTAAAGGCATCATACATCAGTTTTGTTTTCTGCAAGTTAATCTTTAATTCCACTTCTTTACTCTCTTGTCAGCAGGTTTCTAGATTATACTTTTTTCTGAGGGAATTCTTGCAGAGATGGCTATGGAGTTAGCAAACAAATGTGACTTAAGCAATCACCATTAAACTATATCATCTTGATCCCATGGATCAATGATTCAAAAGTATGGTATTCAGGCACTTGGGAGAGATCTTGGGCCACACCCTTTCCAATTTTTACATCTGCTATTTCCTTTAGCAGTCACATCTTTGCATTTGCATTTTCTTAGATATCAGTAGTATTAACATATGCATCTTTAATATTCATTACAAATCTGCTTGAATTCTTATTTTGCTGGAGCATTTTGATATACAATTTTGGACTTCATGCACCTGTTCAAGAAAATATGTATAAGTTATTCAAAATTGAAAATTTTCATGTTAAGTTATGGTAGACCCCCTCAAGAAAAAAAAAAAAAAAAAAAGGATAGCTGAAGTTTTTTTTACACATGTGTAAACTTTTGCATGTGCATGGGAAATCTCCAAATTTAAAATTTATATTGGGTGGAGGATAAAAAGAAGTTTGACCATAAATAATGAAGACCCCCCCCCTCCCCCCCAAAAAAGGGCAACCTTGGGGTGGATAGTTTTCTAGTTATTTATGAAATTCTCTCACCTATACTTTGCACAATATCACCGGAGCAAAGAATCCAACAAAATAACTACCACACAAGCTGAGGTCAGAATTTCTCACTGCACTATTGTAAAAAAATCATGGGGGGGGGGGGGAGGTACTGTCTTCCCTATTCCCAGTTCAATGACTGAAAAACAAAACATGCTGGAGTGTCATATTCAGAGTTGCATAAAAAAAATGTTCCTGGGTACACAACTATTAAAACCAAAAACTTGCTGCAAAGCACAAACCACGGTGACAATAGAATAAGATAATTTAAAGAAAAATGAATATAAATAATAATTATTAGAACATCAGAGATTCCAATGAGATCAAAAGAAGTTTATTACGATTGAATGTGCAGCAATGTGTACGAAATGGCTAGATTCATATTTTACCATCTACCATAAATGAGGTGCTTAGAATCCACATGGTTTAACATCCACTATATCAGATACTTCATGTATATATTCCATATAAGGAAGTCACAAGTTATACGTGGTTAAAATACATAGAGATTCAGTATCTCTTTTTGAATTGCTATTATGCACGTTAAAATATGGACATGTGATTACAGTGGTGCAGTTATTTATGACGTTTATTATTGAAATAATAAAGACTAAAAGAAAACAAGAGCAATTATTCACATATATTTGTCCAGAGGTTGTTTTTGTTCGCATACCACCGTAGTTCCGCAAGTTGTTTGGTCTCAGGTGTTCAGTGGCTATGCATTGCAAAAAGTCCGATGGTGACTATAATATGGTGTTTAGTATTCGAACCAAAGAATCTTGTTATATATTGTATTGTAAGCTCAAAAGAATAATATAACTGAGAATGAAGACCCTGTAATGGCCTATGTCATAGGCAGGTTAAAAGACTAACAATGAACAATCCAAAAGAACTATAGTGAACGAATCTAAAAGGCTGATGGTGAAAAACTAATCCCAGAGATTGAGGAGATAATCACTGCATTGCCTAGAACAGCTCAAGATCCCATACGTTTCAAAATAAATAGAACAGCCACAAGAATCATGAAAGAAAAAGTAAATGAAAAACCAAACTTAATAAAATAGGAAAGACAAGCTTTGATGGATTTACGACGAAATCCGGCAATAAAAATAATGATGTCTGACAAAACTAAACAACTCATTATAATGGATAAAACAGACTATGAAGAAAAAATGATCAAGACAATACAAGAATTGAGGGTTGAGGTCATTCAGAAAGATCCATTTGAAAGAATAAAACGTCAACTTGCTGTTTTTAAGAACCAGTTTCCTTCCAGACTCAATTAAGAACACATATCCACCAATAGGAACTATTCCCAAAATCTTCGGGAAAGTAAAGACCCACAAAGCAGATAATCCTCTTAGATCAATAGTAGCAAAAAATACAGCACCAACAATATACCTCGAGAGAGTACTATATAGATATCTGGCACCTTATTACAAACGGTATGAATTTTCTGTTAACAGCTCTGATGAAGTAATTCAACTAATTCAAAATAGAAATAATAGTATGAAGAACAATAGCAAAACAATACTTACCTGGACCAGTTTAGATATTGTATCATTATATCCAAATACTCCCATGCTCGAAGCTATAAATCTTATTGAAATAGAATTGCATAGAAACAATATCCCAATAGTACAAATTGAAGACATCAAAAAAGCATTGATTTTTATTGACCAAAACAATTATTTTGATTTTGAAGGTACAATATACAAACAAATTACAGGTGCTCCTATGGGCTCTCCTATTTCAGGTTTGCTTTCTGAAGTAATCTTGCAGCAAATTGAAAAATCTGTGATGCAAAATAATAATATTCCACAACCAGCATTTTTTTGTAGATACGTGGATGGCATCTTTATGATCTGGGAACATAGTGAACAAGAATTGCAGGTCTTCCTTGAAGTGTATAACACATATTATGCATCAATTAACGTGACAATAGAAAAAGAACAGAATAATACATTACCTTACTTAGATATTTTATTTCACAAAAACCAAAATAATAGAATTGATTTCCAGATATACTGTAAACCTAACTATATTGCCAACGTTATTCCAGCTAATTCTAACCATCCTATTTTATATAAGTACTCAGCTTTCAGGTCATACATCAATAGAGCGATAACCCATACCTCCAATAACCGATTGCTAAATAAAGAATTTAATTGGGTCAGAAATACAGCCTCTGCTTTTGGATATGACATCAGAATAATAAACAATCTCATAAAGCGGGTAACACAGAAGACAAGAAATAATCATTTCAGAACACCAACTGATAAAAAAGAAATGAAATATTGTGGATCAGTATCTTACAATCATGAAATTAATAGCATATTGAAAGAAGCATGCAAGAAATTTGGCTTGGGATTTGGTATGAAGACCAGAAATATCGAGGAAACAATTTCTGGTCACGGAAACACACCGATATTGCAGAAAGCGGGTGTTTACTTAATTCCAATAAGGGACAGCTAAAACAAAATTATCAGCCAATATATAGGAAGCACCAAAAGAAATATCAGGATAAGATTATCGGAACACATCGGCAATTGGTTAAGAAAAGAAAATAAGACTACACTTATAGATTTCTGTATAAATAATCAATGCACACCACTATGGGAAGAAATAAAATTGATAAATCAGCAAAAAAATTGGAAGACCATCCAGATTGCTAAATCCATCTTAATAGAGAAGACCAAACCATCAAATTGCAATAACAATTCACCATATATGACCTTTCATATGCCTGGAAGAATTTAGAGGACACCAAAAAAAGATTAAAAGAGGAACATAAAAATAAAATCAAAAGACGACAAATACAGGAAAATCAAACTATGACACCACCATATAGGATGAAAACTGACCCATGCGCAATTTACATCATGACTTCTGGAGGTACGAAACGTAGCACTTACCAACAGACGTTTCATTTACCGTTGAAAACGCCTAGGAAGAGACTAGGGCAAACGCGTCCGGGGACGCTGGTGGACGTGAGGAGGTGGTGCACGCATTATGTAAATAGTTCATTTGTCATTTCTTCTGACCATCCACATTTCATTTTTTCTTTTAAATTCGTTCACTATCAGCCTTTTAGATTCGCTCGCTATAATTCTTTTGGATTGTTCATTGTTTGCCTTTTTTTTAACCTGCCTATGACATAGGCCATTACAGGGTTTTCATTCTCAGTTATATTATTCTTTTGAGCTTACGATACAATATATACAACCTTACCAACAGACGTTTCATTTACCGTTGAAAACACCTAGGAAGAGACTAGGGCGAAACGCGTCTGGGGACGCTGGTTGACGTGAGGAGGTGGGGCACGCATTATGTAAATAGTTCATTCATCGTTTCTTCTGACCATCCACATTTCATTTTTTTCTTTTAAATTCGTTCACTATCAGCCTTTTAGATTCGCTCGCTATAATTCTTTTGGGTTGTTCATTGTTAGCCTTTTTTTTAACCTCCCTATGACATAGGCCATTACAGGGTTTTCATTCTCAGTTATATCATTCTTTTGAGCTTACGATACAATATATGACAAGATTCTTTGGGTTGAATACTACTTTGGCATTGCTGAACACCATATTATAGTCACCATCGGACTTTTTGCAATGCATAGCCACTGAACACCTGAGACCAAACATGACATAGGCCATTACAGGGTTTTCATTCTCAGTTATATTATTCTTTTGAGCTTACGATACAATATATGACAAGATTCTTTGGGTTGAATACTACTTTGGCATTGCTGAACACCATATTATAGTCACCATCGGACTTTTTGCAATGCATAGCCACTGAACACCTGAGACCAAACATGACATAGGCCATTACAGGGTTTTCATTCTCAGTTATATTATTCTTTTGAGCTTACGATACAATATATGACAAGATTCTTTGGGTTGAATACTACTTTGGCATTGCTGAACACCATATTATAGTCACCATTGGACTTTTTGCAATGCATAGCCACTGAACACCTGAGACCAAACATGACATAGGCCATTACAGGGTTTTCATTCTCAGTTATATTATTCTTTTGAGCTTACGATACAATATATGACAAGATTCTTTGGGTTGAATACTACTTTGGCATTGCTGAACACCATATTATAGTCACCATCGGACTTTTTGCAATGCATAGCCACTGAACACCTGAGACCAAACATGACATAGGCCATTACAGGGTTTTCATTCTCAGTTATATTATTCTTTTGAGCTTACGATACAATATATGACAAGATTCTTTGGGTTGAATACTACTTTGGCATTGCTGAACACCATATTATAGTCACCATCGGACTTTTTGCAATGCATAGCCACTGAACACCTGAGACCAAACATGACATAGGCCATTACAGGGTTTTCATTCTCAGTTATATTATTCTTTTGAGCTTACGATACAATATATGACAAGATTCTTTGGGTTGAATACTACTTTGGCATTGCTGAACACCATATTATAGTCACCATCGGACTTTTTGCAATGCATAGCCACTGAACACCTGAGACCAAACATGACATAGGCCATTACAGGGTTTTCATTCTCAGTTATATTATTCTTTTGAGCTTACGATACAATATATGACAAGATTCTTTGGGTTGAATACTACTTTGGCATTGCTGAACACCATATTATAGTCACCATCGGACTTTTTGCAATGCATAGCCGCTGAACACCTGAGACCAAACATCTCGCGGAACTAGTGGTATGCGAACAAAAACGACCTCTGGACGAATATATGTGAGTAATTGCTCTTGTTTTCTTTTAGTCTTTATTTTTTCAATAATAAACGTCATGAATAACTGCACCACCATAATCACTTGTCCATATTTTAACGTGCATAATAGCAATTCAAAAAGAGATGCTGAATCTCTATGTATTATCCACTATATTTTCGTTATTAGTTACGTGCACCACATTTCCATGTGGTTTATTAGTTTTACATATTTATTTAAGTCTATAATATCTTGAAAGTGGTGGCAGAAAATGAGTAAATGGAAAATTTAAAGCAAAAAAGAAAGTTTGTCTAAAACAAAAAGAAAATTGTAAATAACATTTTTATTTTTTTTAATCTACAAGCAAAATCTATCTGCAAAATCTGCTCATAATTTGGAAACTATATCCTACATTCTGTAACTCCGGTTATATTGAAGAGCTTGGGAGATACAGTGTCAATTTCTCTCACAACCTTTCCAATTTTTATTGGTCCTGTATCCTCAAATATCTGAACCTTTCCACTTGCATTGTCACGGATGTTATTAATAATATTAACATATGTGTCTTCAATACCTCAGGATTTCAAAGACATTATAATTGTCGATGATTTCTGTCACCTTAGTAGCGTAATTAAAATCAACAAAATATATAATGTCAGTGTTTTATACATAGTACACCTGAAATTTTATAACGTGGATGAAACAAAATCTCTTCAATAACATGCCAAAAATAACAAGAAATAAAAGTAAAACTTCTAACATACATTGAGATTGACTCCAAAAATAATTACATTTACGACATGTGATGACACAAATCACAGACCTTTCTTTACACACAAAATGGTTCTTCTTATTGGATGACATTTTATACTGATTTTCATTGGTGGAAAATATTTTTATCCATTCCTTATAAAAAGAACCAGGAGTAGACAAAACCCCCAAATTTTCAGGTGCCAGCTCCTTTGTTTTTCAGGAGTCAGCAGATGTCTTCAAGATATACAATGAGATAACCTAGGTCAATCTGAACAAAAACTAAGCATACAGAATAGGCCCTTGGCAATCCAAATTAATCTATTATTTCTCAGGTACTGTTCAATAATTCAGTGCAAAATTCACAACTGAAAGTAGGGAACATATTATATACTTGTGTTAATAGCTGCATTTCCATGTCGAAATAGGTTTTCATTACAGGAAGTTCAGCTTTGTCTTCTGTATCACATACAATAAAAACACTATTGTATAAATACACTCACAAATACTATGCAACTTAAATTATATGGTGTTAGCAAAGTGTGAAGACTTTTCATTCATTTTCTTACAAGTTACACTTATCCAAATGTACATCATTCCGCTTCCAGTCTCCCTTAAACCACTCATTACTCTAAAGCTAAAGCGCTATATTCGTCTATTTGATTTTGCACTGAAACATCAATGATCAACAGATTTTGTTGTATCAAAATCCTTGACTGAAGGTCCATGTAGGCAGAGATCATCAAAGGGTCATTCAAGATGCAAACAGAAAAAAATATGTATAGTGTACTTGATGCTTTATTAAAGATACAAAAGCTATTAATAGAAAACCAAATTTAAAAAAAATAAATTTTTTATAATGCAATTTGAAAACTCTGGCACCTTCATTTGTTTCCCCTGGGTTTAACATTCGTTTCACTTTGGGGTTTAGTGAACATCATGAGTAACTTGTAGGTATATAAGCAATCACCTAATTTTGGGCCACTGATTCCAGGGCAGAGAAAGAGTTGTAAGACAAATACACTAAACATGCCTCATGTAGGAAATGAACCCGGGCCCAGTTTGAACGACTAGCCAGAAGCCAATGCTTTTCACCAGCTGGTCACAAGTGCAGCATTATGTACTACTGATCAGTAATTTAGAAAATTGGTTACAAACTAATTGAAAAAAAAATTCTATGAAAATAAAAAAATTTCACAGCTTAAGGTCATCCCACATTATAAAAACTCTGCCCTATGTTTCCAATTGTAAAAACTTCTGTAGACATTTTCTTTACAATTTATGTATTCTGAAAATTTGCAAATTGATAATAATGTCTAAATTATAGCATGACATACTTAATATTTGTTAAAACTTAACCACACTTATATTAAACATCAATAATTGTTCCTTGCATAATGTTATCTGCTAATAGATGGCACAACCTGTACATTGATGTCAGTGGACAAATGTTTGATGGCTTAATCAGAATTAGTAACCAAGAATACCTACAGTTCTGTTGATAATTTCAACTAAACTATTGTCAGAACATTAAGTGGCTCCAATCATTCTTAAAATTCCAGATTATCACATGCATAGATGCAAATTTTGATTCCATTCTGAAAATTATTATTGAAAAAAGTCAGTACTATAGGTACTACTGATTTCTAATTCTGAAATAACAAATATTTGCTTGTCCACTGATGTCATCAATGTATAGGATACACCATTGATTATCAGGCCTCAACATTGCCCAAGGAAAAATTGATTTTTAATATTACTATGGTTAAGTTTTAGCAAATATTAAGTATGTCATGCTATAATTTAGACTTATTTTTATCAATTTACAAATTTTCAGAATACATTAATTGCAAAGAAAATGTATACAGAAGTTTTTACTATTAGAAACATAGGGAAAAGTTTTTAGGTGGAACATCTTTAATGCCAATTTTTCATCATTAAACAAGGTTTATAATGTTTCATTTGATGGCACATTTCTAAAATCCAATTTTGAAAATGTTATCTACCACACATACAGATGTGCCTTCACAATTAAATTCGGCACTGGAGAGCATTCCCCTTCCACCCAAAAAAAATAAATGTTTGGTAAAGCTAGTCCACACTGACCATTAAAAGTTAAAGGAACTAGATTAGCTGCTAAAGAAAAAGACAGTAAAACACAGGACAAGAAAAAAGAAATGATCTGATTAAGAGCATTTTTTTTAATAGAATATATTAAAAACATGAAAGGGCGAACTAAATTAATACATGCGGTGCAGAACACAAATTCTCGACTCAATGAAAGATGAACTGAAGACACTTATTTGCATAAATGGTTTAACTGCATGTTACTGAATGATTATTATGTTCCAGAATCACTTCTATTCTGTCAACTGGATTACTTGGATTAATTCCTGAAAGGGATTTGAATACAGCTTTCGGTACATTTATTGAAATCAAAATTCCATGAGCCTCACAGCCAAATGTTTCAACAAGAGCTCGAAAATTATATTACCCAACATGCCTGAGGCATGTGAAAAGTCTAGCTCTTCATAGGTTAAAATGTTTAAAAAAATAGCAATGTTTTTAACCACCCAGTACATTTTGTTACTACTCAGAGACTCCCTCCCCCTACTTTATTTAATAAAATTGATGGTGTGTGTTTTGGGAAATTAAAGAGCAAAACCAAGGTGGGTTTACTCTACTGGGTCATGACTCTGTATACTAAGGGGTGCCAAAATTTTGAGGATATTATGTGACAAAAGTCGTTTTACCTTGTTTTCTTGTTAGAAAACAAAAAGTGGCAGTGAAATAACATTTTGCATTTTTACAAATAAAAGAGTAGTATAATACAGTTTAATACTTATTAGAATTTTATTAGCACTCTTTCAATTTAATTATTAAAATTATCAATTCATTTTAATACAATAACAACAGGGCAATAAGAGTTACAAGAAAAGGTAAGTTTATTAAGCAATCTAAGTTACTTCTTGATTTTTCCACAAAGAAATCAAGAAAAAAATTGTTGTGATTTTGCTAATTTATGTTCATTTTCTCTTCCCCTAAGTCATTCAATCGATTCACAATGAACATTGCTACCAGCACTATATTTAAAAAAAAATTCCTAAGTATTGCTTATGGAGGTTCAAATGCAAAATTTGCAGGCAAATGTTTCATTAAATACATTAAAATAAAACAATTTCACTTATAAAAATTGATGGTGAAATGAACTTTCAAAATTGTTCTAAGTAAATTTGTGAGAAAATGAGATTTAAAATTTTTAATTCAATGCCTAGTTTTTAATAATGTGTGTGCTAAAAATTCCAGAGTTCTTGAGAATAAGCAGATTCTTATTAAATTTTTTACACTGAAATGCATTTACTTGGGGGCATCTGGTTTTTTGGGGCTCAGGGTGCTATAATGTGTAGACTAGCCCCTGGGAAAAATGTGATATCTTGTGAAAAAAAGCTCATATGATAAACTATCATGTGGGATGAACATGAGCTCTGCTGAGGAATTAGATTGACACTTGGTGTCATTTGTGATAGGCACGATAGACAGAAATGCCTTTTTTTGTAATTTTCAAAGTCCTATAACTATAGAAGTATTCTATGTGGGAAACAAAAAATTTTGGACTGATTAGTTTTTTTTAGAAAGTTTTATGAAAATCAAAAGGGTTCAGGCCAAAAATGTCACTTTTTTTGTGCTGATTTGCTGAGGTGACTTTAAACAATACAGTGCTCTGGGGCCAAGAAAAATCAGATGCCCCTAAGTAAACATATTTCAATGTAAAATAAAAGTACCATAATTTTCGTTGTATAATCCACGGATTATCTGCTAAAAAGTTAAAAATATAGGTTCTGCGGATAATACGCCAATGCAGATAATACGCCGATTTAAAAAAATATGCAGCGTAATTGTGCACGGGAGGGGGTATAATGGAAAAGGAACTCCCTCGGAAAAATGTTCCTCAGTTCACAAGTTCATATGGAGCGGAGAGAAAGGGGGAGGGATGTCGTAATGAAAGATCGGGAAAGTTGTGGGGAGAGACGGCGGGAATCATTTTATCATTTTGAATCGTTGAGGACAACTCTGTTGTGCTGTCTCTGGTTTTGTCAACCAGCCAATGAACATACGCACTGCACTTGCTGCACGAACCTATGCGTTCCTCCTTTCGGATTTCATGTATGCTCTATCTTGTGTTTAGTTCAACTTTCGCCGTTTTGACCAACATCGTTACTGCTATTTTCCTTCATTGCTATTCATGATGTTTTTGAAAAGAAAACGTTTCAGAATTTAAACTTAAAGTGGTGGACACAATTGAGGATATGGTCGATCCCTGTGCGTAGTTTTGAGAAGATCAGAAAACAATCGTGCAGTAACATGCGGAAAGCCGCTGTGCTGCCGTCTAAAACATAAACAAATCCGTTGGTAAATTCTGCGGAAGAATTCACGGAAGTTTTTTTTACTGGCCCACGTATAAGCCGATCCTCCAACTCTGAAAGCAGGATTCCTCCAAAAACTTTCGACTTATACGCGAGTAAATACGGTATTTCGTGATCTATGGATGCCACGTCCTTTATCTGTCCAGAGATAAAAATATTAAAAAGTAGTCTTTAAAAATGAATTTCTTCATTTACTAAAATCGTTTTTTTTTTTTTTTAATTTATTTATTTTACTTCTTCGGACTCCTGGGCCATTATGTGACCAACTTTTCTGTCTGAAATTCCACTTCCGGTTCAACATCTACGATGTGCGGATTATACTGCGATTTTTTTTTCTCCAGAACGTCACAGTCTGCGGATTATACGAAGGAAAAAAATTATGTGCATTTCGCAGTCTGCGGATTATACGCCGGTGCAGATAACACGACGGAAATTACGGTACTCCAATTTGAGTTTCATACTTAAATTATATATACGAGGTTTGAAAAATATCTGAGAAGTCACATGCCTGATTGGGCATGTGAAGATATTATTTACCTGCCCAAGTTACAAAAGCTGTATGCCCAAGAAAATTTATCTTTTAAGATAACAAATAGGAAGCCTCATTTTCTTTAAATTAAAAAAAAATAATGATTAACTTTTTATTTGTCTTTTACACTGCCACTTAAAGTGCCTGTATTCAAAATGGGCAATACACAAAAGTGTGTTTCTCAAGTTTTAAGAAAGGCAATGATGCTGATATTGGTATTTGGGTCATTCCACATGAGATCATCTAGGGCAGGTTGCTTGACCATTTTATTATTTCTTTTGTACTCTCACCGTAGCTAGTACCATTAGTAAGTAGCCCAAATCGATTTTTAGTTTTTGCTTTTTTTATCTGCCATCATTTTAGATCTGGACCTATTTCTACTTGCCGTGACAGGCAAAAATTCAGGTTCTCAAGGGTTCACGGAAATGGCTGCAACTCTTTAACTACTTGAGATAACGAAACCCCCCATAATTTTCTGATAGACATTTTGAGTTTTCAGAAAACTTCTCTGGCTTACTGAACTTGCCTTATCCTGGAATTCTTTATTTTTTTTTATTTGGGGTTTTAATGACCATCATGAGCAATTTGATTGTCTATAAGCAGTCTCCTCTCTCTAATTTAGGGTCACTGGTTTCAGGGAAAAGAGATAGCCAAAAGACAAATACAACATCCATGCCTCATTGGGATTTGAACTTGGACCAATCTCTGACAAATGGTCAGAAGCCAGTGCCTAGACCACTGCGCCACCTGAGTGGTCCCGGGATTTTTGTCACCAAGTCTGTCTCATCCGTATTTTAAAATGGGCTGATATTTTTAATAAATAAATAGAATACTAATACAATTATAAGATTAAAGAGTATTAACATTATTAGGTATTACATACATACATATTATTAAGCTGTTCTCTGATATTCAGAGGTTAGCTCCTCAAAGAAAAACCATCTAACAAATAAACATTAAACAGATTTAATACAAACCAGCAGATAAATTTTTAACTGATTATTTACTTACTGTTGCCGTATCAGACTTCTCCATTTACAGCGATCTTAACACACAGCACGGGCTTCAGTGACATCTATCACACGACGTACACAAGACCTTCATACTCATTATCTTTTTCTCATTCAGGCACTCCTGAATCTGATCCTCCCATGACTTCCTTGGCCTTCCTCTGCCCTTCTTTCCTGCCACTCGGGCCGAAAAAAAATTCTTACTAAGCATCTCATCACTCATTCTTTCAACATGGCCAAACCACTGAAGCATATTAGTCTCCACCTTGCTAACAATATTTTGCTTTACATTACACAACTGCATCAAATCTTCATTCCTCACATGATCTGAACGTGCCTTCCCACAAACCCTCCCGTAAGCAACACATTTCTCCGGCATACAAACAACTCCTATGTTTCTTTTGTAGTACTCAGGTTTCACTGCCATACATCAGAGTAGGAATAATTACTTTCATACACAGCCATTCGGGACTCTTTTGAGAATCCATCATTCCTGTGAAAACCTCCTAATGCAGCTATAACTTTCAATGAAGAATTTACTCTCCTACTAATTTCACCATCTCATCTGTTCTCTCTGTCAAACAAGCTCCCCAAATATACAAACTCATCTACCTGGTCAATCACAGTGCCATTTAGTCTTATATTGCATTCAGTACTACCAGTTCCTCTCTCAAAAACCATAACTTTGGTTTTTCCCTTATTTATACTCGGTTTGAATTTCATACAAACTTCGTACATCAGGGACAACAGACTCTGCAACTCACTCTTACTCTTGACCAGCAGGACTGTGTCATCAGCATACACGGATATCACCAAGACATAAACCAGTATTATATATTTTGGCTTCACGCATGCACGCATCCATAAATATATTAAACAGCCATGGTGACTGTAAAGTGACGGAGTCAGGCCCCCACTAATTAATTTTCATGTAGTAATGTTTTCTGTAATTATTTCTTATTTCAAAGGCAATGTAATGTAAATTCAAACGCACGTGGCACCATTTCCTTTGTAAGCTGAATTATGTAACCGAACGAAGCATGTGACTAGCGGCATCCGTTGAATTCGACCTGGTCGACAAGGTCTCCACTTTCGATGAATGGCTAACTCCACACTAATAGGATTTCCAGATGTGGAAAGAAGATTAAGGATATAAAAGGAAGTGACACGTTAACTAGGGAGGCTTTTCATGTTTCACCTTCCACGAGGAAGACGTTGTGTATTATGAGAGAGTGTCGGTTAGACCTCTCAAGGTTTTTACATTTTCACTGACGGATTAGTCAGGGTTTTTCGGCAATGAGAGATCGGCCGAGTTGTAGACAGAACAACTCAAGTCAACATGGCGGAGGGTCTTCCGGGATATCAGTGAGATAGTGAAGTGTTCGCTGGTTGGAAATCTGTCGGCACGTGGAGATAGCTAATCGAACGGAACTTATTCTTTCATCTATTAAATTTTGTGTCGTCTAACCAAGGACTTGTTACTGGAGTTCCTCATTATCGTAGATCTTAAGAATTGCTGACTACACGTTCCAATATTTCAACGATCGAGTTTAACTCAACGGCTCTCAAAAGAACAGATGTCAGGCCCGTTTGAGAAATTCGGGTTCAATAAGGCCCAGGGGCAGATCGAATTCAGCAGGAACTGACATATTGTGGCGTAGTTGGTAGGACGTGTAGTATCAGCAGTACGTGTAGTATCGGAAGTATGTGTTTTATCGGCAGTACGTGTGGTATCAACAGCACGTGGCTGCCCGGAATCCAGCGACAATGGACAGAGGAACGAAGTGCACGAGGTTGAAAGGAATTCAGTGACAAAGGGACAATCTGCACGTGGTGAAGATGATGATGGACTTGGTTTAACAGATGCAGTACAGATGAAAAAGGAGGCTTCAACGCCTCGGGCAATGTACCATTTTCTTGACCTTTTGTTTTTTCTGTTGTTTTAACCTGTGTCTAGGATAGGGAAGGGTTAGATTATTTCCCATCATGGCATTAGGGCTAAAGTAGAACAAAGATCGTACAAGTTAGATAGTCATGACTCATGAGGCAAAGTGTTAATAAAAATTTGTGTTTTTTTATTATGTTGCATGCAATCAATCAGTCATTAGTGTTACAGACTTGCCAACCTTAACAAGAGAAAAATCCTGCAATTTTCTATGAAAATCCCGCAAGCATATTTTTGTATGTTTGAAATATCCATGGACATAATTTGAAGCACGAATGTTACATTAATGCAAATAAAAAAATTTGATTGGATTATATTTATCTGTTTATTTTATTGCTCCATCACAATCATTGTTAAAAGTCTACACTTTCAGAACAAGCACAAAATATACAATATTATATACAAGCTATTTACATTATACCAATATGATTCTAATTTTTATGTAGTGCATTTGCTGTACAAGACTTGCACCTCCTCAAAATATCAGTATCAAATTTCTGTTCAAAGCAAGGTCCTTGTTGATTAGATTTTATGATCAACAGATTTTCTAATGTTTCCTTTGACATTGTTGATCTGAACTGAGTACTGGTCTTTGTCACATAACTGAAAATCCTCTTACACTCGGCATTGCTGTGAGGGATTGTTAGTATGAGAAGCATTAAATATGACAGCCTCTTGAATTTGAATTCTCCATTAGCACTTTTAAGTTTACCTATTAACTGCCACTGAATATCAGCTCGCTCTTCTCAAGAATTTCGCCTGGAACATCTTCATGTTGAAGACAGCAAAACTCAGACTGGAGGATATCAAATTCTTCATCCTTATTTGAAACTTCTGTTGCTCTTAGGACAATAGAAGCAGTGGCAGCTTTTCAGGTGAAGTAGGTTGAAGTGCCTCTTCACCTATTTCATTTGAAATAAGGTTTTATTTAATAATTTCGTATAATATATTCTTTTGCTTTTATTGAGTGCCAAAATACCCAAAATTTTGATTAGATATCAATTCGCAATGCGCGTTCAATACGGAAAACAAGTCCTTATGCGCAAAGTGAAGAGCTGAAATGAGAATGCTTGGAAGTCTGTAGTTTTCGTCTGAGTTGCCATGGTAACTGTGACGTCACCCTACCCTATCTGCCGGGCAAGTGAAGTGTTTTAGCTTGAGACGCCAAGGCTCTGCACCTGGACTTGTGACCTTCTGAAAAGATCGCAGTGGAACGGGACGGATTTCCAAGGGTTCTTTGCAATCCACTAGGGCTTGTTCCTTGCAGTGTTTTGGTACATACTTTCCGGAAGAGATTTGTTTTTTAGTGTTTTGTGATTGTTAAAAACTTCATTAGTTACTTTAGCTCCGTGTGGTGAAAAAACAATACACTCACATCAACAACCGCAAGATGCATGCCAACCATAACAGAAACTCTATGGTCTTCCACTTTGAAGTTAATAAGTGTAATAGTTGAAGATTGGGATAAATTGAAGGAAGTATTCGTATTTCTCACAAATAGTGACCTATCAGACAAAAAATCCATTCAACTTGCCCAACGGTTTTTAAATGATACAAACACTTTTGAATTTACATTTTTGGCAATAGTATTTAATGAAATATCTGGCTTCACCAATCTATACGAAATTTTGCAGAAAAAATCACTAGACAAACTACTGTTACTCAAATTAAAAAAAAAAAACTTATGTAATTTTGAGCCATAAAAGGAATGATGAGGTATTTGGAAGTGTTTGGAAAAGCTAGCAAAATCAAAGAAATCATCATCATTGTCAACCATTATCAATTCACTGCTGGACGAAGGCCTCCCCAAGTTTCCTCCACAACGATCTGTCTTGTGCCAGTCTTCTCCATTTCACTCCCGCATACTTTCAAATTTCATCCACCCATCTCCCATGTGGTCTTTTTCTGGGTCTTTTCCTGTCCCTTGGAATCCAATCTAAAATTTCGGCTGTCCATCGATGGTCTGTCCTTCTGGCAGTATGTCCAGCCCATTGCCATTTCAGGGATTTAACTCTGATCATGATGTCTTCCACTCTGGTCATTTTTCTGACCCACGAGTTCCTCTTCTTATCTCTCCTGGTTATACCAAGCATGCACCTCTCCAGGCTTGTTTGAGTTGTCTGCAGCCTTTGTATGTCTCTTTTAGTTAAGGTCGACGTCTCTGCACCATATGTAAGCACTGGAAGTATGCATTGATCAAACACTTTTCTTTTAAAACATAATGGCATATTGCTCTTGAAAATTATGCTGTTTCTTCCAAAAGCTCTCCAGGCAAGTTTTGTACGCCGATTAATTTTTTCATCAATGTGACCCTCACTTGATATCTGCTGTCCAAGATAAACGTACGTGTCTGTTCTCCAGTTTTTCTCCATCAATCGATAAATCTTCATTTCTTGTAAAAGCATTGAACATCACTTTTGTCTTCTGAAAGTTCATTTTTAATCCCACTTCTTTACTCTTGCCAGCAAGTTCCTGGATCATACTCTGCAGCTCTGATGGGCTAGTTGCAAAAATGACTATGTCATCAGCAAAACGAAGGTGGGTTAGATAATCTCCATTAATCTTTATCTCTTTGTTTTCCCAGTTCAGTGATTGAAAGACATTTTCCAATGTGGCATTAAAGAGCTCCAGAGATATGGTGTCACCTTGTCTCACTCCTTTTCCAATTTTTATGTGTGTTGTATTTTCAAACAGCCGAATCTTTGCACTTGCATTTTCATAGATGTTATTAATAATATTAATGTATGCATCTTCAATACCGCAGGATTTCACAGCCATTGTAACTGCTGATGATTACACCGAATCAAAGACTTTTTCATAATCGATAAAAGCCATGCACAATGGAAGTTCATATCCTCTTCTTGCTCTTTCAATTAGTTCTCTCAGTACGTGGATATGATCTATTGTGCTGTAGCCACTCCTGAATCCAGCTTGTTCTCTCGGTTGAGCCATGTCCAGTGTTACCTTCAAGCGGTGTGAAAGAACTTTAGTGAAGATTTTATAAACCACTGATAGGAGGCTGATAGGTCTGTAGTTCCTAAGATCCTCAATGTCACCTTTTTTATGTAGCAGGATCATTGTAGCGTTGTTCCAATCCTCAGGAATCTTCCCTTCATTAAGGCATCGAGTGAAAATTTGGGCGAGTACTGTTTCGATTTCTCCACTTGCTTCTTGTATGATGTCTACAGTAATTCCATCTTCTCCTGGAGCTTTTCCTTGCTTCATGTTCTTGATTGCATGTGCAACTTCTGCTGGGAGGACTGGAAGAACTCTGGTACCTTTCATGATGTCTGGAGTACATATATAATCCCTTACATATAATTTGGAGTAGAAATCTTTTACTCTTGTCAAAATTTCACCTCTATTTCTTGTTACAGAACCATCTTCCTTTCTCAGTGCCATAATCTGTTTTCTTCTCTTACTGAGATGTCCCTTTGCTATCTTTAGGCTTTGGTTGTTTTCAATTGCTTTCCTCACTAGTTCACAGTTGAATTTCCTTACGTCTTCAGTGATACTTTTTCATACTGTCTTGCATAGCTCTATATAGTCCACTTTGGAAGTCACATCTTCTTTAGTTGTCCACACCTCTCTTCTTTTTTGCATCAACATTTTGGTTTTTCCTGATAATTTGTTCACATGCAACTTGTTCTTAGACCCAGCTAATTTTGTTGCTGTTTCCATAAGAGCTTTGGTTACTTTTCTGTTAACTTAAGAAATATCCACTTCTTCCGATGTTAGGCCTTCTAAAGCAGAGAATCTGTTCTTCAGTTCCAACTTGAAGGTATTATGGTGTTTTTTAAGGTTGGTTATATCAATATATTTTGTTTGTCTTATGAGCTTGCCTCGTTCGAGTTTACTGTTGAGGTGCATCTTACATCTCACCAATCTATGGTCACTACCTGTGTTGAACTTGTTCAGCACACTGCAGTCTTCGATGACGAATTTTTTGTTACACACAATAAAATCAATTTCACTTGTCGTCCCATTTGGATGTCTCCATGTCCATTTCCTGTGTGGCTTTTTCTTGAAAAAGGAGTTCAAGATGAAAATCCCTTCTGCCTCTGCAAACTCAACGAGAGTATTTCCACGCTGGTTTCTGTTGCTGTGACCGAATTTACCTACTGAAGTTTCATTCTGTTGCCGTTGCCCTATTTTTGCATTGAAATCTCCCATAATTATCTTCAAGTGCTGCTTACCTTTATTATTTAGATGACGAATTTCCTCATAAAATTCTTCAATTTCTTCTTCAGGATGACTTGTGGTGGGGGCATAAGTTTGAATAATCTGAGCCTGGTATCTTCTCGAGAGTTGGATAACTAGTCGTGCAGCTCTGTCAGAGGAACTTTCAACTTCTACCACTTTATCCTTCAGTTTCTTGTTTCTTATAAATCCAACACCACTAGTTCTGCCAGTATCTGTCCCACGATAGTAGAAGAGATGTCCACTTTTCAGTTAAATGAGATCTTCTTTTCTCCTTACCTCACTTAGCCTGACGATGTCCCACTTGATCCTTTGTAGTTCCTCTTCCAATTCAAGAAGCCTTGAATCGAAAGATAGGGAGCGTCCATTATACGTAGCCAATATCAGCATCAGATGGCAGCCTAGTCCGGTCCTCCGGGGATTCTTAGCACCCTCTGCTTTCATGTCGCACTGGCCGCTGCCTTGGCCAGGTACATTCCAGCTGACGGAGACTTAGGGCCAAGATTTAAGTTGTAGAGTCATTTTGGAGGGGTTTGGCCATAACTCACCACGCTGGCCAAGCGGGTTGGTGAGTGTGGGATAGCATTTCCTCTAATCCCGATGGTATAGTTATACCGCTATAGGCGGTCGTCAGAGCCCCTTTAGTGGGAACAGGATGCACCACGAGAAGGTGGGGTTGACATTTGTCAAGGAGAGGCTGTGATGTTACGCATCACCTGACCTTACATCCCAAAATCAAAGAAATAAGCAGATCTAAATGGGAATATGCTGCTCTTACACAAGAAACAATTTAAAAAAATTATAAACAATTGTATTTTGAAATTTTGTACCACATTCTTATGGAAATGGATATAAGGTTTCAAGACTGAGAAACTTAAAATTTCAATTTGCCTGTTTTTCTGACACAACCAAATTCGACCAATTTAATTCATGCTTTCCCTCACGCTTTTGAAAATCTTCAACATTTTTACGGAAAAATATTTACTAAACACCAGTGCCTTACAAATGAACTGAGTCTTGTATTTGCTGTTGAAAAATTAAGAAATATATATATCGACTCATGAACTTCTTCGAGTGCTTCATGAAGATAAAGATATTTTTACAGAAGCTTATAAATTGGTTTCCATCTGATTTTAACAATTGCATCTGCAAGTGTTTCAGTGGAAAGAAGTTTTTTTTTTTTTGCCTTAAAAGAACGTAAACTTACTCAAGAAACACTATTTCTCCAGATAAACTTGCTTCTTTGGCAAATATTTCTATTCAGAAAGACCTTTTTGCTGATGTCACGAAGAAACAGCCATTTTATGACGACATAATCGACAAATTTCCAGCTTTAAAAGACAAGAAGAATTGATCTAATATATATAAAAAAATAGGTACGTTCTCATTAACTGATTTTCATTGAAGACAGTAGATATCTTTTCATATTGCTCTTGTAGCTCTTCACCTATTTTTCCTACCACGAGCCACCACTGAAAAGAAGAGTACTTTTCCACAAAAAAAAAAAACGTACTTTAGAAAATGAAGATTTCTCTATTAAGTGAATGTCAGCTACCTTCTGCATTAATAAATACTTCATCATCAATAAGGAATTTATGAACCATGTAATCACATGTAGCAACATAAAAGTTTCTCACACAAGAATAAAACATAAGTATTTTTGAAGCTTTTAAATCTGAAACCAATTTTTCAGTGGACCTACCAATAACTAAATCTGCATCAGATTTTTGGTTTTCAACTGAATGATAGTCAATAGCTTTAATTGAAGTCACACTTTTCACAACAGATGGTAAAACAAAATTTGACAGTGTATCTTTAAATAGATTCGATAGGATTGATCTGGCCATGTTGACGATGGGCTTATTTGCCTGAAACTGCAAATTTGTTTTGTCAAAATAAATATCAAAAATGAACAAATTGCTTTATTCAAATCATCAGACAAAAACAAACATTTTTTCACGTGTTAGCACCGCCAATACTTTAGGTTGCTTTTGTCACTCTGTGGCTACTTTGGGTTCAGTTCCTTTGACAGAAAATTTTTTTGGTGGGCAGGTTTCTTACTAATATTTCCTGAAAGGTCTTCACTTTGCCTCTTTTTAGAGCAATCTGCCACATTTCCAGTTATCTTAGGGATGGTAAAATAATGAAGGCTATCAGACACAGATTTACACTATTTCACTTCTTCCTTGAAAAATTTAGTAATAGATCCCACTGCTCCAATAACCTGCCTAAACATTTATTTAGGGAGAGCCATCTCGTCGATACATGTTTTAGTATTTTTCTAGTTTCAGCATCACACATATTTTGAAACTTTTCTTTTCTTTTAGAGCTTCTCTAAAAATAATAAAATATATCAATCAAATATTCTTCAATATTACTTGGAAAGAATGCTGCTCCCTTTTCTGCAGCCAAATGAATTAGATGGCATGGGCACCCTATAACAACCAAATGGTTGACATTCTTTTAGAAAAGCTGCAACACCATTATATTTACCCACCATAACAGGTGCATTGTCCACACTCAAGGCAATGCAATTTCCTAATGCAATATTCTTCTCTTCCAAAGAACTGACTATTCAAGGCAATGCAATTCTCTAATGGAATATTCTCCTCTTCCAAAGAACTGACTATCAATTTGGAAATATTTTCCCCAGTGCTATCTATCCCCAACTGAATCACAGGCACTTGAAATAACGAACTTTCAATTTGATTGCTTTTGGCACTAAATAGTGTTACAATAAGTGGATAATATTTTTCAGACTTATTGCTGCCATCTGTCGCAGTGGAAAATGGGCAGTTCTGCATAGAATGAATCAAGTCTATTTTTGAAGATTTCCCCATTTCGGCAACTATGCACAATGTTTTTGTCCTGGTGCATGCATATTTTTTTGCAATGTTACTATCGGGGAACAGTTTCTTAAAAAGCACACTTGCATGGTCAGCACAGCTTAAAGGTAAGTTATGTTCCATGAGGAATGAAGTAAATAAGCACTCAACACTGATAATGGTATCGGAAGAGGAACTATTTAGAGCAAAATTTAATATTTTGTTATTTTCCATGCACTTAGAAATTGTCCACGTTTTTGTGTACGAATGTGATTAACGATATCTCCTTTGCCATTGTGGACAATGGAAAAATCACACCTACAAATAGAGCAAAAGGCAAATTGTTAGCCCTTCCTTGATTCGATTATATACACGGATCTGTCGTATAACACTTATTAAAAACAGATCGATATTTTCTACCAGCCATCGCTTGATTAAACACGTGCACAAAAAGTTCTCAGAAATTCCTGTAAAGACAAACAAAGTACATAAAACAAACCAAAACACTACCGTGCACTTCCGATAGAAATCTGCGTCAGTACATATGGTGCGCGCCAAGGCCAAGCCCGCTCCTACTTCGTGCCTGCAGCGCCAGAGATCATTAGCGGACAGAAGAGTAACCAACGCTGCTGACTCAGAAGGGAAAGGTAGCTACTCTGCTAATGAACCGATGCCTCTGAGAACTTTTCCCCTCGTTACATTTTAATTTACACTACGGTAATCAATGAAGTTCTCCGATGCCTTAGAGAACTTCAAACTTTTCTCATTACTTTTTAATTTATGCTACGGAAATCATGATGGAATCCGGCAATATTAATTTCTGATCCGGAATTCCGGGAAGTGTAATAAAATCTGGCATTGCCGGCCTAAACCTGGAGAGTTGGCACGTCTGGTGTTATATTGTGCTTAGTTAGTTAGAAGATATTGTTATTTTTAGATAACCAAATAATGTTTGGAGAAAATAATTCAGTGTCAGAAACAAGCAATGGAGATAGGAACGACGGAGATTACCTTAATTCCAGTAATGAAGTAGAAATAAATCAGGATAAATCTATTTTAAACCAGGATAGGATGGAGTGGAATTAAGACTAAAAGTTTTGGAACTAGAAGATAGAAAAGCCGAAAGAGAACAAAAAACTTAGAGCTAGAGTTAGAATTAGCGAATAAGAGAGAAGAAAGAGAGTTAGAATTAGTAAATAAAAGAGAATTTGAATTAAAGAAAATTGAGCTAATGAAAGAAAAAGATGTTGATAGGGGTAAAAGCGGTGATAAATTATCTGATTACATTAAGATCCTTGAAAAGGCATTGCCCAGCCGTCCGAGTAAACCGGGCGAAATTTTAGATTTTTTTATTCTTTAGAAAGAGCTTTTATATGTTACACGAAGTTCCAGATGTGTTAAAAGGTAAATTAGTAATTGCACTTTTTAACTCTGAGTGTGTGAACCATTTGTTCCGAAGGCTGACGGATGAATGTAAAGATTATGAGGTAAGTAAAAACTGCTATTTTAGTAGAGTGTCATCTAACGCAGGATATCTATAGGAAGCAATTTGATAAGGCCTCTAGAGAAAAAAAGGAAAGCTACATGCAACTAGCAGGGAGATTAGAAAGAACATTAACATACTATGTTAACAGCAGTGAGGTAAAAAAATTTGACCAATTAATGAATCTCATTGTATGTGATAAATTTAAGACCTTGATATCCCCTGAGCTAAAAACCTACATTTTGCAGAGAGGAGCAATGGGAAAAGCTAGAGAAAATTGATTATCTAGCATAATTATGTGACCTATTTACGAGTCACACGAGGACAAGAGGTAGCGAGGAAGAAAAACCCAGACAAGACTATAGCAGCGGGTTCGTAGGGAGCCAGGCTAAGGGTA
Organism: Macrothele yani; assembly: GCA_039090855.1. Lineage (NCBI taxonomy): Eukaryota > Metazoa > Arthropoda > Arachnida > Araneae > Macrothelidae > Macrothele > Macrothele yani. The sequence goes on along the minus strand of CM077003.1, from coordinate 123,328,903 downwards.
GCGGACCGGAACGCAGCTATGAGCCTAAATTTCTTAATCAAGGTACAAAGATGAGTAAACCGCGTAATTCTGAGAAGATTGGAGTTTGCTTTCATTGTGGGATGAAGAGGCATTTCAACAATAATTGTTCCCAGAAATCATCGCCCAAAGGGAATGCGGGTAATCCATAGAATTGGAAGAAAGAAGACCCGAGGAGAATTAATCGTGTTGGCCTAGAGCAACAAGGTGAGAGGGACATAGTTCAGGACAGGCAGGCCATTATTCAAGAGAAAACGGCTGAAGAAAGAATTACCGCAAGGGTAGACAGGGTATCCGCAAAGGATAGTTTACAGGCGGAGATAGCGGAAATTCCGTTAGGAGACGCGTTGAGGCTTGCAAGGAGAAAATGAATCTGAAGCAGTGGCATTAGTAGACACTGGGTTAGAATTTTCTTGTGTAAGGGCCAAGGTTTTAGGTGAACAGTCAGTTGAACTGCAAGGTTCAGTGATTTTGACAGGTTTTGATGGAGGAAGGAAGGAATTTCGTATCAAACAATTGAGAAGGGAGGTATGATCAAAGCAGACAAAGGGGTCTTCTGCCGAGATTTTATGTGCCATTGTTCCCAACCTCACTAATCAGGTAATTTTAGCACCAGATGATTTTCCGAGGTTAAGAGAGTTACAGGAGGCAACGCCTCAGTGGCCGCCATGAGAAGTAAATTCCGAGTCGGAGATGTCAGGAAAGCACGTGGTAGGAAAATTTTCCGATTCAGAGATGTCAGATGAGCACATGGTAGGAGAAATTCCGAGTCGGAGATGTCAGATAAACACGTAGTAGGAGAAAGCCAGGTGTTGAGTATTGAAGACACACAATTCGCTGTCAGAGCCATACTTAGAAGTGGCAAAGATAGCCACTGAGTAGAGCAACGTAAGGGCGAAGCCTCTGACCAATCTTACTGCAAAGAAGGTACAGGACAAAGTTTGTTGGACGATGGAGCTGCAGAGTGCATGCCAGCAGTTAAAGGATAAGCTATGCCAGGCACCAGTACTGTACTCTCCCAATTTTGACAAACCTTTTTTTATTACATACCGACGCTACCGCTTTCGCGGTAGCGTGTTGTTTAAGTCAGCGTGACAAGGAGGGACAGATTCTACCGGTGGTATATGCCAGCAAAAAGTTGAGTGACATGCAGGCACGGTGGGTGGCAAGCCATAAAAAGGCGTATACTATTGTCTGGGGGTTGCAGAAATTTAAAGGGTGGATCTTCGGACACAAGTTTGAGGTGATGTCGGATCATAATCCACTCACATTTCTTACCAACTCAGCCTCTCAGAGTTCGAAACTGCAACGATGGATTTTAGCCATCGCACAATTTATGTTTAAACGCATGTGCCAGGAAAAAGGATTCCATGTGCGGGCGCGTTGTCACGTCTAATTTTCGTTGACTAGGGCAGCGCCATGATGGGATAGGCCGAGATAGCCACAGGTTATACTGCAGAGGGTCATGAGAGTGGTACCCGTGGCTTATTCCCAACGACCAGAAAATGCTACAAGTGAAGTGCCTACGAAATGCCGCAAGAAATATATGCACTGAACTTTATGGTGATAGCAAAACTACAAGAATTTTCCTTTGTAGGTAGGGTGATCAACAGTGTGATAACTATTGAACTTCATCATCAGACTTGGGCATTCACTCGCGGTACATTATAAATGTGCCCTCGAGTTCAGAAAGTGGGGAGCTGTAAGGTGACAGAGTCAGGCCGCCACTAATTAATTTTCATGTAGTAATGTTTTCTGTAATTATTTCTCATTTCAAAGGCAATGTAATGTAAATTCAAACGCACGTGTTGGCATGTGGCACCATTTCCTTTGTAAGCTGAATTATGTAACCGAACAAAGTGGGTGACTAGCAGCATCCGTTGAATTCGACCTGGTCGACAGGTCTGATGTATAGGTCAAAGGTCACCACTTCCGATGAACGGCTAAATCCACACCGATAGGATTTCCAGAGGCGGAATGAAGATTAAGGATATAAAAGGAAGCGACACGTTCGCTAGGGGCCTTTCCCGCTTTTCATCTTCCACAAGGAAGACGTGTTTTACGGAAGAGTGTCGGTTAGACCCCTCGGGGTTTTTACATTTTCACTGACGGATTAGTCAGCGTTTTTGGCGATGAGAGATCGGCCGAGCTGTAGACAGAACGACTCAAGTTCACGTGGCGGAGGGTCTTCCGGGATATCAGTGATATAGTGAAGTGTTCGCTAGTTGGAAACCTGTTGGCATGTGGAGATAGCCAATCGAATAGAACTTATTCTTTCATTTATTAAATTTTGTTTCATCTAACCAAGGACTTGTTATTATCTTAAGAATTGCTGACTACACGTTCCAATATTTCAACGATCGAGTTTAACTTGACGGCTCTCAAAAGAACCTATGTCAGGCCTGTTTGAGAAATTCGGGTTCAGTAAGGCCTAGGGGCAGATCGAACTCAGCGGGACCTGACAGTGACATTACGCAACTTTGTCCGATTCCTGCATCAATAGAGAACCATTTTGATAAAATACCATTCACTCGTACACAAGCACTACTACTAGCATACATAGATTTTTACACTATTAAGTAGATTCCCAGTAACACCATATTCATTCAATACCTTCCACAGAAGTATCCTATTTACTCGGTCATATGCTTTCTCTAAATCTATGAAGGCAGTAAAAACTTTCTTCTTACCAACAGCCAGATACTTTTCAATCATCATGCATAGTGCAGCCTTTAACCAGGCATAAAACCACTCTGAACATCCCACACTTTCTCTGATGTAAGACATCGTACCTTTTCAATAATGACCTTACCAAACACTTTCCCTGGCACACTCAGTAAGCTAATACCACGATAGTTCTTGCAGTCAGTCTGATCACCTTTTCCCTTATACAAGGGAACAATGACAGCATCCCTCCAGTTTAGAGGTACCATTCCTAACTTCCAGCATAACCGGCATATTTCAGTTAACCAGTCAATTACAGAATTACCACCTTATTTCAACATTTCAGCAGTTATGCCATCAACTCCTGGAGTCTTACCAATCTGAAGAGATTTTAGAGCTTTACACACCTTTTCTCTCGAGATCCCTCCTGTGCATCCATCTCTCACTATGACATCATCTGCTTCAGAATCACCTTTGCTTTCTTAACCTAATAGCTCACAGAAGTATTCACCCCACCTTTCACTTAACTCATTGGGTTCCCATATCATTTCCCTGATCCCATTCTTCACACAACTTACAACTTTGTTTTCTCCATTTTTTCTGAGTCTTGTTTACTTCCAGAAAGTCTGTCTTTCCAAAAAGCCATTTCATGCCTTTCCACTTTTTCCTTCCTATATTTTGCCTTACTCTGGCGAACCAGCTTCGCTGCCTCACAGCTTCTCACAGTGATATTCATCCTCAGAAACTCTACCTTGCAACATCCCCAAATAAGCTTCTTTCTTCTTTACTGCCTCTGCAATCTCACTATTCTACCAAGCATCACCTCTAATGCTACCCACTATTTTGGTGCCACAGACCTCTTTGGCGGCAGTGACAACACAGTTCTTAAAACAATTCCACTTCTTTTCTACATCCCTATCACATGATTTCAGCTCCTTCAGTCATTCACTGAGTAAATTAGAGTAACTCTGATGGACTTCATGGAGCCTTTTAACCTTTATTATTTCCATCCTAGGCATTTTCCTATTTCTTTTCCTACAACCAACATTCAGTTTCACTCGTGACACCACCAAGTAATGATCAGAGCCAACATCTGCACCTTTCATCATACGGGTGTCAACAACTAAGTGTTTCAGACACTGATCATAAACAACAAAATCTAACACACTCTTTTGACTAAGAGTATGATTTTTCCAAGTATATGTGTGGATATACTTGTGGTTGAAAAACATATTAGATGCATACAAACCATTTTCAATGCAGAGTTCAATTAATCTTTCACCATTATCATTCACACAAGGATCAATAAATTTACCCAGAACATTATCAGAAATTGCATTTTGCACAGCTACTCTAGCATTGAAATCCCCTGCTATTATAACTTTCTCTTTAACAATAAATTGGCTCAAAACAGCTTTTAGCTCATTGCAGAAATCTTCCTATCAGAAGGTTCCGAGTCACAAGGAGCATACACTACAACAATTACTATTCTCTGAAGTTTCACTTTCAAACAAATCCAAAGAATTCTCTCATGTGAGAGATGGGTTTGCCTCCTCGGGGCACTCCATGGTAACAATGGCACACAGAACAGCAACAAGGGCCTTTGTGAATCTTGGAGAGGTGCCAGCTAGTCCTGTGCGACATTGGCGAAAAGACCCCAACTCACTGGGTGTTGTTCCAGAATCCTTAAGTGAATAACCAACTGGAACCGTCAGCTGTGGGCTAATCCTACATACTGGTGTACTTACCTGATTAAAAAGACTCAAAGAATTACTATTCTGGACTCTTGTGTGGGATATGGTGGACCTACCACACTTGAGAAAGACTGTCCACCACGGAGACAATACGGAAATGAAAAACGGAGAATGAGAATTAGGTATTAACTGCACTACACTATCTACCATCAAGTAATTGGACACCCCTGCAATCGATGATATCTGCGGTACTGATACACGTCGCGGACGTCGCTTTAAATATAGTGTGGGAAACAACAACGCAACCAGTCGCATGCAAGATACCACGCAATTCAGAGCTCTCCGATTTCGAGAAAGTTGTAATCGTCGGGTATCACAGAAATGGCCGATCCATACGTGACATATCCAGCTAGTTGAAGTACCCAAAATCGACAGTGGCCTACGTGATTGGCAAGTGGAAGATGATTGGCAGAGGTGACTGTCGGAATGTGCCCCGACCCGGCAGACCCACAAAACTGGGAGTTGAAGACCGACGGGTGCTGGCCAGAGAAATTCGGAAGAACTGCACCAAATTGATGGGCCACATCCGCGAGGAGTTTCAACAGGCATCCAGGAGTGTTCTTTCGATGAATACCATCCGTAAGGAAGCCCATCTGCTCGGTTATCATGGACGTGCTGCTGCCCACAAGCCTTTGATCACCAAGTCCAATAGCGCTGCTCGGCTAACGTGGTGCAAAGAACGTCGACAGTGGACCGTTGAACAGTGGAAACAGGTTCTCTGGAGCGACAAATCAAGGTTCACCCTCTACCCTTCGGATGGCAGGGTCTGGATTTGGCGTCTGTCTGGAGAACGCCTCCTGCCGGAATGTATTGTGCCAACTGTGAAGTTCGGCGGCGGTGGAATTATGCTATGGGGTGTTTCTCCTGGTATGGCATGGGACCCTTGGTCGCAATTCCTGGTAGACTCAACGCCGAGACCTACTGCACCATTTTGGATGACCATGCGCTTCCTACGTTGTGGCAGTTTTACGGATGACAATACCACCTGTCATGTTGCGAGGTCCACCGTGGCTTGGTATGGTGACAATGGGGTTAATCGAATGGACTGGCCCGCGCAGAGCCCGGACCTTAACCCTGTAGAGCACCTCTGGGACGAGTTGGAGCGTCGACTTAAGGGGTGCCCCCACTGTCCGAAATAGGTGAAGGAACTGACCTGTCTTCTCCAAGCCGAGTGGAAGAAAATACCGCTAGCCATCGTACAACGCCTGGTTGAGAGTATGCCCCGGAGGGTCGCAGCTGTAATCGCCGCTCGTGGAGGCTCCGCCAACTATTGTAGGTGAATAAACTTCGTTTTCCTTTGCTATCACAGGTGTCCAATTAGTTGTTGGTATAGTGTATATTACTCAGTTTCATTTGTAGAAATGCAATTATTTCTGTAATAAGGTAAAACAGCTTGTGTCACATATGTATTCTAAAAATTTCAGAGCCTGCAGCAGCCTGGCCCAAAGGCAAACCTTACTCCTGCTGATGTGACATGGAATGACCTATAGGAGAGTTCATATTTCAATGCTGGGTGTAATTTATGAAATGCAGTGAAATATGAGTGAGTTCAAATTTCCTTGCTGAGGGAGGGGGCAATTACAAAATGCAATAAAAGTACTATTTCTGTATCTTAATCTCTAAGACTAGTCTTGTGATGATTATATATACATTAAGATAATACAATGTAGTTTGTCACAAATATTAATTTTTCAAGCCGACCATGGTTTCGCTGGATATTGGCCTAGCTTCATCAGGACGAATGACACGTAAATATACAAATTGTATATGACATCATAAATGGTGTTTAAAGTCACATATTTTGGTTAGATGCTTCCACACGCTTGATAGAAATGGCGTGGATGCCATGTCAATAACAAGACGTGAAGACTTCTGATATATACGGAAAGCTTCCAAAATATCAAGTTTGGTGGTTGAATCTGGCTTGTCAATTAGTTTTGCTTTCTCAAAGAGAAATTTATGGTCCATTTCGCAACAGTGTTTAGCCATCGATGACTTCCTTAGATCACAATTCCGAATGTAGGTCTTGTGCTCCTTCAATCAAAAATGCAAGGCTCTACGGGTCTGTCCTATATACGAAGCGCCACATTCACATGGAATTTGAAAAATTCACCAAGAGTTTTTGTCTTCAACATCGTCCTTTGATCCTAAAAATCTCATTTTGTATATGGGTTTAAAAATCAACTTAAAATCAAAGGTTTTGATAATTTTTAAAATTTTGAAGGCAAGGTCACGGGAAAATGGTAATGGCAAAATTCTCTCGCAATGGGCGCATCAAAGGAGTTAATGTGGAGATAGGCTTCGGTTTCCAGAATTTTTCTAGAGCCTTGTCTATAATGGAAGGGTTGTATCCACGCTGTACTGCAACACGTTTAAGGAAATAAAGTTTTTTTTCCAAACTGTCTTTATCTGAACATATATGCATCGTGCGACACATGCAACTGTAAAAGGCGCTGAGTTTTTGTTGCCAAGGGTGACTGGACTTGGCATGTGGAGGTGAGAAAATAGCGAAAGGCTTCCGATAAATTGTGGTTGTGAGAGATCCATTTGATCGAGTTACCAGGACGTCAAGGAATGGTAGGCATCCAATATTTTCAGTTTCATAGCTGAATTGAATGTGAGGATCAATGGAATTTATAAGTTTGACTAATTCTGGAATTTCAGAATGTTTTCCCTTCCATAGAACGAAAGTATCGTCTACATATCGTATCCATAAATCCATAAATCAAATTTCACGAGTTTGAAAAGTTTTTCTTCAAATCGACGCATGTAGATTTCACATAATATAGGTGATAGTGGGCTGCCCATGGCTAGACCTTCTGTCTGTTCATAAAACATTCCATGGAAAGTAAGACTGTTCTGTTTTATGCAAATGTCCACTAGTCTTATAATTTCTTCTACTTCAGGTTGGCTATAACGATGCTCTATAAGACTTGATTTTAGGGATTCCAGAGCTCCTTTTACTGGAACATTGGTGAACATAGATACCACATCAAAGGATAGCATTATTTGATCTACGCAGGGGTGTTGTTTGTGTCGATTTGTAAACTCAATGGAATTTTTCACAGATGTTTCGTTTGGAGTGGCCAAGGTAGATAATTTTGAAGATAAGAACTTGGATAACTTATACGCTGCTGTGCCGATATTACTTACTATAGGCCGGAAAGGAATTCCAGATTTATGTATTTTAGAGAGAGCATAGAATCTCGCACAATGGGCGTATGAAGGTCCTCAGAGTTTCTGAGTTTTTGATCAATTTCTGTATTTCATTCAATTGTTTATCTGAAGGATCATTTTTTATTTCTTTGTAAGGTCTATCCGAAATAAGACTTTTGACTTTATCGTAATGGTTTTTTGTCTAAAACAACCACCTGACCTCCATTGTCAGCTCTAGTGATGATTAAATTGGAGTTTGAGTGCAATTCTTTAAGCGCATTAATTTCTTGGTGGTTAAATTTGGTCTAGGTAATGTAGCGTCATTTGCGGTTATCACTTGGTTGATACAATGGCTATTTCTTTTTCTTCAAAGTTGAAACTGCTTTTTATTAGAGATTTACGTGTCATTCGTCCTGATGAAGCTAGGTTAATATCCAGCGAAACCAGGGTCTGCTTGAAAAAATAAATATTTGTGACAAACTATGTTGTATTATCTTAATGTATACTATTTCTGTAAGTTTAGAAAAATTGAACAGTATGTGCAATGATGTGTACATAAACATCTGAAAAAAAAAAAACTATAACCATTCTATATTTCATTTGCATTGTGTATGAAAAAAATGCGTTATTTAAACAATGAAATTCTTATTAACTTTGCAAAAAGAAACATTAGCAGGAAAAGTTATATTATCTGATATTTCCTTTTTGTAAAATAACACACATTTTTTTAGTTTCATAATAACCATATTAAGTGCTGAAATTACTTTTTTTTTTTTTTTTTTTTTTTTTGATTTGAGGTTTAACGACCGCCGCAAGCAACTCAATGGGCTATAAGCAGTCGCCCGTCCCTAATTTAGGGTCACTGGTTCCAGGGAAGGGAGAGAGCCAGTGCCGTAAGACAAACACAACATCCATGCCTCACCGGGATTCGAACCCCGACCCCTTTCGGACGAATGATCAGAGGCCGTCGCTTAGACCACTGCGCCACCGGGGCGGCTGAAAATTACTTACTCTGCAAGGGTAGGAAAATATTCTGAAATCTGGTGGCAGCAAAACAGTACTTACCCTTTTTATTTTTCGGGGCTCGCAAGTTTTTGAATTACACGATCTTCGGTGACATTTTTCGTGGTGGCCGGAAAAACTTTTTTGGTCACCCTGGATGAACAGGAAAACACATTTTTGAACCAATACCAGCCCTTGCAAATGTCGGTGGCCAGTGGCCAAATGGCGACCAGATATTTTGTAGCGGCTAAAATCACTAGCCAACAATGGTTCTGCGGTAAACACGAAAGTAGGCGATTCTTGTGGAAATTTGTGTCCTGAATCCAAAAATAATGTTAGTTTTGGTCCATCACATCTAGTTGTTTCGCAATATTGTTTTTTCCGTATATGTGAATTGACGTATCCACGTTGTATGTAATGTAGAGCCATCTGCTCACAATCGCACTTAAATATCCACAAAGAACTTGACTTAAACCTAGGAAATGCTATATTACTACGAGAAATGCCCCTTGTCGACAAATGTTCCTGCGTACTTCTGCGTTTCGTTATTGTTTATGTTTTCAGACGTCGCTGCTTCGCATCAGAGCCGTTGGCGCACCGCCGCTTGTTTATTGTACCCCTAGGAGTTTTTGTTTAAAGAACCCTCACATTCTCTCACTGAATATCCTATCAGATGAGCAGGGGCGGGCATCCTTGTGCATGTGCCCGTCCTACACTGGAAGTGTGAAAGTAAAACGTGAGTTTATAAGTATGGCTAGTGCGTCGGGACTGTGTAGAAGACAGTGTGTGCGAAGTCCTCAGCAATTTTGTTACATTTGTGGATGTTATGTGTTTGACGGTAAGGTACGTAAACTAGATTCACTCGTGCTATACTTTGCATACTTCAAAGTGAAAGTCGGAAACCAAGATAAGTCATTTGCACCTCACATTGCTTGTAACAGTTGTGTTGACGGACTGCGGTACTGGTACGAAGTTAAACGGAAGGCAATGCCGTTTGCAATTACAATGATATGGTGTGAACAGAAGAACCACCATGATGACTGTTACTTCTGTATGTGCAATGTTGCTGGTTATAACAAAAAGAATAAGAAAGGAATTAAATATCCAAATCTGCCATTTAGCCTGTTCCTCATGGACTTGACTTACCAGTACCTACACCACCAGCTAACTTGAGTGATGAATCTGAAAGCAGTTCTCTACATTCAGACACTGAGGACATAAGTTTCGAACCAAAAGAATTTGACCACTCACCAAACATGTTTACTCAACCAGAGTTGAATGACTTGATGAGAGAACTGGGGCTCAGGAAGGAAAAGAGTGGATTACTAGGCTAAAGACTTTATGAGAAAAACCTGCTGGCACCTGGAGCTACATTTTCTTGGTACAGGAATCGTGACAAGTGTTTTCAGAAGAACTACTCAAAGGAAGATGATCTGTTTTTTTGTACGGACATCCGTAATCTTATTCATCAGTTGGGAGAGGAAATCTATCAACCTAGGCCTTTTCATGGACTCTTTCAAAAGAAGCCTCAAGGCGGTTTTACTTCATAACGGCAACAAATTCGCTTCTGTACCACTTGCTCATTCCACAAAATTGTCAGAATCATACGAAACATTAAATTCCATGAACATGAATGGCAAATATGTGGTGACTTGAAAGTCATTGGATTAGGACAGCAGACAGGATACACAAAATTTCCCTGTTTCCTTTGCGAGTGAGATAGCACAGCCAGGGACAAACGTTGGGATACTGCACATTGGCCCGAGAGGAAGCAACTGACAACAGTAATGTAATTAGGTAAGTTTTCAACTTTTGTAATCTTTTTATTTTATTTCTATGTAGTTTTGTTCTGATTATTCCCTTTCACTTTTAAAGGTTGTTCTTGCTTATGTTTAGTTTTAAAAATGGTTAAACATGCATGCTAATATATGCAAAGACATGAAATGTATCGCTTCGGTCAACAGAAATTGATGAACTTACATTATACCATATTGCCAAGGTACCCGATGTGATACAGCAGAACCGAATGTATTTTTGAATTCAGCGCACAAAGATTAGTAAAAGTCACATATTCAAGTTCTTACCGCAGAAAAAAAAATTTCATTTGCAGGCTAGTGTCATTTTTTTAGTATAGTAGCCAACGATGGTCAGTAGATTTTTTTTTCCCCAAGTGAGCAACTATTTTGTACAACTTTGTCCCCCACTTGTGAATGAATACTGAGTTCAGCTCTCTCGCCCGTGTTCCTGCAGCTGCTTTGAAAGTGAATGGAAGTGGAGATGGCCTTTGAGAGAAACCTAATCTGCTGACGAATCAGCCTGGAGCGACCAAATGGTCAAGGTTACTAAAGCAACCTTTGCCATGGTATACTTTGCACAAAGTATAATGTCATCAACAGGTAAAAGAATTCCAAAAATTCTTTTTACCTTCAACATCAAACAAAGAGCGAAGATCTTTGTTTGATGTTGTTTCATGTTGATGAGGTAAAAGAATTATCTTTGAATCTCTGTTTAGCCGCATAAATATGCTGAACAAAAATAAACAAAGTGCTATGGCAATGTTTTTTAAGATGATACAGCTGCTACATCTAATGCCATGTAGCACTGCCGCTTGTGAGTTTGGCTTTTCAGAAATGAAGCTCATACGAGTGATCGGGCACGTCTGAATAGTGACACTTTAATGACTTAATGATTAGATGCAATGGCCCTTCAATTGAAGATTTTGATCCTCAAAATGCTATTCAGTTGTGGTGGGCAAGATACCTCTCATGGGAAGATCAGACACAGTACATATCTGTGGAAAACTGTATCAACATTATTAGTGCCAGATTATGCATACATATATCCTACCTTTTGTCCCTTTGTTTTCAATATTATTAAAGAAATTAGACATCTAACTTCAGTGGCCACTCGAAAATAAATTATGTATGTGTAAATCGCGATAGTACCATAATTTCGGGTAAATAAGCCGCACTGGCGTGTACACCGCAGCGATAAAAATAGGGGCGTAATGAAAAAAAAATCACTAGAATTGCTGCACCTCCGTATACACCGCACCTTCGCAGTAAGGTGTGGTAGTACCACGGCGGAGTCTTGAAAACATAATGTAGATAAAAATATAGTACCCGATCTTTCAAATAATAAATAAAAATATCAATTAAACAAGATTCAATCTTAAGGATAAAAATTTATATGAAGAATTCATAAGGCACTTAAACCAATTATAAAACATTTATACCTCAAGCCTGCCCCAGCTCAATCCTATAACCTATTATTTTCATTTCTTGTTTCACAAGGGGGGGGGGTGGAATTTATTGCACGTGGCTGTAACATCATTATTCCATTCCCTCTCTATTGAGATACCTTCCCGCGGAAAAAAGAATGGAAAAAGCCAAAAAGTTTTTTGTTACAAAATTTCGCTCCAACAACAACAACAAAAAAAAAAGCAGTATACGCCGCCATGCTGTATAAGCCGCACGGGCCAAAAATTTAATTTTTAACTCGTATATGCCACTGCTTATCTACCCGAAATTACAGTAAGCGTAATGATGTTACAGCACTGAAAATAAACTGTCAAAAAATCAATCATTTTGGAACAAAAGCATATGCAATATTTGCAGTCAATCTAATGATCCTATGCAGTAACTGCTCTGCATCTGTTTTTATGAAGTTAATGGAGGAGGTGTCTCACATTAGAAAGAAAAAAAAACAAACATTCACCCCTTTAATTTTCTAGAAATGTAAGTAGAGAAGTCACTGATTTTTTTTTTTTTTACTTTGCATGGCTAGTAAATTCTAGTAATTTGGCTAGTAAAATTTTTATTCCACTAACCACATTGGTTAGTAGAAATTTCAGCAGTTTTGCAACGGCTGCCCTCTGCATAAGAAATATCGTTCTGGAAGAAAAATATGCCAGCTGTATTATTATGTTTCCTTTGTCTAAAAGAACCTGCATCTTGAGTATAAATATTCCTGTTATCAGAGCACTGAAATTACTTTTCTATGAAAATAATCCACACACTTGTGCACAGCTAGTTCCTTCGCACCTGATGGGTGTGGTCTAGTGATGGGTGTGGTCAGGCTTTGTGCAACACATGGTGAATTGATACACAGAAAGCTGGGAACTACTTGAAAGCGCTGAGATTCGTTAAGTACGCCCATAATTTTATGTGTATCACTTGACAACCAGTACAACTGGCTTCCACAAAAATGTCAAAACATTGCAAAAAATCTTATTTGATTCTACATAGAATTATGTAAGCTTTTCAGGAATACCTACACAAGAAAAGGTGAAATTCCTCTCATAATAATTACCATTTCTGAAGACTGACTGTAAAATGCCATAAATACTAAAAATAAAACTGTTCTGAAGAAAGAAACTGCAATTCATGGCTCTATAATGGAAAAAAAAAAAAAGTTTCACACCATAAATTTAGCACTAAAATAAAACATGTACGATAGTGCTGATTTAAAAAGCTAGAACCACAGCTTCATTATAATAAAAGCGCACCATAAGCAAAAACTGCTTGACTGCAATGCAATAAAAAAGTATCTGAATCAAATTTTTAAACACTTGTGTAAATTAATATGGTATGTCAGAACATTACATAGGCGACTGTTGTATACCTGTACTATTGAAATAATAGATTTATCGTGCTGCACAAACTGGCTTAAAACACGATATGGAGTATACAGCGGAGAATAGCAGCTAATATACATACTGAACAATTTCTGGAGGAATTTTGAGGTACAGAGAGAAGAAACTCTCTGAAAAGGGTGGTGGTGGTGGTCAACACCCCATCTTTATGCTTCCTGTTCATGTTTCATCATTTCGTGGTATGAGCAAATTGCAACAGTTTCTGTTGACAGACAGAACTTAAAAAGCTATATCAATTTCTTTTGATGCTTACACAAAATTACTTTTCTTGTTCTGCTTTAATTCCTAAAAACAAAATCATGTAACTGGCAATGCAGTTTGTTGCAACGGATACCATGAATGTTTCTCCCAACACTTAATGATTAAAGTGTAATTCTAAAAATGTCTCACCGTTGGATATCCGTAAATCCCAAAGTCATCATGCACAAATTGGAAAAAAAAAAAAAAAAAATGGATCGCTCTGCTAGTCAACAGTAGTCTTTTTTACAAAGGAATCTTTCACGTAGGAACACAGAATTTGCCACCAGATAAAAGTATTAATAATCGATTAAGTCTCAGTTTGGCATTGCTATCTGCACACATACTGTATTCTAGGATTTGGTTGCACAAGTCCTCAATAGCACCAGGAGTCTTGTTTTCTTCTAACATTTGCAATGCCACATCTAAAGGATTCCTATTGTTTTTAACTTTTTTGAAGAAGTTTTCGAGGGATTCTAAACTAAAGGGGTAAGGACGAATGTTGTTAACACTTGGTCCACTAGTACTGGAGCATGGCTGCGGGGTATTAGACTGATCATTATCATTGTCGGGAACTAGTCTGGCTCTTAGAATAGTGTCTACAGATGAATCGCTCCGAGACGCCTGGTTTTCTGAACTTGGAGCCTCCTCATCATAAGACTGACTGCTTGTGTCTACAGAACTATTCATTAATTCTCCATTCTGACTTGAAACATAATTGCCACCAACATGCATTCTGTCAGAGCTGGTACCAGGCATACCATCAGCCCAAGAGCTATCATACATACCTTTGGGTTTCTTTGCCGGATAATTTGAAAAATTATGGGGGCGTTTACCTTTCCCCATCTCAGTGGAATGATCTGGCATTTCATTGTGATTATAAACTTCCTGCTCTGAGTTGTCTAAACGTCTTGGATATATGACATTTCTCTTTATCCTTGGGCCAGTTCGCCTTCCACTTAGTGAAATGTCATTCGTGGAAGAGCTTGGTATCGATAGTGGTTCAATAACTATTTTTGGTGTTCGAGTACCAGGCTGCAAATCCACATCACCGGTGGTACCTGCCATTGAGCTGCTACCAGAGACCACTTCCATGCTCTCAGGGTCTTCCACTTTTAAAACTAATTTATATTTGAGGCCCCTGTAACATAACTCTACACTTGGAGGTAACACAATGTCATCCTTCACCTGCATGTGCAGCTGCCTGACGTTTGTTTCGATGAATGAGTTCTCTGCCTCATAAGTACTCAGAGTAAGTGTGGTAATAGGAGACACTTGCTTGCCGTAGGGTGCTAACGTAGACTGGATAAGCGAATTTGGAATTTCACTATCCACTTCAGTGAGCAGAATTCTGCTTGCTTTGGAGAAGACTGGAGTCACAATGGTGTGATGACCTCGGACAGTCACTCCACTAGCTGCTAGTTCCTCAACGCATTGTTTATATCGCAGGTACATTTTTACCATTCCATTCTTTTTGTAGACGCTTTTAATTTTCTGGACTCCCACTACTGCTGCAACTGCATTCACGTAGTAATTAACGTCGATTATATCATCAACGTACGGCAGCAGGATTGCATGGTCGCGAGTAATAATTTCTTTGGACTGTGGATCAACAACCCCACTCACACTCATTTTTAAATTGTAAACAGTCCTCAGAACTGAACAAACACACCACCGACGATCCAACAATTTCCACCGCAACAACCATTCCTTCCTGCCTGCCCTAACCGCCAAGCTTAAACAAAAGTCAGTGTTGCCAATGCCAAATGTACATTTAAATTTCGATTCCCAGGAAAATATTGTCTAATATTTCCTCAAAGACCTTGGAGAGAGGTAGACACTAAGATGGCAAATGCAATGCTAGCCCTCCCGATGCAGCGGTCCACCCTCCTTCTAACGGCGAAAGGAAGAATTACTATAATACGGACATCGCTTTCTGCGATTAATCGTATTCGATGCAGCGGTCCACCCTCCTTCTAGCGGCTAAAGGAAGAATTACTATAATACGGGCATCGCTTTCTGCGATTAATCGTATAATACGATTAATCGCAGAAAGTCATGGTACGGATCAAAACGGATAGCATTCTTAGCTGTTGTTAGATCGTTGCTTTAGTTCGGTTGGCTTGTTTTGGGGGATTTCTTCATTCATTCTGGAATAAGAGAGTAGCATAATGGAGAATTTCGTGAAGAAGAACGATTCATATTGTTGTGTCCCGCAATATTGTTCCCAAGGTTTCAGCTATGTTTTTCAAAAGTTAGTATAAACGTTTGAGCCTGGCATTTTTTTTTATTGGAGGTTTAACGACCACCGTGAGCAACTCAATGGGCTATAAGCGGTCGCCCGTCCCTAATTTAGGGTCACTGGTTCCAGGGAAGGGAGAGAGCCAGTGCCGTAAGACAAACACAACATCCATGCCTGACCGGGATTCGAACCCGGACCCTTACGGACGAATGGTCAGAGGCCAACGCCTTAGACCACTGCGCCACCGGGGCGGCACCTGGCATTGGAAACCCTTCCAGTGAAATGCTACTAACCTAGAAACGCATTTGAATGAATAATAAACAAGACATGTTTTTATTGCACAGTAATCATCTAAAATTCCGTATTTCTACATGCTCTTGAAAACAAGAAGTTGTTGTTGTCGCAGTTATCCACATAAATTTAAACTCCGTTAAGGAACACCATTTGCAATGTTCTGTCATCAGTCGCCAGGACAAAAACACTGTTTGAGAATAGAATGTTAATCAATAATTACTAATTCAAAAACACCGGTTTTTTTTTTGATTGGAGGTTTAACGACCACCGTGAGCAACTCAATGGGCTATAAGCAGTCGCCCGTTCCTAATTTAGGGTCACTGGTTCCAGGGAAGGGAGAGAGCCAGTGCCATAAGACAAACACAACATCCATGCCTGACCGGGATTCGAACCCGGACCCCTTATGGACGAATGATCAGATGCCAGCGCCTTAGACCACTGCGCCACCGGGGCGGCACACTGTTTTAGGAACAGAATGTTCAAAAATTACAAATTTGTTATTGTAATCCCAGGCGTAGGCGTAACCACTAGGAGTCCTGACCCCCAGATTTTCAGAGTCGGGGATCCACATATATGTATATATACATCATCATCATCATTGTCAACCATTATCAATCCACTGCTGGACGAAGGTCTCCCCAAGTTTCCTCCACAACGGTCTGTCTTGTGCCAGTCTCCTCCATGTCACTCCCGCATATTTACAAATTTCATCAACCCATCTCCCATGTGGTCTTTTTCTGGGTCTTTTCCTGTCCCTTGGAATCCAATCTAAAATTTCGGCTGTCCATCGATGGTCTGTCCTTCTGGCAGTATGTCCAGCCCATTGCCATTTCAGGGATTTAACTCTGATCATGATGTCTTCCACTCTCGTCATTTTTCGGATCCACGAGTTCCTCTTCTTATCTCTCCTGGTTATACCAAGCATGCACCTCTCCATGCTATTTTGAGTTGTCTGCAGCCTTTGTATGTCTCTTTTAGTTAAGGTCCACGTCTCTGCACCATACGTAAGCACTGGAAGGATGCATTGATCAAACACTTTTCTTTTAAGACATAATGGCATATTGCTCTTGAAAATTATGCTGTTTCTTCCAAAAGCTCTCCAGGCAAGTTTTGTACGCCGATTAATTTCTTCATCAATGTGACCCTCACTTGATATCTGCTGTCCAAGATAAACATATGTATCTGTTATCTCCAGCTTTTCTCCATCAATCGATAAATCTTCATTTCTTGTAAAAGCATTTAACATCACTTTTGTCTTCTGAAAGTTCATTTTTAATTCCACTTCTTTACTCTTGTCAGCAAGTTCCTGGATCATACTCTGCAGCTCTGATGGGGTAGTTGCAAAAATGACTACGTCATCAGCAAAACGAAGGTGGGTTAGATAATCTCCATTAATCTTTATCCCTTTGTTTTCCCAGTTCAGTGATTGAAAGACATTTTCCAATGTCGCATTAAAGAGCTTCGGAGATATGGTGTCACCTTGTCTCACTCCCTTTCCAATTTTTATGTGTGTTGTATTTTCAAACAGCCGAATCTTTGCACTTGCATTTTCATAGATGTTATTAATAATATTAATGTATGCATCTTCAATACCGCAGGATTTCAGAGCCGTGGTAACTGCTGATGGTTTCACCGAATCAAAGGCTTCTTCATAATCGATAAAAGCCATGCACAATGGAAGTTCATATTCCCTCGCTCTTTCAATTAGTTCTCTCAGTACGTGGATATGATCTATTGTGCTGTAGCCACTCCTGAATCCAGCTTGTTCTCTCGGTTGAGCCATGTCCAGTGTTACCTTCAAGCGGTGTGAAAGAACTTTAGTGAAGATTTTATAAACCACTGATAGGAGGCTGATAGGTCTGTAGTTCCTGAGATCCTCAATGCCACCTTTCTTATGTAGCAGGATCATTGTAGCGTTGTTCCAATCCTCAGGAATCTTCCCTTCATTAAGGCATCGAGTGAAAATTTGGGCGAGTACTGTTTCAATTTCTCCACTTGCTTCTTGTATGATGTCTATAGTAATTCCATCTTCTCCTGGAGCTTTCCCCCGCTTCATGTTCTTGATTGCATGAGCAACTTCTGCTGGGAGGACTGGAAGAACTCTGGTACCTTTCGTGATGTCTGGAGTACATGTATCATCCCTTTCATATAATTTGGAGTAGAAATCTTTCACTCTTGTCAAAATTTCGCCTCTATTTCTTGTTATAGAACCATCTTCTTTTCTCAGAGCCATAATATGTTTTCTTCCCTTACTGAGATGTCCCTTTGCTATCTTAAGGCTTTGGTTGTTTTCAATTGCTTTCCTCACTAGCTCACAGTTGAATTTCCTTACGTCTTCAGTGATACTTTTTCGTGTTGTCTTGCATAGCTCTATATATTCCACTTTGGAAGTCACATCTTCCTTAGTTGTCCTCATCTCTCTTCTTTTTTGCATCAACATTTTGGTTTTTCCTGATAATTTGTTCACATGCAATTTGTTCTTAGACCCAGCTAATTTTGTTGCTGTTTCCGTTAGAGCTTTGGTTACTTTTCTGTTAACTTCCGAAATATCCACTTCTTCCGATGTTAGGCCTTCTAAAGAAGAGAATCTGTTCTTCAGTTCCAACTTGAAAGTATTATGGTGTTTTTTAAGGTTGGTTATGTCAATACATTTTGTTTGTCTCATGAGCTTGCCACGTTCCAGTTTAGTGTTGAGGTGCATCTTACATCTCACCAATCTATGGTCACTACCTGTGTTGAACTTGTTCAGCACACTGCAGTCTTCGATGACGAATTTTTTGTTACACATAATAAAATCAATTTCACTTGTCGTCCCAATTGGATGTCTCCATGTCCATTTCCTGTGTAGCTTTTTCTTGAAAAAGGAGTTCAAGATGAAAAATCCTTCTGCCTCTGCAAACTCAACGAGAGTATTTCCACGCTGGTTTCTGTTGCCGTGACCGAATTTACCTACTGAAGTTTCATTCTGTTGCCGTTGCCCTATTTTTGCATTGAAATCTCCCATAATTATCTTCAAGTGCTGCTTACCTTTATTATTTAGATGACGAATTTCCTCATAAAATTCTTCAATTTCTTCTTCAGGATGACTTGTTGTGGGTGCATAAGTTTGAATAATCTGAGCCTGGTATCTTCTCGATAGTTGGATAACGAGTCGTGCAGCTCTGTCAGAGGAACTTTCAACTTCTACCACTTTATCCTTCAGTTTCTTGTTTATTATAAATCCAACACCACTAGTTCTGCCAGTATCTGTCCCACGATAATAGAAGAGATGTCCACTTTTCAGTTCAATGAGATCTTATCCTTTTCTCCTTACCTCACTTAGCCCGACGATGTCCCACTTGATCCTTTGTAGTTCCTCTTCCAATTCAAGAAGCCTTGAATCAGAAGATAGGGAGCGTCCGTTATAGGTAGCCAAGGTCAGCATCAAATGGCAGCCTAGTCCGGTCCTCCGGGGATTCTTAGCACCCTCTGCCTTCATGTCGCACTGGCCGCTGCCTTGGCCAGGTACATTCCAGCTGCCGGAGACTGAGGGCCAAGATTTAAGTTGTAGAGTCATTTTGGAGGTGTTTGGCCATATCTCACCACGCTGGCCAAGCGGGTTGGTGAGTGTGGGATAGCATTTCCTCTGATCCCGATGGTATAGTTATACCGCTATTGGCGGTCGTCAGAGCCCCTTTAGTGGGAACAGGATGCACCACGAGAAGGCGGGGTTGACATTTGTCAAGGAGAGGCTGTGATGTTACGCATCACCTGACCTTATATATATACATGTATATGCATATATATAATGTGTGTATGTGAGATCGACCCCCCTTCCCCGATTTTTGAACATGGTTACGTCACTGATCCCAATGTCTCACTAATTCTCAGAGTCCCACTAATTCTTGCTACACCCCTGTCAATATTACTATATCACTTGTCTGAAAATGCAAAAATAAAAATTACCTGTTAGAATAAAGCATTACTGCTAGATAATGTTTACACGTTATACTTCTGCCTGCTTTACAAGAGTACTCAATAGACTTTACAGAAATTTCACAATTATTATTATTTTTTTTTTTTTTGGAGGTTTAACGACCACCGTGAGCAACTCAATGGGCTATAAGCAGTCGCCCGTCCCTAATTTAGGGTCACTGGTTCCAGGGAAGGGAAAGAGCCAGCACCATAAGACAAACACAACATCCATGCCTGACCGGGATTCGAACCCGGACCCCTTACGGACGAATGATCATTGGCCAGCGCCTTAGACCACTGCGCCTCCGGTGCGGCAATAATTTCTGTGTAAAACACCGTTGATCGAATGAGGCGACACGTCATTGCGGTGGATTGAATGCAATGCGAAATTATATGGATTTCTTTTCTATCTTCCTTCTTAATTCCACATGAAACTATATGACCTGCATTAAGAATCACTTCCCCTTCCTTGAAGTATCGCGAATTTTTGGTAGCCCCCACAAAATTCATTATCTCAAGGATTGAGAGTGTTCAAGTGGTTCCACCTGAAATTTCTGCCTTATGTTTCCAATGGTAAAATTTCTGTACATATTTTCTTCTCAATTATGTGAAAATTTGCACATCGATAAAACTAACTTTAAGTTATAGCATGGGATACTTAATACTTGCTAAAACATAGCCATAATTAAGCAATCCAGCATTTGTTTGTCTACTGACGTCATCAATTTACAGGTCTGAACATTACTCGCCGCACCGGTGGCGCAGTGGTCTAAGCGATGGCCTCTGATCATTCGTCTGAACGGGGTCCGGGTTCGAATCCCGGTGAGGTATGCATGTTGTGTGTGTCTTACGGCACTGGTTCTCTCCCTTCCCTGGAACCAGTGACCCTAAATTAGGGACGGGCGACTGCTTATAGCCCATTGAGTTGCTCACGGTGGTCGTTAAACTTCCAATAAAAAAAAACATTACTCAAAGAAAAATTATTCATTTTTAATGTATTACGGTTATGTTTTAGCAAGTATTAAGTATCCCATGCCAAAACTTAAAGTTAGTTTTATCGATGTGCAAATTTTCTTCCTTGGGAATACATTAATTGGGAAGAAAATATGTACAGAAGTTTTACAATTCTAAACATAAAAAAGAGATTTAAAGTGGAACCACCTTAAACCAACCAGCCGCCCCGGTGGCGCAGTGGTCTAAGGCGCTGGCCTCTGATCATTCGTCCGTAAGGGGTCTGGGTTTGAATCCCGGTCAGGCATGGATGTTGTTTTTGTCTTACGGCACTGGCTCTCGCCCTTCCATGGAACCAGTGACCCTAAATTAAGGACGGGCGACTGCTTATAGCCCATTGAGTTGCTCACGGTGGTCGTTAAACCTCCAATCAAAAAAAAAATAACCAAAAAAAAAAAAAACCAGCCAATCCAACATACCACTTTACGGAACCACGTGCAACGTTATCCGTACTAAACGAAGTTTGTTGTCATGTATAATGTTATGCAGTTGTGTGACACTACTTCGTAATCGCATATCATCATCATCATCATCATTGTCAACCATTATCAATCCACTGCTGGACGAAGGTCTCCCCAAGTTTCCTCCACAACGGTCTGTCTTGTGCCAGTCTCCTCCATGTCACTCCCGCATACTTTCGAATTTCATCCACCCATCTTCCATGTGGTCTTCTTCTGGGTCTTTTCCTGTCCCTTGGAATCCAATCTAAAATTTCGGCTGTCCATCGATGGTCTGTCCTTCTGGCAGTATGTCCAGCCCATTGCCATTTCAGGGATTTAACTCTGATCATGATGTCTTCCACTCTTGTCATTTTTCGGATCCACGTGTTCCTCTTCTTATCTCTCCTGGTTACACCAAGCATGCACCTCTCCATGCTTGTTTGAGTTGTCTGCAGCCTTTGTATGTCTCTTTTAGCTAAGGTCCACGTCTCTGCACCATACGTAAGCACTGGAAGGATGCATTGATCAAACACTTTTCTTTTAAAACATAATGGCATATTGCTCTTGAAAATTATGCTGTTTCTTCCAAAAGCTCTCCAGGCAAGTTTTGTACGCCGATTAATTTCTTCACCAATGTGACCTTCACTTGATATCTGCTGTCCAAGATAAACGTACGTGTCTGTTATCTCCAGCTTTTCTCCATCAATCGATAAATCTTCATTTCTTGTAAAAGCATTGTACATCACTTTTGTCTTCTGAAAGTTCATTTTTAATCCCACTTCTTTACTCTTGTGAGCAAGTTCCTGGATCATACTCTGTAGCTCTGATGGGGTAGTTTCAAAAATGACTATGTCATCAGCAAAACGAAGGTGGGTTAGATAATCTCCATTAATCTTTATCCCTTTGTTTTCCCAGTTCAGTGATTGAAAGACATTTTCCAATGTCGCATTAAAGAGCTTCGGAGATATGGTGTCACCTTGTCTCACTCCTTTTCCAATTTTTATGTGTGTTGTATTTTCAAACAGCCGAATCTTTGCACTTGCATTTTCATAGATGTTATTAATAATATTAATGTATGCATCTTCAATACCGCAGGATTTCAGAGCCATTGCAACTGCTGATGGTTTCACCGAATCAAAGGCATTTTCATAATCGATAAAAGCCATGCACAATGGAAGTTCATATTCCCTCGCTCTTTCAATTAGTTCTCTCAGTACGTGGATATGATCTATTGTGCTGTAGCCACTCCTGAATCTAGCTTGTTCTCTAGGTTGAGCCATGTCCAGTGTCACCTTCAAGCGGTGTGAAAGAACTTTAGTGAAGATTTTATAAACTACTGATAGGAGGCTGATAGGTCTGTAGTTTCCGAGATCCTCAATGTCACCTTTCTTATGTAGCAGGATCATTGTAGCGGTGTTCCAATCCTCAGGAATCTTTCCTTCATTAAGACATCGAGTGAAAATTTGGGCGAGTACTGTTTCGATTTCTCCACTTGCTTCTTGTATGATGTCTACAGTAATTCCATCTTCTCCTGGAGCTTTTCCCCGCTTCATGTTCTTAATTGCATGTGCAACTTCTGCTGGAAGGACTGGAAGAACTCTGGTACTGGTACCTTTCATGATGTCTGGAGTACATGTATCATCCCTTTCATATAATTTGGAGTAGAAATCTTTCACTCTTGTCAAAATTTCACCTCTATTTCTTGTTACAGAACCATCTTCTTTTCTCAGTGCCATAATATGTTTTTTCCCCTTACTGAGATGTCCCTTTGCTATCTTTAGGCTTTGGTTGTTTTCAATTGCTTTCCTTACTACTTCACAGTTGAATTTCCTTACGTCTTCAGTGATACTTTTTCGTACTGTCTTGCATAGCTCTATATATTCCACTTTGGAAGTCACATCTTCTTTAGTTATCCTCATCTCTCTTCTTTTTTGCATCAACATTTTGGTTTTTCCTGATAATTTGTTCACATGCAACTTGTTCTTAGAATCAGCTAATTTTGTTGCTGTTTCCATAAGAGCTTTGGTTACTTTTCTGTTAACTTAAGAAATATCCACTTCTTCCGATGTTAGGCCTTCTGAAGCAGAGAATCTGTTCTTCAGTTCTAATTTGAAGGTATTATGGTGTTTTTTAAGGTTGGTTATGTCAGTACATTTTGTTTGTCTTATGAGCTTGCTACGTTCGAGTTTAGTGTTGAGGTGCATCTTACATCTCACCAATCTATGGTCGCTGCCTGTGTTGAACATGTTTAGCACACTGCAGTCTTCTATGACGAATTTTTTGTTACACATAATAAAATCAATTTCACTTGTCGTCTCATTTGGATGTCTCCATGTCCATTTCCTGTGTGGCTTTTTCTTGAAAAAGGAGTTCAAGATGAAAAACCCTTCAGCCTCTGCAAACTTTACGAGAGTATTTCCACGCTGGTTTCTGTTGCCGTGACCGAATTTATATACTGAAGTTTCATTCGCATATACGGTCCCTTATGTGACGTCTTCCATTCGACCAATGAGAAGAGTTTTTAGAAAAGGTATCTCCTCCCACTATGATTTCTTGTTCGCTGACGAGAAAGTGGTCATTTGTTGACAATTTTACAGCTTTATTCAGTGTTTTAGCTTCTAATATCTTCTTATTTTCAATGATTACTGTTAGGAATTATGATTCCATAATTTCTCAATGTTCTTTATACCAGAAAGATGTTTTTTATTGCATGGTTTACAGCATCATTCATCAATATTTTTTTAATTGTGCTTTATTTACCGGGTTTGCCATCAGCATTTCGCACTTAGGCATATATTCGAACACCTCCATTGGTGGATGAAAACAGCTTCATAAAAAGTTATCATGAGTGCCTAAAATGTGTGTGATTTTGAACATCATTATTAATGGAATTATCACAAGGAACAAGCATGAAATTGATGTCTTGTACATTTTACTCCACTGTGATTTCTTGTACGCTTTACTCCTGAAGTTTTCTTTTTGTTGCCACTTAGTGCGTGCGTGGTTTGAGTTGTAATTAGTTCAATTTAGTTGTTAAAAATTACAGTTAAAATGAATTTTGGGTTTCATCATTCTATTAATGATTATTTGGATACGTTTTTTCGTTAGAAGTTTCTTTAAACGTTATCAAAAACTTCGAGATTTCTACTAATACACATTATATTCAGAAACGTGGTGTAGTTCACAATCTTGGGCAATCCCAGTTAAGTGATATTAAAGGTGTGAAGAAGGATGTTATGTTCGAAGGGTAAAAAATTTCAATGTTGAAAACAGGATACCATTTGATGGCATGCCATTTATTTCAATTGATCACTGTACATTAGAGTGTCATCAAGGTCGTTCATTGAACAAAAGTAAGTTAGATCATGACTACTCGTGTAGTAAAAATAAAGTTCAAACAACAACAAAATGAATTGTACAGCATAAATCCAACTGAAATAAATTTGAAACGGATATTTTCCCACGCGATTTTATGCTTGTCTCTCGTGAGAATTCCATTAATAACGATGTTCAAAATCTCACATATTTTAGGCATTCATGATAAATTTTTATGAAGTCACACCATCTCGGGCAAGCCCAGTTAAGTGATATTAAAGGTGTGAAGGAGGATGCTATGTTCGAAGGGGAAAAACATTTCAATGTTTTTCCCCTTCGAACTATAGCATCAAATGGTATCATTAAATGGTATGCCATCAAATGATACCATTTGATGGCATGCCATTTATATTTCCATTGATCACTGTACATTAGATTGTCATCAAGGTCGTTCATTGAACAAAAGTAAGTTGACAGCAATCCAAGATTATGACTACTCGTGTAGCAAAAGCAAAGTTCAAACAACAACAAACAAAAAATGAAGTGTACAGCACAAATCCAACTGAAAGAAATTTTAAACGGATTTTTTCCCACCCGATTTCATGCTTGTCTCTTGTGAGAATTCCATTAATAACGATATTCAAAACCACACACATTTTAGGCACTTATGATAAATTTTTATGAAGCTATTTTCATCCACCAATGGAGGTGTTCCGATATCTGCCTAAGTGCGAAGTGCTGATGACAAACCTGGTAAATAAAGCACAACTTAAAAAATATTGATGAATGATGCTGTAAGCCATGCTATAACAAACATCTTTCTCGGATAAACAACATTGAGAAATTGTTGAATCAGAATTCCTAACAGTAATAATTGAAAATAAGAAGATATTATGTCAACAAATGACCACTTTCTCGTCAGCAAACAAGAAATCACAGTGGGAGAAGATACATTTTCAAACAACGCTCCTCATTGGTCGAATGGAAGACGTCACATAAGAGACCGTATATACGATTACGAAGTAGTGTCCAACAACCGCAAAACATTATACATGACCAAAGTTTGTTTATGTCTGCGCAGCGCCTCCTATAGTTTTATTTTGAATTTTTTTTGGTTGGAGGTTTAACGACCACCGTGAGCAACTCAATGGGCTATAAGCAGTCGCCCGTTCCTAATTTAGGGTCACTGGTTCCAGGGAAGGGAGAGAGCCAGTGCCGTAAGGCAAAGACAACATCCATGCCTCACCGGGATTCGAACCCGGACCCCGTTCGGACGAATGATCAGAGGCCATCGCTTAGACCACTGCGCCACCGGGACGGCATTTGGATTTCCAATAGCAGCACCATCTGTTACTGGGAGGAGTTGGTGAGAAATACAATACATAGTTTTTGGAAAGGTACATATAGACCGTATGCATGGACGTCGCGTTTGGCGTTTCGTCTGCTGCTTTCTTGCAGCAGAACTGGTGTACAAGGGAGTTCAAAGATGCATTGCATGGGCTACGTACGTGGATTATCTGGTGATCAAAAAACAGCTTTATTCTGATAAATTAAATTTCTTGGGCAATTGTGGTGACCCATATCAAATTCCATTCTCATTTTTCCTGAACAATATTTTAGACAGGGGAATGTTTTTGGCTGAAAGGAACTCAAAATTCTGCATTGCAGCACAGCCACCAGCTCCTGTGATAGCAGCGTATTCACACAGTTAATTAAAATAAAAACGTCCTGTCATCTTAGGCTAATTATTTAATTTAAAAGTTTACCATTCAATAATTTAGATATTTCCCAACTTGAAACTTAAGCTAAGGTAAAAATCCTCAGCTTTACACAGGTAAAGCTGTATATATATACACTGACGGAACAAAAAATCCCAACACCAAGAAGGGGTTGTGTTAGATAAACGACAGTTGGTAGGCGGTGAGATTACATCTGTAAGATGACGTCTATGTAAATTTCGCGCTCGGCGCATACATGTGGCGCTAGTAGCGCCCCTCGGAACATGCAAAGCAGGTTTGCTGTAAATTAGCGCTGTAACGTTCGTGAGCGTTAGTTATCGTTGAGATTCGACGTAGTGTGTTGATGTTAGTCAAGAATGCCTTTAAGAAGACGAAGAAGCCATTATCAACAGCTCACGGAGTTTGAACGAGGTCGTGTAATAGGGCGACGAGAAGATGGATCTTCTTTCCGCAATATTGAAGAACGACTTGGCAGGAATGTAGCCACTGTGCATGATTGTCGGCAGCGGTGATCAAGTGAAGGTACTGCCTCAAGAAGACCGGGTTCCGGCCGGCCACGTGGCCCTACTGAGAGGGAAGACCGCCGTGTACGGCGCATGGCCGTGGCGCATCGTACCGCATCTGCGGCAGCAATTCGAGCTGCAGTTGCCACCACAGTGACCCAACGAACTGTTACAAATCGGTTACTTGAAGGACAGCGCCGAGCCAGACGCCCTGTAGCGTGCATTCCACTTACTCCAAACCACTGCCGTTTGCGACGTCAGAGGTGTCAAGGTAGAGCTCATTGGAGGACGCAGTGGAGATCTGTTGTGTTTTCTGATGAAAGCCGGTTCTGCCTGGGTGCCAGTGATGGCCGTGTGTTGGTTAGAAGGCGGCCAGGTGAGCGCCTGCAACCAACCTGTCTGCGGCCGAGACACACTGGTCCTACACCTGGAGTTATGGTCTGGGGAGCAATTTCCTAAGACAGCAGGAGCACTCTCGTGGTTATCACACGCACCCTGATGGCACAGTTGTACGTCGGTCTGGTGATTCAACCTGTTGTGCTGCCATTCATGAACAGCATTCGAGGGGGTGTTTTCCAACAGGATAACGCTCACCCACATACCGCTGTTGTAAACCAACATGCTCTACAGAGTGTCGACATGTTGCCGTGGCCTGCTAGATCACCAGATCTTTCACCAATCCAGCACGTATGGGACATCATTGGACGACAACTCCAGCGTCACCCCAAACCAGCATTAACCGTCCCTGTATTGACCGACCAAGTGCAACAGGCATGGAACTCCAACCCACAAACTGACATCCAGCACCTGTACGACACAATGCATGAACGTTTGCGTGCTTGCATTCAACATTCTGGCAGTTACACCGGTTATTAATGTACCAGCATTTCACATTTAAAATGGCTCTTCTCGCGCTTACATTAAGTTGTGATCTTGAAACCTTAATCGATTAAATATGTTACCTATACAAATGTATAGCCGCCATTTCATTCCTCTACAACTATTTTTTCGTGGTGTTGGGATTTTTTTCCGTCAGTGTATATAAAAAGAAGATGGTTCTGTAACAAGAAATAGAGGCGACATTTTGACAAGAGTGAAAGATTTCTACTCCAAATTATATGAAAGGGATGATACATGCACTGCAGACATCATGAAACGTACCAGTACCAGAGTTCTTCCAGTCCTCCCATCAGAAGTTGCACATACAATCAAGAACATGAAACAGGGAAAAGCTCCAGGAGAAGATGGAATTACTGTAGACATCATACAAGAAGCAAGTGGAGCAATCGAAACAGTACTCGCCCAAGTTTTCACTCGATGCCTTAATGAAGGGAAGATTCATGATAATTGGAACAACGCTACAATGATCCTGCTACATAAAAAAGGTGACATTGAGGATCTCAGGAACTACAGACCTATCAGCCTCCTATCAATGGTTTATAAAATCTTTACTAAAGTTCTTTCACACCACTTGAAGGTGACACTGGACATGGCTCAACCGAGAGAACAAGCTGGATTCAGGAGTGGCTACAGCACAATAGATCATATCCACGTACTAAGATAACTAATTGAAAGAGCGAGGGAATATGAACTTCCATTGTGCATGGCTTTTATCGATTATGAAAAAGCCTTTGATTCGGTGAAACCATCAGCAGTTACAAAGGCTCTGAAATCCTACGGAATTAAAGATGCATACATTAATATTATTAATAACATCGATGAAAATGCAAGTGCAAAGATTCGGCTATTTGAAAATACAACACACATAAAAATTGGAAAGGGAGTGAGACAAGGTGACACCATATCTCCGAAGCTCTTTAATGCCAATTGGAAAATGTCTTTTTTTTTTTTTGATTGGAGGTTTAACGACCACCGTGAGCAACTCAATGGGCTATAAGCAGTCGCCCGTCTCTAATTTAGGGTCACTGGTTCCAGGGAACGGAGAGAGCCAGTGCCGTAAGACAAACACAACATCCATGCCTCACCGGGATTCGAACCCGGACCGCTTTCGGACGAATGATTAGAGGCCATCGCTTAGACCACTGCGCCACCGGGGCGGCGAAAATGTATTTCAATCACTGAACTGGGAAAACAAAGGGATAAAGATTAATGGAGATTATCTAACCAACCTTCGTTTTGCTGATGACGTAGTCATTTTTGCAACTACCCCATCAGAGATGCAGAGTATGATCCAGGAACTTGCTGACAAATGTAAAGAAGTGAGATTAAAAATGAACTTTCAGAAGACAAAAGTGATGTTCAACGCTCTTACAAGAAATGAAGATTTATCGATTGATGGAGAAAAGCTGGAGATAACAGACACGTACGTGAATCTTGGACAGCAGATATCAAGTGAGTGTCACATTGATGAAGAAATTAATCGGCGTACAAAACTTGCCTGGAGAGCTTTTGGAAGAAACAGCATAATTTTCAAGAGCAATATGCCATTATGTCTTAAACGAAAAGTGTTTGATCAATGCATCCTTCCAGTGCTTACGTATGGTGCAGAGACGTTTATTTAGCAACTTCTGAATTTCGATAATATCAGCTGTGAAATAGAAATACGCCATTACCTATAACGAACACGAACACCTGATGCGTGAAGTTACAGCAATGCGAATTAAAATATACCGCGTTATCGTTCCTTCATAGTACCCCTAATCGCCCGATTTTGTTCGTAAAATTGTTTCATTGAAAAATATTTTTACCCCATGGGCTGACGAAAAACAAATATCGCACAAAATAAAAGAAATAAAAAATGGGTCTATAGATATCATGTTTACAAAACCATTACTGCCCATTCCTCAGACATGACATGCTCTTTATATCTATTATTAATTGCAGTTTCGCATTCATACTCAGTAAACTAATTTTAAAAGTCACCCCCTACGTATAGTTTGAAAGAACAAAACAGCACTTGATCTCATCTAATTTTCTAACCAAGTATTTCTGTGCCTTAAAAAATACTGTACGTTCTTATGAAGAAAATCAACATCACTCCCTTTAACTGATACATGCGAACATAAATCATCTTCTTACCTTAATTTTTTCTTTGACTTCAGACGTGTGTGAACTGTTTTTTTTTTGTTCTAACAATAGATGACTATATAAACATTTTTTGAAATGATCTTGTAAAAGATCAAAAAGGCGAACATGGCACAGGATAGGCACTGAAGAATTGAAATAGGAGTAAACAAGTTCTGTTTTTTGTTCCTTGCAATTATGATTAAAGTCAGCAAATTGAGGTCATTGCAGTCGGATCAAAATAGTAGGAAGGAAGCATTTTTTTCTTCTTGTAAATGTAGTTTAATACTAAGAGAAAGAATATTTTTGCGGCTACGTGATTGACAGTAACCATTATTACAAACAGCATCTTCACTGATGCAAAAATACGTCCCTTGGCATCCCTTTTATGACTTTTTCTGTTTTGTTTTTTCAATGATGAAATGCCGTCATTTAAAAATATTTAAGCATTGTTACTTTCAATAAATTTGTATAACAGCTTAAATATTCATCATAATGATGTTTGAAATTCAGAAACAAGATTTTGTGTGAAACTTCTTCATATACTATTTTAAGGAGTTTTGTTTCTGCACTGCTGGCCACACAAAATTCAACACCCAAGAAGGACACGAGATAGCAAAGCCAGATTTACTGGACACAGAACTACAGATACAAGGATAAAACGATTGAGCTTACAGGCCCGTGCGACTTGCGGAACACGCAGACATCAATAGTTCGTGTCGCCCCATGGCTGGCAATAACGGCCGCTACACGCCGCGCCATCGAACGAAAGAGGCTTTGGATGTGGGCTTGGGGTATGTCGGTACAAGCTGCTTCCACACGTTGCCACAGCTCATCAGGCGTAGCCGCGGGTGGTGCTTGCCGGGACCACTCGGCTGTCGATCAGCTACCAGACGTGCTCGATGGGCGACATATCGGGAGAACAGGCGGGCCACGGCAGCAGAGACACCTGGTGGGCCGTGAATAATTGTTGCACGATGCGTGCCACGTGCGGTCGCGCATTGTCTTGTTGAAACGTGGCCGCTGGCAGGTCCTGCAGGTAAGGGAGGACTACAGGCTCCAAAATGTCGGAGATGTAGTGGTGGCTCTTGAGTGTACCGGCGATGCGTACCAGAGTGGTGCGGGTGTCATATCCAATTGCGCCCCAAACCATAACGCCAGGCAACGGACCGGTATGGCGATGCATAATGCAGGCGTCATACAGTCTCTCGCCGCGGTGCCGCCACACGTTGATCCGACCATCGTGGTGTTGCAGGCAGAAATGGGATTCACCGGAGAAGACAATATCGTGCCATTCTGTAGTCCAGGTGCGGCGTTCAACGGCCCACTGCCACCGCACTTGCCGGTGGTGTAACGTCAATGGTAATCGGAGCAATGGGCACCGTGCGACAAGTCCCCGCTCCTGCAGACGACTTCGAACGGTACGTGCTGACACAGGTTGTTGCGCAACACACCCTAATTCCCGCGCTAACGTTCGTGATGTGGCGGTGTGAGCCATCAATGCCCACCGCACAACAGGCTGGTCCTCTCGTTCGGTGGTGTGCCGCGGCTGCGGCAACGCTCACGTCGGTCCGTCCTTCCCTCCTACACCTACCGAATCCATACTCGCCTCACTGTGGCTGGATGTCGTCCCACACGGCTGCCGATGTCTCGGTACGATGAACCGCTGTCGCGATTAGCCACTATTCATCCTCTGACGAACTCCGAAACGTGCTGAAATGACTGCCGTATTTGGCGACGAGGCATCAGGAAACTTCCCACGCACAGGTCCTGCAGCACAACACACTTCCACTACTTACACCCGGCCTTCTGTGCACCCTTCTTATAGTGCTTCTCGGAGGCGTGCCGGACGCACATGATTTGCATATGCCCTGCAATGCTGATCGTTTGCATGTCCTCTCGCGGCGACGCATGCTGCGAATTTCAGGCAAATCGGATGCTTCTTTCTTGGTGTTGCATTTTGGGTGGCCAGCAGTGTACATTCTGTTCTTGTGGTATATCTTGCCTGTGGTATTTATTAAAAATCTTCTAAACTGTCTTTATGATCACATAAACACCGCTTGATGGGATGGTTAAAAATATCTTACTATTATTAAAAAAATTGCTATAGTCTTTCTGCAAAGTCAGTTTCAAAGCATACTGCGCCACCCTGGTGACGCAGTGGTCTAAGCGCTGGCTTCTGACCATTTGTCCGATATGGGTCCGGGTTCGCATCGCGGTGAGACATTGCTGTTAAGTTTGTGTTTCGACAATGTATCTCTACTTTCCCTAGTACCAGTGGCGGTTCTAAATTAGGGACGGACGACTTCTTATAGCCCACTGAGTTGCTCACGGTGGTCATCAAACTTCCAACAACAACAAAAAAAAAAAGCATATTGCGGAGAATGGTCTGTAAGAAATATAAATAAACAGTTTTTTTGCAATATTAGCTTAACAGTTTTCTTGATATAATGTTTTTTTTAGCAATATCATAATTGGAATTTGCAATGCAAATCTTTCTAAACTGAATTAACCTGCTTTGAAAAATTTTTGTAGATCAGGTATCTTTTCTGTTCGTGTTACAAGCTTTATGTTTCTTTCTAGTAGGAGTGATGCAAACGAAGTGAGGGAAATCAATTATTATAGTAGCGGTCTTCTGAATAAATGAAAATTGTAAGTTTAAAAACATGGAATCTCTGCTGAAACATGCTTTAGGAGAAGTCACTGAAGGATTATATTCTAAGGAAGTGAGAAAAAGAAGCTGATTCACCATCAAATGCAAGTAAAGATTGCTAAGAGTGTGAAATATGCTTCCAAAAATTCAGAGAATATTCCAGTATTGAAAGACGTTTGCAATTGTATACAAATAAAAAAATCTTCCCAGTGTAATATGTATTATGAGAAATTCATTCACAAAAGAAGTCTTTTAAGTCATGTAAAGGGCCACACTGGTGAAAAACCTTACTAGTGATATTTGTTCCAAAATATTCACCCAAAATTCTAATATATCAAGGTATATACTCCTTCATACTGGTAAAAAGCATCATTTATGCAATCTATGTTTCACGAAATTTACCCAGAAAGTTCATATTTCAAGAAATATTCTGCTTCCCACACGTAAGTCATGTAAAAAATAAGTAAATTAAATGAAAATTTCACATGAATATGAGTAATAATGTCTGCTTAATTTTGCATTTCCCTTCCTACATACCGCAGACGGGCTATCATACAAAGACGGGCTATCATACAAAGACGGGCTATCATTATTGTTTGTGAGACGTGAAGTAATCCTTTCTTTCTCTCTTTTTTTCTTTTACTTTTTGTAAATAAAAATGGAATAATGTTTCTGCGATGCCCTTATAAAAATTATGATTTTGCGACCAACTTTCCACACTAGTCAGAAAAGCCTGAATACTGCTATTTAAAAGGAATGTAAATAACCTAAAACATTGTAAATAACAATGAGGAAGATTACCAGTGAAAAGATATCGATTTCTGACACCCGCTGTATTCATTGGACGATCCAGCTTTACTCTTACATCCACAACTAATACAATATTTAACCATATTAAGTATTTACAGCAACTATTTGAAGCAAGAATGAAAACACTCGCGAAGCCCGGGAATACATACCAACCGCTTTTCATCCACCCTAAAGGATAGGACATCCTGTTTTCAAAGATAGCGGGAAGTAGCTTGTTGCTTTTCAGTCTATTTTCTTCGAAGGTCTTCGTATTTCTGGCAAATCGACTGCAAGCAACGAGATGACTATAAGATATGCTTATCAGAGGTCCCAAATTCGTTTTTTTTTTTTTTGAGGTTTTAAAGGATTGGATTCTTTCCTTCGCCGTCCCGGTGGCGCAGTGGTTTAAGCGATGGCCTCTGATCATTCGTCCGAATGGGGTCCGGGTTTGAATCCCGGTGAGGCATGGATGTTGTGTTTGTCTTACGGCACTGGTTCTTTCCCTTCCCTGGAACCAGTGATCCTAAATTTGGGACGGGCGACTGCTTATAGCATATTGAGTTGCTCACGGTGGTCGTTAAACCTCCAGTAAAAAAAAAACAAAAGAAAAACAAGCGTCGTGAGCAACTTGCTGGACTATAAGCAGTCGCCGGTCCCTAATTTAGGAGCACTGTTTCCAGGGAAGGGAGAGAACCAGCGCTGTAAGACAAACACAACATTCATGCCTCACTGGTAATCGAACAAAGACTCATCTCGGAAGAACGGCCATGACGAGCCATCGCTTAGACCACTACGCCACTCGGCGGAGGTCCCGAATTCTTGAGGATATTCCTCGAATTTAGTTTACTGTCCTCGAAAACATCTGGGCGCAAGGTGTCTTCGAATTTTAGTGTTTGTCCTCAAATGTCCTCAAATTACATTTCGAATGAAAACTTTTTTTAAAGAATCGTTTTCCTTGTGCTTACCTGCCAATATGCTCATTGTGAAAACAAAACATGACTGTTTTATTTTCTTTTTCCTAAGGGCTCGCCCATTCCTAATCTGGGGCCATGCGTTCAAGAGAGAGGGAGAGCGAAGGCCGTTTAGAAAAAACGAGACCATGACATTAGAGCAGGGTGCAGTCCAGGCCTGACTGCGCCAGGCCACTATTTTACAAGTACTAGCCGCAGCAGGCTACTTTTTATCTAGCTGAATCGGACTTTTTCAAATTAATTTATTCAGTCGTCACTCATCGAAAGTGACGCTTTTTAACACAAATATAATCTTAACCGAGTTTTTCTCTTTCTTCTTTTCCCTCTCTCTCTCTTTTATTGGGGATTTAACTACCATCGTGAGCAACTCAGTGGGCTTCGTCCCTAATTTAGGGTAACTGGTTCCAGGTAAGGGAGAGAACCAGTGCTGTAAGACAAACACAACACCGATACCTAAGATGACCAGATATTAGAACACCGACAGGAGGAGAAAATGGCGCGATGTCCCCAAATCAGTAGATCTTTTGAGGACAGTGGCGTAACTACAACCCCCGCAGCCCCCGCAGCTGCAGGGAACGCAGGTAACGAAGGGGTGTACTGCAGCTGCCAATTACAATTTTATGAAAAAATTCGAACACGTACAATGATTAACCCAAAGATTCATGTTTCACTTTCAGATATGTTTAGCTTTGCCTAAATAAATGCCTAGTTTTTTACAGCACTGAATGTCCTACAGATTGAAAGTATTCGGCTCTTTGACTTAGGATTGTAATACGATTGCTCTGCAATGGGTTGCAAATAATACGATCGCTATCCAAACGCCCTCTATCTGCCCTACTGAGGAAAAAAGCGAGGCCACAGTGGGATTCCTCGCGGAGGATGTAGGAAAACAGTCAGTTACCTAGGATTACGTGCACGACAGGCGTCAGCATTTATTCACAGCAACCGCAGATCTGCCATGTCTAAGAGGGTGATTTCTTCAAGTGATTTATTTTAGTTTTGGACAAAGCAATTACACGTATTGTCAAATCTATTACTTAATAAGTTAAAACTACAGGGCTCTAGGGGTACTAGCATTACTTTTGCAGACACTCTCCCTGGCTTCTTAACCCCTCCCCCAACCATCACACACACACACACACACACACACACACACACACACACACACACACACACACACACACACACAAACACCGCGAAAAATGCAACCTGTCTCGTGTTCGAAATCATGGGAAAATTACTGTGCTTAGGGGTGCTGAAGTAAATCTTGCGGGGGCGCACATTGTGCTAGTTATGCCACTGTTTGGGGACACATATATACTCAAATAAATATACAAATTTGTTTTGATACGAAACTGTATTGTTTTTATAAGTGTGATATTATACATGAAAATTTATGTCTTAAAAGGATATATCTTGTAGAACGCTGGGAATTTGTACTGACATAGCACAGCTATGACGGCGAGAACATATTAGCAAAAGTGGAAAGGCTTTTTTACCTTAGGCATATGTGCTGAATTAAAAAGAAGGTGCACACTAATGAACGAATGATGTAGCAGACACGTGACTTTCTGCATGCCAACAAGCCTTAGTAACGTAAGTGAATGACAACCAGTCCCAGTTGAAATGATGGCATCTTATTTTGAAAGTTTAACTTCCGAGTGCAAAATGCGGTATTTGAAAATAATTAAAGAGGTTGAAGGAAAAGAGCTTTATGTGCTGAATGCAAGTAACTTCCAAAGTGATGTGAAAAGTTCTCCGGAAGTGCAAATAGCAAATATTTTCTATTACTTCGTTATGGGTAGAAGCGCCTTTACCGCAGAACAATTCAAGGTATATAAAAGTCGCGAAGCATATAACAATTTCTCATCGTGGATATTCTTCTACATGGTAATTTAGTGAGATTACTAATTAGTGAGTAATTAGTAACTCTTCCAGAAAAAGTGCTTTTCTAAGCTCTGGGAAGCAAAATTTAGAGCAAAATCTGTTTTTTTATGCAAAACTCTTGCGAAAAAACACTAATTTTGCTGGAAACGCGCCCTAATTTATTTATCCTTAAATAAATTTAACAGCATTATCCCGGTCTGTAAACAGACTTTGACACCAAGAAAGAATTTTATTTGGACAATAATTTTATCCGTTATTTGCATTTTCCCGCAAAAGTGTGCTTCAGCTCCAGATAAAAATCTAAGTGTACTAAAAATAAAATAAACGGTGGTTTGGGAAAGAAATATTATATAGAACAAGCTAAGTACCCCTCCTCCCCCGCAAACTGCCAGCCAAATAACCTTAAAAGTGAAAATACTAAGTGAAAACCCAAAAACTCGCAAAAAAAGTGGGTCAGAGGGGCGGTGTGCTTATGCTCTCCTATATAATCCAGAACAGCCAAAGATATTTGATTCTGACTAAAAGTCAGGATGGTTAACAAATTAACTTTTAGCTCTACAAAAAGTTTCAACAACTCTCTATATCAACCAGGAACCTCCTGAATAGAAGTCCCTGAAGGTGAAAAACCCACGTGCACAGAAGGGCCGATTGCGTACCGAAGCGTTGTTTTAAGAAATTTTTTGACTAAGCGACAAACTCTAAAATGTGTTCTATAAGAAAATTGTCAGTAACTATAAAACCTACACAAAAAATTAGACAGCACCTTTTAAAGTCAACTTGAAAACTTGGATTCAACGAGTGAAACGCCTTACCCAATAAGTGCAAGCAATGCACACTCAGCATTGATAAATGTTCAATTTTATCCAGAAATCACTGCAGAGAACCCATCTTTTACTTGTTCAAATGCTATTGGCGTGCAGTACTTGAACAGCATTTGAACAAGTAAAAGATGGGTCCTGTGCGTTACCAAGAATCGCTGATTTCTGGATAAAACTAAACTTTAAAAGGCTTTGCCTTTTTGGCGTGGAATTTGAGTTGTGGTATTCAATATCTAAAATTTTGAAGACAGATTTCACGTGTTATTGTTTACTCGGTCGGAATACGTGATCCTTGAAAACTTCTTCTCCTCTACTTATTCCGACATTTCCTCAAAGGCTTTGCTGACGCAAAATTTGTGTTATGGTATTCAATATCTAAAGTTCTGAAGTCGGACTTCGCACGTTCTTTACACCGCTGGAATATGTGACCCTTGAAAACATCTTCCTCTCTACTTGTCTTGAGCTGTATAAAAATACTTGAAAACATAGTTTTAAAAATTTTTCAAGCTAGTGAGACCGTAAGCAGTCTAAATTGTGACTTGTGAATGTCATAGACGCAGTCACATAATCTGAGGGGGAAAAATCAAAATTTCCATGCAAGTTAAATTAAAAAAATGTAACATGGACCATGTATGAGATTATAATACACTGGCGGAAAGTGCAAAAAGAACACCAAGAAGGAGACGTCTGATACCAACGAAATTTATACAGTATAATAACGGAATAACAATATTTCCATGTAACATGGTTAGTACGAGGTTGAACCGCCATGAACTGCGTCACACTGTGCAATTCTGGCATGGAGTCTGTCGTACAGATGTTGGATGTTAGTTTGGGGTATTGAGTTCCAAGCATTCTCAACCTGGACGCGTAAATCGGGGATGGTCCTGGCTGGCCGTGGAGACCGGATAAGTCGTTGTCCCATAAAATCCCACACGTGCTCAATGGGGGACAAATCCGGTGAAAGTGCAGGCCATGGAAATTGTCTCACACCCTGAAGTGCATGTTGCGTTGCACGTGCCGTGTGTGGGCGTGCGTTATCTTGCTGGAAAACAACACGATGGAACGACCTTACAAATGACACAACAACGGGCTGAATGATGTTGTTGATGTAGGAGGTGCTGTTTAAGGTACCCGGTACAAACACTAGTTTTGTACGGGAGTGATAGCTGATCGCTCCCCACACCAGGAGACCAGGTGTAGGCCATGTGTGTCGCTGGCGGATGCAAGAAGGGTGGAGACGCTCCCCGGTGCGTCTGCGAACACACATACGGCCATCGGAGGCTCCCAAGCAGAATCTACTTTCATCGCTGAACACGACAGATCGCCATTACGTTCTCCAGTGCAGACGTTGGCGACACCACTGCAGCCGTTCCTGACGGTGGGCTGGAGTCAGAGGTACACATGCCAGAGGCACACGTGCACGTAGTCCTGCATATAGTAGACGGTTGCGGATTGTTCGCACAGTCACCTCAGGTGCAGCGGCAGCTTGGATTTGCATCGCAATGGATGTTCTGCATGACAACGCCGCTCTTCTTATGCGTCGATCGGTCCGCTCATCAGTCTGTCTGTGACTGCTGGTTCCACGTCTTCTCGTGTGGAAATGTTCCTCGGACCATTTACGCCACCATCGTATCACCACCGATACTTCCCGTCCAATTCGCTCCGCAATACGATGATACGACCACCCGGCCTCGCGGAGTCCGACTAGACGACCTCGCTCTAAGTTCGATAGCTGCTGTAATCGTACACGTGTTCCATGTCCAGGCATTGCAGCTTCTTCAGAGTCTTCGCACGTGTCCGTACGCCGACGACTGATTACATTCACTTTGCCGTACTCCTTAAATACCACCGACGATAATTTGCATATTATGCCGTGCTGTAGCGCAAGCGCTTACCGGTTGGTCCCGAAATTAACATCACACCTACGTAAAGTCGACCCCATTAACATATGTAAATTTCATGATCGTCCGCCAATTCCTTCTTGGTGTTCTTTTTTCACTTTCCGCCAGTGTATGTGACCTATTTAACGGGGGTATTTGAATTAGCTGTCTGTGTAATCAGAAGATGTATAGTTGATTACCATTCAAGCTATTTTTAATGGCCATATTCCACGGAGAGCTTAAATAAAAAAAAAAGGTGAATGCTGTGATTTCCTTTTTCAAATCAAAACATTGCTACAAAAATGTTTTACAGGAAGTGATGGTGAATGTTAACAAAATATGGTTGACATTCACGATCGTCAACCTGTAAATCTTTTTTTTTTTTTGATTGGAGGTTTAACGACCACCGTGAGCAACTCAATGGGCTATAAGCAGTCGCCCGTCCCTAATTTAGGGTCACTGGTTCCAGAGAAGGGAGAGAATCAGTGCCGTAAGACAAATACAACATCCATGCCTCACCGGGATTCGAACCCGGACCCCTTTCGGACGAATGATCATAGGCCATCGCTTAGACCACTGCGCCACCGGGGGCGGCAACCTGTAAATCAGGGTATTTATTTAAAAGAGTTTTACGACTTCGTTGTAGTTAATTATTGTAGTGGGTAGCTATATGCAGAGACAGATTTAAGGCTCTGCCACTCTTAGGCCTAGACAAATTTTCTGCCCCACTTTCCTACAAAATAAGAAATTCGTTCATTGCATTTATATGCAACCTTCAGAATGATCTAGAAGCAATACAAATGTAAATATTTAAACGCAGGGGAGGGATGGAGCAAGTACTCTCCATGAATAGCATTTCGATGTGATATTTAAGTTTTGTTGGGGACATGAGCAATTTTCTTCTCAGCAATGCAAATTTATCTTAGAAACGCTCTCCTTTCTTTAAAAATCCCGTTTAGAACACTTTTTGAACAATATTTTACTAAACACATTCATTTTTAAAATCCATAAACGGTTTTAAAAAGCATTTCTCAGAAGCTTAAGAGACAAACGAATCTGTACACTGCACATCACAGAAGCTTGTCAAGAAACAGAGGCGTAACTAATCATTCCTGCGCCCAGAGCAAAGTACAAATTATTGCGCCCCTATTTGTCTCTCTTTTTACCTTGTATGTATGCATATACATATGTAATTATACACTGCTCGACAAAACAAAATTGTCTCACCCCAATGTTATCCGTTGTCTCTATGTGGGAGGCACACTCAAACTGTAACTATGTGCACAGCTTTTCCCAAATGTTTTGGAGTTCGGATTTCATCGGCATTACAGTAAACAGCACTAATGCGGCTGGCTGCCGCAATAATGGCAGAATAGCCCCCAGAGAAACTTCAAAAATGTGATCTACATCCTTATCTCACAACGTACGTGTAGTCCGTCAAACTAAATAGAAATTGCAGGCGCCATTGTTTTCGACGAAGGCTGTGGTTCTTCTTTAGTTAGACGGGAAACAAAGCTTTCATTGCCGAATGAGAGCAACTATAGCATCTCCTGAGCATTTTAAGGAAGAAATACAAATTTACTAAAGTTACCGAAACTGGAGAAACATATTATAAGAAAATTCTGTAAATGAAAAATGACACACTATGGGGCGGAAGATCTGTACCTGTAACTAGTGCAAAAGTTCCAATTTTAATAAGATTGCTTTTCTGCTGCGCCCGAGATCCCCCTGCCCCAAATTTGTATGGGCTTAGGAGTAGCATAAACTTAAATCTGTCTCTGCCAAGGAGGTTAGAATAAGATATCTGCAGTTGCCCTTGTTAAGGCTCTACGAGACCCACCATCTTGTATTGCTGTCTTCTCTTGTTAACCAACGGGCAAGCGTATTTCACAAATTCCTCGGGCAATTTTGCACATGTTGGAACACCGTTTGTGGCTAACGCAAGATATATGATAAATAAAGAGTTCCCTGGTTTTCAGAATTTTTATTGACCTCTTCCTTCATTTTTTATCTGCAGCGAAAGTCGTACCAAGGCGTCTTCCATAGTTTTATTAATTAATAAAAAATACTTAAAGGGTCCAAAATGAAAATCTGAAATCAGGGAACTCTTTATTTATCATATATCTTGCGTTAGATACAAACGGTGTTCCAAAATGTGCAAAATTGCCCGAGCAATTTGTGAAATACGCTTGCCCGTTGGTTAATAAGAGAAGGCAGCAATACAAGATGGCGGGTCTCGTAGAGCCTTAATGGAGCAGTGCCACTTTGCGTGAAGCCTATTACGGCTAACGACGGCAGTCAAAGTGTTGGAAAGCTCATGGTTGTCAAGGCTATTGCAATGTATTTTGTGTTGGCCTAATCGCCTTCTTTCGTCGCAAATTTTCAAATTTCACAAAATAACTTGCTACCGATGTGTGAGAAAATGCTGAATTTATAAAATTAAAAATAATTCTGAGGCTCCTTCCCATTTTTATTTTAAATTGAAATACACGAACGTTAGTGCAAATTAAAAAAAAAACAAAACAAATCATAACGTTAAAATTGAAAACTTCACTCATGTAAGAAGTATAAT
Source organism: Macrothele yani (assembly GCA_039090855.1). NCBI lineage: Eukaryota > Metazoa > Arthropoda > Arachnida > Araneae > Macrothelidae > Macrothele > Macrothele yani. Next base: position 123,287,323 of record CM077003.1, on the reverse strand, counting down.
TCGTTCGGGTTTGATACTAACAAGATTTCTGCAACAAGAAACCACGCACTTCCAAAATACACCCAGTTTAAATTACATAGATATCATGTAAACAACGTCAAATTCCCACACATTGCGACATCACGGTTAAGAGATTCAGGGCATCTCCAGAAGTATTTTCCTAACCTCCTTGCTCTCTGCATATAGCTGGCCACCACAATAATTATTTATCTATAACGAAGACACAAAATCTCTTTTAAACAAATACCCTTATTTACAGAGTGCTGATGGTGAATGTCAACCAGATTTTGTTAACATTCATCATCACTTTCTGCAAAACAATTCTGTATTAAGGTTTTGACTTTAAAAAAAATTACAGCACTCACCTAATTTTTTTTTTTTGAGCTCTCCGTAAATATGGCCATTAAAAATAGCTAGAATGGTAATCAGCTATACGTCTTCTGATTACACAAACAGCTAATTTAAATAGCTCATGTTAAATAGGTCAGAGATGAAGATCTTCTACATAGTCCATGTTGCATTTTTTTAATTTAAACTTATTTGGAAATTTTGATTATTCTCCCTCAGACTATGCGACTGCTTATATGGCCTTCATAAGTCACTAGATGATTTATCATCTCACTGGCATGAAAACTCCTTAAAACTATATTTTCATGTCTTTTTATACAGCTCATGACAAATGATGATCATATGTAGAGGAATTTAGGAAGAGAGTGTCTGACCCCAGGTCTTAAACAACCCTTAGAAATAGGAAGCTAGGAGATTTCGGCTAGTGCCCGATAGAAAAGTGACACGGAAGCGAAGTAGAAAGAGGGAAGAAGACGCCCTTATTTATTACCGGGGGCCAGTACCCGGGGTCCGACTGCTTAACGTGCTCATCCGACGCTCGGCGGATATTCAGTGGATCGAGCGTTCGTACCTTCTGGGATCGAACCTGAGGTTCTTTCCGCCGCAGTCACGAACGTAGTCCACTAGGCCACCCGCGGCCGGAGCTCATGACAAGTATAGGAGAAGATGTTTTCAAGGATAACATATTCCGAGTAAATAACAACACATGAACTCCGGCTTCAAAAATTTGGATATTTAATACCACAACACAAATTTTGCGCCGACAAAGCCTTTCAAGAAACGTCTGAAGTTTGTTGTGGACACGTGACTCTACTGAAGCTCCGCGCCTAAGGTTTTCGAAAGTCGGCTGGCATTAGGCAGAATTTCCGCATCCTTCTATAAAGGTACGGAATTATTATACGCCACTGGTCTTTGAACACGTATCCATCGCGGACGAATGGTTAGGTCAGCAGCCAGCGTTTAGACCACTGCCCCACTAGGGGGCAACTAGTTGGTCTCCAATCACTTTATTCACATTACTTGTCACTTTAATAACCTCACTGAAAAATAATCCCATGTTTGAAAGAAGCATATAAATAAATTAAAATAGCTTATTTCACCATAGACAGGCATAATGCAAAACCCTTCAAATTTGCATAACAGATGTGATTATGCAAATTGCATCGCTCAGACATATCACAGCAAAATAAATGAGCCCACAACTGCTTGGATCACAAGATTTTAATATAAAAATTTATTTTTCTGTGTGTCATTCGGTATAAACGGAGAGTAATATGGGTTTGATGTTTTTTCCTTAGTGTAGCAAATAAATGCAGAAGATTTGAGAAAGCTGAAGGTTATTTCTCACAGCAAAGTATTTGTAAAAGAAATTAACTTAAGTGTGAAAGTATTGATGGCAGACATTGAAAAATATGGGAAATGTTAAAAGAGATAACGTAACATCAGAAAGACTTCATGGTGTAAAAGTGTGTTGCTGTGGCACCCCGTATCTGCTAATCAAGTAAATTTTTAGAGCGTTTAAGTTTATCAAGTAAATTTTTAGTTCAAAAAGTGAACAGAATCTCACGTGACTAGGATAAAGTTCTAGGCGCTTATTATGAACGTTATGATCAAATTATCATAATACTAGTATAGGGGCACTGCTGGACCACTCAATCGTATCCAAAACTCCCTAATAATCTTAGAATAACCTCGCAATAAGGGTTTCATTTAACTTAAGGAAATAAATTTCTAAACTTTCAGTAAGTTATAAATTTTGATATCGAAGGTGCGTCGCATAAATACAGAGACAGTCGATTTTGCGCCGTGAATACAATGTGAATATAGGTAGGAAGCTGAAGTGGTACCTAATTAGACATAACCCTACAACAAACGTTTCGGGATCCGTCGATATGACCGGATTGTGTGAAAAGAACACCACAAAGTGAAATAGTGTAATTTTAGGTGTCTCATAAATATAAAGACAACTATGTAATGTAGCCACATGCAAATGAGATGTGCAAATTAGCATGTTGTGCGCCCGCGCATGGGCCGTAATTCGGTCCAGCCTACAAAAGACAGCGGACCTGCCGTCAGACATTCATTTGCCGAAATGCCACGCAACAGTCAACTTTCTGGTGAGGAGGTGCAGAAGATTTGGACACTGAGAGCAAATGGATTGCCTGTAGCGAAAATTCGTAAAGCCATGGGGAGGAGTAGGGCAGTCATTTATAAGATTTTATTGAAACGCGGTGCGTTAACTGCCAGAAAACGGCCTGGAAGGCCTCGAATAACAACCAAACGTGATGATCGGGCCATCATGCGTTTAGTTTCACCCCAAAGGTTATAACTACGTCAAGTTTCTCGGACTGTTGGTGTCACCGTCTCGAAAGACACAGTTCATCGACGAATCAAGGAAAGTCGTAACATTGCGCTCCGTCAAATGCGCCGTCTACCACACCTCACCCGGCGCCACAAGGAAGCTAGATTGTTATGGGCAAGCAGCCACATGCACTGGACGGACGAGTGGATCACAACTTTCTTTCAGGATTACAACTATTTTCTCCGATGAGAAAAGTTCAACCTGGACGGCCCTGACGGTTGGAACTGCTATTGGCACGATTTACGACGCGAGCCACGCACCTTCTTCAGCAGACAGAAAGAAGGAGGATCTGTGATGGTCTGGGGAGCTTTTGCGTTCAATTGGGCAACAGATATCGCTTTTCTGCGGGGCAGGCAAAACTCCGAAACGTATCAGGAGATACTCAGCAGCCACCTTCTACCGTTTGCCGAAACTCTAGAGGGTGTTGATTATCTGTTCCAGCAAGATAATGCCTCTATCCATCGGTCTGCATCAACGAAAAGCTGGTTTAACACTCATCATGTGACCGTAATGGATTGGCCAGCACTCAGTCCAGATTTGAACTCTATCGAGAACCTCTGGGGTATCCTAGCTCGTGATGTGTATGCGAATGGATGGCAGTTCTCAAGTGTGGTGGCATTGATAAAGCAGATCGAACGAAGCTGGTACGCACTCCGTCCAGAACACTTACATCACTTGGTGGACAGCATGCCCAATCGGGTTTTCAGTGTTATTCGGAACAACGGCTCCACTATTTGTACCGGAGGTGCTCATAGCTAGTAAGTCTTTATATTTTTGAGACAGCGTATTTCTGTTTTCTTCTTGTATTTGGCGTTTGAATTGTTATGTTTCCGTCAAACTATTGTGCAGCTGCGTGTCCTATGCTATTTTTGCTATAAATATGAGGTGTACATTTCAGCTCGTTGTTGTTTCTTTTTTATTCGAGAATTTGTTCTGTCTCTATTTTTATGCGACGCACTATATTTTAAATAAATGATTAGCCACCGAGAAGTAAAGAAATAAAGACAAAAAAGTTAATGACAAATGTACATTTGATCATTATATGCCACCAAAGGAAGCGAAAGAAATCGCTTCTCGCTTAAGGATATGCCACGAGGTTCGTCGGGTGTATAATGCGGTCCTAGTTTTTTCCTTACCTTTTTAGTTATGGGTTAGTTTCAAGAGCTGGCGACACTATGCACTTGGTGGATGTGGACAGCAATTAGACACTGAAAGCTTTTTCGATTGGTAAGCTGATTTGGCCTTGAAAAGTCATGCGCGTGAATCTCTCTCTTTATTGCTTTTAGCTATCGTTAACTGAAAATGCTCTGCCTGTCTCCGAAATTTGGCACCCCGTGTCGTCGCGATCCCTGCAAACCAGATCAACCAGCTAACACGCAAAGAACAAATAAGATATCCACTATTCAATCTGTCTCTTGTTAAAATTGCACGGACTATAAAGCTAAAAGTTTAGCTTCCACACCGAATCTTTTTTTTTTTATTGAGGGCTTAACGATAACCGTGAACAACTCAGTTGGCCATAAGCACTCGCCCGTCCCTAATTTAGGACAGCTGGTTCCAGGGAAGGGAGAGAGCCAGGGACGTAAGACAAACACAACATCCATGCCTCACCGGGATTCCAACCAGGACCAATCTCGGAAGAATGATCAGAAGCCATCGCTTAAACCACTGCGCCACCGGGGCACATATAGGTGTTCTCCGTCCTAGAAGAACGATAGAGCGATTTCAGTCAATCACGATAGCGAATTGGCGACGATTTTCAGAGGGTAGGGTTTCACGCTTACCTGCTGCTTCCGCCTATGTAGTCAGTAGATTTACACCCGCGACCGCTAGAATGCCATGGTAAACGCTGGTATATTTGTAATGCATCTTTGTTGTGGGATTCGCAGTGTAAAGAATTCATACATTCATTATGTTGCATGTTCGTTATCAGATTTGCCTAGTGAAGAGAGCAACTGTCCGTTAACAACAATTTTGTTTAGATTGATGTTATTTATCCTAGAATTCATTCCTATCTTTGGTGGCAAATCTATTTGTGTTGTATTGCGTAATTCAAAGAGTAATGAGTAGCTTTGGTAATTTTTTATCAAGGAAAGATTTTAATATGAAATTTAAGGTGATCTTTATCTCTTGGTGACACAGGCCCGTAACCAGCGTGACGTATATTCTAAATTAACGTTCCTTTTTAGTTTCTTTTCCTATGTAAATCTTGAGTTTGTTCTCAGTTATACTTCACACTTAACGTGTTATCTTCTCTCTCCAACGAATATGTTGGCAACACAATTGAGGTAGAACGAATGTGACGTATGCCTGTTATGAGATAAGAACCAGAGATATAAACTACAAGACAACATTTGCTAGTGTGGTTGATACTGATTTCTTAAGAAAAATGTGAAGTGCTATGATGTATTGATGAAAATATCTGGAATAAAGCCAATTTCCGTAAGTTTGACTTCTGTTTAAATGTTTCGCCTGGCCGTTAAGGCTTAATTTAGGAACTTTTTCATCGTATGGTGATGTTTTAAAATAACGTAAGAAGAGCGATAAAAGCTCAGTACGAAAAGACATTACGTTATACCAGCGGGAAGTACTGGACGTGTCAAATTCAAGCAGGTCTAAAATGGTATCCACACATGCTATGCTGTACAAGTCAGACATCAAAGAAAGCACAAATTTATGTGGTAGTAGTGGAAAATTTTTGACTCCTGACTCTTATAAGAACTTTCTTACCAAACGTAAGACAGAGAATGAAAGATACCAGTGATTTTAAATATTCATATTATTGAAAAGCTAATGGATATTTTGAAACACTTAACCACAAAAATGTACCTTTACCTAATGCAGTCAAGATGTACAAAACTCCCTTAATTATTAATTAATAGTTATACTGAAAATGCTTATAAATAGGAAAGATAACCATTACAACACGCTGAAAGGAAAATAAGTTATTACACAGGAGCACAAGAAAGAAAATGTCACAACTATTGCATAACGCTTGGAAGAAATAAGTGCAGTTTTATACTTGAAACACGCGGAAAATCCTAGAAACAATTCACAGCAAATAGCACGATGCCATCCTTTGGGTTATTCCAACCAGGTCTGAAAATCCCCACCCTCCGAAAATTGTCACCAATTCGCTATCGTCGCCGTGATTGGCTGAAATTGCTCGATCATTCTAGTAGGACGGAGAACGCCTATATGTCACCGGAGCGGCCCATACCGAATCTATCGCTTATGCTAACAAAGGCCGCAAATTAAGATCTTCATAATCAGAAGAAAGCACTGCTCAATACTTCTCCCTGCAGCAAAGCAACTGAGACGACTGCTTAACAGTGTTTCTTTCAGGCATACAACCATTGGGGCGAAGCCCTCCCGGAAACGACCGTCCCCCCCCCCCCGGTGACATTTTAGGTTACCTAGTCAAATTTAAATAAATTCAGGCTATGACGAAAAAGGAAGTTTCGTTTCTTTTTATGATACAAATATTTCTTCAATTTTACTTTTTTAAATATTTGTTCAAATGGTACTAGTTATAGTTTATTTTATTAAATAGTGTATAATGAATTCCACTTCTTCTACTGCTTCTTCTAATGCTTGTTGTTTGTTAATTATATCATGAATAAACTTTCCTGCTAGTAGTGTAGTAATAATAATGAACAAGCTTTTAACTGCTAGTAATGTTGTAGTAGTAATTAAGATGAATAACGTCTTATGCTGGTTGTTAATAATAACAACTAATGAAATAAACCTAACAGCCAGACAGAGATCTGACAAAACTATGAACTGAGAAAAACGTACTTACAACAAATTCTTTATTAGGGAAAGTCCTGGTATCCTCCAACATACAACGAAGCTCTACTCATATAAACGAAGATCTCTTTACACATAAAAGCTCTCCTTCACATAAACAAACGCTCTCTGGCACATAAACAACAGCTCTCCCTACGCACATCAACAAAAAGCTCTCTCCTAGGTATCGTTGAAAGCGCCTATTTATACTGGCTACCACCACGTCATGACTTACACTCATTGCCAGATCTCATTCAGCGGGAGAAATAACATCTCCTTCAGTAAGAAGATAATTTACATAGTAAAATAAAATAACCAGAGATAGTAAAAATCAAAAGGAAAGTGAATCTCGAGTATACGTAACAAGTGTATTACGACGCATGGTATTCTCCAAAATATAATAAGTAGACTTATCATACCTCATTGTCTAGGAATCGTGATTCAGGAACAAGAGTGCGTTGAATGCATTTTAACAGATCAAAAATTTCAAGCCTGCGGAACCTCTCCTTCCCTTCTTTAGCTGAAAACCGTTTGTTATTCCTGAAATGTTTTTTTTTTTTTTTTGATTGATTGGATTGGAGGTTTAACGACCACCGTGAGCAACTCAATGGGCTATAAGCAGTCGCCCGTCCCTAATTTAGGGTCACTGGTTCCAGGGAAGGGAGAGAGCCAGTGCCGTAAGACAAACACAACATCCATGCCTCCCCGGGATTCGAACCCGGACCCCGTTCCAACGAATGATCAGAGGCCATCGCTTAGACCACTGCGCCACCGGGGCGGCCCTGAAATGTTTGAAGAAGTAATTACTATATCAGGAAGTTTTTGAAATCCACCGTCTGGAACAAAATTAAAGTTAATTAAAAATTGAAGAAAAATTAAAGCATTTTTTTTTCTAATGTAAGTTGATACATTTTTATTAAATTAAGGCAATTTTTTCTAATGTAAGTCGCATTTTAATCAAAAACAAAAAAAATGAAGCATTTTCCGGGGTGGGTGAGGAAGGGCCCGTCTAAACGTGGCCCTGTGTTAGATATATAGTAATTACTTCTCTCTATATAAATATAGTAGTTAAAATTATATATATATAGCAAATGGAAAACTTGCCCCCCTCTAAGGTTCCATTTGCCCCCTCGGCTAAAACGTCCTGAAAGAAACACTGCTGCTTAATGCTTATAACCCACTGCGTTGCTCACGGTGGTCGTTAAACTAGTGGTCTGCACCGGCCAGGCCGGGCTGCCAAGCCCGAGCCAGCCCGCTGGTCGGTTTTTTAGTTTAGAGAACAAAGCAACGAGCCGGGCCGGGCTTTTCCCCCAGACACTTACGACCGGTCCAGGACGGGCCAGGCTAAGTCAACCCATTCTTTTTATTGCTATGGTAAAGAAAGGAAAAAAGTTGTGTTTCCCGATTTCCTGGTCTGTTTAACTGTTTTGCTGGCTTTACTTACGTCCATTCAAAGTGTTTTTACCATCTGTAGGTATTTAGATCGTAAAACCACTTTGGGGCTTGTTGACAATAAAAAGATTCGATCCCGAGCGAGTGTGCGTGTGTTGTGTAGAGTGGGAGACGAAGTGGTGTGGAGACGAAGGGGTGTCTGCATTAGGGTCGGGTGTGCGTGTGTGTTTGTATGAGGCAGTGGGATTACACTGATTGTTTCTCCTATCCCTAATCCATATACTGTTGCAGTGTTACCGCTTGCTAGTTCAGAGGAAGGGAGATTTTAAACGCGCTTGGTCTTCATTTTTCTCTCTCCTTAAAGGTTATATTGTTCGACAATTGTGAAAGTTTAGTTCATATTTTTAGGCTTACATTCAACTAAATTTTTTCAGTAATATCTCATTTCATTATTTAATTTTCACAATTTAATAAAATTCAATAGAAAAACAAAATAATACCGAATGGCACATCACGGGCCGCGCCGGAACGGACTGAGTTTGTAATATTTGGAGAGTGGGCTGGGCCTTAAACGCACGGGCCAGGACCGGGCCGGGTTCACCAAATAAGGCCTGTGCAGACCTCTACATTAAACCCTCAATAATAAAAAAAAAATATATATATATATTTTCAAAACCCACAGAAGATGGAGAAAAGATCAATATTTAAATATGTTAATACTGAGCTAGAATTGTTTTACTAAGGCTAAAGATCTCGAAATTACCCTATTTTTCGGCATGTAGGTCGATATGGAGGACAAGCCGAATGCGTTAAATTTCCCAATTTCCTTATCTTCATTCACAGATCAATTGATCCTAAGTATAAGACGAGGGCAGAACAAATGTTGGTGTTTCAAATTTATGTAACGATATTTTTAATGTTTCAGTAAATATTGAAAGGAAGAGAAAGCGAAGTAAATTGGGCACTTTTTCTTTTCAACAAACAGTTGAATTTCGTAAGCTTCTTTTTTCTTACGAACTGAAGCTACCGTATTCTTTCCCTTTGACCAACCTGTAGGAAAAGCCGCCGCGCAAAAACAAACAAACAAACAAACAAAAAAGCAGGAAAACGAGAAATGTGCCAAATCTGAGCAATGCATGCAACTTGAGTTATTGTTTGATACTTTATCACAGAGTCCAACTGACATCAGAAACCAAAAGAGTTTTTGACTTCAACCAGAACATGAAATAAATTAAGAAAAGCATAAAAAATGGAAACAATCGGTGATTTTAAATCAGTTGAGAGATACAATTCAGAGCCGAGTGCGTTCGCTTTAAGGATTGTTGGCACCGCAGCGTAAAGCGAACACACTCGGCTAGTTATCGAGAGATCTGGGGCTCGATCCCAGCGGTGTCGAAATACAATTTTTCGGTTGCTGTGTGTTATTAAAGAAAAACGTGGACAGAGAGATGACTGTGTCAATTTATTACAAACCTATCCAGAAAAGTAATGAGCTCCAACTGAAAATAAAATGACGAAATCACCAGCCTTAATAATTAAAAAAAAATCATGATTGAGGAATTAGAGGTCTACCAACTACGTGACGGCGCGTTTTAGCATGCACGTCTGCATTTAAAGACAAGGCTGTGGTTCGGTTCCAACAAGTGCAAATGGGAAGGATGGCAAAACTGCATATTTTGCAAAATTTCTGTATAAATACGGAAAAACAAAACAAAACGGGCTTTTCTGAAATAAACGCAATTTCTGACAACGGAAAATCTGCCAAAATATATAAGTTAGAAGAAACGGGAATTTTTTAAAAACGGAAATTTCGCTGAAAGACTGAGATCTAACGGCAACTTTGCAGCACGTTATTTTCAGAAATTTTTCGTGAATTCACACCACTTATTTTTTGCAGAGAACAATGGACAAAATGTGTAGAATGCCAAAATGGATATATTGAATGACACCTACACATAGATAATGAATGACTTGCTATCTGTATCAATTTTTTTCTGTAGTTACCATAGGAAATTTTTATGGCCGATTGTGCATTGCCTTTCAGCCGACCCTCGTGTATTGCCATTAAAAAAATAAAGGAAGAGAAGGAGATTTTTGGTTATGGAATCTTCAAGTCAATGACTCAGAAATGGCTGTTTTAAAAGTTTTCGTGAACTCGCTCATCTTTGTGACACATTTTCATGGAATTTCTGATCTCCATTTGTTCAAATTTATCTTCCAAGAGCACTACATTTTTGTTAAATGTTTCGGCGACAAGATAACTTTCTTAAAAATAATAAAAAATATATTTTATTCCTGTGAAAGAATCCTCGCTATGTTTCACTGATCGACTCGGCCTTCCGGAAATCTTTTTCATAAATTACAATGTGCGTTATCTGTGTGCTTTCCTTTAGCGGAACTCTGATTCAGAAAAACATAATAATTTTGAATTTCGTTTTTGACATGAAATCACTCACTCGAAGCATCCATACGTTTCGTTAGTTCCGTGCTATATAACTCACGCGACATGAAAGTCGAAAAGAAACGTACGCATTTTCTGCTGCCTTAGCTTTTTCACGCTAAATGGTTCGTCAGATAAGTCAGTTTTCAAATCGACAGTATAATCTCCAGAAGAACTTGTAAATTATTTTAAGCTATTACAAATCACATAGTAAAAAAAAAAATCGTTATTCTTGATAACCGCTCATGCGAAGTTCTGAGCCAGCTCAATCTGGGAATGGTTCCCAATCAACTTGCTGGCATATAATTACTCCATCGCTTCTTTTTTTTTAATTGGGGTCTTTTTTTACAGTTGTCAGAAGCAGTAGAGTGCGTCGTGGGATAACAGAGCGTTATGTATTCACGAGGGCATAACAGCTGACCCCTAGATGCCCTTACCTTCTCTGAACATGAACAGCTCGGACATCCTTTTCTTTGTTTGTCTTGACTCGGTAGTGTTTCACTGACATTACTTTGGTAGTATTATTGCCCACACTTCAAACACAATACATTGGCTCATATCAACAAAAGTCAGTTAGTCGGTTCTTGTAACAAACAGGTCGGTAGCAATCGGAATTTAAATGTGAAAATATATAAACGGTTAGGCCTACACAACACTTATAAATCTTTATACACTACTGTTTGTGAAAATTGCAACACCATGAAGGACTCCTGGTATTAGCATGAAACTTAGAGGATATGTACAACGGGTTGGGACATGCAAATGATTAAAATGTCAATGAAAATGCGCATGCGGTTTTAAAGCAGCGCCCTCTGAACTGTTCGCTCTTGGGTATAAAGAGGTGGCTGAAACGAGATGTTTCAATTAGGGGCCACGGGCGGCCCAGTGGTTAGCGTTCGTAACTGCCGTGGAGATAACCGCAGGTTCGATCCTGGGCAGGTACGAACGTTCGAACCACTAAATACCCACCGTGCGTCGGATGGGCACGTTAAGCCGTCGGACCCCGGGTACTGCCCCCCGGTAATAAATAAGGCCGTCTTCCTCCCCCTTTCTACCTCGCTTCCGTGTCACTTTCCTGTCGGGCACTCTAGCCCAAATCTCCTAGCTTCCTATTTCTAAGGGTTGTTTAAGACCTGGGGTCAGACACTCCCTTTCTAAAATCCTCTACATAGGATCGGATCGGATGTTGCAATCAGAGCGGGGCTGCTACGGAGAGGTCTCAGGTTCGATCCCAGCAGGTACGAACGCTCGAGTCACCAAATATCTGACGTGCGTCGGATGGACACGTTAAGCCGTCGGACCCCGGGTACTGCCGCCCTCCCCCTGTTAAAAATTGGGGCATCTTCCTCCTCTTTCCTATCTCGCTTCCATGTGATTTTTCCTGTCGGACACTCTAGCCCAAATCACCTAAGTTCCTACTTCTACGAGTTGTTTAAGACCTGAGGTCAGACACTCCTTTTCTAAAATCCTCTACATATGCTCTGATCTATGATCTGATGTTGCAATCTGTGAAGAGCCGAGTCGAAGGGGTGTTTCTTGTGTCTCACTCTGCCCCGTCGCCGAAGAAGGTCGCGTTACGAACACCTGACGGACTTTCAGCGAGGAAGGGTTGTTAGGATGAGAGAAACTGGATTTTCCTAGCGCGAAATTGCCACTCGTATGGAATGAAAATGCCAATACAGTGAGGCGAATGTGGCGTCAGTAGACAGAAGAGGCTCGGACGCAGAGAAATCCGGGAGATGAACCCCCAAATTCTCACGACAGCAAGGGATGACAGACACCTCTACCACATGGCAGTGAGCTATCGCACAGCGACATCCGCGGTGTCGGCGCAACAGTGGAGCACTGTCACAGGTCAAGCTTTGTCCTCCTGCACAGTTCGACGTCATCAGCTTAACAGAAGACTGGTCGCTGGCAGCGCATTACTTTGACCCCCCTCCTACCACACATATCTCAGGCTGCAATGGGGCCTCAAACACAAACATTGACGCTCTGATTGGCAATATGTCATGTTTTCTGACGAGTCACGATTCAACTTGATGCACCATGATGGTCACATACGTGTTCAAAGACATTGTGGTTAACGGCACTTTGCAGCGTCATACAGGCCCAGTGCAAAGTGTCATAGTTTGGGGCGCCATTGGGTTCAATTCACGATCTCGCCTCATACGAATTGAGGATGTTTTAGTGGCAGATGGCCAGAGTTGATCTGCCGCTACATTTCAGCAGGACAATGCTCAGCCATATGTGGCCCGGAATGTCCAAGACCTCTTCCATGCACGGCTGATACCGCTTCTTCCCTGGCCTGCACGTTCGCCGGATATGTCCCCGATCGAACATGTCTGAGACATGGCAGCTAAGCAACTGGCCAGTCAAGAGCTACCGCCGGTCACCACAAATGAACTCTGGTCTCGCATAGCAGCAGCCTGGCAGGCTATTCACCCAGACGATATTTATTCAACATATCTGGGATATGGTGGCTAAGGGACTGGCCAGTCAAGCGCCACCGCCAATCACCACAAATGAACTCTGGTCTCGCATAGAAGCAGCCTGGCAGGGGGTTTCCCTGGACAATATCTATTCAACATATCTGGGACATGATAACTAAACGACTGGCCCGTCAAGCGCCTCCTCCAGACACCACAAATGAGCTTTGGTCTCGCAAAGAAGCAGCCTGGCAGGCTATTTCCCAGGACGATATCTATTGAACATATTTGTGACATGGTAGCTAAGCGACTGGCCCGTCAAGCGCCACAGCCATTCACCACAAATGAACTCTGGTCTCGCATAGAAGCAGCCTGGCAGTCTATTCCCCAAGACGATATCTATTCAACATATCTGGGATATGGTAGCTAAGCGACTGGCCCGTCAAGCGCCACCGCCAGTCACCACAAATGAACTCTGGTCTCGCATAGAAGCAGCCTGGCAGGCTATTTCCCAGGACAATATCTATTCAACATATCTGGGACATGATAACTAAACGACTGGCCCGTCAAGCGCCTCCTCCAGACACCACAAATGAGCTTTGGTCTCGCATAGAAACAGACTGGCAGGCTATTTCCCAGGACGATATCTATTGAACATATTTGGGACATGGTAGCTAAGCGACTGGCTCGTCAAGCGCCACAGCCATTCACCACAAATGAACTGTGGTCTCGCATAGAAGCAGCCTGGCAGGCTATTCCCCATGACGATATCTATTCAACATATCTGGGATATGGTAGTTAAGCGACTGGCCCGGCAAGCGCCACCGCCAGTCACCACAAATGAACTCTGGTCTCGCATAGAAGCAGCCTGGCAAGCTATTTCCCAGGACGATATCTATTTAACATATCTGGGATATGGTAGCTAAGCGACTGGCCCGTCAAGCGCCACCGCCAGTCACCAACAAATGAACTCTGGTCTCGCATAGAAGCAGCCTGGCAAGCTATTTCCCAGGACGATATCTATTCAATATATCTGGTACATGATAACTAAGCGACTAGCCCGTCAAGCGCCTCCTCCAGACACCACAAATGAGCTTTGGTCTCGCAAAGAAGCAGCCTGGCAGGCTATTTCCCAGGACGATATCTATTGAACATATACTGACGGAAAAAAATCCCAACACCAATAAGGGGTTGTGTTAGATAAACGACAGTTGGTAGGCGGTGAGAGTACATCTGTAAGATGACGTCTATGAAAATTTCGCGCTCGGCGCATACGTGTGGCGCTAGTAGCGCCCCTCGGAACATGCAAAGCAGGTTTGCTGTAAATACGCGCTGTAACGTTCGTTAGCGTTAGTTATCGTCGAGATTCGACGTAGTGTGTTGATGTTAGTCAAGAATGCCTTTAAGAAGACGAAGAAGCAATTATCAACAGCTCACGGAGTTTGAACGAGGTCGTGTAATAGGGCTACGAGAAGGTGGATTTTCGTTCCGCAATAATGCAGAACGACTTGGCAGGAATGTAGCCACTGTGCATGATTGTTGGCAGCGGTGGTCAAGGGAAGGTACTGCCTCTAGAAGACCGGGTTCCGTCCGGCCACGTGGCACTACTGAGAGGGAAGACCGCCGTGTATGGCGTATGGCCGTGGCGCATCGTACCGCGTCTGCGGCAGCAATTCAAGCTGCAGTTACCACCACAGTGACACAACGAAATGTTACAAATCGGTTACTTGAAGGACAGCTCCGAGCCAGACTCCCTGTAGCGTGCATTCCACTTACTCTAAACCACTGCCGTTTGCGACGTCAGTGGTGTCAAGCTAGAGCTCATTGGAGAACGGAGTGGAAATCTGTTGTGTTTTCTGATGAAAGCCGGTACTGCCTGGGTGCCAGTGATGGCCGTGTGTTGGTTAGAAGGAGGCCAGGTGAGCGCCTGCAACCAACCTGTCTGCGGCCGAGACAAACTGGACCTACACCTGGAGTTATGGTCTGGGGAGCAATTTCCTATGACAGCAGGAGCACTCTCGTGGTTATCCCACGCACCCTAACGGCACAGTTGTAGGTCGGTCTGGTGATTCAACCTGTTGTGCTGCCATTCGTGAACAGCATTCCAGGGGGTGTTTTCCAACAGGATAACGCTCGCCCGCATACCGCTGTTGTAAACCAACATGCTCTACAGAGTGTCGACATGTTGCCGTGGCCTGCTAGATCACCAGATCTTTTACCAATCGAGCACGTATGGGACATCATTGGACGACAACTCCAGCGTCACCCCCAACCAGCATTAACCGTCCCTGTATTGACCGACCAAGTGTAACAGGCATGGAACTCTATTCCACAAACTGACATCCAGCACCTGTACGACACAATGCATGAACGTTTGCGTGCTTGCATTCAACATTCTGGCAGTTACACCGGTTATTAATGTACCAGCATTTCACATTTAAAATGGCTCTTCACGCGCTTAAAATAAGCTGTGATCTTGAAACATTAATCGATTAAATATGTTACCTATACAAATGTATTGCCGCCATTTCATTCCTTTACAACTATTATTTCGTGGTGTTGGGATTTTTTTTCCGTCAGTGTATTTGGGACATGGTAGCTAAGCGACTGGCCCGTCAAGCGCCACCGCCAGTCACCACAAATGAACTCTGGTTTTGCATAGAAGCAGCCTGGCAAGCTATTCCCCAAGACGATATCTATTCAACATATTTGGGACATGGTACCTAAGCGACTGGCCCGTCAAGCGCCACCGCCACTCACCACAAATGAACTCTGGCCTCGCATAGGAGCAGCCTGGCAGGACGATATCAAAAACCTCTTCCATTCAAAGTCACGCCATGTAGAGGCTGTTTTTGCTGCTCGAGGAGGCTTCATATGATAATAAATTTGGAAGCGAAAAAATCTTGTATAGTTCTAGAAATGTAATCCGTTGCCTCCTGTTACATGAGGAATGTGTGATATAAATTTCAAATTTCATTTGAACAGCACGATATTTTCTTGGTGTTGCAATGCTCACAAACAGTAATGTATTTACAGTTTTCTTTGTGGTGTTTCAGATTGCCGTTATCAACTATTTTCAACCTGTGTTACATAAATGTTGCTAAAAATCTCTTCACAACTCTCTGTCTTCAGTAATTCTCTTCTAGATTACTAGCATGCTTTCAAATTTCACTCCCACGTCTCCAATGTGTCTTTTTCTGGATCTTCTCCTATCCCCTTGTACGCAGTTTCTGTTGTCAAACAGTGGTCAGTTCCTCTAGCAATAAACCAGGTGTAGCAATTTAATTCCCGGAATGCACCCGAAAAAAAAATGTGTGCGTACCTGAACACTAGCGGCTACTGTCACCTTCGAAGTGATCCCCTTCCGAAGATATGCATTTAATCGGTGTGCAACTTAATGCTCGGCCACTAACCGCAAGCGATCATAGAACGTCAGCAAATGCGAATAGCTGTGTGCGATAATGGCTGATTACAGCGACCTCCAACAGCTTTCCAGGCAACCATAACCGCTCACAGCTGTAGTGACAGAAGGGACGAAAGTTGACGGTGAAAGCACTGTCGTTCGAGAAGCAACATTTGAGGCACTGCGTCCTGCTCGCGTTTCAGCTGAAAAAAAGTGCCAGCAAATGATCTGTGCTGCTTTTGGGTGAGGCTGCTGTGTCCTATAGTACGTGTAAGAAGTGGTTCCAGTGGTTTAAGCAGGGAAATGTCTATCTTTGTGATGCAGTAAGTCCGGGACAGCCACAGAAAGTTGACGATGAGGAACTGGAACAACTGTTGGACGCGGATCAATGTCGCACACAGTCAGAGCTCGCCCAGAAACTCGGAGTAGCACGACAAGCCATTGAAAAACGCCTGCACAAGATTGGACGGATTCACAAGGAGGGCCGTTGGGTGCCCCACCAACTCACAGCTGCGAACAAGTCTCGGCGCTACGACGATGCTGTGTTCTTGTTCTCCAGATTCAAGAAGAAGGATTTCCTCCACAAGATTTTGACCTGTGATAAGAAGTGGATCCTTTACGACAATCCTAAGCGGCGAAAATCGTGGGTTTATCCAGGTCAGCCTACCACCAGTACCGTCAAATACGAATATACATGCCAGGAAGTTGTTGCTTTGCATATGGTGGGATCAGCGAGGTGTCGTACACTACGAGTTGCTCAAACCTAGTGAAACGGTCAATGCTAAGTGTTATTTTCAGCAATCCATTCGAGTGAGTGACGCAATGGAGGCGAAAAGGCCATACTCCGGCAAGGGCAGAAGGTCGGTCGTGTTACTTCAGGATAACGCGCTTCCTCACACCACGAAAACGACTTTAAATACGATCCCCGACCTGGGATGGGTGAATTTGTCCCACCCGGTGTATTCTCCAGACTTCTCCCTCTGGGATTAACACCTCTTTCTCCCTGCAACATCACGTGAGTGATACGTACTTCACTTCTGTCGAGGAGGTCCACACAAGTATTGATGACTTTTTATCAACTAGAAACAGCCCTGTTTTTTCCGTAGTGGCATTCGGCAGCTCCCTGACCGATGGCTCAAATGTATCCAACACGACGGGGATTATTTCCCTGATTAGGTACGTATTCGATTTGCTCTAATTTGCTGTCAACGTGTCGTGCCTGTGGTCGAGAATTAAGTTGCACACCTAATAGTTGGACGCTGTTGCCATTGCTGGAAACATACCTGCAACTCTGTTTCTGGAATATTCTTGAGTTCCTTTGTCATCTTTGAAGTAATCCTTTTCCGCAGCTATGCATTTAGTAAGACGCGGTTGCTATTGCTGAAAACATACCTGGAACTCCGTTTCTGGAATACTCTTGAATTCCTTTGTCACCTTCGAAGTAATAACCTTCCGCAGCTATGCATTTAGTTCGACGCTGTTGCCATTGCTGGAAACAAACCTGAAACTCTGTTTCTGGAATATTCTTGAGTTCCTTTGTCATCTTCGAAGTAATCCTTTTCCGCAGCTATGCATTTAGTTAGACGCGGTTGCTATTGCTGAAAACATACCTGGAACTCCGTTTCTGGAATACTCTTGAATTCCTTAGTCACGTTACTCTGTATGTCAGAAATGTCTAAAAATATTCGTTCTTTCATGGGTGTTTTTGTTTTTGACCCCCCCCCCCCCCCGAGAAAGCACAATGTGCCGATTCGGGTGAATAGGGTGTATGATTCGATTTGGTTATTGATTTCTTAGCCAGGAAGTCGCTCTAACACTGAGCGCATCACGGCCTGGGACATGGTCAGACCACAGTACAGCTCTTTTCCTTCGAGAAGAATCCCGTAAACTTTTCAACACCTTTAAATACCATTGCTAGTTGACCGTTTATATCTGTTCAATGAATTCGTGATGAATTATCCCCTTGTGTTCGAAAAAACACACCAGCATAGTCTTGAACTGCGGGCGTGACATGCTCACTTTTTTGAGCTCTTATGTCACTTAAAGACACTTGACTTTTTCATAGCATCCTCACCACACGCCACTTTCAAAAGCACTTTGATTGATCTTCACACAGAATTTGATGTTAATGTGCTGCTCTACACTGAAGAGCAATTAAATTAGAGACAGCTGGCGTTATGCAAATGTGGCGCTATGGGCGGCCCTGTAAACGGAAACGACATGACGTATGCAGCGATCTGACAATATAAGGAGTGATGCGACGGGAATCAGTAAGAGTCGGACGCAGTATGGGTAAGACCAATGATCTAAGCGCGTTAGATTGTGGGCATATTGTCAGGGCCCGACGAATGGGTCACTCCATCTCGGAAGTCGTGCAGGCACTGGGATTTTCACGAGCCACTGTGTCACGGGTGCACCGTGAGTACATCGAATACGGTAAAACCATCCCTGCAAGGGCCAACTGCCGTGAACAACAGCGTGTGGATGAGCGGGGTCATCGTCGGCTAGCTCACATTGTAACAGCTGATAAACGGGCCACAGTGCAAGAAATCACTCGGCAATTTAACGCTGGTGTACAAAAACGTGTAAGCAGCCACACCATCCAGAACCATCTCCTCTCTATGGGGTACAGAAGTCGTCGTCCTGCGAGGGTACCGCTGCTGACCGCACATCACAGGGTGCAAAGATTATCATGGGCGCGGGAACATCGCCACTAGACCCTAGCCATGTGGGAAAATGTTGCCTGGACTGAGGAGTTGAGATTCACGTTGGTACATGTGGATGGCAGGATACGAGTACGGCGCAAACCACATGACGCGATGAATCCTTCTTGCCAGCAGGGTACTCTTCAAGATGGTGGGAGTGGCATTCTCGTCGGGGGACTGTTTACGTGGACTGAAATGGAACCCCTGGTACGTGTGACATCGTCCCTCAAAGGTCAACGTTACCGGGATATCCAGGACGACCATTTGCTCCTGTTTGTGCGTCTTCAACATCCCACTGGAGACCTCATCCTGCAACAAGACAATGCACCGTGACATCGCTCCCGAATTGTATCCGAATGGTTGGATGAACACTCCACCGACGTGACCTCACTTCCTTGGTCAGCTAGGTCATCTGACCTCAATCCCATCGAGCACATCTGGGATGCCATCGAGAGAGATGTTCGAGGCTCTGACCCCCTCCATCAAATCTTCGTGAACTGTGGGAGCTTGTTCAGGGGTCGTGGATTCGTATGGCTTGCCAACGCTTCCGGTGTCTTGTCGAGTTCGTGCCGAGACGAATCGCCGCCGTCATCAGGGCGAAAGGTGGTGCTACACGTTACTTACTAGACAGGTATCTCTAATTCAATTGCTCTTCTGTGTATGTTTCTATCGCCCATTTCTCATACGATCTCACCACAGACTTGCATTGCTTTCGCAACTGCTCACTCACCAGTGGCTCTACTGGTCTGCGGTTAATGCATGCACTACTTGAAACATGTCCAGACACGCATAGACACGTGATTCTGCCCGCATTCTCAAATACGGGAACGTAAGAATGGAGATCTATTGGATTGTAGGAAAAGTCATGACGTATTTTAGCCATGTTTTGCAATGGTAATTTATTGATAGAAAGAACAAAGATCAATCAATGATATAATGCCCGTTTTGTTCGATAACTTTTGGCCATCTTTCAGTGAGCTGCAGAATGCCTCGTTCATAGAAGGACCTGTCTCAAAATCACCAGCACGGAATTTTGCGAACCACTGCTGGCACTGACGTTCTTGTAGAGCATTATCACCGTACAATTCACGCAACTTTTCACAAGCTTGACGCGTGTTCTTTCTTTTACTGAAGTAAAACAGTAAAATATGGCGAAATGCAAAGTTTGGTCTTCCATCTTCAACTTGATGTCAAATCTCCGCAAATCAACCAAATCGCTCACTATTCCATTTAGACTGCAGCTAGAACTGACACCTGTAGGATACCATAGCGATAACAGAGCTGAGCATGCCTCAAGTACTTCCAAAACCGCCCAACCGCCATCGGGTGCCAAAATACGTCATGAATTTTCCGACAACCCAATATAAATTCTGGAAACAGAACTTCTAACGAAGTTTGTACAAGTTTCCTTTTTGGCGACTGCAGTGGTGCGCAAGAACTTTCTGAAAAACAAAAGAATTAGGATTACCAGAACAACTACTCCCCCCCCCAATTCGAAAGGAAGTCATTCTTTTCAGACCTGCCATATCATTCAATTCTTGAATCTCCAGGCTTGAGATGAATCTCTTTGTCTTTTGCTCACAGGCTCTGGCAGGGAAAATCAAAAGCGGTACTACTACTACTACTAATAATAATAATAATAACAATACTGTAATAAACAAGAGAGAACTCCAAATGGACCTATAAAGACAGACAAATACCCAGTTTTTGAATTTTGGTCTGCATCTAGTGGTCTATACCCGTTCACTGTAGGAAAGAAGGAGGTAGAAGATATCTTTGATCTGCTCCGTCTGTTTTGTCTGTTTTTTTCTATTGTTGTTTTTCGTGTGTTCTGACTCTGAAATACAAGTATTTAGTATTTTTTCTAATGAAACGAGTCTAATCGTTTAGTAAAAAAAAAGGCGTTTAGTCTGGCTCGATGGAACAAAATATTTAAGATAGATCGAAATCATGGTCGTGTGAATTGGGTCAAACAAATCCAGAAGTTCCACCCATCCGGCTGTCAAGCTATGTAAAACTTAAAACTCTAGACAGGCTTCCTCTCTGCCTTATTTCAATTTTAGAGATAACCTTCCGTCCATTCTCCATGAACATCTAAGGCTAGAAGAATCTTTCTTTAATTTAGCGCTTCTGGTTACAGGTAAAGCAGCAGCTTCCATATGCTAATCTAATTCAGGTCCATTTGCACATGCAGCAAGAAGAATACCCCCGAACACTTGGCCAGCCGAAAATTAGGTTTGAGTACCGACCGGTGTCGCGACTATTGTGCCAGGGTCGTTCCAGTGCACATACGTTAAAGTTTTCCAGTAACATGAGAATACATACTTATAAGGCGTGTTTGATCACGTGATAGGGAAATCCCCTCAGATTTCAAAATTTTAAAGGAATAAACTGAGAAAATTATGCATGCAAGTGACATGAAATCCCCATTTCATTCGTGCCAATTTCTCTTCCCAAATAAAAAAATAAATAAATAAAGGCTGATTGAAGAGTATGAAGTCACCTCCTTCAACAACATAACTCGTTTTGGCAACCTCTATTGACTAAAGCTTGTTTCCGAAAAAAAAAAAAAGTTTCTTTTTCTACCTGGTTCTTCTTTAGGTCAAGATCGCAAGTTGCTTTTCGTCCGCCATCAGATGCGAGAGCGGAAAGAGGATGCTTTTTAAAAGGAGAGGATGTTATTTTCCTTCACGCTTTTGGTCTTCACTGCTTTGTCTTTTAGTAAATAAGTCAGCCTCATTCTTCGATGTGCTCATGGAAGAATAAAATATTAAAATGACGAACTTCCTAACTTCCATTACTTTTGAAAGGTGTTCCTGAAACCTCTTTAAAGCCTGGAAAAGATTTATAACTTTGTAGTTTCTTCACAGAAAAGAAAAAAGCTTACGACAGATCAGGGCCGTAAATAGGATATTGCCAGCGTGGCCCCTGCTACAGGCGCCAATTAAACGATGTTTTAGATAGTTAAATAAATATTAATTAGTAATTGTAAGCTTTTAAGATAGTTAAATAAATATTAATTAGTAATTGTAAGCTTTTAAGATAGTTAAATAAATATTAATTAGTAATTGTAAGCTTTTAAGATAGTTAAATAAATATTAACTAGTAAATGTAAGCTTCTAAAATGGGCTTTAAGATAATTACATAAAGGATAATTAGTAATCGTAAGCTTTTACAATAGAGTTTAAGATAGTTAGGTAAATAGTAATTGTTAGCTCTTAAAACAAGGTTTAAAATAGTTAAATAAACAGTAATTAGTTACTTAAGTTTTTAAAACAGGGTTAAAGATAGTTACAAACAATAAATAGTAGCTGTAAGCTTTTAAAACAGGATTTAAGGCAGTTAAAATAATTATTAGTAGCTGTAAGCTTTTAAAACAAGGTTTAAGACAGTTAAATAGATAGTAATTAGTAACTGTAAACTTTCAAAACAGGGTTAAATATAGTTAAATAAACAGTAATTAGCAACTGTAAGCTTTTAAAGTAGGGTTAAAGATAGCTAAATAAACAGTAATTAGTAACTGTAAGCTTTTAAAACGGCAGCGGGAGCATGACTTTTCTACGTATTTGAAAGTTGTTTATACATGTATGAATTTTGCATTTTAGGAGCGTCAGAAACTGTTATATCTCCATAAGCTGAAAGTCTTTAGGTCGCAAGGACACGGAAAAAATGTTTTAATCCTTTTCTTGTCTGCTGAACCAAGCTGATGTATCCCAGGGACATAACCACGAAGATCATGTATTTTTGTATTTCTCGATAAGTAGATGGGGTATATACCTCAGCATGCCCATAAATATCTGATGAATGATCAAGCTCTGAGCGGAAGGTCTACCTGAACGATAGGTGGACATGGCGTTAGTTATGTACGTGACAGGGATAGAAGGAGGATGACCTGTGCACAGAAATAGATTTTGACAGTGTTCGTGAAGAATCTGTAAAATAGAAGACATGAAGAATCAGGTTATTTTAATACATATGTAGGTGGTCATTTTTTTTAAGTTAATCGAAAGTAACAAAGAAGAATTTTTTACCGAAGACTATGCGCAGGGGTTTATCAAAATAATGTACCTTTCCTGTCGCTGCTGCGTGTCTTGTTCTGTCCACTGCCGCCAACAGCGTGCTATCAGTGTTTCTTTTCCCAGGGGGGGGGCTTCCAGGAAACGACCATTCGCCCCCCCCCCGGAGACATTTTAGGTTACCGAACCAAATTTTAATATATTCAGGCTATGATGAAAAAGGAAGTTTCGTTTCTTTTTATGCTACAAATATTTCTCCAGTTATGATTTTTTAAATATTTGTTCAAATGGTACTAGATATAGTTTATTTTATTAAAAAGTGTATTACGACGCATGGTATTCTTCAAAATATAATAAGTAGACTAATCATACCTAATTGTCTGGGAATCATGATTCAGGATAAAGAGTGCGTTGAATGCATTTTAATAGATGAAAATTTCAAACCTGCGGAATTTTCATCTATCCCCCTCTCCTTTAGCTGAAAAAAGTTTGTTAATCCTGAAAAGTTTGAAGAAGTAATTACTATATCAGAGATGTATATAGAATTTTTCTTTTTTTCGGGGGGGGGGGGGATAGGAAGTTTTTTTTGAAATCCACCGTCTGGAACAAAATCAAAGTTAATAAAAAATTGAAGAAAAATTAAAGCTTGTTTTTTAATGTAAGTCGATACATTTTTATTAAATTAAGGCATTTTTTCTAATGTAAGTCGCATTTTAATAAAAAAATAAAATAACACATTTTCCGGGGGGGAAGGCTTTCTAATTGCGCCACTGTGCTAGATATACACTGAAGAGCAATTGAATTAAAGATACCTGTCTAGTAACACCACCTTTCGCCCTGATGAAGGCGGCGATTCGTCTCGGCATAGACTCGACAAGACACCGGAAGCGTTGGGAAGCCACACGAATCCACGACCCCTGAACAAGCTCCCACAGTTCACGAAGATTTGGTGGAGGGGGGTCAGAGCCTCGAACATGTCTCTCGATGGCATCCGAGATGTGCTCGATGGGATTGAGGTCACGTCGGTGGAGTGTTCATCCATCCATTCGGATACAATTCGGGAGCGATGGCACGGTGCATTGTCTTGTTGCAGGATGAGGTCCCCAGTGGGATGTTGAAGACGCACAAACGGGAGCAAATGGTCGTCCAGGATATCCCGGTAACGTTGACCTGTGAGGGACGATGTCACACGTACCAGGGGTCCCATTTCAGTCCACGTAAACAGTCCCCAGACCAGAATGCCACCCCCACCAGCTTGAAGAGTACCCTGCTGGCAAGAAGGATCCATCGCTTCATGTGATTTGCGCTGTACTCGTATCCTGCCATCCGCATGTGCCAACGTGAATCTCGACTCATCAGTCCAGGCATCATTTTTCCACATGTCTAGGGTCCACTGGCGATGTTCCGCGCGCCCATGCTAATCTTTGCACCCTGTGATATGCGGTCAGCAGCGGTACCCTCGTGGGACGATGGCTTCTGTACCCCATAGCGAGGAGATGGTTCTGGATGGTGTGGCTGCTTACGCGTTTTTGTGCACCAGCGTTAAATTGCAGAGTGATTTCTTGCACTGTGGCCCGTCTATCCGCTGTTGCAATGCGAGCTAGCCGACGATGACCCCGCTCATCTACACGCTGCTGTTCACGGCAGTTGGCACTTGCAGGGATGGTTTTACCGGATTCGATGTACTCACGGTTTACCCGTGACACAGTGGCTCGTGAAAATCCCATTGCCTGTACGACTTCCGAGATGGAGTGACCCATTCGTCGGGCCCCGGCAATTTGCCCACCATCAAATGCGCTTAGATCCTTCGTCTTACCCATATTGCGTCCGACTCTTACTGATTCCCGTCGCACCACTCCTTATATTGTTGGATCGTTGCATACGTCATGTCGTTTCCGTTTACAGGGCCACCCACAGCGCCACATTTGCATAACGCCAGCTGTCTCTAATTCAATTGCTCTTCAGTGTATAGTAATTACTTATATATATATAAATATAGTAGTTAAAGTTATATATATATATACTTAAGAGCAAAGCCGAAAACATAAGAAAAACTTTGGAATTTAAAACGAAAGTTGCAAAATAACCTGAAGATCAAAACGCGCAACCCAGTAGTTATGAAAATTCAGAATTCACATTCTATTAAGAAGAGACTGAAGCAAAAAATTTTTTTTAACTCATTCCAAGTACAACATAGAAAAGGTTATATATTGACCGGTGTGAGTAAAAAGAGAAACAAAGAAAAAACAACTGAATGCAGAAAGTGTCGAGAATACTGAGCCTTGGCCTTATCAAGGACCAGCAAAAACTCTGCATTTTCTCACTTCCACAAAGACCTATTTGGAAATGGGTTTCTGCAAAGTCATGGATGCAAGTAATAAGCCCACCAAAAAAAAATTTGTTGTATATATGTCATGACCTCCGCAGAGTTGTATGACCACGCTTTAGTTAACAATTTAGCTTGCAACCATAACCTTCCTGGCCCGACCCATGCTCTTCATCTGTTACTATTAAACAGAAAGAAGATGATTATAGAAAACTCAAGTTTTCTATGTTGTACTTGGAATGAGTTAAAAATTTTTTTTTTGCTTCAGTCTCTTCTTAATAGAATATGTATATGTATATATATATATATAGAATGAAAATATTACAGAACAAAAATACAAAACTTCAAAACAAGTAAAAAACTGGAACAGGTTGCCGTCATCAGGAGAGCATCAACCTGTGGGAGTGGTCTTTCTAGGAGACTGGCACAAGACAGACCGTTGTGGAGGAAACTTGGGGAGACCTTCGTCCAGCAGTGGATTGATAATGGTTGACAATGATGATGATGATATATATATATATATATATATATAGCAAATGGACCCCCTCCCCCTCTAGGGTTCCATTAGACCACCACCCCTTGCCAAAAAGTCCTGAAGAAACACTGCGTGGGAGAAGAGTGAAAAATAGTGCTGAGTTATACGAAAATTCTGAAAACTTTCGACCTATTAAAGATTTTTTTATTACCATGAGCAGAGAAGAGTAAGGATCACCCAAGTAAATTTCCTCGAGAAGTATCTATGAAATAAAAAGTGCCGCCCCGGTGGCGCAGTGGTCTAAGTGATGGCCTCTGATCATTCGTCCGAACGGGGTCCGGGTTCGCATCCCGGTCAGGCATGGATGTTGTGTTTGTCTTACGGCACTGGCTCTCTCCCTTTCCTGGAACCAGTGACCCTAAATTAGGGACGGGCGACTGCTTATAGCCCATTGAGTTGCTCACGGTGGGTTAGTCGTGTTTTTCTGTGCTCCTCAAGTTTTCGTCGGTGTGTGTTTTTTTTCTTCGTTGTCAGTGTTCTATTTCGTGTGTGTGTTGTGTGTGAAGGTCCCGTGTTTCTTTTTATATGCCTGCCGAGCTGGTAAGTGCTTATTTTGATTAGTTATCCTTATTTTTCTGCCTTGGCCAAGCTGGCTAAGGGCTAAGCTTCTCCTCGCCATTGCAAATGGCGGCTTCCGGGGAGAATGACGTCCTAACCCTTGCTACCGGAAATGATGATCTCCCGATAACAGCTTCTCTAAATACTACTACCAATGACGTGTCTATCTCGATAAACCACTCCTCCTTGCAGCCTTCTGTTGCTGCCTTACCATCGGATATCGCCTCTTCTTCCAAGTCTCCCAGCGGTGATACGATGTCCTCTCTGAAAGCTAATGATGACGCCATGGATGTTTCGCACTCCATGCCGGAATCATCTCCAAAGCAACGTACATCTACCCTCTCATATGCTGACGTAACCGCATCTAAGTCGGGACCTTCCCAGTCTTCTTTTCTCCTGGACAATATGTGATGACGCATAATGCCGAAGTCATTGAGGTTGTCCTTAAAGAAGATACCCCTTCTGGGCTGAAATTTCTTCAAACTATGGAGAATGGTGTTGTGTTTCCGAGCCTGAGAAATACAAAACTCACTGCATATACTGCTGCTCTTCGAGAGATTGTTCCTGCATCAGCCATAACTCATGTGGGCAGGAAGCCTTACAAAGTAGTTGTTTACTTCTCTACTCCTGCCCATTCCCTACATGTACTGACCAAGGGCATCTCAATTGGTGATCGTCACATCCATGCCGAACCTGTTTCACAGAGTTCCGTTGTTGTAAGTTTCTCACCAGTTCCACCTGAAGTTTCAGATGATCTCTTGATTGCCACTCTTCTTCCTTATGGCCGGATCATTGGAGGTGTAACTACCTACTCTTCGTTTCCAGAGGTGCCAGAAGACAGATACCTACTCGGGTTTCGCCGCAATGTTCGTGTGGTCTTCCCTTCAGAGGAGCACATGCTGCGTATTCCACCTACTTTACGTGTACGCTGCTACACGCACATTAGAGAGATATTCATCACAGTAGGCTCCGTCTGTCCGAATTGTAAAGGCACGGGACATCCCCGCGCTCTATGCCCTCATAATGCGAACACTCTTTCCAAGTCAACAGCACGACCTTCTTCCTCTTTGTCACGTCAATCGGCTTCCTCTTCTGGTGCTAAAGACCAGCAACAGCAGACTTCCTCAAAAAGTAGTGATGCAGCAGTTGGTCAACCGACGTCTACAAAAAGTAGTGAGACAACCGTTGGTCGACCAACGTCTACCAGAAGTAGTGAGACAGCCGTTGGTCAACCGACGTCTACCATAAGTAGTGAGACAGCCGTTGGTGGGCCGACGTCTACCAGATGTAGTGAGACAGCCGTTGGTCGGCCAACATCTACCAGAAGCAGTGAGACAGCCGTTGGTCAACCGACGTCTACGGGTAAACCCTCGACCTCGGGTGATGCATTGGCGCCCCCATCATCTCTTCAGTCGAAAGAGGCATCAATTGTTACTCCCAAGTCTCCTATAGAGATTGTTGATGACGATTCTGGTCATACTGCTACACCGACCGTTGAGGTTGTTTCTTCAGCTCCTTTTAAATTGCCGGAAGTTCCAATTCCGGTTACAGCACAAAGTCGTGGACGGGCAAAGCGACGTAGAACTTCACGCGCCCAGAATAAGAAGTTTAGAATGACAACCACCCTTAGGGCAGGACGTGATCCTTCTAGTAGTCAGATGCTCACGTCTGAAGGCTCTATGGAATCTGATACAGATGATGGAACAATTATTCCGATCTCCTGTGAAAACTTTTTACATATTCTAGAGGCATCCTCTCATCCACAGACACCTGTGTCTGGAGAGAAGGTGTATGCGTTCCTAATAAGTCCCCGTAGAGACAAGCTGTCTCGCAAATTTTTGGAAGGTTACTCCCACTGTCTGTCTGACACCATGAATCAAATGTTGGCGATACATTCTCATTTACGCACCGTTCCGGGCAGAGATCTGGGTGGTCCCTACTGGGCAAAGAAGTTCCGTAGCCGTCTGGCCAAGTTACAGAACGCAGCCGACAACATCCTCCAACCATCATCAGACTATTCTGTTCAAGACAGTCTCACTGAATAGTAGGGGTTTGTGTACCCCTTTGGCCAATGCTTTAGCATATGAAGACGTCCACCACCTCAAAGCAGATCTCCTACTTTTGCAAGAGACAAATTGTCTCTCCACTTCACCCTTCCATCGCTGGAGGAGATGGGACTATCAATTTCATCACGCATATAGGCTCTCTCTTCGTGGAGGTTTAGCGATTGGTGTACATAATAGATTTCGTCAAGCACTCTCCTCTGTTAAAGTTCATAACCTGTGCCGAGATTTATTGCAGCGACTCACTGTCGTCCTAGATGGACAACGATATTTAGTTTTCAACATATATATTCCATGTTCATCTACACATCTAACGTTGTTATTTTCGTCGCTCCGCACTGCACTTCAGTCAGCATTACCATCAGATCATGTGCTCATTGGAGGAGACTTTAACTGTACACTTCAACCAGAGCTCGATCGCGCTCCTGCGAGGATTGAACATCGTTCATGTCTTGTGGAGCAATTGCGATCATTAGTGTCTGATTTTGATTTACATGACGTGTTCCGACGATTGCATCCGACATCCATTTCACATACCTGGAGAGCTGCATCTGCATCCTCCTCTCTTTCTGCCAGGCTGGATCGATTTTACGCTTCTGCTCCGTTATTGCCCATTACAACGGATTGTATGCACTCTCCTACAGCTTCATCGGATCATTGTGCCATCACTATCTCCTGTAACTCTTCATCTCGTCTGCATGTTAGGTCTCGGTCATGGACACTAGACACTTCTCTCCTAGCTGATGAGAATATATGCACCGAGATCAGAGATCTTCTTGATAATATGCGAGAGGGCCTGTCCACTGCACCTTGTGCCATCAATTACTGGCTCGAGGTAAAATCTTACCTAATTTATCTTCTTAGACGTCATTCCTTCTCCGAAGGCACGAAGCGCTCCATGGAAGAGCAAAATCTCCGAAACATCCTGTTACAGCTTGGTGCGAGTCATCCCATGTATACAGCTTACCAAGCGGATCTTAGAGCACTTCTTGAGCCTCGTGCACGTCAGGTAATTCTTCGTCTCCGTCTACAATATCTATCACCAGAGGACTGCTCCTTTGAGTTTCTATCCGCGTTAGAAGAAAAACGCCGCTCGTCGCATCAGCTTCGACTACTTCGGCGGCCTGATGGTGAAATCATCTCTGATCCGGATGCAGTTTGCTCTCAGGTTCGTCGGTATTTTACTATCAAATACAGTGAAACTCCTCAGCCTTCTGTTTCTGCTTCTGCTACTTTACTCTCTGCTCTTCCCCAAGTTCCTTCCAATCTCTCTGATTCCCTTTTACAACCTATTTCGCAGACTGAACTTCGGACCATTCTAGTCTCTCTAAATTCCCGTGCTGTCCCAGGTCCAGATGGCCTTCCGCTCCTTTTCTACCGTACTTTTCTCCCTTCGTTGCTTCCATTTCTTCTCGCCGCTTTCAATGCTGCTCTTTCTTCCTCTTTTCTTCCGAGGGGTTTCACAGAGGCTCATATGGTGTTATTTCCCAAGAAAGGCGATCTGCTTGACTTGGGAAACTGGCGTCCTATCTCGCTACTAAACATTGACTATAAACTCTTCACTAAACTCCTTTCCAGTCGACTCAACCAAGTTCTTCCATTTCTTCTTTCTCCCGACCAGACCTACACGGTTCCTGGTCGGTCCATCACTTCTAATCTCAATCTCCTTCGAGATCTCCTACATCTGGCTCGTACTAACTCTGAACCACTTGCCCTCTTTAATCTTGACCAAAGAGCAGCTTTCGACAATATCTCACATTCCTATCTTTCTGCTGTTCTTATTGCTTTCGGCTTTCCTTTTGCTTTTGTTACCTCTATTCTTGCCCTTTATCAGGACGCTGCTTTCCATGTCAAGACGGCCGCCTTCTTGACTGCACCTATTCCTTTTCGGCGAGGCATTCGGCAGGGTTGCCCACTTTCTGGGCAGCTCTTTGCCATTGCTTTTGAGCCGTTTCTTCGGTCTGTCCATCGAGCCTTTATAGATGCACTGCCACCGCCTACTGCAAGTACTAGGCACTTTTCTGTGACATACTCTGCATATGCCGATGACGCGACCTTTTGTGTAAGGACAGACGCTCAATTCGACATCTTGCTCCAGATTTACGATCAATATTCTTCATGTTCAGCGGCATCACTTAATACATCCAAGAGTGCAGGCCTATGGAGCGGAGCGTGGGCCTCTAGGACTGACACCCCGTGGGGCGCCTCATGGACTGCTTCATCCCAAAAATTCCTTGGGGTCCATCTCGGAGTCCGTCTTTCTGCTCAAAATGAAACATGGAATGCTCTCAGAACACGCCTTACTCGAACTGCTGCATTCTGGCGAGGTTCCCAGTTTTGTACTTCTTACTTCTCAAGAGCTAGAATAGCTCAGACTTATATTCTTTCACCATGCTTATATGCATGGTCAGCAGAACGTATGCCCATTTATCACCTCAATGAAATCACTCGAATCATCTCAACGATAATATGGAACAGGTACCATTGGATCCAGGTCTCCACTCTCTGTCGTCGAGTCACTGATGGAGGTATTTCACTGCTGGAAGTTCGCACCTACTATAAAGCACATAAAGTGGTTTCTTTCCTGCGGCTACTAAGTGCACCAGAGTCGCCAGTTACGCTCGTTAGAGATGTCATGATATCGCCTAGGAATCCCCGAATCACTTTCATCACGTATCTTCTAATGGATCAATCTCCTTTTTTTCATTCTAAACTTTCCCCTTTCTACAAAGAGGTCCTTTCCTTTCTCCGTTCTCTACCCCTCTTCCGTGCTCCACCGGCTTCCACCACTGAACTATTAGCTGAGCCCCTGTTCTTTTCTTCCATCCTTCATCCCCCTAATGCTCCCTACTTTACTGACCTTTCCTGGCTCCCCGCCGGAATAGTATCTGTTCAGGATCTAATTTCTCCAGATCTTTCTTGGAAACCCTTCTCTGATCTGTCCCCCCACATCTCCCCTACCTCTTCCTCTCTTTCGCTGTATGATTCCTTCCGTTCTTCAATCATTACCCTCTTCCCTAACCTTGCCTCTCAAGCTGGGTTAACTCTTGTTCCCTCTGCCTCTCTTCTTCTTCCCTTTTTCCTTTCCGTTCGGGGCTCATCACTTCCTCTCTCCAGTTTTTCTGTCTCGTCTCTTTACCGTTGTCTCATTGATCCACTGTATGCTACACCATTGATGATTCCAGATGTTCCGAATGTCGCCCTTTCACAAGTGTGGTCCATGTCTAATTCGCCGCTATCTATTCCAGCAGAAAGAAACATCCAATGGTTGTTTCTTCATCGGCGGTTACCAGTTCCTACCAAATTATTCAGGATGACGCTTGTTGATTCGCCTAACTGCATGTTTTGCTCTACGATTGCGGATGTAGATCATGTGTATCAATATTGCACAGTGCTTCTTCCCTTGCTACATCTGACCTTCACTACTGCACAGTGCCTTAGTACTAATGATCTTTCCTTCTCAGCCTATAGCACGCTACTCAGTTCAAGTACTCCGCCTATTCCTATATCAGAGTCATGTGCTTATGTATTCATATTAGCAAAACATGTGATTTTTTGCTACTATCAACAGCTACGTTCTACTCCTATACAGCCTACCATCTTTCAGGCGGGAGCTGCGATGTGCAGTCAGTTCCGGAACAGAATGATTTCACGCTTGAGGCTTGCTTTCACTGTTGCTAAGGCTGCGAATCGAATCCCACACTTTATGTCAGTGTGGTCACCTTTTCATCAATGGTTTTCTGGTCCATCAGAAGACCTTAGACTTTTGTTCTGACGTCTGTGAAATTGTTTGGACTAATTGAAGTATAGTTTTGTGATTATCGTGTTCTTAGGTGCCCTTGTCATAATCGCTTCTTAATGTTACTGCACGTTTGCATGTTTCTCACCAACAAGGTCCTGTAGGTGAGTTTCTTGTTATACCACAGGCACTTAAAATAAGTTTAAAGTTTTTTTTTTTTTTTTTTTTCGGCACTTTTCTTATGTCTGCCGGGCTTTATAATATATGGTTTTTGCTCACGGTGCTAAGCAACTGTTTGATAGTGTTTAAATTGTCTTATTGATTTTGCACAGTGTGGTTTCTGATCATGTTACATGTACATAAAGGGATATGTTCAGTCGATTACACCATGTTCTGCAAGGTTTAGCACTTTTGTAGTGCAGGGGTAATTGTTCATCATTCGGTTATTTGTACTGTACCTGAAGTATAGTTGCTATGCCAAAAGCTCAGTTTTGTATATACTAATGTACTTTCCTAATTGCACTGTAAAATTTATGTTTGGCACATTTCGCATGTTGGGTCACGATTACATGTCTTAAGTTTTATGCTCATGGTGCGGAGCAAACGCTTTGATAGTATTTCAATTATATGTTAATGTTACACAGTGTGGTTTTTCTCATGTCACATGTGCCTAATAGGAAATAATCAGTCTATTAGATAATGTTCTGCGCTGTATTGCATATTTGCTGTACAAAGAGTCAGTTTCATATTTTCATTATTTGTATTGTACTCGAAGTATAAATTTTCTGTAAAACGCAAGTTCTGTTTGTACTAATATACTTTACTCTTTGCACTGTGAAATTTACAGTTGTACCATGGAATTGTAATTCCTTATTAGTGTCTTCCCTATGCCGTTGCATCTTGTGTACATATGTTGTTGTTCATTACAAGTTAATCTATAGCACTGTGATTGAGGCCTAAGTAATAGTTCTTTTTGTAATTTGACAGCGTTTCACAAGAGAGATATTGCATTCAATTTGTATAGAGTTCACACCATCATTGTGGATAGATCATTTATTCGCTTATCTTTCAGATACTGAAAAGTATAAACCTTCTGCTCTTTTCTTCTCTTTTCTTCTTTCTTTTCAAGATTGCTCAAAATATACATGTTTGTTTTTGCACTGTAAAATTTATAGTTATACCTTGTACTGGTGTTCACCTATTAGAGATAGCACTCTGCTGATGCACATTGCGAACATATGTTGTACATAGAGTAAGTCAACCCATCAGTCCAGTATTGTCAGTGTTATGAATTTGCTTACATTGTATATAGTGCATCCACATAATGTAAATATCTCATTGTCATTGTAAATAGGTCATCCACTTGTTTATCTTTTGGTAACTGTTAAGCACAGGCCATCTGTATCTTCCTGTCCATGTTTGCTCAAATAAAATATTGTTGAAGCTCACGGTGGTCGTTAAACCTCCAATCAAAAAAAAAAAAAGAAATATATGCAACCAAACTCCCGTGAAAAGCAAAGAAATGTTATCTGAAATGATTAAGTATTTTAAATCATAACTGAAAAAACAAAAGCAAGCTATCTTTCAGTTGAAAATACTCTCAAACATTTAATTAAGTTTTGCCCATGGAATTGAGTTCATACATATAATAAGCATGATAGGTGACATTTCATCATCGGATGTAATGAGTGTTACTTTTGAATCCTTTTAGACACGAAAAAAATAATAATCATGAAACGGATATAGCGTATCAAATCCGTTCATTTTTGTATTGTAGTCAGCACAAAGATTCGCCAAGCTTTCGCACTCCACGCAAATCCGACTACCTAAAATAATACAAAAATCGATAATATTTATAGCAGAGGTCTAAAGGCTGGATATAAGACGGATGATGTGGACATAGTACATAGGACCAGTGCTTTTTTTTTCTGGTGGTACGCAACGGTACACAGTACCGGCATCTTTTTTCTTAAGTTTTTAAAAATTTGCAATTTATTGACAGCAAATGTATTATAAATATTTCGGCAGATGGTACTGTGTTCACAAATTGAGGCTAATGCAAGTCAAAGTGGTCACGAATTGAGGCTAATGCAGGTCAAAGTGGTCACGAATTGAGGCTAATGCAAGACAAAGTAAAGTGGTCACGAATTGAGGCTGATGCTAGCCGACGATGACCCCGCTCATTAAA
The DNA here is from genome assembly GCA_039090855.1 of Macrothele yani. Classification (NCBI taxonomy): domain Eukaryota; kingdom Metazoa; phylum Arthropoda; class Arachnida; order Araneae; family Macrothelidae; genus Macrothele; species Macrothele yani. Next base: position 123,253,033 of record CM077003.1, on the reverse strand, counting down.
GTGGTCACGAATTGAGGCCAATGCAAGACAAAGTGGTCACGAATTGAGGCTAATGCAAGACAAAGTGGTCACGAATTGAGGCTAATGCAAGACAAAGTGGTCACGAATTGAGGCTAATGCCAGACAAGGCTCTTAGTGTTATTTTCTGGCATTGTGCTAGCCATTGCCTTGAATTGTCTGTTAGTGACACAGCGAACAATGTTGCAGGAGTGAATCGCTTTAAGAGTTTCATGGACAAACTTTATGTCATTTACCATGCTTCACCTAAGAATGCTAAGGAACTACAGGAATGTGCAGCGACTCTAGAACTTCAACTTCTTAAAATTGGTAGAATTTTAAGCACTCGCTGGGTTGCATCTAACTTGCGCACTGTTTCTGCAGTGTGGCAAGACTTTGAAGACCTCGTCCATCATTTTCAGGAGGCAAAAGAAGACAGCAGAAGAAGCAAAACAGATCGCTGTCTTTATGAGGGCCTTTTAAGAAAAATAACATCATGCGAGTTTGTTCTTGATTTGGGCCTTTTAAGAAAAATAACATCATGCGAGTTTGTTCTTGATTTGGGCCTTTTAAGAAAAATAACATCATGCGAGTTTGTTCTTGCTTTGGGCCTTTTAAGAAAAATAACATCATGCGAGTTTGTTCTTGCTTTGGGTCTTTTAAGAAAAATAACATCATGCGAGTTTGTTCTTGCTTTGGGCCTTTTAAGAAAAATAACATCATGCGAGTTTGTTCTTGCTTTGGGCCTTTTAAGAAAAATAACATCATGCGAGTTTGTTCTTGCTTTGGGTCTTTTAAGAAAAATAACAGCATGCGAGTTTGTTCTTGCTTTGGGCCTTTTAAGAAAAATAACATCATGCGAGTTTGTTCTTGATTTGGGCCTTTTAAGAAAAATAACATCATGCGAGTTTGTTCTTGATTTGGGCCTTTTAAGAAAAATAACATCATGCGAGTTTGTTCTTGCTTTGGGCCTTTTAAGAAAAATAACATCATGCGAGTTTGTTCTTGCTTTGGGTCTTTTAAGAAAAATAACATCATGCGAGTTTGTTCTTGCTTTGGGCCTTTTAAGAAAAATAACATCATGCGAGTTTGTTCTTGCTTTGGGCCTTTTAAGAAAAATAACATCATGCGAGTTTGTTCTTGATTTGGGCCCTATGTGTGATGCTCTCCAAGAACTTAGCAAACTAAGTCTGGATTACAAGAGAGAAATATTAACTAGTACAAAGCAGACAGGAAGATAAAGAATACAGTTCACCTTTTTGAGAAAAGAATTGAAAATCCTGGTGCGTAGTATACAGTATGTCTCTTCAAAGTCAGAAAAACATGAAGTTCAAAGGGATTGAGCTCCACACAAATGAAAGACACAGTCCTGCAAGAAGTTCATCTGCTTTTTATAAAAGTCTGAAAGAGGCTGTTGGAAAGCGTCCGCTTGAAGAAGATGATGCTGATTTGCCTGAATGTGCCAAGATTTTAGATTCCAAGTATTGGCCAGAAAATCATGGGGAGCATCTGACATTTGGTGAAGTTGAAATTAGAAAGTTTACACGCAAATTACGCTTAAATGAAAGAGAAGCAGTTCGTGGTTTCCGTGAGTATCTTCAAGTAAATAAAGTCCCGGACATACTATTTCATCTAAAGCACACTTTGAGCACAATTGCAATATCTTCCAGTGAATGTGAAAAGGGTTTCTCTCAGATAAGTCTTATAGTAACTTCATATAGGTCATCTCCCTTTGTACGGGCAACTTCTGCACTGGTGTTCATCAGGATAGTAGGACCTCCTCTCACTCAATTCAACCCTAGCAAAAATGTGGACTCATGGCTGCTCCGAGGTCGTCATTCTGCAGTTGATATCAAAAGCAAGAAGCGATCTAGAGACGACGAGGATATATCGGAGGATATGTTAAAAGTGTGGAAGTTGCTGTAATAACATCTTCATGGTGAGTACCAGCACCTTTTTTTTTCAGAAAAAAGCACTTCATAGGACTGTAAAAAATCGTATAATGTCAGCAATAACAAAATCGCCTAGTAAGACGATGAGATACACAGGATCCATCACATATGTCTCAGGCTTTACATATTGGTTAAAGAATCTATTCCACAAATACAAGATATTAATAGCAATGAAGTCCCCGACCCCGTTATCACATATAATATCAAGTTGCAAGGACAGACAGTGTGAGAAAGAAAAGGCGGGTGTGTAAGCTATACCATTGTTATATCCTGACAACACGGAAAAGATATACACCTAACAGCAATTGAATTAGAGATACCTGTCTAGTAACGTGTAGCACCACCTTTCGCCCTGATGACGGCGGCGATTCGTCTCGGTATGAATTCGACAAGACACCGGAAGCGTTGGGAAGTCATACGGATCCACGACCCCTGAACAAGCTCCCACAGTTCACGAAGATTTGATGGAGGGGGGTCAGAGCCTCGAACATCTCTCAAGATGGTATCCCAGATGTGCTCGATGGGATTGACGTCAGGTGACCTAGCTGGCCAAGAAAGCGAGGTCACGTTGGTGGAGTGTTCATCCAACCATTCGGATACAATTCGGGAGCGATGGCACGGTGCATTGTCTTGTTGCAGGATGAGGTCCCCAGTGGGATGTTGAAGACCCACAAACGGGAGCAAATGGTCGTCCAGGATATCCAGGTAACGTTGACCTGTGAGAGACGATGTCACACGTACAAGGGGTCCCATTTCAGTCCACGTAAACAGTCCCCTTACGAGAATGCCACCCCCACCAGCTTGAAGAGTACCCTGCTGGCAAGAAGGATCCATCGCTTCATGTGATTTGCGCCGTACTCGTATCCTGCCATCCGCATATACCAACGTGAATCTCGACTCATCAGTCCAGGCAACATTTTCCCACATGTGTAGGGTCCAGTAGCGATATTCCCGCGCCTATGCTAATCTTTGCACCCTGTGATATGCGGTCAGCAGCGGTACCCTCGTGGGACGATGGCATCTGTACTCCATAGCAGCGAGATGGTTCTGGTTGGTGTGGCTGCTTACACGTTTTTTGTGCACCAGCGTTAAATTGCAGAGTGATTTCTTGCCCTGTATCCCGTCTATCCGCTCTTACAATGCGAGTTAGCCGACGATGACTACGCTCATCCGCACGCTGTTGTCCACGGCTGTTTGCCCTTGCACGGATGGTTTTACCGGATTCGATGTACTCACGGTTCACCCGTGACACAGTGGCTCGTGAAAATCCCAGTGCCTGCACGACTTCCGAGATGGAGTGACCCATTCGTCCGGCCCCGGCAATTTGCCCACCATCAAATGCGCTTAGATCCTTCGTCTTACTCATACTGCGTCCAACTCTTACTGATTCCCGTCGCATCACTCCTTATATTGTCGCACAGCGCCACATTTGCATAACGCCAGCTGTCTCTAATTCAGTTGCTCTTCAGTGTATATCGGAATGACAAAGCGATCGTTATACACTAGATGTAAAGAACACGGACGAAGTGTAACCAGGACATGCAGAATACAGCCCTCGCCAGAGAAGTCATCCATTGCTCGGCCGCTCTTGTATGGAATAATATTAGAAGAAATGCGCCGTACACGAATTTTAAAGAGACTGCCATCAGGGAAACACAGCCGAAATTCCCTCCAGCAAACTAGCATGCGATGATATCGTCTCTACTGAACTACAAATGGTTTGGCTTGCGTTATTAAAAGCTGAAAACACATCTCGACGCACCGTATAATTGCATGATAAAAATTCATGTAATATGCTCGTGATGTCACCCACGTTATTTTCAAAAATCATCTTCGTTCTTTACGTGTTCCAATTCCCTGCATTTTTATGTCTACCATTGCCTTGAAAAAGCCGCTCAGTGGAGTGCAAAAACTTGGCGAATCTTTGTTCTGAGTACACCACACAAATAAACGGATTTAATACGCTATATGCGTTTCATGATTATTCAAGTCTGGTGTATTTAAAATAAAGTTACCTAAAAAAGAATATTTCAAAGCAGATTTTTAGAAGAAAGAATTCTTCTAAAAATAGAATGCATTTACGGTTCGTGAAGAAAATCTGTGTATAACTTAAAATGCGCATTGTGAGATATGTTCTTCATAGTGTATTGAAATGGTTATAAAAAAAACAACAGATTTCTACACAATCAATGAAACATCCACAAACAAAATTATCTACTCCGGCCACTGGAAGCAAAAACGGGTGTTAGGGAAAGTCACTTATTGTGCACAAAGCATATCCAAAGAAGAAGGCTTTTTTTTCTTTCAAATCGAGTTCTTAGAAACAAAGATACGGTTCCAAGCATGATACAAATCAAAACAAAAATTATACCCCTTAGTGGAAAAATTGTGTGGAATAAAAATTGCAAAATGTATGTATGGCCGCAAACGTTATCATTTGCAAGAAGAATTTTTAAAATCGAAATCTTTAGAAGCGGAGATATCATTACAAAGATTTATATTTACACCCCTAGCGGAGAAACTAAGCATTATTTTGAGAAAAAAGGTACATATACATATTTTCTGAGGGGAATGGCGTTTAACTGAAAGAAAAGTTTTTTGTTTAGATTTTTGGAAGCGAAAATGGGATTGTTAGTACGTAAAAACAGAAATATGCACTTACGTTCCTAGTATGAAAGCATTTTTTCGCAAAATATTATGAAATATATGGATATAGTATATATGTATGTAAAAATGCATGTAATACATTCATCGCCGCGACCTTTGTCTAACGAAAAAATAATTTTTAAAAGAAAAATATTCGGTAAAAATATAATATATATTTGAACACCCTAGCGGTGGCGCCAAGCATTATTATAGAAACTGCACCCAAAATGGCTATTTAGAAACTGAACCCAATAAAGAAACTGTATAGAAACTGCACCCAAAAGGGCTCTACAGTTTCAACTATTATAGAAACTGCACCCAAAAGGGCTCTACAGTTTCAACTATTATAGAAACTGCACCCAAAATGACTCTTGTAGTAAAAGTAGTTTCTATACAGTTTTTCTATACAGTTTAAGTAGTTTCTATACAGTTTCAACTATTATAGAAACTGCACCCAAAATGGCTCTTGTAGTAAAAGTAAAAGGTATTGGAAGGTAAAAGGAATTTTTTGAATCTTTTTTTCTTTTTGAAGCAATTGTATAGAGTAAAATATTCCTTGAATTCAATAGCATGTGTATTTAGCGGGAAGAATATGAATCGAAAAAAAAAAAAAACTAAAACGTGTGGATTCTCCTTCTCACAGTTTAGGGTTTCGAGCGCAAAAAGAATTTTTCAAATCTGTTTAAGAGATCTGCTGTCCATAGGTGGACGGACGGACATAGCGATACTGTATGCAAGTAGTTTTTTTTTTCAAAAGACGTGCTAAACATACCTGGGAATGAAGATATTGCATCTCTCATCGGCTTCGGAACTGTGAGGGAAGAGGAGGAACAGCCCCCGCACTCAATTGCATGCATGGGCATAACATCACATTTGCCCCTCACTTTTCTTTCTTTTCAATTTCATCCATAATCAGAAATTAGATTAAAACATGATTTTTTTAGTTTTTGCCATTTCTTTCTAGTAAAAAAAAAAAAAACGTTTTCTACTTTGATTTATTAAACATCCAGAACTCTGAATTTCTTAGGCACGAGGCGCCGGTTGAACTCACTTCGTTTGTCCAGTATGATAACAATAAAATTTCACAAAGTACCAAAACTATTAAAAAACAGTTTTCCTGAAATTTGCGAAAATTATTATTATTTTTTTTTATAAAAATAGCAGGTACAATTCCATTTCATTTAAGCATAATAAGATCAGTTTTAATTAAAGAAAGAAAAACAGGAAGAAAGGAATGAGATATATGTTCATCCTTATGTTGTTTGATGTATTATGTAACGTAAGGGCTACGGTTCTTGTGGAATTCATACCAATGTGGAGGTGTTCAAATCAATAGAGTTTAGTATCGTTCATAATATCAGTAAAACATTTTATATTGAAAAACCATGTAATATAGATGTAAAATTCTAGGTATCTATTAATTTAGATTTTATCGATGTTAGCGTTTTACCTGTAGCATGTTCAAATGACGTCACCACGTCCTCTTTTACAAAATAGTAATAAGTTTTATTATCTGATCAAAACATGCTGTAACGTACCAGGAGATGTGACGTACCTGCCAGAAGGACGCACACGACATAAAGGCAGATAGGAATCAGAATAAAATGTCCGCGTAGCTCAACTGGTAGAGTGACTTATTCCGGAATGAGTGGACCCGGGTTCGAATCCCGGCGTAGACCAAAAATGACGGAGAAATTTACTTCGTTATAATGGCGTCCGAACTACCCGGATGACCCGACCGTTCAAAATCTCGCATTGGTGTGATGTTATTTCCACACCGCGAGATAGGAAAAATAAGAGAATCACTTCGAAAAAAAAATAAATAAATAAGGGGGAGATGATGTAACGTACCAGGAGATGTGACGTACCTGCCAGAAGGACGCACACGACATAAAGGCAGATAGGAATCAGAATACATGTCCGCGTAGCTTAATTGGTAGAGCAACTTATTCCGGAATGAGTGGACCCGGGTTCGAACCCCGGCGCGGATAAAAATGACGGAGAAATTCACTTCGTTATAATGCATATCCTGATATCTTGACCCCATTGTCAAAAAATAGTTTCGACGCCACTGGCCCATTGTAAGACAAGCACACAATTGAGAGAAGCATGACTAACCATTTAACTACAGACAAAAATCGAATGTCAACTTTCTGATACTCGATTTACTGCAATATCAAAGGAAACCTTTTTCTGCAAAACACCGAAAGTTTCTAAAAGTCATCTTCCTTTTAACATCGCTTCTTACTTCACTGCATTGCAGAGAAGATTTTCGGTTGTTGCTATGAAACAAATTTGCCCGGCCAGAAAGTTGATTTTTTTTTAGTTGCCTTCTAAGAAACTTAAAAGAGTTAAACTGATTACTGCATACGAATCTCCATTACGTGCATTACAATTTTAATTCGACATTATCCGAGAGACTGTACAAATGATTTTAATTATTTTTGGTGTAGCCAACACTTTCGCACGGGCACGTACTCACACAAAAACACATTTATACATGAGCATCGAATTTAACATTGCCCCTCACCTGTTTAAAGAATAGTTTCATTTAAAGTTAAACCGTGCATCTCACTTTTAGCTGAAAATGAAAAACATTTTTTAACAAAGGAAAAAACTTTTTCTCGGTACCAATTATTTCGTACCAGTGCCTTTCAAGAGATAAATTCAGTTAGAAAATCAAAATAAATATGTTATGATTTGCTTACCTCCTTTTATTCCATTCGTTCCGTGCAGTAAAATAATTATCTGAAAAGCTTGAATTGTTCGAAGGATCATGGTCTTAGCAAAACTTTCCAGTCAAAATAATTTGAAAAACAAAATATTTCTTCACTTAGTGTTTCTTGGTCGCTGCACTAGAAGCCCAGAGCTTATTTCCGATTGCGAAAAACTTGAAGAGCATTTCTTTTTCTTGCTCAAAAAAGTTCACTTTTCGTATTTCACGTATTGTTTGTACCTTTTTGCTTTCTTGACTTGAAATCCATGATTTCGATCATGAGCATCACGCATTTACATGTCTTTTCTTATCTTTTTTATTCTTTATTACATATTAGTAAATTAAAAGTTTTTGCTATTGAGGAGATAGTTAAAGCTTTGCGAAACAAAAGCAAGACAGATTTAGTTCAGTTGGGATGTAAGAACTTTAGTATTTCCTCAATTTTAAGTCATCATGAGAAATAGTTTGCAGCAGTAGTTAACGTGAAAAACTCAACTCTGTCTGGTACCGAAATATTGCTTCCTTTTCTTCGTTGTGTTTTCCGTACAACAGGAAAAGCTTGACAATTTGGTACCATATTAATACGACGACGATTCTAAGTTTTCAGCTGACTGAAAGAGAATTAGTCGTTCGAAAGGTACAACCATTTTAATATTTATAAAAGAAGAAAAATGTGATAACAACTCCTTGTGAAATGCATTCCAAAGTCTGTTTACTGTTTTTGTCAGTTTTGAAGCCACTAACGCTAACTATACTTCTAATTAATGTTATGAAGAGAACCAAAGCATATATTTCCAATCTTCGACGAAAAGTAACAAAGAAACAGAACTAAAAACACTATGGTAAAAAGATTCCAAAATTATCCAACTTCAGAGTTGAAATTCCAAATTCATTTCTACATTTTTTTTCAGATCACTTCAAGTATTCAGAAACGAGAGGCCTTTTGAATGAATTTATCTGTTGCTCTGAATACGTTTAAAATAAATTAACACAGAAATATTCTGATCCACAAAAATTCCTTGAAGAGTAATTTTCGGAAAACTACTCGACCTGTGATACGTAAACAAAATTCAGGTTCGTTTAACTGTTATCCATTCTTTAAGAAGATAAATCTGGCCTAGAAGACATCTACTGTTCGTGCGTGTTCTCCCGGTCTCTGAACTTCTGTAAACTACCTGCGTTCCCAAAACACTTTCCTCACAGAATAATTCTTTGTCCGAGAAGCATTTTCTGTTTCACATCCAATTAATTCCCTGAAGCCGACTTCCGCATGTTAATCCATGATCACAAACGGTACTCGGATTCCGGGACTGAAAGAGTTGTGATGTTCATCCGCATTCGAGACAACTTGTTGTGCCATCAGAGAAGCCCACGCGGTTGTTTCCTTTTCCGGAGCCAACCTTTTCAAATCACCCTCATTATTGCTAACCAATCAACAAAAAGAACGTACACGTGACCTCGTTTCCATCCAACGGAGAGTTGTTCACGAATCCGAAACCAACGTGATCCCAAATGTCAATTTTGACCGAAGGCCGAAAAGCTGCCAAAGGAAGGGGGTGACAGGGGGAGGAATCCCTCAGGTAGTTTCCTGCAGATAAGTATCTCTTAAGTCGGAGTCGGATCTCAAAATGGCTGTGTTACGGCTGAGCAAAGGAAAGAAAAATTATGAAAGAAAGAAAGAATTCTTTTTAAGATGAGTACTACGCATTTTTCAATTTCTTTGTTGTCATTTTCTATGTTACGTTTTCCCAAGGTAACGGGAACCAATTCCATATAATAAATGCAAATCCAATAATCATTAACTCTGTGTGAAACGTGTGCAATACAACATATCTATCTTCTTTAGACTTGTACCAACAGTTGGGAAGGGGGAGGGGGGGGGGCAGACATTTGTTCAGATAAAACGAAATGTTTCAAATAATCTTTATTTTCATTTTCATATGTGCACCCGTATGAACATATAACGTCACCAACCATTATCAACCCACTTCTGGATGAAGGTCTTCCCAAGTCTTTTTCACAACTTTCTATCCTGAATCTGTCTCTTCCAAGTCCCTCTACCATACTTTTGAATTTCATCCAACCGTCTCCTACGTGGCCTTCTTCTTCTGGGTCTTTTCCTGTTCCTTGGCATCCAATTTCTTAATTCTGTTGTCCAACGGTGGTCGGTTCAAGAAATATCCAGCCAATTGATACTTGAGTGTCTTCATTTTGATCACGATGTCATCAATTCCTGTCATTTTCTTGATCCATGAGTTCCTTTATCTATCTTTCCTGGTTATACCAAGCACGCATCTCTGCATGCTTCTTTGAGTTGTTTGCAACCTCTGAATATATCTTTCTTAGTTAACAAGTCCATGTCTTTTATCTGTAAGAATTAGAAGGATGCAAGCATTGATGAAAAACTTTTCTTTAAAAATATTTATTAATACTTTTCAAATTCTTTTAAGACATAATGGTAAATTGCTCTTGAAAATTTGCTGTTTCTTCCAAAAGCTCTCCAACCAAATTTTATGCGCTTACTTATTTATTCTCCCAGATGGCCCTTGCCTGATATCTGTTGTCCAGTTCAAACGTAGGCATCGGTTATTTCTAGATTTGTTCCATCATCTTCCAAATCTTCACTTTTTGTAAAAGTGTAAAAGTATTGCCCGAAGAAGACCACATGGGAGGTGAATGGATGAAATTCGAAAGCATGCCGAAGTAACATGGAGGAGGCTGGCTCAAGACAGACAGTTGTGGAAGAAACATGGGGAGACCTTTATCTAACAGTGGGTTGATAGTGGTTGACAACGATGATGACACACACAGACACTCATATACATGTGTGTGTGTGTGTGTGTGTGTGTGTGTGTAGAGAATGAATATACAATAATTCTTTTTCATATCATATGAATAATTATTTTTCCTTTAAATGTGTAAATGACCGCCGCGGCCTGCGGTCATTTGCACTGAGGTAACGGTCAAAAGGTCATTGAATAGAGGGACATGGCATAAAATAGGGGGACAACTCTGGGTCTGCAGATTCTGTATGACATCCGGAGCAAGCAAGAATGGCCGCCCCGGTGGCGCGGGCCTCTGATCATTTGTCCGTGAGGGGTCCGGGTTCGAATCCCGGTGAGGCATGGATGTTGTGTTTGTCTTACGGCACTGGATCTCTCCCTTCCCTGGAACCAGTGACCCTAAATTAGGGACGGGCGACTGCTTATAGCCCATTGAGTTGCTCACGGTGGTCGTTAAACCTCCAAAAAAAAAAAAAAAAAAAAAAGCAAGAATGTTTACAAAGCGTACAGTGACGAAGGACGGATGCTGAGAGCTCGGACCATGACCTGCCAGCCGCCCCGGTGGCGCAGTGGTCTAAGCGATGGCCTCTGATCATTCGTCCGAAAGGAGTCCGGGTTCGAATCCCGGTGAGGCATGGATGTTGTGTTTGTCTTACGGCACTGGCTCTCTCCCTTCCCTGGAACCAGTGACCCTAAATTAGGGACGGGCGACTGCTTATAGCCCACATTGAGTTGCTCACGGTGGTCGTTAAACCGCCAATCAAAAAAAAAAAAAAAAAAAAAAAATGACCTGCCCCTCCACGTCGCACAGTAAATCCTTACACACATTGGTATGAAGACAAAAATAATCTCACAACGGTATTTTTGGTTTCAGGAAAATGTACTACTTAATTACTCTGAATTTTAATTTAAATTCTGGAAATAATGAGCTTTCGAATTTGAAATCCGTGGGGAAGCATAGTATGTTGAGGGACAAACTAAAGGCCAAAGTTGAGAGGGGCTGTCTTTACTTAAGAAAACGTTGAGAGGGACACGTCCCATTTTCGTCTCCGTACGATGCTATTTAATGGTTTCTGTAAAAGAAAAATTGTTATACATACGCATCTGAACATAAGATAAATGAAGAACGATGTGCGCAATTCAAGTTAGGGCACTCGTTTCCTTCTTTCTTCAGCGAGAAATTTTGTCTAACGGAAATGAATATTTTACAGTCGTAATGTTAATTTAAATACCAATCACCTAGTTTTATTATGTGTAAATGACACATCACAATGGGAAGATTTGCGAATAGGTTTCTTTAATTGGCTTTTGTTCGTCGCTGTTTACCGTGAAATTCTGTTTGGCCTTTCTCGAATTCAGAATTTGTCTCTTCACAGATGTAAAATGTTAGTGCTTACTTTTTTCTTCTTCGTTTACAACAGAGAACTGGAAATTCGAATGATACGCCCTTGACAAGGGTGAGTGAAGTCATTCAAGGTTAAGATGCAGCTACCGGAAAACCAGTTGCATTCAGATTGCGTATTCGAACACGTGTACAAAGGACACGCAGGATAACTGTCATATTAATTCGCATTACCCCGAAAAATGAGTACTGGTACAATGCTAATTAATTTGGAAATTCACGGAAAGAAAGAACTTAATAAAATAAAAAATAGTGAAAACAAAGTTTTTCCTTCTGCTCCTGCTTTTCATGAATGTGGTGGAAAAGTGGGTTTAGATCTTCAAATCTGCAGTAGTTCATTGACATTCAGAGTGACAACTGAACAAACACAGGTGGAATAACTGTCAGGTGTGACGTAGCCATGATTTCAGCTCGGGAGTGTTCAAGGTTCTTTCTCTCGTTTGCCCCGTTTCTTTTTCCAAGTACAGCAAAAGTGTATTTCACTCATGCTAACGTTTTAGTTTCGGGATTTATCTACCGCGATGAACAACTGTAACTCCAAGGGCTATAAGTAGGGTAGTAATCGTTTCGCGGCGCGAATTTCCGCGCATTATAGGATGTGTGTTTTTTTTTTTTTTTTTTTTTTGTAATTTCGCGAATATATCCGCGAATTTTGAAGATTAGCATACCCGGTCGTTTTCTGGGAGACGCGGGTTCGAGTCCCGCTCCAGGACGATGAAAATTTTCAAGTTTTCGGAAATTATCTGACTTACCATCCTTGTCACATTTACGCCAAAAATCGGATTGTCATCTTCAAAATTTGTATTATATGGCGTAATCCCGTATTTCTTTCATGATATCCGCGAATTTCAGTTTTTTGCTAAATTTCTATTATTATTTTATTATTTCTCATATTTAAATAATTTTAATACTACCTTCATTAGATTTTTTTTTTGATTGGGGTTTTAACGACCACCGTGAGAAACTCAATGGACTATTAGCAATTGCCTGTCCCTAATTTAGAGCCACTGACTCCAGGGAAGGGGGCAAGAACGCTGCATACAAAAGAGGTTTGTTCGAACAGTCAACCGGAAATGATGAAGAAATGTGTTGATGAATTAATTGAGAAAAGAACTAAGCAAGAGAATAGCATCACTCAACTGAACTTTCGAAATTAACTGGTGCATTTTGTGCAGCTAACATCCCACTTTCAAAACTGGGTACCCCTACATTAAAAATTCACTTGGAAAATTCGCTGAAAGATATTGTTATTCCGATTGTAAATTGGATACGGAAATGTTATTTTCTGAAAATATATGATTTTCACGAGCAACAAGTGAAAGATTTTTTAAAATCAGTACCCCGTGAAGCATCGTAGCAGACGAAACAACTGATTCAGAGGATAGGTTCATTTTGAATATTCTTTTGTAAGACAAACACAACATCCATGACCCACGTGATTTGAACTGGGGCCCATCTCGGACGAATGATCAGAAGCCATCGCTTAGACTACTGCGCCACCGGGGCAGCCTTTATTAGACCATTCACGAAAAATATACCGCAAAGTAATTCTACTCCAAAGTCCAAACCAGAACTATGTAAATCAAAAATAGTCCTCAAAATTCTTCATTACGAAGCGATTGTTATCGAATAAGCTTGACGGGTAATAGGAAGATTATTTTCGTGCAGTATATAGATGAATGTAGACTTTAGCCGTAGTTGCACGATGACACAATAAAACCTAGTGAATGAGTTAAAAACTTTAATAAGATAAAAACACATACACATAAGTTAGTAAAATCATGCAATGCATTGATTATGATACGCTTTCCAACATACCAGAAATTATTACTCAAGTTATGAGGATAATGGCTGTGGAATAAATATCGCTCCAATGTCCTGACCTTTGACTCCATTTCGATGATATTCAACAGAACCGGTTCAGTACACCTCAAGAATAACATACTAAAGTTTTGTCGCAATAGAAGCAGTTTTACGCAAGAAAGTTTTGTCGCAATAGAAGCAGTTTTACGCAAGTTATGAGAATAATGGATGTGGAATAAATCTTGCTTTTGTGCAATGATCTTTGACCCCATTTCGTTGATATTCAACAGAACCGGTTCACTATACCTCCGGAACAACATGATAACGTTTTGTCGCAATCGAAACATTTTTTGGTAAGTTATGATGCACAAGGGCAATGGAATGGATTCCACTCCAGTGTCCTGACCTTTGACCCCATTTCGCCCATTTTCAATAGGGTACGTCCCCAGTGGCTCCCTACCACATACTAAAATTTCATCGAAATCGAACCATTTTTATGCAAGTTATAACGCATAAGGGCAATGGAACAAATCCCGCTCTTATGACCTGCCTGACCTTTGACCCCATTCGCCCATTTTCAATAGGGTTCGTGCCCAGTGGTTACCTACCACATACTAAAATTTTATCGAAATCGAACCATATTTACGCATGTTATGACGTATATGAAATGAATCCCGCTTTTATGTCCTGACCTTTGACCCCATTCCACCCATTTTCAATAGGTTTCGTTCCCATGTGGTTCCTTACCACATACCAAAATTTCATCGAAATCGAACCATTTTTACGAAAGTTATGACACATAAGGGCAATGGAATAAGTCCCGCTCTTATGCCCTGCCTGACCTTTGACCCACTTTGCCAATTTTCAATAGGGTTCGTGTCCAGGTAGTTTCCTACCACATACTAAAATTTCATCGAAATCGAACCATATTTACGCATGCTATGACGCATAAAGGCAATGAAATGGATCCCGCTGTTATGGCGTAACCTTTGACCCCACTTCACCCATTTTCAATAGGGTTCGTCCCCTGGTGGTCCCCTACCACATACTAAAATTTCATCGAAATCGAACCATATTTACGCAAGTTATGACGCATAAGGGCAATTGAATGGATTCCGCTGTTATGGCGTGACCTTTGATCCCACTTCACCCATTTTGAATAGGGTTCGTCCCCTGGTGGTCCCCTACCATATACTAAAATTTCATCGAAATCGAACCATTTTAACGTGAGTTATCGTGCCGACAGACGGACGGAAAAAGCTGGAGCATATACGCTTCTTCAACCTACGGTTGGAAAGCGTAAACAAGGGCTATAAGGCTGATGCAGCCTCGAAAGGTCTAATGGTATTTTAACTTATGTGTATGTGTTTTTATCTTATTAAAGTTTTTAACTCATCACTCGGTTTTATTGTGTCATCGTGCAACTACGGCCAAAGTCTACATTCAGCATTGACGGGTAATTCCAGTCACATGCACTGTGCTGAAGAATGCACGTGTGGTCTTTCGTGATTTCCACCCACAGCTACTGTTCAATGACCTTGGCGACTTGTTGCACTAGTATACCGGATGTCGTCAATTATATTACTTGTTTTAACTGGAAAAAGCAGTTCACAGAAAAGAGTGTTGGTGTTTCGCAGACGCTTTGCTTAGAAAATGTTTGCGCTTTCGAATGAGCATTTAGTTTATAAAGTTTCTAGATATTGTTTGCTAATTTTGAGAATGAGCCGTATGAGTAAAATGAGTGCATCTGAAAGATGCAAGCAATACAGCAAGGGAACTAACTTTTCATGTGAACAAAAATCTATTGTCCTGTTGCAACATACAAATTGATTTTTCAAGAAAGGATAGCTGTGAAAAGCATTTAGCAAGAACGCTGCATACAAAAAGAGGTGTGTTCGAACAGTCAACCGAAAATGATGAAGAAATGTGCTGATGAATTAATTGAGAAAAGAACTAAGCAAGAGAATAGCATCACTCAACTGAACTTTCGAAATTAACTGGTGCATTTTGTGCAGCTAACATCCCACTTTCAAAACTGGGTACCCCTACATTAAAAATTCACTTGGAAAATTCGCTGAAAGATATTAATGTTATTCCGAATGTAAATTGGATACGGAAATGTTATTTGCCGAAAATATATGATATTCACGAGCAACAAGTGAAAGATTTTTTTAAATCAGTACCCCTTGAAGCATCGTAGCAGACGAAACAACTGATTCAGAGGATAGGTACGTTTTGAATATTCTTGTTGTTTCATCAGCTGAAACGAATGTTGAAAGCTATAATACTGAAACCTCTTTGAATGTAATTTTCCACGAGTGCAACACTTTGGAATCCGTAAATTTTAAAGGTCAGCAAGGCAAAACTTCAGTGCTTCAACAAGAATGAAATACCTTTTCGCGAATATAACCGCTTTTGTGACAGACAACGCATTTTACATATCCAAAGCGTTTGGGAAAAGCCTGAAAGCCGTATATTTGAGGAAATACGGGTTTTCGGAAAATTTCGGGGTAAATCCCGAAATTTTGCGAAAAGCCACGAACTTTTCGCGAATTTTCGCGATTCACTCTGCGAATTTTGTCTTTATTCCCGCGATAAAATTACTACCTTACCTATAAGCAATCGCCCATTCCTAATTTAGGATTACTATTTCCGGGGAAGCAATAGAGCCAGAATACTGTGTGACAAACACACCGCCCAAACCTCACCCGGGGATTGCACAATTTGCGGAAAATCATCGCCTCCGACCACTAATTGGCTTTCTTGGGATCAGTGGTATTATGTAGGGAGATATCGTTGCCCATTCTTCAGAGACCAGTACGCTGATTTGGAATGAGAACCGTATCTAAAAGTCGACTGAATAATATGTACATTTCTGTCTTATTAGTTGAATACACACACATCGGCCACTAAATTTGAAACCTCTACGCAGATGCATGTTAATGTCACTGACGCAGCTTATATGCAAAAATCGTGGTCACGTGCGTCACCATGTGATCTATTCAGCTACACTCACAGACAATGAAATTTGCGCACCTAGAAGAAAACATGCTATAACCGCGAAACTTTGCAAATAGTTAGAGTGCGTGCTGGTATGCAAATGATCCACGTTTGGTCCGAGTGCGCGTGACCGCACACCCTGTGGTGGCGCTGCAAGCACGAACCGACAGCCTTATAAATCGGCGTGTAGTTGATGCACCATAAAAGAGAAAAGCACCGGCCGCCGACGCAATCAAGGATACGGAGTGAACAGCATGCCGGTTAGACGCCAGAGACGTCGATTTACACAACTTACGGACTTTTAGAGAGGCCTAATAATCGGGAAGAAAACCGCAAGGTGGTCGGCGCCCCGTACAGCCAGCCACGTGGATCGTTCTCACCATACCGTCCGACTGTGGAGCAGTGGACACGTGAGAGCACTGTCACACTGCGGAGCGTCTCTGGACGGACCAGGACGAACCGATAGAGAGAATCGACGGATCGTACGCCAAGCACGAATGGATCCCACGGACACCCGGTCCACTATACAGGCAGATGTAGCGGCTCCTGTGTGGCAACCAGCCATTTCCCGAAGCCTCGCGGAAGCGAATATACGATCCCAGCGCCCCTTACGTGTGCTGCCATTAACACCGGAACATCGCCGGCTCCGTGTGTATAGTGGTGCCAGGTCAGAGCGACTATGAACGCCACAGACTGGCAACGTGTGGTGTTTAGCGATGAGTGCCACTTCGTTTTGGGGAAAAATGATCATCATGTCCGGATGTGGAGGTTCCCCGGTCAACAGCACAATCTCAACCTCATCATCGAGCGCCACGCCTCCTCCACTGCAGGCATTATGGTCTGGGGAGCCATTGCCTACGATAGCCGACCAGCTCCAGTAGTAGTACGTGGACCATTGACGGGCCAGCCGTATGTGGATGAGATCCTACGGCTCCATGTGCTCTCATTCCTGGCCGGGATTCCAGGTGCGCTATACCAGCAGGATACTGCCCGTCCGAACACGGCTAGGGTTGCCCAGGACTGCCTACGTCATGTCCAGACACTTACATGGCCTACCCGCTTCCCGGGCATGTCCCCTACCGAGCATGTGTGGGACCAGTTGAAACGCCAGCTTCCGCCGTGCCGCACTATCCGGGATTTGGAGCACACCGTCCAACACGTGTGGACTAGTTTGCCGCAGGACAATATCAGGCGTCTGTTCGCCTCCATGCAGGACCGTATTGCAGCATGTATCGCCGCACGAGGCGGTGCGACGTGCTATTGAAGATGACCGGACTGCGTGCCACAGATCCCTCTGTAATTGTCCTGCAGCTCTGTTTTTGCCATCATGTGTATCATTCATCTGTATCATTACGTCCATAAAATTTCAGTTCAATCCGATGCTTCTTTCTTGGTTCGCAAATTTCATTGTCCGTGAGTGTCTTTAAGACTGCTGCTCATCAGTAGTGTTGATCACAATGGGAATCTTTCGGAGTTCGATAAAGTGTTTATTGTGGGTGCCCGTCTGGCTGGAGCGGCGATTTCAAAAACAGCAGAGCTGACTGGTTTCTCAAAAGATTGGATATCGCGGGTGTTTAATCAGTAGAAAAATAATCCACATTGCTTGTCTAAGAGGAGTAACTGGCGTGACGACGATCTCTCAGGAACGAGAAAGCCGTCGTCTGAGAAGGCTTCTTCGGGGAAATAGGACTTCATGTGAGCAGCAGTATACCGAAGCATTCAATGAAGGCTGTTCTCGACTCATATTTCAGCGAACTATGGGGCAGGAAATTGAAGAGGATCGGTATTGGAAGTAGCATGCCGTAACGGAAGCCGTTGATTTCTGCGAAGAACCTGAAAGCTCGTCTGAAGCAGTGTCATGAACACCGTGACTGTACACTGGAAGACTGCAAAAAAGGTCACGTGGTCCAACGAGTCACGGTACACCTTGTTCTGTACCGAAGGTAGGCAGAGAGTTTGGCGGGAGCCCCACGAATTAATGGACCCTACTTGCCTTGTAAACACAACTCAAGGTTCTGGAGATGGTGTCTTGGTGTGAGGCACGTTCTGTTTGTACAGAAACGGATACACTGATATTTCTTGAAGGTCGGCTCTCCAAGGTTTACCTAACATTGTTGCCGATCAAGCAAGGAGGTTAGAAGAAGAGGAGGCGAAAGAACCCGTTTTGAGTGAAGCCGAAACAGATCAGCTGTTTTGATCTTCTCTCTGAGGTGGTGCGAGTTTGCGGGAGTTCGGAAACGTGACGTCACCTCCTGTGCCTGAAGCAGTTACGCTTAGGCACAGGAAGTGACGTCACGTTTCCGAACTGCAAACCATGCAAAACAGGGATGCAAACAAGGAATATTTCGAACTTCGTATTTCTCAACATTAGAGTTTTGATAATATTTTAAACATGGCTATACTTGCACAAGCGCAGTATGCAAGTAAACATGTGCAGTATGCACTTCCGCTCAAATAATCATTGTTTTGTTCAATTTTTTAAAGAAATACCAACACATATTTTCCTATTTTTTCTGGAATTTTATAATTATGGGAATGAATATTTCAGCCTCAATTTTTTTCGTGACTGTATAGGTAGAATAAGTGTCCGAAAAACCCGTTCAAAATCGCGATTTCCCCATAGAGATATACAGGAGATTCTCGGGTTGGGCGCATTGGCATAGTCAGCTAATAAAAAGTGGCGTCACGCCAGAAGTACGGTGAGAGAGGCTGTTGCCATCTTCTTCTTCTAATCTCCTTGCGATCAAGTCCATCGTGCAGCGTTGGCTTTTTATGCAGCAGGTGACGGCTATTTCATGGACAATGCTACTATCCATCCCGCAAAATGTGTTCAGCAATGGTTCAGTGAGCATGACAATGACTTTCATCATTTTCCATGGACATCACGAAACACGGATCTGAACCCCATTTTTTTTTTTTTTTTTTTTTTTTGATTGGAGTTTTAACGACCACCGTGAGCAACTCAATGAGCTATAAGCAGTCGCCCGTCCCTAATTTAGGGTCACTGGTTCCAGGGAAGGGAGAGAGCCAGTGCCGTAAGACTAACACAACATCCATGCCTCACCGGGATTCGAACCCGGACCCCTTTCGGACGAATGATCCGAGGCCATCGCTTAGACCACTGCGCCACCGGGGCGGCGAACCCCATTGGACAGACAACTATATATAATTTTAAAACAAATATATAAGATTAATTGACCTAAACATTTGATAGAAATACACAACTAACACTATATAATACCACAAGAGTTTTCCCAAACAAATATAACATTCTTACGATTAACCAATTATATTACTTTAATATCGGGAACATTATGTTCAAACGCATTACGAATAATTTACACGCCGACATCATACAAATTATACCCCAGATACACACACATGACACACGCACTAAATCACATATTCGGCTTATTCATCCGAAAACTAAGACCATGAAGCAAAGTTTAAATTACATTGGCCCACACTACTGGAACTCATTACCTACGGAATTAACTTCTTTAAATAATTTTAACCTATTTTAAAAAAAAACTAAAAAACTTTATAGTGAATTGCAGCTCCTCAAATTAATGATTACAGTAGATGGGAACTATGACTAATATTATGACTTGTATCATCATCATCATCATCATTGTCAACCATTATCAATCCACTGCTGGACGAAGGTCTCCCCAAGTTTCCTCCACAATGGTCTGTCTTGTGCCAGTCTCCTCCATGTCACTCCCGCATACTTTAGAATTTCATCCACCCATCTCCCATGTGGTCTTCTTCTGGGTCTTTTCCTGTCCCTTGGAATCCAATCTAAAATTTCGGCTGTCCATCGATGGTCTGTCCTTCTGGCAGTATGTCCAGCCCATTGCCATTTCAGGGATTTAACTCTGATCATGATGTCTTCCATTCTTGTCATTTTTCGGATCCACGAATTCCTCTTCTTATCTCTCCTGGTTACAACAAGCGTGAATCTCTCCATGCTTGTTGGAGTTGTCTGCAGCCTTTGTACGTCTCTTTTAGTTAAGGTCCACGTCTCTGCACCATACATAAGCACTGGAAGGATGCATTGATCAAACACTTTTCTTTTAAGACATAATGGCATATTGCTCTTGAAAATTATGCTGTTTCTGCCAAAAGCTCTCCAGGCAAGTTTTGTACGCCGATTAATTTCTTCATCAATGTGACCCTCACTTGATATCTGCTGTCCAAGATAAACGTACGTGTCTGTTATCTCCAGCTTTTCTCCATCAATCGATAAATCTTCATTTCTTGTAAAAGCATTGAACATCACTTTTATCTTCTGAAAGTTCATTTTTAATCCCACTTCTTTACTCTTGTCAGCAAGTTCTTGGATCATACTCTGCAGCTCTGATGGGGTAGTATATCGTGATGTAAATTGCTTTGTCAATGGTATTGTCTGTAATGTTTATTATCTGCTCATGTATCATTACCTTTTTTTATTTTTTTTATTTTTGCTTTGTTTTGTTTTGTTACATGATACTCTTGTTCGTAATTACACCTACTGACCTCAGTATAAAACTAGCCTAGGGAGCATGGGACCCTGTCAGGTCTGGCTGGCCTTTTCCCCTTCTTCCTTGCTGTGCATTGTTTCAACTTTTTCTGTAACACTGGTTTTTTTTTTTTTTTTTGCTGAACAAAATAAATGAATTGAATTGAATTGAATTGGGAATGAATGGGACATGTTAGTAAAGCAGATCCGGGTGCAAAGTCTTCTTCCGTAAAATCTGGGACAGTTGAAGGACTATCTGGTGAACGCCTGACATGCTGTAGATGTAGATGAATTCCAACACCTTCTGCAATCTATGCCCAACCGCATAATACTGTAATTCGGGGTAAGGGAGGTTCAACCAGGTACTGCGTAAAAGTTTATGATTCAGTGGCTGGCATGTGTACATTCAAGGATAAGCGAAGGGATGGAGACGAATGTAGGCATCCTCCTTGTTTTTATATATATCATAGAAAGCTGGTGGACAAACAGAATTCAATTAATAAATAATTTCTGACTACATGGGACCTGCAAGTGTGACGCATATTCTATTTTAACTTTCATTTTTAGTTCCTTTTCCTACATAAATTTGAGTTTGTTCCCTTTTGCACTTCCCAACTTAACGTGATATCTTATCTCTCACATGAATGGAGGTTTGCCAACACCCTTGTGGTCAGTACGTAAGTGACGTACGCATGTTCATAAGAACAAGAAAGGATATATATATATATTTTGCGACGCAGTTGTTTGGTATGAAGGTGTTAAATCTTTGCTGAGCTTATTAATTGTAGGAGAGCAAGTAACGTATGTGAAGTTATATTTTTATTGCCGTCTGCATAACTGCGTTGCGAAGTTGTGAGTGTTATACTACTGATTGATTACCAGTTGTGGACTAACGACGTTGGAATATACCACCATGCTATATCGAAGTTGGATACAAGTAAGAGATTTGTAAGTACAAAACTTTGACGCGATTTCGAGTGAACGCCTATTTCATTATTGATGAACTTGACATTTAGCACATGTAGTGATTAGCTAGTCAGAAACTTAGAAATAGATTTTACACTACACAAGATATTCAGATATAAAATATTGCATTTCCGTAGCAGTCAGTCTGAAAGCTTCACTTGGGTAGACTTCACATTTCCCAGGAACGAAATCGTGATTCGCCAAAACTGACCTATGAAGATAAAGAAAAGCAGTTTTTCCTACCTTTCCGGGTACGTTATATCTCTGTCTACTAAAACATGTTTACTTGCTCATTGAAAAATCACCAAACTACTTCTGTCGCCCGGAAAGAGACAGCGATGTGCTTGCACAAGTAGAGAGAGAAACGAGGAAACATTGTAACATACTACACTGCCCGACATGGAAAATGTCATATCATGAAGGAATGCAAGAAATGAAACGAAACTTACGAAACATGAAGTCAACTAGGTGAAAAGAAGTGATTTAATTTCTGAGGGATTACGTGAGTGCTATAATGAGGTCTGAGTCATTATAGTATAATGTACAGTATAATGTGGCCTGAGTCATTATAGTATAATGTGGCCTGAGTCAGTAGAATGGAGGATAATGTGGCCTGAGTCAGTAGAGTATAATGTGGCCTGAGTCAGTATACTGGAGTATAATGTGGCCTGAGTCAGTAGAGTATAATGTGGCCTGAGTCGGAATAATGGAGTATAATGTGGCCTGAGTCAGTAGAATGTTGTATAATGTGGCTTGAGTCAGTTTACTGTATTATAATGTGGCCTGAGTCAGTATACTGTGTTATAATGTGGCCTGAGTCGGAATAATGGAGTATAATGTGGCCTGAGTCAGTAGAATGTTGTATAATGTGGCTTGAGTCAGTTTACTGTATTATAATGTGGCCTGAGTCAGTATACTGTGTTATAATGTGGCCTGAGTCAGTATACTGTGTTATAATGTGGCCTGAGTCAGTATACTGGAGCATAATGTGGCCTGAGTTAGTAGAGTATAATGTGGCCTGAGTCAGAATAATGGAGTAAAATGTGGCCTGAGTCAGTAGAATGGAGTATAATGTGGCCTGAGTCAGTTTACTGTATTATAATGTGGCCTGAGTCAGTACACTGTGTTATAATGTGGCCTGAGTTAGTATACTGGAGCATAATGTGGCCTGAGTTAGTAGAGTATAATGTGGCCTGAGTCAGAATAATGGAGTATAATGTGGCCTGAGTCAGTTTACTGTATTATAATGTGGCCTGAGTCAGAATAATGGAGTATAATGTGGCCTGAGTCAGTTTACTGTATTATAATGTGGCCTGAGTCAGTATTCTGTGTTATAATGTGGCCTGAGTCAGTACACTGTGTTATAATGTGGCCTGAGTTAGTATACTGGAGCATAATGTGGCCTGAGTTAGTAGAGTATAATGTGGCCTGAGTCAGAATAATGGAGTATAATGTGGCCTGAGTCAGTTTACTGTATTATAATGTGGCCTGAGTCAGTATTCTGTGTTATAATGTGGCCTGAGTCAGTGTGCTGGAGCATAATGTAGCCTGAGTCAGTAGGTAGTATGACCGTAATGCTTGGATATACATTCCGCAACACGGCGTGGCATCGAGTGGAAAAGTTCGCGTATGGTGTCCTGAGGTATCGCTGACCATGCGTCGTTGACCTGTGTCGCCCAGTTCTTCGACATTAGGAAGGGGCCGTACAGAGGTATTAAGTCGTCTGCTAATGACGGCCCACATGTTCACTATTTTTAAGTCTCAGGATTGCGCCGACCAGAGCAACACCTGAATATCCTGTAGCAACTGTCTGCTGACGTTGGTAGTGTGCGAGCCGGCGTTATCTTGTTGGAACTGGACATCATGGATGTCACAGAGATGGCAACAAAACGGGCTGCAGCATCTCATCGACGTAACATCGGGGTGTCATTGTAACCACTATGCGTACGAGCAGCGAACTGCTGTTGCAAATAATAGCTCCCCAAATAGCAGGCTGATGGGTCTCAGGACGCTCAGGGATTACAGCAGGGTAATTCCGGTGGCCACGTCGTCTCCACACTTCTTCCGTACATCGTCTGGTCGTCTGGAATTTGTGAGAATTCCTTCTGCAGAAAATTACGTCAAGCACGGTTTGGGTTGTGGTCTCGAAACCTGCGATTTCGTGCCCTCCCCTATGTCAAGGGGGTATATACGACGTACTACAGAGGTGAAGCATATGTCAATGCGGCAAGTAGCAGTAATAAGCCCTTGGCCGTGTAGATTAATCGGGAAAGCATTCGACTCCGGAGCAGAAGAATGTGGATTCGAGTACCGCCACCTTCAAATTTGGGGTTTCAATTTTGGACTACTGAAGCACTACACTGGACTTCAATTTGGGGTTTCATTTTTGGACAACTGAAGCACTAGACTGGACATCAAGGAACAGAAAAATACACAAAAGAAGACCACATGGGTATTGGGTGGATGAAATTCGAAAGTACGCAGAAATGATAGCGAAGAGAATAGCTCAAGGCAGAAAGCTGCGCAAGAGACTTCGGGAGACCTTCATCCAGCAGTGGATTTAGAAGAGTTTATAATGACGATGCGCGTCGACGCCAACGTACAGAACTGAATTGCATGCCAGTCAAAAATAATGGCCAACGTTCGGTCAGAGTGAAACAAAGCCCCAGGCGGTAAATTATCAATGTAGCAGAAATGTTCAAAAGCCCTTCATGATCGATTAATCGCTCCATAGATCACTTCATAATCGATTCACTTCGTAATCGATTCACTTCGTGACTTTTTATTATTCTATGAAAAGAAGAAACCACTTCTACTCTTGCTAGAGAAATTTGCGCACTGGGAAAGAAGCGTAGGCTAATAATCCCTTACCCGTTGTTGTCGCAGTTTTTGATTGCGTGCATTTACAGACGCCGCGTTATAATCCCTTTTCACATGGACAATGAGACATTCGGGGTGGTTATCCTGTGGCACTTAGAAATGAGGACTCTAAAATTAAAAACAGTCGTCATTGGTCAGGAATCCTCTGTTCCATACAATGCCTATTCTTTTTCTTGGTCTTCTTTCATTTTTAACTTCTCTCTTTTTTTTTTTTTGTTCTTTTGAATGGAACAAAAAAGAGGAACGGATTTAGATGAAAAAATGGGGGTGTTACAAGCTCTTATCAACTTCCAATTTTAACAAGATGGCTTTTCGTTGCACGGAATCTTGTGAGGTTGGAATAACAAGAAATCGTGACGTTACTAATAATGCTAGGCACTATTCAAAAGAGTTATGGAAGTTTAAGAGATGACCTGCAAAAAGGGGATTCGAAAATATGAGAATTTCATAGAACCTGTATACTCATTCGGTTTTTATTTTTCAAAAGATACCTACATATTAATTCTATAAGTTTTTTTTTCTGTGAGTCCTATTTTGAGAGAACGGCTGAACGTAAAGATATGGTTGAGGTATCAAAATAAAGGTATTACCTTGTAGATGCACCAGTCGAAAAGAAAAATAAGATTGGGGCAACGGTTCGGGAGTTGTGGGGCTGCAAAGTTCCCATATTTGCAAGTCTATGGGGGAAGCGTGCGGTTGTCATTCGATCTCCTGAGGTTGACTCACGCGCTGTTGAAGGGAGTGAGACAGTCCGAAGTATTGTCTTTTCGGAGCGACCCGTTGCGCAAAGCAATACTAGCAGGCATTCGAATCTAAGTTCTTCTCATGGGAACAGCGAACACTCTCGAAGACCTGAGTGCGTTATGCTGTTGGACGGTGTGATGTATATATACAATTTAATATTCATTCGATCCAGTTTATTAACGTAGGTAAGACGTTTCCCATTATGTAAAGATGTAAATAAACATTACGTTGACCATTGTTAGTGAAAATATTTAGAATGTACACATTGAGTTGCGCCATCTATATCTTCATTCTATAAAGTTTTTTACTATGAGACCTATTTTGAGAGAACGTCTGAACGTAAAAATATGGTTCAGGTATCAAAATAAAGATCTTACCATGTAGATGTGCCAGTCGGAGAAAAAACTGAGAATGGGGCAACGGTTCGGGCGTTGCGGGGAGGCAACATTCCCATGTAAAGCCTATGGGAGAAGCGTGCAGCCCTTATCAACATCAGTGTCAGACTTGGTGTGTGCATGGTGTTCTATGATCAGTCCTAAAGTAAATAAATACTTTATTGCATACTTACCCTTAACAGAGTGTCTCTCCAGCGGAAAAAAGAAAACGTAAGAGCCAAGAGCCTTACTGGAAGGCGTGAGCGATCAATGGGTCGCAACTATATGTCTCAGACAAGAGAGAATGAAGAGTATTAGCAACGCGAATCTCATTCCAACAAGATTTAAAAACACAGTTGTGTCTGAAGATGAGAGTGAAAGAGTGCACTATCCAGTTGAATTTGTACACACGATCGAGATGAGTGGACCTCCGCTTCACATTTTACGACTGAAAAAGGGTGCAGTCGTGATAAACATCACGGCCGGTAGCACAGTGGTCTAAGCACTGGCTTGTGATGATTCGGTCGTGAAGGGTCAGGGTTCGAATCCCGGCCAGCCATGAATGTTGTGTTTGTCTTACGGCACTGGCTCTCTCCTTTCCCTGGAACCAGTGACCCTAAATTAGGGACGGGCGACTGCTTATAGCCCATTGAGTTACTCACGGTGGTCGTTAAACTTTCATTCAAAAAAAAAAAAAATCACGAACCTGGACTATTGACTTTACTGAAGTGGTTGAGTACATTTGTCAATCAAATAAAGTTTACACTTGTTGTTTCATATGAATTCATTCTTAAAAAAAAATAAAAACTAACCGTCGATTCCGAAGGGTTTTGTCTAGTTAGCAGTTAATGTGCAAATCCGATGTGTTTCGTCTAGTTATATGTGTGTGACGATATACCATCACACACATATTTCTGTTCCAATGTTTTAATACATTAAGCCATCTGAAGCACGACCCAACTTAACGTAACGTTTCAGTACGAGGGTGTTTACTTGAAGTAATGCTACTGCTTTTTACAGAGTGTAGTATCTTTAATGCAATGGTTGTAGATATCAGTTAAATGTACAGTATATGTTACGCCAAAACAGTAGAAAATACCTTGCAGTACACCTTGGAGCTGGAAAAAGACCATAGCATCAATTTCCTTGATTTAACCGTGACCTCAAGAGAGGGGAGAATATTCACTCAGCTTTTTAGAAAATCTACCAACACAGGGAAGATGTTAGACTTCTGCTCATTCCACCCTGATTAGATTAAATCGAATACGGCGAGACAATTTTTGGAAAAAATTGAAGTCCTGGTCTCTTCAGCTACTCAAAAAGATCTTCACAAAGAAGAATGAAAAGAAATATTGGCAGAAAATAATTACCCCTCCCCATATGTTGAGAAAATATTTAGACAAGTGCCAAAAAAGAAGCAGGAAATAAGCAACTTCAAATTCACCAGCAAAATTATGTACCACAAGGGACTTTTTCGAAAAACTGAAGAGGATCGAAGCAAAATATAATATCAGGCTTGCTCCAGATCTAAATAACGAATTAAAGAAATTCCTGCCAGCTTTAAAGCAGAAAGAAGTGGACATCCAATTGCAAGAAGGAGTAATATATTGCATGGACTGTAACTGCGGACTCAGCTGTATAGGAGAAACAGGAAGAAGTATTAAGGTCCGAATGAAAGAACATCAAGCAGCTATTAGGAACATTAGTAACAAAACAGGGCTAGACAGACATATACAAGCAAGTGGACACTCCATAAATTGGGACTCAGTAAGAATAATCGCCCACCAGTCAAACTTAGTAAAGAGAAAACTAGAAGAAGGGATCGAAATACCAAGAAGAAGAAGTACCACAATTAACGATAATTGCGGTTGGACTCTTCCAACTGAGTGGCAGCAACTACTCCAGTGACGTAGTCCTGATGACGAACTAGGCTTTAGTTCGAAAATTTGAAAGCCAACTTTTATGATTAATAACCTCTATAAGACCCGTAAAAAAGTTAATTCCACAGTACACTGTGAATAGAGGTGCCATAAATTCATTTACAACTAGTAGTATTACTTCAAGTAAACACTCTTCGTACTGAAATGTTCCGTATAGTTAAGTCGTGCTCTAGGTAGCTTAATTACACAAACAACACTTAATTAAGCCCTTAATAGTAGTAAAGGCCAGAAAAGTCATCTACTTATAATTCAACCTTTTATTGGCCCTTGACAGGTATTCAGCAACACAAAACAAAATTCACGAGGTTTTTAATCAATGGATGCTTTATTAGCTGAATAAGCGACAGCTCATAGTACACAAAATGCTCTTCCAGTCTTTTCACTCTACAACCTCGTGAAGCTTCAAAGTCAAACAATAGACGTAAGCGCTTGTGTAACATCCAACTGTAATCATAACAAATCTCTCGATACAATCTCTTTTCAAAGTAATTACAACGATCTCACAATCTAGCCGATTTCTTCCGAGAGCATCGATACAATCGTAAACAACACTCTTATCAGTCACGTAGACATACGCCTTTTAACTTTTGACCTCAAGTCTGGTTGCCGCAAAAAACATTCAGCGAGGGAGAAACTGTAGAGTTAAGATCAGAAATTACTTAAGAAAAATGAACCAAAATTTACATAAGATAACAGGAACCAAAAAAAGAAAAATTAAGTTTCAGTGTAGTTACAAGGGGTCTTCAGCTTTTCTGAATTGCAGGCCACACGACAAAATGAAATGGGACTGGCGGGCCACGTGACAGATGAATGGGCGGTTACATGACAAAATGAAATGGGACTGGCGGGCCACGTGACAGATGAATCGGCGGTTACATGACAAAATGAAATGGGACTGGCGGGCCACGTGACAGATGAATCGGCGGTTACATGACAAAATGAAATGGGACTGGAGGGCCACGTGACAGATGAATCGGCGGTTACATGACGGAAATGGCGAGCCCACGAAGAAGAAGAGACCGCGAAAGACTTTTTTTGATCGAGCTTTCAGAAACACAAATATTGCTGCAAATATATCAAAAACAAAAATATGCACTTACACCCCGTACTTTATAAAACTTCGAACATATATGGAGAGAATTTTCAACCCGAAGCCTATCTGATGCAAAAAGAATATTTTAAATCGGACTTTTAGAAGCAGAGGTATCGGGGAAATCGCAATTTAACTTTGCACCTCCATATGTATTACCGAAAATAAAGACACAGCAACTGTGGAAAGTAATTTGACCCAGAATATTGACTAAGCTTCAGAAACTCTTAGTTGCTGTCGGGCCAGCCGAAAGAACGTAACTGTTAAAAGCGTCATCTCGTTCTTAAGGCAAGCTTTCCGTAAAGCATTAAAAAAAAAAGTTCAACGTGTGATGCATCGATTTTCATTATTTTTATTTCAGTTTTTTATTTGTATTTCCTGTGGTTTTTTTTTTTTTTATTTTTTTGGTTTTTGAGCGGAAAAGCAAATGAATTCACTAATTTTTAGAAACTCGAAATAACAAATAATGAAAGAACAAAAAAAAAAAAAAAAAACAGCTTTAAAACGATGTCCAAAGGCTATGCTTGGACAAGAAGCATTTTTGACTGTTATCCTTCAAAGTTAGCTTGCCCTTCAGAAGATATAGTAAAGATGCGATCTTAATCATTCTGTTTTTAAAACAGCTTAACTTATGGGAAAACAATGAAATCTTTCTTACGAGAATATAATTGAAATCCTCCAACTTTCATTGCCGAAACACAATAACCGGAAGCAAGTAAATAATACCATCACTGAGTGCGATCGATCGATCATCATTGTATTGAAGTTGTGGCTTCTTTTCGCACGGGGTCATTCTTTTTAACCCTGAACTGTATTTGCTTTATACTCATGAAATAACAATGAGAAAGTAAAGAAACTCAAGGATTGCTTATAGCAACAAGTCCAACTTAATTTTGTTGCTGACATCCAGATATTTACCTTGTTTCGAAACATAAAAGAAAGAGCACTCTGAAGCGTGAAAAACAATTAATTAATTTTTCCCCTGAGCACCAGCACGCGCTGTGATTCTAAAACACTTCAGAAAAAATACGGCATTGGAATTTCGGAGCGTCTATTCGTGTGCAAGATAATTCATTGGATTTGCTGTGTGGAGACGCCATAAGTATTACATATTGCGCAGGCAAAATATCACTTCCTTTTTCAGTGATATCCATCGCTGCTTTCCATTAAGATACACCGTTGAGTCATTCAATTATGACCACCCCCAGCCTAGAGAAATGAGCGATCCTGGAGACCAAACGGTGGCGCAGGGAAGTTCACAGAACAGTATACACTGAGTGGCCACTTTATTATGACCACCTGACAGTTTTAAGCAAATGAGCTATGGCTCCACGCTGTTGCCGCGAGAGGGCGGGGCTTGTATAAAAAGGGAAAGCTTAGTGCTTGCGACAATAGTAGAAGTGATTTTTGGGTGACAAGATTGGTAAAAAAATGCGATTTGAAGGACTTTCAACGTGGGATGATTGTAGGAGCTCGGAGCCATGGAGCGAGTATCACCGAAACCGCCGCTTTCGTGAAATGTTCCAGAGCAGCTGTTGTTTAAAGACTAGACTGTCAGCCAAAAAACTGGGTCTCTACGTGCAACGTGTATTCGTCATCGACTAGTGACTGCTCGGGCGGAACGGAGAGTGTCCAGACTGGTAACAGACAACAGAAGGGCAACAGTGCAGCAAATTACAGACCATCTTAATCAAGGATCCCCTCAAATGATCTTTACACGCCTTGTTCGCCGTACACTGCACCGGATGGGATATGGCAGCCGAAGGCCTATTCGATCACCTTTGTTGTCTGCAGTTAACAAGAGAAAACGTCTCCAGTTCGTACAAGGATTGGACAGTCGACAATTGGAAACAAATTATGTGGTCCGATGAATCACGTTTTCAGTTGCACCCTGCAGATGGCCGAGTGAGAATTCGGCGGAAACAGCACGAAAGCATGGACCCCAAATGCATTGCTACAACCCTTCAAGCTGGTGGAGGCAACGTTATGGTTTGGGGAATGTTTTCCTGGCATGCTTTGGGCCCTTTAATTCGTGTCTGACTGGCACATCATATCTAAAAATCGTTGCGGACCAAGTGCATCATGTCATGTGGATGGTTTATCCCAATGGCGATGGCTACTTTCAACAAGATAATGCGTCCTGCCATAGTGCTCGTATTGTACAGGATTGGTTTCAGGAACATACCGGTGAGTTTACTTTCCTTAGGTGGCCCCCATAATCTCCAGATCTCAACCCCATTGAGAATTTGTGGGATGAAGTTGAACAAGCCATCACACAGCTTGATCCACAACCCTGCAATCTCACACTCCTGGAAAGTGCTATTCATCAAGCATGGTCTCAGATTCCACAAACCACCTATCAACATCTCGTGGAGTCCATGCCACGAAGAATCGACGCAGTGTTAAAGGTAAAAGGTGGCCCAACGATGTACTGAGAGGGTGGTCATGGTAAAGTGGCCACTCAGTGTATATGCAACATGAGGACAGGCTTTCGGCTACTAGAGTGTTTGGGGTCAGAATGGGAAAAGCTGCCGATTTATCGAAGTTTGATAAAGGACAAATTGTGATAGCAACGCGCCTCGGAACTACGATCTCGGAAACGGCGCGGCTTGTGGGTTGTTCACGTGCCGCTGTACTGAGTACGTATCGAAAGTGGTGCACATATGGCTAAACGACGAACTGTCGTCCGAAGCTCATTGCTGCCAGGGGGAGGGGTGACTGTCGTGTATTGCTCACAACGACCGCAGGGAGACATTGCGGAATCACCTGCAGCTACGACAGTGGTGATCATGGAAATGTGTCACAATACACAGTTCATCGCAGCCTTCTGCGCATGGGCCTGAGACCCAGCCGGGTCCCCAGGCTCACTGCACGTCATCGCCAACAACGCATGAAATGGGCGCAAGTTCATCGAGATTGGACCGTGGATGATTGGAAGAAAGTGGCATGGTCTGACGAATCAAGATTCCTGATGCATCACGTAGACAGCCGACGCGCATACTCCGATCACCAACGGAGGCTATGGCACCTGGATGCACTGTTGGGCGGAAACAGACCGGCAACTGCAGTGTTATGCTGTGGGCGATGTTTTCTTGGGACACATTGGACCCCATTATCACAATAGCACAATCGCTGACAGCTGTCAGGTATCTGAACATCGTTGCGCGACCAAGTTCGCTCATTCATGGTAACTGTGTTCGCTGCTGGTGATGGCCATTACCAACAGGATAATGCACTATGCCACACTACCAGAATCGTCAAGGAGTGGTTCGAGGAACATGCTAGTGACTCTCTGTTAATGTCTTGGCCTCCAAATTCACCTGACACGAATCCAATCTAACATTTGTGGTTCAACTTAGAAAAGTGGGTTCGCGCTAAATCACAACCACCCCGAAATGGGTGTCACGTCAATTCGTCGCGCGTCAATTCGTCGACTACGACAATTCGTCGCGCGTCAATTCGTCGCGCGTCAATTCGTCGCGCGTCAATTCGTCGCATGCGTCAATTCGTCGACCACGACGATTCGTCGCGCGTCAATTCGTCGCGGACAAATTCGTCGACTACGTCAATTCGTCGCGTTTACAGATTTTGGTTACATACAAAACGAATGCAGGAAAACGTACGATTTCGAACGTCTTGCTCCCTGATCAAATTTATAAAGTTTGGACGCGCAGACAGGATAGGAATATTACGTTTTTCTTTGGCACTAAAAATATTAGACGGTAAACGGTTTTTGGAAAGGGGCAGGGCCCGGTTGGTCAGAGCCCCCCATACACAAAATTTTCGTAAAATCTACAGTTTTCAATTCAGAACCACCAAATCTGGTATACTATCTCGTGGTATTCTAACTTAGACTGTAGACGGTTTTGGGAAGCGGTTGGAGAGGGGGAGGAGGTTAGGGCCCCCCCCTACAGAATTGCCGTAAAATATAGTTTTCAATTTAGAACTACCAAATTTGGTATATTATCTCATGGTACTCTAACTTAGACGGTAGACGGTTTTTGGAACGGGTCAGGGGCCCGGTTGGTCAGAGCCCCCATACACAAAATATTCGTAAGATCTACAGTTTTCAATTCAGAACAACCAAATCAGGTATCCTATCTCATGGAACTCTAACTTAGACTTAGACGGTTATCAGTTTTTGGAACGGGTCAAGGCCCGGGAGTCAGAGCCCCCCCCCCCGTACATACAAAATTTTCGTAAAATCTAGTTTTCATTTCAGAACCATCAGATTTGGTATCATGAAACTCTAACTTAGACGCTAGACGGTTTTTGGTAGGGGTTGGTGCCCGCGGGTTCGGAGCCCCCCTCATAAAAAATTTCGTAAAATCTACAGTTTTCATCTTAGAACCACCAAATATGGTATACTATCTCATGGTACTCTAACTTAGACACCAGACGGTTTTTGGAAGGGGTTGGAGCCCGCGGGGTCGCCCCCCCCTCATAAAAAATTTCGTAAAATCTACAGTTTTTATCTTAGAACCACCAAAATTGGTATACTATCTTATGGTACTCTAACTAAGTCGGCAGACCGTTTTTGGAACGGGTCAAGGCCCGGGGGGGGGGGGGGGGGTCAGAGCCCCCCACATACAAAATTTTCTTAAAAACTACAGTTTTCAATTCAGAACCACCTAATCTGGTATACTATCTCATGGTACTCTAACTTAGACGCTAGACGGTTTTTGGAAGGGGTTGGAACCCGGGGGGTCAGACCCCCGAATAAAAACTTTTTCGTAAAATCTACAGTTTTTATCTTAGAACCACCAAATTTGGTATACTATCTTATGGTACTCTAACTTAGTCGGTGCCGCCCCGGTGGCGCAGTGGTCTAAGGCGCTGGCCTCTGATCATTCGCCCGTGAGGGGTCCGGGTTCGAATCCCGTCAGGCATGGATGTCGTGTTTGTCTTACAGCACTGGCTCTCTCCCTTCCCAGGAACCAGTGACCCTAAATTAGGGACGGGCGACTGCTTATAGCCCATTGAGTTGCTCACGGTGGTCGTTAAACCTCCAATCAAAAAAAAAATAATAATAACTTAGTCGGCAGACCGTTTTTGGAACGGTTCAAGGCACGGGGGTCAGAGCCCCCACATGCAAAATTTTCTTAAAAACTACAGTTTTCAATTCAGAACCACCTAATCTGGTATACTATCTCATGGTACTCTAACTTAGACG
The DNA here is from genome assembly GCA_039090855.1 of Macrothele yani. Classification (NCBI taxonomy): domain Eukaryota; kingdom Metazoa; phylum Arthropoda; class Arachnida; order Araneae; family Macrothelidae; genus Macrothele; species Macrothele yani. The sequence goes on along the minus strand of CM077003.1, from coordinate 123,219,066 downwards.
CTAGACGGTTTTTGGAAGTGGTTGGAACCCGGGGTCAGACCCCCCGAATAAAAACTTTTTCGTAAAATCTACATTTCAAAATTGTCTTTATTCTTCAAATAAAAATAGCATTTCTATGTACATGACAGTAGAATTCTGCCAATAAATACAGTGGTATATACAACAACTGGAAAGTTCCAGTGAAACGTAAAACAAAATATTGTTAAAATCATAAAATTATTTCGCCCCGAAGGGCGATGGAGAGGCAGACAATAAAGCACGAGCGATGCAAATGAAAATGTATACTACAGTATTGTAGACAAGAAAAGACATGATGCTATACTATTCACAAATTCCAATTAAGTATTACTACCATACTCAAGATTAAATATGCACAAGGTACTAATTCACATAAAAGACCATGGGTGAGAGGGAACTAACAGGTGCAACAGTATTTAGAAATATGACAGAAATGGTAGAAACAATTAAGCACAAATACTTATTATATGCACAGAATTATGCAGTGACAAGAGAGAAATACGCTAAACGGACCCAGGAGGGCAACTTTACAAAAAAAAAAACAGAAATCGAACAGTAATTCAATTCATAAGTGTCATATCATATGTACAGAACAATACAGTGACAAAAAAGAAAGCCGCTAAGCATACCCAGAAGGGCAGCTTCTCATAAAACAGAAATGTAACAGTGGTGCTACACTCAAAATTTACATCATATGTACAGAAGTATTCAGTGACAAGGGGAGAATCGCTAAAAGTGCTCAGAAGAGCATCTTCTTACATTAAATTATATATACAGGGACAATAAAATTTCAAAATATATTCAACATAATGTAGGGGACATTGTGTGTGCAGTAAACTGTGCAGAAGAAAGAATTATATACAACATAAAACACAACAAAATCGAAGAGAACATGGGAAACATGGTGAGCTATCTCCAATAGCACATAAAACAGAATAATCACAAATAGCGAATCATGTGGGTGAAAAAGGAGACTCCACCTAGGAGCCTCATACCACCAAAATTAATACGTAAAATCATGAGTTGTGACAGTGAATGTGGGCGACAACAAAAATCCCACCTACAAGTTGAGACGTAGCTGCAAATTGTGGATATGGAACCACCCAGCCGATTGGGCCCAGGTGGATTGAAAAACGTTATCGGTGTTTGTTGAGGCAGCACGAGAGTGCTCCATTCGGAGACGAGTGGTTAACCGTGCTAGGAAGCGCCTCCGAATGATAGCACTTGCCTCCTGAGGAGGTGGAGTAAGAGCAGGGAGGCGCTGTTCAAGATGGAAAGCATATACAGTGAACTTCACAAGAAGAAAAATATAACGGCACACAGGAGGCAAGTGAGTAGGTGGATGCTTAGTTTGGAGTAGCCAAGCATATGCAAGAAATGGTAACGATCGAGCACAAATTCGATCAGCAAGACGAAATGCTGTGTTTAGGACTGGCAGGAGTACGGGGCAGAAGAGGTATTGATGTTGGACGTCGCTGACTTCAGGGCAAAAGGAACAATGTGGAGAGGTGAGAAGGGTCATGCGAAATAGTACTGATGGGGCGGGGAGACGAAGGTGAAGAAATTGCCAATGGACATTGAGTTCAAGAGGGGAGGTTAGGGGAGAGGTAGAGGCTGTCCAGATGGCGGGGAGAAGAGAAGGAGAAGCAGAATGAACAGAAAGTGGAAGTGCGGGAGGGGAAAGAAGGAGCCAATAAAGAGAAGAGGAGGAGATAGAAGTAACTAGAACCGGGGAGCTACGAATGAGGAGAAAGAACGGTAGAGAAAGAGGGGCGGAGGGGACCGAGAAGAGACCATCAGGGGAAGCGAGGAGTGGAAAGAGACTCCAAAGCGCTGTGCGAAGGAGAAGATATTCGTTAGCAAGAGTAATGGTTGGAGATAGAAACAGGGAAGAAAGAGGTCTCCAGGTTAGATCAGAAGTTACGAGAGAACGGACAGTTATCACACCAGAGCGGATCCAATGAGGAAAGTAAAAGTAAGGGAGGTTAGGAGGGTGAATAAGAGAAGAGAAGAAGAGAGGTTCATCTAGAAGATCAAGAGTTGAAGAAGGAGATGAACGGAGAAGAGGAAGCGAGCGAAAGAGAGAAAGGCCCTCTCGCAGGACAGAAGGGAGGTGGGACGGAAGAAGAGAGTATGAATCCATCTTCAGAAACAGTAAGAAGATGAAAGATGGGTCACGAGAAGAAGCAAGAACATTCAAGGTAGCGGTAAGGGACGGAACAATTGAAGTGGCAAGACGAATGAAATGAATAATGCGATGTGTTTTATAAAGGACTGCTGGATCAGGAAGCTGGATGCCACCTAATGAGGCTGGTAGATGAAGCGCGGCAGGTTTAACCCAGTGATGTGAAGACCAGATGACGGAAGTTGAGAGGCGAGTGATGGTCATCATTTGTGACACGGGAACAACCGTCGACATCCAAGAGTATTCACATAGGGAGATAAGTTGTCGACGAACAATGGCTGCTCGTTGACGGAACGATGTGAAAGGGCGGGCCTTACTCCAGTAGGCAGCAGCCCGTTGTATCCGGGGAAGAAGAGCAGTCCAGGTGGCAGATGCAGAAGCCAAGGGCAAACCGACATACGCACCAAGGATCTTCTGTGTAGTGGCTGTCCACTGCGCACCCCAAGGAGCATCGGTGCGGACAGCCCATGCCCCGCACCATAAGCCAGTACTTTTAGTGGCATTCAGCGCAGCTCCAGATATTGCAACATACTGTTGATATACAGAATACAGGCGATCAAATTGAGATTCATCCCGGACACAAAAGGTCACATCATCAGCATAGGCGGTGAAAATTATCCGATGATGACGAGTACTAGCCACTGTTGGCGGTAGGACATCCAGGAGTGATCTTTGGGCTGCTAACAGGAAAGGCTCAAAAGCGAGAGCGAATAGCTGGCCGGAGAGCGGACATCCTTGCCGGATGCCTCGCTTAAACGGAATTGGAGCGGTTAGAAATGTGGCCGCTCGAACATGGAAACTGGCGCCCTGATAAAGGGCCAAGAGAGCGGAAGAAAAGGCAGCAGGAAAGCCAAATCGTGAAAGGACAGCAGAGAGATAAAAGTGAGACACGTTATCAAAAGCGGACTTTTGATCCAGATTGAGAAAGGCAAGAGGTTCATCAAAAGAGCGAGCGAGGAAGTGAAGATGAAGGACAGTTTTCAATTTAGAACCACCAAATTTGGTATACTATCTCATGGTACTCTAACTTAGACGGGGTCGGGCCCCCCCTCATAAAAAATTTCGTAAAATCTACAGTTTTTATCTTAGAACCACCAAATTTGGTATACTATCTTATGGTACTCTAACTTAGTCGGCAGACCGTTTTTGGAACGGGTCAAGGCCGGGGGGGGGGTCAGAGCCCCCACATACAAAATTTTCTTAAAAACTGCCGTTTTCAATTCAGAACCACCTAATCTGGTATGCTATCTCATGGTGTTCACAAAGTATTTATTCAAGGAATGTACAGGAGACGAGCAAGAGAAAAACGTCTCAAAAAAAACAGTGACACATGAATGCACTATTTACAGATGACAGTAGATACCTATTTACAATATATACATGACATTTAGATGTAAACAAATCTTGAGGAGATCGTACACACTAGGTTGAGCAGATATGGCAAGGGTTCAGGTAGAGCAGCACAGAGTAAAATGTTATAATATAGTCTTATGAGCACTAACTGTACTGTGCAGCGAAGGTGGAGTCCCAACAACCCCAAGGCCTCTGGGGACCATGGAGAGAAGAAGCTGGGTTCACTTGAAGACGCAACGGCACCGTTATGAAAACAAGATAAGTACATGTACATGAGACGAGCAAAAGTAGAATGACCGATAATTGTGACATAGAAATGGGATATGTACAGATGACTGTAGAAACAAAGAGACATTATAGTTGCATGACATTCAGATGGAAATAGATGTTCAGGAATCTCGTGGAGATAAGACATACCTTGATGAGCAGGTGTGACGAAGGTTCGGATAAAGAGTCACTGAGTTAACTGTTAAATAGTCATACAAGCACCAACTGTAAGATGCAATGAAGTCGGTGTCCCAGCGAACCATGGGGCCGCTGGGGACCATGTAGAGAAGAAGCTTGGTTCACTTTGTCGAGCAACGGCGGTGTGGTACTCAAGGCGTAATCGAGAAAGGAGACATTCCCGAAAAAAACTGAGCAACGCGGCACTTGCGTGAAGTACCGTAGGAGGCACCTCCCGAGCACGACACTGTTGATGATAGACGTATATAACGTGTTTCACTAGCACAAAAATGTAGGTGCAGACTACAGGGAGTCTGATTGGAGGCACAAGGTTGAGCAACAGCGTTCGGTAAGCACTGAAGGAAAGATCAGTTGTACAGGATCTTTGCGCAATCGAAAAGGCAAGATTCAGCATTGGTAGCAGTATAGTGCAATATTGATAGACATGACTCACATCTGCCTCCCCGGCGCAGAAAGGGCAGAGTGGGGAGGAAAGAAGGGTCATCCGGTGCAAGATTGAGGGTACGGGAAGACGGTTATGTAAGAAGAACCAGTGGGTGTTGATCTCTGGGGGTGTAGATAGAGGAGAGAGGGTGGCAGACCACACAGCAGAGAGAGCGGAAGACGGGATATCAGGGATAGGTGTAGGCGTAGAAGAGCGGGAGAGAGAGAGAAATCTGTAAAGAGCGGATGTGGAGAAGGAGAAAATCGGAAGATCTATGCCGTGAGCCGACAAGAAAAAGGGGAGGGGGAGAGACGCGGATAGAACGGGAACGAGACCGGCGGGGGAAGCAAGATCGGGAAAGAGAGAAATAAGGGATGAGAGTAAGGAGGTGTGAACCTTAAGAGCATGGGGTAGAGCACGAATAGCAGGAGGAAAGTCGGAGAAGGAGCGCCAGAGAAAATCAGGGGTGACAAGGTCTCGGACTGTGACTACTCCGGCGCGGAGCCAGGTGGGGAAAGCAAAACAGGGGAGGTGCGGAGGATGAATGACGGAGGAGAAAAATAGAGGTTCTGAGAGTAGTTCGGAGGTTGTAGCTGGTGGAGAGCGAGACAGAGGGAAAGAGCGAAGCAAGGTGATAGCCTCCCGATAGACAGGAGGTAAGTTGGAAAGGAGGGGGCAGTGATCCATTAATAGATAGGAAAGAAAAGTAAGGTGGGGATTACGCGGGGAGACAGTGACGTCCCGGGTTGTCTCCGCAGGCAGAACAGGTGAAGCAAGAAGGCGAAGAAATGCAGACACTCGGAATGCCTGATAGTATAACCGCACGTCAAGCAGTCCAATACCGCCATTCTGAGGAGACAAGCTGAGAAGTGAAGCGTTAACCCAATGATGACCAGCCCACACGATATTGGTTTGGCACTGGGTGATTGCAAGAAGACGATAGACAGGTTGTTTGGACGCAAGCCAAGAGAACGTGCACATGGATAACAAATATGTTCGAGTGATCTGGGCACGCTGGTACAGAGAAGTGCAGAACTGTGCTTGTCTCCAGTTGGCAGCCGTACGCAGCAGGCGGGGGTGCAGTGCATTCCACGTTATCGTCGAGGCTGTAGGAGGTTTGCCCAGGTGCACTCCTAGAAAACGCTGTGAGGATGTGGACCATTCGGCTCCCCATGGAGAGTCGGTTCGACTAGCCCACGACCCACACCACAAGCCAGTGCTTTTTGACTCGTTTAGCGTGGCACTAGAACAAGAGGCATACCGAGCGTAGAGGTGGCGAAGTTTGCAGAATTGTGCATCTTGTCGAACACAAAAAGTCACGTCATCAGCATAGGCAACATAGGTGACACTATGATGGCGAGTGCTGGCGACCACTGGAGGCAGAGAAGCATAGAAGGATCTGTGAACGGAGCGGAGAAAAGGTTCGATCGCAAGAGCAAAGAGCTGTCCGGACAAGGGGCAGCCTTGCCGGACGCCGCGACGGAAAGGAATTGGCGCTGTGAGAAGGGTGGGTAACCTGACGTGGAAAGTGGCGTCCTGATAGAGGGAGAGGAGAACAGAAACAAAAGGAGGTGGAAACCCGAAACTATAAAGTGTAGACGAGAGGTAAGCGTGAGAAATATTATCAAAGGCGGATTGTTGATCGAGAGACAGCAGAGCAAGAGGTTCAGAGCGAGATCGAGCGAGATGGATTAGGTCACTGAGAAGTTGAATGTTATGCGAGATGGAGCGCCCTGGGACAGTGTAGGTCTGGTTAGAGGACAGGATGTGGGGGAGGATTGGATTAATACGGCGCGAGAGTAGTTTAGAATAAAGCTTGTAATCAAGATTCAGAAGGGAGATGGGACGCCAGTTCCCCAAATCTAGGAGATCACCCTTCTTTGGGAAGAGGACTATATGGGCAATTGTGAAACTCCTCGGAAGGGTGGATAGGTGGAAAGCAGCGGAGAAAGCACTAAGCAGAAAAGGAAGGAGGGCTGGGAGGAAAGCTTTGTAGAAACAGAAAGGAAGTCCATCTGGGCCAGGTGCAGCCTTGGAGTTTAGAGAAGAAAACGTCTCGGAAATCTCTGTTAGCGTGGGAGGCCGGAGGAGAGAATCAGAAAAATAAGAGGGGACTTGAGGTAAAGCAGAGTGTAGACCAGATAAGGCAGTGCTGGAAGGAGGAGGAGTCTCACAAAACTTCGTTGTAAAATAGCTGCGGGCAACAGAGCAAAGAGTAACTGGGTCAGAGGATACCTCGCCAGTAGAGAGGCGGAGATGGCGAATTGAAGCAGAGGCATGACGCTTAGATTCAAGATTGGAAAGAAACTCATAAGTGCAGGCATCGGGCGCGAGATGCTGTAATCTCAGCCGCCGAATGACCTGTTGCGCGAGTGGGACTAGGAGAGAATTCAGTTCAGCCTTATACACAGCAAAAAGAGGGTCAGCCATATTTATAAGGGAAAGCATCGTACGGATGTGATCCAACCGCATCCTCTGTAGCGTCGTGATCGTAAAAGCCTGATTTCGCACATGAAGCAAGAGGCGATGTTTTACCTCCAGCCAGAAAGTCAGGGCACACGGCGCAGACTGCAGTTGCGTGCGCCATTCGGAGAGGAAATGGCGGACTGAAGAGCAAAAACCGGCGTCATCCAAAAGAGCGGCATCAAATGTCCACGGCCGGGTTGTCCTGTGCTGTGCATGAGTGTGGAACACTGTGAGAGTGATGGCGCAATGGTCGGACGACGCAGTGGGCTGGCAACAGGATGCAGAGATCGCTGGAAGAAGTATGGGCGTGGTATAAAACCTGTCAAGTCTGGCCGTGGCCGGGTTTATTGCACCAGATGCACGCCAGGTATGGGAGGGTGTAGTCGGATATAAGTGTCGATGGACATCTATCAGTGAGAAATCAAAAACGAGGGACTGTAGCTGCTGTACAAGGTCTGCACGATGTTCGCGTGAAGGCGGGGAACGATCAAGTTGATTGTGTAGAGTACAATTAAAGTCGCCACCAACGAGAACTCGGTCGGTGGCAGGTATACCAGAGAGAGCACCGCGAAAGCACAAAAAAAGCTCCGACACATAAGTGGAGGTGTTTGGCACGTAGATGTTAAAGATATGAAACCTCTCCGTTTGAATAGTGAACGTGACTTGTTGTAAGAGATCACGACAGAGATTTTTTACAGAGAAGAGAGTCATCGTAGAGCGAAAAGTCGAGCGTACCCCGACGGCAATACCACCATATGATGAACAGCTGAATGCGTGGTGGAAAGCAAAATTCCATGATCGCCAGCGAGTAAACAAAGTTGTAGGGTGACAGTTCGTCTCTTGTAAAAGTAGCACGTCCGCACTCAGTGGGGAAAGGTCCTCATAGGCTAAGGCGTTCGCAAGTGGTGTCGCAAAACCGCGACAATTAAGTGACGTGACCTTGAACTTTTAGGTCCGTCGGCGGATGTAAGATGTGTTGACTTGCAGTAGCGAGAACATGTAGGCGCTGGATAAAACCCAGACCCCATGGAATGTCATCGACGTTCCGCCGAAGAGTGTGCAAAAGAGAATCAAGTTGACTGAGAACCCGAGGTAGGGCAGCTTCATACTTTAGTAAAAAAGCACGGGCAGTGGCCGTGCTGGTGGGACTCACTAAATATTCAAGAAGATCTACGTAAGGCAGCGGCTCAGCGGGAAAAGCATTCTCTTGAAGGAGATTAGTGAAGTCCTCTAACGAGGGAGAAACATCCTCCGTCTCTGGTTCAGTCCAGGCTTGTACTTGAGAAGACGAAATGCCACGTCGAGAGAAGATTGCGCTAGTAACCGGGCGATTAGACCGCCTAGTGAACAAGTGCGGGGATGAGGACGTTTTAGACTTCTTCAACTTCTTCCGTGAGGAGACACTGCGTTTGCCAAAAATCGTGGAGGAACCAGCTGGTATAGAAGTTTCTGTGCTGGAAAGGGTTTCGGCTGCTGGATCTGCAGCGCCAACGGTAAACACCGACGACATATCAGCAGGTAAATATGTAGGAGCAGAAAGTATACGCTGCGGGGGTGCCGTAGGAAGCGTGGGAAAATTCCGATCTGTAACTGAAAGTGAGTCTGCCAAAGACGTTTGTCGACCAACGTCTGCAGGCCGACGTCGGGAAGATCTGGGTCCTGCAACCTTCCACTCGTGTGGAGACGTTGACACAGCAGTAACAGGAGGGACAGAAGGTGCCACAGCACTTGGCACGGTTATGGAAACAGCACGAGTGCAATTGGCTCGCACATGACTCTCACTTTGACAAAGGGTGCAATGCTGAGAAGTGATGATCTCGATACGACGTCGCTGTTGCCCACATCGCACGTGAAGGACAGTTGGACAGGCCTGAAGATGAGTATCAGACGGAAAGAGCACACGAGCGGTGCGACGGAAGCCACGAATGGCTTTGTCTTCTGGGTCTCTGGGTGCCGCCGAGAGGGTTGTTATGGGACCGACTACTCGGCCGAACTTACTGAGTAACGTGCAAAGAATTGTATCAGATACCTCTGGCGGGACAGGGTAGAAAGTCACCTGCACGGGGCGGTGCGCGACTGGTTGTGGTAGTAGATGTACATCATTAATGGTCAGTCCTGCTGTCAAGACAAGGTCAGCATGTTCCTTTTTCTTGAAGTAAACCAGCACTGATCGTGGTTTTCGGGCAACATAATCTATTGCATCCGCCGGTAAAATGGATTTAAGAGCTCGGCTATAGAGCTGAAGCTTTGTATCCGGCAGCGCATCAAAACATACGCCGAGGTCCATCGTTGATTGCAGTTGACGGCCGGCTGGTGAGTCTTCGGGAATATCTATCGTCGCTGTGGATCCCACGACATGAAGATACGAATCGGGAAGGAGAGTATCAGACGATAGGAGTGACGTAGAGCCACTAGACATGGCAGTCGCATATGATGGAGGAACAGTACTTTTACTAGATGTAGAGGGCGAAACTCCAGCTGTTATAGGGGAATCTGGCAGTTGAGATGAAGTGGTGGCCGTAGAAGCGACGTCACCCGACACCTCCATAGCATCCGCGACAGGGACAGAGAGTAGACCTGTAACGGCAGTACCCTCAGTGGGAAGGCAGGCCGTAGGCGCAGGCAAGGCAGAGGAACTCATGACGTCAGTAAGGCAGTTAGAGATCTCTGCGACCAACGAAGCTGTGTCAGCAGCTGGGTTGGAAGAAGAGGAGGAAGATGGCTTCTCTTCCAAGATAAGGGCGTGAGCTTCACCCTCATCTAATGCCGCCATGTCAACGGCGAGGCTTACCGAAGAACAAGACCAACTCGTTCGAAAAATATAACTAACGATAAAGAATAAAGTAATTCACTCACCACCTCGTGAGACAAACGAAACGAAAGCACTTATCTTCAACTTGAAGATGCACTCGAAAAGAAAAAGTACACCACTCGATTAACTACTCGAAAGCACGTAAAAGACAGAGCTCAAAAAACACACATCACATCACAATCTCATGGTACTCTAACTTAGACGCTAGACGGTTTTTGGAAGGTTTTGGAACCCGGGGGTCAGACCCCCGAATAAAAACTTTTTCGTAAAATCTACAGTTTTTATCTTAGAACCACCAAATTTGGTATACTATCTTATGGTACTCTAACTTAGTCGGCAGACCGTTTTTGGAACGGGTCAAGGCACCGGGGGGGGGGGAGGGGGTCAGAGCCCCCCACATACAAAATTTGCTTAAAAACTACAGTTTTCAATTCAGAACCACCTAATCTGGTATACTATCTCATGGTACTCTAACTTAGACGCTAGACGGTTTTTGGAAGGGGTTGGAACCCGGGGGTCAGACCCCCCGAATAAAAACTTTTTCGTAAAATCTACAGTTTTCAATTTAGAACCACCAAATTTGGTATACTATCTCATGGTACTCTAACTTAGACGCTAGACGGTTTTTGGAAAGGGTTGGAACCCGGGGGGTCAGACCCCCCGAATAAAAACTTTTTCGTAAAATCTACAGTTTTCAATTTAGAACCACCAAATTTGGTATACTATCTCATGGTACTCTAACTTAGACGCTAGACGGTTTTTGGAACGGGTTGGAGCCCGCGGGGTCGCCCCCCCCCCCTCATAAAAAATTTCGTAAAATCTACAGTTTTTATCTTAGAACCACCAAATTTGGTATACTATCTTATGGTACTCTAACTTAGTCGGCAGACCGTTTTTGAAACGGGTCAAGGCCCGGGGGTCAGAGCCCCCCATATACAAAATTTTCGTAAAATCTACAGTTTTCAATTCAGAACCACCAAATCTGGTATACTATCTCGTGGTATTCTAACTTAGACTGTAGACGGTTTTGGGAACCGGTTGCAGAGGGGGGGGGGTAGAGCCCCCTTACAGAATTGCCGTAAGATATAGTTTTCAATTTAGAACTACCAAATTTGGTATATTATCTCATGGTACTCTAACTTTGATGGTTTTTGGGACGGGTCAGGGGCCCGGTTGGTCAGAGCCCCCACACACAAAATATTCGTAAGATCTACATTTCAAAATTGCCTTTATTCTTCAGTAAAATAACATTTCTATGTACATGACAATGGAATTCTGCCAATAAATACAGCGGTATATACATCAGCTGGAAAGTTCCAGTAAAACGTAAAACAAAATATTGTTAAAATCATAAAAAAAAAATTATTTCGCCACGTAGGGCGAAGGAGAGGCAGACAATAAAGCACGAGCGATACAAACGAAAATGTTTACCTACAGTATTGTAGACAGGGCAAGACATGATTCTATACTATGCACAAATTCCAATTAAGCATTACTACCATACTAAAGATTAAACAGTAGGTACTAATTCACAGAAATGCAACAGTGATGCTACATTCAAAATTTACAACATATGTACAGAAGTATTCAGTGACAAGGGGAAATAACGCTAAATGTACTCAGAAGGGCATCTTGTTACATTATATTATACACACAGTGACTAATATTTAAAAAAAATATTCAACATAATGAAGGGGACATTGCGTGGGCAGTAAACTGTGCAGAAGGAAGAATTATATACAACAACATAAAACCCAACATTATCGAAGAGAACATGGGAAACATGGTGAGCTATCTTCAATGGCACATTAAAACAGAAAAATCACAAATAGCGAAGCACCAAAATTAATACGTAAAAACATGATTTGTTACAGTGAACGTGGGCGACAACAAAAATCCCACTTATAGGTTGAGATGTAACTGCAAATTGTGGATATGGAACCACCCAGCCGATTGGGCCCAAGTGGATTGAAAAACGCTATCGGTGTTTGTTGAGGCAGCACGAGAGTGCTCCATTTGGAGGCGAGTGGTTAACCGTGCTAGGGAGCGTCTCCGAATGATAGCACTTGCCTCCTGAGGAGGTGGAATAAGAGCGGGGAAGCGTTGTTGAAGATGGAAAGCATAGACAGTGAACTTCACAAGAAGAAAAATATAACGGCACACAGGAGGCAAGTGAGTAGGTGGATGCTTTGTTTGGAGTAGCCAAGCATATGCAAGAAATGGTAACGATCGAGCACAAATTCGATCAGCAAGACGAAATGCTGTGTTTAGGACTGGCAGGAGAACGGGGCAGAATAGGTATTGATGTTGGACGTCGCTGACTTCAGGGCAAAAGGAGCACTGCGGAGAGGTGAGAAGGGTCATGCGAAACAGTACTGATGGGGCGGGGAGAAGAGAAGGAGGAGCAGAATGAACAGAAAGTGGAAGTGCGGGAGGGGAAAGAAGAAGCCAATAAAGAGAAGAGGAGGAGAGAGAAGTAACTAGAACCGGGGAGCTACGAATGAGGAGAAAGAACGGTAGGGAAAAAGGAGCAGATGGGACCGAGAAGAGACCATCAGGTGAAGCGAGGAGTGGAAAGAGGCTCCAAAGCGCTGTGCGAAGAAGAAGATATTCGTTAGCAAGAGTAATGTTTGGAGATAGAAACAGGGAAGAAAGAGGTCTCCAGGTTAGATCAGAAGTTACGAGAGAACGGACAGTTATCACACCAGAGCGGATCCAATGAGGAAAGTAAAAGTAAGGGAGGTTAGGAGGGTGAATAAGAGAAGAGAAGAAGAGAGGTTCATCTAGGAGATCAAGAGTTGAAGAAGGAAATGAACGGAGAAGAGGAAGCGAACGAAAGAGAGAAAGGCCCTCTCGCAGGACAGGAGGGAGGTGGGACGGGAGAAGAGAGTATGCATCCATCTTCAGAAACAGTAGGAAGGTGAAAGATGGGTCACGGGAAGAAGCTAGAACATTCAAGGTAGTGGTAAGGGACGGAACAGTTGAAGTGTCAAGGCGAATGAAATGAATAATGCGATGTGTTTTATAAAGGAAAGCTGGATCAGGAAGCTGGATGCCACCCAAAGAGGCTGGCAGATGAAGCGTGGCAGGTTTAACCCAGTGATGTGAAGACCAGATGACGGAAGTTGAGAGGCGAGTGATGGTCATCATTTGTGACACGGGCACAACTGTCGACATCCAAGAGTAATCGCATAGAGAGATAAGTTGTCGACGAACAACGGCTGCTCGTTGACGGAACGATGTGAAAGGGCGGGCCTTACTCCAGTAGGCAGCAGTCCGTTGTATCCGGGGAAGAAGAGCAGTCCAGGTGGCAGATGCAGAAGCCAAGGGCAATCCGACATACGCACCGAGGATCTTCTGTGTAGTGGCTGTCCACTGCGCACCCCAAGGAGCATCGGTGCGGGCAGCCCTTGCCCCGCACCATAAGCCAGTACTTTCAGTGGCATTCAGCGCTGCTCCAGATAATGCAGTTTTCAATTCAGAACCACCTAATCTGGTATACTATCTCATGGTATTCTAACTTAGACGCTAGACGGTTTTTGGAAGGGGTTGGAGCCCGGGGTCAGACCCCCCGAATAAAAACTTTTTCGTAAATACTACAGTTTTCAATTTAGAACCACCAAATTTGGTATACTATCTCATGGTACTCTAACTTAGGCAGTAGACCGTTTTTGGAAGGAGTTGGAGCCCGGGGGTAAAGCCCCCCCCATAAAAATGCCGCGTAAAATCTACAGTTTTCAATTTAGAACCACCAAATTTGGCATACTCTCTCATGCTACTCTAACTTTGACGGTAGACGGTTTTTGAACGGGTCGGGCACGGGGTCAGAGTCCCTCCGCCCATAAATATTTTTCGTAAAAACTAAAGCTTTCAATTTAGAGCTACCAAATTTGGTATACTATATAATGGTGTTCTAAATTAAACGGTAGACGGTTTTCAGAACAGGTCGGGGCAAGGGTGGTTACTCCCCCCCCTACACACAAACTTTCGTAAAATCTATAGTTTTCCATTTAGAACCACCAAATTTTGTATATTATCTCATGGTACTCTAACTTAGACGGTAGAAGGTTTTTGGAACGGATCAAGGCCCGGGGGTAAGACCACCCCCCCCCCTCACATACAAAATTTTCTTAAAATCTTTATTTTTCAATTCAGAACCACCACATTTTGTGTCATGAAACTCTAACTTAGCGGGAGACGGTAAGTGAAAGCGCAACATTATTAACTTGACTTGTTATGCAAACCTTATAAATACGACCACAGCGAATAAAAGTTACTAAAGAGTCCTTGTAAGTAATATTTTTTGACCGAGTGCAAGTACAATTTACGAAATGTCAACAGGTCAAAATATCTAAAGTAACAATGAAATTTGGAATATTTCTTTTTTCTTTCTTTTTTATTTCAGTTTTAACACTTGTATTAAGTTTTAAAAACATATATTTCTTCTATCGTATACCTTCATTGTGCTTTAAACAGAATTTCTTACCATGTTTTCGGTATTTTGTTTCGTGTGGTTGCAGTTTTTTTAATGTTTGGGGCATTTCATTTTGTGTGGTTACTTGTTTTTATGTTTTGGGCATTTAACTTGTATGGGTGTTTTTGTTATGTTTTTGTTATTTTCTTTTCTGTGGTGGTTGTAATGTCGACAGGATGGAAAGGGGAAACTGTGGACAGTCACGATGCCTACTTGCTTATAATTTTTTTTTCAAATACAGCACATGATTTTGTATTGATTTATACCACTTACTCATTAAGCGACTACAGGTTTCTTTAAATATGAACTTTTTCTTAGAGCCTTTTGTTTCCTCTACCTAGCTTTTTCGGCTCTGCAATTTTTTTTTTTTGGTTTAAGAATATTTTCCTTATTATTAATCTATTTTCTCATGCAAACTCTTTATGTAAGGTATGTTTATTCTATCGAATTATTTTGCAATTATACGTGAAGCCCTGTTGCTGAAGTAAAAAAATATTTCCAACTATAACAACGCAGTTCAGATATTTTCCCGCTGTTAACTCAACTCAAAGAATGAAAACAAAAACAACAAATCTGTGCAATGGTTGAGGCATGAGACAGTACTTACTGGTAACCAGGCAAAGTTTTAAGGAAGAATAAGCTTAGGAATTTCTAACTACAACAAAAAAGATCATCCGCACTGTATCCCTCCCCATCCCCTAGTGCCGGCCTTTGGACGTCTTGAAAGAGAAGTCTTAAGGACACATCTATATCGTAATTGCCTGAGCATTCGCGACAATCTTCTGGTGTCGTAGTAGAAAAACACACTTCCTACTTCGCCTAAATTGCTTGGATATAATGCCAACGAACAAAGTTTTGCTTTCGCATTGGATTTCTGTTGCTTTTGATGGAATACTTTTCCCCTGAGGTTCACCACTTTCAGTATAGTCTTCAGGACACACGGCAATACACTCCAACGTAAAACACCAATTTCAATTAACTGCAATTAGCGAAAGAGAGGGGCGGTACAGGAAATAAGTCGAACGAGACAGATCTGAACTTAGAAAGTCGGGGGAAGGTGTTGCATGAAAAACTGTGTTTGGCTTACAGATCATTTGGCACGTAGGGACGTAGGTTTCGTTTAATATGTTACGGGGTAAACAAATTGTCTTTTCAGTATAACAATTTTCTTTCATACGCATGGTGCAACACAAAAAATTTGAATTTATTTTTGAGAATTAGCATGACGCCTACCGGCCCAGAGTACAGCTGCCCAGTCCGCGCCTGCTGCCGCCTCCGGAACCTGGCTCCCGGGTTCTTCGCATCTGTTGATCCCCCGCCTGGAGCGTCCCAGCTGAAAAATACATGTACCTCTGCGTTTTGGAAAAACAAAAGATAAGATGCCGATCCTTAAAATTAACCACTTCTTGTGACCGCAGGTACGAAAATCTTGAACTTCGCTTAAACCCTAACTGGAGGAACAAGCTTCACGTGATTGTCTGTATTCTGAGTGTTTTATTGAATGGTTGCTCATTAGTTCGTAGTTGACTGGAGAACAGAGAACGTGCTTGTTGAAACCTTTGTTGTGCGTTGTCAAGTGATAATAGTGAAAATATATCATTCTAAATATTTTGGAAAGAGAAAGTGCATTGTTTTCCGAAGGCACTATGCAGATGAAGAATGCAACATAAATAGTTAACTCACAAAAAGAAAATGATTTGCTGAAATGGAAAGGGTATTTATTTTGCCATAACAGAGTGCGAGGTGATTTACGGTATTGTCACTGTATTGAAAGAAATTATGGAAATTCTACTGGCTTTGCTAGTACTATTCTTATTGGAGATGAACACAGGATGCACAATGAGGAACCACATAATCATGCTCCAAGACCGGAGAAAAGTGATGTTGCTGTTGCAAGAGCGCAAATAAAAGAACGAGCGAGAAATACGGACGAAGCCCCTGCACAACGTCAATGGCTACAGTAAATGCAGCTTACATGCCTAATATGGATGCACAAAGGCAAGTTGTAAAAAAGAGAAGACATGCCAAGACATGCCTGCGGAGCCTACGACTTCAGAACGGATCGATGCCCCAATAAATTTACAGGAGAAGATGGTGCAAAATTTCTTGGCAGAGATAGCGCATTTGTACATCAAAGAATTATTTTATTTTTAACAGAGAATAATTTACGAAAGCTTAAAGAAGCACCCCTCTGGATTATGGATGAGACATTTGAAACTTGTCCAACCCTTTTTAGGCAATTATATTCCATTCATGCTATGGTTAACACGAATCCAGAGATGCACAGACTTGTCCCACTAGTTTATGGGTTACTTTCCAGCAAGTATAAATAATATAATACTATTATAAAGTATTTTTTGTAGGATTTACAAGACTATGCATCAGACTATGATATTCAGCTTGCACCACAATATACGCATAATAATAGATTTTGAAATAGCTACCGTTATAATGCTGCTGAAAAGGAATTTGGAAGCAGCACACACAAATGTTGTTGGTTTCATCTCGGAAAAAAATGTGCTGAGGAATATCCATCCTCTGGCATAGCCTTGGAATATAAGGAAAACAGTGAGTTTGCTCTCAAAGTCAGACATTTGCAAGCACTCGCATTTTTTTCATCTGATGAAATTCCAGCTGCTTTTGAAGAAGTGAAATCAATTTTACTAGAATATGCAGATTCTGTAGTTCAGTGGTTTGAGGAAAATTATGTTCTTGAAAAATTTCGTGGAAACAATCCAAGCAGAAGCCCTCCGCTGTTCCCTCCAACAATTTGGTCAGTTAGTGAAAACAATTTATTTGGCTTTCCCAGAACACAAAACGAACTTGAAAGATTAGACACACGCTGGAATACAATTCTGATAGAGAAAAAACTGTGACTGTACGAAATAATCAGTGAAATTGCGAAAGAGCAGAGAACAACTATGGCTAAAATCGAAAGAGTGATAGCACAGATTCCAACAAATCCACCCAGAAGAGAAACGCTGGCAAGATAAAAAGGAATTCGAACTTCTTTGGTGCACAGAGACAATGTTGACATGCTGGACATTTTAAGAGGAATTTCATATAATTCTACCCTTTACTAAAATGTGCTGGTATTTCTCACTAATTGAATTATACCTTTTACTAACTTGAATTTGAATTTTTCAAGAATGTAATTCCGCCGGAGATGCAAGAATGTAAAACACAAAGCAAAATTAAAAAAGTCAAAATTTTCAAAATAGCATGTCAAAAACATAAAATGTCAAAAAGTAATCCAAAATGTGAAACATATAAAAATTCAAAATGCAATCCAAAATGTGAAACATATAAAAATTCAAAATGCAATCCAAAATGTGAAACAAATAAAAATTCAAAATGCAATCACAAGTCACAAGCATTACAAAAATGCGAAACGCTATGTAACAAGTACAACACAAAATAAAACAAATGCCAAAAAAAATGCATACGCTTTGCAAAATGTACAAAATAAAATAAATGCCATATTCATAAGGATTTCATGACCAGTCAAGTTAAAAATGAGCTTTTACTTAGACTTCAAATAATAATTACTAGCCTCTACACCTTTTTAAGTCTTTAATAAGTGCAACATCATTAACCTGACTTGTCATCAAACATTATCAATATGACCATAGCATACAATCACTTAAAAGACTTGTTAATGGATGAATTGAGGAATCACCAAGTTCAGCGGGTGAAAGTTAATGGCTGTTTATAGTTTTGTACTCGAGTAAATGCGCAACACAGTAAATTTGACTTTCTCTGAAAATTTTATGTATATGAGCACGGTTGATTGAAAACTGATAAAAAGGCTTAAGGCCTGTTTATTAATTTTTGTGCCTTAGTCAAAACGCAGTACCATAACCTTGGCATGTTATCGAAACCTTATGAATACGTCGGACTAAAAATTCCTAAAAAAAGTTTACGCCTAAGGTCTTGTAACTAAAGTTTTATGACAGGGTAAAACTGCAACATTAATAACTTGACATGTTATGTTAACGTTGTGAATATGAGCACGGCGGATTAAAGATTTCAACAAATAGCCTTTGGGATTAATGTGTTGTAGCTGAGTAAAAATGTAACATTATCTTGATTTTCTATATAAACCAAACTACGTGCTGAAATGGCCCAACTATATATACGTATACTTTAACCATATACCGAAGCGCTGACAAGGTGAAAACAAAAGTGCAATTTTGTACGGTCCCCTAACATTTTATGGCCAGCCTACATGGAAGCGGACACCTTGATATCAAAAACATACTTTTTGTACGGTCCACAACAAATAGCAATGGACACGTCGCAATCTTTTTTTTTTGGGGGGGGGGGTTAACGACCACCGTGATCAATTCAGTGGGCTATAAGCAGTCGGACATTCCCAATTTTGGGCCACTGGTTCCTGGGAAGGGGGACAGCCAGTGCCAGAAGTCAAGCACAACGTCCATGATTCACCGGGATTTGAACCAGGATCCTTCTCGACATGCGGTCAGAAGCCAGTGCCTAGATCACTCCGCCGCCGTAGCGGCACACGTTGAAATGTATTTTTCATACGGCCCCAAACGCTCTTATGGACATACTAGATTGAACTGGACGCAAATAAATCATTAATATAATTTGTACTAGCAGGGATACCAGTTATTTGCCAGGTACATATTACTATTTGTGGAATCACCAAGTTCAGCGGGTGAAAGTTAATGAATGAAAAAGATATTCCTGCAATTTTCCAGTAAACTTATTTTAAATTTTTTGATTTAGTTAATTTAATTTTGCGAAACAAAAAAGAAAGAAAAAGGAATGGGAATACTTACCTTCTAGGAGACATCTATAGAACTGCCGTACATCTGGCGTGTGCTTCTGTGAATCCCGCGATACAGAAATGCAATGTACCTATGTGATGTCGCGTGCATACGACTTCACATTGGCATTGATCACCTTTTTCTTACCGTTTTGAATTTTGAATATCTGGAACTTTCTGTTTACATTACATTATATTTCTTTCTGATAAGCCGTTCGTTGGTAGTGAAAGCTAAACTATATAGATTTGTGTTTTTAATACACCATTAAACGCATATTTTTGCACTTTATTGTTATCTACAGTCCCTAACTTAGACCGTAGGTTGGTTAGTTGGTTGGTTGGTTAGTTGGTTGGTTGGTTGATGGTTTATGGTGCAAGGCCCTCAAAGGGCCAAAGAGCGCCTTAGAACGTAAATAGGGTATTCGTAAGAGTAAAAACGGAACTTTTTACGAAAATTTTGCATGGGGCTACCTTGACCCGGGCCCCGACCCCTTCCAAAAACCGTCTACCGTCTAAGTTAGATAACCATAAGTAGTATACCAAATCTGGTTGTCCTAAATTGAAAACTGTAGATTTTACGAAATTTTTATGAGGAGGGGGAGGGGCTCTCACCCCGGGGTTCCAGCCCCTTCCAAAAACCGCCTAGCGTCTAAGTTAGAGTTTCATGATACCAAATTTGGTGGTTCTGAAATGAAAACTAGATTTTACGAAAATTTTGTATGTACGGGGTGGGGGCTGTGACTCCCCGGGCCTTGACCCGTTCCAAAAACCGTCTAGCGTCTAAGTTAAAGTACCATGAGATAGTATACCAAATTTGGTGGTTCTAAATTGAAAACTGTAGATTTTGCGCGGCATTTTTATGGGGAGGCTCTTACCCCCGGGCTCCAACCCCTTCCCAAAACCGTCTAGCGTCTAAGTTAGAGTACCATGAGATAGTATACCAAACTTGGTGGTTCTAAATTGAAAACTGCCGTCTAAGTTAGAGTACCATAAGATATTATACCAAATTTGGTGGTTCTAAGGTGAAAACTGTAGATTTTACGAAATTTTTTATGAGGGGGAGCTCCGACCCCGCGGGCTCCAACCCCTTCCGAAAACCGTCTAGCGTCTAAGTTAGAGTACCATGAGATAGTATACCAAATTTGGTGGTTCTAAATTGAAAACTGTAAATTTTACGAAAAAGTGTTTATTAGGGGGAGGGGGTCTGACCCCCGGGCTCCAACCCTTCCAAAAACCGTCTAGCGTCTAAGTTAGAGTACCATGAGATAGTATACCAAATTTGGTGGTTCTAAATTGAAAACTGTAGATTTTACGAAAAAGTGTTTATTCGGGGGTCTGACCCCCGGGCTCCAACCCCTTCCAAAAACCGTCTAGCGTCTAAGTTAGAGTACCATGAGATAGTATACCAGATTAGGTGGTTCTGAATTGAAAACTGTAGTTTTTAAGCAAATTTTGTATGTGGGGGGCTCTGACCCCCGTGCCTTGACCCGTTCCAAAAACGGTCTGCCGTCAAGTTAGAGTACCATAAGATAGTATACCAAATTTGGTGGTTCTAAGATGAAAACTGTAGATTTTACGAAATTTTTTATGAGGGGGGCTCCGACCCCGCGGGCTCCAACCCCTTCCCAAAACCGTCTAGCGTCTTAGTTAGAGTACCATGAGATAGTATACCAGATTAGGTGGTTCTGAATTGAAAACTGTAGTTTTTAAGAAAATTTTGTATGTGGGGGGCTCTGACCCCGGGCCTTGACCCGTTCCAAAAACGGTCTGCCGTCTAAGT
This sequence comes from Macrothele yani, assembly GCA_039090855.1. NCBI lineage: Eukaryota > Metazoa > Arthropoda > Arachnida > Araneae > Macrothelidae > Macrothele > Macrothele yani. The sequence continues at coordinate 123,198,297 of CM077003.1, read as the reverse complement.
TAGAGTACCATAAGATAGTATACCAAATTTGGTGGTTCTAAGATGAAAACTGTCGATTTTACGAAATTTTTTATGAGGGGGGGGCTCCGACCCCGCGGGCTCCAACCCCTTCCCAAAACCGTCTAGCGTCTAAGTTAGAGTTTCATGATACCAAATTTGATGGTTCTGAAATGAAAACTAGATTTTACGAAAATTTTGTATGTTAGGGGGGGGGGCGAGCTCTGACTTCCCGGGTCTTGACCCGTTCCAAAAACCGACAACCGTCTAAGTTAGAGTACTGTGAGATAGGATACCTGATTTGGTGGTTCTGAATTGAAAACTGTCCTGCGAGAGGGCCTTCCTCTCTTTCGTTCGCTTCCTCTTCTCCGTTCATTTCCTTCTTCAACTCTTGATCTCCTAGATGAACCTCTCTTCTTCTCTTCTCTTATTCACCCTCCTAACCTCCCTTACTTTTACTTTCCTCATTGGATCCGCTCTGGTGTGATAACTGTCTGTTCTCTCGTAACTTCTGATCTAACCTGGAGACCTCTTTCTTCCCTGTTTCTATCTCCAACCATTACTCTTGCTAACGAATATCTTCTTCTTCGCACAGCGCTTTGGAGCCTCTTTCCACTCCTCGCTTCACCTGATATTCTCTTCTCAGTCCCCTCTGCTCCTCTTTCCCTACCGTTCTTTCTCCTCATTCGTAGCTCCCCGGTTCTAGTTACTTCTCTCTCCTCCTCTTCTCTTTATTGGCTTCTTCTTTCCCCTCCCGCACTTCCACTTTCTGTTCATTCTGCTCCTCCTTCTCTTCTCCCCGCCCCATCAGTACTGTTTCGCATGACCCTTCTCCCCTCTCCGCAGTGCTCCTTTTGCCCTGAAGTCAGCGACGTCCAACATCAATACCTATTCTGCCCCGTTCTCCTGCCAGTCCTAAACACAGCATTTCGTCTTGCTGATCGAATTTGTGCTCGATCGTTACCATTTCTTGCATATGCTTGGCTACTCCAAACAAAGCATCCACCTACTCACTTGCCTCCTGTGTGCCGTTATATTTTTCTTCTTGTGAAGTTCACTGTCTGTGCTTTCCATCTTCAACAACGCTTCCCCGCTCTTATTCCACCTCCTCAGGAGGCAAGTGCTATCATTCGGAGACGCTTCCTAGCACGGTTAACCACTCGCCTCCAAATGGAGCACTCTCGTGCTGCCTCAACAAACACCGATAGCGTTTTTCAATCCACTTGGGCCCAATCGGCTGGGTGGTTCCATATCCACAATTTGCAGTTACATCTCAACCTATAAGTGGGATTTTTGTTGTCGCCCACGTTCACTGTAACAAATCATGTTTTTACGTATTAATTTTGGTGCTTCGCTATTTGTGATTTTTCTGTTTTAATGTGCCATTGAAGATAGCTCACCATGTTTCCCATGTTCTCTTCGATAATGTTGGGTTTTATGTTGTTGTATATAATTCTTCCTTCTGCACAGTTTACTGCCCACGCAATGTCCCCTTCATTATGTTGAATATTTTTTTTAAATATTAGTCACCGTGTGTATAATATAATGTAACAAGATGCCCTTCTGAGTACATTTAGCGTTATTTCCCCTTGTCACTGAATACTTCTGTACATATGTTGTAAATTTTGAATGTAGCATCACTGTTGCATTTCTGTGAATTAGTACCTACTGTTTAATCTTTAGTATGGTAGTAATTAATGCTTAATTGGAATTTGTGCATAGTATAGAATCATGTCTTGCCCTGTCTACAATACTGTAGGTAAACATTTTCGTTTGTATCGCTCGTGCTTTATTGTCTGCCTCTCCTTCGCCCTACGTGGCGAAATAATTTTTTTTATGATTTTAACAATATTTTGTTTTACGTTTTACTGGAACTTTCCAGCTGATGTATATACCGCTGTATTTATTGGCAGAATTCCATTGTCATGTACATAGAAATGTTATTTTACTGAAGAATAAAGGCAATTTTGAAATGTAGATCTTACGAATATTTTGTGTGTGGGGGCTCTGACCAACCGGGCCCCTGACCCGTTCCAAAAACCGTCAAAGTTAGAGTACCATGAGATAATATACCAAATTTGGTAGTTCTAAATTGAAAACTATATCTTACGGCAATTCTGTAAGGGGGGCTCTAACCCCCCCCTCTGCAACCGCTTCCCAAAACCGTCTACAGTCTAAGTTAGAATACCACGAGATAGTATACCAGATTTGGTGGTTCTGAATTGAAAACTGTAGATTTTACGAAAATTTTGTATATGGGGGGCTCTGACCAACCGGGCCCTGCCCCTTTCCAAAAACCGTTTACCGTCTAATATTTTTAGTGCCAAAGAAAAACGTAATATTCCTATCCTGTCTGCGCGTCCAAACTTTATAAATTTGATCAGGGAGGAAGACGTTCGAAATCGTACGTTTTCCTGCATTCGTTTTGTATGTAACCAAAATCTGTAAACGCGACGAATTGACGTAGTCGACGAATTTGTCCGCGACGAATTGACGCAGTCGACGAATTGACGCGCGACGAATTGACGCAGTCGACGAATTGACGCACGCGACGAATTGACGTAGAACCCCCGAAATGTACGGGGACTGGAAGACTTGCTGTTGACATTATGCTACCAGATACCCCAGGATACCTATCGCTTTCTCATTGAATCGATGCTTCGACGAATGGCCCTATTTTGTGGGCTAAAGGGGGTCTTAAAGCTTATTAGATAGGTGGTCATAATGTAATGGCACATCTGTGTATATGAAAGTTGCTTAAAGAGAATAAATGCAAGTGGTTACAAAGAAGATGATTGAAATGACTTTACTGGCAATTACAGTAGTACTACATCAAAGAAATAAAAAAATCTTTACTTTTCTGCTGGAGCACATGTAACTAATTTTCTTTTAACTTAGAAATACGAACTACGACCTGTTGCTAGTTCTCTTCATAAATTATAATTGTACTTAGACGCCATTTCTTTTTTTACCCTTTTTTGCCTATCATCTTACGGCCTGCCCCGTGGCTGAGTCAGAGGCTTTTAACAATTTGTCAAAGCTAGCAGGGTTTGAGGCGGTGGACCTCTCCTCTCCCTAGAACCATTGGCCTCAAATTAGGGATAGACGATTGTTTGTTGCCCTCAGACCTGCTCATAGTATTCATTGAAACAAAAGAAAAACTTTTTTGTTGTTATTATTGGGAGACTTAACGAGACCACATTGAGCAACTTCATGAGATAAAAGCAATCGTCCGTCCCTAAATGTGGCCCTCTGGCTCCAGCGAAGGGAGACAGCCAGTGCTGTAAGACAAACACAACATCCACACCTCACCGGGATTCGACACCCATATCTATCTCGGCCGAATGATCAGAAAGCAACGCTAGAACCACTCCGCCTTTTTTTAGGTAAATCGTAAAGCTTTCTCTGTGACTCCTAAAGAATACCAGGTAAGGAGAAATAAAAATGAGAAAATAAAATCTCTAATTAATAACAAAGAACTGTTCACCAAGTAGACTTATGATAGCAAAAACATACTGCAGAGAATGTTCATACATTTTTAGAACGTTTGTGGTAAGAAAATACAGAAAATGAAAGAAGTTCAAAGAATTTAAACAACAGCATGTTAGATTAACACGAAAGAAACATTTACATCAGTTAAATATCGTCTGCTAGGAAAATGGAGCACATAAACAAGCTGTGGATAGAAGGTTATGTTTTTGCTCTTTACGAAGAGAAATATTTCTATTCTGTAATTAAAAAAGTTATTAAAATCATGGAATTGGCATTTCTAAATGTAAAATAAACAATATTATTAATAATAGAGAGAAAAGTTGTCAAGCGTTACTTTTAACAGGAGCAAGAGCACCAAACGAATATTGAAAGCAGGTGCTTACTTTTACGATTATTTCAAAAGTAAAGTCTCTGTCTTAAAAGAAAACCCATCGACCTAAAGAACAATAACTAAGTCGTTAAAATCTCTGCATCAACTCCTAATTAGGTAATAAACAAAGATCTGAATCTGAAAAAAAAAAAAAAAAAAAAAAACATAATGTTCACAGCGATTTTCCTAGGCATGTCGCTGAGTGCAGAACACGGTGTAGACTTCTTTATAAAAATCCCTTAGTGAGAGGGGAGAGATGGAAATTTAGTATGACTATTAATGAAGCATAGATCTACTTAAAAGGACGGTAACAAAAAGAAGATCGATTAACTATCGCAAAAGAGCAGAAAAAGTCTTATGAACTTAGTTCCAAGAATCCAAAGAAAGATTTAGTAAAAGATCCATGATTATGCCTGGTTTCTCGTACAGTGAGAAACTAAAGTTAAGAAACGTTGAAAAGAATGTTAAAATCAATTCTACATATTACTAAAATAATTCTATAACTCCTATATTTAAAGAGGAAGTAGCATTCCTTTATCCGCTTCAAAGAGTAGAACTGCATCAGCATAAGGCTACCAGTCATACATCCAAATCTACCACTCTTTTTCTTGAAAAAATTGAAAAAAAGGGACGGGTTACCTTTTTCTCATATTCCTTCAAAGTCCCAATATGTGTCCCCAACGGACTATTGTGCCTTCGGAGTACTCAAAAGAGACAGGTATCAAGTCTATACCTTTTGCTCATATTCTTTCAAAGTCCCCTGATGTGACACCAATGGACTGTTGTGCCTCCGGACTACTAAACAGAGACAGGTATCAAGTCTATACCTTTTGCTTATATTCCTTACAAAATTTCCTGATGTGTCACCAATGGACTATTGTGCCTTCCGACTACTCAAAAGAGACAGGTATCAAATCTATACCTTTGCTTATATTATTTACAAAGTTCCCTGATGTGTCACCAATGGACTATTGTGCCTTCGGACTACTAAACAGAAACAGGTATCAAGTCTATACCTTTTGCTCATATTCTTTCAAAGTCCCTTGATGTGACACCAATGGACTATTGTGCATCCGGACTACTAAACAGAGACAGGTGTCAAGTCTATACCTTTTGCTTATATTCCTTACAAAGTTCCCTGATGTGTCACCAATGGACTATTGTGCCTTTGGACTATTAAACAGAAACAAGTATCAAGTCTATACCTTTTGCTCATATTCTTTTAAAGTCCCCTGATGTGACACCAATCGACTATTGTGCCTCCGGACTACTAAACAGAGACAGGTATCAAGTCTATACCTTTTGCTTACATTCCTTCGAAGTCCCTTGATGTGTCACTAATGGACTATTGTTCCTTCGGACTACTAAAAACAGACAGGTATCAAGTATATACCTTTTGCTTATATTCCTTGCAAAGTTCCCTGATGTGTCACCAATGGACTATTGTGCCTTCGGACTACTAAACAGTAACAGGTATCAAGTCTATACCTTTTGCTTACATTCCTTCGAAGTCCCTTGATGTGTCACTAATGGACTATTGTTCCTTCGGACTACTAAAAACAGACAGGTATCAAGTATATACCTTTTGCTTATATTCTTTGCAAAGTTCCCTGATGTGTCACCAATGGACTATTGTGCCTTCGGACTACTAAACAGTAACAGGTATCAAGTCTATACCTTTTGCTCATATTCTTTCAAAGTCCCCTGATGTGACACCGATGGACTATTGTGCCTCCGGACTACTAAACAGAAACAGGTATCAAGTCTATACCTTTTGCTTATATTCCTTACAAAGTTCCCTGATGTGTCACCAATGGACTATTGTGCCTACAGACTACTCAAAAGAGACAGGTATCAAGTCTATACCTTTTGCTCATATTTCTTTAAAGTCCCCTGATGTGTCATCAATGGACTATTGTGCCTTCGGACTGCTATAAAGACCGCTTTCTGAACGCAGACCTAAAACAATGATTGGACTATGGAAAGTAGTGGAGGTGTGGAATAAAATACCACTACCAATTTTAAGAAATGCTCTGTAATCTTGCAAATCTAGATGTAGGTTCATAGTCCAGAGAAAGCGCTGTCAGATAGAACATTTAAGAAATAAATAATTTTATTTCAAACATTAATTATATTGCTGGAAAATCGTTCTAAAAATGTATGATCATCCTCTTTAGTAATCCGAATTTATAAGTGTAAAATAGAGATTAAAAAAATTTCAAGTTTTCGCAGATCAACCAGATGGCTTTATCGAGGAAGGTAGAAATCAAACTTTGCTGTCTACCTTCCTTGATTTCTATTTCACTCCAGTAAATTAGGATTACTAATATAGTTTTGCTGTCTTAAATAAAACCTGGAGATTGTAGAAGAAATATTATTTGCAAATACATGGAACAACTACAGGATCATTAAGGCAACAAACAGAAAATTCATCGCCCTTTCCGCTGCAGGACGATATCGTTTTCATGTTTTCTGAAGTTGCATTTTGAACAGTAAGCAAGGCAATGGTTATTCCATTGGCCGCCTTAAAAATCCTATTAAATAAAGCCTATTTTCTAGTGACGCTCAAATTCTCATTGTTTCTATTATTGGGTGTGTGCAAAAGTCCTACGCCGCCCCGGTGGCGCAGTGGTCTAAGCGATGGCCTCTGATCATTCGTCCGAACGGGGTCCGGGTTCGAATCCCGGTGAGGCATGGATGTTGTGTTTGTCTTACGGCACTGGCTCTCTCCCTTCCCTGGAGCCAGTGACCCTAAATTAGGGACGGGCGACTGCTTATAGCCCATTGAGTTGCTCACGGTGGTCGTAAAACCTCAAAAAAAAAAAAAAAAAAAAAAAAAGTCCTACCCGTTTTTGTTATAGATGCAAATTGCGATCGGAGTAGTTACGTCACAGATGACGCTGAGATGTCGAATTTTCGGCCAATAAAGCGTGTAGCAGTAGAGTATATCGAAGCACTAGGTGTGTCAGAGTAAGTCATTCGTAACGGAAATCACGGACGGTGTCCAGTGGCATGCGATAAGGACTAAATTAGAAATTGTTTACTGTACAAGTTCGATAAAGGCAGTACTGCAGCCGCGGCTTGCAGCAACATCTGTCAAGTGTATGGGGAGGCTGCAGTTGATGATAACACATGTCTTTGTTGGTTTCGGAAATTCCGGGAATGAGACAAAAGCTGTGAAGATCAACCACGTCCTGGACGTCCATCAGCGGTTTCTGACGAGGATGCGGATCAAGCCATAACAAAATACTCACATCGAACCGTTCAGGAATTAGTGGAAACGTAGTCGGTACACAGAACTACAGTCGAAAGACGGATGCAATGCGCTTGGGTTCATTCAGAAGTTCGATCACACTGTGTTCGCAACAGCTTTCTGCAAAACAATGAGAGGAGAAAATCCGTACCAATGTTTCTTTGCTTTCTCGTCACAAAAATGAAACGTTTTTGAGACGAATTGTAACGGGTGCTGAGAAATGGTTATTGTACCGTAATGTAAAGCGCCGACGGACTATGTGCCAAGGAGCAGAGCCTGCTCCATCGACCTCAAAAGGAGGACTGCATTCCAAAAAGGTTTTGTTGAGTGTTTGGTGGGATGTCCAGGGAATGATCCACTGGGAGGTGTTGGCACCTAACCGAACGATAAATGCTGACCTCTACTGCCAACAGTTAGACAGATTGCGAGAACAACTGACATCGAAGCGGCCAGCACTTGTCAATCGCAAAGGCGTGATCCTTCATCACGGTAACGCCAGACCTCATGCTGCTTTAATCACTCGGCAAAAATTACTGAACTTTGGTTGGGAAGTGTTACCTCGTCCGGCGTATTCCATTGATCCGGCACCTACTGCCTACCACCTTTTTCTATCGTTACAGAATACCTTCGCTCTCCAAACCTTCGGTGATGTGAATCATGCGAAAACGGCATTACATGAATTTTTTTACTCTAAAACACAGGAGTTTTTCCTGCGTGGAATTCACCTACTGATAGACAGATAGCAAGAGGTCATAGAGAATTATGACAATTATGTGAGGTCCTAGGTACGCTATTTGTAGTGTTCTCCTCCTTTCTCTGTAGCCTAAAAAACGGGAAGAGCTTATGCACAAACCAAATATATATTTTTTTGTTTCAATGCTTCACGACCGCCGGGAACATATGCCAAAAGCCACCGTCCATCCCGAATTTGGGGTGCCCTTACCAGAGTCCTCATCCCGGACTTTAGCCCGGGCTCAGCTTTAATGATTAGCCAGAGGCCCAAGCCTCTGACTGTTTGACTTCCTGAACAGCGTCCACTGTTCTAGCGGTAACACGTCAAAATAATGTAACACAGAAACAGTGCTCGGATAAAGGCTTTCGAGTATGTGACGTATATTGTAAATTAACTTTCCTTTTTAGTTTCTTTCACTATGTAAATCTTGAGTTTATTCTGTTATTCTTCACTCTTAACGTGATATCTTTCTCTCAAACGAATACGTTTTGCAACACAATTGAGGTTGAATGCACGTGACGTATGCCTGAGTTTTGATAAGAACAAGAGATAAAAACGACGACTGATCTATTGCTTGAGAGCGTTGTAAGAGAAAACGTTGGGTTGTAAACTGATTACTGATAGGATTGTTGTGATAATGTGTGGTGTTTGGAGCGTTCACTACAATATGCTATGTTACGATGTGTGTGCTACATCCTGAATAAAGCATCTTTTCCGTAAGTTGACTTCTGTTATTTACATGTTTCGTCTGGCCGTTAAGATTTCTAAGATTTCTTTCATTTAGGAACTATTTCTTAGTATGTTGATGTGTTAAAACAACGTAGAAGTAGAAATGACTTTTACGCTATAAGTAACAACGCGGTGTCTCATAGTGAAGGCTGTCGTTAAAAAAAACTGGCACAGAGTTCTACTCTGAAGTGCCAACAGTCATAGCATAACAGCATGTAAAGCTGCTGTCGTGTAAGAGCTTCGACGCACACTACGGTTTTTATCAGTTGCGAAGTGTAATCTCGTGAGTCAGGTTAAACAACCGCCAGTAGAATTATGGCAAGCAGACGTGAGTTATCGGAGTTTGAACGGGGCGTGGTAATGGAAGCCAGAAGAATGGAACATTCAATTTCAGAAGTTGTGCCAACATTCAACATTCTTCAATCCACGATGTCACGTATGTACCAAGAATACCTCATGGAAGGCATTACTACCCACCGTGGATAGCGCAGTTTCCTACCACGGGTGCTGAATGACCGTGATCAGCGAAGTCTGATTAGAATTGTCCGTGCTAACAGACAAGCGACACTGGCTCAAAAAACATCCACATTCAATGCAGGAGGTACCAGAGACATATCCATTAGGTCAGTACAGCGTAATTTAACGTCCATGGGGTTTAGGAGCAGAAGACCCACCAGAGTGCTTTTGTTAACACCACAACAGCGGACACAGCGCCTCACCTGACCTCGTGAACAAGGTGATTGGACCCTGTAAGACTAGCAACATGTGGCATGGTCCGATGAGTCTGGCTACCAGTTGTTACGAGCTGATGGTAGGGTTCGGGTGTGGCGCAGACCCAATAAGGCTATGGACCCAAGCTGTCAACAAGGCACTGTGCAAGCTGGTGGTAGTTCTATACACGTGTAGGGTGTCTGTACATGGCACGGTTTGAGTCCTCGTAAACACGTCATTAATCGATAATCGCTTTGCTGCTCTGCTGGGTGACCATTCGCAGCCTTTCATAGACTTCATGCACCCCAACAACGATGTGATTTCCCAGACGGACAATGCATCATGTCATGGGGCGAAAGTTGTTTAAAATAGGTGCGAGGAGCATTCTGGACATTTCCGACGGATGATGTGGCGATCATGTTCGCCCGACATGAACCCAATAGCACTTATGGGACGTGGTGGAAAGACCCATTTGCACCCAAGATCCTGCACCTACAAATACCAGGGAACTGTTGGGCAGCTATTCAGACGGCATGGCTGAACATCTCTCCAGAAGTCTTCCGGTCACTTGTGGAGTCGATGCCACGTCGAGTTACTGCACTTCGCCGTGCTAGAGGAGATCTTACACTGTACTAGGTACGTATCCCGTGACTTTTGGCACTTCAATGTATACAGCAAAGAAGGAACACAAAAGGTGGAGTTCACATATCAGAAACACCTAAGAGGAATGTCGTAGTCAATGGAATTACAATCTGCTTGTGTATCTCTCCAGTGAGAACATTAGAAGGAATTACAGCTGAAGTTCATCTCCACAAGCGAAACCTAATTTTCGCAGGGTCTCCAAAAAACAGCATAATAGGGGTACTATACTTTAGAGATATGAAAGTGCTGCACACAGGCAAGTATCTCTATTGCTCGGAAGTGGTAAAGGATTTAGTATCCCGTCTGAGTTTTGATTAGTTACAGCACTCAAGAAACATCTCAAAGGATTTCATTTTACATGTAATGCAGGAGTGAGATTTCAATTTACATCTGCTAGGAGAAAGTGGTTTCGAGATGAGTCTGCAAGGACGGAATCGAAAAATGTGTTCAGTACTGGCAGCGTTTAATGAGTGAGAGGAAGAGTATATTGTAAAGTGAAGTAAAAAAGGAAATTGACCATTCTGAGCTACATTTTGATAGCTTGTCTTGGTGAAAAACACGAAGACATTAACTACTACGTGTTTTTAAGTTCGAAAATCATTATAACAAGTTAGTAAAATAATGCAATGCATTAATTAATATACACTTTCGAACATACCAGAAATCATTATTCAAGTTATTACTCAAGTTATAAGGATAATGGCCGTGGAATAAATCTCGCTCCTCTGTTGTGACCTTTGACCCCCTTTCGATGATATTAAACAGAATTGGTTCAGTATACCTCCAGAACAGCATACTAAAGTTTTGTCGCAATAGAAACATTTTTAATTAAGTTAGGAGGATAATGGCTGTGGAATAAATCTCGCTCCTGTGCCCTGACGTTTGACCTCATTTCGATTATATTCAACAGAACCAGTTTAGAATACCTCTGAAACAACATACCAAAGTTTTGTCGTAATTGAAGCAGTTTTACGTAAGTTATGACGCATAAGAGCGATGGAATGGATCTCGCCCCAATGTCCTGACCTTTGACCCCATTTCACCCATTTTCAATAGGGTTCATCCCCAGGTGGTCCCCTACCACATATTATAATTTATCGAAATCGTACCATTTTTACGCGAGTTATCGTGCGAATAGACAGACGGACAAACCTGGAGCATATACGCTTCTTCAACCTACGGTTGGAAAGCGTAAAAATGGTATCAATATATTAAATTTGTATCATTTAATCCTCTAACCTGCTGGGACGAATTAACTCCGGGTGAAAAAAATGATGTGAAATCAGCTCATACAAAAACATTCGATGTCTGAGAAGTGGGTGGAACGCAGCTGCAGCGAGTGGACCTGCGCACAAGAAAGCGTTGGTCCCCCTTTTCTTTGCTATTCAAATTGGTCACTTCAGGAGATGATTGACATCTTTTCTGACAGAATACCTGTTAAAATGGGGCAATGACCAAGGCGACGAACTTAAGAAAGGAGAGAGAGATAGAGATGTTTGAGTCACTTGATTCTACCCAGTGGCATGATGTCCGCGTCAGAGGGACTGGCCCTACCCATCATCCCTTGGATAATGGAGCAGATAATAAAGGACTAGAAGCAAGCGCTAATCACCAACGACATGTCTATCGCCTGTAATGCTAAGATGAGAGGGAGAAAGGAATTATTTTGCCGTTGATTACCCGTCCGCTATATGTCACCATCTCTGCTTGGTGAGCGCAGCAAGTTTTGGACAGCATCTGGCTTAGATACATCGGCCCCCTTAAAAATTTAAATTGCGTTTTGAACTCATGGCATGAGCCCCGCTTTATTCTTGTGCCTACGTCAGAAACCCAGAGAAAACTTTGATGAATGAGAAACTGACTGGGAAAAAAGATGGAAGATATACATTGAAGCAGCAAATTGTTAGGAAAATCAACTTAGTAACGTATTGGGCCGCCTTTACCCTTAAAAACAGCCTGGATGCGATGAGGTACAGATGTAGCAAGGTGTTGATGTCGTTCTGTATACCTTCAGCCATACCTGTAGAACGACCCAATTGCCGAATATTCTTTGAAGGACGATTAAAAGGTATTTCTCAATCTTATCCAACAGTTGTTCAATTGGGTCAAGATCTGGAGACTGTAAGAGCCATTTTAGCTCTCTGGAAACACCGTAAGACGAGCTCAGCCTTGTGGTATCACGTATTATTCTGCTGGAAGTAGCTCTCTACATTAGGAAACCCTTTCCCCAGGTACGGGTATACCTAGTCCGCAATATTATTAAATAACCCAATACCAGCCGTGAAAACATGCCTCACACCATTACACAACCTTAACAAGCTTGTACAGTTAACGCTGAGCAGCTTGGACCCTCCATTCGTTTTTCTGACTCCATATTCTCGCCTCGCTCTGAAATTATTTTATTTTCGTCACGGTGTTGAACGGCCACAATGAGCGAATCTAAGGGCTATATGAGTCTCCTATCTCCAGTCTGTGTCTGCTGGCTCAAGGGATGAGAGCGATCCAGAAACGCACGACAGAAACCTGGCCAATGCCTCACTCGTGACTTGAATTTAGGCCCAGGTTGGGAGACTAGCCAGAAACCTACGCCTCTGACCACTCGACGACCGGGGAGGCCTCTAAAATCATAGTGGAACTGCATCATATTTAGAAAGAACGTTCGATGTTCTGTGACGTAATACCGAGGTGAAGCACGTGTCAAGACGACAAATCTGCAGCGGTACATTCCATCGTTGTGGCTTAGTAGGTTAGAACAACTGGCTCCGGAGAGAGGAGGCGCCTCTTCGATCCCCGACAAATTTGGGAATTTCACAGTTCTGATACGAAACTCCCTGAATTCCATCTGCCTGATCCCAAATTTTTCAATAATGTAAAGGTTCCCGCTTTCGTCAAGTGAAACTAGAAGTTTTAATAGATTAAGATAACACAACGTTTGTCACAAATATTTATTTTTTCAAGTAGACCGTGGTTTCCCTGGGTATTGAGCTAGCTTTATCAAGACGAATGGCACATAAATATTCAAATTGCATATGATATCATAAATGGTGTTTACAGTCACGGATTTTAGTTAGTTGCTTTTACGCGCTTGATAGAAATGGTGTGGATGCTATGTGATTAACAAGTTGCGAAGAATTCTGATGTACGTATACGGAAAGCTTCCAAAATATCAAGTTTGATGGTTGAATCTAGATTGGCCGCCCCGGTGGCGCAGTGGTCTAAGCGATGGCCTCTGATCATTCGTCCGAACGGGGTCCGGGTTCGAATCCCGGTGAGGCATGGATGTTGTGTTTGTCTTACGGCACTGACTCTCTCCCTTCCCTGGAACCAGTGACCCTAAATTAGGGACGGGCGACTGCTTATAGCCCATTGAGTTGCTCACGGTAGTCGTTAAACCTCCAATAAAAAAAAAAGAATCTGGCTTGTCAATTAGTTTTGCTTCTTCAAAGAGAAATTTATGGTCCTTTTCGTAACAGTGTTTAGCCATCAATGACTTCTTTTGGTCACACTTTCGAATATAGGTCTTGTCAGGGGCGTAGGCAGGATTTTATCTTGGAAGGGGGAGGGGGTTCCAACATCTACTAGTTCAAAAGCAGAACCGGATGTATATTCTTACATATATATATATATTCAGTTTCCTTAAAATATAATATATATATAAAACAAAAGCAGAGTTAAAGATAAAATTAAAAATATATATATATTTGTTTTTTAAACTTACATTCTGAAGATTATGACGCGCAACACAGCAGTGATGAATTCTCAGAACTAACAACCTACAAAGCAGAAACTGTAGCAAAAACGTTTTTTAACATGAGAAAATTTAAAAAATAATAAACTCAAAACCCAACAGGCAAGAGAATAAAAATAATAATAAATAACAAAACCTGAATGCAGAAAGTGTCGAAAATGCCGAGCCTTGGCTTTATCAATCACTTCCATAAAGACATAGTTGAAAATGGGTTTCTGCAAAGTCATAGATGCAAGTATAAGTCCCCGAAAATAAAAATATTTTACATAACCGCCCTCAAAGGTGCGGAAATTAAATAATTAAGCAAAAGTTTTAGCAAAAAAACGTTGTCAAATAGCTCACAAAAATTGTGAGAAGGAAATTTTTGTAAGCTATTTGACAAAAATTGTGAGAAGGCAAAGCCTGCCTTCAAGCAACACAAGTCCCAGGGGCGTAGGAAGGACCCCCTGCCTACGCCCCTGGGTCTTGTGCTGCTTCAATGGAAAAGGCAATGCCCTACGGGTCTGTCCTGTATACGAAGCGCCACATTCACATGGAATTTGATAAATTCCCCAAGAGTTTTTATCTTCAACATAGTCCTTTGATCCTAAAAAGTTCATTTTGTTTATCGGTTTAAGAATCACTTTAAAATTAAAGGTTTTGAGAATTTTTGAAATTTTGAAAGAAATGTCACGGGAAAATGGAATAATGGCAAAATTCTCTCGTAATGGGCGCATCACAGGAGTTAACGTGGAGATAAGCTTCGGTTTCCGGAATTTTGTTAGAGCCTTATCTATAATGGAAGGGTTGTATCCTCGCTGTACTGCAAAACGTTTAAGTTAACAAGTTCTTTTTCCAAACGGTTTTTATCCGAACATACTGTATATGTATCGCGCGAAACACCATTTATCGTGCCATTCGTCCTGATGAAGCTACCCAGAGAAACCATGGTTGACTTGAAAAAATAAATATTTGTGACAAACGTTGTGTTATCTAATCGTCGCAAGACTGTAGTATCTGCACTCAAGAATCTTCAGAATTTTTAAGTTGATATTTTTGCAAAATGTAAAATTTTATTTTCAGTGATTCTGAAGTCAAAACTCAAACTGTATTTTCTCGAGTAAATTGTGTTATCAATAAAGAGATACAGCCGCATTTAATGAAACACCTTTACTGCATGACGTGCGAACTCGTGAAAGAAAAGCAGCGTACTACAGAACTGAAAATCAAATGGTCTCTACATCATATAAACCCAGTGGAAATTTAGTTTCGAGAACAATTTTCTGACGGTATTTTAAGTAGATGTTTAGCTTTCATGTCGCTTGTGTTGAAGAGCGTATCCGGAAGTGGTAGTCAGTCCGTAATGAAGGTTGGCGTGGCTGATAAAATGCAACCCATTGATGAATCCGGTATGGCGCAGCACCTGGACCACTTTTCTGCCACTGTATCGAAGCAGTACACTTCCTTCAAAAAATCCAAGTGCACTGTGCTCATGCCTCCGAGTACATAAATATTGTTTCCTGTAAGAAAGGGAAATTAGAAATAAATATTACACTTCTATGATAGTGTAATTTTTTAATTCATATAAATCGTAAGGCTGATAATACTCCTTTTATTACATGCAGTGGTATACACCAGAGCCAAAACATTACGATCAATTGTCTAACATGATGTTGGTTCTCCACGTGCAGATATAACAGCTCCTATCCGGCGAGGCAGGATCGCTACAAGACCAACAAGTTACACCTACAGATCCTTTAACGCTTGTAAGTCACGTGGTTGAGCCGCCGCAGATCGGATTTGCTGTTCCAACACAAACCACAAATATTGCTTAAATGGAAGCCTGGGGAATTTGGAGGCCAAAGCAATACCTGGAAGTCATGTTCGGCGAACCATTCTGGAATAATCCGGGCAGTAGGGCATTGCACATTAACCTACTGAAAAAAGACATTACTAGAGGGAAATACCATTGCCATCCATGAAAGGATGTACCTATCCATGTTAGGATCAACCAGTGTTAAAGACTCTGCTGGTGTAACGTGTTGGTACCGGATACCATAAGACATCTTTAGAAATCTTGTATTTTTAGAAATTTTGCTCGCTTGGTGCGTGTTCCTGGTCTATTATTACGTTTAATAGTCGTCAGACATCATAGTTTCATGCACATGAACAACTGGACCCAGAGTTCCCCAGCAGAACACTGCGTAAAGTATCTCCCCACCCTAATTAACTTTGATATGCATACCTTAATTTTTCTTGTCCCCTCTTCTAAGCTTTTTTCATTGTGCATGTCTCAATCATTGAATTGTCCTATTTAAGACAACTGCACTTCTGTTTATACAGTATTTTTCACCCGATGGAGGACCTGTTGTGACAAGGTGCGAAAGATTTAAGCTAAATGATTTTAAACTTGTAAATACCATCTCTTCAAGTTTATTTTAATCGTGTATCGACGGTCTTTTAAGAATTATTGTTCTTTACGCAAAACTTTTTAACCTTCATATATTACACTTCTTTCGCCGGCACGTTTTCGTCCCACGGTGCATCCTACTGCATACACTTCCTCAAGAAAATAGCGCACACGTATCAGACAATCCACATAGCGCAGAAGGAAACGATATTCATCAGACCAGACGACCAGTCATTCAAGGTCCAGGTTTGGAGGTCGCTAGCCCATTGTAGGCGCTTTCAACGGTGAAAGAGCATGCGCATTTGTAACGACCTACAGCTATTCAACCCTATTTTCATCAGGGTTCAATGTACCTTGTGTTGTGACACATTATTCCAGTCACCAGCATTCAAATTATTGAACGAGTTACAACACACCATCCTTTCTGTTGGCTCATACCGTATGGTATAGCGTTCGCTCACCTGTCGCGTCGATGACACGTGGTTGGCCGACACCTTGTCGTCGGTTCGTAGTTTTTCCTCCTCGGACCACTTTTTGAAGGTAGTAACAATTGCTGACCGTGAGCACTCCACCTAGGGAAATGCTCTGACCCAGCCATCTGGCCATTACAATTTAGAATTTCTCGAACTCTCTTAAGTGCACTAGGTGTGCAACTTAATTCTCGACCACAGGTACGACACTTTGACTGCAAATTATAGTAAATCGAATACGTACCTTCAGGGAAATAATCCCCGTCGTGTTAGATACATTTGAGCCATCGGTCAGGGAGCTGCCGAATGCCACTGCGGAAAAAAGAAGGCTGTTTCGAGTTGATGAAGTCATCAATACTTGTGTGGACCTCCTCGACAGAAGTGAAGTGCGTATCACTCAGGTGATGTTGCAGGGAGCGAAAGAGGTGATAATCCGACGGGGCGAAGTCTGGAGAATACGCCGAGTGGGACAAAATCTTCCATCCCAGGTCGGAGATCGTGTTTGAAGTCGTTTTCACGGTGTGAGGACGCGCGTCATCCTGAAGCAACAGGACCGACCTTCTGCCCTTGCCGTTGTATGGCCTTTTCGCCTCCATTGCGTCACTCACACGAATGGATTGCTGACAATAACGCTCAGCATTGACCGTTTCGCCTGGTTTGAGCAACTCGTAGTGTACGACACCGCACTGATCCCACCATATGCACAGCTACAACTTCCTGGCATGGATATTCGGTTTGGATGACCTAGATAAACCGACGATTTGTGCCGCTTAGGATTATCGTAGAGGATCCACGTCTCATCGCAGGCTAAAATCTTGGGGAGGAAATCCTTCTTCTTGAATATGGAGAGCAAGGACACAGCAATATCGTAGCGCCTAGACTTGTTCGCAGCTGTGAGTTGGTGGGGCACTCAACGGCCCTCCTTGTGAATCCGTCTAAGCTTGTGCAGGCGCGTTGCAATGGCTTGCCGTGTTACTCCGAGTTCCTGGGCAAGCTCTGACTGTGTGCGACAGGGATCCGCGTCCAACAGTTGTTCCAGTTCCTCATCGTCAACTTTCTGTGGCTGTTCCGGATGTTCTGCATCACGGAGATCGAAATTTCCCTGCTTAAACCACTGGAACCACTTCTTACACGTACTGTAGGACACAGAAGCCTTACTCGCAGCACAGATCATTTGCTGGGTTTCCGCGGCACTTTTTTTCAGCTCAAACGCGGACAGGAGGCAGTGCCTCAAATGTTGTTTCTCGAACGACATTGCTTTCACCGTCAACTTTCCTCCCTTCTGTCACTACAGCTGTGAGCGGTTGCGATTGCCTGGAAAGCTGTTGGATGGCGCTGCAATCAGCCCTAATCGCACACAGCTATTTGCATTTGCCGACGTTCTATGATCGCTTGCGGTTAATGGCTTTCCGGTTAATGGCCGACAATTAAGTTGCACACCTAATAAATTTCCTTTTCTGTTCTATGTAAATTTTGGTTTGTTCTCCTTAAGCATTTTTTTCCGCTCTCAACGTTTACGTTTTCTCTCTTGCCCGAATGTCTTTTTCGCAAGGACAAGTGAGATAGGAGGCAGTTCGACGTATGTAAAAAGATGAGATAAGAAGATTGTTTTCAACGTATGTTCGTTGGCTGACGTACGTACGAGCTGTGAGGCAGGTTCACGAGCTGATTTTCGTTCGGCTAGCTGACTTCTGTTATAGATCTACTGTTTTACCTTAAATATTTTTGAGATAATATTTCTATGGTTTGAGTCACTCATGTGAAGTTCGTGTCATCAAGTTTGCTATACTTGAAGAGTGTGTCACGCTACTTTGCTAACTAGTGCCTAAAGGATTAAATAAAACGTTGAAGTTTGAGTAAGTAGCGACTGATTACATATCTGCTCGTTTACCCAATCTATGCTTTATTCAGGACACTGAGTATTAAGATATCCGATGTTTCGAATAATTAATCAAGCTTTACTTAGTATCGGTGTTCTAGGTAAAATGACTTTGCACGTATAGTTAATCCTAAAAGCCTAAGAACACTACATAGTGCTTGAGAGCAGTAACATCTTCGCAACTGCTTCGCGGTTACCAGATCTCATACACTGGTGTGCAAAAATTAAGGACGAAGAGGAGAAATTAGCATATAGCATAACAGCGGAACGAGCAGGTAGAACGGACCGAAAGACCACTCAGGATATAGACTAGAGTCCGGTACGTTAGGGCATGCGCATATATGCAGCATGACGTGGGGGGGGAGTGTCGGAAGGGTATAAAGCACACGAGCGGTGTACGCTCAGCAATTCGGTGATAGCTATTGCACAGTGTACATCGGTTTGAACGACGTCGAGTTGCTGCCACCGTGTGATATGGCCAACAGGCAATCCAGTAGACGACATCTGGATGACTTTACCCGAGGTCGCGTCATTGGGAAGTTGGAAGAAGGTCGAAGTGTGACTAGTGTGGCGAGGAGTTCGGGATCGCTTACAGCATCATTTCACGAGCTTGGAGAGCATTTTAAACTACAGGAACAGCTGTCCGAGAGTTTAACAGTGGTCGTCCACGAGCAACCACGGCGGCGGACGACCGGTATATTGTCTTACAGGCGAGAAGAGACAGACGGAAGACAGCGGAAGAAATCGCAAGGCACATGCAACAGACAACTGGACGTCCGTTATCGCGTTATACCGTGGCCAGGAGGCTGCGCAAAGGTGGTCTATTTGCACGACGACCAGTACGGTGTGTGTCATTAGCGCCTGCTCATCGGAGACGGAGGTTTCTGTGGTGCTAGGAACACAAGAACTGGACACATCAGCAATGGGGTCGAGTTCTCTTTAGGGATGAGAGCCGATTTAGTCTGACGAGCGATTATGGACGTATACACATCTGTAGAGACAGCAGGGAACACGCAATCACACCTCCAACATCATCGAAAGGGACCAGTTTGGAGGTGGCGGAGTTCTAGTTTGAGGCGGTATCATGCTTGGTAGCCGTACTGACCTCCACATCTTCCCAGGAGGTTCAGTCACTGGTGTCAGCTATTGTATCGAGGTTCTCCTGCCTCACGTGCGTCTGTTTAGTGGTGCTGTGGGTCCTGAGTTCCTCTTCATAGACGACAACGCTACACCTCATCATACAGTGGCTGTCGCAGAGCTGTTGGAGAGTGAAGATAGTCAACGTATGGATTGGCCCGCAAGGTCCGCGGACCTAAATCCAATCGAACACGTGTGGGACCTTCTCGGGAGACGCTTGGAAGCACGTCACCAGCCGCCAGCAACGATTCCGCAGCTGCGATTGGCGCTACAAGAGGAATGGGCCGCGATGCCTCAACAGCTCCTTGACAACCTCGTCCTCAGCATGGACAGACGTTGTAAATCCTGCAACGCAGTCAGGGGTGATCATATCCCCTACTAAAGACTTGGCGGCCGCATGTCACATGGACGTTTCTGTCTTCTGTCCAGTTGTGCTCGAAGCTACCTTTTAAAAAAGTGCCTTTGTATCCTTTGGATTCCTTGTTTGGACGGTTTTGCTCACTTGCCCCATATTTTTACATCTTGGGGATCTTATGGTATGATTCGAGTCGATGTGGAGCACTTCTGCACGACGTTACATAGGAAAAACCGTCTCGTCCTTAATTTTTGCACGCCAGTGTATGAACCAGGGTATATGGGTATATCATCTCATATAAACTATGAACCAGGGTATATGGGTATACCACCTCATACAAAATATGAACCAGGGTATATCGATATATCATCTCATACAAAATATGAACCAGGGTACATGGGTATATCATCTCGTACAAAACATGAACCTGGTTATATCGATATATCATCCTATACAAAACATGAACCAGGGTGTATGGGTATATCACCTCATACAAAATATGAACCAGGGTATGTCGGTATATCATCTCATACAAAATATAAACCAGGGTATATGGTTATATCATCTTATGCAAAATATGAAGCTAGGTATATGGGTATATTATCTCATACAAAATATGAACCACGGTATATGGGTATATGATCTCATACAAAAAATAATCTGGGTATATCGATATATCATCTTATACAAAATATGAGCCAGGGTATATGGGTATATCATCTCATACAAAATATGAACCAAGGTATATGGGCATATCATCTCATACAAAATATGAACCAGGTTATATCGATATATCATCTTATACAAAACATGAACCAGGATGTATGGGTATATCACCTCATACAAAACATGAACCAGGTTATATCGATATATCATCCTATACAAAACATGAACCAGGGTGTATGAGTATATCCCCTCATACAAAATATGAACCAGGGTGTATGGGTATATCCCCTCATACAAAATATGAACCAGGGTATGTCGGTATATCATCTCATACAAAATATAAACCAGGGTATATGGGTATGGAGAGTGAAGATATTCAATTGTGATGTAAAGTCAGGTGATGCGTAACATCACAGCCTCTCCTTGACAAATATCAACCACGCCTTCTCGTGGTGCATCCTGTTCACACTAAAGGGGCTCTGACGACCGCCAATAGCGGTATAACTATACCATCGGGATTAGAGGAAATGCTATCCCACACTCACCAACCCGCTTGGCCAGCGTGGTGAGTTATGGCCAAACCCCTCCAAAATGATTCCACAACTTAAATCTTGGCCCTCAGTCTCCGGCAGCTGGAATGTACCTGGCCAAGGCAGCGGCCAGTGCGACATGAAGGCAAAGGGTGCTAAGAATACCCGGAGAACCGGACTAGGCTGCCATCTGATGCTGACCTTGGCTACGTATAATGGACGCTCCCTATCTTCTGATTCAAGGCTTCTTAAATTGGAAGAGGAACTACAAAGGATCAAGTGGGACATCGTCGGGCTAAGTGAGGTAAGGAGAAAAGGAGAAGATCTCATTGAACTGAAAAGTGGACATCTCTTCTACTATCGTGGGACAGATACTGGCAGAACTAGTGGTGTTGGATTTATAATAAACAAGAAACTGAAGGATAAAGTTGTAGAAGTTGAAAGTTCCTCTGACAGAGCTGCACGACTCGTTATCCAACTCTCGAAAAGATACCAGGCTCAGATTATTCAAACTTATGCACCCACCACAAGTCATCCTGAAGAAGAAATTGAAGAATTTTATGAGGAAATTCATCATCTAAATAATAAAGGTAAGCAGCACATGAAGATAATTATGGGAGATTTCAATGCCAAAATAGGGCAACGGCAACACAATGAAACTTCAGTAGGTAAATTCGGTCACGGCAACAGAAACCAGCGTGGAAATACTCTCGTTGAGTTTGCAGAGGCAAAAGGGTTTTTCACCTTGAACTCCTTCTTCAAGAAAAAGCCACACAGGAAATGGACATGGAGACATCCAAATGGGACGACAAGTGAAATTGATTTTATTATGTGTAACAAAAAATTCGTCATAGAATACTGCAGTGTGCTAAACATGTTCAACACAGGTAATGACCATAGATTGGTGAGATGTAAGATGCACCTTAACACTAAACTTGAACGTGGCAAGCTCATAAGACAAACAAAATGTATTGACATAACCAACCTTAAAAAACACCATAATACCTTCAAGTTGGAACTAAAGAACAGATTCTCTGCTTCAGAAGGCCTAACATCGGAAGAAGTGGATATTTCTGAAGTTAACAGAAAAGTAACCAAAGCTCTTATGGAAACAGCAACAAAATTATCTGGGTCTAAGAACAAGTTGCATGTGAACAAATTATCAGGAAAAACCAAAATGTTGATGCAAAAAAGAAGAGAGGTGAGGACAACTAAAGAAGATGTGACTTCCAAAGTGGAATATATAGAGCTATATAAGACAGTACGAAAAAGTATCACTGAAGACGTAAGGAAATTCAACTGTGAACTAGTGAGGAAAGCAATTGAAAACAAACAAAGCCTAAAGATAGCAAAGGGACATCTCAGTAAGGGAAGAAAACAGATTATGGCACTGAGAAAAGAAGATGGTTCTGTAACAAGAAATAGAGGCGAAATTTTGACAAGAGTGAAAGATTTCTATTCCAAATTATATGAAAGGGATGATACATGCACTCCAGACATCATGAAAGGTACCAGTACCAGAGTTCCTCCAGTCCTTCCAGCAGAAGGTGCACATGCAATCAAGAACATGAAGCGGGGGAAAGCTCCAGGAGAAGATGGAATTACTGTAGACATCATACAAGAAGCAAGTGGAGAAATCGAAACAGTACTCGCCCAAATTTTCACTCGATGCCTTAATGAAGGGAAGATTTCTGAGGATTGGAACACCGCTACAATGATCCTGCTACATAAAAAAGGTGACATTGAGGATCTCGGGAACTGCAAACCTATCAGCCTCCTATCAGTGGTTTATAAAATCTTCACTAAAGTTCTTTCACACCGCTTGAATGTAACACTTGACATGGCTCAACCGAGAGAACAAGCTGGATTCAGGAGTGGCTACAGCACAATAGATCATATCCACGTACTGAGAGAACTAATTGAAAGAGCGAGGGAATATGAACTTCCACTGTGCATGGCTTATAACGAAGTGAATTTCTCCGTCATTTTTATCCGCGCCGGGGTTCGAACCCGGGTCCACTCATTCCGGAATAAGTTGCTCTACCAATTAAGCTACGCGGACATTTGTTCTGATTCCTATCTGCCTTTATGTCGTGTGCGTCCTGCTGGCAGGTACGTCACATCTCCTGGTACGTTGCATCATCTCCCCCTTCTTTTTCTTTTCTTTCGAAGTGCTGCTCACATTTTTCCTATCTCGCGGTGTGGAAATAACATCACACCAATGCGAGATTTTGAACGGTCGGGTCATCCGGATAGTTCGGGCGCCATTATAACGAAGTGAATTTCTCCGTCATTTTTATCCGCGCCGGGGTTCGAACCCGGGTCCACTCATTCCGGAATAAGTTGCTCTACCAATTAAGCTACGCGGACATTTGTTCTGATTCCTATCTGCCTTTATGTCGTGTGCGTCCTGCTGGCAGGTACGTCACATCTCCTGGTACGTTACAGGCTTTTATGGATTATGAAAAAGCCTTTGATTCGGTGAAACCATCAGCAGTTACAATGGCTCTGAAATCCTGCGGTATTGAAGATGCATGCATTAATATTATTAATAACATCGATGAAAATGCAAGTGCAAAGATTCGGCTGTTTGAAAATACAACACACATAAAAATTGGAAAGGGAGTAATACAAGGTGACAGCATATCTCCGAAGCTCTTTAATGCCACATTGGAGAGTGTCTTTCAGTCGCTGAGCTGGGAAAACAAGGGGATAAAGATTAATGGAGATTATCTAACCCACCTTCGTTTTGCTGATGAGGTAGTCATTTCTGCAACTACCCCATCAGAGCTGCAGAGTATGATTCAGGAACTTCCTGACAAGAGTAAAGAAGTGGGATTAAAAATGAACTTTCAGTAGACAAAAGTGATGTTCAATGCTTTTACAAAAAATGAAGATTTATCGATTGATGGAGAAAAGCTGGAGATAACAGGCACGTACGTTTATCTTAGACAGCAGATATCAAGTGAGGGTCACATTGATGAAGAAATTAATCGGCGTACAAAACTTGGCTGGAGAGCTTTTGGAAGAAACAGCATAATTTTCAAGAGCAATATGCCATTATGTTTTAAAAGAAAAGTGTTTGATCAATGCATCCTTCCAGTGCTTACGTATGGTGCAGAAACGTGGACCTTAACTAAAAAAGACATACAAAGGCTGCAGACAACTCAAAGTAGCATGGAGAGGTGCATGCTTGGTGTAACCA
This sequence comes from Macrothele yani, assembly GCA_039090855.1. Lineage (NCBI taxonomy): Eukaryota > Metazoa > Arthropoda > Arachnida > Araneae > Macrothelidae > Macrothele > Macrothele yani. The sequence continues at coordinate 123,173,991 of CM077003.1, read as the reverse complement.
GGAGAGATAAAAAGAGGAACTCGTGGATCCGAGAAATGACAAGAGTGGAAGACATCATGATAAGAGTTAAATCCCTGTAATGGCAATGGGCTGGACATACTGCCAGAAGGACAGATCATCGATGGACAGCTGAAATTTTAGATTGGATTCCAAGGGACAGGAAAAGACCCAGAAGAAGACCACATGGGAGATGGGTGGATGAAATTCGAAAGTATGCAGGAGTGACATGGAGGAGACTGGCACAAGACAGACCGTTGTGGAGGAAACTTGGGGAGACCTTCGTCCAGCAGTGGATTGATAATGGTTGACGATGATGATGATGATGATGATATGGGTATATCATCTTATGAAAAATATGAAGCTAGGTATATGGGTATATTATCTCATACAAAATATGAACCACGGTATATGGGTATATGATCTCATACAAAAAATAATCTGGGTATATCGATATACAGTATCATCTCATATAAAATATGAACCAGGGTATATGGGTATATCATCGCATACAAAATATGAACCAAGGTATATGGGCATATCATCTCATACAAAATATGAACCAGGGTATATCGATATATCATCTTATACAAAACATGAACCAGGGTGTATGGGTATATCACCTCATACAAAATATGAACCAGGGTATGTCGGTATATCATCTCATACAAAATATAAACCAGGGTATATGGGTATATCATCTTATTCAAAATATGAAGCTAGGTATATGGGTATATTATCTCATATAAAATATGAACCACGGTATATGGGTATATGATCTCATACAAAATATGAACCAAAGTATATGGGCATATCATCTCATACAAAATATGAACCAGGGTATATGTGTATATCATCTCATACAGAATATGAACCAGGGTATATGGGTATATCATCTCATGCAAAACATGAATCAGGGTATATCGATATATCATCTCATACAAAATGTGAACCAGGGTATATGGGTATATCATCTCATACAAAACATGAATCTGGCTATATGGGGTATATGATCTCATACAAAATATGAACCAGGTTAGTTCTCTCTCAAAATCGAAGAGGACCAGTGGGAATCCCGCTAGCAAGGAAGAACACTAAAGGAATGTTTTAGTTTCGCGTGAGAAAGTAAGTATTATGTTTATTTTTCCTTCATCGAATATTAATTTCCAGCCGATGAAAATTCAGGTAAACAGGCTGCAAGTGGTTAAAGAGGAAAGGACTGCCAACTAAGGAAACCATCGTGATAAGATGGCCATCGAAATTCAGTTTAGCCTATAGAAAACTAGAGATGAACAGCGAGAAGTACAACGAGCAACTGAATTAAACAGACGTCGATAACTTAGGGCTCATTGTCTTATAAACTCCACCGCAATATAGGCAGTGCCCGGATTACGAAGAAGATCCGTTCCTAAATCTGCCTTTAAGCCGAATTTGTAGGTAAGTCGGAACAGTTAGGTATGCTTCGTGTTTAAAGTCAGTTAGTCAAATGTTTTTTTAGTATATAAGGTAAACATTTGTAATATTTCGTGGCATAGATAAATTCGTGAGAGGGTGTCAGAGGCTATTCGTAGAGTAACTACTTTCTTAATTAATTTCAACTTTTTACCATAAATGGCAGCAGATGTCCAGTTTCTAAAATCGGAAGGAGATCGGCAGTAAGTTGTTTCTTTCGTATCGCAGAGAAAGTTATTCAACGTGTGGCGGGAATCGAATAGTCTTTTTTTTTTTTTTTTTTTTTTTTTTTTTGGTTGGAGGTTTAACGACCACCGTGAGCAACTCAATGGGCTATAAGCAGTCGCCCGTCCCTAATTTATGGTCACTGGTTCCAGGGAAGGGAGAGAGCCAGTGCCGTAAGACAAACACAACGTCCATGCCTCACCGGGATTCGAACCCGGACCCCATTCGGACGAATGATCAGAGGCCATCGCTTAGACCACTGCGCCACCGGGGCGGCGAATAGTCTTTTGTTATGGTGTTTAGTATTCGAGGTAGAAGAGCGCATTTCAAGAAGAAAAATAGAGAGAAGCAAACAATATTTAACCCAGTTATTAATTAGATTCCTGTCTAATTTAAAAATTCACCTGCAAGTTATTTATTAGCATTCAATAGTGTGTAGAGTCTTAGCCACGGACGCATGATCTTTAGCTTTGGGGAGTTAATTTGTTCAGGCATTAATGCTGATTTAGGAAATAACTTTTTTCCCATAATTTAAACTACAATATCTAATTTCTGAATCGTAATCATGAAAGTTGGGTTTCGAATACTCACTTCAGTTCCGGTTTTTAATTAATTTTAGCCTGTCACAAAGTAACCAAGGTATCACAAATTTATCACCTACAGGTGTTAACTATGCGATACGTAATAGTTGTTACCAAACAGAAATCATCGCTCTTTCCACGTTAATAAGTGAGTCCCGGAATAATTCTCATCGGCCGCCACAGGGAATCGAACCCAGGGACTTCCAGTTACGCGCCGGATATGCTACCACTGCACCCTCGAATTCTCCAGCCTCACAAGTGATTAACTGCCAAACCACATGGCAGGTTGCTTCATGGAGCCCCGCACAATGCTGGAGATTCACCAAAGATGGAAAGCAGTAACTGAATAAATAACTAGGAGGCGAATGGATAATTAATTCAAACACTCGACGTGGATCAGGAACACCAAACAGAAGTCATCGCTCTTTCCGCGTTAATAAGGGAACGCGCAACTGGAAGACCCTGGGTTCGATTCGCGGTGGCAGCCGGTGAGAATTTTTCTGCGACTCACTTATTAACGTGGAAAGAGCGACAATTTCTGTTTGGTGTTCCTGATCCAAGTCGAGTGTTTGAATTAGTAATAGTTGATGTAATTGAAATGTAATAAGATACAGCTCATATGCTCAGTTTTTATCAACAGGCCCATGCAAAAAGAAGACGATAACTGGGATGGAGAATTTTGTAGACACAACTACAACAAGGATGTAAAAAAAAATTAAATAAATTGAACTCAGTGGTTCAATGTAGCTTTTGTATGATATGGTACCACATGAAGTGCCAAAACTCTTGCGATGAAAATGAAGATGTATTCATGTGCGACGCGCCTGTGAAAGCTGCTGTTAATGTCTGAAATAATTAAAATGCGAAAATGGCACTTTATGGAAAAATAGAGTATTTTATTCATAAAAAATTGTATTTCTTCCATATTTGACTAGAATAAACTGTGCAGGGCATTGGGTGGCCTAGTGGTCAACGTTCGTGACTGCCACGGAGAAGACCTCGGGTTCGATCCGAGCAGGTACGAACGCTCGAATCACTAAATATCCGCCGTGCGTCGGATGGGCACGTTAAGCCGTTGGACCCTGGGTACTGACCCTCCGGTAATAAATAAAAGCGTCTTTCTCCCCCTTTCAACCTCGCTACCGTGTCACTTTCCTATCGGGCACTCTAGCCCAAATCTCCTAGCTTCCTGTTTTTCCTAAAATCCTCTACATATGATCTGATCTGATCTGACTAAACTGTGCAATATATCATGTATACTATTATTTCTGTATTTCTTTACATTCACGCAATGTTGTGCTTACAAATGGACAACTTGTTCCCTATCACGAACTTAGCAACGTAATATCCCGAAGTTATCAAGGTTATCATAGAATGACCATTGGTAAATGTTATGCGAAAACATGTGTTGTGGAACACAAACGTACAGTCCTACTGTTCTCCGAGTTACTGGTATTATGCACAAATATGTTGTATATGGAGTACTGGGGTTTAATAAACATGGTCGATAAATTTTTGTGGTGAAAATGGAAATTTCTGAAATTATCACGAAATTTCAACTGTTTACTCTCGTATATAGTGTATTTTTCTATGAATAAAAACCATTAAAGAAACACTTCCAGATACACTGAGACATCTTTAACATAATAATATAATAATAATAATAAGGAGAAATGCAACTACAGTATTTACATTTAAAGGAGATAATAATAATACATGTTACTGCAGTATTTGAATAAGAGAGAGAGAGGAGAATTTCTTTTACTATGAAGCATCCTCATGACTTGAATCACATTAATTCTTTGGTGCCATGGTTACGAGGGTAAAAACAAAACAAATTTATGCCAAATACAGTAACACACACGAAATACTGTTAACAGCAACGTGGCCTGACTGAAAATAACGAAGTCTTTTACGTAACTCGATCGCATGCGCACACGAACAGCTGTAGATCGGCAGTGTTTTGATGCGGGGGCAAAGTAGCGCCAAATTTTTATTACAAACCATTGTATGAAACTCGAATCTTTAATATAATAGGTTTTACGGGGGTCAGTTCGTAACTACAGGTTGTACAAAGGCCGTTCCATGAAAACTGAGAGTAATTCTTTTTGAGTTGGCAACAGTGCCAACTCAAAGACTAACTGAATTAAGAAAGTATCTATGGCAACAGTTATTACCCGTGGTAGGCGATTCTGGATTTGTTATTGCGCAGTTGTTTAAGGTAGGTCTTCATTTCGCCATACAGCTATGAAGGTGAGTGATTCAGAGTTAAGAAGTGAAATGTGTTGTGCGATGAAATTTTGCAATCGTTTGGATAAAACGGCTCCAGAAACAGTTGATTTAATGAAAAAAGGGTTACAAAGATAAATGTTTGGGTGAGACAACGATTTTTAGATGGCACCATGATTTCAAGAAAGGGCGTTTGTCGGCAGAACTCGCTCCTAGGCCTGACTGCCTGTAAGTGTTGTTACGCAGCGTATTGTTAACACTGTTTGGGCAATCGTTCAAGAAGATCGACGAATGATGTGTGAGGACATAGCGCCGTCAACTAATATTTCAAAAATGTCGGCATTCCGCATTCTACGTGACAAATTACTGCTGCATCATGTGTGTTCCAGATGGGTACCTTATCATCTGAACAGAGAACAATTGTTAGCCAGAGTTCCGGTGTGCCATGAAAGGAAACAAATGATTGCAAAAGATCCAAACTTTCTAAACACAGTAATAACTGCCGATGAAACATGGGTCCACTATTTCGACTCCCTTCACGAAGCGCGCAACGAGTGTCTGGAAACACACAGGCTCGCCTCCTTCGAAAACAGTCCACCAAACCAAATCAACTGGGAAGGTGATGATAATTTTCTTTGATCATAAATGTGTAGTCTACTAGTATGCCGTTCCTCAACAACTATTACTGTCAATCAAATATTCTGTCACAATTATTGTCAATCAAATATTCTGTCACAATTATTGTCAATCAAATATTCTGTCACAATTATTGTCAATCAAATATTCTGTCACAATTATTGTCAATCAAATATTCTGTCACAATTATTGTCAATCAAATATTCTGTCACAATTACTGTCAACGCTGAGTATTACATTTCAATCTTGAAGCGTCTGCGACGATGCATATCGATTAAGCGACCGGAATTGGTGAGCAAGTGGGCTCTACACCATGATAACGCCCGCCCACATGTGGCTGCTTGTGTTCAGTAATTTCTTACGAAATGCAGTATTGAAATCATGCCACAGTCTGCCTACAGTCCTGATCTCGCTCCGTGCGATTTCTGGTTGTTTCCAAAAACGAAGGAAAAGTTCCGTGGCGCAACATTGAACACAGATGCTGACGTTATTCAAGGTGAAAATACTCCAAATACATGGCGACAGTTAATAAACAAATACATCGCTCTTTCCACGTTCCAGAAACACACAGCATTCGAAAAATTGTTTTTCAGCAGCCGCTGTGGAAATGGACCAACAGAACTCTCGATATCTAGCCGAGCGCGTTACATATACGGCGGCTGAAAAACAATTTTTCGGATGCTGTGTGTTTCTGGAACGTGGAAAGAGCGATGTATTTATTTATTGACGTTATTCAAGCTGTACAGGGGTCGCTAAAGCAGCTTCTACAAAATGCCTTCGTCACATGCTTTGAAAAGTGGACTGAACGATGGACCGTTGCATATCATCCGAGAAAGAATAACATATATTTTGCTGTACCTGTATTTCTTCATTTTGTGTGATTTTACTCTCAGTTTTTATGGAAAAGCCGTTGTACGTAAGACGGACGTTCGTAACCGGGGACTGCCTGTAATTATGAAAAACAAAACAATACGAAAAGTGTCGACGCCGATCTTTGGTAATCACTCATCTTTAGTTTTATTTCACAAGACCAATGGGTGAAATCATCACTAGTTCATTAACTGATTGAAACGCTATAGAAATTTTTGGACATTTAATTTCTGAGGTGATATAGGCAACTCTAACAGAACACGATTCAGTTTCATATACTTCTTTTGCTTGCGTTGTTTTCGATTGTTGTAACGCTGCCGTCCCCGGTGCTATGTGGTCTGAGGCGCTGGCTTCTAGCCACTTGTCTGAGATAGGCCAGGGCTCGAGTCATGGATGATGCATAGGTTACACGCCCTCCCTATGACCTCTGGCATCCCGTGTTAAACTGGTGGCCCCCAAATTATGAAAGGGCGATGCTTATAGCCATTAGAATTCCCGATGGTGGTCAATGGACTAAACAGACAGTGTATGTGCATCCGATAATGATAACAGAAGCGAATGCTGCCAGAAAATTATTTCAAACAGCCCGATTTAATCCGAATAACATAAAAAGTCCAAAGCGCGATTCCTAGATTTTTTCAAAGAAAGGATGGTGTCTTCTCAGAATATGAGGTGTGACAATTTAATTCCCGGAATGGTCGCGTGGTGGCGATGCGGGCATAATCACGTGATTATGCATGTATGGACATGTTTCAAGTAGTGCATGCGTTAACCGCAGACCAATAGATCCGTTCGTGAGTGAGCAGTTGCAAAAGCAATGAAAGTCTGTGTGTGAGTTTTGAGGAAAAAATGAGTGACCGAAATTTAGAACAGCGCATTAACACCAAATTCTGTGTGTGTACATCGATAAAAATGCTGATGAAACGTTAAATCTATTGAAGATGGCATATGGTGAGTGCCATAAAAACCGATACAAAGCACGCATGTCACGCTTGCAGTTCAAGACCATGCTTGTGTTTTTTTCGAACACAAGGGCATAGTTCATCACCAATTCATTGAACAGGGACAAACGGTCCACCAGCACTGCTAGTTGGAGGTGTGTGACGTACTTCAAAGGTGAATCACGTGTCAAGACAACACATCTACAGCGATACATTCAGCAGGCGTAGTTTAGTCGGTTAGAACAATTGGCTCCGTAGCGAGGTGGCGCTGTTTCGATTACCGTAGCCAACCAAAAGTATCTTCACAGGTGCTGAAATGATTGCGGGAATCTGTTCGAAGGTAAAGAGCTGAACTGTGGCCTGACGATGCCCCCCATCCCATGATACGGTCAGTGTTCGTGACTTCCTGGTTAAGAAATCGTTTACCAAATTCGATTATCCACCCCATTCACCTGATCAGCCCCTTTTGATTTTTGGCTCTTGCCGAAAATAAAAACTGTCAGGAAAGGACGAAGATTTTCAAACATTTCTGACATGCAGCGTAATGTGACAAAGGAATTCAAAAGTATTCCAGAAACGGAGTTCTAGGTATGTTTCCAACAATGGCAACAGCGTCTAATTAAATTCATAGCTGCGGAAAGGGATCACTTCAAAGGTAACAGTTGCAGCAAGTGCACAGGTAAGTACGTATTTTTTCCAGATGCATTCCAACGGAATTAAATTGGCACACCTGGTATATTGCTGGAGGAACTGACCAGTGTTTGATATCTGAAACTGCGTACAAGGATGGATATGATAAAACCCAGAAAAACACACACTGGACAGGGACAAACGGTCAACCGTTCAATTAACAGGGACAAACGGTCAACCATTCAATGAACAGGGACGAACGATCAACCATTCACTGAACAGGGACAAACAGTCAACCGTTCAATGATCAGGGACAAACGGTTAACCATTCACTGAACAGAGACAAACGGTCAACCATTCACTGAACCGGGACAAACAGTCAACCGTTCAATGAACAAGGACCAACGGTCAACCGTTCATTGAACTAGGCAAACTGTAAACCACTTTGATCAGGAACAAACGGTCAACCATTCATTGAACAGGGACAAACGGTCAACCGTTCAATGATCAGGGACAAACGGTCAACCATTCACTGAACAGGGACAAACGGTCAACCATTCACTGAACCGGGAGAAACAGTCAACCGTTCAATGAACAAGCACCAACGGTCAACCGTTCATTGAATTAGGCAAACTGTGAACCACTTTGAACAGGAACAAACGGTCAACCATTCATTGAACAGGGACAAACGGTCAACCATTCATTGAACAGGGACAAACGGTCTATAACGAAGTGAATTTCTCCGTCATTTTTATCCGCGCCGGGCTTGAACCTGGGTCCACTCATTCCGGAATAAGTTGCTCTACCAATTAAGCTACGCGGACATTGATTCTAATTGCTATCTGCCTTTATGTCGTGTGCGTCCTTCTGGCAGGTACGTCACATCTCCTGGTACGTTACATCATCTCCCCCTTCTTTTTCTTTTTTTTCTTTCGAAGTGCTGCTCATATTTTTCCTATCTCGCGGTGTGGAAATAACATCACACCAATGCGAGATTTTGAACGGTCGGGTCATCCGGATAGTTCGGGCGCCATTATAACGAAGTGAATTTCTCCGTCATTTTTATCCGCGCCGGGGTTCGAACCCGGGTCCCCTCATTCCGGAATAAGTTACTCTACCAGTTGAGCTACGCGGACATTGATTCTAATTGCTATCTGCCTTTATGTCGTGTGCGTCCTTCTGGCAGGTACGTCACATCTCCTGGTACGTTACAGGTCAACCATTCATTGAGCAGGCACAAACGGTCAACCATTCATTGAACAGGGTCAAACGGTCAACTATTCATTGAACAGGGTCAAAAGGTCAACCATTCATTGAACAAGGCCAAAAGGTCAACTATTCACTGAACAGGTACAAACGGTCAACCAACAATGATGTTCAAAGGTGTTGAAAAGTTTGCGGGGATTCTGTTGGAAGGTAAAGAGCTGAACTGTGGCCTGACTATGCCCCAAGCCGTTCAGCATTCGCGACTTCCTGACTACGAAAACATTTACCAACTTTGTGATGTTTGGCTCTTTCCGAAAAAAAAAAAAACTGCCGTGAAAGGAAAAATATTTTCAGACATTTATGACATCCAGCTTAACGTGACAAAGGAACTCAAGAGTATTCCAGAAACAGTGTTCCAGGTATGTTTCCAGCAATGGCACAGCGTCTAACTAAATGCATAGCTGCGGAAGAGGATTACTTCGAAGGTGGCAATACCCGCTAGTACACAGGTACGAACACATTTTGTTCTATAGGTGCATTCCGGGAATTAAATTGTCACACCTCTATGTGAATCTAGATAACTGCACAGCGTTATTTAAATGACATAAGAACGATTGGTTTTCGAAATGGTTTTTCTTATCATTTTGAACGCGATTCAGAATCTGTCCAGAAACTTCTTCCAAATTTGATTTGCGGCTATTTAAATACAGTCAGATTTTTGCGACTCACATGAGCACTGAAAGATACAAGGAGTCATCGTTGCATTATTTATGTGTACCGAGTCTGGAAAAAAGTAAGAATAGAACCAGAACGGAAAAACGTGGTGGGTAGTGTGTGCGGTTCAAGTGCGTGTTTCAAAATACAAGTGTTGTAGAACTTTTTTTAATATCAGATATGCGACGAGTTTGCAATTCTATCTTTGTAAAACGTTATGCGTGAACACGATATTTTATCGTGCACGAGATGATTTTGGAATCACCTGATTGAGTCTCACCTAGGCAGTACCTAAAATGATGAATGATCTGGATGAGAAATATTTTCCTCACTGTACCTGAAACACTTGCGACGAGAGAATGGCCAGGCGACGGAAACGATACCGATTTGTTCCAACAGTTGCTCACGCTGTCCAAAACGAACACATCTGAGACACTTTCTAAATCTGAAGAGCTTTTATTCGGAACTGCGCCACCCAAACCAAACATCTTTTCATTGCATGCTATCAGCGTCAGAAAACTAATGCGGTAGGGAAACCTCGGCATTTTGATCCATCTAGAAAATGAAATAAAAGCTTTTTATGAATTATTTATATTATTTCATTTTAAACACACCTATATTAACATTATTCACCCCGAAAAAATATTAGGAAATGTACACAACTTGTCCCAAAACAAATGAGAATGTTTTTATAAAAAATGTGCAATACTGAGTTCGACCTTGGCACGAGTAAAAAAAAAAACGTCAGTCGTTTTAGTAACCATAGCAACCGGGCACACCTGCTTATCACGCATGCGTCGTTGGTAGTGTGCAGTTTAATAAGCGCTGTTTCGTGAACCCCTAACAAGTGTTTTCGTGCTGCGATTTTTTGAAAAATAGATGTGATATTCGTTTGATGTTCTTACTTCCTGTTTTGTTTTTATGATTTCCCCCTCTATTATTAATAACTAGCGACCCGGCCCGGCTTCGCACGGTAGGAATTTAGAATTTACGGCGAATCTAAAGAGAGACGATAATTACGTTCAACAGGAGACTGTCTTTCCCTTTGTAAAGCCATTCTTTGTCTGTCATTTGCCAATCAAGGTCCTGTTTCTTGGAAAGTTTCATTATGACGGGATTTTTTTTTTTTTTTTTTTTTTTTGATTGGAGGTTTAACGACCGCCGTGAGCAACTCAATGGGCTATAAGCAGTCGCCCGTCCCTAATTTAGGGTCACTGGTTCCAGGGAAGGGAGAGAGCCAGTGCCGTAAGACAAACACAACATCCATGCCTGACCGGGATTCGAACCCGGACCCCTTACGGACGAATGATCAGAGGCCAACGCCTTAGACCACTGCGCCACCGGGGCGGCTATGACGGATCAACAAATTCTTTTAGCGCCCGATGTACTACGACCTATATTCGATTTTCGTCTCGGCATAATGTTAATACATTATTTAAATTTTAAATAAAGAACTACTCAAAGAGATACATACGTGTGGACGAAAACAACTACGCATTTTAGTCTGTGCGAGAGCCGATAAACCAACTCTTTCGGTGTTCGATGTAACTACGCATTTACTCTGTGGCCTTACATGCCGTCAGACAGGCCGCCGCGCATGCGCCTCGCCTCTTTTTTCCCAATGAACAAAAAAGTTTCGTAAACCGGTTGCCGCGCATCGTTGTTTAGGCAATGGAAGCCACGAAAGAATGCGAACGGCGGTTTTTTTCTTTGACTTGTCACTAAAATCGTTACTGCTCGACTCCCTTTTGTCATAGATTAATGTTTCATACACCTAAACCTTCCTCGATAAATGCTCTATGAAATGGTGAAAACCGCATCAAAATCCGTTCAGCGATTCTCGAGATTAGCCCGAACAAACAGACAGACGTCTACCGGGGACTTTATTTTATACTATGTATACATATTGTTTATTTTACATTTAGAAATGCTAATTCCATGATTTTGACAGCGTTTTTTAATTACAGAATACGAATATTTCTCTTACATAACCTTCTATCCACAGCTTGTTTAAGTGCGCCATTTTCTTAACAGACGGTATTTAACTACAGCATATGTTTCTTTCATGTTCATCTAAAACGCTGTTGCCAGTTTCAATTCTGTTAACTTCCTTTATTTGCTGTAACTTCTTATAAACAACGTTCTAAAAATGTGTGAACATCCTCTGTATAATGAATTGTAAGAGTTTCTAACCTTTCAATAGCATGTCTGTTTTAAAATGCTTTTTTTCTATGGTGAATTCTTTTTCGTCGTTTGAATGATCAACATTCTTGCCCTAAATGTTCACCACTATGTCCACATCTGTGTTTAGCGATTCTACCAAGAGCTTCTTATCAGCTTTCACATAATCTTGAAAACTAGCATCCGAGAGATGACTCCTCTTTCTCTCAGATGACTTCAAGTTTCATCATCTTTATCATTTTCATTTCCTCTATTTTCGATATCGTTTTCAGACACGTCTTCATCGTTCACATGATAGACTTCCAAAACCGGCATGTTTCCAGTAGTTTTGAACTGTTTCTTTTGAAACAGCTTTCCGAGCAGTGTTTAGCATATCATCTGCTATTTTAATGTCAGCAACCATTGCTTCATCTTCTCAATTAATAACTTTTTGGAACACATTTTTCTGTAAAGAACTTTCATATTTTTCATTATTCCATGATACACTGGCTGCATCTTTCTTGTAATCTTGGGGGTGGGGGTGGGGGGTGGTGGTTGCCGTTTTCAAAACCACGTTAGTTGTGTGGGCCGCACAGTTGTCTACAATAAAAAGAATCTTCCAGTTTTCTCCGCGCTCATTTAACGGTCTACTGCCTTGATTCAAGAAATGTGTGTGTGTGAATCGGTAGGAGAGGGAAGAAGTAAAAATGAACTGAAAGGATTTTTGTTTTTACGCAGAATTTTGTAAATAATTTTTGTCTTTTTTCTGTCTGCATGGGGAACCTCACGGCGTGCTGTCAATAGTAAGTAAGTATTCTCCAGTCTTCCGGCGAAACAGGAAGGTGTAAAAATTTGGTGAATACCACATGTATTGACTGCTGATAACCGTGCCAAATTTTGATGTACGGGGTTTCCCCCAAAACATATGTTCCAGATGTGCGGCTTGATTAACAAGGAAGAGTATTACAAAAGTCAAGGGATCTTCAAAAACTTCGGTATGCAAAACGTCGTAATATACGAGCTTGTTATATCCTCGTTATATGTGAGAGTTATACGTATCTTATATACTGTATTTTACTTTGGAAGGTTTCTTTAGTCCTTTTTCCAGCACGGTGTTCCCCAGTAAGATTTGAGCTGCCAGGTGTATAGGCATTTTGGATGCGAATAATTTTATGACCCCATACGGGGTATAGAATTCTAAAATTCACTCGCATCCTGGTTTCAATGTGTCGCCCATACACTCGACACCACGTGCGCGAAAGGATTCCATTGTCAGGAACCTCGTGTCCATTAAATATGCGTAATGGGAGCATACGAAACAATACGAAATAATGGTTTAGGTTCCTGGATCAAATCACTTTTGCATACTAACATAAATTACGTAAGGCAATGAAGTAAAAAGTGATTAAGAAGAAGGCTGCAACAAATGAGTTTTCATTTTCACGTAAGGTGCACTGGAAATTGGAAACATTTAAACAGTTTTACGAAGCAATCATATAGATTTAATCAGAGTTTGAATCAGATCCGATGCTGTTGTGCCGTCTCCAGACCTGCATAGTGACGTCAGAACTTACGTGAGCGTTGAGTTCGAGAGAGCAGACCCGGGCGTGCGTTGAGTGGAGAGAGAGATTTTGTTTTAATCTGTAGGAATTTCTAGAAAATCCTAAGTGCATAAATGCACATAGTGAATAATACGTGGCTAAGAAAATGAATCTATAAATACTAATTACAATAACAAAAATATTGTTCTTCACGTGTTTATATCAGCAATTTTAAGCAGAAGTCAACAGGTTTCCGGTAATATTAACAAAAAGCAAACTACAAGCAGCAAAACCAAAAGGACTTACCACAACTTCGAAAAGTAGGCCTACATCCATTGTCGTCCGGCTTCTGCACGAGAACAAGCATAAGCGGTTGACAAGATATACACTGGCGTGCAAAAATTAAGGACGAGACGATTTTTCGAATGTAACGTCGTGCAGAAGTGCTCCACATCGAATCAAATGATACCATAAGATCCCCAAGATGCAAGAATATGGGACAAGTGAGCAAAACCGTCCAAACAAGGAATTCAAAGGATACAAAGGCACTTTATTGAAAAGGTAGCTTCGAGCACAACTGAACAGAAGACAGGAACGTCCATGTGACAGGCGGCTGCCAAAAAAAAAAAAAAAATCAGTCTTTAGTAGGGGATATGATCACCCCTGAACGCGTTGCAGGATTTACAACATCTGTCCATGCTGAGGACGAGGTTGTCAAGGAGCTGTTGAGGCATCGCGGCTCATTCCTCTTGTAGCGCCAATCGCAGCTGCGGAATCGTTGCTGGCGGTTGGTGACGTGCTGCCAAGCGCCTCCCGAGGAGGTCCCACACGTGTTCAGTACGGCTACCAAGCATGATACCGCTCCAAACGAAAACTCCGCCACCTCCAAACCAGTCCCTTTCGATGATGTTGTAGGTGTGGTTGCGTGTTCATTGCTCTCTCCAGATGTGTATACGTCCAGAATCGTTCGTCAGACTAAATCGGCTCTCATCCGTAAAGAGAACTCGACCCCATTGCTGATGTGTCCAGTTCTTGTGTTCCTGGCACCATATAAACCGCCGTCTCCGATGAGCAGGCATTAATGGCATACACCGTACTGGTCGTCGTGCAAATAGACCACCTTTGTGCAGCCTCCTGGCCACGGTTAAACGCGATAACGGACGTTCAGTTGTTTGTTGCATGTGCATAGCAATTTCTCCCGCTGTCTGCCGTCTGTCTCTTCTCGCCTGTAGGACAATATACCGGTCGTCTGCCGCCGTGGTTGCTCGTGGACGACCACTGCCAAAATCTCGGACAGCTGTTCTTGTCGTTTGAAATGCTCTCCAAGCTCGTGAAATGATGCTGTGAGCGACCCTGAACTCCTCGGCCACACTAGTCACACTTCGACCTTCTTCCAACTTCCCAATGACGCGACCTCGGGTAAAGTCATCCAGATGTCGTCTACTGGATTACCTGTTGGCCACATCACACGGTGGCAGCAACTCGACGTCGTTCAAACTGATGTAAACCGTGCAATAGCTTTCACCGAATTGCTGAGCGTACACCGCCCGTGTGCTTTATACCCTTCCTACACTCCCCCCGCCTCTACGTCGGGCTGCATATATGCGCATGACCTACCGTACTGGACCCTAGTCTATCACCTGAGTGGCCTTTCGGGCCGTTCTGCCTGCTTGTTCCGCTGCTATGCTAATTTCTCTTCTTCGTCCTTAATTTTTGCACACCAGTGTATATCACAATGAAAGGTAAAAATGAAAAGTGAATTGAAAGGTATGAAACCAAGTATAAAAGAGTGATATTCGAATGAAAAGAGAACATTAAAATCAATTGAGAAGTAAAATCAACAAAGTTAAAAATCATAAAGACACGGAGCCTATCTACATTCTATTCATGCTACTAGTATCCATACACGTTTCAGCAAATATTATGCCCTCATCAGTGGAAGAGTTCACAAGTGCTAAGTCCCCCGCAATTAATTTTGATGTAATGTGACATGCTTGAATAAAAACAGTATTGTGAACTTCAGCGTATAAGGTATGAACATTTATACCCTATCGCGCAGTTCTTGTATAGCGCCATCTGTGGGAATCTCGCCGACATATCTGAGGCTTGGTCGACCAGCGGGACGAATATGCCTGCGCGATAGGGTATAAATGTTCATACCTTATACGCTGAAGTTCACAATACTGTCTTTATTCAAGCATGTCATATTACATCTGGGTTAATAACGGGGGATTTAGCACTTGTGAACTCTTCCACTGATGAAGGCATAATATTTGTTGAAACATGTATGGATACTAGTAGCATGAGTAGAATGTAGGTAGGTTCCGTGTCTTAATCATTTTTAAATTGTTGGTTTTACTTCTCAATAGATTTTAAGGTTCTCTTTCCATTCAAATTTCACTCTTTTATACTTGGTTTCATACAGTACCTTTCAATTCACTTTTTACTGAATTGGTAATTTTTACCTTTCGCTGTGATATATATCTTGTCAACCGCTTATACTTGTTCTCGTGCAGATGAAGCCGGACGACAATGGATGTAGGCCTACTTTTCGAAGTTGTGGTAAGTTGTTTTGGTTTTGCTGCTTGTAGTTTGCTTTTGCTAATATTACCGGGAACCTGTTGACTTCTGCTTAAAATTGCTGATATAAACACGTGAAGAACAGTATTTTTGCTACTGTAATTAGTAGCTATAGATTCAT
This sequence comes from Macrothele yani, assembly GCA_039090855.1. Classification (NCBI taxonomy): domain Eukaryota; kingdom Metazoa; phylum Arthropoda; class Arachnida; order Araneae; family Macrothelidae; genus Macrothele; species Macrothele yani. The sequence continues at coordinate 123,158,108 of CM077003.1, read as the reverse complement.
GTAGGAATTTCAACGGAGCAAATAAGTATATTTTGGTGTATATTTAATTAAATGTTATGTGTTGTTAAGTTGAATAAAATCATTAATGAGTCTTGTTTATGAGTCGTGAAGACGTCACACTGTCCAACTCCGAAGGGGGTACTGTCCGTTTAGTTTCTAGTATTTTGCTAGAACAGAAAAACTCCTCAATTAGTGTTAGCTGTTAAGTCCATTTTTTCATCTCAGCCATAAGTTTGCATAAGGCTACTGCATTATTGGCATTTCTTCCCATTAACAAGCAACCTTCATAAACGGAGATCCTAGAAAACGCACGTAAAGTACGAAAACAGACTTCACTAATTTCACTTTGATAGCCTGCCGACGGCGGCTGCGAGAACCCTTCCAGATGCGGTACTGCTCAGTGAAAAATGGAGCCGATTACGCCCAAAGCGAGGTGTATTGGGATAGTATTGACTTCAGCCATTGGTCGACAACTGCATTTTGCGGTCAACGAGGCTATTTGGCAACCCTGCCAAAGAGCGGGAAGAATGGAATGCAAATACTTTCCCTGCAACGGAAACAAAATGGTCAGGGGTACGATTTACATACCGAGAAATAGGAAAAGTACGTTTACTGAAACGTTTAACTGGTGTATATTTTCATTTGGGTTTGTGTATAAAAATATAGGTCAGTAAACGAAGTTCGTGAATATTCGAAATCACATACGTGGAGTGTTGAGTGTAGTTAATCCTTGCGGTCGAGTGTTGCTTGAACGTTGTATCATAAGAAACCGACTTACTGCTTGAAGTCCTTCTAAGGACAAGGTTCATGTGTTTCGCGACCATTAAAAGCTTGCCTTTTCCCCATTCCCCATGGTAATCTGATGCCCATCTTTTGTGAACTCAACAGAATACAATGACTATATTCGCTGGCAAACATGCACTGAAAGGATAGAATCATAGAATGCCAGGCTCCTGAGCAACGCAACGCTGTCACCCCTCTTTCTAGTGGACGAACCCACCGCTTGGCAAGTATATAGGTAGGAAGGCATCACTGCATACACGTAGGGTCTAGTGGTCAACGTTCGTTACTGCCAGGGATAGATCTCAGGTTCGATCCCAACCAGGTATGAACGTTTGAGCGACTACATATCCGCCGTGCGTTGGATGGGCACGTTAAGCTGTCGGACCCCGGGTACTGCCCCCCGTTCATAAATAAGGGCGTCTTCTTCCCCCTTTCTACCTCGCTTCCGTGCCACTTTCCTATCGGGCACTCTAGCCCAAATATCCTAGCTTCCTATTCCTGAGGGTTGTTTAAGATCGGGGGTCAGACACTCCCTTCCTAAAATTCTCTACAAATGATCTGATTTGCATTCACGTCGAGGGTAAATCGATGTCAGTATGGATAAACGTCGTGAGTTAACAGAATTTGAAAGAGGGATGATAGTGGATGTCCGACGCATGAGTCGCGATGTCTCGAAGGAAGTACAGACAGTGGCGTACATGAAATACTCGCCCCCCCCCACCCCACCGCAAAAAATACTTTCGAGGCCCTTTTGCGAAAATGTATTTCCTTGCAGTTAACTCAAATTTTTAAACTTCAGCTACACTAGGTTTTACGGTCTTTCTGTAATTCAAATTCTTTGGAACCTATAGGTATTATTATTATTATTTTTTTTTTTTTTTGTGAAAACAAGACTGTTGCACTTTACTGCGTGTAGCAGTAAAGTGCAACAGTCTTGATTTCACACATACACGTTGTAATTAAAATCATTACCCTAGTTTTATACGAATACAAAGTATTCATTACAAAAATCTTACGCCAAATTTAATAATATCATGCAAAATCTATTCTTTTAGAAAACTAAGGTCAGTCTGTTTGAAATGCCTCACGATCACACACATAAAGCACGTATAGGCCGTGTGACTTATTCCGATTCATATGAAAATACAGAACATAAGTAAGAAAATTAAAAAGTAACAATTGAGAATTGTCACAAAAAGAGTAAAATTACTGAAATTATTTACACTTGAAAATAAAAAAAAAGCACTTAACATAACGTTACGATGTCTTGCACATAGTAAGTCCTCTCTTTCGACTCTGTTATAAAACAAGACAGATGACACCGAATTTTCGGGTGTAATAAGCACGTCTTTTGTATCCGTTTTCACGCAAATTGAATTTATCAAAGCTATTCAAAGTCAATGGAACAGGTATGGAAAAAAATAGTATCTGACGAAAAAAACAAGTTTTTCAATCGGGTTTTTAATCTCTCAGATATTGCTGTAAACGGAATCGTCAGCTTACGCTCTCTGGTTGCAGACTTGTGCGTTAAGAAAAATATGAATTTATATGAGAAACATTTCGCACCGGAAACGCTCTCCAACACAGAAATAATTTTTCAAAGCGGACTCTTAGAAACAGAGATATCGACAAAAATAAGATGTGACTTTACGTCTCCTGGTGGAAAAACCATGCATTATTTTAGGAAGAAAGTATTCTCAAAAGGTTTTTTCAATATGAGCGGTATCGGTCCAAGGGAAAAAAATTTTGTCGAATTTTCAGGAGCCCAGATTTTGCTAAAAATACATCAGAAGCAGAAATTAACACTTATGCCCCCTGGTGGCAAACAATTCTTTACCAAACATTACAAATTATATGAAAAATATTTTTCATCAGGTGTTGTATGCGATACAGGAAGAAGGTTTCAAATCGGAGTTTTAGAAGCAGAAATAACGCAGAAAACGCAATTTACCATTGTGCCCCTTAGCAGAAAGTCTATGATTTACTTGAAAATTTCGAATTTATATGAAAAACATTTCGCATCGGAAACACTATCCAACAAAGAAGAAAGTTTTCAAATCGGACTACTAGAAGTAGAGATATTGACAAAAATAATATACACATCTACGCCTCCTGGCATAGAAACCATGCATTATTTTAAGAAGAAAATGTTCCTGAAAGGTTTGTAGACATGAATACTATCGGTCTACAAACGACTTTTTTTCCAACCGAGATTTTAGAAGCTCATATTTTGCTGCAAATACATCAGAAGCAAAAATTAAGGCTTACGCCACCTGGTGGCCAAACCATTTTCTACAAAATATTAGAAATTATGTGCAAAGGATTTCCCATCAGGAGCTGTATCCGGTGCTGAAAGAATTTTTCAAGTCGCAGATTTAGAAACTGAGATATAGGGGGAAACGCAACTTATCTTTACGAAAGTCTATGAACAACTTGAAAATTTTGAAATTATATAAAAAACATGTCACACTGAAAACATTATCCAACAAAGAAGGAATTTTTCAAATCAGAATCCTAGAAGTAGAGATATTAACAAAAATAAGATATACATCTATGCCCCCTGGCGGAGAAACCATGGAATATTTTAAGAATAAAATAATCCGAAAAAGTTTATCGACGTGAGTGGCATCGGTTCACGAAAGAATTTTTTCAATCGAGATTTTAGAAGCTCAGATTTTATGGCAAATACATCAGAAGCGAAAGTTAACACTTACGCCCCTGGTGGCAAAAGTATTCTTTACCAAAAATTGGAAATTGTATGCAAAAGATTTTCCATCAGGAGCTGTATCCGCTAAAGAAAAAAAAAATTTAAATCGGAGTTTTAGAAGAAGAGTTATCGGGGAAAACGTAATTTGCTTTTACGCCTCCTAGCGGAAAATCTATGCGTAATTTCAAAAAGTAACTGCATTTAAAATACTCTTCGACATAGATGGAATCGAAAAATAAAATAATTTTTTCAATCGGATGTTTAGAAGCAAATATGTGGAATAAAACATGTTTTTGAATTCGACATCATCTGCATTTCCGCCCTCTAGCGGTGAAATTGAACATCGTAAAAAAAGCGAAATAAAGGATCATCATTCACATATTTCAAGCTTCCCCATGCGAAAAGAATTTTTCAAATCGGACTAATAGCTGCAGAGATATCGTGTCTGCAGACGGACGGACGGACAAACCGATAACATAAGGACGATCTTTTTTTACAAAAGACGTCCCAGGTCTCTGCTTTTTCGTTCCCGCGAAGAACACCTTTTAGCTCATTATATTCTGAAGGATGAGTATATAGTTATGTGCAAAAAAGTGTAATACATAACGCCTTATCGTCATTGATATAAAATTTCATTTATTCAACTGATATTTCTTTTTTTGATTGACGGTTTAACGACCACCGTGAGCAACTCAGAGAGCTATAAGCAGTCACTCGTCCCTAATTTAGGGCCACGGGTTTCAAGGAAGGGAGAGAACCAGTGCCGTAAGACAAGCACAATATCCATGCCTGACCGAGATTTGAACCCGGACCCTAGTCGGACGAATGGTCATAAGCCACCGGTGCAGACAACTGATATTTCAATCATATTCTCTTGTTAAAATACATACATGCATAGGAACTGCTGCTATGGCAGTGAAGAGGGGCCTCAAGTCCTCTGGAATAGCAAATTTATTTCGTCACCCAGTTTTTATAAACTAAAGTGAAAATGATTTCTTGAAGATTTTACTTATTTACTGCAACAAAATGTTTTTCTTTTTAATAATTCATTCAAAGCTGCCGTCAAAAACTTCTGACTATCTCTTTAACCGGTTTCATACGAAGTTTCCCCAAAGATTTTGAGAAATCCTTCTGCTGAGGCCCTCTTAGCCGTGAGGCTACCACGCACTGCGATGCTTGCGGGGGCTATTAGTACACCCATGGTCCCTGGACTTGCACTATCCCTTTTCGTCAGTATCGACAGTGTATCGGGAATATGCCATTTCTGGAATAACATTGCATCGTAGATAGCGCTGTGGGAGGAGAAAGGTATTTGATGAATGTGTCCATCAACGTCTGTCTCGCATAGTTGCAACAAACGGGAGGGGCAACAGGGGCACAAATAACCGCCAAATTCAACAAGGAAGGGACCAAAAACATATCTACCTATACAATCAGGTGATCATTAGCCGATAAAGGTTATGGAAACCGCAGACCCACCAGATCACAATGCTAATGCTACATCACCGGACTGTATGCCTCAGCTGGGCGAAAAACATTGGCAATGGACCTTGGATGATTGAGGACGGGCGGGTTCACTGGTCCGACGAGTCCCACTTCCAGTTATTTCGTGCAGACGAGAGGGTGCAGATCTGGCGAAACCCCCCACGAAGCGATGGACCCGGCATGTCGACAAGGAACTGCTTAGCCTGATGGAGGCCCGGTTATGGTCTGAGTAGAATTAATCTGGAACTCTTTGAGACCTCTGTTACGCCTAGATAAGCGGTTCCCATTTGGTGGTTCGTGAACCCCCAGGGGTTTGGCGAAGGTGTTTCAGGGGGTTCGCGGTAAAAATTCTGTAATGGCGTCTTGAAAAAATTACCGTTAAGTTTTTTTTTAAGCCGCAAGTAAGATGAAATGCAATAGCAGTTTAATTATGTTTTCCAGAAGTTTGGGACACGAGTTCTTACATAGCCAGCATACATGAGAGTGTGATTGCCTCCTGATTGGTACTATGTATTACGCTTCACAAACATCTGTGTGCGACAGTCACCCGCAGCGAGGGAAAGACGACTCTGTGACATCACAAGGTCACGGAATAATTCATTCTACCTGACTGTGATGCAGAAAGAAACTGGCTAGATTTTAGTTTGTGGATGACCCCTCCGTGCAACCTAAAGGCAGCATTGGGGTTGTAGAAGCTTGTAAAAACTTTGAACTTTAAGACAGAAATACCAGTCATTAGTAATTATTTACCGTGAGATCATGGATCACTATTTGAAGACTGAAACCATGGTAAAACGTGGTAATGAGGAGCGAAAAAGATGAACATCTTTCTTCAAACGTGCCGCAAAATGATCTTCTAAAATCCCGTAAAACGCATTCAATTGACAAAAAATTCCGAAACAGCGCTTAAAGTTGTTCAAGATATTGGCATTACATGTAGTACTAAAAACAAGTTAGTAAAATCATGCAATGCATTGATTAAGATAAACTTTCCAACATACCAGAAATCATTAAATTTCGCAGCTGTACCCTGACCTTTGACCCTATTTCGATGATATTAAACATAATTGGTTCAGTATACCTCCGGAACAGCATACTAAAGGTTTTGTCGCAATAGAAGCATTTTTAGTCAAGTTATGAGGATAATGGCTGTGGAATAAATCTCGCCTTTGTGCCCTGACCTTTGACCCCATTTCAATGATATTCAACAGAACCGGTTCAGTATACCTTCGGAACAACATGATAAAGTTTTGTCGCAATCGAAGCATTTTTACGTAAATGACGCATAAGGGCGATGGAATGGATCCCGCTCCTATGTCCTGAACCTTGACGGTTCGTCCCCAGGTTGTCCCCTACCACATACTAAAATTTCATCGAAATCGAACCATTTTTACGCGAGCTATCGTGCTGACAGACAGACAGACAGACGGACGGACAAAGCTGGAGCATATACGCTTCTTCAACCTACGGTTGCAAAGCGTACAAAACGACACATGGATGAATAAAAGCGTTTACCTATCTGAGCAGTTTTATACATACAGTTTTTGTTGAGCTGGGAGTATGAATGCAGTTTATCTTTTTGTTAACGAAAGTGAGTGACTCATACAATTTCAAAAATTCTGACCTGCCGATTTCAAGATCCAAGCACTCGACGCTGTCGACGATACCACATCTTCCGGATTTCATAGTTAGGCCTCCTGCAACCCACAACATATTCCGATGTGATGTTGCTGCCATACACATCCTCGGGGAAGATAGAGAAGGCAACACTTCAGTCCAGGTATCAGTGACACGGTCATACTTCTCGATGGAAGATAATATTCTGAAAAGAAGATAATTCTTGAGTCTTGATTGTACCGAAGGATACGCTACTCAACGTGGAAATCACAGCACCGAGAAGGATTTGACGTAGGGATATGGAAATCACATAAGGAAACAGGCTATTTGAGATACACAAATGATTTAAGTTTCACAGCGACTGGTTGCATGAAAACAGACCGGGAAGAGTTTAAAGACATCGTACGTATAGGCTCGTTTTATGACGAAGCAGATTTTTTAGGTTTGAGTATGTACATCGAGGACGCTCCGAATACACAGCGGAGAAGCAGACGGAACAATTGACCGACACAGAGCGACTGAAGACCGTTGTGGCGTCTTCACCATCATCACGAAATACTCATTTATATTTATGACTATCACACATTCACAATCACAACATTTAATTTAATAAACAAAAAAACCAATACGATTCTTATGCCCTGTCACTTCCCAACAAATCAAAACAAACAACCTCTCTTCCCAGGCTCTTCACTCAGTCTCTCTCTTCTACTGTCGACACTCGGCTCTCTGCATTGGCGTCAGCAATGACGTCACTATCCAAGACTGGGAGCGGTACACCGTCGATATGAAGAAATCGGTCTCAGCATATAAAGACATTTCTGCACGAGTGTGACGCAACCTGACAAGGAAGTCAGCACGAGCCTGGCCTGGCCTGTAACGCCCGATCCTGACCTTACACTACGGCCGAGCCTTTTTTTACGTTTTCCAACCGTAGGTTGAAGAAGCGTATATGCTCTATCTTTGTCTGTCTGTCTGTCTGTCCGCACAACAACTCGCGTAAAAATGGCTCTATTTCGATGAACTTTTAGTATGTGGTAGTGGACAACCTGGGAAGGAACCGTATTGAAAATGGAATAAATGGGGTCAAAGGTCAGGACATAGGAGGATCCATTTCATCGCACTTATGCATCATAACTTACGCAAAAATGCTTCGATTGTGACAAAACGTCTCCATGTTGTTCCGGAGATGTACTGAACCGGTTCAGTTTAATATCATCGAAAGGGGGTCAAGGGTCAGGGCACAGGAGCAAGATTTATTCCACACCCATTATCCTCATAACTTGAGTAATAACTAGACTAATATGCTTCCACTGCGACAAAACTTCAGTATGTTGTTCCAGAGGTATACTGAACCAATTCTGTTTAATATAATCAAAACGGGGTCAAAGGTTATGGCACAGAAGCGAGATTTATTCCACACAAATTATGCTCATAACTTGAGTAATGATTTCAGGTATGTTGGAAAGCGTATCATAGTCAACGCATCACATGATTTTACTAACTTGTTTTTTTTTTCATCAGTTAGGTGAAAAATTCCGAACTCGGACCGGGCCTGTGCAAGAAGGTTTAGCATTTTGCTCCTGGATTAAAGAAAAACGTTTCAACTTATGTGACGCATTGCAGAGGTGACGCACGTGTCAAGACAGCAAGTAGCAGTGATAAACCTTTGCCAGCGTAGCGTCATTGGGAAAGCATTCGGCTTAGTAGCAGAAGGATGTTGATCCATGTTTTGTCACCTGCAATTTTGGTTTTCACATCGGCTCCTGAGGGTAAATAGGGATCTACTGGCCCTTAAGTTCTTCGAATGATGTTTCTTCCACACATCGTCAGGAATTAGTGACAATTCCTTCTTCTATTTTTTTTTTTTTTTTATTGGAGGTTTAACGACCACCGTGAGCAACTCAATGGGCTATAAGCAGTCGCCCGTCCCTAATTTAGGGTCACTGGTTCCAGGGAAGGGAAAGAGCCAGTGCTGTAAGACAAACACAACATCCATGCCTCGCCGGGATTCGAACCCGGACCCCTTCCGGACGAATGATCAGAGGCCATCGCTTAGACCACTGCGCCACCGCGGCCCTTCTTCTATACAGATTGTTATTTCAAGCATGGTTTGAGGCAGATCCGAAACCTGCGATTTTGTGCTCCGCCTTTCTCAAGGCGAGGGGGGATATATGTGACGTACTAGAAGAGCTGACACACATGTCAAGACGGCAAGTAGCAGTTATAGGCCCTTGCAGGCGTAGCTTAATTGGGAAAGCATTTTTTAAAAAGTTTAACGACCACCGTGAGCAACTGAATGGGCTATAAGCAGTCACCCGTCCCTAATTCAGGTCCATCGGTTCCAGGGAAGGAACGGAGCCAGTGCCGTAAGACAAACACAACATCCATGCTTCAACAGGATCAGAACCCGGAACCATCACGGACGAATGGTCAGAAGCCATTGCTTCGAGCACTGCGCTACTGGGGCGGCGGAAAGCATTCGGTTCCGGAACAGAAGGACGCGACTTCGAAACCCAGCGCCAAATTTGGGTTTTATACAAACAAAACGAAGACTGACTTGTGAAATAATCAGTTAGCAGAGATCATTGAGTAAAACGAAAGACATGGAAGTACGTCCACCACAGGATGCGGTGATTAATTACAGCTGAAACTGACAACCTCGGCTGAAAGTCTGAAACGGGCTTGGTCGGGTACAGGACGGGGCTCCTAAAGTTCGGGGCCAGGATTTCCAAATTAAGACCAGTGCATACCCCTAACATGATCATAGTGTAGCCTTGCACGGCAAGCAATGTAACAGAACACCAAGTGGTGCAAAAAGAAGGAAGAAAACTTAGATGCCGGAGACAGCACGTAAAGATAACCTACTCTGTCGAGGGATTGTTCGCGACTTATTCAACACAGCGACCGCTCTGCAGCGTGACCTCAGAGATTACGGGTACAGAGGTGTTTAACCAAACGATAAAACGACGTTTGCATGACGTATGAATACATGTGATACGGAACCTTCCATTGCTGCCAGGGTTCTTCGTACGGAATGAGGAAGAGAGAGAGAGACTACATTGGACTGCGGAATGAAGGGACGTAATTACACTATCTACCAACAAGTAATTGGACACCTGTGATACCAAAGAAAAACGAAGTTTATTCACCTTCAATAGTTGCTGGAGCCTCCACGAGCGGCGATTACAGCTGCGACCCTCCGGGGCATACTATCAACCAGGCGTTGTACGACGGCTAGCGGTATTTTCTTCCACTCGGCTTGGAGAAGACAGGTCAGTTCCTTCACCGATTTCCGACGGTGGGGCACCCCTTAAGTCGACGCTCCAACTCGTTCCAGAGGTGCTCGATAGGGTTAAGGACCGGGCTCTGCGCAGGCCAGTCCATTCGATTAACCCCATTGTCACCATACCAAGCCATGGTGGACCTCGCAACATGACAGGTGGCATTGTCATCCTGAAAGTAACAGGGGTCCACCCCGTAAAACTGCCACAACGTATAGGAAGCGCATGGTCATCCAAAATGGTGCAGTAGGTCTCGGCGTTGAGTCTACCAGAAATTGAGACCAAGGGTTCCGTGCCATACCAGGAGAAACACCCCCATAGCATAATTCCACCGCCGCCGAACTTCACAATTGGCACAATACATTCCGGCACGAGGCGTTCTCCAGGCAGACGCAAAACCCAGACCCTGCCATCCGAACGGTAGAGGGTGAACCTTGATTCTTCGCTCCAGAGAACCTGTTTCCACTGTTCAACGGTCCACTGTCGACGTTTTTTGCACCACGTTAGCCGAGCAGCGCTATTGTACTTGGTGATCAAAGGCTTGTGGGCGGTAGAACGTCCATGATAACCGAGCAGATGGGCTTCCTTACGGATGGAATTCATCGAAAGAACACTCCCGGATGCCTGTTGAAACTCCTCGCGGATGTGGCCCATCGATTTGGTGCGGTTCTTCCGAATTTCTCTGGCGAGCACCCGTCGGTCTCTAACTCCCAGTTTTGTGGGTCTGCCGGGTCGGGGCACATTCCGGCAGTCACCCCTCATCTTCCACTTGCCAATCACGTAGGCCACTGTCGATTTTGAGTACTTCAACTCGCTGGATATGTCACGTATGGATCGGCCATTTCTGTGATACCCGACGATTACACCTTTCTCGAAATCAGAGAGCTCCGAACTGCGTGGCATCTTGCATGCGACTGGTTGCGTTGTTGTTTCCCACGCGATATTTAAGGGCGGCCGCCGTGACGTGTATCAGGACCGCAGATATCGTCGATTGCATGGGTGTCCAATTACTTGTTGGTAGATAGTGTATAAAAGAACGAGTGCATGTTACATTTTGACGTGTCAGTTGGCTGCAAATCCGCATGACACTATTGTTAAAAACGACACGCAGAGGTGTTTGCAGTCATCCGCCACAGAACGCCTCGACACAATACACTGGAGTGGTGCGGAATCCGATACGGCAGCGAGCATCCTTAGCCTTCATTCTTGGAATCGTGACCGTGAGATGCTACATTCAATGTCATTGTCAATCGTGTCATACGACCTCTCCTTTTTTCCATTACAATGACTGTCCTCACACTGCTTGTACTACAAGGGACAGTCTCAGTGAAGTGGATAATCTGCTATTACCGGAAAACTCACAGGATTTGTCACTCGTCGAACTGGGACAGGACAGTATTTAAATACCTCCACCAGCAGCGTGATACAATATTTGGGTCCCCAGTTGGTGGCTGCTTGGAATGCTATGCCCCAGAGCTTCATTGAAGATTTCATTGACTGCATATCTCGTCGTCTGCAAACTTCTAAAACTGGCCGACGGCTACCAACTCCGTACTGTATAATCCTGAATGAAAGTAGGTATACTCACATTTTGTTCTCTGATCGTTTACAAGTCTTCCACAACCAGTGGCGTAACCATGTTTCAAAACCTGGGGAAGAGGGGGGGGTCCGATCACACATACACACATTACATATATACATATATATACACTGCTGGCCACCCAAAATGTAACACCAAGAAAGAAGCATCCGATTGGCCTGAAATTCGAAGCATGCGTCGCCCGCGATAGGACATGCAAATGATTAGCATTGCAGGGCATATGCAAATCATGTGCGCTCGGCACGCTACCGAGAAGCACTATAAGAAGAGTGCACAGAAGGCGGGGTGTAAGTAGTGGAAGTGTGTTGCGCTGCCGAACCTGTGCATGGGAAGCTTCCTGATGCCTCGTCGCAGAATACGGCAGTCATTCCAGCACGTTTCGGAGTTCGACAGAGGACGAATAATGGCTTATCGCGACAGCGGTTTATCGTACCGAGACAGCGGCGCCCGTGTGGGACGATATCCAGCCACAGTGAGGCGAGTATGGATTCGGTGGGTGCAGGAGGGACGGACGGACCGACGTGAGCGATTGCCGCAGCCGCGGTACACCACCGGACGAGAGGACCGGCATGTCGTGCGACGGGCATTGACGGCTCTCACCGCAACATCACGAACGTTAGCGCAGGAATTAGGGTGTGTTACGCAACAACCTGTGTCAGCACGTACCGTTCAACGTCGTCTGCAAAAGCGGGGACTTGTCGCACGGCGCCCATTGCTCCGATTACCATTGACGTTACACCACCGCCGAGTGCGGCAGCAGTGGGCCATTGAACGCCGCACCTGGACTACGGAATGGCAGGCATTGTCTCCTCCGACGAATCCCACTTCTGCCTGCAACACTGCGATGGTCGGATCCGCGTGTGGTGGCACCGCGGCGAGAGACTGTATGACGCCTGCATTATACATCGCCATACCGGTCCGTCACCTAGCGTTATGGTTTGGGGCGCAATTGGATGTGACACCCGCACCCTCTGGTACGCATCACCGGTACACTCAACAGCCACAGCTACATCTCCGACGTTTTGGAGCCTGTAGTCCTCCCTTACCTGCAGGACCTGCCAGTGGCCACATTTCAACAGGATAATGTGCCCCCGCACGTGGCACGCATCGGCCCCCTACTAACCGAAAGCCAGTCCTCGAGGCACACCGCGGCACACCACCGGTCCCGGTGGTGTGCCGAGCCTGTGATGTTATAAAAATATCCCGAGAGATTTTATTTCCAAACGTTTATAAAAGAAAAAAATGAGAAATTCGCTGGGTTATTTAAACAAAGAACAAAAGCCCAAAACTTAAATACGTAAATAAAGGTGCTAGCGATTGCAAGTTTCTGTATTTTTATTTATTTTTGATAATTGTTTTAAATATTTACTATATATCACGAGAACATGTCAAACGCGATATGAGGCTGGCAATCTAGTTTCTTATTCAATGGGCAATGCTGAATATGAAAAAAAAAGTTTATTTTTTGTGTTATTAATTAATTTTTGGAAGTAAATCTCTTTGGCTTGGTCAATCTTATAAGGCTAAAGCGATTATTTAATTAAACAGGACAAAAAATATTTGGTGGACACTGCCCTCCAGTAAAACTATTGGAGGGACTAGATTTACCTTGCCTCCCCCCTCCTAGTCGGTGTCTATGGTAGTAGCTGAAATGTCCTTAACTAGACGTACAACTAACTTTAATATGTGACCATAGGTCAGCAAGGAAACAGATAACGTACGTTAATATTCCAATCCTTTGATGACGTACGTTAATATTCCAGCACTTCATCAATCACGCACTTTAGAGAGCACACAAATTGGCTTTAATTCAAATTCACCGAGATTCGTGGCTTAATTCACATTAAACATAGAACACTTATCCTCTGAACAACTTGAGCATAGGCGCGTTCGCTTTCTGGTTAATCGTATGTAAATTGTGAACGAGCATCAAAGGTTGGCTAACACAGATTACTAACGGAAGCTGGTTTTAACATCATATCATCAACTTGACTTCAATAACATTGCGTGAAGAGCAAGCCACTAATTTTCGTGAAAAACAGAACACCTGGAAAGGAGTCGAGCTTCGACTTTGATTTTTTACCGAATATGCTAATCAGGCAATTTCGCATAAATTATTAGCATTTTAGCGTCATAGGTACTACATGTGTAAGCTACCTATGTAGTAGGTAAGGATGCCTCCTCGTCGTGTATGACAGTCGTACAATCATACCAGCGAGTTCGACAGAGGTCGCATTATCGGCATGAGATAATGCAATGCTTCCCACCGGGAGATTGCCGGTCGTGGGAAGCAGTACATGTCTCTCGTGGCATGAATGTGCAGGAAATGGTACGAAGATGGACGTAGGACACGAAGAGAAGGTTCTGGACGCCACACGCACACAACGCCTAGCGACAACCGTTAACGCATGAGGATGTCTTTGAGTGCACGACTGTTCTGCATCATCAACGACAGTGGCGAACTGTGACGCATTCTCCCATGTCAGCTGTAACAGTACGCCGACGGTTAATACAGTTGGAACCGCATAATTGTCGGCCCGACACCAGGCTAGGTTTGACACAGCAGCAACGGACTGCCGGACTGCAATGGAGCATCGAACGAAGTGGCGTGACGAATGGCACAATGTCGTGTTCTCGGACGAAATGCGCTTTTGTTTAGACAGAAATTATGGCCGCGTCTGTGTCCGCCGCCGACAGGGGGAGAAGTGTCAGTAATAGTGTATTCGCACCAGGCATTATGCCCTGGGGTACTATCTGGCACAAAAGCAGACCACCTCTCGTGAAAATCCGTACCACCATAACGAATGCCCGTTACGTGAATGGCATTCTACTGCCGGTCGCCCTTCCGTAACTGCAGGGACCATATTTCAACAGCACAATGCCACACCGCATCATGCAGCGACAATACATGCCTTCTTTACGGATAACAACGTTCCACTTGTGCCGTGGCAGTCTAGAACGCCGGATTTGTCACCCGTAAAAATCTCTGGGACATTCTCAAACGACGGGTGCTGCGGTACGACCATCTGCCAGCAATTCTTGGTGAACTCAGGACGCAGGTCAATACAGCCTGTATGGCTATTCCAAAGACACCATTTAAACATTGATTTGATGCCTCAGCGCGTACAGCAGGTGATACAAGTTATAGGTGGCTACATCGACACAGCTGGTGCGTATAACACCGAGATGTAATCACTTGTTCTGTGCTGCCTAATGAACATATCCTGTAAAAATCAAAGCCGTAGTTCGGCTCCTTTCGGGGTGTTCTGTTTATTATGAACATGAGTGTACATTAGTTGATAACAAGCTGCCTGTGATGAGATTGCTTTCCGATAATTGAAATGTTGCCTCTCGAAGACTGAACACAACGGTTCTTATCTCTAGCTTTCGATAACGTATTTGTACTTTGACCTGTTGTCAAGTGTTGTCAAAGTTAAATTCGTCGGATAGGGAATTTGTGGCGCTCAGAAAGAAAAACGTTAATCAAAAATCAGCCGAATTGAAATAAGAATACAAGAACCAAAATGAAAAGTTGAATTAGAGTATACTTCACACGCTGGAGATGAACATTTCGGACATACATAAGCTCTAAGCATATCATACCTAACCATTTTTTCACATATCAAAACGTTTAGAACGACTCATACACAAGATGGTGACAAATAATTAAAAGTTTCCGTGAGGAAAAGGAAAGGCAAACTATAATATTGTTTCATACTTTCCACCATCATCCTTCCCTCCCACTACATATAAGACGTTGCTGAGAACCACTACAGCGTGGTAAATCCTTGCATGATTGAGGGGCTGCACCGCATACCATTGCCGAGTAAAGAGGTCGTAGCGACGACAGATTCCTTGCGGATTTGGATTATTTATCTTCATTGCTATGGCATCACATCCTCCTGTTAAGAAAAGGGAAAACAGATACGTTGTTGTTTAAAATGCCCTTGTTCAGATACATCTGTAATAATGAAAAAAATAATATCTGCGGAAACGATAACTCATTGGTAAATTGTGAAAAATACTTCAAAATTTAACATATCGTTTTCAAGCTGCAGTAGCTGGTTTCAATTCCAACAGCGGGACTTGCTAGAACCAAAAATATTTACCACATGACGGGAACTAAAAAGACAGGTGAGAAAGCGTTGTGATCTTAAAAGAGTGCGCTGCTAGTGGAGCTTGAAAATATTCCTGTCGTGTATGGGTCGCGAGAAATAAAACATTTTTCTTTATTTGTTATTGCTGTTCCACCGGGGTCTGTATTTTCTCTACCAAAGACACTCTCCAGATGCATGAAGTGCCTCACTACCGGTTTCGATTTTTGGTATTTTAGCTATGGTTCATAAAATGTTATACAGGGTGTGTCTGTGAAAATGATGTTCATTATATTTCCACTGAAAAACGAAATTTATGCCTGCAGGTAGAGCTATAGCGACAGAAGAAGGGAAATGGCAGGGAAAACAAATACTTCGGCACTGATTAAAAAAAACTGTTAACGCAGCTTATAAAGAGGTATTATTGACTTATAACTGAGAACCCCCCCATATTCATGTACAGTAGCGAGCAAAAGTATTTGGCGAAACACTTTTTCGACCATAATTTTTTTTCTGCTGGACCAAATCTAGTCATTTTGGGATATACGTGTTGATTCGTGGGTTACTATGCCACGTAGTTTGTATTTCGTTCAGAGCGAATTTGTCGTTCGAAATGGGCCATATACAAGAGTCGCCAATTATTACCCATTTGTTTGCTGCATGTATTAATGTTTTTCTTGTGATTGTTGTGCGTTTTGTGATGTGTAGTGTGATAATAATTCAATTTTAGGTTTTCAGAAATGGGTAAAAAGGCGGATATCCCCGTTGGAGCTCGCCAGGCGGCCGTGAACATGATGGAATCCGGAATGCGCGTCACCGACATTGCGAAGGCTCTAAAGATCCGACGCCAGTACATTTCAGCTATCCTGCAACGTTATAAGAAGACTGGGACCGTAGAGAACAGTCCGCGATGTGGTAGGCCTCGTTCCACTACGTTGCGTCAGGATAGACGCATCCTCCGTCGATCTCGTGCTGATCCCACCTTGACTGCTGTGGACATCGCCACCGAATTCCGCGACAGCGACGACCTGAACGTCAGCCGAATGACCATCTCCCGTCGTCTCATTGCTGGTGGATTGAATGGAAGACGCCCCACCAAGAAACCACTCATCGGAGTCGACAAGAATCGACGAGCCAGAGTCGCGTTCGCGCGCCGTCATCGACACTGGACCGCGGCGGACTGCAGTAAGGTGCTTTTCACCGACGAAAGCAAGTTCAACTGGTTCGGAGGTGATGGCATCCGATACGTACGACGTCCTTGTGGCCAGAGATTCAACCCCCAGTTCATTCAGCCGACTGTTAAGCACTGGGGGAGGATCGCTCATGTTTTACGGCGCCTTCTCTCGCAATGGAATGGGCCCCATCATCAAGATTGACGGAATAATGACCGGCCAGAGCTACACGAACATGCTCGTCAACGATGTCTTCCCATGGCAAAACCAGAACATACCACCCGGATGGATCATGCAGCAAGACAACGAGCCGAAGCACACCTCCAGAGTAGCGAAGGCAGCCTTCCAGCAGCAATAGGTCACACTTCTAGACTAGCCAAGCCAATCTCCAGACCTCAACCCCATCGAGCATATGTGGGAGGAGCTGCAGAGACGATGTGCGAAGAAAACCTGCCGAAATAGGGCCCAGAAGTTCGACTAGCTGTCTGCAGAATGGGCGCGAATTCCGCAGGTCACCGTCGAGAAGCTAGTGGACTCGATGCCGGCCCGTTGTGCAGCTGTTATTAAGTCTCGTGGTTATCCCGCTAAGTATTAGTTATTGTTTTGTCGTTTTCTCGTACTTGTTTTCTATTATCGTTGCATTAAATGAATGTGATACACACCTACTTTGTTGGTCAATTTGTATGATCTTTGCGATTAAGCTCGGTACCTGATCTGTGTTAAGGTTTGGGTCATGTTTACAACTGAACAACACATATCATATCCCAAAATGACCCGATTTGGTCCAGCAGAAAAACAATTATGGTCGAAAAAGTGTTTCGCCAAATACTTTTGTTCGCTACTGTATTTCAGAGATACTATTGCTGTACTATTACTAAAATTTACGCCCGTAGAGTAAATAAAAAATATAGTCTTTGCGTCGGGGGGCACATTCTTCCTAACTTTAGAACATTTAAATACGAGAGCAAACCTACTATGGGACGGACAGCGAGTATGAATTGGAGATTGAACGAAGTCGAAGTTCAAAGAGGAATAACTAAGAGCTTTATACAGACACACTGTTTTCCTAACCTTTTAGATTTGGCTATGATTCGTTTTCGTGATGAAGTAAAACCACGGCAACATTCCCTCACTGTAGAGAACTCATTACATAACATTATTTATGTATCAGCAAAAATCAATTTGTAATACCAAAAAAGCGTATGTAACAAAAGAGAGGATTTGATTTTCCGAAAACTTAGCATCTTGTAAAAAAAAAAAAAAAAAATACGCTGGACTGTTCGTCATCGTTCATTATTAGTAGTGGTTGAAGAGTAATGCATAACAATAAAGTTGGTTATGCACTTAAAAGACCCAAATTTTGTGACATTTACAGAGAAACTATTTTATAGAATGGTCTCCCCTTCCCCCAAAAGAAAAACATCAGATTTCACATTTTTGTGTCCCCCAATAAAGGAAAATATCAGTTTACACTTATTCATGCCCCCTCCCCAAGAAAAAAAAATCAGTTTGTACTTATTTGTGGCCCCCAAAGAAAAAAATCAGATCACACTTATTCGTGACCTCCCCAAGAAAAAAAACCAGTTTGTACTTACTTGTGGCCCCAAAGAAATAATCAGATCACACTTATTCGTGACCTCCCCAGGAAAAAAATCACTTTACAATTATTCGTGTCCCCAAGAAAAAAACTGTTTACATTTATTCGTGCCTCCCAAGGAAGGAAAAAATCAGATTACACTTATTCGTGACCTCCCCAAGAAAAAAAATCAGTTTGTACTTATTTGTGGCCCCCAAAGAAATAATCAGATCACACTTATTCGTGACCTCTCCAGGGGAAAAAATCACTTTACAATTATTCGTGTCCCCAAGAAAAAAACTGTTTACACTTATTCGTGCCTCCCAAAGAAGGAAAAAATCAGATTACACTTATTCGGGACCTCCCCAAGAAAACAAAAGCAGTTTGCACTTATTTGTGGCCCCCAAAGAAATAATCAGATCACACTTATTCGTGCCCCCAAGAAAAAAACTGTTTACATTTATTCGTGCCTCCCAAGGAAGGAAAAAATCAGATTACACTTATTCGGGACCTCCCCAAGAAATAAAAAACAGTTTGTACTTATTTGTGGCCCCCAAAGAAATAATCAGATCACACTTATTCGTGACTTCCCCAGAAAAAAAAATCACTTTACAATTATTCGTGCCCCCAAGAAAAAAAACTGTTTACATTTATTCGTGCCTCCCAATGAAGGAAAAAAATCAGATTACACTTATTCGGGACCTCCCCAAGAACAAGAAAAAAAAAACAGTTTGTACTTATTTGTGGCCCCCAAAGAAATAATCAGATCACACTTATTCGTGACCTCCCCAGGAAAAAAATCACTTTACAATTATTCGTGCCCCCAAGAAAAAAACTGTTTACATTTATTCGTGCCTCCCAAGGAAGGAAAAAATCAGATTACACTTATTCGTGACCTCCCCAAGAAAAAAAATCAGTTTGTACTTATTTGTGGCCCCCAAAGAAATAATCAGATCACACTTATTCGTGACCTCTCTAGGGGAAAAAATCACTTTACAATTATTCGTGTCCCCAAAAAAAAAACTGTTTACACTTATTCGTGCCTCCCAAAGAAGGAAAAAATCAGATTACACTTATTCGGGACCTCCCCAAGAAAACAAAAGCAGTTTGCACTTATTTGTGGCCCCCAAAGAAATAATCAGATCACACTTATTCGTGCCCCCAAGAAAAAAACTGTTTACATTTATTCGTGCCTCCCAAGGAAGGAAAAAATCAGATTACACTTATTCGGGACCTCCCCAAGAAATAAAAAACAGTTTGTACTTATTTGTGGCCCCCAAAGAAATAATCAGATCACACTTATTCGTGACTTCCCCAGGAAAAAAAAATCACTTTACAATTATTCGTGCCCCCAAGAAAAAAAAACTGTTTACATTTATTCGTGCCTCCCAATGAAGGAAAAAAATCCGATTACACTTATTCGGGACCTCCCCAAGAAAAAAAAAAAAAAACAGTTTGCACTTATTTGTGGCCCCTAAAGAAATAATCAGATCACACTTATTCGTGACCTCCCCAGGAAAAAAATCACCTCACAATTATTCGTGCCCCCAAGAAAAAAACGGTTTACATTTATTCGTGCCTCCATGGAAGGAAAAAATCAGATTACACTTATTCGGGACCTCCCCAAGAAATAAAATCAGTTTACACTTATTTTTGCCCCCAAGAAAAAAGTCAGGTTACGCTTATTTCTCACCTTCCCAAGAAATAAATCATATTACACTTATTCGTACCCCCCCAATTTCTGTGGTCAAGCTACACCTATGCATAAAAGACTTTGCCTTTGTGGTCAATGGGTACAGATAGTGGTAATCACGACATTAAATTACTGCAGTAAAACTCAAGATATGTGAATTGAATTTTAAACATTGTAAAGGACTGACATGCTACCCAAAATACTATATTTGTGTATGAAAAATATTGGCGTCTGTGGAAAATACCAGCATCGAGAAATTTTGCAGTTTTTGTTTCTTGAATAGTCAGCAATTCTTTAGGCGTCTTTTAATGACGTAAGGTGATAGCGGAACACGAGGAGGCACCGTAAGTTTATCGAACTCAAATGGCATTCCTTCTAAGGAATCATTATCAAGGAACAAAACCCATTACCAGCGCATGAGAGCAAGGCCGTCCTAGGATAACTACTGCAGTACTCATTTGATATTTCACTTTAATGAGAAGAGGCGTATGGGGCGTAGAATGACCTTAATTATATCTCGAGTTACCAGTCACTAGAGAAAGAGAATTTTATAAGGAATGGGGAGCCCAAGATGAAGGATACCAGTTGTGTCAGTGGTACCACTGACATTCATTTCAGATTTCCGTTTAGTTGGAATCAGAAACTTGTGGCTTGAAAATTAGAGTAGTGGGTCATTTGGCTTTTCTTTGATGAGTCACGTTTCATTAATGACTCACAGGAAGGAAGTCAATAAGTGTCAACGGATAAGGAGTTTTCCATTCTTATCAGTGCGTGAAGTGTAGCACTGATGGTTTGCTGATGAAAGGGCAGCATCTTCAGCGATTGTTCTGAGCAACTACATGTCTATCAAAAGACTCTTGCAGAATTTTCCCTTGTCTTTCATATCTTGCACTAATATTTTCAGAGTTTAATTTTGGTAAATTGACAGCTGGCAGAGCAGACGGTTTCAGGAACTTTTTCATTAGTGGGCCAAGCAGGCGTTTCATCGTATCATCTTTGTAGTCGTTATTTAAGAAGTGCTCACTGGAAATTCTGGCGTTACTCTTATTAAAAGAATCACAGCAGTACACACATACACACACACACACGAACACCTGCTGATCCAATATTTTGTTACGGTAATGTTGTTTCGAGAAAAACAGTGAAAACTTGTGTTTTGTCCTTTCGTATTCTAGCTGGTATTTTGACACGTAACAACAGCTCAGGAAGCCAATGTATAAAAACACATGATAAATTCAATTTACAAAGAAAATTCGTCCTTATATTAAAAAAATGAAACAGGAAAAATATTATCGTAATGCAACAAACGTGGTTTTAGAAACAGCAATCATTTAGAGCTTCATAGGGGTAGGCTTAACAACGATTTTTTCTGTCATAGTGACAACGGTGACAATTCCATGGGAGTGATGGTGAAAAAAACACAATTTGCGACAGCGGTGACAGAGCTGCAAAGAAACCGGACGTGGGAATCACCGTCTAACTTGTAACAGTGATAAAATCACTATTTACGACAACAGTGACATAGCAGTAACGTAACGGTGAGTCACTGTCTCGCTGGTAAAACGTCGAAAAAAAGCACTCTACAATCAATCGCCTGGCTTTGAACTATTTGTTTACGAGCGAAAGCATAGCGAAAGCTGAAACAGAAACAACCTTAAGCGAGGGAAAAAGGGGAGACACAAGGAAAGCTAACATCATTAGCAACCTCTATGATGTTTTAACAAAAAGGAGACAAATTATTATAGTGGCATGGTAACCGAAACTATGGGCCGCAGTGGTCTAAGGCGTTGGCCTCTGATCATTTGTCCGTAAGGGGTCCGGGTTCGAATCCCGGTGAGGCATGGATGTTGTGTTTGTCTTACGGCACTGGCTCTCTCCCTTCCCTGGAACCAGTGACCCTAAATTAGGGACGGGCGACTGCTTGTAGCCCATTTGAGTTGCTCACGGTGGTCGTTAAACCTCCAATCAAAAAAAAAAAAAAAACTATGACGTAACAGGGATTTCGGACCACAAGCGTTGCTCGGACATGGCTAACGCTGACATTCTTCGAAATGAAATTGTAAATGTTACTTTTTGCTACTGGCAATAACGTTGACAGTGATTTTTCAGTAACATGTGATAAAGTGACAGTGATGTGATTTCCGACCCATCTCTCAAACTTCAGATAGGGCAGGATCTAAGATAGTATGCTTCTTCATGACGTCACTGGGCAACTCAGGCAAGGATCACTTCGGCGACGATCAACACAAAGCGATGAGCCAGTTTTTGTAGGGTCGCTGTAGGAACATGGGGTTATCACGCAAACAGAATGAAATTTGGAAGCCCATGCCCCAAAAATTGTGGTTTCCGTTGCAGTTCCTCTGTTCCACAGGCACTGATCGACCTGGTGGCATGAGCTCATGCTACACCACACTTTGCATATCCCACCAGATAAAGAGAATAAATTCCTTACCGTGGATGTTAGATCTCGGTGTTGATGTGATTAGGTGGCCGGTGTCTATCCATGACCTTTTGTGTCGCGGGTTATTATAGTAAACTCATCTTCATCGCTCGTAGTGATTTCCCTCAGAAAGTCCTTTTTTCGATGCATGGCAAACAATGAAACACATGTATTCAATCACTGAGAAATGTCGCGCTTGGTGAGTACTTTCCCACTTTTTCAATCTTTCCCATGACATCCAACCATCAAACAACTGTCAACTGATCCACGCCTAAATGCATTGCTAGTTACGTTGTATGTTGGACGGTATCTTTTCCCAGAAGATCTTACAAGTACAAATCTGCGATCTGCTCTTCTTCCGCGGATCGCTATGCTGCTTGTCCACCACGCTGCAATCACCACTTCTGAACTTCACAAACCACTCCCGACACGTGATTACATCTATAATTTTCTCACCATATGCCAAACAAATCCACTCTTGTGCTTCTGCAGCGGTATTCCCGAGATTGAACGTGAACAACAGACAGTGACGAAAATGCACCTCGTCGGTGACTATGTCGTAGTTCGACTAATGGGAAGTGTGGGGCTGTCCGCCAACACGTGTCGCTCGACGCAATGTTGCAATCTTACCACACAGCACACAATTCTAACAAAAATTCAAGCTTTTTGCTTTTACTGCCCGCTACGCGGAGCACCCGAAACTTATGCATGGACATAATACAGTAGCTATTAATACATTATTTTAAAACGACAAAATTCCACATTATTTAGGAAAGAACAAATTCAACAAAATTTCACATCATTTAGAAGAAAACAATTCCAAAATCGCATGTTTTATGTAAGCACTCCATAAAGTCGACATCTCTAGATAAAGACATATTCATTAACAACAAGGAACTGTCCACCAATTACACTTAAAATAGTATAACTATGCCAGTAATCTGAATTTCTTGGATAGAGTATAAATAAAAGTTTCCAAGCTTTCGCACACCAACCAGATGGCCTCTTCAAGGAAGGTAGATAGCAAACTGCTGCCTACCTTCCAAAGTACTTACCAGTTAGTTATACTATTTAAGAGACAGCAAACTGCTTTACCAGTTTGCTGTCTACCTTCCTTGAAAAAGCCATTTGGTTGATGTGCAAAAGCTTGGAAACTTTGATTTGTACTCTACGCCAAGAAATTCTGATTACTAGTATATAGTTATACTATTTTAAGAGATATACTCTTTTGCAAAAAGAAATTGCTTCTTTTTCATAGTTTAAAATAGTTTCACATTATTTATCAGCAGTCATATTTTAATCCTTAAGCGGTGTATGTACCTGAACCAAATGGTGGCCAAATTCTATGTTCCCCAAACGGAAATGTTCATATAGCGGCCTGGTTTTTCGAAAGCGTCGGCGAAACAATTCCTTTCCTTCTCTAATATTTGCAGTACCGACCGCAAACCCCTAACTAGCCCTCGCATCTAGTCCTCTATTCTCTTCTACGACCCAAGGCATGATGGGGAGGCTAGTCTCCCTGACACTGACATCATAGCACCGGGGGTAGAAATAAATAAATGACTCAAACATCTTCTCTCTCCTTTCTTAGGTTCCTCACCATTGTTACAACTCTTTCAGCAGGCCATCAGGCAAAAAGGATTAGGGACAAAATTATTCCACTAACTGACCACGCTTCAAATAACAAAGTTAAGGGGAAAGTAATGGATTCTCATGCGCAGGTTCACTCGTCCCAGCCGCGTTTGGCCCACTTCTTAGATAGCGAATATATTCTTTACTTGATTTCAACCCACTTTACTAACCCCGAGTTAATACGTTCCAAACGGTAAAAGTGTTAGAAAAAAATCTATCCGCAATTCTTCCAAAAAAAATAAATAAATAAAAAAATGGTCTAACGCACCGTGGTAATAATCAACTATCAAGTTAAACGAATTCAAATCCTAAAATTTTTTCGTACAATCTTCAATATTAAGGAAAAAAAAATTCCGAAATTATAATTTATTTCCACTTATTGGTACACACTGAATTAGTACTTATCAACTTATATCAAAAGAGATTTTTTTAATCTGGCATTTACATTCCAATAATCATAACCGTGTTTGACGACATGGAACTTTTCCACACAGACATTCAGTTTCAGTATAAAATAAACATTCTTCTCTCGAAAGTCCATATTACTTTATGTGAAAACCTGACAGATCTGTCATAACAATAAAGAAAGAAAAAAAAATAAAAAAAATAATAAAAAAATCTGGATTAAGCATAGTGGAATCGCACAACAGATTAAAATTCCAGTTTCCTTACCTTAAAGGCAAAAAGATTTCAGCGGCGTTATGTTAATTTTCAACATCACATTTTACATTAAAATAAAATTTCAAACACATCAATTTCTATGTTGTTCATAAACACATGTTTATGTTTTTCATAAACACGCACGTCACTCTCGATGTGTACAAAAGAAAAACTCACTATGGGGAGAAAAAGTACACGGTATAAAAAAAAAGGACAAATAAAAACAAATGAAACCTACAGGGACCACAACTACCTTAATCGTTTTTTTACAATACATATACACAGTGGTCAACAAATATGATACTTGTCCACCAGTCAGCAGAAAATGCCACATGCCAGAGGTTTCGGCATTTCCCTCAACAGTAACAAGACTGCCGACCTTATCAACTTCTTGCATTCCCCAATCCTCCCATGACATTCCCCTTCCCTACTTTAATGTTACATGTGCGCGCTCTTTGTTCTATATTCTAGGACTGATGCCCACCATTTCACATTCGCCTCCACCCTTCACCTACACAGTTCAGGACGCCAGGTAACTCGCTGGCTCTCCAGGCACAGCTGTTAGCATTTGCAGAACAGAGCTTCCATTTTTGTTTTTTGCCTTAAAGCAAGACTCTAGACTATTCTCAAAGCTGCAGAACAAGAACCTAATTAGTTATATATATATAGTGACTAATTACATTCCTGTTCTGACGCATGTTACGGAAGAAAAGCAAGGAAATTTCTAAAAGATTTTATGACAACGAATAAAACCAGTGGGTTTAACTTGGCTGTGAATTAAAACAAGAAAGTTGACACCGAATTTTCGGATGTAATAAGCACATCTTTTGAATCCGTTCTGACGCAAATTATATTTATCAAAGCCATTCAAAGTCAATGGAATCGGTATGGAAAGCAATAGATCTGACCAAAGAAAGAAGATTTTCAATCGGGTTTTTAATCCCTCAGATATTGCTGTAAATATCAACAAAAATAAGATGTGACTTTACGTCCCCTGGTGGGAAAACCATGCATTATTTTAGGAACAAAGTATTCTCAAAAGGTTATCCATATAAGCGGTATCGGTCGAACAAAAATAAAATTAGTCGAGTTTTCAGGAGCTCAGATTTTGCAACAAATACTTCAGAAGTAGAAATTAGCACACATGACCCCTGGTGGCTAAACCATTCTTTACCAAACATTAGAAATTATGTGAAAAATATTTTCCATCAGGTCTTGTATGCGATACAGGAAGATTTTTTCAAATCAGAGCTTTAGGAGCAGAAATAACGCAGAAAATACAATTTACCTTTGTGCCCCCTAGCGGAAAGTCTATGATTTACTTGAAAATTTCGAATTTATAGGAAAAACATTTCGCATCGGAAACACTATCCAACAAAGAAGGAATTTTTCAAATCGTACGCTTAGAAGTAGAGATATTGACAAAAATAAGATATACATCTACGCCCCCTGGCGTAGAAACCATGCATTTTTTCAAGAAGAAAATTTTCCTAAAAGGTTTGTCGACATGAATACTATCGGTCAACAAACGACGTTTTTTTCAATCGAGAATTTAGAAGCTCATATTTTGCTGCAAACGCAACAGAAGCGGAAGTTAAGATTTACGCCCCTTGGTGGCCAAACTATGTTTTCAAAATTTAGAAATTATGTGCAAACGATTTCCCACCAGGAGCTGTATCCGGTGCAGAAAGAATTTTTCAAATCGGAGATTTAGAAGCAGAGATATAGGGGAAACGCAATTTACCGCTACGCCCCCTAGCGGAAAGTCTATGAATTACTTGAAAATTTTGAAATTATAAGAAAAACATGTCACACGAATAACACTATCCAACAAAGAAGGAATTTTTCAAATCGGACTCCTAGAAGTAGAGATATTGACAAAAATAAGATGTACATCTACGCCCCTTGGCGGAGAAACTGTGGAATATTTTAAGAAGAAAATATTCCGAAAAAGTTTATCGATGTGAGTGGCATCAGTCCACGAAAGAATTTTTAATCGATATTTTAGAAGCTACGATTTCATGGCAAATACATCAGAAGCAAAAATTAACACTTACGCCCCCTAGGGGCCAAAGTATTCTTTACCAAAAATTTGAAATTATATGCAAAAGATTTTCCATCAGGAGATGCATCCGCTGAAGATAAAAATTTTCAGATCGGAGTTTTAGAAGAAGAGTTATCGGGGAAAATATAATTTACTTTTAGACCCCTAGCAAAAAATCTATGCGTAATTTGAAACAGTAACTAGCCGCCCCGGTGGCGCAGTGGTCTAAGGCGTTGGCCTCTGATCATTCGTCCGTAAGGGGTCCGGGTTCGAATCCCGGTGAGGCACGGATGTTGTGTTTGTCTTACGGCACTGGCTCTCTCCCTTCCCTGGAACCAGTGACCCTAAATTAGGGACGGGCGACTGCTTATAGCCCATTGAGTTGCTCACGGTGGTCGTTAAACCTCCAATCAAAAAAAAAAAAAAAAAAACAGTAACTATATCTAAAATACTCTTCGACATAAATGGAATCGAAAGATAATTTTTTTTTCAATCGGATGTTTAGAAGCAAATATGTGGAATAAAACGTATTTTTGAATTCGACATCTGCATTTACGCCCTCTACCGGCGAAATTGTACATCGAAAAAAAAAAAAAACGAAATGAAGGATCATCATTTGCATATTTCAAGCTTCCCAATGCAAAAAGAATTTTTCAAATCGGACTAATAGTTGCTGAGATATTGTGGGTACAGAGAGACTGACAAACCGATAACAGAAGCACGATTTTTTTTTACAAAAGACGTGCTAAAAAAATGCCACCCGTAATCTCCTGGTTTCGGAGCCAGTTGTTCTAATCAACTCAGACGATGGGTGGAACGAACATCACACATTTTTCGAAGAACCCAACGACCATTAAATCAATTTTTACGCTCGGGCGCCAATGTGAAAACAGGAATTTGTCGGTGACACGATCAAACTTGCGTCATCTCGCTCTGGAGTGAGTTGCTCAAACCCACTAAACTACGCCGACGGAATGTATCGCTGCAGATTTGTCGTCCTGACACATGCTTCACCTCTGTAGTACGCTACACATGTTTAAAGTTACTTTCTGAATTCATAACACTGTTTTTTTTTTTTTTAATTAATGTACACCTCTGATGTCTAGAAGCTCAACCATTAATGTGCCATCTGCCGCATAACTAACTTATACAATTCTCTAAGAAACAGCTAATTTTCTATCTTTCTCATAAAGTTTGAAGTTCAATCAACAACGAGACCCTTACTGAATAAAAACGAGCCCCTGCAGCTATCAGGCAAGGATCAACAAGGAAGATGACACTGAATTTTCAATTGTAATGAGCACGTCTTCTGAAATTTTTCCGAAGCCAATAAAATTTATAAAAGTTATTCAAGTCAATGGAACCGGTTAGAAAAAGAAATCAACCCGAATTTCTACAGTCGATAAAACATCCAGAAATAGGAACAGCTACTTACTTCCACAAGCGGCTGAAAATTATGATCCGAAAATTAACATATGGGGCAAAAATAGTTTTTCTCATGGTAGAGGGAAGGTGTCAGAAATACAGACATTTTCAAATCCAACAGTTAAAAGAAGAAATATAGAAGGAAACATGATATAACTCCACGCTTTCTAGCGGAATAATTTTGCATAATGGCAAAGTTGAAAATAGGCAAACGAATTCTTCATGGCAAAAGCTACATGCTAAGGAAAAAGAAGTTTTCAAATACGTCTCCCGGAAGCAGCAATACCGAGAAAAAGGTTTTGACATTTACGCCCCCAGGAGGGGAAGCTGTGCATTACTTAAAGAGGATAATATTCCCCATCTTTATTGTAGAGAATGGCATACAGTAAAAAAGAAAGTTTATCAAGGTTTTTAGAAGCGGAGATACAGCGGCAAATAAAAGTATAAAAACACCACCTAGCGACAGAACTGTGAACTACAAAACTCCTCAAATGCCACCCACAGTGTTCCATAAGGTAAATACAGTAGTATCCGGCGCTAAAATAATTTTTCAAATCGCTCTTTCAGAAGTGGAGATACTGAGAAAAACAGATTAAACATTTGCGCTCCTAGCGGCGAAGTTGTGCATTATTTTGAAAAGAAAATACAAACACAAAGTTTTCATAATTAATAGCGTCGGACCGAAAAATAATTTTTTCCATCGGGTTTTTAGTCCTGTAGATATTGCTATAAACGGAAACTTACGCCCTCTAGTGGCAGACTTGTGCGTTAAAACAAATTTGAAGTTATATAAGAAACATTTCGCACCGGAAACTCTCTCCAACAAAGAAAGAATTTTTCAAACAGGATTCTTATTAGAAGCAGAGATATCGACAAAAATAAGATATATATTTACGTCTCCTGGTGGAAGAATTATGAACTGTTTTAAGCAGCAGGTATTTTCAAAAGGTTTTTCGAAGTGAGCTACGAAGCGATGGCCTCTGATCATTCGTCCGAAAGGGGTCCGGGTTCGAATCCCGGTGAGGCATGGATGTTGTGTTTGTCTTACGGCACTGGCTCTCTCCCTTCCCTGGAACCAGTGACCCTAAATTAGGGACGGGAGACTGCTTATAGCCCATTGAGTTGCTCACGGTGGTCGTTAAACCTCCAATCAAAAAAAAAAAAAAAAAAAAGAAGTGAGCTACGGTATCGGTTCACGAACGAATTTGTTCAATCGAGTTTTCAGAAGCTCAGATTTTTGCTGCAAATACATCAGAGGTAGAAATAGACGCTTACGCCCTCTGGTGGGAAAACCATTCCTTGCCAAGAATTAAAAGTTATGCGCAAAGCATTTCCCATCAAAAGTTGTATCCAATGCAGAAAGACTTTTTCAAATCGGTGTTTTAGAAGCAGAGATGTCAGAAAAAACGCAATTTAACTGTACGCCCCATTGCGTAAAAGCTATGCATTACTGGAACACGAAACTGCACCTAAAATAGACTTCGTTATAAATGGCATCGAAAGGAAAAATAACTTCTTCAATCGGATATTTAGAAACAAATCCATGGAATAAAAAGTATTTTGAATTCGATATCATCTGCATTTACGCCCTCTAGTTGTGCATCAGGGAAAAACGGAATGAAAGGATTATCGTTCTCACATTTCAAGCTTTGAAATGCAAAATGAAGTTTTCAAATCGGTTGCAGAGGTATGGTGTCCATAGAGAGAAGACAGATGGACGGACAAAGTGATAACATAAGCACGTTCTTTTGCTACAAACGACGTGCTAAAAATGCATGCCGCAACAAGCATGAAATTCTCACATAATAACTCAATCAGATCTGAACTACGGGCAGTACCCGACTTAGGTAAGTGGATCGTTTCTACTCATTACTTAACTAGAATTTTACATAAGACGGGGAACACTTTTATGGTAATACAACTTACCTCAAAATATAGCACTTTACCACAAAATTGGGATGTAAGGTCAGGTGATGCGTAACATCACAGCCTCTCCTTGACAAATGTCAACCCCGCCTTCTCGTGGTGCATCCTGTTCCTACTAAAGGGGCTCTGACGACCGCCAATAGCGGTATAACTATACCATCGGGATTAGAGGAAATTCTATCACACACTCACCAACCCGCTTGGCCAGCGTGGTGAGTTATGGCCAAACCCCTCCAAAATGACTCCACAACTTAAATCTTGGCCCTCAGTCTCCGGCAGCTGGAATGTACCTGGCCAAGGCAGCGGCCAGTGCGACATGAAGGCAGAGGGTGCTAAGAATCCCCGGAGGACCGGACTAGGCTGCCATCTGATGCTGACCTTGGCAACGTACAATGGACGCTCCCTATCTTCTGATTCAAGGCTTCTTGAATTGGAAGAGGAACTACAAAGGATCAAGTGGGACATCGTGGGGCTAAGTGAGGTAAGGAGAAAAGGAGAAGATCTCATCGAACTGAAAAGTGGACATCTCTTCTACTATCGTGGGACAGATACTGGCAGAACTAGTGGTGTTGGATTTATAATAAACAAGAAACTGAAGGATAAAGTTGTAGAAGTTGAAAGTTCCTCTGACAGAGCTGCACGGCTTGTTATCCAACTCTCGAAAAGATACCAGGCTCAGATTATTCAAACTTATGCACCCACCACAAGTCATCCTGAAGAAGAAATTGAAGAATTTTATGAGGAAATTTGTCATCTAAATAATAAAGGTAAGCAGCACTTGAAAATAATTATGGGAGATTTCAATGCCAAAAATAGGGCAACGGCAACAGAATGAAACTTCAGTAGGTAAATTCGGTCACGGCAACAGAAACCAGCGTGGAAATACTCTCGTTGAGTTTGCAGAGGCAGAAGGGTTTTTCATCTTGAACTCCTTCTTCAAGAAAAAGCCACACAGGAAATGGACATGGAGACATCCAAATGGGACGACAAGTGAAATTGATTTTATTATGTGTAACAAAAAATTCGTCATAGAAGACTGCAGTGTGCTAAACAAGTTCAACACAGGTAGTGACCATAGATTGGTGAGATGTAAGATGCACCTCAACACTAAACTTGAACGTGGCAAGCTCATAAGACAAACAAAATCTATTGACATAACCAACCTTAAAAAACACCATAATACCTTCAAGTTGGAACTGAAGAACAGGTTCTCTGCTTTAGAAGGCCTAACATCGGAAGAAGTGGACATCTCTGAAGTTAACAGAAAAGTAACCAAAGCTCTTATGGAAACAGCAACAAAATTAGCTGGGTCTAAAAACAAGTTGCATGTAAATAAATTATCAGGAAAAACGAAAATGTTGATGCAAAAAAGAAGAGAGATGAGGACAACTAAAGAAGATGTGACTTCCAAAGTGGAATATATAGAGCTATGCAAGACAGTACGAAAAAGTATCACTGAAGACGTAAGAAAATTCAACTGTGAACTAGTGAGGAAAGCAATTGAAAACAACCAAAGCCTAAAGATAGCAAAGGGACATCTCAGTAAGGGAAGAAAACAGATTATGGCACTGAGAAAAGAAGATGGTTCTGTAACAAGAAATAGAGGCGAAATTTTGACAAGAGTGAAAGATTTCTACTCCAAATTATATGAAAGGGATGATACATGCACTCCAGACATCATGAAACGTACCAGTACCAGAGTTCCTCCAGTCCTTCCAGCAGAAGTTGCACATGCAATCAAGAACATGAAGCGGGGAAAAGCTCCAAGAGAAGATGGAATTACTGTAGACATCATACAAGAAGCAAGTGGAGAAATCGAAACAGTACTCGCCCAAATTTTCACTCGATGCCTTAATGAAGGAAAGATTCCTGAGGATTGGAACACCGCTACAATGATCCTGCTACATAAGAAAGGTGACATTGAAGATCTCGGAAACTACAGACCTATCAGCCTCCTATCAGTAGTTTATAAAATCTTCACTAAAGTTCTTTCACACCGCTTGAAGGTAACACTGGACATGGCTCAACCGAGAGAACAAGCTGGATTCAGGAGTGGCTACAGCACAATAGATCATATCCATGTGCTGAGAGAACTAATTGAAAGAGCGAGGGAATATGAACTTTCATTGTGCATGGCTTTTATCGATTATGAAAAAGCCTTTGATTCGGTGAAACCATCAGCAGTTACAATGGCTCTGAAAACCTGCGGTATTGAAGATGCATACATTAATATTATTAATAACATCTATGAAAATGCAAGTGCAAAGATTAGGCTGTTTGAAAATACAACACACATAAAAATTGGAAAGGGAGTGAGACAAGGTGACACCATATCTCCGAAGCTCTTTAATGCCACATTGGAGGGTGTTTTTCAGTCACTGAGCTGGGAAAACACGGGGATAAAGATTAATGGAGATTATCTAACCCACCTTCGTTTTGCTGATGACCTAGTCTATTTTGCAACTAGCCCATCAGAGCTGCAGAGTATGATCCAGGAACTTGCTGACAAGAGTAAAGAAGTGGGATTAAAAATGAACTTTCAGAAGACAAAAGTGATGTTCAATGCTTTTACAAGAAATGAAGATTTATCGATTGATGGAGAAAAGCTGGAGATAACAGACACGTACGTTTATCTTGGACAGCAGATATCAAGTGAGGGTCACATTGATGAAGAAATTAATCGGCGTACAAAACTTGCCTGGAGAGCTTTTGGAAGAAACAGCATAATTTTCAAGAGCAATATGCCATTATGTCTTAAAAGAAAAGTGTTTGATCAATGCATCCTTCCAGTGCTTACGTATGGTGCAGAGACGTGGACCTTAACTAAAAGAGACATACAAAGGCTGCAGACAACTCAAAAAAGCATGGAGAGGTGCATACTTGGTGTAACCAGGAGAGATAAGAAGAGGAACTCGTGGATCCGAAAAATGACAAGAGTGGAAGACATCACGATCAGAGTTAAATCCCTGAAATGGCAATGGGCTGGACATACTGCCAGAAGGACAGATCATCGATGGACAGCCGAAATTTTAGATTGGATTCCAAGGGACAGGAAAAGACCCAGAAGAAGACCACATGGGAGATGGGTGGATGAAATTCGAAAATATGCAGGGGTGACATGGAGGAGACTGGCACAAGACAGACCGTTGTGGAGGAAACTTGGGGAGACCTTCGTCCAGCAGTGGATTGATAATGGTTGACAATGATGATGATGATGACCACAAAATTTAACAAATGTTACATGTTACATAATGATGCATATTTATTTGAATACAGTAGTATTACAATAAATACATATTTATGTTATACAATGGTTTTTGTTTGCATTCAAATACGCGTTTGCCACCATCTATTGTAAATATAATGATAGAATCTTAAAATTAGCTTCTACTCTGAAAAGAGAGAGCCGTTTACGGTGCAAAACACTGGGGAACTGTCATCGATGCCGCGGGTATTCCCCGCTCACGTGACCGAGTTGCCAAGACTGAAGCAGAGAAGTCACTGCGCTGGCTATTAGCCACATGTGAGCAGGACCGAGAGCTCTGGCGGGGAAAAGCTGCGTAAATTGTTTTTACCTTAGCGCTATCTGTAAATATTTTGTATTGAGAATTCTTAAGTGCAGATTTACGTAAGCCGGGTACTGCCTGTACATGTTACAGAGCTTGAACCTGTCGAATTATTAAGAGCTGCTGAATACCTTGTTATTGTTGCCAACTTTCTCCCAATTTCCTCATGATTTTGTTTTTTTAATTGGGGGGTTTAACGACCGCCGTGAACAACTCGGTGGGCTATAAGCAGTCGCCTCTCCCTAATTTAGGGTCACTGGTTCCAGGAAAGAGAGAGAGCCAGTGCCGTAAGACAAACACAGCACCCATGCCTCACGGGATTCGAACCCGGGCCCATCTCGGACGAATGGTCATAAGCCACCGCTTAGACCACTGCTCTACCGGGTCGGCTCTCATGATTCATTGCAGAGTAGTATTGTGAAAATGCATCTAAGCAAATCCTACGAATTTTGGTAGTAACTTCAATTTGGCAGTTAACTCAAATGTTCAAACATTAACTTTTCAGCTTGAAATCCGAATGCCTCCCCAGTGGCGCAGTGGTCTGAGCGATGGCCTCTGATCATTCGTCCGGAAGGTGTCCGGGTTCGAATCCAGTGAGGCATTTTTTTTTTTTTTTTTTTGGTTGGAGGTTTAACGACCACCGTGAGCAACTCAATGGGCTATAAGCAGTCGCCCGTCCCTAATTTAGGGTCACTGGTTCCTGGGAAGGGAGAGACCCAGTACCGTAAGACAAACACAACATCCATGCCTCACGGGATTCGAACCCGGACCCCGTTCGGACGAATGATCAGAAGCCATCGCTTAGATCACTGCGCCACCGGGGCGGCTCCAGTGAGGCATGGATGTTGTGTTTGTCTTACGGCACTGGCTCTCTCCCTTCCCTGGAACCAGTGACCCCAAATTAGGGACGGGCGACTGCTTATTGCCCATTGAGTTGTTCACGATGGTCGTTAAAACTTCATTAATAAAAAAAACGAATAAGGTCATGAGATGAAAACATCTGCAACATGACAGTTCCAACGTATCATGCGATTGACAAGCACGATAGACCTCTTTTTCTTCATTGATACAGATAATGTAAATTTCTTCAAACTATACAGAGGTAGATGAATTACCTATGCAATAAATGGAGTCATCCAATAAGGCGATCTTGACATCGTGCTTGGCCTTTTCTAGAGTCGTCACTTCTGCCCAGGAATTTTCTCTTGGAGAATAGCAAAGCACAGTATTTTCTGCAATGTACAACAATAATAAAACACTAATTTTTGGATACAATTTCAACATGTTAGATATTTTTTTTTTCTGCTAAAGCAAAGGGCAGTCACTTTTTGTTCCTTATATAGAAAGATTTTTTAGACAACTCAAATCACAAGCTACAAATTACACCGAAGAGCGAACACATGAGCAGCACGTCTTTATACAAATCGAAGCAAATGCAAGGGAGTGACGGCGCGCGTGAAGGTTATGAAACGGTATAAATAACATCTGATACTGAGCTCTGTTAATCAGTGTTATTCTTGTTCTTCAGATGGGAAAGGAAGAAGACTTAAGCTGGTTAGACAAAGAATAAATTGTAATGGCCAGACCACTGGGTCAGAACAGATAAACGGGTATAAATAACACCTGGTGCTAAGCTCTGTTAATCACAACTTTGGAAGACAATGTCCCGCGGGTGGCCTAGTGGGCAACGTTCGTGACTGTCGCGGAAAGGATCTCAGGTTCGATCCCAGGCAAGTAAAGTGAATCTTTTCGAAAGGACTGCAGGTACGAACGCTCGATCTACTAAATATCCGCCTTGCGTCGGATGGGCACGTTAAGCCGTCTCCCGGGCACGTCCCCCGGTAAAAAATAAGGGCGTCTTCCTCCCCTTTCTACTTCGCTTCCGTGTCACTTTCCTATCGGGCACTCTAGCCCAAATCTCCTAGCTTCCTATTTCTAAGGGTTGTTAAGACGTGGGGTCAGACAATCCCTTCCTAAAATCCTCTACATATGGAAAACAAAAAAAAAGCTCTGTAATCAGTGTCATTCTTGTCTTCCAAGTGGGAAAGGTAGCGGTCTTAAGGCTGTCTCTGAATGAGTGTAAGAGAAATTCTATCCTATATCTGCAATGTAAATCTTTTACACACATTTTCTCGAAGACTATTACTTTGTACTGCATGAAATTTTGAGCACAAATAAAAACGATCTATAGCTGATACGTGCCACAGTTATTATTCCGAAAAAATTGTTAGATTTTTTTAAATTCAATTTATCTGACTCAAAAGTATTTCAATTTGGGAGCTAGATGGCGTGATAAGTTAGCTTAGCAGTGTTTCTGTCTGGAAGAAACGAAATCTCTCATTTTCTGTCTGATGATTTTTTTAATTATCTGGGCCAAAACGAAATAATGAATGGGGCCAAAAGTGAGACTGGAATCTTGTCTTCCATAAATCATCTTAAATCCTACTGTACGTTCATTTTTTGAAGAGAAAATATTTACATTAGTAGAGAACACCTGAATTTGAGTTATTGAAACTCCGTCTATCTACTAAGCTCCACCCCAAACAATATTATTGGTTAAAACGTAAAAGCGCGTATTTTGTCTTTTCATTATGGAGCCAACGAGGGACCGCGCTTCCATTCTGAATATGGCGAGGTCTTCGGTGATTCGGTGACGCTAACTTCTGGGACAGTCCCTCAAGACGTAAAAGCCACGCCCAAGGAGTGATATTTTGCGCCATCTATCGCAGAAGAGGAACCCTAACACTCATTTAAAGACAGCCATAAGCGAGTTTGACAATGGCCAGACGACTGGGACAGAGCATTTACGAGACGGCAAAGCTCGTGGGTTACTCACTATCAGCCGTGTTTAGTAGCTTAAAAAAAGTAATCCGAGAAGGGAAAAACACGAACATCCGGCAAGGTGTGGAGCGACCAAGGTTCATCAATGCTAGAGTCGTGAGCGAAGGCTATCCCGTACTTCCAGGTATTGCCCTGGGCTCCAAATTCCTCAGACATCAATCAAATCGAGCATCTGTGGTTTGTGTTCGAACAGCAAATCAGATCCGCGGCGCCTCAACCACGTAACTTAAAAGATTTAAAGGATCTGGTAACGTGTTGATACCAGATACCACAAAACACCTTTAGAAATCTTGTAGCGTCCATACCACCCAGGGTAAGATCTATTTTGGCTGCAAGTGGTGAACCAACATCATATTAGGCAGGTGGTCATAATGTTTTGGCTCTTCGGTGTAGATGGAATGCATTAGTGTACGATAGTGGCATTACCAAACTAGTTTGTATGATCAGCTATTATACATATAAATAGCCAAATCTCTTGGTCATTCTCTCTCGCTATCTGGAACGCTAGACGTCACAGCAACGTCTGCATTGTTGTGCCGCCACGTATCGATTAATTCGTGTGTGTTCTCGAGATGTCAAAGAGATTTCCTGCTGCACGAGATAACTTTTAGATGCCAAGGTGATCGCGTGCTAATTTGAAAACATTGGATTATCAATGTGGCTAGAGTTCTATTTTTTCGATCTACAAAATTCGAATTGAATTCTTAGTAATCAGAGCAAGTTGAGTTTGTATGGGATCACATTGAGATGTCACGGTGATCGCGTGCTAATTTAAAAACATTGGATTATCAATGACTCGAGATCTATTTAGCCGATCTACAAAATTCGAATTGAATTCTTAATATCGCGGCAACTTGAGTTTGTATATTAATTTAATTTAGAACAATTCGAATATTTATTTGTATGCTTTAATTATTTTTTTACTTTTTATTTGATCGAACTTTCCGAGTTTAGTTGATTTTCTCATATATTTTGTAAAATGTTTCAAATACGCCACAATTCATACATTTTGCAAAATCTTTCGCTACGGGCTTTCTATTATAAGTATAAATACCCAGATCTATTTAAAACGTTCTAACCTACAATAAAAACTGAAATTTTGAGATGTCAAAGTGAGCAAAATCGCATCTAAAAACATTTTCAGGTCTTACAGGAATGAATATTTATTATACACGGTCGAGTCACATTTTTGTGATCAACAGCTAATATTCAAAATAATCTCCGTGTGCAGCGTGGACAGCAGGTAGACGGGCTGGGAGTGACTCAATAAGGTGCTGGAAGGTGTTCACAGGTATGTATGTGGAACTATGCTGACTGCAGTGTATCTGACAGCTGCTGGAGGGTGCGTGGTGTGGGATCCATAGAGCGAACAACACGATCGAGGTGGTTCCACAGATGCTTAATCGGGTTTAGGTCTGAGGAATTAAAGGGCCAGGGAAGTACTTTGAAGTCTTTATCGTGCTCTTCCAACCCCTCTCAGTCATTTCTAGCTGTGTGACACGTCGCATTGTCGCGCTGGAAGATCCCATCCGCTCCAGGGAAGACAATCAGCATGTATGGGTGTACGTGGTCTGCAAGAATAGATTCATAACGAATTCGGTCCATAGTGCCTTCCACAGGTATGAGTGGACCCACAGAATGCAAAGAAAACAGACCATAACGCTGCCCCCACCAGCTTGTGTTCTGCCAGCAATATTTGAAGAATGTTTGTTCTCCGATGTTTCTCGCCTTGTACGCCAAGGTCCATCCGTTCGATGAAGCAGAAAACATGACTCAACGGAGAAGGGAATTCCTTGCCAATCAGCGGAGGTCCAATTCCGATACTGCTGTGCAAATGTAAGCCTTTTCTGCCGATGCACCTTCGTTAGCATAGGTGTAGTGACCATCGTCTGCATCCGAGCCCCATACGCAGCAGGGTTCGCTGAACTGTCGTTTTAGACACACTTCCGGTAGCCCCCTGGTTCATTCGGCCAGTGAGTTGCTTCACTGTAGCGTGTCAGTCTGCCCTCACGCACCTTCGAAGCCGACGTACACTTCTCACATTAATGGCACGCGGTGCTCCGCAGTTCCCACGTCGCTTATTCGCAATGGTGCCATTTCTCCAATCACGATACACTTTAACCACAGCAGCACGCGAACAGTTCACAAACTGCGCTGTTTCAGAAATACTGCCACCCTAGGCCCGAAAGCCAATAACCATGCCTTTTTGCAAATCTGATAAATTGCTTCTTTTATCCATGACAGCAACGAGTGATATGTTTTCATATTGCCTACAGCGCACCTTATATACCCTCCAAGCCAGCTCACGATACGTGCCTTCTTTCATTGGCTACGCGCTGTTGACGTCAAAAGTAGGAGGTGATCACAATAATGTGACTCGACTGTGTATATTGCGTAAAAACGAAGGTTAAGCAAAGACACTTGATTAATCTTTTCGTCAAGGTGATGCTATTTTCTGCGTTAACGAAACTTCAAATGAGCAAATGATTAATGTGCGATATACGTACAAAGTTTTTTATAAAGACTTAGTTAAATACTGAGAAGCGATCTGCTGCGGATAGTGATGAAACAAGTTTCTATTAACATTGTATTGTAAATGTTTTCTTTCCAAGTGATAATATTTTGGAAGTATAGATAAGAAAATCTATCAAAAGGTAAGCTGTAATCGCTCAGGTGGTCTAAACGCTTTCTTATGACCGTTCGTCAAAATCGGCCCTATTCGAGTCCCGGACAAGCAATGGATGGTGTGTTTGTCTTACGGCTGTGGCTCTCCTATCCGCCTGAAAAAAAATGGCCCTAAATTAGGGACGGGAGACTTTTTATAACACTTAAGGTGGTAGTTAAACTCCGAAAAAAACCCTCAAGGTGGTAGTTAAACCTCGAAAAAAAAAAAAAAACCAGGTTCGTGTTAGGGAGAATTTAGAAAATATTCGCTTCCAAGAAAAGCATGTAAATTAGAATAGAAATGGTCTTCCTTTGTTACCATTATAACAGTTAGCACAGGAAAACTTTACGACCCATTCCAGATCTTGTTGGCAAGGGGGGAAATTAGTAGGAGACCCGTGCGTACAGCTGACGGAATTCAAGCGAGGTCGATGTGTTGAACTGCGGAAAGGCGGCCTTTCCTTCCACGGCATTGCTCCTCGTGTTGGGCGAAACGCGAGGACAATGATGCGAATATGGCGTCAGAGGAAAGAGGAAGGCCTGACGCACCGGCGTGAAGAGTCTGAAGCCCAGCAACCGAAGAACGCAGGGGAATACCGTCATTTACACCATATAGCTTTGGCGAACCAAACATCCATCCCAAGGGGTACCAGCACATTGGAGGTATGTATCACATGAAGGATTTTCCGCAAGCTCTCTCTCCGACGCCAGTTGCTTCAGAGAGGCTTCGCAATCGAGTCAGCATGGAAGGACCTTCCGCAGCGCGACATCTAGAACTTCTTTCAGTCGATGGCACGCTATGTACGAGCCGTTACCACCACTCGTGGTGGGTTCACAAGGTACTGAGTATTATGTGTTCCTCATTACTTACAGGTCCGTACTTCTTATCACTTACGTCTTGTATCATAAGTACAGTAGCGAACAAAAGTATTTCGCGAAACACTTTTTCGACCATAATTTTTTTTGTGCTGGACTAAATCGGGTCATTTTGGGATATGATATGTGTTGATTCGTGGGCTACAATGCCGCGTAGTTTGTATTTCGCTTAGAGCGAATTTTTTTTTCGAAATGGGCAATATTCAAGAGTCGCCAATTATTACCCATTTGTTTGCTGCATGTATTAATGTTTTTCTTGTGATTTTTGTGGGTTTTGTAGTGTGTAGTGTGATAATAAGTCAATCTTAGGTTTTCAGAAATGGGTAAAAAGGTGGAGATCCCTGTTGGAGCTCGTCAGGCGGCCGTAAACATGATGGAATCCGGAATACGCGTCACCGACATTGCGAGGGCCCTGAAGATCCGACACCAGTTCATTTCAGCTATCCTGCAACGTTATAAGAAGATTGGGACCGTCGAGAACAGTCCGCGATGTGGTAGGCCTCGTTCCACTACGTTGCATCAGGATAGACGCATCCTCCGTCGATCTCGTGCTGATCCCACCTTGACTGCTGTGGACATCGCCACCGAATTCAGCGACAGCGAAGACCTGAACGTCAGACGAATGGCCATCTCCAGTCGTCTCATTGCTGGTTGGATTGAATGGAAGACGCCCCGCCAAGAAACCACTTATCGGAGTCAAGTATCGACGAGGCAGAGTCGCGTTCGCGCGCCGTCATCGACACTGGATCGCGGTGGACTGGAGTAAGGTGCCTTTTACCGACGAGAGCAAGTTCAACTTGTTCGGAAGTGATGGCATCCGATACGTACGACGTCCGTGTGGCCAGAGATTCAACCCCCAGTTCATTCAGCCGACTGTCAAGCACGGAGGAGGATCGCCCATGGTTTACGGCGCCTTCTCTCGCAATGGAATGGGCCCCATCATCAAGATTGACGGAATAATGACCGGCCAGAGCTACACGAACATGCTCATCAACGATGTCTTCCCATGGGCAAACCAGAACATGCCACCCGGATGGATCACGCAGCAAGACAACGACCCGAAGCACACCTCCAGAGTAGCGAAGGCAGCCTTCCAGCAGCAACAGGTCGCACTTCTAGACCGTTCAAGCCAATCTCCAGACCTCAACCCCATCGAGCACATGTGGGAGGAGCTGGAGACGATGTACGAAGAAAACCTGCCGAAATAGGGCCCAGAAGTTCGACCAGCTGTCTGCAGAATGGGCACGAATTCCACAGGTCACCGTCGAGAAGCTAGTGGACTCGACGCCGGCCCGTTGTGCAGTTGTTATTAAGTCTCGTGGTTATCCCATTAAGTATTAGTTATTGTTTGTCGTTTTCTCGTATTTGTTTTCTGTTATCGTTGCATTAAATGAATGTGATACACACCTACTTTGTTGGTCAATTTGTATGACCTTTGTTATTAAGCTCGGTACCTGATCTGTGTTAAGGTTTCCGATCCATCTGCATATGGGTCATGTTTACAACTGAATAACACATATCATATCCCAAAATGACCCGATTTGGTCCAGCAGAAAAAAAATTATGGTCGAAAAAGTGTTTCGCCAAATACTTTTGTTCGCTACTGTAAGTAACCTTATAAATCTCACTTTCATAGCTCAGCTCTTTCTAGATGTTGCATTCGCAACAGACATTATTATGTCAGACACGGTAAAAAATAAAAGAGTCGCATGCTCGTATGAGTAGAGAGTTCCCCTTACAACATGCCTTACAGAATAAATGAGCAATCTCACAGCCTGGTACTGAGCGTTTTGTTTATAGTATCTACTCATCTGTATTGTTGAAAAAATGGAATGCAGATGATGTTCGCACACTTTTAGAACGAATTTCCGGCAATATAATTAATGTTAAAAATAAAATTATTTCTTTCTAAAATGTTCTGTAAGGGGGTGTACGGTCAAAGTAACCCAGAAAAAATAACCTGCGTCGTAATAACCCGGTTAAAACAATGTGGTGTCTAAATAACCCACCGTCACAATAACCCAGCGTAAAAAAACCCGATAAAAATAACCCTGCGTCATAATAACCCCAAGGTCACGGTTATGGTACGTCATAATAACCCACGCCCTAATAACCAGCGCCAAAACAATCCAGCAATCTTACTTCCTGGGTCGAAATGGAAAAGGGGCGGGGAACAGTCATCTCTCCAAAATCGAAGTAGGTCGTACTGAGTAGATTTCAGTAGATCTCTCCAAAATCGAAGTAGGTCGTACTGAGTAGATTTCAGTAGATCTCTCCAAAATCGAAGTAGGTCGTACTGAGTAGATTTCAGTAGATCTCTCCAAAATCGAAGTAGGTCGTACTGAGTAGATTTCAGTAGATCTCTCCAAAATCGAAGTAGGTCGTACTAAGTAGATTTCAGTAGATCTCTCCAAAATCGAAGTAGGTCGTACTGAGTAGATTTCAGTAGATCTCTCCAAAATCGAAGTAGGTCGTACTGAGTAGATTTCAGTAGATCTCTCCAAAATCGAAGTAGGTCGTACTGAGTAGGTTTCAGTAGATCTCCCCAAAATCGAAGTAGGTCGGGTTATTTTGTCATATAACCGAATGATCGAAAATATTTTTGTTTGAACCCTCTTAGTTTTCAAATTATTTAAAGGAAAAACATCTCAGTTTGGGGTGCTGGTGAAACGACAGCCCCCACCCCCTCCCCCAGGGAGAATTTAAAATTTCTTGACACCATTTGTTCGTATCGTGTCGTAGTTCCCTCAGGATTAGAATGCATGCAGTATTGTGGTCCAGAATTCGCAGGTAGGATTGGAGTATCCGGTCCAAAATTTATATGCTTACATAAACTGATAAAATTTATGATTTAGCTTTTTCTTCCCCGACATAAACAGATAGAAGGTAGAGAAAGAAACTGCAAAAACGTGTGGCTATGTATCTCACTGGTATCGGCAGCTCTAACTGAAGTTACGATACAAAATTTTGTGGCAAATATGAAATATTTTTTTAATATTTCAGATACACTTCTTCCCTTATTTTACTTTTGCCGGATACCATTCTCGTTGCCAATTAAATTACTAATAACATAAAAAATATGTTGCTATTAGGAGAAACTCAAAAAACCGAGATTTTCCAGATTTTAACTATGGGTTATTTTGACGCCGAGTTATTTTCACCCCGGGTTATTTTGCTAACGGGCTACTGACGTCGGGTTATTTTAACTCCGGGTTATTTTGACTGGGATATTTTGAAGCGTGTTATTCTTTCCGGGTTATTTTGACATGTAATCCTGTGAGGGTGATAACAAAAGTTTTGCACACGTTAATCTAAAACGGAAGCGAATGATGCAATCGGGAAAATGATTGTGTCATGTCAAGGTCGGACTCTCAGCAACGCAGTGGGTCAGAACGACGCGCTATCATTTGCTGTATGGACGTGGGAGGGTTTGGAAATGGAAGCGTGCAGCTCCTCAGGTCGAGTCAGCCGTTAGACCAGCGCCCGTACGTAAAAATAGAAATTCTGCGGGGAAAAACTTCGACACAGATCCACACTGCCTTGCAAGAAGCTTGAGGGAAAGAAACTCTTGATCGAAGTGCAATTTCTCGCAGGGCATCTTGCTTTCGGGAGGGCCAACGTATAGCATCGAAGATGATTACCGCTCAGGCCGACCTCAAACGGAGGCAGACAAAACATCTGCCACCATTGTTGCAACGGATCTCGAAGAGAATCGCCATTTGACAGTCGAGGAAATTGCTCATCAGGCAAATTTGCTCACCATGTCTGTTCACCGGATTTTGACCGACTCACTGGGGAAAAGAAAAATCGCTGAGCGCTGAGTGCCTCACCAACTCACCACCGAGCAGATGGAAGCCAGAGTGAACATCGCAAAGGATCACCTCCACAGGTTCGAAAGTTAGAGCGACACCTTCTTGAACAGAATTGTCGCTATTGACGAGACTTGGACCCGTGATTTTGAGCCGGAACTGAAGTCACAATCAGCTGAATGGAGGCATCCAAGTTCCCCACGCCCCTCAAAGTGTTGTCGGCAACAATCCAAAATGAAGCAAATGATGATTTTTGCGTACGATGCCGAGGCTGTTGGGGTTTCTGATCGAGTGCCGGCAGGGCAAAATGTCAACGCACAATATTATCGTGACTTTCTGAGGACAAAGTTGAGACCAAAAATTCGTCAAAATAGCCCCAACTTGTTGGAATCGGGAAAAATCTTGCTGCATACAACGCACCGTGTCACGGTGCAGCGTCGGTACAGGGAGTTTTGTCGAAATATGGCTGGAAAACTTTATCCCACCCACCATAAAGCCCATA
This sequence comes from Macrothele yani, assembly GCA_039090855.1. Taxonomy (NCBI): domain Eukaryota; kingdom Metazoa; phylum Arthropoda; class Arachnida; order Araneae; family Macrothelidae; genus Macrothele; species Macrothele yani. Next base: position 123,113,712 of record CM077003.1, on the reverse strand, counting down.
TCTCAATCCACCCGACTTTCATCTTTTCCCAAAGATAAAAAATAATAAAAAATCGGCTCCATGGCATCCACTACAAATCGCTGGACGAACTGTCATTGGACGTGACCCAAAGTAATACGACAGGAAAACAAAGATGGCGTACTACGGAGCATCCAGGACCTACCTCACCACTGGCAAGCTCTCATTAACAGCACAGGGGAGCACATTGAATGGCAATAAAGTAAGTTTTCTCCATTATTTCACACTTTTCTCAAAAATGGACAGCGTGCAGAACTTTTGTTAGTACCCCTTTATCTCAAAGCCCTTTCTCTGGACTGATAACCTACATCTAGATTTCCAAGATAACAGAGCATTTCTTAAAATTGGTAGTGGTATTTTATTCCACTCCTCTTCCACTACTTTCCATAGTCCAATCATTGTTTTAAGTCTGCCTTTAGAAAGCGCTCTTTTTAGCAGTCCGAAGGCACAATAGTCATTTGATGACACATCAGGAGACTTTGAAGGAATATGAGCAAAAGGTATACACTTGATACTCGTCTCTTTTTAGTAGTTCGAAGGCACAATAGTCCATTGATGACACATCAGGGGACTTTGAAGGAATATGAGCAACAGGTATACACTTGATACCCGTCACTTTTTAGTAGTCCAAAGGCACAATAGTCCATTGATGACACATCAGGGGACTTTGAAGGCATATGAGCAAAAGGTGATACCGTCTCTTTTTAGTAGTCCGAAGGCACAATAGTCCATTGGTGACAAATCAGGGGAATTTGGAGGAATATGAGCAAAAGGTATAGACTTGATGCCTGTCTCTTTTTAGTAGTCCGAAGGCACAATAGTCCATTGATGACACATGAGGGGATTTTGAAGGATTATGAGCAAAAGGTATAAACTTGATACCTGTCTCTTTTTAGTAGTCCGAAGGCACAATAGTCCATTGATGACTAATGAGGGGACTTTGAAGGAATATGAGTAAAAGGTATACACTTGGTACTCGTCTCTTTTTTCATTTTTTCAAGATATACAGTGGTAGATTTGGATCCGTAGAACGCTCTGTGGATAAAGGAATGATATTTCCTATATATATATATATATTTTATTGAAAGTTTAACGACCACCGTGAGCAACACAGTAGGCTATAAGCAGTCGCCCGTCCCAAATGTAGGGTCACTGGTTCCAGGGAAGGGAGAGAGCCAGTGCCGTAAGACAAACACTATGTCCATGCCTCACCGGGATTCGAACCCGGACTCCTTCACGGACGAATGATCATAAGCCAGCGCTTAGACCACTGAGCCACCGGGGTGGCTATTTCCTTTTTAAATATATGGGTAGGAATCAAATTATTATTTTGGTAATATGTAGAATTGATTTAAACATTCTTTTCAGTTGTTCTTAACTTTAATTTCCCGTTGTACGAGAAACCATCAATAATCACGAATCCTTTACTGAAACTTGTTTGGATTCTGTAAAAACACAAATTTGTCCGTGACGAAGATCGAAATCGCGCCCCCTCATTCCGGAGTAAGTTGTTCTCCCAACTAAGGTACACGGACGGAATGTATTTCTGCAGATTTGTCGTCTTGACACGCTATTTACCTCTGTCGTGCGTCACATCATCTTCCTTCACTTTTTTTTTCTTTTTTGTAGTCGAAAGGACGAACTTTCTCATTAATTCTAGACGATGTGTGGAACAAACCTCACACATTTTTCAAAGAACCCAACGGGCAGTACATCCATTTTTATGTTTGGGCTCCAACGTGAAAACGCAGCCTCGGTGGCGCAGTGGGCTAAGCGATGGCTACTGATCATTCGTCCGAAAGGGGTCCGGGTTCGAATCCCGTTGAGGCATGGATGTTGTGTTTGTCTTACGGCACTGGCTCTCTCCCTTCCCTGGAATCAGTGACCCTAAATTAGGGACGTGCGACTGCTTATAGCCGATTGAGTTGCTCACGGTGGTCGTTAAACCTCCAATAAAAAGAAATGTGAAAACACAAATTTGTCCGTGACGGAATCGAAACGGCGCCCCCTCACTCCGGAGTAAGTTGCTCTCCCAACTAAGCTACACGGACGGAATGTATAGCTTCAGATTTGTCGTCTTGACACCTGATTTACCTCTGTCGTACGTCACAATTCTTGGAACCAAGTTCTTTTGCAATAGTAAATCGCCCTTTTTTGTTACAGTCGTTTAGGGAGATACGTGCTTCATCAATAGTCACCATAAATTTCTTCATTTTTTTTTTCTGTAATTTCTTATCAAAAATGTATTAAAAATACATGAACATCCTCTGTAAATACTTTGTTTTAGGTAAGTAGATTTCTTTCAGAGATGGATATCTTGTATACCAGTTGCAAAAAGGAAATGATCCAATGATTTTTTAATGGGATTCCGCAAACGTGCTTAACTTACCTTTGTCTATGTTATTTGCGTCGAAACTACCAAGAACATAAACCAGGTGCTTGTTGCCAAATTTTCTCGTATAGTTTTCACTGAAAACCGGGCTTTGATGTGTGGAGACATAATTCGTACCAATGTTCAACAAGAGAGATGACGCGCGATGGTTTCTTTTCTTGGATTCCTGAGTAAAGGCAGAACGAATCGGTCCTGGTTCACTTTGAGGAAATTTAAATCTTCCACACTCCCCTGGACTTCTGTTCCGCCAGACATGGCTAGGAAGGGATTTTGAAATGGGCCTCTTTCCCTAAGATGAGGTAAGCATAACATCAATGTTAAATCTTATCTTAGTACAGTACAGAAGATAACTAACAGTTAGTGGTGTTTTATGACTTGAGTAGCCTGTTTTCTCAAAGAACTCTATGCGTGAAGGTTTAATGTCACTTATTATGATTTAGGTTGCTTATGAATATTTGTGACGTACTCTAATTTTACCATACTTTATAGTTCCTGTCTCTTTATGTAAGTTTTGGATTATTCTCGTTAAACGTTTTTCAGTCTAAATGCTACATTTTCTCTCTCGACGAATTTCTGTTTTGACAACTCTGGCAGCTGAACAAAGTGCAACTACGTAGTTGAAAGCAAACAATAAGAACGAATGTTACGTATGTATTTACTGAAGTCGTGTTAATGATTTGATATTCAAAATGGCTTCCGTGCATAACGTGTGTTAGTCAACCTTGCATGCTGTGTCAACAGGGCCGTAGCCAGGGAGGGCCAGGACGGGCGGCGCCTGAGCTGCGTTTCTTTTTGCTCGTCCTAGCGACTCACACTACAGTCCAGTGCCCGACCTCTTTTATAAAGATTTATGTAGATGATTTTAGTAAGGTAGTGGCTGACCCCAGATCTTAAACAACCCTTGGAAGCAGGAAGCTAGGAGATTTGGGCTAAAGTGCCGGACAGGAAAGTCACACGGAAGCCGAGCAGAAAGGGATGGAAAGACGCGTTTATTTATAACCGCGAACCCAGTACTTGGGGTCCTACAGCTTCAAGTGCACATCAGATGCACGACGAATATTTAGTGGTTCGAACGTTCGTACCAGCCTGGGATCGATCCTGAGCCTTTTCCGTGGCAGACACGAACGTTGACTACGGGGCCATCCGCCAGCCCATCTCTTTTATAACTTTTGCCCGACCTCTTTACATCCTTCGCCCGACCTCAATCATCAGCCGCCCTTACCAAATTCTCTGTCTGGCTACGGGCCTGTGTCTCAATATACACTGGTGTCCAAAATGAACGTGATAAATACAAATTGGAGAATATGTCCAAAACGAGACAACCGATTTTAAAGATTTTTCAGAGACATGAGCAAAGGGAAACGCTACGTTGACGCACCCAAGCAACATGGTGCCAGCTCCTACGGAAATATGCAAATGAAGACCGTACGTCATCGAACTGGCTGGCATGCGACCTTGACAAACGTTGTTCTGAGCAGAGTGCGGCAGTTGAAGCTTGAGTTGGACTGGTAGTAAAAAATTGATTATGATTTCGGTTGCTTATGAATATATATCTGTATTTTGTCTCTATGCACATGCCAACTTAGAACACTCGTCGGAAAAAATAATGTGTCGTTAAGTCAGAAAATGTTTAACGAGAAGAAGCCGAATTCACGTAAGAGCTCAGAAACTTAAAAGGAAGGTTTAATTAGAAGTATAGGCCACAACAGTATAAGTCATAGGAAGGACAGCACGTGGTATTTTGGTAATTTGATCCGTCTGGCAATAATCCAGTCTTCACAAGGAAAATGTTCAGTCGAAACGATTTTACGGGAAACGATCGGTTAGCCAAAATGCACACTGATGGCACGGCCATAAAATATATATGTCGATACACTTTAGTAGAAACAAAAAGCATTTTGCAAAGGCAGACTGCATTGCATATTCCTTTAGAATTTTTCTAAGGCGTACTATTAGTTCTCTTCGAATTTTTTTTGCAATAAACTACGCTATTCTAACAAAAGTATATAGTTTCTAGAATGCAAAAGCTATTATTTCACATATGACACCAGTTGGATCCACTTCGGGGCTGAATGAGGAAACAATTCTTTAGTAAATCATTTCAATCAAATAATGGAAAACAGACATCTTTCCTTCAAATCAGTCGTCATCATCGTAATGGAAGTGAGACTACCTAACATTCCAGTGATTGGATTCTCTTCTTCGCCACCCCGGTGGCGCAGTGGTCTAAGCGATGGCCTCTGATCATTCGCCCGAAAGGGGTCCGGGTTCGAATCCCCGGTGAGGCATGGATGTTGTGTTTGTCTTACGGCAGTGGCTCTCTCCCTTCCCTGGAACCAGTGACCCTAAATTAGGGGCGGGCGACTGCTTATAGCCCATTGAGTTGCTCACGGTGGTCGTTAAACTTCCAATAAAAAAAATGTCTTCTTCACCAAAAAGTGGTTCAATAGAATTTTTTTTTCCTTTTTTTTTTTTTTTTTTTTTGAGGTTTAACGACCACCATGAGCAGCTCAATGGGCTATAAGCAGTCGCCCGTCCCTAATTTAGGTTCACTGTTTCCAGGGAACAGAGAGAGCCACTGCCGTAAGGGAAGCACAACATCCATGCCTCAACGGGATTCGAACCCGTACCCATCTTGAACGAATGGTCACAAACCAGCTCTTAGACCACTGAGCCAACTGGGCAGCCAATGGAATTCGGATATGGCTGAATATAGTAGACAGTATAAAGCAGTGTTAGTAAACAGTTCCCGTATATGACGTATCACTAACGTAACGCATGATTCAAAACTGCAAGTTGCAGCGATAAGCCTTGCCGGCGTAGTTCAGTCGGGTGAATGTCCGACTCCGGAGATGGACGACGTGGATTCGAATTCCACCACGTGCAAAACGGGCTCGTTCGCTATAGGTTGTAGTTCGGAATACATTACTGATGTCCGGTTAGGAAAGGAACGTGTTGTAACGGACTTTAAGCGTGGAATGATAGTGGGTGCATAGAGTAGCAAATTTTGTGTCCTTGTGGAATGTGGAAAAGAAGGAGTAGTAAGAGCATAAAGAGAGTGGTTGACGTAACAACAAATTTGTACAGCGCACATTATCTGTTGTCGGGAACGGGTTATTGACGTATAACGAAGTAAATTTCTCCGTCATTTTTATCCACGCCGAGGCTCGAACCCGGATCCCCTCATTCCGGAATAAGTCACTCTACCAATTGAGCAACGCGGACGTTTGTTCTGACTGCAATCTGCCTTTATGTCGTGTGCGTCCTGCTGGCAGGTACGTCACATCTACCCCCTCCGAAAGAGGGTCGGGGGCATAGCCCACGGGTCAGCCATGACCATGAATCGTTGCAGGCAGCCATCCGCTGTAGAACGTGCACTCGAGAACTCCCAGTCAATCTAGTGTGTGGAATGCAACATCACACATTTTTATTTTTCGAAGCTCTGGAGAAGGGATTCTCTGATTTTTCCTATCTCGCGGTGTGGAAAGAACATCACACCATTGCGAGATTTTGAACGGCGTGGTCATCCGGAAAGTTCGGGCGCCATTATAACGAAGCAAATTTCTCCGTCATTTTTGGTCTACGCCGGGAATCGAACCCGAGTCCGCTTATTCCGGAATAAGTCACTCTACCAATTGAGCTACGCGGACGTTCATTCTGACTGCTATCTGCCTTTATATCGTGTGCGTCCTGCTGGGCAGGCACGTCACAGACGTCATAGGTTGGTGGAGGCGTGCCCACAATTTTTTTCGGGTAGGGTTACGAAATTTTTTTATACAACTAAATGTATTATGAGTGCATTTTTAAAATGTATACAACATCCGCGCAAAAATATTCAAATAAATATTGCTGGAAATTATTATTAGTATTCTTATTGCCTATATTCTTATCAATACATAATGGTTGACCACTTACATTTTGCTATTTACCTGTGCAGAAAACAAGAATACTACACTACTTATTGTTTAATTTTTAAAACATACAATTAATTCTAGAACAAAATAAAAATTTATCTTCTAATGAAACATTGTTTATTTGGATAATGGCCCTTTTTTTTTTCATTGTACAGTAAAACTAACAATCCCTGACGCTGACGACACTCATTTCGACAAATATTTTTTTTATTTGATGTCTTATGTTACTTTTACTTACTATTACTTGAGTCGTATTTCCAGCTTTCTGGGTTTTTCTGCTAGTTCATCTAAAACTTCTTCAGTTTTCTGTGTGTATTCTCGATGAATGAGAAGTAATGCTAACTCATTGAGTCTTAGTTCTGATATGGTATTACGTAGATATGATTTTAAGAGACGCACGTTGAAACCAAACGATCACTTCCTGAAGTTGTCACTGGTAGAGTACCTGACATGTGGAACAATGTTTACATATTGGGCAACACCACACTGTAGCACAGTTTTAAAGCACTAAATGCATCTTTTGGCCAGTGCTCATTTTCTTTGCGGGTGACCCTACGGCACTGCAGTTTCAATTCTGCGATTAGTTCTTCTTGCGAGCCATTCGAATCAACTGTATAAAATTCAGTTAAAGTTTTAAAACCATCAATATCTTGAGAAGACGGTGGCAGATTGGGATTTGTTAGGAAAAGTGACTTGATTGTGATAAAACCAATTTGTGTGCGAGAAATATGTTTTCCAAAGCACTAATAAACAGCAATGAAGGAAAAAATATTCTTCATAATACACTTACTGGTCATCCGTGTAACACTTTTCAGAAAACTTGAAAATTTCAACGTCCTGATGCGCGAAGCGAGCTCCGCATCTCCCGATTATCGGTCGAGTATGCTAACTATTACACAACCCAGGCCAGTGAAGTTCGAAGAAACTGAGACACAAGAATCTGAAAGTATTCAGATTTTCGCTAGTCAAAGCGCCCCTCCTTCCTCACAGCACTTTGATCCAATTCTCATCCGGACGGATGTAGGTCGGAGGTCACCAGTACCACAGATAAATCAATGAAGGAAGAAATAAAGAATATTTCTTAGAATACAAGAAATAAAGAATAAATCAATGAAGGAAGAAATAAAGAATATTTCTTAGAATACAAGAAATAAAGAATAAATCAATGAAGGAAGAAATACAGAATATTTCTTAGAATATAAGAAATAAAGAATAAATCAATGAAGGAAGAAATAAAGTATATTTCTTAGAATATAAGAAATAAAGAATAAATCAATGAAGGAAGAAATAAAGTATATTTCTTAGAATATAAGAAATAAAGAATAAATCAATGAAAGAAGAAATAAAGAATATTTCTTAGAATATAAGAAATAAAGAATATTTCTTAGAAAATAAGAAATAAAGAATAAATTAATGAAGGAAGAAATAAAGTATATTTCTTAGAAAATAAGAAATAAAGAATAAATCAACGAAGGAAGAAATAAAGAATATTTCTTAGAATATAAGAAATAAAGAAAATCAGTGAAGGAAGAAATAAAGAATATTTCTTAGAAAATAAGAAATAAAGAATATTTCTTCCTTCATTGATTTATCTGTGGTACTACTGACCTCCGACCTGCATCCGCCCGGATGGGAATTGGGTCAAAGGGTTATGAGGAAGCAGGGATGCTTCAACTAGCGAAAATCTTTCGAATTTAAGATTCCTGTGCCTCAGTTGCTTGGAGTTTCACTGTCCTGGGTGGTGTAATGGTTAGCATATTCGACCGGTAGTCGGGAGATGCGGGGTTCAAATCCCGCCCAGGACGGTGAAAGTTTCAATTTTTCTGATAAGTGTTACATGGATGACCAGTAAGTGGTATAAGCAAATTCAGTTTGTTTTGAATATTCTACTAATAAGCATGTCTAAAAATGGTACATAAATTGAAATCCTGTAATAGTCTTCTGGATTTTCTGTCTTTGTGTTAGTGCGTTTTGATGTGATCCTTGGTATTTTAATCAAAACTCCTTGCTTTTCGAAGTGCTTTAGCAAGAAATGAAGAATATTTCTTAGAATATAAAATAAGTCATGGATCTCAAATTTGGCATTGCTCTGAAATAAGTATGGAACAAAAAATAAGTCAGGAAACTCAAATGAAATAAGTCATGGAACTCAAATTTGGCATTGCCTCGTCGCCACAGAAACTTCCAGTATACCATTGTATTGGCTTTTCATTGCAATAGGGCATTCTGGGCCTTGGCTCCATGCCGCCTCTTCGTCTTCATGGAGTAAAAACGTTCAATTTTTGCAATGAGACATAAAAACAATTTCAAATACAAACAGAACTTTGCCTTTTAAAATCGCGTTAATGAAATATCGAAAGGTGGGGGTGGAACCACCCTCCCCCATTGGGCACACCACTGTTGATAGCCATATTTGTACGGAACAGGCATGTAACAATCAGTAAAAAAACAGAGAATCTGAGCCAAGGACAGAACCAAAAAGAATTTCAATGCACGCTGCACCTGCACATCGCAGAGTGTATGTAGCAATAGAGAAAGACTTGTCTGCACTCTATGCTATCTTCAGCCATGCAGCACACAAGGGGAAGGTCCGTCTATTCCGTACTCCCCTTCCCCTAGAATACCCGTGTCTTTTATTCAACAGATGAAGGAAACAAGTGATGTTTTTTTAAAACATCTTATTCCGAGTAAAGCTGAATTGTAAAAAAAAATTCTGTACATGTTTTTATAAATTTAATATTGTCGTGTGATCAGTTACACTGGGGAACAATTTTGAACATATTTTTTGTTGACCGTTTTTTCAGTTGACTTTGATTGAAATAGGCATGCTGATTTTGTAAATGCAGCTAATTTTCTTCTATCACGTCAAGTTTTATCTCTACCGCTTATCTGCATGCGATTACTGTTGCCGGGATGGAGGAGAGCACTAGTGTTCTCCTATTGGCCGAAAGCAAAGCGTCTCCATCTTGGGGATCTTATGGTATGATTTGAGTCGATGTGGAGCACTTCTGCACGACGTTACATTCGAAAAACCGTCTCGTCCTTAATTTTTGCACGCTAGTGTAGTAGTTGTATTCTCTTAATATGTATAATCGTCACAAGACTGTAGTCTTTGAAATGAAGAATTTGTCCGCTATTCGAGAGTTTGACTTCTGAATCCAACTAGGCTCATAATACAAAAAAAAAAAAAACGTCATATTAATAAATAAGTACGTGCAATATGTAATTAAAACAATGTTTTTTGATTAAACGTATCTTCAGTATTCCCTTTGTTTACGTAAATTTTTTTTTAACTTTTCACTACACTTTAAAGAGTGATAATTCTTCTCTACACTTTGCAACTGCATCAGAGTAAAATACTGTATTTGTAGAAGAGGTGCATACCTCTTCTGCAACTGCATCAGACTCAATCAAATCATTTTATTTCGATATTTTTAAAGCAACGAACTGGCAAAGTATCATTGAGGAATAATCGTCCAAAAACTTGCATTTTAGGGGTTTTCCGGGTTTTGAGAAATGGTTGCTTGTTACCTATCTCCTCCAAAGACCTTCAGCCAATCGCGGTGACACTTGCCACAGAGAAAGGGAAGGACATGGTGAGAGACACGGGTTGGTATCACGGTGATTGGTCGTGTCGTATAAAAATAATAACCATTGAAAAGGTGACCAATTTTAATAATAATTGAAAAAAATCCGCTCAATACGAGACTTGGGACAATTAGTTATACGACATGACACATCCGATCACGCGTTTTTGGCATGCGATTGGACATCGTCCATGGTCAGGTTTTGACGCCTTCCGATTCCCGAAATTCCGTGTCATTGAGAATTTCAATTAAAACTAGATGGCCTTTTACTTGAACCGTTTCACGAAAGTCGGCTTACTAACATTAATTTTAAAAAAATCGTTTGAATTGCAAAACGAAGAAAAGAAAAGACTCCGTCTGTTAGCTCAACACTTGCTTAATCTATAATAATAAAAGAAAGTTCGTGTATGTGTGTGTATGTGTGTCTGCCTTTCGCGATACAAAATAAAAAACGTGGTTCCCGATCAGAGTGTTCCTTTCCGCGTTGTTAACATGCAACCCGATCACACCCAACGCGAAGGTGTAAAAGAAAGCAGTTCATGATAAATTTTAAGCATTTCTTTTGTAGAATGTTTTGTACTTTTGTTCTGGAAGTCCTAAATTTTACGCGTTCGTTTTTTTATAATTTGTTATAATAGAGGAGTTAATAAGCTTAGATATTGCAACGGCTTCGCTCAAAATTTGCCAACTGTACCCGAGTTATCTGTTACCGTTGACGGCTTGTCCTAGTTAGTTCTAAAGCGGCGTCTAAATTCTCTTCTTCTGGATTGACAACGAATACCCCATTTTGTTTGAAAGAACATAATTCGCCCACATTTCGAAGAATAGATCGTCCATTTTTTCGTAATGGGGGATCTACCTCCTTGAAGATAAAAAGTACTTACTTATTTCCGACCAAAGAAGCTAATGAGGATCTACCTCCTAGAAGATAGGAGGTAGATACCCATTACTTCGTTTCGACCAAAGAAGTAATGGGGATCTACCACCTAGACGATAAAAAGTACTTATTTCCAACCAAAGAAACTAATGGGGATCTACCTCCTAGAAGATGAAAAGTACTTATTTCCGACCAAAGAAGCTAATGGGGATCTACCTCCTAGAAGATAAAAAGTACTTATTTCCGACCAAAGAAGCTAATGGGGATCTACCTCCTAGAAGATAAAAAGTACTTATTTCCGACCAAAGAAGCTAATAGGAATCTACCTCCTAGAAGATAAAAAGTACTTATTTCCGACCAAAGAAGCTAATGGGGATCTACCTCCTAAGAGATAAAAAGTACATATTTCCGTCCAAAGAAGCTAATGGGGATCAACCTCCTAGAAGATAAAAAGTACTTATTTCCGACCAAAGAAGCTAATGGGGATCTACCTCCTAAGAGATAAAAAGTACATATTTCCGACCAAAGAAGCTAATGGGGATCTACCTCCTAAGAGATAAAAAGTACTTATTTCCGTCCAAAGAAGCTAATGGGGATCTACCTCCTAAAAGATAAAAAGTACTTATTTCCGTCCAAAGAAGCTAATGGGGATCTACCTCTTAGAAGATAAAAAGTACTTATTTCCGACCAAAGAAGCTAATGGGGATCTACCTCCTAGAAGATAAAAAGTACTTATTTCCGACCAAAGAAGCTAATGGGGATCTACCTCCTAGAAGATAAAAAGTACTTATTTCCGTCCAATGAAGCTAATGGGGATCTACCTCCTAGAAGATAAAAAGTACTTATTTTCGACCAAAGAAGCTAATGGGGATCTACCTCTTAGAAGATAAAAAGTACTTATTTCCAACCAAAGAAGCTAATGGGGATTTACCTCCTAGAAGATAAAAAGTACTTATTTCCGACCAAAGAAGCTAATGGGGATCTACCTCCTAGAAGATAAAAAGTACTTATTTCCGTCCAATGAAGCTAATGGGGATCTACCTCTTAGAAGATAAAAAGTACTTATTTCCAACCAAAGAAGCTAATGGGGATCTACCTCCTAGAAGATAAAAAGTACTTATTTCCGACCAAAGAAGCTAATGGGGATCTACCTCCTAGAAGATAAAAAGTACTTATTTCCGACCAAAGAAGCTAATGGGGATCTACCTCCTAGAAGATAAAAAGTACTTATTTCCGTCCAATGAAGCTAATGGGGATCTACCTCCTAAAGATAAAAAGTACTTATTTCCGTCCAAAGAAGCTAATGGGGATCTACCTCCTAGAAGATAAAAAGTACTTATTTCCGACCAAAGAAGCTAATGGGGATCTACCTCCTAGAAGATAAAAAGTACTTATTTCCGACCAAAGAAGCTAATGGGGATCTACCTCCTAGAAGATAAAAAGTACTTATTTCCGTCCAATGAAGCTAATGGGGATCTACCTCCTAGAAGATAAAAAGTACTTATTTCCGACCAAAGAAGCTAATGGGGATCTACCTCTTAGAAGATAAAAAGTACTTATTTCCAACCAAAGAAGCTAATGGGGATCTACCTCCTAAAAGATAAAAAGTACTTATTTCCGTCCAAAGAAGCTAATGGGGATCTACCTCCTAGAAGATAAAAAGTACTTATTTCCGACCAAAGAAGCTAATGGGGATCTACCTCCTAGAAGATAAAAAGTACTTATTTCCGTCCAATGAAGCTAATGGGGATCTACCTCCTAGAAGATAAAAAGTACTTATTTCCGACCAAAGAAGCTAATGGGGATCTACCTCTTAGAAGATAAAAAGTACTTATTTCCAACCAAAGAAGCTAATGAGGGATTTACCTCCTAGAAGATAAAAAGTACTTATTTCCGACCAAAGAAGCTAATGGGGATCTACCTCCTAGAAGATAAAAAGTACTTATTTCCGTCCAATGAAGCTAATGGGGATCTACCTCTTAGAAGATAAAAAGTACTTATTTCCAACCAAAGAAGCTAATGGGGATCTACCTCCTAGAAGATAAAAAGTACTTATTTCCGACCAAAGAAGCTAATGGGGATCTACCTCCTAGAAGATAAAAAGTACTTATTTCCGACCAAAGAAGCTAATGGGGATCTACCTCCTAGAAGATAAAAAGTACTTATTTCCGTCCAATGAAGCTAATGGGGATCTACCTCCTAAAAGATAAAAAGTACTTATTTCCGTCCAAAGAAGCTAATGGGGATCTACCTCCTAGAAGATAAAAAGTACTTATTTCCGACCAAAGAAGCTAATGGGGATCTACCTCCTAGAAGATAAAAAGTACTTATTTCCGACCAAAGAAGCTAATGGGGATCTACCTCCTAGAAGATAAAAAGTACTTATTTCCGTCCAATGAAGCTAATGGGGATCTACCTCCTAGAAGATAAAAAGTACTTATTTCCGACCAAAGAAGCTAATGGGGATCTACCTCTTAGAAGATAAAAAGTACTTATTTCCAACCAAAGAAGCTAATGGGGATCTACCTCCTAAAAGATAAAAAGTACTTATTTCCGTCCAAAGAAGCTAATGGGGATCTACCTCCTAGAAGATAAAAAGTACTTATTTCCGACCAAAGAAGCTAATGGGGATCTACCTCCTAGAAGATAAAAAGTACTTATTTCCGTCCAATGAAGCTAATGGGGATCTACCTCCTAGAAGATAAAAAGTACTTATTTCCGACCAAAGAAGCTAATGGGGATCTACCTCCTAAGAGATAAAAAGTACATATTTCCGTCCAAAGAAGCTAATGGGGATCTACCTCCTAGAAGATAAAAAGTACTTATTTCCGACCAAAGAAGCTAATGGGGATCTACCTCCTAAGAGATAAAAAGTACATATTTCCGACCAAAGAAGCTAATGGGGATCTACCTCCTAAGAGATAAAAAGTACTTATTTCCGACCAAAGAAGCTAATGGGGATCTACCTCCTAGAAGATAAAAAGTACTTATTTCCGTCCAATGAAGCTAATGGGGATCTACCTCCTAGAAGATAAAAAGTACTTATTTCTGACCAAAGAAGCTAATGGGGATCTACCTCTTAGAAGATAAAAAGTACTTATTTCCAACCAAAGAAGCTAATGGGGATTTACCTCCTAGAAGATAAAAAAGTACTTATTTCCGACCAAAGAAGCTAATGGGAATCTACCTCCTAGAAGATAAAAAGTACTTATTTCCGTCCAATGAAGCTAATGGGGATCTACCTCCTAAAAGATAAAAAGTACTTATTTCCGTCCAAAGAAGCTAATGGGGATCTACCTCCTAGAAGATAAAAAGTACTTATTTCCGACCAAAGAAGCTAATGGGGATCTACCTCCTAGAAGATAAAAAGTACTTATTTCCGACCAAAGAAGCTAATGGGGATCTACCTCCTAGAAGATAAAAAGTACTTATTTCCGTCCAATGAAGCTAATGGGGATCTACCTCCTAGAAGATAAAAAGTACTTATTTCCGACCAAAGAAGCTAATGGGGATCTACCTCTTAGAAGATAAAAAGTACTTATTTCCAACCAAAGAAGCTAATGGGGATCTACCTCCTAAAAGATAAAAAGTACTTATTTCCGTCCAAAGAAGCTAATGGGGATCTACCTCCTAGAAGATAAAAAGTACTTATTTCCGTCCAATGAAGCTAATGGGGATCTACCTCTTAGAAGATAAAAAGTACTTATTTCCAACCAAAGAAGCTAATGGGGATCTACCTCCTAGGAGATAAAAAGTACTTATTTCCGACCAAAGAAGCTAATGGGGATCTACCTCCTAGAAGATAAAAAGTACTTATTTCCGACCAAAGAAGCTAATGGGGATCTACCTCCTAGAAGATAAAAAGTACTTATTTCCGACCAAAGAAGCTAATGGGGATCTACCTCCTAGAAGATAAAAAGTACTTATTTCCGTCCAATGAAGCTAATGGGGATCTACCTCCTAGAAGATAAAAAGTACTTATTTCCGACCAAAGAAGCTAATGGGGATCTACCTCTTAGAAGATAAAAAGTACTTATTTCCGACCAAAGAAGCTAATGGGGATCTACCTCCTAGAAGATAAAAAGTACTTATTTCCGTCCAATGAAGCTAATGGGGATCTACCTCCTAGAAGATAAAAAGTACTTATTTCCGACCAAAGAAGCTAATGGGGATCTACCTCTTAGAAGATAAAAAGTACTTATTTCCAACCAAAGAAGCTAATGGGGATTTACCTCCTAGAAGATAAAAAGTACTTATTTCCGACCTAAGAAGCTAAGCAAAATCTTTGCAGCAAAAACTAGGAGATTTTTTCCCTTGAACTTTCACGTTTTTAACTGTCTTATGACTGAGACCACAGTCCGTTATTTGGAGGTAAATATGCAGAACCGTATATAATTCTGGACTGGGGATCATAAACTCCCTTGGAGTGAGTGGTGGAGATTCTCTTGCACAACTCACTTGTTGAGCATTTGATGTACTCATTTCCCACTGCTTTTCTATCAACTTGCTTCCAATAGCACATCAGGATTCTTCTGCGCTGTCACAACTCTGTCATTATGCAACCATTTTCATTCCACCATTCCAAGACAGTGCGCAGTACGATTTTTTCTGTTTCACTGAATATAGAATTTCATAAAATTTTATTTCGGTTTGTTAAAATTCATCATCTTAGCTTTTCTGTCCGTCTTTAACTCCTGGCATTTAATTCAACTTTTTTCGTTAAAAACAATCGAATCAGCTTTGAAATAGCATTGTGCTAAAAAATAAATAAATGTGGAGCTATTGTGTCACTTGAGAACTGTGTTACACCAGTGATCAGAACTTGTATCTACATTTAAAGGTTTAAAAGGTTCCATTTATTTGCATTCTGCAAACGGCTCTACGATCGTATATGATCGTTATTTTAATACCGTTCAAAAATACCATACTTACCCTATTTTCAACTTTTTTGTCTTTGCGAGTGAGGTTGATACTTGCTCTTGTTTTGTATCCTCTATAATGCGCTTGAATAATCGTAGCAGCCATGCTTTTACGCACAAACTCTCTTTGGAAATGTATCCTGGCTAAGTATCCTCTAACTGCAGCCTGTATTTTAATAGCGGCAAGTTCTCTTCTATAGCGAGGATACTGTTCTGCATCATAAACTGTTGTGTCCTGAGAACAAAATATACAATATCAAAAATAGCAAAATTGTACTATATGACATATTCTCTAAGTTAATTTTCATTTTTAGTTGCTTTCTCTGTGTAAATTTGAGTTCCTTCTCTTTTAGAGTTTTCAACCTTTACGTTATATCTTCTCACTCGCGGAATGATGTTGGCAACAATCTTGAAATCAGAGAGCGTGACGTATGCATGCTTACAGATAACAACGAGAAATACACAGTCGAGTCACGTCATGTGACCACCTCCTACTTTTGACTTCAACAGCGCGTAGCCAATGAAATAAGGCACGTGTCGTCAGCTGCCGTGGAGGGTATATAAGGTATAAGGCGTGCTGTAGGAAGTCTGAAAACATATCACTCGTTGCTGTCATCGATAAACGGAGCGATTTATCAGATCTGCAATAAGGGTTGATTATCGGCTTTTGGGCCGAGGGTAGCAGTATTTCCGAAACAGCGCAGTTTGTGAACTGTTCGCGTGTTGCTGTGGTTAAAGTGTATCTTGTTTGGAGAAATGGCACCATTGCGAATAAGCACCGTAGAATCTGCGGAGCACCATGCGCCATTGATGTAAGAAGTGAACGTTGGCTTCGAAGGTGCGTGAGGGCCGATCGACACGCTACAGTGGAGCAACTCACTTGCCGAATGAACCAGGGGGCTGCGGGAAGTGTGTCTAAAACGACAGTTCTGCGAACCCTGCTGCGTAATGCAGACGTACGGTCATTGCACCTATGCTAACGAAGGTGCATGGGCATTTGCACGTCAGTATCGGAATTGGGCCTCCGCTGATTGGCAAAGGATTGCCTTCTCCGATGAGTCAAGTTTTCTGCTTTATCGAACAGATGGACGTTGGCGTATAAGGCGAGAAATATCGGAGAAGAAACACTCTTCTATCACTGCTGAAAGAACATAAGCTGGTGGGGGCAGCGTTATTGTCTGAGGAATGTTTTCGTGGCATTCTTTGAGTCCACTCATACCTGTGAAAGGCACTGTGGAATGAATTCGTTATGAATCCATCCTTGCAGATCACGTACATCCATACATGCTGATTGTCTTCCATGGGGCGGATGGGATCTTCCAGAACTAAAATGCGACGTGTCACACAACTAGAAATGTCCGAGAGCGGTAGGAAGAGCACGATGAAGACTTCAAAGTACTACTCTGGCCTTCGAATTCCTCAGACTTAAACCCAATTCAGCATCTGTGGGACCACCTCGATCACGTTGTTCGTTGTATGGATCCTCCACCACGCACCCTGCAGCAGCTGCCAGATGCACTGCGTCAGCATGGCTCCACATACTTGTGAACACCTTCCCGCACCTTACTGAGTCACTGCCAGCCCGTCCAGCTCTGTCCGCGCTGCACACGGCGGTTACTCTGGATATTAGCTGGTGGTCACAATAATGTGACTCGACCGTGTATAATGTTGAAGCAGCAGACAAAACGTGTGGTGGTGTGGCTTACCTAGTCGTTATATACAGTATGATATGTAGAACTACCGTAAATTGTTGTTGTTGAATGTAAGCAAGTCGAACCGAAGTTGATAAATGTTCAGTATTTTAACTGATGTAGATGTTATCGTCTTTGATTAATTGGAAGTACTATATAGCATGTTTGTGCTTTTCGTGAAACAATCAATGAAGACCATTTATAGTATGTGAGTAATTGAAGTCTTTTCTTCTCTGGATGTTGGGTCGTCTAATTTAGCTTAGTGTATGATTAAAGCTTTTTGTGTGCTAGCTATCCGGTGTTTGAGACTTCGATGTTACCGTGCTATGAGTTCAACTAACTGATAGTACGATCGATAATGTTTTAAGTAGTGAAGTAGAGACGATTAAACGAAAAATAATATTAAAACTACCACATGTCGAAAATCATATGACAAATGATACATTAAAGTAACAGAACCAACTACGCAAAAATTATATGACATGTAACACACTCAAAGAACAGGAAGAAACTGAATGAATGAAAATTGCTGTAATTTTCTAAGTATGAGAAAATTACCATTACAAAATATTCGATAAAGCGAAAGACAACTATGATATAAAGTTATGTACCTAAAAACTGGATATTTAGAGAAGCCTCAGAATTTTTTTAAAACAACACTGTTTCTACATTGTTTTCTTAGTTATGAACATTAAGCTATCAGGTTTCATGCACATCTCAAAACAACTGGATCGAAACTATCACGTTTTGCCCGTGCCTTACTAACGCACTAAATTAGGTTTTCTCATATCTTTTGTAAATTAAATAATATACTATATTATAATTAAATAATATTATTCATATAAATTGTAATTAAATAATGTCTTTGTTATTTAAATAATGTACTTTATTGCAATTTCCCTTTAATTTTGCACATTTTTTAACATCCTACAACTTTTTATTTAAGAGAAAACATTTCCGGATTTCTGGCACAAAAATGTTCTGTGTATATGAATAACTTCATTAGAAATTTTAAAGTGACGAATGTAAGCTTTAGTAACTAGTTCAGACTGTTGTTTTAAAATCTGGATACTGATTATTTCAGCTATTTTTTGAAATACTCAAGTAGGTGATTCTGAAATATGCTAACTCAGCAGACTGTTCTGTCTTGTACTCTAAAGCAGTGATTCCCAACCTTTTTTTGGCCATGCCCCACCTAAGCATCTCAAAAATCGTGATGCCCCCCCTGTGACATATAATTCTTATTATTCAAAAAATGAACTCCTATCCTACGTATAATGACATAAACGTATAATTCTGTGACATATAGTTCTTATTATTCAAAAAATGAACTCCTATCCAACGTATAATGACATATACGTATTATTCTGTGACACATAATTCTTATTATTCAAAAAATGAACTCCTATTCACATTTTCTTTGGAAGCTTGTTAATGACCTTTTAGGTCATTAACAAGCTTCCAAGGAACATGGCATATGTTAAAGAGAAAAATAAAAGAACGAAATTACAGTTGAAGTACTCAGGAAGAAATCACTAAGAAATTGTTAATAAAATAATAATAATATGAAGTGATATGAAAAAACAGCAAATAAAGTTGCAAAACTTATAATAGAAAACTGAAATGCGTAAATATAAAATAATTTTAATGGAAGCTTTTTCCGTAATACTTTGATCATTTTAATTAAAAATACAATTTGAGCTCACCTCAAGATAAGTAGACTAAAGTTAGTGAGATCCTTGTGTTGCATGCCTCTGCAGCAGGCATGCAGCACAAGGATCTCACTAACTTTAGATCTTAGAAGAAAGTAAAAAGTATTTAGTGTGCTCGTCTGGCGATCTTAGAAGAAAGTAAAAAAGTATTTAGTGTGCTCATTCTCGAATTTCCCCCTTAAAAATTAAAATGCCCCTCTGTGGGGCGTGCGCCCCACGTTGGAAACCACTTCTCTAAAGCAAAGCACAGTTTAAGGAATCGTCAATTGCAACCATATGAACTACCTTATTCGTGCTGGAAGATATTAAAATACATATTGCCGTCTGTACACGATTCTAAAAGGAGTACTCAAAATATATGCAAGGTAAAAACATTAGCACTTTCAAGTTCACTATGGACCCGTCATCAGATGATGTAGTTACGATTTGCCTTGGAAGGGGTATATATGCAGGAGGCACACCGACGTATCAGTGTTGTCAATGCGCATGCTCATTACATAGTCATGTTGTTATGCATCGGAGAGTAGATCGTTCTATCTATTACCATAACGTTACCATGGAAGCGGTTTTGCAATTATTATGGTGAGAGGGACAACGCAGATAACGAACTAATCTCCGATGCATAACAACATGACTACGTAATGAGCATGCGACACCGCGCCTTTGGAACGTATTAACCTTGTCCCGATCCCTCCTAATCAAGGAGAATAATGTATGCGTGCGTATGCTAACAGCTATGTTCTGTTGTGACAAGACTTTTTTAAAATGTATATAACCTCAGGAACATAGTCGATAGAACAGACGTATTTAACCGTGTCCTCATTTCCTCTTAAAGAGGATGCCAACGATCCACCTACACCTCTTTACGAGGAAATGAGGACACGATTAAATACGTCGGTTCTATCGACTATGTTCCTGAGGTTATATACATTTTAAAAAAGGATTGTCACGAACAGAACATAGCTGTTGGTATACGCACGCATAAATTATTCTCCTTGATTAGGAAGGAATCGGGACAAGATTAATACGTTCCAAAAGCACGGTGTCTATTCTATTCTATTAAAAGCTACTGAGTCTGATATACAGGACATCAATTACATAGGATCCACGATTCGAACTATTGCTACTCGTATTTCTGAACACATGTACAATGTCCGGACTGGATCGGGTAACACTGCCTTATCCCGACTAGTTAAACAAGGCCAACACATCCCGGACTGGAACAGCACCAAGATCTTAACAACACCTGCAATTAAGACTGGCACTGAAAGCATGTATATAACTCTATTTGCTAACCAATGTTGTAATGACGACATGCCGTCGACATTACCCTCATCATGGAGACATTTTATTTTACACCATTGTACATATCATCATAATCCGTAATTGTGTCGTTGTAATATTTGCGTTTGTATATTTAACAAGTGCGCATGCGTGGGCTTGAGCTGCGCCTCCATACCAATGCATAGTGGGTTGTTTTTCCCGACTTTATAATCCCGGAACCACCCCTCTGCGGTGCCTGATGATGGACTCATAGTGGGTCTGAAAGATCTTGCATGTATATATGGTTTTAAGTTGTAAATGAAAGTTCATCTTTTAATCTACAATTATCTCAATTGTTTGGTACCGTGTCTAGACAGCATTCAGTTATTTTTGGTGTATTGCTTGGCACGAATAGCACGGACGTTTGGATACAGAGTGATCCGTTTGAGTAAGGATAATTTAAAAATGCTGTGGTATTACTTGTAACAGATATAATAAGTCAATATTTGGCAGATATTACCTTCATGGATGGGAGTTCGTTTAGGCCTCTAGACAACTTCCTTTGCACACTAGGCAGAGTTCATACCAGGTGCTCACTCAGTTCCTGCGACGTGTTTTCTATCATCTGCGGAGTGATTTGTGCAAACGTTGCAGTACGGAGGCCAAATTCTGCCCAAAGGGCAAGGAAAGATGGGAGTTGCATGCGCTGTAGTCAATGCGCAAGTGCCAGAACGGGGACGAAAGAGGGGAATTTCATTAGCTGCAGTCAGTGATCATCACGCAACTTCGCAGCGTGGTGGCAAAATTGAAAACGGCAGAGACCGTTCAACATTGCGCAAGGTGAGTGTTGGAATGCAAACTGCCCGGAACTTACTGCCCCTGATTTCTTCGTATAAGGGTTTGTAAAGAACATCGTCTATGCACAACGATCTCAAAGCCTGGATGACATGAAGGTGAAAATTTCTGCAGCGTTCGCAGAAATTCTTCCGCAGAGCTAGAAAACACGTGGCAAGAACTGATATAATGTATTAGCTTTGTAATCTTTTTGCTAAGCTAATTATTATGAATGAATAATGCTCTAAGCTTCAAACTAATGAATTCCCAAAAGGGTGTTGTTGCTCGTTAATTATGAACTTAAACAAAGTCTCAACGCTGGTTATTTATATTAAGTAATCAAAGTCATAAACCTAACAGCCAGACAGAGGTCTGACAAAACTAAGAATTGAGAAAGACTGAACTTACTGAACAACTATTTATTTCCCAGACTCGTGGTCAACTAAGGCACTCATATATCTTGTACATAATAATGAATAAACTTTCCTCTTATAGTACGCACACCACCAACACAACTCCAACACAACCTCAACTCCAACGCAACAACACAACACACCACTTCTCGATGAACGCGCCTATATACGAGCTACCACCACGTCATGACTTACACTCATTGCCAGATCTCATTCAGCGGGTGAAATAATATTCCGTTCAGTAGGAAGATAATTTACATAGTAAAATAAAATAACTAGAGATAGTAAAATCAAAAGGAAAGTGAATATAGAGTATACGTTACACTGAGCACCCGGTATATACTGTGCCGAGTCTGCAAAGGTGGTCATGTAGAGACCTAAATAAACACCCATCCTAAATAAACATACATAAAGGTAATTTCAGACAAATATTGACTTAATATATCTGTTACAAGCCATAGTACAGCACTTTCAAATTATCCCCATCCAAACGAATCACCCTGCATTCAGTGGCGTATATCTTGGGTCAAAGACAAGGGCTATCTCAACCCCCTCTCCTCCCCCACCCCCAGTGCAGTTTTTTTTAAACTGCCAAATTTATTTTTCAGTTGTTAAGTAATAGAAATAACTTTTTTTTATAAATTTTAGGTTCATGCTATTGCTCACATGATACGAAGGAATTATAAGGATTAGGATTTGAACAGTTGTTTATACATGAACTCCATTCTTCTTCTGAATACTTTATTTGTACATACACTCTATTCTTTTTTACTTTTGTGTGGACTTGAGCATTACGTTTTCATAAAAAGGTTCTTCCGAGTACTTTCTCCTATTTAAGAAGAATGTTTTTCTCTATTGACAAATCATCCAACTTGCTCAAATGTACATGATCTTGTGTGGCTCTAAGATACACTATCTACCAACAAGTAATTGGACACCCCTGCAATCGACGATATCTGCGGTTCTGATACACGTCACGGCCGCCGCCGTTAAATATCGTGTGGGAAACAACAACGCAACCAGTCGCATGCAAGATGCCACGCAGTTCGGAGCTCTCTGATTTCGAGAAAGGTGTAATCGTCGGGTATCACAGAAATGGCCGATCCATACGTGACATATCCAACGAGTTGAAGTACCCAAAATCGACAGTGGCCTACGTGATTGGCAAGTGGAAGATGAGGGGTGATTGTCGGAATGTGCCCCGACCTAGCAGACTCACAAAACTGGGAGTTAGAGACCGACGGGTGCTGGCTAGAGAAATTCGGAAGAACCGCACCAAATCGATGGGCCACATCCACGAGGCGTTTCAACAGGCATCCGGAAGTGTTCTTTCGATGAATACCATCCGTAAGGAAGCCCATCTGCTCGGTTATCATGGACGTGCTGCAGCCCACAAGCCTTTGATCACCAAGTCCAATAGCGCTGCTCGGCTAACGTGGTGCAAAGAACGTCGACAGTGGACCGTTGTACAATGGAAACAGGTTCTCTGGAACGAAGAATCAAGGTTCACCCTCTACCATTCGGATGGCAGGGTCTGGGTTTTGCGTCTGCCTGGAGAACGCCTCCTGCCGGAATGTATTGTGCCAACCGTGAAGTTCGGCAGCGGTGGAATTATGCTATGGGGGTGTTTCTCCTGGTATGGCACGGAACCCTTGGTCTCAATTCCTGGTAGACTCAACGCCGAGACCTACTGCACCATTTTGGATGACCATGCGCTTCCTACGTTGAGGCAGTTTTACGGGGTGGACCCATGTTACCTTCAGGATGACAATGCCACCTGTTATGTTGCGAGGTCCACCATGGCTTGGTATGGTGACAATGGGGTTAATCGAATGGACTGGCCTGCGCAGAGCCCGGACCTTAACCCTATCGAGCACCTCTCGGACGAGTTGGAGCGTTGACTTAAGGGGTGCCCACACCGTCCGAAATCGGTGAAGGAACTGACCTGTCTTCTCCAAGCCGAGTGGAAGAAAATACCGCTAACCGTCGTACAACCCCTGGTTGAGAGTATATCCCAGAGGGTCGCACCTGTAATCGCCGCTCGTGGAGACTCCACCAACTATTGAAGGTGAATAAACTTCGTTTTCCTTTGCTATCACAGGTGTCCAATTACTTGTTGGTAGATAGTGTATATCTTGATTATTTTTAACGCAGATAAACTTCTTTCGGCAGTTGCAGTTTTTGATGGAAACTTTAATATTAAGTCTGCTAATTTGTACACCTCACTAAACCCAATGTCCAATTTATTCAACTTTATGTAACTAGTAATGTCTCTTAATGATTTCTCTTTGTATTTATCAAGGGAATCAAACACCTTTAGTTCATTTTTAGTCGAGCTGTATCAAAATTTGAAGCATAGAGTTCTTTAAGTTCTGACAGCAGATGCTCAGGAAAACTTTCACAAAATTTATCAAAACAGTTCGAATCCAACCGTTGCCCAAAGTAATGGCCCATTCATCTTCACCCGCTCATTCATGTTGTCATGGAAACGCTAGTTGGAGATCGTATCGAAAGTCTTCGAATCAGAACAGTGAAGACGGACTGTAGAGCTGTTTGCGTTACGATGACACCATCCCGCTACTAAGAGCCCCGTTGGTCTTCGCTCGCCAGGCTCATTCTCTTAGTCAAAAGAAGCGAATCCGCGCATGTGTTTTTTTCGCAGCGGAAGTATCGACACATCTTTAATACCGTTGATAAATTGGCTTTCATTTGTGTATATTTAATTGACTTTTATTGGTGCATTCTCTGGGCTTCGCAGCTAGTCTCGAATATACGCCACTGCCTGTATTAAAAAGTCACGCACAATTGATATTCTAAGTTTTCGTCACGTCAGTTTTCATTTCCAGATTATATTACTACGTTCAAAAAGTTCCGGAACTTTTCATATTAAAAAAGAATGAGTACAGATAACACCTGTTTATGCGGAGTTTCCTTCGAAGTAGTAACCTCCAGATTCGCTAAACATGAATGCCGGTTGCTTCGACTAGCGAATCCTGTGATGGTTATATTCCAATTGATCGGAAACTTGAAACTTGGTCGTTCTGGGTGGTGTAGTGGTTAGCAAACCCGGGCGTTTTCTGGGAGACGCGGGTTCGAGTCCCGCTCCAGGACGATGAACATTTTCAAGTTTTCGGATTCTGACTTACCATCCTTGTCACATTTACGCCAAAAATCGGATTGTCATCTTCAAAATTTGTATGATGTTATTGAGTGGGAAAAAGAAGTCGTGTTTTAGGCCCAGAACATGGTCGTTCCTTGCAAGAGATGGCAAAGTTTGTTGGATTGCCCAAGTACAAAGTCAGTAGTGTCCATTTCCAGTGGAAAAGGTATGGAAGTGACCACTGTAGACGCAGCAACAGTGGTAGAAGCTCAGTGATGAGAACTCGGAATCGCAGGCTTTTTTGACGATTAGCAACTGCTGCACGTTTTCAGACTCGTCAAGAACTGCTTAAACAGTACAATGCTGGGCCCAGTAAATCAGTCTCAGAACGAACTCTACGGAAAGAACTAAATGGCTTGGGCATTTTCAGTCGTGTTGCCTAGATGCGTCCGACGTTATCAACTATCCAGAAAAAAAATCGCCTTGCTTGGACAAAACAGCATCGTCACTGCACTATTGAACAGTGGCAACGAATAATATGGTCCGACGAATCAAGATTCTGCTAGAATTCCAATGATAGTCGCTCCAGGGTTATCTCAACTTCTGTTTTTAACGTTGATCTTCACTACTCCGAAGACAACACTGTTTCTTAACGGAGACATGGAAAACAAACGAAGGAGGTGTAAGTTAAAATATTCTTTATTATGCCTTCACTAGGCTTGTTTTAATTTCTCACCACAAATCGAAAGTAGAGACATTCTCCTGGAAAGACTTCTCACATAATTGGAATTGTCTGGTCTTAATACTGTAAGATATGCAAAATTTAACCAAAGGTTCATTAGTACTGACAGAATAATCATGGCGAACTCGGAAATTATAATGTGGATGGAATTCAAGTGAAACATGTTCTATTACAGAAAAAATTTCCATGGAAGTATGCTACTACCACGGAAATCTTTCCTTACTGTAGTAAGCCAGAATTGCATTCTAGGATTTTAAACAAAACATTTCAACCTTTGTTCTAAAAAAAGTAAATTTGAATTTAAAACGTACAGTCCTGGGGGTCAAAAGTTTTGTTAGACTTTCAAGCAATCCAGCGTTTGCGTTTAGTGATCAACTGTGCATTAAGAATTCACTATTTTTCCTTTGGTATCTTTGAAAGTATGACAGACTTACCCAAAGTTTGTACGGCTGTCTTTCCAGAAGGTAGGTCCTGGGTTTGCATTTCAGCTCTGAAAATAAAGCCTCTTGCTTTAAACTCTTAGCAGCTACGAAACTGCAAAGAGATTTAAAATAGAAAATACTTAATCAAAGCATAAACTACACTGAAGACGCAATTTAAGGTCGATGATAAGAAATTCTATATCCAAGAAATATTTCAGCAAGTAGAAACACAATTTCTTTGCTTTTCTACTCTTAAATTATCAAATAGAGCTCGCATTCTCGCTCATGTAACTGAATTACCAACTCCCCGGATTACTGACTGGATACTTAATGGCATAGGAGCGTATTCAAAGCAAGAGGCACTGCTCCCGTTTATGTGTCTACTGCATATACACTCACGGACATTGAGATTTGCGCACCAAGAAGAAAGCATTGGATTGAACTGAAATTTTATGGACGTAATGATGCAGATGAATGATACACATGATGACAAAAACAGAGCTGTAGGACAATTACAGAGGGGTCTGCAGCATGCGGTCCGGTCATCTTCAATAGCGCGTCGCACCGCCTCGTGCGGCGACACATGCTGCAATACGCTCCAGCATGGAGTCGGACAGACGCCTGATGTTGTCCTGAGGCAGACTGGACCACACGTGTTGCCCGGTGTGCTCCAAATCCCGGATGGTGCGGAACGACGGCAGCTGGCGTTTCAACTGGTCCCACGCATGCTTGATAGGGGACATGTACGGGGAGCGAGCAAGCCATGGAAGTGCCTGGACATGACGTAGGCAGTCCTGGGCAACCCGTGCCGTGTGCGGGCTGGCATTATCCTGCTGGTATAGCACACCTGGAATCCCGGTCGGGAATATGAGCACAAGGGGCCGTAGGATTTTATCCACATACCGCTGGACAGTCAATGATCCACAAGAGTTGATCGGCTATCGGACAGGAATGGGCCAGGAATGGGAGCACATGAGGCCGTAGGATTTCATCCACATATCGCTGGCCCGTCAATGATCCACGAGAGTTCATCGGCTATCGGACAGGAATGGGCCAGGAATGGGAGCACATGAGGCCGTTGGATTTCATCCACATACTGCTGGCCCGTCAATGATCCACGAGAGTTGATCGGCTATCGGACAGGAATGGGCCAGGAATGGAAGCACATAAGGCCGTAGGATTTCATCCACATACCGCTGGCCCGTCAATGATCCACGAAAGTTGATCGGCTATCGGACAGGAATGGGCCAGGAATGGGAGCACATGGAATCCCGGCCAGGAATGGGAGCACATGAGGCCGTAGGATTTCATCCACATACCGCTGGCCCGTCAGTGATCTACTAGAGTTGATCAGCTATCGGACAGGAATGGGAGCTCATGCAATCCCGGCCAGGAATGGGAGCACATGGGGCCGTAGAATTTCATCCACATACCGCTGGCCCGTCAATGATCCACGAGAGTTGATCGGCTATCGGACAGGAATGGGAGCACATGGAATCCCGGCCAGGAATAGGCGCACATGGGGCCGTAGGATTTCATCCACATACCGCTGGCCCGTCAATGATCCACGAGAGTTGATCGGCTATCGGACAGGAATGAGCCAGGAATGGCAGCACATGGAATCCCGGCCAGGAATGGGAGCACATGAGACCGTAGGATTTCATCCACATACCGCTGGCCCGTCAATGATCCACGAGAGTTACTCGGCTATCGGACAGGAAAGAACCAGGAATGGGAGCACATGGAATCCCGGCCAGGAATGGGAGCACATGGGGCTGTAAGATTTTATCCACATACCGCTGGCCCGTCAATGATCCACGAGAGTTGATCGGCTATCGGACAGGAATGGGAGCACATGGAATCCCGGCCAGGAATAGGCGCACATGGGGCCGTAGGATTTCATCCACATACCGCTGGCCCGTCAATGATCCACGAGAGTTGATCGGCTATCGGACAGGAATGAGCCAGGAATGGCAGCACATGGAATCCCGGCCAGGAATGGGAGCACATGAGACCGTAGGATTTCATCCACATACCGCTGGCCCGTCAATGATCCACGAGAGTTACTCGGCTATCGGACAGGAATGGGGCAGGAATGGGAGCACATGGAATCCCAGCCAGGAATGGGAGCACATGGGGCCGTAGGATTTCATCCACATACCGCTGGCCCGTCAATGATCCACGATAGTTGATCGGCTGTTGGACAGGAATGGGCCAGGAATGGGAGCACATGGAATCCCAGCCAGGAATGGGAGCACATGGAATCCCGGCCAGGAATGAGAGCACATGGAATCCCGGCCAGGAATGGGAGCACATGGGATCCCGGCCAGGAATGGGAGCACATGGAATCCCGGCCAGGAATGAGAGCGCATGGAATCCCGGCCAGGAATGGGAGCACATGGAATCCCGGCCAGGAATGGGAGCACATGGGGCCGTAGGATTTCATCCACATACCGCTGTCCCGTCAGTGATCCACTAGAGTTGATCGGCTATCGTAGGCACTAACTTGTGAAGCTAATTCTCACCGTTCTTCAACAGCATAACGTGAGTTTACAGGTGAAAGTGTCTTTTGAAAAGAACTTCCAAGTCTTTGGCCATTTGTAATTATTTTGGGCCCATAGCACCCACCTAAACTGGGGCCCACAACGCCCCAAGTGTCTTATGGGTCAACTTTTTCATCACTCACCAGCAGTTTTTTATTATTATTATTATTATTGTTTAATGAAAAGAAGAAACACCAATGCAGAAAGTTGGAAGTTGTTCCGCCTTGTTTTTTAAACCTTGCTCGTAGCTTTGATTTCCCGAGCGAGGAGACAGGAGGAAAGCTAGGTGTTAGGATGGATCTTTTGTGACAAAATAAGAAACAAAGAAAGCCGACCTCCCTTCCAGTCCCGAGTGGAGGTGATAGTGATTTGATAAAAAAAAAATGAAAATTCTGAACGGAAGTAAGAATGTGTAATTCGTAAACATGTATGAGGTGTCCTAAAAACAAAGTGGCGTTTTAACATGTATTCGAAGAACATTTCTCAAGAAAATGTCATGAGCACATGGATTTTATTTTTGACTGACGGGGCAAGTGTTTCGTTTTATCTTATTTTTGGCATACATCTCTAGAATTCCGAATGTAATGCAACTAGTACATTTACACAAGCGTATATCCAAGTGTTTATGTTCTCACAGCAGAATTGGCAATTTTTAAAACACAAACTATTTCCCGACATCAGGTGAACCATTTTCAAAAGAATTTAAGAGCCAATGTCATTCAGTGAGCTAGATGTAAAATTACGTTAAAATTAACTCATGTTCATGTGAGCCAGGCACTTTTTTTTCTCTCCTTCCACGCATACATCGCATTTTCCATTTAAACAGTCATTTGTGTTGTCTATCTATACCAAGAAGTGCACGTATGTTTATCATTGGGGTTTGCCCACTAGGGCCACTTACATAAGTTCAATCTTTGGTGTTTAAATAAATAACAATGACCGCCGCCGCAAATCGGCATTTTTGTCCGGTGAGTCACATTATCTGGAAACGGCGCTGATTGGTTTATTTCTTTCTTCTGTTTTAATTTAATTTTCGTTGAACGATTTGTAGAATGAGGAAGAAACATCATCTTACAGCACACATTTTCTTGTAATTTACTAAGCAACTAAATGTGAGTGCATTTGGTACACTTCATGCACTGTAAGAAAATTTCTGAAATTCACGGACAAGTTTCCGTTATTTCTTTCGTGAGTTAATGAAGCATGTTTCTGATACTACCTTTCCGTGAAATGACGCAAAAAAACCTGAATTTATCGGACTTTTCGTGCCACGGGAAGATTCTGAATTTTCAGAAACCTTTCCGCAGTTTCTTTCTTACATTTACGGTAAATTACCGTTTTAGAGATCTGTTAACGGAAAATTCTGAATTTTCAGAAACCTTTCGGCAATTCCTTTCGTATATTAACGGGAAATCTTCGTTCTCATTTTTTCCGTATCCGTATGACGAGAAATTTCCTTTAATAGTAGCTATTCGTGGAAATATTTGAGGTTTGATTAACTTTCAAATTTCAATCGTCTGTCGAATTTTGAAGTTCCGTAGCGAGATCGGTTATTGTGGATAGCATATCACATAGATTTTTTTGTTTTTTATGGCCCAAGATATTTCTTCTCCTTTCCCCTATTTAGTGCACCAGCTACGTATTATACTTATATTGTGTTACTGTAAGGAACCTGGTACTTATTGTACAGATGATTATACGATGTCTATGTATCAGTCTTTGGACAACTTAAGACAAAAGCTATTATAGCTATCAAGAGTAAATTTTATATTTAGTTTTTTTTGTGTGTGTGTGTGTGAAATAATACTATAAAAAATGCATTTCACCTTTTTTAAAGATAAATGAGTCATTGTCAGTTTAAAAAAATTATGTTGCAAAACAATTTGTTGCTTCGAAAACCCACGATGAAAAATGCTTAATATTTGAAAAGCACTCCTATAGGAAAAAACAATTACAAACCTATTCAGAAAACTAATAAGCTCGAACTGAAAATAAAATGACTAAATCACTCATATTAATGACAAAAAACAAAATTTCTTTGTC
This sequence comes from Macrothele yani, assembly GCA_039090855.1. NCBI lineage: Eukaryota > Metazoa > Arthropoda > Arachnida > Araneae > Macrothelidae > Macrothele > Macrothele yani. The sequence continues at coordinate 123,083,242 of CM077003.1, read as the reverse complement.
GTGGGATTCGTTTTATGATGTACGTGAGGCCGATTGCTGAGCGTTTGTGGCTCAGTTTGTAAAAGCGCAAGTTACCTGTTCGGCGAGATATAATGTCGGGTGTTGGATCTTGACCTCACCGGGAGGATTATCTGCGGGTAAATGCAAAATGAACGGGCACTTTTAAAAACGGAAATTTCTGAAAAACACGGATAACTAACGGAAATTTCTGAAAAACACCTGCAACTTTGCTGCACGTTATTTTCTGAAATTTTCCGTGAATTCACACCACTTATTTTTTACAGTGAGGAGTTCTACAATTTTTGTCATGTACCATTTTTCATTCAAGTGGTATTAAAAAGTTATTGGATATTGAATGTTTCTATACCAGCTGGGGAATAAATTTGTGGAGACCTTCATCTAGCAGTGGATTGATAATAGTTGACAATGATATAAAAGATCAGGGGTCCCCGAAAATGTGACGGCCCAGGGCCCCCAATAGTGTTGAGACGGCACTGTTTGGGCCTAAAACTTCTGGGTAAATACGTATGTATGAATCCTTTAAGAAAATTTAGTAATTTTATTTAGAAAAAGCGTATGAAATACAACTAATACCTGGACCCAAAATTTTGCGCATTAAGAATAAAAAACAAAACAAAATAAACTTACATTAACATAATTAAATAACAAGGAACTGAACACCAATTATACTTAAATAATATAATTATACTAGTGAACCGAATTTCTTGGCGTTCTAGTTTGCTGTCTATCTTCCTTGAAAAAGCCATCTGGTTGATGTGCGAAAGCTTGGAAACTTTTATTTCTATTCTACGCCAAGAAATTCGGATCACTAGTATAGTTATATTACATTTACATATCTTGATCTTTCAGATTATCTCTGGTACATTTAATTCTTGCAAGTATCTCCGTCTTAAATTTATGCACAGAAAAATCTGGCTACACTTCATGAGAAAAACTATTAAATTCCTCGAAATCTACCATAAATACCGAGTCCATCCGGTATCTGCAAGTTGATGTTGGAATGTCTAAATCATTTTCACTCTGGTGTCGTAGGCATGAATACTATTTCTTCCATTGATGAACTCTTGCAAGTAATGAGAGAAGATACTTTTAACTTTTTTAAATATAAATATCAAAATTTGAAGTCTCACTAACTTGATGATATGAACCCAATCCAACTTTGAGAGCAACAAGCTGATTGTTGTATACGTTCTACTCCCCTAGGATAATTTTCATTCCTGTGTTTCGAAAATAAAATGCAGTGCTCCCAACTAATACTTTAAGTTCCAGTGAGCAAAAAACATGTATTGTAAATTCTCAGTGAGGTTTTAATCGAATCAAATGAAACGGACATTTACTAACATGTAACAGGTAGGCTTAGAAACTATGCATTGGGAAAATCTGTTTGGGTGCGATAATGACCCACAAGTAAAATCCCTTTTGACTGAAAAATGCAATGTCATACAGTTTTAGGCCATTCAATCATTCTTAATTTAGATCATATGTTCTGACTTACTGATGTAATATTAGAAGAAAATAGTTTAAATTATCAGTTAGAATACTTTAAGCTAATTGATTTAGCTTAAAGCAATTTAATTGGCATGTGAGGTCGGAGAATTTGGGAGGCGGCGGGGGAGCTTAACGATTATCGTGGGTATCTAGGGTTATGCGCAGTCTGATACTTCGCAGTTGTGGCCACTGAATTGTGGTTGGAGACAGCGTCGTAGGACAAGATTAAGACTCACACCTCCCCCGCGGCTACACCCAGCTCGCATGATTTGCTAGAAGCCTGCGCCTCTGCTCATTCGGTCACCTGGGCGGATAAGTTCGGATCATGAAAAAAAAATGGGCAGCCCCGGTGGCGGAGTGGTCTAAGCCAGTGCTTTTCAACCGATGGTACTTTGGCACCTGGCAGGTGGTACGAGACATCGTCCTAAACAAGATAATATCATTGCACATTTCTCAGCGTTTTGAATGTGAAACGCAGCCAAATGCATGGGTCATTATGTATTATTCATTGGATTGGAAACACCTGCCGTGTACTTGTTTCCGCATTTTCCGGGGAGGAGCTGAAAGGCTTTCAACCCATGACTCATCATTCCCTGTTGCGCTCAAAATAGCCGGAGAACATATAAGAAAAGGCAGGAAACTTCAAGATCAAAGTGTCTATTCTGGGCTTATACGTCGGCTCCACCCCTACGCTTCACCAATCACGACACGTCACCGGGTTCCTCCTTGCCGTCTGGCTTGTCGTTTTTCTCCTTTCCAGTTGTTCAGTTTTGCTACCGCTGTGTGTGACGGTGTGAGACCAAGGTAGTGGTGCATATTAATAAATATGGATAAATCCGTCATACGTTCGTCAGCGCAAAGGGAAAGTGATTCAGCAAAGGAACCGCTACCGAAGAAATTAAAACCGGCACCGAATCGAAAATACAGTGAAGATTATTTGAAGTTTGGATTTTATTTCGCGGAAGAAAACGATCAGCAGCTTCCTGTTTCTTTTATCTGCACTGAGGTGCTATCCAAGCATTCCACGAAGCCTTCTTTGCTCCAGAGACATTTAACAACAAAACATAAAGATCACACCGAAATGCCAGTAGCATTTTTCGTGAAGAAGAGAGATGAATTTATAAAACGCCGTGCTGTTTTCGTGAAGTCCAGAACCATCTCGAAAAAATGTCTGGAAGCATCTTATGAATTGTCCTTGATAGCAGCTAAACGAAATAAGCCTCACACAATCGTGGAAGAAGTCGTGGCCATTGCAATTGCTTCAATTCTCTTTGATTAAAAAATGGCTGATGCTATTCGTAATATTCCATGTTCTGACAACACCTTCCAAAGACAAATACAAGTTATGGCCACAGACGTTATTCAACAAGTGGTGGAAAAAATCCCAGCAGCAGAAAAATTTGCATTTCAATTGGATGAAAGCACTGACATCGCTGGTGAAGCGCAATTAATTGTTTTTGTGCGTGTTCCTGATTCGGACGATATACTGGAACACGTATTATTTTTCCGCCTACTACCTGGCAGAACGACTGGGGAAGAAATATTCAAAATAATCGATATGTTTTCCAGTGAACATGGAATATTATGGACTTGGTGTGTAGCAATTTTGTTCCGATGGTGCATCAGCTATTACAGGAAGAGCTTCGGGCGTGATAGCACAAGCAAAGACAAGAAACAATTCAATTGCTTCAAATCATTGTATCTTGCATAGACGTGCACTTGCTTCTATATGGATGAGCCCACTGTTACATGATATTTTGGAGGATGCTGCAAAAATAATAAATTTCATCAAAAGCTGGTCATTGAATGGACGTTTATTCCGACAATTATGCAAGGATTTAGATTCTGAGCACAGCACTCTCCTCTTTCATACAGAAGTACGTTGGTTGTCAAGAGGTGAAACATTATCGAGATTATTCGAGCTACGAGATGAAACGCACCTGTTCTTGACGAATGTTTCATCACTCCTTAGCAGAAAAGTTTGCAAATGTCTTCTGGACGTCCTGCCTTGGCTATTTGGCTGACATATTTAAAAAGCTAAATGAACTTAATCGGTAACTGCAGGGTCACGGTCATAAAGGTGTTTATCATGGAAGAAGACGAAGTTTGTGCATTCTACAAGAAAATCTCGCTGTGGCTAGGTCAAGTAAAGAAAGGAAATATTGCATCATTTCCCAATGTGGCAGACTTTATTGAACTAAATTCTGTTGTTGACACTGAAGATATTGAAACTGCCATCAAAAATCACTTGGAAAATTTGCATACCGAGTTTGCGTTGTATTTTCCATTTGGGTCAAGAGGATGTGATATTGGAATTCGTTGGGTTGCATCGCCCTTCATTATGGACAATGCTGTGAACTCTGACCTTTCCTTTCAAGACCAAGAAGCACTTCTGGAATTGACATCAGACAGCAATTTGAAGAAACTTTTTAATGAAAAAACACTGACCGTGTTCTGGAATCAAGTTGAAAAACTGTGCCCGGAAGTGGGGGAAAAAGCTATCGTAGCATTACTGCCATTTGGTTCCACATACTTGTGCGAGAAGACGTTTTCTTCATTGACATGTATAAAAACTAAGGAAAGGAATTGTCTTCAGCTGGAATCTGACTTAATTCTATCAGTAAGCACTCTTCAGCCACGAGTGGAAAGATTAACGTCACAGAAACAGGCACAAGTGTCCCACTAAAAGTGTGGTAAGTGGGAGTACTTTAGCACTTTTTTTCCTTTTTGGGGGGGGGTCATCAAGTTTTTGACACCTTGCTAAGCCACTGGTGGTACTCGAATATTGCCATGTCCTAAAAGTGGTACAATCTGTGAAAAGGTTGAAAAGCACTGATTTAAACGATGACCTCTGATCATTCGTCCAAAAGAGGTCTGGGTTCGAATCCAGCGAGGCATGGGTGTTGTGTTTGTCTTAGCTCTCTCTGTTCCCTGGAACCAGTGACCCTAAAAGGGGTGGAGAAACTGTTTATGGCGCATTCAGTTGCTCACGGTGGTCGTTAAACCTCCAATAATAAAAAAAAGGTGGTGGGGTTCCGGCGAGAGTCTACGTTTTACAATGTCGTGTGAGTACTCAAAAGATTTTAATAATCTCTCAAAATGTGTGCAAACAGACAGAAATAGAGAAAGTAACTTACTTTGTAGCGTACAGTAAAGATTCTTTGATCGCTGGGAACTCCACGATGGCAGGAAGGATCGGAGGATGAAAGCAAGCTAGTATTTCCTTTAGGTTCATGAGAGGAAAGCGGACGCAGGACATCACTGTTACCGCATGTCCTTCCCTATGGAAAAAATCATGGTCTATCCACCTCAGTACTGCCAGGAAGACCATGACTTCGCTGTACGAAAGAATAAGAGCAGAAAAAAAGTCGGTTTACACTGTCGAACCAAAGTGAGGTAGTATTTCATTAGACCTTTCACTACCAAAATGGTATATGCACTAAAAGGAGAATTTATTACACACTCCCATCTAATAACTTTCGGGCTCACCTTTCGCTTTCACAACAGAAGCAACACGGGGGGACATGGACTCCACCAGGTGTTGGAAAAATTATTATACGCAGCCACCTAGTGATGTGTGTGTTCAGCTTTAGCCCCCACAACAGCAGCAACACATCGCGCCGTGAACTCTACCAGGTGTTGGAAACATTATTACACACAGCCACCTAATGGCGTGTGTGTCCAGCTTGCACCGTCACACCAGCAGTAACACATCGTGGCGTGGACTATACCAGGTGTTGGAAAAGTTCAGATGGTATTTCGGTCCATAATGTCAAGACAGCGATCTGTTAAGCGCCGAGAGTTGCGGACGGTGGGTTCCGGGGTAGAATGTATCGCCCCACTTTGTTCCAAAGATGAGCAACTGGAATCAATTTCTGAGAATTAAAGGGACGTTCGAGGGTTGTTTACTCACTGCAATTCTCCACTAACCAGTCCTTTGCAAAACAGGAGCGATGAGATGGGGCGTTGTCTTGTTGAAAGAAGGCATCCTTCTGTGGAAAATGAATGGATACCCGTGAATCGGTGTAGGTGGTCAAAGATTACGCAACATAGCCTTGTGTGGTGATATCGGTATAAATAGGTACAAGCCGACACAAAATGGCCCACATTGGCAAGTTCTAGAACATTACGCGGTCTCCAGCTGTCTGTAACTCCTCGACTTGAGAGTTGGGGACCATTGCCTCGTACAGTTACGTCAATTTGCACCTTCCCGTCCGGGTGTTGTAGTTGGAACTCGATTCGTCGGAACAAGCTTCACTCTCTCAGCCTTTCACAATCCAAAGGGAATATTCCTTCGCTCACAACTGCCTCACATCCCCGTGATGTGTTGTTAACAAAGGTACCCGATGTGGGTGTTGGTTGTCATACGCTAGCCGTGCTATCATACGTTCAATGGTCTTTGCACAAACCTTCGTAGGTTTCCCCTCCTTGAATGCCGACGTTATGCTATTCACTGTGACCCTCGTTCCGACATTACGGTACAAGAGAGTCGGGATCTCACCTAGAATAAGAACGGCCCTTTTACAGACACGTTTCCCCCTGAAGTTACGGGTTTGTAGGTTTTGATGCAGTCCTGGTACACATGTGCAACGGTCGCACGCCGAAATCCCAGACATTCTACAATTGCGGAAATCGAGCACCCCATCTTGCTTGGAGCGGCACTCTTCCCACAGTCGAACTTTCTTAATTCAATGTGTTTACACGTCGTCACAGTCCCGAGTGCGCTGTGTAACAGGTAGGTATGTGACCTATTTAAAGAATGCAGAAGATTTCGAATGGCCTCGTTATTGTGGTAGGGGTAGGGCAGGATTGAAGATCGTGGCTGCATTGCGCTGATAAGTTCTCAATTAAAATACGACAAATATGCGTAATGCACTCCCAACCCCTTTGCTTAGGTTCTTTTCTGGTGTAGTGGGGACTCCAATTATCTCACCTTTGGTATTTATCTGGTATCGAATTAGTTCGTAAGAGTTAAGGAGTCAAATCAGATTCGCCAGATTCTGTGTAAAAATCAACGTTTTTTATTGCCTTTACATTATAATTGCAGAGGATTAAGTTCTACAGAACACACCATGCATCAAGAACGCCCATTAGCTGTTGATTGACTGGTAGAGGGCATTTAGATCAATGCATGAAGTGTCCTAATCACATTATCACCATATCCGGTGTGATACCAGGTGCTTGCTTTGGTATGAGAGACAAAGGAACTTGAATATTATAAAATAATAAAAGAAAACTGTCAGTATGTACACCGGCGTTTTGGGAAGTAGATTTGTCTCTCCTTACAGGTGCGATGTGTATAATAGTTTGAGCTTTCAGTGTATAGCGTTCGTCACACAAAGATCGAAAAATACATTCCTGCACAAGAGGATTAATCTCTTCATTGACATGTTACGCTGCTACAGTGGTGGTCGGGACCAGAGAAATAGAATATGTGTTACAAAGAGGAAATATGTGAAAAAGTATTCAACTGCTTTTTGTAATAGCTTCATGGAAAAGTTTCCAGCGCTCTACGTAGCGGGCTGTGAAAGCGAAACGGTTGAATTTTTGTCAGGATTTCATGCTGTCGAGGTAAGGTGGAAGCACTGCACCAAGAACAGCCCACACGTGCGGTTAGTTGAACTAGGACATGGCAACTACATGGTGCATATTCGTCATTGTCTATTGTTCACGTTTAATATTGGGAAAACCGCTGCAGGAGAACTAGAACAAATTTGTTCAGCATACTGCGAGAAAGCTGTAGGTGCAAGCACGTGTCGTGAGTTTTGTGAAGTTTAGAAGTGCTGATTGCAGCGTGGAGAACAAGCAGCGTAGCAGGCGGCCGAAGAAGATGCACAGCGCAGATCTGCATCTCCATTGGCCGTGTAGAGCACAGAAGATGTAGAGCGAATATTTGATTAGATGATGATTAAATGCGACCTTCTTGTGTAAGTACTACATCTATTTGATCATAAAACGCTAGAAACCTGTGTACGGACCTAAATTAAATACTTCTGTCTCTTAAAAAAGCATAGCGGCCAATGATGCCATAGCAAAAAAAGGCTGTGTGGCCAAAAGTTCGTAAATAACTTCTTTTTGTATCGCGACATTAGCTAAAGATGATTATGTTAGTAGTGAAATGTTGTATAATGTTTATTATTTTGAACAGGAGAAACCTATTTCTATAGATACTCTACAGGATTTAAGTAAGAACTAGAGAAAGCTGTTTGCGTTATTCGAAGCATGCACCATTGCGCACGTTACTTAACGTACCGGCTAAGCTGTCTTCTGAGCATCAGCATCGCGAATTTTTCATCTCGATACAAAAGATCTAGCTCACTTCTTAAATGCTGTGGCTTGCTGAATATTGGAGAATGACATTCTAACAAACTCAGAAACAAATATGAAAAGCGTTCATGAAATTAATAAAATTGTGCTGTATCAGGCAGAGAAATCGAAGTTTAACGATGGCTTAGATTGGTGTCAAGTTCCATCAAAACGTTGTACAGAGGATGTTAACACCTTTTTAGAACGATTTTCCAGCAATATAATTAATGTTTGAAGTAAAATTATTTATTTCTTAAATGTTTTATCTGATAGCCCCCTTTTTTTATATGAACCTGCATCTAGATTTCCATGATAACAGGACATTTCTAAAAATTGGTAGTGGTATTTTATTCCACTCCTCTTCCACTGCTTTCCGTAGTCCAATCATTGTTTTAGGACTGCATTTAGGAAGTGCTCTTTTTAGCAGTCCGAAGGCACAATAATCCATTGATGACACATAAGGGACTTTGAAGGAATATGAGCAAATACACTGCTGGCCACCCAAAATGCAACACCAAGAAAGAAGCATCCGATTGGCCTGAAATTCGCAGCATGCGTCACCCGCGAGAGGACATGCAAACGATTAGCATTGCAGGGCATATGCAAATCATGTGCGCTCGGCACGCCACCGAGAAGCACTATAAGAAGGGTGCACAGAAGGCGGGGTGTGAGTAGTGGAAGTGTGTTGTGCTGCCGGACCTGTGCGTGGGAAGCATCCTGATGCCTCGTCGCAGAATACGGCAGTCATTCCAGCACGTTTCGGAGTTCGACAGAGGACGAATAGTGGCTTATCGCGTCAGCAGTTTATCGTACCGAGACATCGGCGCCCGTGTGGGACGACATCCAGCCACAGTGAGGCGAATATGGATTCGGTGGGTGCAGGAGGGACGGACGGACCGACGTGAGTGATTGCCGCAGCCGCAGCACACCACCAAACGAGAGGACCGGCATGTTGTGCGGCGGGCATTGACGGCTCGCACCGCCACATAACGAACGTTAGCGCAAGAATTAGGATGTGTTGCGCAACAACATGTGTCAGCACGTACCGTTCGACGTCGTTTCCAGGAGCGGGGACTCGTCGCACGGCGCCCATTGCTCCGATTACCATTGACGTTACACCACCGGCGAGTGCGGCGGCAGTGGGCCGTTGAACCCCGCACCTGGACTACGGAATGGCACAACATTGTCTTCTCCAACAAATCCCGCTTCTGCCTGTAACACCACGATGGTCGGATCCGCGTGTGGCGGCACCGCGGCGAGAGACTGTATGACGCCTGCATTATGCATCGCCATACCGGTCCGTCGCCTGGCGTTATGGTTTGGGGAACAATTGGATATGACACCCTCACCCCTCTGGTACGTATCGCCGGTACACTCAACAGCCACCACACCATCTCCGACGTTTCGGAGCCTGTAGTTCTCCCTTACCTGCAGGACCTGCCAGCGGCCACGTTTCAACGGGACAATGCGCGCCCGCACGTGGAACGCATCGTGCAACAATTCTTCACGGCCCACCAGGTGTCACTGCTGCAGTGGCCCGCGCCTGTTCTCCCGATATGTCGCCCATCGAACACGTCTGGTCGCAGATCGGCAACCGAGTGGCCAGGCAAGCACCACCCGCGGCTACGCCTGATGAACTGTGGCAACGTGTGGAAGCAGCCTGGACCGACATACCCCAAGCCGTTATTGCCAGCCATGGGGGCCACACGAACTATTGATTTCTGCGTGTTCCGCAAGTCGCACGGGCCTGTAAGCTAAATCGTTTCATCTTTGTATCTGTTGTTATGTGTCCAGTAAATCTGGCTTTGCTATCTCGTGTCCTTCTTGGTGTTGCATTTTGGGTGGCCAGCAGTGTAGTATAGACTTGATTCCCGTCTCTTTTTTGTTAGTGGTAGGATTGGTTTGATGGCTTCGGGTGATTAAATTGTTTTATTTCAGGTTTCCTGTTTCATCTCGATTGCTATGATATATCCAAAGTACTAACCCACCTTAAATCACTTACCAGAATAACATTTTAAAAACACAACACTTTATTACATGAAAATAACATGTAGACACGATGAGTTTTTCGCTACAAAACTCCACGACAACCTCTCTCTCTACGGAGGAGAACATCGAAGTGACGCTCTTACGTCACATAAACAGTCTGTGCAATGCGATGTACATCTGGCGCCATCTATTAAACCAAATAGTGTGTAAAAGATTGGGCATTACAAAATTTAAAAATCTTTTTTTCATTTTTTCAAGAAATAAAGGGGATTATTTGGATGTATGACTGGTAGCCTTATCCTAATGGATTTCTACTTTTTGAAGGCTCTGTGGATAAAGGAATTTTCTTTTCTTTGTAAATATATAAGATAAAATATTATTTTAGTAATATGTAGAATTTATTTTAACATTCTTTTTCAACTTTTCTGAACTTCAACATCCCATTGTACGGGAAACCAGCAACAATCATGAATTCTTTACTGAAACTTTCTTTGGATTCTTGGAACCAAATTTTTAGCTCTTTTTCTGATCTTTTGAGATTGTAAATTGATCTTGTTTGGTTACAATCGTTTGGATAGATCCATTCTTCATCAATAGTCACAATAAATTTCCATCATGTCTCCGGCAAAGTGATTTTCATAAAGAAGTTTTACACTGTACTCTGCGGTCAGCCACGTGCCTATGCAAAGGGCGGTGAACATTATGTTGTTGTTTTTTTAGATTCTTTGTTTATTACCTTGTTTACAATTAATAAAAAGATTTTTAACGACTTAGCGATTGCTCTTTAGGTCGGTGTATTTTCTTTTAAGACCAGAGACCTTACTTTTTAAATAGTCGCAAAAGTACATACCTTCTTTGGATATTTGTTTGGTGTTATTTTTCCTTTTAAAAGCAATGCTTGACGATTTTTATAAACAAACCGGTAAATCTTTGGTATATGTGTCGCAGCAACCTTGGTGATTATAGAAAAGTGTGCAAAGAGTAGTTGACGCCCCGGTGGCGCAGTGGTCTAAGCGATGGCCTCTGATCATTCGTCCGTAAGGGGTCCGGGTTCGAATCCCGGTGAGGCATGAATGTTGTGCTTGTCTTACGGCACTGGCTCTCTCCCTTCCCTGGAACCAGTGACCCTAAATTAGGGACGGGCGACTGCTTATAGTCCATTGAGTTGCTCACGGTGGTCGTTAAACCTCCAATCAAAAAAAAAAGAATAGTTAAATAGTATGGGTACAATGGTACTTTTGTAGTCTTTGTTCTTTCGGAAATACAAAGTAGACGCAAAAAGCTTTCGAATTGCTCTAGAATTTTACTTAGCTTTAATCTTTCTAGTGTTTGATGAATATTTAGAAATACCATATAATCATACAGCATTGCAAATGTCAAATGTCATCAATCTGCTTAATTATTCACGTGCTATTTAGACAATCTATATTTTGAGGTTACTAACCTTTATTCCCTAAATCGTTTAGGAGGTTTTCGTCTCTACACATTTCCAACACGTATTTTTCTTATTTACATCGTGGTTCAAGGCTGCAAAAAAGGGAGAGAGGTCCGTGATTCTTGAGTATAGTGGTTGTGTCAGGTATTTGCTGGGTTTATTTTAATTGGGCACTGATGTGCAATTGTAAATAGTTTTGGGTTACAGCTTTTTAACTTTGACGTTTCAGGAAATGTGTAATATAGGTTTTTATTGATTGAAGTTTTAATTAGATTAAAGTGTTTCAGGGGTTTTTAATTGTGTATATTTGTGGTAGATTATTTTGAATCTGAATTTGGTCATAGGGAAAGGAAGGGAAGGGTATGAAGTTTGCGTGAGTTGAAAATGTTTTTTTTTTTTTTTTTTTTTTTTTTTTGCGGCCTTGAACCACGATGTAAATAAGAAAAATACATATTGGAAATGTGTAGAGACGAAAACCTCCTAAAAGATTTTGGGAATAAAGGTGAGTAACCTCCAAAATATAGATTTAGAAATACGTTTTGCAAAACATGTGTTACATACCTTCTAGCCCCAATATTGTCTGCTGATAAATAATCAACGACTTGGTCCGCATTCAGATCCAAAAACTCTGCTGTTTGCACCATCTGCTCAAAATGCAAAGTCATCAAACCGTACGCTCTTCTGACTGGCTCTTGTAACTGAAGCTGTCTGGCAGCCACGTACAAATAGATTGCGTTTCCAAGACGATCCTGTCTAACCTGCAATAGCTGAATGGGGAAAAAACTGAAAGTTTTGACTATGGTATAAAGTTCTAAGACAGTTTTTTTGCATTCACAACTTTCACAAAATTTCAAGATGAAATTGTTGGTATCTGAAATTCCTTCGTTAAGAACGCGGGGTTGAATTTCTGCATGGCATTGCATTTGTTTGGTTCTATAGAAAGTATGCTGTTGAGGTTATTTTATGTACCCCCTACTGTCTGAGATTTGCTATTTGGACAGTAGACATGCATTCAACTTGGCGGAATTTTTAAGGGCGTCATGCTGTGTATATTCATATCTTCTTTATCAGGTTTACTTTCTTTTCTGGGCCGCGTTTCCCGTGAATGGGCTATAATCGTATTGGATTGTGTAAGAACTCGTTGCAGCCCCGGTGGCGCAGTGGTTAAAGCGATGGCATCTGATCATTCGTCCGAAACGGGTCCGGATTCGAATCCCGTTAGGCATGGGTGTTGTGTTTGTATTATGGCGCTGGCTCTCTCCCTACCCAGGAACCAGTAGCCCTAAATTAGGGACGGATGACAGCCTATAGCTCATTGAGTTGCTCATGGTGGTCGTTAAACCTCCAATCTAAAAAGAAATTGAGGATTCCATCCGTCCAGAAGTTTTGGGCAAAGAACTAGTCAAGATGATTTCTACAGGCTTCCAACGAAGCGAAGTTCTTCGCGTAGGGCAATTTCTGAAGAGACCGAAAAAATGGAAATCTGTAGGAAGCAGTCCTGGTGAGACAAGAGATCCCAGCGAAGCTCAGTGTTTTCCTGGTGACCATCAATCATAAGGTCTGGAATTGTCTTATCGTTCTTTTTGACCTTTCCTGGATATTTGTCATAACACTGCCATCAGTTGGTCCACGTGGAAACAGCATGTATCGGAATTTATCGTTTGGTTGTTCGGCAGCAGTTGATAATACAAGAGTCTTCTTCCAGATGGGGATTGGCGTTTGGAGTTCTTAACGGTGGCTCATCTCACTTGCTCCACGATCTTTTCCACTCCACGTCAGTGTGCCCAATCCATTTCTCATCACCTGTTCCATTTGTTTCAGAAATGCGTGGTTTTCATTTCGTTTGGGCAGTTATAACCAATCTTTTGCCGACAGTGGAATTCGGATTCACACCTTCCTACTCCGGAGCGGCCGTTCCCCAATTCAACTACATCGGGAGGCTTATCGCTGCTTCACATTCCATTTCATACGTCAGTCATCCTTGAGAAAGGCAGAGGTAACTAAATCGTTCAGAAGGTTTCGGGTCAACCGACAGCAATGTTTTTTTTTTTGTTTTTTTTGTTTTTGTTGGAGGTTTAACGACCACCGTGAGCAACTCGATGGGTTATAAGCAGTAGTCCGTCTCTAATTTAGGGCCATTGGTTCCAGGGGAGGGAGAGAGCCGATGTCGTAAGATAAAAACAGCATCCATGCCTCACCGGGATTCGAACCCCGACCCTTCTCGGACGAATGATCAGAAGCACGTGCTTAGACCACTGAGCCACCAAGGCGACCAACCGACAGCGATACTCCGCGAAAATTTCACCGCAAAAGTATTTATTTATTATTTGCATAAGTTGTGCGGAAGAACCATCACACAATATTTTTTCATCCCTCAAGGCCAGGAAATCCTTTTTAACGCCAATGTAACCTATCTTTGGGCGACGCTGGATTTCGAATACACATCTTCATACTCCGGAGCGGCTGTCTCTCAGTTGAACTACACCGGCAGTCTTATCGCCACTTCATTGTCCACTTCACTCATTTGTCACATAGCGTTCGCAAACAGATATGCGGTCCAGAACAAGTTTTGCATTCAAATCGTGTAGTATCCAAACATCAAGGCAATTTGCATATCAAAACTTTGGTCCACTCTTTGCTGCTACGTAGTGCGATCAAAAAGTTCCTAGACTAGGTACTTAGCGCCCACAGATGGCAGTACGCGGATGCGCGAGCAGCGGTCGAGGGCAGTTACTTTAATGAGTCATTGAGCCGAATGGCGTTGTTCTGTGATCATCGGGAGCTGTGCTACACGATATTTGGTGACCACGTGAAGAACACAGCTGCGATTTAGGTATGGACTGCGAACTAGAGCAGCGAGCGAACATAAAATTCTGCGTCAAACTCGGTAAATCGGGAACGGAGACGCATTAAATGTTGCGGCAGGTTTATGGCAATGAAGCAATGAGTCGTGCGAGGTGTTTTGAGTAGCACTCGCGGTTCAAGAGCGGCGGAACGGCACTGGAAGACGACCAGAGATCAGGGCGACCGTCCAGGAGCAAAACCCCAGAAAACGTGACAAAATTAGAGAACTGGTTGATCAGGATCATCAGCGAACCATTCAAGATATTGCTACCATCATCAATGTATTGTACGGAACAGTGCAAGAAATTCTGACATCGGTTTTGAACATGCACCGCATTGCTGCAAAGTTTGTGCCAAAGATTCTGAACCCCGAACAGAAGACACTCCGTGTCAAACTCTGTCGAGATCTTCGTCAGCAGGTGGTGAATGAACCAACGTTCCTTTCGCTGGAGACAAGACTTCAGTCTACGGTTACGACCCGGAGACCAAACAACAGTCGTCGCAGTGGAAGAAGCCCCGTAGGTCCGGAGCGCAACCAAAAAAGCATGCTCATCGTGTTCTTCGACAGCCGTGGGGTTGTACACCGTGAATTCGTCTCCCAGGGCTAGACCGTCACCGCCCTTTTTTTACTGCAATGTTTTGCGGCGTCTTAGGGAGGACATTCGCCGCAGACGACCTGAAATGTGGGGCAGGGGCGATTTCCTGCTAAATCACGACAATGCAACAGCTCACAGAGCTTTAGCAACACGCCAGTTTTGCAGCCGCGACAGCATGACTACCCTTCCTCACCCGCCTTACTCGCCGGATTTGGCCCCCTGCGACTTCTTTCTGTTCCCGAAGATGAAGCTGAAGTTCAAGGGTCGCCGTTTTGAAACCGTGGTAGTTGACACGACTCGCGAACAAGACTTCCAGGGAGCGTTCCAACAGTGGCAAAAACGCTGGCAGCGGTGCATCCCTGCCCAAGGAGACTACTTTGAGGGATATCATAGCCAGGCTTAAATAACGTAAGTACTTTGCTGTATATCGGCCTAGTCTCGGAATCTTATGATTGGACCTCGTATTACAGCCTCCTCTCTCCTGGAAAGGCTTTACACTAGATCTTGGTACGTTACTGTGGGTATTGCTTTCCATTCTGGAATAAGAGCACTAGTCATGTCGGTCACCGATGGCGGACGATTCGGCCTGGCTCGTTCCAATTGATGTCGGCCTGGCTCGTTCCAATTGATGTAGGCCTGGCTCGTTCCAATTGATGTCGGCCTGGCTCGTTCTAATTAATGTCGGACGGTTCGGCCTGGCTCGTTCCAATTGATGTCGGACGGTTCAGCCTGGCTCGTTCCAATGCATCCCAAAAATGCTCAATGAGGTTGAGATCAAGGCTCTGTGCAGACGAAACGAATTCTTCCACGCTCATCTCATCAAATCATTCCGGCATGGACTTCGTTTTGTGGACGGGATATTGTCTGTTGAAAAAGGAAAACTCCTTCACCGGACTGTTGTCTTAATGTTGTGAGCTCAGAGTAGTCGATAATGTCATTATAGGCTGCAGCGTTAAGATTCCCATGCACTGGAACTTGGGGGCCCAACCCAAACCAGGAACATCAGCTCCAGAGCATGATGCCTCCTCCACCAAACTTCACAGTTGGCACAACACAGTCGGATAGTAACGTTTACCTAGCATCCTCCACACCCAGAGTCGTCCGTTTTACTACCAGATGGTGAAGCGTGATTCATTGCTACAGAGAACGCGTTTTCACTGCTTCAGAGTCTACTGGCGCCAAGTTTTACTCCACTTTAACCAACGCTTGGTGGTGATCTTGCTGATGTTAGTTTTATGTGATTCTGCTTGGCAATACAAACCCATTTCCTTGAGCTCTCCACGAACCGATGATACTAGCGTTGCTTCCAGACGCATTTTGGAACTCGGTGGTGAGTGCTGCAACCGAGGACAGACGATATTATTGCACCACCTGCTTCAGCACTCGGCAGTCCCGCTCTTTCATCTTACATGGCCTCCCAGGTCGCGATTGCGTTGTTGTTGCTCCTAAGTCCTAGCTCTGTCCAGTATGACAGAGAAAAAGGCGTTGGGCGAAGTGAGCAGCCTTTTAATTATCAATACGGCGAAACAAAATTGACGAAGTACCAGCCTTATTAAAAAATACTTAACTGAAATTCTTGAAAGGTATTGTGTTTTTATAGGAGGAGCAGGAATGTTTTCTCTTTCATTTAAGTTTAATAAAATCAGTCTTTCTTTAAAGAACAGAAAAGTGGAAAGGGAGGAAGAGAGAGAAAGGAATTGGATAAAACTTTATACATAAGGTGTTTGATGCATAGCATCAAGCCCACGGACCTTGTGGAGTTCATACTAATGCAGAGGTGACCAAATTAATACAGTATAATATCGTTCATAATTTCAAGGAACATCAGCTCCAGAGCATGATGTTCCTTGAAATTATGGACATTATATCGATATAAAACACGTGTTTTGTATTACCTTATATATCATCGATTGCTCTTTGCATTTCATTCTTATTATAATAAGGGTATGCAAAAGTTTCCACCATTTTAAGGAGAAAGGAGACAGGAGCAATCAGGAAACCAGTACACATTTATTCAATTAAATATTGGCCGTTAGCATCAATGACCTTTTGCCATTTTCAGACAACAAATGAATTTCTCTGTGATAGAAAGACTCGGGTTTTGAGCTGAAAAACGCATGACGAAATTTTCCACGTCTGGAACTGTGGTGAACCGCTGTTGGGCAAGTTGCATAGGGCGAAACAGATGACAGTCGGAGTGTGCAATGTCGGGGGAGTAAGCCGGGTCCGGTAAAACCTCCCAGTGTAACTGTTCAAGGGTTGATTTTGTTGAGGCAGCGACATGTGGTCTAGCATTATCGTTTAAAAGGATCACTGGGCTGCGTCCTTTACCTGTCCATGGGCGTTTTTGCTCGATTGCAGCGTTCAGTTTCATCAACTGATCGCTATATTGTTGTGCAGTGATTGTTTCGCCGGGTTTCAACAGTTCGAAGTACAGCACTCTATGCATATCCCACCACACACAAAACATCACCTTTTCCCCGTGGATATACTGTCTTGCAGTGGATGTTTATGGCTGGCCTGGGTAGACCCAGAATCGCTTGCGTACGGGGTTGTCACAACAGACCCATTTTTCAACCCCGGTAACAACCTTCAGCAAGAAATTCTTCCCTTGAAACCACTTCAGCAACGACATGCAGATGCCCAATCGTTGGCCAATATTACCCTCCGTTAAAGTATGTGAAACCCACTTACCAATCTTCTGGATCTTCTCCAAGGCCTGTAGACGCCGTACCACCATCGATTGAGCCACTTTCAAACGTTTCGCCAGTTGCGTGGCCGATTGTGTGGCATCCTCTTGCAGCAGCGATTCCAGCTCCTTGTCTGCGAGTTCCTGCGGTCTACCTGCACGTGGCTTGTCCTCCAAGCTGAGATCCCATAACCGTTTGGTCGTACGCCTGACATATTGAACCGTATGCTTTACTCGCACTTATCCCTAAATTAAACATGAATAACAAAGTGTCGCAAATGAATTTTTCGACCGCCATGCTTGGCTTCATGTACGGACTGACAGCACGGGTCACCGGCCGGTTAGATCCCTACAGCGCCCACTAGCGGGGGCGGAAACTTTTGCATAGCCCTAATAATACAATGACGTATATGATGTGATTACATTCTGGCCTATGACGTAGGCTTTGCATTGATTATGTAACTGTTATACTAACATGTTGTAACATATACTCTAGATTCAGTTTCCTTTTGATCTTACTATCTCTTGTTATTTTATTTTCCTATGTAAATTATCTTCTTACTTAACGAGATGTTTTTTCTCCCGCTGAATGATATGTGGCAATGAGTGTAAGTCATGACGTGGTGGTAGGCAGTATAAATAGGCGCGTTCAACGATACCAGAGAGAGCTTTTGTTTATATGAGGAGAGCTTTTGTTTATGTGCGTAGAGAGCTTTGTTTTATGTGTAAAGAGATCTTCGTTTGGTGTAAAGAGAGTTTCGTTTATGTGAGAGGAATTTTGTTATATGTGAGAGCCAGATATCGAGTAGTTGTGTGACCTATGAAGTGTGTGTGGATAATACCAGGAGTTTCCCTAATAAAAGGTTTTCTTAGTAAGTACGTTTTTCTCAGTTCATAGTTTTGTCAGACCTCTGTCTGGCTGTTAGGTTTCTTTCATTAAGTGTTACTATTAACAACCAGCATAAGACTTTATTCATCTTAATTACTACTACAACATTACTAGCAGTTAAGCTTGTTCATTATAACTACTACACAACAACTACCATTATAAAAGTTAATTCATTATAATGTATACTCATTTCGTGGTTGGGTATTGAGTTTCAATTATGTATCTTTAAATGATTGTTGTGTAGCTATGAGCGGCCTGTTAAAATTAAGTTTTCTTGTTCCTGCTGTGTGTTCCTTCAGACGTTATGTATCGCATGTCTCAGTCCTGTTTTAACTTGGGCTAACCACTCGGGAATACCTCACGCTTTTAATGTGAACATTTCCTGGCCTGTTGGCTTGTTGTTCTTGTATTAAAGAACAGTCAGACGTTCTACTGAACTTTTCTTCAAATCTATGAGCATATTCTGATAGTGCTGTGGGAATTGTAAAATTTGTGTTAACTCAATGAGTGGATTTTCCATAAACCAAATGCTGTTGCCTTCATGATACATTTTATGATTTTTGCATTTCTGATTGTCGGACAATCCGCTCTACTTTTGATAATTATTGATGTTCTGCATGATCAACACAAGATTGTCATTCTGTCGCTACTAATACGTGTCGTTTATACGAGTTGGATTGCTGCGAAGTGTTACGCCTTTGTTTTCCATCCACCAGTTGTACTTGGACATCCTTTTAAGTTTTATGTACGATTTTATATATTGTCTTTTGAATTTTAAATAAACTAGGTATGTTGTTGCACACCTACAGCAGTTTTTACCTCAGTATAATCGTTTATCTGTAGTATTTTCTAATGACGCCATCACGTCCTGTTTTACATCACTACAATACGTTTTATGCCTGACAAAAGAAAAGTACATATCCTGATACCTTGCGCCCGTTGTCCAAACATAGTTCCATCCCCCCCCCCCACACACACACCTGATAACAGGAGTTGTGACGCACTACAGAGATGAAAACATGTGTTAAGACGACAAATCTGCAGAAGACATTCTGTCCGCGTAGCTCAGTTGGGAGAGCGACTTACTCCGGAGTGAGGGGACACGGGGTCGATGGCGGTCGTGGACAAACTTGTGTTTTGACAGAGTGTATTTCGTAATTTTAAGTTCAGACTTCTGAATGTACAGTAGAAAGGCGGCTTCGATGTAGATTTAAAACTGTCTTCGTGTGTGAAAATATTTACTCACAGGTACATATGGATTCAAAAGCTGAAAGCAACGCAAACGCAGCTTTCTTCAAGCAAGCGAATTTCTCAAGGAGAATTGTGTACAGCAACGCAGGATAACATCTGACCTATCTGGGCAATTTCTTCCAAATCAGTGTGTTGAATTTCAAAGTCATCACCAATCACCCATTCAAAAAGAGTTAGGTCGAATGTAGTCTTATAAAAATCAATTACGTCAGGGTTTATAATGAAAGGATATAAAACATTGACCCGTGGGTTTCAAAATCTTGAAATCGTTCCATAAACTCTTTGATGAGTTCTTCAATGTACTTCTCTCATTCGTCTGTATTAAGATAAAAGTGAGCTCAATGTGCCTTACGTTGATAAAATGCTTGTAGATCTCTGTCGTAATATCACCATAAAGCACATTCAGTTCTGCCATAAATCCTTTCCAGTATTCATAAAGATGAAAAACTGGTAGTCCTTCTTTAATCACAAATTCTGTGTTAAGATAAATATCGCCTAGGAAAAATGCGAAATGCCCGCCTCACATTCAACAACGAAAGAGTTAAACGAACCTGCCTCACATTCAGCAGCGAAAGTTTTAAACGAACCTGTCTCACATTGATCAGCAAAATAGTTAAACGAACCTGTCTCACATTGATCATCAAAATAGTTAAACGAACTTGCTTCACATTTAGCAGCGAAATAGTTAAAACGAACCTGTCTCACATTGATCAGCAAAATAGTTAAACGAACCTGCTTCACATATAGCATCCAAAGGGTTAAAACGAACCTGCTTCACATTTAGCATTCAAAGGGTTAAAACGAACCTGCTTCACATTTAGCATCCAAAGGGTTAAAACGAACCTGCTTCACATTCAGCAGCGAAAGGATTAAACGAATCCGTCTCACATTCAGCAGCGAAAGGGTTAAACGAACCTGCCTCACATTCAGCAGCGAAAAGGTTAAACGAACCTGTCTCACATTCAGAAGCGAAAGGGTACGACGAACCTGCCTCATATTCAGCATTGAAAAGGTTAAAAGAACTTGCCTCACATTCAGCATTGAAAAGGTTAAACGAACTTGCCTCACATTCAGCAGCGAAAAGGTTAAACGAACCTGTCTCACATTCAGCAGCGAAAGAGTTAAAACGAACCTGCCTCACATTTGGCAGCGAAAGGGTTACGTGAACCTGTTTTGTATGTAGTGTAAGTTTGCTTAAAAGAAAAACTGTGATGCAAAATATTGAATATTGCCTGTAAAATATGATTTTTATCATTGTTTACTAGTATTTTCAGTTGTTTTTTTCTAAGCTATGTAGCTAGAACTCGTAGCGTGCCACTGAACTCAGTATGTTAGGCATAGTACCTGTGCCCTAGGTTGCCAACCCTAGCTCTATACCACGTTACAGAGTCATTTCATATTTAATTTTTCAGCATAGCCACTTATTACACGTATCTTTTGGAAGCGTCGTCGTGAATAAGATGAACATAAATCAAATTTTGTTACGTACGTAAGAAAGCTATACGTGCTTCAGATGGTCTAAGTTGTTTTTCAGTTTACTGAGTACGTGCACAAATAAAAAAAAGCAACCTTATAAAAAAAACGACGCCTCCATTTGCCACTACCACCACATTACGGTAACCCTCCTCTGTACTGTCTTGACGTTCGGGTCCATCTGTCAATAAATTAATTTGATCTAACCTTGTACTCCAATTATTCTGTGCCGATGCTGAATTTTGACTAATTATTTATTCAGATATGTGTAATACATTGAAACGCACGTAAAGCACAAAGCACATAAACGCACTCTCCATAAAAAAAATTGAGAGAATACTCTGGTATCTTTGTCGATAATTTATGCTATGCATCTTTCGCATGACAAGATCTCTTTGTAGGTGGGAAATAAAACGAGTTACTCGAGAATATACATTTACGTACCTACAATACATTGCATTTTTTTGCGTAACTCTCGACCGCACCGAGCCACAGTCCGGTACAGCTAAGAAGAATTAAATCATAACAACAAAAAATACAGTTTACTAATTCCTAACATTGAGCTGTACTTAGGTAGGTAGAATAATGAATGTTATTGCCGTAAAACCAATGAAAGAAGACATGTGAGTTTTAAAAGTAAATTCTTACTAAAATATGGCGGCAGCAATAGTAAGTTTTTCGACTGTTTAGTTTTTCAAAAACAATATTTATTATCAGTATTATTGTTCCTTTTATTATACAGAGGGTGAGTCAAACGTTTTACAATATTTTGATCACTTTATGTCTTCATATGTGCCTTTACAACGAAAGCTGACTATTATTCAAAGTATAAGCCATCATCGTCTTTAGCCATCTGTCTACCAATCCTTCGATTCCGCGGCGGTACCAATTCTTGTCCTTCGAGCGAAGAACTCCTTCACCCCAGTTGCCCCCTCCTTCTGGTTGTTAAAATGCCGCCCGCGAAGGAAGTGATAATCCGACGGGGCAAGGTCCGGACTACATGCTGGGTGTGTCATCAGTTTGATGCCCTCAAGTTCCTGGAGTTATGTCTGGGTCGTTCGCGCAGTATGAGACCGAGCGTTGTCCTGCTGTAGGAGAGCGCGCTTTCTGTTCAGCAGTGCCGTGCACTTCGCCTCCAAAACGGCACACATCCGCTCCAGCTGCTCAGAGTAGAGGTTAGCGTTGATGGTCCGACCGTCTGGAACAAATTCATAACGGATTGTCTCCTTGAAAAACACCAGACGCACAGCATCACCTTGTGCTCGAAGCGCCCACGTTTGGCAACAGATTCAGGAAGCTGGCCAGGGCTCAACCGCTGCCGTTGTGTGTTAGGATTATGGAAATAGATCCACTTTTCATCGCATGTAACAATTCTCATGATGAAAATTACATAGCAAGGGTTTTCTAGGAGTTTCGTGCACACTTCCACTCAGCGGTTTGCTTCAGCTGGCGTCAGTTTGAGAGGGACAATGCGGCAGCTCCTGCAGACCTTACCGATGTCCTGAAAGTGACGAACCACAATGATCTGTGATATGCCCAGCTCACCTGATAATCTCCGAGTGCTGCTCGTCGGATTTGCCTCTACGGTCTAACCCACGGCCTCCGAATCCACGGTTCGCGGCCTACCTGACCTTTGCTAATCCTCGAGGTTTGTCACCTGAGTGAAATTTCTTGAACCACCTGGTTGCGATGCTGTGGTCCATGGTATCTCCCCCTTTCGCATGATAAATGTTTCGTGTTGCTTGAGCCGCGTTATGGCCGAGTTAAAACTCGTAAAGCAAAAGTTCCCTCATTTGCCGGTTGTGGCTGTTCATCTTTTAGGCGCCCCAACCACAGACAGAAGACGACATGCAATGCTGTTCACATCAACGAGTACCACTTTATATCCTTTTAGACTGACTGCACTGCGCGACTTGAACTGTACTCCAATTCACTCTAAAAGTGTACTATTGGTAAAGGCGGCAGAGCCTTATCACAGCTCGTCGTGGAACGCAAGAACGGTATCCATTCGCGTTAATGTGCTCTTCTACTGTTTCTTTTGTGATCCCACCCACACATCTCACAAGCAGTGGGGATTGTGAGTGGGGGTCTGGTGGAGGCCGAACTGCTTCCCCTACTGCCTGTTTAAGTCACGCACCCTTCGAGTTTCCCCGATTGTCAATTTATTGTCTCTGTGTTGTTAATGTTGGGAGAGGTCTTCCACTACCTTCCCGATGTCCGAGTTGTATCCCAAGTGGGCAGAAACAGCCGAAAGTGCGAAGCTCTTGATTCAGAAACTTCTCACAACAAATTCATTTCTAAAAGCGCTCTAACTTCTGGAATATTTTTTTAGATAGCAATTTTGTCTGATAAACTGTTGAGCAAACAAAAATGGATTCTAAGCAATAATTCTACTGCTTTTCGCTCTAAACACTAGGGACTATTTTTCTTAGCGAAGGTAGCTGTTTCGTACCCTTTATAGTGGTTCACTTTTAGGTTGACTCGAAGTACACGGAAAAGCAATTGAATTAGAGATACCTGTCTAGTAACGTGTAGTACCACCTTTCGCCCTGATGACGGCGGCGATTCGTCTCGGCATGGACTCGACAAGACACCGGAAGCGTTGGAAAGCCAATAGGATCCACGACCCCTGAACAAGCTCCCACAGTTCACGAAGATTTGATGGAGGGGGTCAGAGCCTCGAACATCTCTCTCGGTGGCATCCCAGATGTGCTCGATGGATTTGGGATCATGTGACCTAGCTGGCCAAGGAAGCTAGGTCATGTCGGTGGAGTGTTCATCCAATCATTCGGATACAATTCGGGAGCGATGGCACTGTGCATTGTCTTGTTGCAGGATGAGATTCCCAGTGGGATGTTGAAGACGCACAAACGGGAGCAAATGGTCGTCCAGGATATCCCGGTAACGTTGACCTGTGAGGGACGATGTCACACATACCAGGGGTCCCATTTCAGTCCACGTAAACAGTCCCCAGACGAGAATGCCACTCCCACCAGCTTGAAGAGTACCCTGCTGGCAAGAAGGATCCATCACTTCATGTGGTTTGCGCCGTACTCGTATCCTGCCATCCGCATGTACCAACGTGAATTTCGATTCATCAGTCCAGGCAACATTTTCCCATATGTCTAGGGTCCAGTGGCGATGTTCCCGCGCCCATGCTAATCTTTGCACCCTGTGATGTGCGGTCAGCAGCGGTACCCTCGTGGGACGATGGCTTCTGTACCCCATAGCGAGGAGATGGTTCTGGATGGTGTGGCTGCTTACACGTTTTTGTGCACCAGCGTTAAATTGCCGAATGATTTCTTCCACTGTGGCCCGTCTATCCGCTGTTAGAATGCGAGCTAGCCGACGATGATCTCGCTCATCCACACGCTGTTGTCCACGGCAGTTGGCTCTTACAGGGATGGTTTTACTGGATTCGATGTACTCACGGTGCACCCGTGACACAGTGGCTCGTGAAAATCCCAGTGCCTGCACGACTTCCGAGATGGAGTGACCCATTCGGCGGGCCCCAACAATTTGCCCACGAAAACGCGCTTAGATCCTTCGTCTTACCCATACTGCGCCCGACACTTACTGATTCCCGTCGCATCACTCCTTATATTGTCGGATCGCTGCATACGTCACGTCGTTTCCGTTTACAGGGCTACCCACAGCGCCACATTTGCATAACGCCAGCTGTCTCTAATTCAATTGCTCTTCAGTGTATAGTTTAAACACGTGACATACCCATACTAATAATTTTACTTTCTTACTACTAATAATCTTTATTTTCTTACTTTCTCACATAACATACTTGCTGCATCACATGCGTTTATGCAAATATCGCAAAACTTTCGACTTACCCTCTCTGTATGTTATTCAGATTTAGACGAATGTAAGAAACGACCCTGATACCGATGAAACGTGATGTAGCTACAAAAGTCCATCTGCGCACGCGCAAGCTAAAATTTGACCTCAAGACAAAGAAAAGCTGAATCGCAAGTGTGTTGAGTGTGTTGGTGAGGGGAACTCGTAAAAACTAAAACTTAAAATTGGAAAAACTAAAACTTAAAATTTTGTAGTGAACACACAACATGCAAATTTTCAAGACGTGTACATATTTTAAAGAATGAATTGTAAGAAAGAATGTTAAAGGAAAAAGAAAACACGTCATTTTTCTTGTTGTAAAAGCGCTCCGTTTATCTGAATTCCGGACTGTAATGCTCTTTGAAAACTTGGGGTGACGTCGTGCAGATCTCGCTCCCCCTGCTCTCTGAAATGGACTGAGCCAGGCAAGGCTAACTGAGACTAATTCTCCCTTTTGCCACATCCCACCTTTGTGAAGCAGGATTTTCAACTCTGACAGTAATAAAATCCAGATATAGAAGCAAAGTTCACGTTGAGAAGGGGATCAGCGTAGCTGTATCGAACACTGTCCCCAGATTTGATGTTTTGTGTGACGAGAAACATGCTCCCCTATCCCATTAAGACGTAATTACCTCTGTTAGATAGTTTCTAAAAGTACTGTGAAAATGTGAAAACCAAATGAAGAGTGTTACAGTTGTGAAATTATTCCTATCTCATAAATTTCTTCTTATTCAGTTCTGTAATTTTATTCTAGTTTTGTATTTTTACATTAAAAGGAATACAAGCTAGTAATGTAAATGACTATTTTCTTTTAAAAAA
This sequence comes from Macrothele yani, assembly GCA_039090855.1. Classification (NCBI taxonomy): domain Eukaryota; kingdom Metazoa; phylum Arthropoda; class Arachnida; order Araneae; family Macrothelidae; genus Macrothele; species Macrothele yani. The sequence goes on along the minus strand of CM077003.1, from coordinate 123,057,593 downwards.
TACCACAAACTTGAATTTCGGCATGGGGAGGGGAGGGGGTACAGGGACGTCCACCGAAATGTGTGAGATGTGAAGGGCGGTGTGATCTCAAAAAGTTTGGGAACCCCTGGTCTAGGGTATCTACAAGTTATAACCTCATCGTGTTATATATCATTTTAAAGTTCCCGTCAGTATCAGGTAACCCTTCCTTGGAGGGAATCGAGAGGAACCCAAATTTCGGTACGACGCACCGTTTGCATAGCATCAAAAATACATTTTTGTAATAGCTTTCATCACATTTAACAACAGGATATCGTAATTTACACAGATTTCCATGAGATATTGTTATGTTTTTGTAGAACGTGATGAAATAATATTCAGAGATAGTTTAATAAAATATATTGTTAAGTAAGAATACTGTTAAGTCACTTCATGAGACAGCATTAAAAAATCAGATTTTAACAATGGTTTTGATAACCTCCATTATCGATTTTCGTTACATCGACATTTTTAGCACGTCTTTTGTAAAACAAGATCGTGCTTCTGTTATCGGTTTGTCCGTCCGTCCGTCTGTACCCACGATATCTCAGCAACTATTAGTCCGATTTGAAAAATTCTTTTTGCATTGGTAAGCTTGAAATATGTAAATGATGATCCTTTATTTCGTTTTTTTTACGATGTACAATTTCGCTGGTAGAGGGCGTAAATGTAGATGATGTCGAATTCAAAAATAAGTTTTATTCCACATATTTGATTCTAAACATCCGATTGAAAAAAAATTATATCTTACGATTCCATTTATGTCGAAGAGTATTTTAGATATAGTTACTTTTTTAAATTACGCATAGATTTTCCGCTAGGGAGCGTAAAAGTAAATTACATTTTCCCCGATAACTCTTCTTCTAAAACTCCGATTTGAAAAATGTTTTCTTCAGCGGATACATCTCCTGATGGAAAATCTTTTGCATATGATTTCAAATTTTTGGTAAAGAATACTTTGGCCACCAGGGGGCGTAAGTGTTAATTTTTGCTTCTGATGTATTTGCCATAAAATCGTAGCTTCTAAAATATCGATTAAAAAATTCTTTCGTGGACTGATGCCACTCACATCGATAAACCTTTTCGGAATATTTTCTTCTTAAAATATTGCAGTTTCTCCGCCAGGGGGCGTAGATGTAAAACTTGTTTTTGTCAATATCTCTACTTCTAGGAGTCCCATTTGAAAAATTCCTTCTTTGTTAGATAGTGTTTTCCGTGTGACATGTTTTTCATATAATTTCAAAATTTTTAAGTAATTCATAGACTATCAGCTAGGGGGCGTAGCGGTAAATTGCGTTTCCCCCTATATCTCTGCTTCTAAATCTTCGATTTGAAAAATTCTTTCTGCACCGGATACAGCTCCTAATGGAAAATCGTTTGCACATAATTTTTAATTTCAGTGAAAAAAATAGTTTGGCCACCAGGGGGCGTAAATCCTAATTTCCGCTTCTGTTGTATTTGCAGCAAAATATGAGCTTCTAAATTCTCTATTGAAAAAAACGTCGTTTGTTGACCGAAACTCATGTCGACAAACCTTTTAGGAAAATTTTCTTCTTGAAAAAATGCATGGTTTCTACGCCAGGGGGCGTAGATGTATATCTTATTTTTGTCAATATCTCTACTTCTAAGCGTACGATTCGAAAAATTCCTTCTTTGTTGGATAGTGTTTCCGATGGGAAATGTTTTTCCTATAAATTCAAATTTTTCAAGTAAATTATACACTTTCCGCTAGGGACACAAAGGTAAATTGCGTTTTCTGCGTTATTTCTGCTCCTAAAACTCTGATTTGAAAAATTCTTCCTGTATCGCATACAAGACCTGATGGAAAATACTTTTTCACGTAGTTTCTAATGTTTGGTAAAGAATGGTTTAGCCACTAGTGGTCATATATGTTAATTTCTGCTTCTGAAGTATTTGTTGCAAAATCTGGGCTCCTGAAAACTAGACTGATTTTTTTTTCTTCGATCGATACCGCTTATACGGATAAACCTTTTGAGAATACTTTCTTCCTAAAATAATGCATGTTTTTCCCATCAGGGGACGTAAAGTCACATCTTATTTTTGTCGATATCTCTGTTTCTAAGAGTTCGTAAGCTCACCATTCCGCTTACAGCAATATCTGAGGGATTAAAAACCCGATTAAAAATCTTCTTTCTTTGGTCAGATCTATTGTTTTCCATACCGGTTCCATTGATTTTGAATAGCTTTGATAAATTTAATTTGCGTCAGAACGGATTCAAAAGACGTGCTTATTACACCCGAAAATTCGGTGTCAACTTTCTTGTTTGGATGGGATTTACTTTACTGGTGTCGGGAAAGATTCATACCATCAAAAAGTTTCATTTTCAGGAAGATAAATGTGATGCTGATTTAATTTATTAACTCACCTGTATGCAACGATCCAAAGCGTCCGTTAGTCCCAATCGCCTCGCAGCTTTGTAAACTTCGCTGAGTTCCTGACACGTGACCTTGAGTTCACCTGTGTACATATAAGTCAGCAGTATCTGGAAAGCTACTGAAGTGACGGAAGGAATGTCCGACTGAAAAAAAAAAAAGGCGACGTAGGGAGATATACATGTTGGAAAAATATTTCTCAGTAAAATGGAATACTCTTGAGAAAACAACGTGGCAATATTTTTTCTCGTTCAGTCCTTAGATTTACACTACAGTACATACTAGAAATTTATGGCTAAACAGGAATAATTGCTTCTCCTATTCATTTGAATTACCTAGGAAGAATTTTACTTCTGTAAAACTTCTCCTAGGTCAGAGGTGGGGAACCTTATAATGTTGGAAGGCCGCATTAAGTTAGCTGTAATCTAACAAGGCCCCATACAAGAGACTTCAATTAGATATACACTAAAGTGCCAGAAAAACTGGTACACCAGTCTAATACTTGGTAGGTCCCCCACGGGAGCGCAGGACTGCAGAAATACGACGGGGCATGGACTCCACTAACTTCTGGAAATATGCTGTAGGCAATGCACACCATACTTCCTGCAGAGCGTTCCACAATTCGGGTGTATTCCGAGGTCTCGGATTTCTGTGTTCGATAACGCGTTGCATGGCATCCCAAATGTGTTCTATCACGTTCAGATTTGGGTACTTGAGTGGGAATGGCAACACACCAAACTCAGATGAATGCTCCTCTAACCATAATGTGGCCTCCCGACACTTTTGTAGAGGTACATTGTCCTGATGGAACAGGCCCAACCCATCAGTATGAATGCAGGACATGAACGGGTGTACCTCGTCAGAAAGGATGCGCACATAGCGTTGGCCGGCCGCAGACGTTTGTAGACGTACCAGGGGTCCCAGTGAAGTCCATCTAAACACACCCCATACCATTACGAATCCCCCACCAGCCGGTACAGTTCCCTGTTGACAGGCGGGATCCATGGCTTCGTGGGGTTTGCGTCACACACGAATCCTTCCATCTGCCCGATACAGTTCGAAACGCGACTCGTCAGAACAGGCTACTTGTTTCCAGTCATCAAGTGTCCAGTGGCGGTGATGCCGTGCCCAAGCGAGGCGCATAGCTCTGTATCGTACACCCGTCAAGGGGGCTCGAGTTGGGCGTCGGCTAGCAAAGCCCATATTGTGCAGAATACGTTGCACAGTCCGGAAGCCGATGCTTGTTGAGGCTCCACCATTGAATTCCGATGATACCTGCGGGAGTGTTGCACGCCTATCACGTGAAATGATTATTGACAGCCGACGATGGTCACGTTCACCCAATGTCTTTTTACGGCTACACTGGTATCGTAGGTTGGAGGTTTTACCAGAATACTTGTAGTCATGGTACACCCTTGCAATGGTCGTTAGTGAAAATTCGAACTTCGTTTCTACCTCCGAAATACTATGGCCTATCTCACGAGCGCCAACTGTGACACCGCGTTGAAAATCGCTTAAATCGTTATTACTTGTCATTATCATGCCGAAAACAGCTCTGACAACTAGCAAATGATTATATGTAGAGGATTTTAGGAAGGGAGTGTCTGACCCCAGGTCTTAAACAACCCTTAGAAATAGGAAGCTAGGAGATTTGGGCTAGAGTGCCCGATGGGAAAGTGGCACGGAAGCGAAGTAGAATGTGGGAGGAAGACGCCCTTGTTTATTACCGGGAGGCCAGTACCCGGGGTCCGACGGCTTAACGTGCCCATCCGACACACGGCGGATATTTAGTGGATCGAACCTGAGGCCCTTTCCGTGGCAGTCACGAACGTTGCCCACTAAACCACCCGCGGTCCCTGACAGCTGGCAAGGATGTGTATCGCTTTATATACGCACTGGCGGACGCAACCGAGTACACGCGTAGATGACGTTGCTATGTATGGCATAAGCTCGTCTGTACCAGTTTTTCTGGCACTTCAATGTACTTCAAAACGTACATTATTTTGTAAAAATCTTACTATGTACTAACTAACTTCAAAAAATGAAAAAAAAAGGTTTTGATTCTAAAGTTAACTAACCTTCTAATGACTTTGTTGTGACTGCTTTTTTTTTTTTTTTTGTAAAGCATCTGAATTTTTTATGCGTTTGGTTGCAACATGTAGGTCCGCAGTTTCATGTGATTCCTCTAGATGGGCATCCGTCATTTGTGACCTTAAGCGCGTCTTAATTTGGATTAGGTAGGAGAACGTAGATTCGCAGCAATGAGTAGTTGAAAAGCAAGAAAGCATTTTTCGTGCATGTTGCCGAAGGCGTGGGTATGCTATTGCATTTGTCCTTGTTTAAACTGGATTGTTCTTAGTGTCAAATAAGGACTTTAAAATGTCATCTTTTGAGAGCTCAATCAATTCCATCTGTAGTTCTTTAGGAGCCATAGAACGAAATCATGAGCATAGCAGGTGTCAAAATATACCTCTTGACTTACTAATGTTTTAATTGTGGCCGTCAGTCGGGGAGTATTATTTCGTTGAATCTTCTTTTACTCTTTGATATTCTGAATACGGCCATTTAAAGATCAAAATAAGAATAATAAAAGGCTTTTGAAGATAACAATCCGATTTATGGTGTAAATGTGACAAGGATGGTAAGTCAGATAATATCCGAAATTTTTCAAGTTTTCGGATATTATCTGACTTACCATCCTTGTCACATTTACACCATAAATCGGATTGTCAACTTCAAAATTTGTATTATATGGTGTAATCCCGTATTTCTTTCATGATTTATCTGGTTCTCCAGGCAATTACGGGATAGGATTCTTAACCTCCACATTCGCTAAACATGAATGCCGGTTGCTCCGACTAGCGAATCATGTGATGGTTATATTCAAATTAATCGGAAACTTGAGACTTGGTCGTTCTAGGTGGTGTAGTGGTTAGTATACCTGGGCGCTGTCTGGGAGACGCGGGTTCGAGTCCCGCTCCAGGACGATGAAACTTTCAAGTTTTCGGATATTATCTGACTTGCCATCCTTGTCACATTTACACCATAAATCAGATTGTCATCTTCAAAATTTGTATTATATGGTGTAATCCCGTATTTCTTTCATAAAAGGCTTTGTTCTGCAAAATTTGATTCACTCAAAAGGCCACACTTAATGGTCTAGAAGGCCACACTTAATGGTCTAGAAGGCCACACTTAATGGCCTAGAAGGCCACACTTAATGGTCTAGAAGGCGACACTTAATGGCCTAGAAGGCCACACTTAATGGTCTAGAAGGCCACATGCGGTTTTAGGGTAGCACCCTGCCCTAAGTGATTCAAATGAAAACAGAAACAAAAGGTCAAAATTCTCATTACGGTACCTCAAAAATATTTCTAAAAAGCGTCAAAGTTAACGAAACAGTACCTTCCATTGGCACTCGTTGTACTGTAATTACTAAATGGATTCCCCAATCAAATCAGTTTTCACCTGTTCACTCTGAAGATTCAACAGAACTCAAACAAAAGGCGCGTTTTACAAAAGCAGCTCATAGTTCCCTATAAATTTTAGCAACCATACAGGAGTTATACACTCAGTATATAAAACATTTGAGATAGGGGTGATGGGCAGTTGACATGGGCAATCCCCGCACAGAGTGGAACAGACTCAAAACCAAAGCAAGCGATAAATAGGGGACACAGCAGGGCTTCCCGATAGTGTATTCGACGAACATGGGTAAACGTGGTGATCTCAGCCACACTGATCGCCGGCGCGAGACAGATGGGTCATTCTATCGCCCAAGTGGTAAGAAACTTAAGAGTTCCCGAGGGTAACCATATCAATAGTGTACCGCGAGTACACCATTGGCGGACGTACCAACGCCTAGAGAGCAAGCGGAGGTCGACCTGACGCCATTGATTTCCGGGGCCGACGTAGACTATCCAGGTTTCAATAGACCGACCGCTTGGCAACGGAGGCGTGAATCACATTCAGGTTAAATGTTGGATGCCCAGGTAGCGTCGATGAGTGAACGGTAGGCTGCACCCTGAACACCCTGAGCTATGGGAGCTGAGGTCCTACTCGTGTGTCACTGTTGACTGCCAGTCATCGGAAATTACACCCTCACCTGGTGTCGGGGACATCAAAACTGGACCTCTGCAGAGTGGAGCCGCGTCATGTGGTGGGATGAGTCCCGTTTCCAGCTGTACTGAGATGACGGAAGGGTGCGGGTGTGGCGTATACAGCACGAAGAAATGGCACCGTCGTGCCAGTTCTGCTCTGCTCAAGGTGGTGGTAGCTCTGTGATGGTTTGGAGAGCCTTCTAATGGGACATACCCCTTTGTATACAAGAACAGGTCCTTAAACGCTGAGCGCCGTCAGCATGTATGCATGCAAGGAGAGGTCCTTAACCGCTGAGCGCCGCAAACATGTATGCATGCAAGGAGTAGTCCTTAACCGCTGGGCACCAGCATGTAGCTATGCAAGGAGAAGTCCTTAACCGCTGCGCGCCACCAGCATGTATGTTTGCAAGGAGAGGTCCTTAACCGCTGCACCCCACCAGCATGTATGTATGCAAGAAGAGGTCCTTACCCGCAGCGCGCTACCAGCACTTATGTATGCAAGGAGAGGTCCTTACCCCCTGCACCCCACCGGCATGTATGTATGCACGAAGAAGTCCTTAACCGCCGCGCGCCACCAGCAAGTATGTATGCAAGGAGAAGTCGTTTCCCGCTGCACGCAACCAACATGTATTTATGCATGTAAGGAGTGGTCCTTAACCGCTGCGCGCCACCAGCATGTATGTATGCAAGGAGAGGTTCTTAACCGCTGAGCACTACAAACATGTATGCATGCAAGGAGAGGTCCTAAACCGCTGCGCGCCACCACCATGTATGTATGCAAGGAGAAGTCCTTAACCGCTGCGCACCACCAGAATGTGTGTATGCAAGGAGAGGTCCTTGACCTCTGCACCCCACCAGCATGTATGTATGCAAGAAGAGGTCCTTACCCGCTGCGCGCCACCAGCACGTATATATGCAAGGAGAGGTCCTTACCCGCTGCACCCCACCAGCATATATGTATGCACGGAGAAGTCCTTAACCGCTGCGCGCCACCAGCATGTATGTATGCAAGGAGAGGTCCTTTCCCGCTGCACCCCACCAGCTTGCATGTATGCAAGGAGAAGTCCTTAACCGCTGCACCCCACCAGCATGTATGTATGCAAGAAGAGGTCATTAACCTCTGCGCACCACCAGCATGTATGTATACAAGGAGAGGTCCTTACCCGCTGCGCGCCACCAGCATGTATGTATGCAAGGAAAGGTCCTTATCCGCTGCACCCCACCAGCATGTATGTATGCACAGAGAAGTCCTTAACCGCTGCGCGCCACCAGCATGTATGTATGCAAGAAGAGGTCCTTTCCCGCTGCACCCCACCAGCATGCATGTATGCAAGGAGAAGTCCTTAACCGCTGCACCCCACCAGCATGTATGTATGCAAGGAGAGGTCCTTAACCGCTGCACGTCACCAGCATGTGTTGACTGATCACCCACATGCTTTCATGGTATTCGCGCATCATGCAGCAGATGGTCTTTTTCAGCAGGGCAATGCGCGGCTCCACTGTGCCGTAACCACCCAGGCATGGCTCAAGGAACACTCATCTTAGTTTTGAACCATCCATTGGACCCCAAGGTACCCGGATTTAAGCCCTGTGGAAGCTCGGTGGGGTGGAGACGTCGGTCCAGATCCACGGGTCGTTGACCGACCTCTCGGGCGGCGTTGTGGACAATGCTGCAACATACATGGCTCGCATTACTTCTGGAAACCCTCTGGAATCTGGTGGAATCGATGCATCAGCGTTTACAGGCTGTTAGAGGAGGGCCAACACGCTATTAGGTAGGTATCTCTAATGTTTTATCCGTTGAGTGCAGAAATTTGTGGCTAAACAGGAACAGTTACTTCTCGTAGGTCATAGGTGGCCAACCCTAGCCCGCGGGCCAAACATTGGCCGGCCAGGACATTTTGAATGGCCCCCCAGTAGCCCCATCACTAACTTTGTTTTTCTAATTTAACTCTTACTGAACATAATAATTATTTTTATTTTATTTTATTCTGGATTCATTTTATTTTTATATAATGAAGTCAACAGTTTTAACTTAAAGTTGAAATGATTTTGTAACAATTTAGAGCAGGGCAAACTTGATCATTTCCCAATAATTCAGCAAATCTTCAGTAAGTACACTAATTTTACCGTGGATCATTGGAAATACAAACCAGCTGTTACATCTTTGTGTGAGTGATTCTTAACTCGATTTTCTCTTTCTGAATCTGAAAGGATTAAATCAGACTTATTCACAAATCCATTTTGTAATTGAGAGTCTGATGTACATAAATATTCCCCATCAATGCAAATCGAAATATTAGAAATCCGTTAAATAAAAAACAGCAATAATAGATCAAAAGTCTCATTATAGTTGTAACGTACCAGGAGATGTGACGTACCTGCCAGAAGGACGCACACGACATAAAGGCAGATAGGAATCAGAATAAAACGTCCGCGTAGCTCAATTGGTAGAGCAACTTATTCCGGAGTGAGTGGACCCGGGTTCGAACCCCGGCGCGGATAAAAAATGACGGAGAAATTTACTTCGTTATAATGGCGCCCGAACTATCCGGATGACCCGACCGTTCAAAATCTCGCAATGGTGTGATGTTATTTCCACACCGCGAGATAGGAAAAATAAGAGAATCCCTTCTCCAGCACTTCAAAAAAAAAAAAAAAAAAAATAATAAGGGGGAGATGATGTAACGTACCAGGAGATGTGACGTACCTGCCAGAAGGACGCACACGACATAAAGGCAGATAGGAATCAGAATAAAACGTCCGCGTAGCTCAATTGGTAGAGCAACTTATTCCGGAATGAGAGGATCCGGGTTCGAATCCCGGCGTAGGCCAAAAATGACGGAGAAATTTACTTCGTTATATAGTATTTTAAAAACATCCCTGCAAAGGATCGAAAGTCAGCGAAACAATAGCTTCTTTGGAACTCGCTGTGCTGTAATTATTTAATGGATTCCCCAATGAAATCACTTTTCACCTATACACTCTTCATTTGCTTGTCTATTATTTGCTATATTATTAATAAGGGTTACAATTTCTAATGACCAGACTGACCAGAAAGGTAAGGACATAAGGAAGATAAAAACAACCCTGGCGAGATAGCTAAAGATAACGGACAAACAGAAAAATACAAAAAATAAAATCGAAGATTTTGTGAGAAAGCAGTTGCTGACTGAAGAAGAAGGTTTCAAAATCGCTTTATTCTAATTTATCGACTGTGTGCAGTCGCACCCACATAGAACGAACTCGCATAATACGAGATCCCGCATAAACCGAAGTTTTTATAGAATCCTTGAGCTTCGTAATGCTCTCCCTTGTTATTTTAACCGCATATTACGAACAATGATTTTTGTAGAAACCGCATAAATCGAAGTTCAGCACGGTTATCAGCAAAAGAAAATAAGTAGCATTCACCCAGTTTTTACACTGGAAAATCAGGAATTACCTGCTGTTGATAACAAACACACTCTTTTTAATGACAATCTCGCCGTTTTAACTGACCTATCTGTTATGGTTCCCCTTACAGATAGGTCAGTTCGCACGACGACAAGAAAGTTTCAGTAACTTTTTCACTTTTTTCTGCTCCCCTAAGCTTAGTAAACATATATCTCCTGCGCAAATGCTGTTCTTTCCCCCTCTTCTCGCCACCTTTCAGTCACAGAATCTCTGTTTAGTTTATTTTGCATGCAGAAACGTCTAAGCCACTGCGTCACATGACGTTGTAAAACATTTAAAATAGCAATCATGATAAACACAAAAGAAGAAAGAATTGGCCCATGTATTCCACGTAAGTGAAATTTCAAATTTTCGGCAGTGACTTTAATTTTCACATTCGTTAAATGTTTTAATTATTTGTTTTGTGTGATTGGAGGTTTAACAACCACCGTGAGCAACTCAATGGGCTATAAGCAATCACCCGTCCCTAATTTCGGGCCATTAGTTCCAGGGAAGTGAGAGAGCCAGTGCGTCAAAATAAACACAACATCCGTGCCTCACGGAGATTCATAACCAAACCATTCACGGACGAATGGTCATAAGCTGGCGATTAGACAACTGCGCCACCGGGACAACTTACTGCCGATCTCACTCTTGCTGCTTTATTAGCTATAGTTTTCAATTAATACATATCATTAACCTTCGATTAACTGATAAATAATTTATGATTGACTAGTTTTAACATTACATAGCCGCCCCGACGAAATTGCAACAGCGCACTGTAATGTTGGTGGGCTAGTGGAAGAATGTTGATAGAAAAGCAGTGGTCCCAGTGGCGCAGTTGTGTAAGTGATGGCTTATGACTATTCGTCCGAGAAGGGCCCGGGTTCGAATCCCAGTGAGGCATGAATGTTGTATTTTCCGTACGGCACTGGCTCTCTTCCTTCCCTGGAACTAGTGACCCTAAATTAGAGAAGGATGAGTCCTTATAGTCCATTGAGTTGCTCACAGTGGTCGTTAAACCTTTAATAACAAAACATTAACATTACATGACGTAATATGACAAAAATGGCCCTTTTTCATCCGTCCTGTTATAGCGAAGTTCGCATGTGTCGAATACTTTCGACTCTCCCCTTCAACTGCATTATATTCGGGTAAGACTGTATTTTGAAGGCTCTCTCGAAATCGTTTATCCAAATGTAGATTGACAGATATAAGATTATATGAATCACAATAGCAAAACAGATTCTACTTACTATGTGTAGAGTATTGACGCCTGGTTTCTTTAAGGCTTCGTTGAAGTAGGGAGAATAGCAGGCTAATACGGCCTTATGTGCCGCAAAATCCTTTCCCTGGACTGTAACCATGACATCGGTCATGCAGTTTTCTTTCCACATGGAGGCTGCATACATTCCGAGTCTTGCATGGTGATTTTCTTTGATGTTCTGAATTCCTCCACCCTTCGGAACTCCGCAAGGGCGCCTTCTTTTTGGATACGGGCTGAAATTTGCAGGTTTGGGCGAAAAACTGGGCCATTCTCGAGAAGCAAACAGTTCAACGGCCGTGTCTCGACTGCCCTGAAAATAAAGCAATTTTTTTAGTTCTTATGAATTAAGTATTAATAACAGTAAACATGTGTGACGTACTACAGAGGTGAAGCACTTGTCAAGGCGACAAATCTACAACGATACATTCCGTCGGTGTAGTTTAGTGGGTTAGAGCAACTCATTGCGGAGAGAGGAGTGAGTTCCTCCATTAGCAGGATAGAAACTACAACGAAGTAAATTTCTCCGTCATTTTTGTCCACGCCGGGGTTCGAACCCGGGTCTCCTCATTCCGGAATAAGCCACTCTACCAATTGAGCTACGCGGACGTTCATTGTTGCTGCTATCTGCCTTTATGTCGTGTGCGTCCTGCACGGCAGGCACGTCACATCTCCCCCCCCAAAAGAAGGCTGGGGGCATGGCCCACGGGTCAGCCGTGACCATGAATCGTCACAAGCAGCCATCCGCTGTAGAACGTGCACATCAGAACTCCCAGTCAATCTGGTGTGTGGAATGCAACGTCACACACATTTATTTTTCGAAGCACTGGAGAAGGGATTCTCCTATTTTTCCTATCGAGATTTTGAACGGTCTGGTCATCCGGAAAGTTCGGGCGCCATTATAACGAAGTAAATTTCTCCGTCATTTTTGTCCACGCCTGGGCTCGAACCCTGGTCCCCCCATTCCGGAATAAGTCACTTTACCAATTGAGCTACGCGAACGTTCGTTGTTGCTGCTATCTGCCTTTATGTCGTGTGCGTCCTGCACGGCAGGCACGTCACAAAACATAATGCTTATAACATAATGTTTGTTTTCTTCGAAACTCCCCTCCATTACCAAGGTAAAAACATAATGTTTTATACAGGAACTAGATGAAAGACCGTCAATAATGACGGGGCAAAATAAAATTTATGATACAGAAGTTTTTGAGTTAAAATTTATGGTACTGAGTTTTTGAGCTCCACGTCAATAGATGGCGACGTTGGCTCACAGCTTTCTGAAAATTTCCCGAGCAGTCGGTTATGGAATTTGATACGACGGGTGCCGCCCCCGGTGGTGCAGTGGTCTAAGCGATGGCCTCTGATCATTCGTCCGAACGGGGTCCGGGTTCGAATCCCGGTGAGGCATGGATGTTGTGTTTGTCTTATGGCACTGGCTCTCTCCCTTCCCTGGAACCAGTGACCCTAAATTAGGGATGGGCGACTGCTTATAGCTCATTTGAGTTGCTCACGGTGGTCGTTAAACCTCCAATCAAAAAAAATATAATACGACGGGCTATATGTTTGTTATGTGTTTTGTAAAACCTTTAGTCCCTATTTCGTCAACACTTCCTTGTACACAACATTTTTCGTAAACACTGACTGTGAGCCCTGTATCAATTTCCACTGTTCTTTTCTTTGAACTATTTTTATCTTGACGTCATCAGATCGTTGTACTTTTGGCGTTGCCGCATACAGATGGCTAAACACCGGTTCATATAGTGAACCAAAATTCCTGATGTAAAGTTTTCGTATCTCTAAAGAGTTGACAGTATGATGTAACGCATCTCTGACGTCATGTGAGAATGATTTGGATTAGATGACGTCACACCAGCAGCTGTGTTCTTTGTTGCTGTGACAACAGAACAAAGTTATATACGCACGCGTGGACTGTGCGCGTGTAGGTGATGGCGTCAAAAGACGAAAAGGTAAGAGTGACGTCACAAACATTGGTTTTTCGGTTGTTGCTATGACGACATAAAAAGTGGCACGGAGGAGGAGGAGGAGGGCTCTAGCTAATATATATTAGGATGACCAAGCGATCCGTCGGGAAAGAATAAAGGAGCATAGAAGTGACATAAAAGAAAGAAGATCTGCTAGTAGCGTTGCTAGCGAGGTATTGTTCAATGCTGCTACCCCTTCTAGGAAGGAATTCATATGCTTAGCCATACTATATACCTCACAAAAAGAAGCTGCTGTCAGAGACTCTATATAAATCTTGATGAGACAGGTGTGTTTCCAATGAAAACGTGTCATACGAGTTGCCATCGGTGTAACGTGTATTTAGATAAGTACTGTATCCTCACCCGCCACTGAATTAGAAACGTTTATTTAATACCGGTTTTGATCGTCTATAGCTCGAATTACAGTACGTATGCCTTTTGGTATGAGTTCCACAAGGTGTTGGAGTGCATCTACGTCTACAACATACCAAGCGTTCACCGGGCAATATTTTAACTGACTCAGATTTGTCGGAAGAGGATTTTGCCTCCCGATCTGTTTTTCTACCATGTCTCATACATTTTCAATGGAGTTCAGATCCGGCCTTTGTGGTGGCCAGGGAATATGGTGGAAGTCATAATTATGCTCGCTGAACCACTGCTGAGCACATCTTGCGCGATGAACAGCAACATTATCATCCATGAAGCAGCCATCCCCTGCTGAATAAAAAATCAACATTGCAGGATTGATCGGCAAGTTGTGTACTAACAGAATATTCCTCACACCGTGACACTACCTCCAGAACCTTGAGTTGTGTTCACAAGGAAAGTTGGGTCCATTGCTTCATGGGTCTCCCTCCAAAGTCTCTTCCAACCGTCGGTACAAAATAAAATGTACAGCGACTCGTCGAGTCACATGACCTATTTTCAGTTTTTCGGTGTCCAGTCACGGTGTTCCTGACACCGCTGTAGACGAACTTTCCTGTTCTTCGCAAAAATCAGTGGTTTCCGTACAGGGATGCAACTACCAATACCGATCCTCTTCAATTCCTTGCCCACAGTTTGCTGAGATATAGGCAGGGAACAGCCTTCTTTGTATGTCGGTCAACTATTGCGCACAAAAGAAGTTCTGTTTCTGCATACAAGCCTTCTCAGACGACGACGATCTCGTTCATGACAGATCGTCGTCGTGGCACAGGTACTCCTCCTTTCCACTGATTTAAGACCCAGGATATCCCAACTTTTGAGAACCAGTGAGCTCTGTTGTTTTCAAAATCGTCGTTCCAGACAGATGGGCACGCACAACAAGCCCTTTATCAAAATCCGAAAGATCTTTTGTTTTTTCCATTGTGATCAACACTTTTGACGATTGCTGAAGAGCAACGGTCTGCCCAGATCATGTGGCGACACATGTGACTACGTATTTTAGGCATACGCCGCGTAATGACGTTTATGTACAAGGGTTGTCCCAAAACAACTGAGAATATTTTTATAAAACATGCATGCACACCTCAATTATCAAGGAAGCGATCACCCTTTTCGAAATTCTGTCCATTGCATCAAATATAGGGGGTCCCAACGTTCCTCGCACTTTTGAAACGTTTTCTGGAATTCTTTTGAAATGCTGTCGAAGCACCCCTGCTCAGCTGTAATAAGTTGTTCATCAGTCTCATTTGTCATCCCCATAATGTATTCTTCTAAAATGGGGAACAACTAGAAATCCCGCGGTGACAAGTCTGGACTATAGGCAATTTGAGGCCTCAACTTACTATTCATTTTCTCCAAATAAGAAACGACAGAACTGGTCATGTGTGGCCTTGCATTGGGCCGCACATGAAAACAAATGAGAAACCCAAGTTGCCGCCCCGGTGGCGCAGTGATCTAAGGGATGGACTCTGATCATTCGTCCTAAAGGGGTCCGGGTTCAAATCCTGGTGAGGCATGGATGTTGTGTTTGTCTTACGGCACTGGCTCTATCCCTTCCCTGGAACCAGTGAGCCTAAGTTAGGGACGGGCGACTGCTTATAGCTCATTGAGTTGTCCACGGTGGTCGTTAAACCTCCAATAAAAAAAAGAAAAGGAGCCCAAGTTTATCAAATTCGTTTCACTCCCAGATGCTCTGTTAAATTTCTGTGAATTTATGATTTTGAAATGTTAACCATATCTTCGATATCTCTAATTGGTAGGTGTCTGTCTCCCCGTATAATAGCACCTATTATATTGATGTTCACCTCTGTTAACACTCGCTAAAGGTCTTCCTTCTTGCGCGATTAAAACCGCCGACTGACGACCATCCATAAATAAATTCTTTATGCCATCTGATGTAAACTGTTGATTTTCCTATATATTCATCTTTATAAGCCTCTTGTTATTTAGATCACGAATTTCCTCATAAAATTCTTCAATTTCTTCTTCAGCATGACTTGTGGTGGGTGCATAAGTTTGAATAATCTGAGCCTGGTATCTTCTCGATAGTTGGATAACGAGTCGTGCAGCTCTGTCAGAGGAACTTTCAACTTCTACCACTTTATCCTTCAGTATCTTGTTTATTATAAATCCAACACCACTAGTTCTGCCAGTATCTGTCCCACGATAGTAGAAGAGATGTCCACTTTTCAGTTCGATGAGATCTTCTCCTTTTCTATTTACCTCACTTAGCCCGACGATGTCCCACTTGATCCTTTGTAGTTCCTCTTCCAATTCAAGAAGCCTTGAATCAGACCGTTGTGGAGGAAACTTGGGGAGACCTTCGTCCAGCAGTGGATTGATAATGGTTGACAATGATGATGATGATGATGATGATAAGCCTCTTGTACAAGACGGAAAGTCTCTCCAACAGACTTCTCAAATCGATAGGAGAAGTTAATGGTGCATCTTCATTCCTCTTTCACAACCATTGTTTCGAAACATGACAGCGCAAAAACACTTGTTAGGGATTCACGATACAACGCTTATTAAACTGCTCACTACTGGCGACGCATCCGTGATAAACAGGTGTGGCTGGTTGCTGTGGTTACTACAACGACTACCGTTTTTTCGAAACTCGTGCCAAGGTCGAACGCAGTATTGCAAATTTTTTATAAAAACATTTTCAGTTGTTTTGGGACAAGCTATGCACATCTGCATAAAGGTTCTAATTCAGTGTCCGGTGTGTGTGTATTTAGTGTAATAATTCATTATTGTATAACGACGCTCCATGAATGCGAACTAACTACACGCCATGGCGCATGGTTCACATCAAACAGATGTTTTCAAAAAGGTAAATATATAACCGATTTTGGTTTATCCTGACTTGTTTATCATGTAATCAAGTTTGTAGCCTTGTTAAAGCCGTCAGGTTGACCTGAGAGAGTTGGGCGTTAGCTATATGTTTATATATGTTAGTATTATTATATGTTCGTGCAGACCTGTATTAGAAGATGAGAGGGCAGCCAATACCCATAGTACGATGTATCAAGTCCAGCTGGGAAGAAACACACACTCCATTCAGGCTCATGTTTATTCATCATCATCATCATCATCATCATTGTCAACCATTATCAATCCACTGCTGGACGAAGGTCTCCCCAAGTTTCCTCCACAACGGTCTGTCTTGTGCCAGTCTCCTCCATGTCACTCCCGCATACTTTCGAATTTCATCCACCCATCTTCCTTGTGGTCTTTTTCTGGGTCTTTTCCTGTCCCTTGGAATCCAATCTAAAATTTCGGCTGTCCATCGATGGTCTGTTCTTCTGGCAGTATGTCCAGCCCATTGCCATTTCAGGGATTTAACTCTGATCATGATGTCTTCCACTCTTGTCATTTTTCGGATCCACGTGTTCCTCTTCTTATCTCTCCTGGTTACACCAAGCATGCACCTCTCCATGCTACTTTGAGTTGTCTGCAGCCTTTGGATGTCTCTTTTAGCTAAGGTCCACGTCTCTGCACCATACGTAAGCACTGGAAGGATGCATTGATCAAACACTTTTCTTTTAAGACATAATGGCATATTGCTCTTGAAAATTATGCTGTTTCTTCCAAAAGTTCTCCAGGCAAGTTTTGTACGCCGATTAACTTCTTCTTCACCAATGTGACCCTCACTTGATATCTGCTGTCCAAGATAAACGTACGTGTCTGTTATCTCCAGCTTTTCTCCATCAATCGATAAATCTTCATTTCTTGTAAAAGCATTGTACATCACTTTTGTCTTCTGAAAGTTCATTTTTAATCCCACTTCTTTACTCTTGTCAGCAAGTTCCTGGATCATACTCTGTAGCTCTGATGGGGTAGTTGCAAAAATGACTATGTCATCAGCAAAACGAAGGTGGGTTAGATAATCTCCATTAATCTTTATCCTTTTGTTTTCCCAGTTCAGTGATTGAAAGACATTTTCCAATGTGGCATTAAAGAGCTTCGGAGATATGGTGTCACCTTGTCTCACTCCTTTTCCAATTTTTATGTGTGTTGTATTTTCAAACAGCCGAATCTTTGCACTTGCATTTTCATAGATGTTATTAATAATATTAATGTATGCATCTTCAATACCGCAAGATGTCAGAGCCATTGCATAACTGCTGATGGTTTCACCGAATCAAAGGCTTTTTCGTAATCGATAAAAGCAATGCACAATGGAAGCTCATATTCCCTCGCTCTTTCAATTAGTTCTCTCAGTACGTGGATATGATCTATTGTGCTGTAGCCATTCCTGAATCCAGCTTGGTTCTCTCGTTTGAGCCATGTCCAGTGTCACCTTCAAGCGGTGTGAAAGAACTTTAGTGAAGATTTTATAAACCACTGATAGGAGGCTGATAGGTCTGTAGTTCCTGAGATCCTCAATGTCACCCTTTTTTATGTAGCAAGATCATTGTAGCGTTGTTCCAATCCTCAGGAATTTTCCCTTCATTAAGGCATCGAGTGAAAATTTGGGCGAGTACTGTTTCGATTTCTCCACTTGCTTCTTGTATGATGTCTATAGTAATTCCATCTTCTCCTGGAGCTTTTCCCCGCTTCATGTTCTTGATTGCATGTGAAACTTCTGCTGGAAGGACTGGAAGAACTCTGGTACTGGTACCTTTCATGATGTCTGGAGTACATGTATCATCCCTTTCATATAATTTGGAGTAGAAATCTTTCACTCTTGTCAAAATTTCGCCTCTATTTCTTGTTACAGAACCATCTTCTTTTCTCAGTGCCATAATCTGTTTTTTTTTCCCCTTACTGAGATGTCCCTTTGCTATCTTTAGGCTTTGGTTGTTTTCAATTGCTTTCCTTACTAGTTCACAGTTGAATTTCCTTACGTCTTCAGTGATACTTTTTCGTACTGTCTTGCATAGCTCTATATATTCCACTTTGGAAGTCACATCTTCTTTAGTTGTCCTCATCACTCTTCTTTTTTGCATCAACATTTTGGTTTTTCCTGATAATTTGTTCACATGCAATTTGTTCTTAGACCCAGCTAATTTTGTTGCTTTTTCCATAAGAGCTTTGGTTACTTTTCTGTTAACTTCAGAAATATCCACTTCTTCCGATGTTAGGCCTTCTAAAGCAGAGAATCTGTTCTTCAGTTCCAATTTGAAGGTACTATGGTGTTTTTTAAGGTTGGTTATGTCAATACATTTTGTTTGTCTTATGAGCTTGCTACGTTCGAGTTTAGTGTTGAGGTGCATCTTACATCTCACCAATCTATGGTCACTGCCTGTGTTGAACTTGTTTAGCACACTGCAGTCTTCTATGACGAATTTTTTGTTACACATAATAAAATCAATTTCACTTGTCGTCCGATTTGGATGTCTCCATGTCCATTTCCTGTGTGGCTTTTTCTTGAAAAAGGAGTTCAAGATGAAAAACCCTTCTGCCTCTGCAAACTCTACGAGAGTATTTCCACACTGGTTTCTGTTGCCGTGACCGAATTTACCTACTGAAGTTTCATTCTGTTGCCGTTGCCCTATTTTTGCATTGAATTCTCCCATAATTATCTTCAAGTGCTGCTTACCTTTATTATTTAGATCACGAATTTCCTCATAAAATTCTTCAATTTCTTCTTCAGCATGACTTGTGGTGGGTGCATAAGTTTGAATAATATGAGCCTGGTATCTTTTCGAGAGTTGGATAACGAGTCGTGCAGCTGCTGTGTCAGAGGAACTTTCAACTTCTACAACTTTATCCTTCAGTTTCTTGTTTATTATAAATCCAACACCACTAGTTCTGCCAATATCTGTCCCACGATAGTAGAAGAGATGTCCACTTTTCAGTTCAATGAGATCTTCTCCTTTTCTCCTTACCTCACTTAGCCCGACGATGTTCCACTTGATCCTTTGTAGTTCCTCTTCCAATTCAAGAAGCCTTGAATCAGAAGACAGTGAGCGTCCGTTGTACGTAGCCAAGGTCAGCATCAGATGGCAGCCTAGTCCGGTCCTCCGGAGATTCTTAGCACCCTCTGCCTTCATGTCGCACTGGCCGCTGCCTTGGCCAGGTACATTCCAGCTGCCGGAGACTGAGGGCCATGATTTAAGTTGTGGAGTCATTTTGGAGGGGTTTGGCCATAACTCACCACGCTGGCCAAGCGGGTTGGTGAGTGTAGGATAGCATTTCCTCTAATCCCGATGGTATAGTTATACCGCTATTGGCGGTCGTCAGAGCCCCTTTAGTGGGAACAGGATGTACCACGAGAAGGCGGGGTTGACATTTGTCAAGGAGAGGCTGTGATGTTACGCATCACCTGTATGCCTGTATAAATACAAGTTCAAAATTATGAGACCTTTCGGGTCTACCACTGGACCCATCTTCAGATAAACAAACGGCCACATAGAGAGAACCTTTTACATATACACATGTAATGTGCGCGTGACATATCGCATGTGCAATTGTTGAATGAGTCAAGCATTAATTTGCTGCATGAAGATAATATATTTTATGTTATACTGGATATCTAACATATATATCCAATATAACATATACACTATCTACCAACAAGTAATTGGACACCCCTGCAATCGACGATATCTGCGGTCCTGACACACGTCACGGCCGCTGCCGTTAAATATCGTGTGGGAAACAACAACGCAACCAGTCGCATGCAAGATGCCACGCAGTTCGGAGCTCTCGGATTTCGAGAAAGGTGTAATCGTCCGGTATCACAGAAATGGCCGATCCATACGTGACATATCCAGCCAGTTGAAGTACCCAAAATCGACAGTGGCCTACGTGATTGGCAAGTGGAAGATGAGAGGTGACTGTCGTAATGCGCCCCGACCCGGCAGACCCACAAAACTGGGAGTTAGAAACCGACGGGTGCTGGCCAGAGAAATTCGAAAGAACCGCACCAAATCGATGGGCCACATCTGCGAGGAGTTTCAACAGGCATCCGGGAGTGTTTTTTTAATGAATACCATCCGTAGGGAAGCCCATGTGCTCGGTTATCATGGGCGTGCTTCTGCTCACAAGCCTTTGATCATCAAGTCCAATAGCGCTGCTCGGCTAACGTGGTGCAAAGAACGCCGAAAGTGGACCGTTGAACAGTGGAAACAGGTTCTCTGGAGCGAAGAATCAAGGTTCACCCTCTACCGTTCGGATGGCAGGGTCTGGGTTTGGCGTCTACCTGGAGATCGCCTCCCGCCGGAATGTATTGTGCCAACTGTGAAGTTCGGCGGCGGTGGAATTATGCTATGGGGGTGTTTCTCCTGGTATGGCACGGGACCCTTGGTCGCAATTCCTGGTAGGCTATACCCCGGGACCTACTGCACCATTTTGGATGACCATGCGCTTCCTACATTGTGGCAGTTTTACGGGGTGGACCCATGTTACTTTCAGGATGACAATGCCACCTGTCATGTTGCGAGGTCCACCATGGCTTGGTATGGTGATAATGGGGTTAATCGAATGGACTGGCCTGCGCCGAGCCCGGAGGACCTTAACCCTATCGAGCACCTCTGGGACGAGTTGGAGCGTCGACTTAAGGGGTGCCCCCACCGTCCAAAATCGGTGAAGGAACTGACCTGTCTTCTCCAAGCTGAGTGGAAGAAAATACCGTTAGCCGTCGCACAACGCTTGGTTCAGAGTATGCCCCGGAGGGTGGCAGCTGTAATCGCCTCTCGTGG
Source organism: Macrothele yani (assembly GCA_039090855.1). NCBI lineage: Eukaryota > Metazoa > Arthropoda > Arachnida > Araneae > Macrothelidae > Macrothele > Macrothele yani. The sequence continues at coordinate 123,036,328 of CM077003.1, read as the reverse complement.
ATGCTCCACCAACTATTGAAGGTGAAAAAATTTCGTTTTCCTTTGCTATCACAGGTGTACAATTACTTGTTGGTAGATAGTGTATATCCAATATAAATTAACATATACATCTAATATAAATATCCAATATAACGTACAAGATGTTATCTTCACGCGCACAAATTAATGCTCGACTCGTTCAGCAATTGCACATGCGATATGTCACGTGAACATTACATCTGTATATTTAAAAGATTCTCTCTGTATTGTCGTTTGTTTATCTTAGGATGGGTCCAGTGTGGACCCGAAAGGTCTGCTAACTTTAAACTTGTATTTATACAGACATAATAAACATAAGCCAGAATGGAGTGTGTATTTCTTCCCAGCTGGACTTGATATATCGTGTTATGGATATTGGTTGCCCTCTCATCTTTGAATATGTTAATATACATTAATAAACAATGTATATAACATATTCGAAGATGAAAGGGCAGCAAATATCCGTAACAAATCTGTTTCTTACAGATTTCATCTGTTAAAAACACAAGATCTACAGATCCCGTCGTTTCTGCGACTTCGGGCAAATGCAAATTTTTGCGAAACAATGCATTACAGTAGACTTTAATTTATCGGAGAACAAACGTCTTAGCAAATCGATGGTCTTCTGAAGGTCGGAAGAAGTTTTTTCTGATACAAAGAAATGCTGAATTCCTTGTATTTTTGGACCAATAACTGTTGCCCTGAGGAGGAATGCTAAACCTTTTGAGGAAACTGGAAGCCATAGAACGTGACTTGTACGAAATAAAAGGAAAGAAATACTATGGTTTCGTTTTTTCTTTCTTGACTAGATACATCTCGATATTTATAGGAAATTCTCAGAAATTAATATCGTATTCGGTAAACTTCTCGGCAAATGACGGACAGAATCGGTGCGGGAAGTACCCAACTCCCAAAAGCATCGTCAATGACTTTCCGGACTACTGCCCTACGCAAACAGTGTTCAGAGAAATTTTCAGCGACACTGTAGTTTATAAACGCACTTGCAGAGACCAACTATGTGTAAAAATCAAGGGGAAATAATTTGACATAAAATAATTACGGAAAAATATCTTGACTAATTGTCCACTATCTCCTGCTTCTTCTACAGGAAGCCAGCTGCTGGTAGATAAGGTAATGTAAAAGCCGAATTACCTTTTCAGATGAACTCATGTCACGCTGTGAGGTGTAGAGAATGGGGATATCAGTAGATGAAATTTAGTGCTCAAGGGTTAGTCAGAATTCAGCTATGGATCTGATATTGAATGATGATTTGTGCTACTGTAATGGAGATACTGTAGATGTAGCGCAAAATAAGTACGAATCCGTTTGTAAACAAAACCACGTGATCTAACTTGCGCAACAGATAGATGGCGTGATCTACCTTCGCAACAGATGGATGAGAGCAACAAGGCAACAACACAGTACATAGCTAGCGCAAAAGTTTCTTCAACAACGTCTTCTACTCTTTATCTCAAAGACTACAGTCTTGTGACGATTATATATAGATTAAGTGCCATTTGTCCTGATGAAGCTAGGTCAATACCCAGCGAAACCCTGGTCGGCTTGAGAAAATAAACATTTGTGGTAACTACGTTGTATTATCTTAATCTATATAAACGTCTTCTACTGTTACGTTAAACTTCTCACTGTATTTTCCTTTCGTCTTAGTATCGTCCGAATCCACTGGTTTCTAGCGCATGTTAGGACAAGTAAAAATTTGAATAGAAACAAAAGCTCAAAATTGTATTTCACTTTGAAGAAAATTTAAAAATCGGCTGAACTTCGGAAGTCTTATGTGCATCCTTTTTCCGCAGTTGCCGGTAAAATTGTTTACGTTTTAGATCGCGGCTCTCCATGTGTCGCTAAGCGATAGTTTTTTTTGTTTTTTTTTACTGTCTGTGAGTTATATCCTCACCTGTGTCACCCCCTAACGGGGGTACAGCTATAGATAATAACTGGCACATATGCATATTCTGCTCTCAGTATATCATAGAGAAATGTCACTCCTTCCGTCAGCAGATGGAACACGTGCGCAGCAGGAGATACTGACTTCACACCGGAGAAGAAAATTACGATTTCAGAGATTTTTCATTTTCCATTCTACGTGTTTTACTTATCTATATATATATATATATATATATATATATATATATATATATATATATATATATATACCGAAATTTTAGATTGGATTCCAAGGGACAGGAAAAGACCCAGAAGAAGACCACATGGGAGATGGGTGGATGAAATTCGAAAGTATGCAGGGGTGACATGGAGGAGACTGGCACAAGACAGACTGTTGTGGAGGAAACTTGGGGAGACCTTCGTCCAGCAGTGGATTGATAATGGTTGACAATGATGATGATGATGATATATATATATATTGATGAAATACGATTTCAGGGATTTTTCATTTTTCTCTGTATATATAGGGATGTAAAGTCAGGTGATGCGCACCATAATACAGCCTCTCCTTGACAAATGTCAACCCTGCCTTCTCGTGGTGCATCCTGTTCCCACTAAAGGTGTTCTGACGACCGCCAATAGCGGTATAACTATACCATCGGGATTAGAGGAAATGCTATCCCACACTTACCAACCCGCTTGGTCAGCGTGGTGAGTTATGGCCAAACACCTCCAAAATGAGTCCACATTGGCCCTCAGTCTCCGGAAGCTAGAATGTACCTAGCCAAGGCAGCAGCCAGTGCGACATGAAGGCAGAGGGTGATAAGAATCCCCGGAGGACCGAACTAGGCTGCCATATGATGCTGACCTTGGCTACGTATAATGGACGCTCCCCATCTTCTGATTCAAGGCTTCTTGAATTGGAAGAGGAACTACAAAGGATCAAGTGGGACACCGTCGGGCTAAGTGAGGTAAAGAGAAAAGAAGATCTCATTGAACTCAAAAGTGGACATCTCTTCTACTATCGTGGGACAGCTACTGGCAGAACTAGTGGTGTTGGATTTATAATAAACGAGAAACTGATGGATAAAGTTGTAGAAGTTGAAAGTTCCTCTGACAGAACTGCATGACTTGTTATCCAACTCTCGAGAAGATACCAGGCTCAGATTATTCAAGCTTAAGCACCCACCACAAGTCATCCTGAAGAAGCGATTGAAGAATTTTATGACGAAATTCGTCATCTAAATAATAAAGGCAAGCAGCACTTGAAGATCATTATGGGAGATTTCAATGCGAAAATAGGGCAACGGTAACAGAACGAAACTTCAGTAGTTAAATTCGGTCATGGTAACAGAAACCAGCGTGGAAATACTCTCGTAGAGTTTGCAGAAGCAGAAGGGTTTTTCATCATAAACTCTTTTTCAAGGAAAAGCCGCAAAGGAAATGGACATGGAGGCATCCCATTTAATTGGCAAGTGAAATTGATTTTATTATGTGTAACAAGTAATTTGTCATGGAATACTGCAATGTGCTAAACAAGTTCAACACAGGCAGTGACCATAGATTGGTGAGATGTAAAATGCACCTCAACGCTAAATTCGAGCGTGGCAAGCTCATAAGACAAACAAAATGTATTGGCATAATGAACCTTAAAAAACACCGTAATACCTTCAAGTAGGAACTGAGGAACAGATTCTCTGCTGTAGAAGGTCTAACGTCGGAAGAAATGGACACCTCTGAAGTTAACAGAAAACTAACCAAGGCTCTTATGGAAACAGCAACAAAAATAGTTGGTACTAAGAACAAGTTGCATACGAACAAATTATCAGGAAAACCCAAAATTCTGATGAAAACAAGAAGAGGGATGAGGAAAAGTAAAGGAGATGTGACTTCCAAAATGGAATATATAGAGCTATGCAAGACGGTACGAAAAAATATCACTGAAGATGTAAGGAAATTCAACGGTGAACTAGTGAAGAAAGCAATTGAAAACAACCAAAGTTTGAAGAGAGCAAAGGGACATCTGAGTAAGGGAAGAAAACAGATTATGGCTCTGAGAAAAGAAGATGGTTCTGTAACAAGAAATAGAGGTGCAAATTTTGACAAGAGTGAACGATTTCTACTCCAAATTATATGAAAGGGATGATACATGTACTCCAGACATTACGAAAGGTACCAGTACCAGAGTTCTTCCAATCCTCCCAGCAGAAGTTGCACATGTAATCAAGAACATGAAACGGGGAAAAGCTCCAGGAGAATACGTAATTACCGTAGATATCATACAAGAAGCAAGTGGAGAAATTGAAACAGTACTCGCCCAAGTTTTCACTTAATGCCTTAAAGAAGGGAAGATTCCTGAGGATTGGAATAATGCTACAATGATCCTGCTACATAAAAAAGGTGACATTGAGGATCTCAGGAACTATAGACCTATCAGCCTCCTATCAGTGGTTTATAAAATCTTCACTAAAGTTCTTTCACACCGCTTGAAGGTAACACTGGACATGGCTCAACCGAGAGAACAAGCTGGATTCAGGTGTGACTACAGCACTGTAGATAATATCCACGTTCTGAGAGAACTGATTGAAAGAGCGGGGGAATATGAATTGCCATTATGCATGGCTTTTATCGATTATGAAAAGGCTTTTGATTCGGTGAAACCATCAGCAGTTACAATGGCTTTGAAGTCCTGCGGTATTGAAGATGCATACATTAATATTATTAATAACATCTATGAAAATGCAAGTGCAAAGATTCGGCTATCTGAGAATACAGCACCCATAAAAATTGGAAACGGAGTGAGACAAGGTGACACTATATCTCCGAAACTCTTTAATGCCACATTGGAAAATGTCTTTCAATCACTGAACTGGGAAAAGAAAGGGATAAAGACTAATGGAAATTATCTAACTCACCTTCCTTTTGCTGATGACGTAGTCATTTTTGCAACTACCCCGTCAGAGCTGCAGAGTATGACCCAGGAACTTGCTGACAAGAGTAAAGAAATGGGATTAAAAATGAACTTTCAGAAGACAAAAGTGATGTACCTTTGATTCGGTGAAACCTTTTACAAAAATGAAGATTTATCGATTGATGGGGAAAAGCTGGAGATAGCCAATACCTACATTTACCTTGGACAGCAGATATCAAGTGGGAATCACATTGATTAAGAAATTAATCGGCGTATAAAACTTGCCTGAAGAGCTTTTGGAAGAAATAGTATAAATTTCAAGAGCAATATGGATGCAACCCATGTCTTAAAAGAAAAGTGTTTGATCAACGCATCCTTCCAATACTTACGTATGGTGCAGAGACGTTTACCGTAACTAAAAGAGACATACAAAGACTGCAGACATCTCAACGTAGCATGGAGAGGTGCATACTTGGTGTAACCAGGAGAGATAAGAAGAGGAACTCGTGGATCAGAAAAACGACAAGAGTGGAAGACATCATGATCAGAGTTAAATCCCTGAAATGGCAATGGGCTGAACATACTGCCAGAAGGACAGACCATCGATGGACAGCCGAAAATTTAGACTGGATTCCAAGGGACAGGAAAAGACCATAAGAAGACCACATGTGAGATGGGTGGATGAATTTCGAAAGTATGTGGGAGTAACATGGAGGAGACTGGCACAAGACAGACTGTTGTGGAAGAAATTTGAGGAGACCTTCGTCCAACAGTGGATTGATAATGGTTGACAATGATGATGATGATGATGATGATATACGCTCATCGTCAAAAAAATGGTTGCACCCAGAAGGACGCGTCGGATTGCAAAGCTATTCGGGAGGAAGGTAAAGGTTACCAGTAACAATAAATGATTAAACACTGAGACTAATATGGGCAATATTTATTTATAAGTAGTGTCTCTCACTATCGCGTCGGGCAGCCATGTTTGGTCACACAGCATGTCAGACGTCTCAGCATGGAGTTGTACAGGTTCATAATAAGCCATCTCATGCAGCTGGATATTCTCACGCAGTTCCTTCAGATTGTACGGTAGGGGTTGAGTGTGGATAGCGCGTCCAAAAGCATCCCACACATTTTCAATCGGCGATAGGTCTGGCAATGCTGCTGGCCATGACAGAGTGTCAATGCCTTAAAGGCAAGTTCTCGAGACGTTGTCCTATTGGAAAATCGCACCGGAGTGAGCGTTCAGATAAGGTAGGGCAACTAGTTGCAGGACGTCATTAACAACGTTGGGCTATCAAATTGCCTGTAATGAACACCAAAGGTGATCTGGCATCGTAGGCAATTGCACCCCACACCATGACACCAGGCCTTCTGGACGTGTGACGCTCGAAAACAAACCGTTCATCTTGGCGCTGACCACGGTGCCTCCACGCACGGATTCGTTGGTCGTGTCCTGCAAGACAAAAGTGGGACTCGTTACTGAAGATCACCCGCTGCCATTATGAGTGGCTCCTTGACAGTCTGGCAGAACACCATTGCAGTCTTTGGCGACGATGCACTGGTGTTAAGGGCGGTCGTCGTAACGGTCTGCGTGCGTGTAGTCCAACGTCGTGCAACCGTCTGCCAACGGTGCTGGCACTAATTGGACGATGTATGGAGGGCACCACTGCTCGCTGAATATCCGCAATCGTGGCTGTTGGGGTCACTCAGGGCATTTCGGACAACCCGTCGGTTCTCTCTCTCAGTGTTTCGCCTAGGTCACCCAGGTCCTTCCTGCTGCTGCGAGCCTTGTTTTATCCAATGCCGCCAACAGCGCGCGATACGGCGATTAGGTCATCCCGCTTCCCGGAGCCCGATGATGCTACCCCTCTCGAACTCCTCCAACTGCTCGAATTGCTTCCGAATTTTTTTCCGAAGCATACTTCCCTTGCAAAGGATGCAACCCATCCAACACAACAGCACGAGTCAGAATGGCAAGCACGGTTAGGCACCGCGCTACGACCCCTCCTTGCTTGCATGTCTCACAATGTTAAACCTACCCACCAAGTTTCATTCCTGTGATATCTGTTGCTTCCATCTAGGTGCAACTATTTGTTTGACGATAAGTTTATATATATATATATATTCTATAAAGAAGATACCTAAGCAAAAAAATACATATATAAAATTATATATGTATTTTTTTGCTTAGGTATCTTCTTTATAGAATGTGAATTCTGAATTTTCAAAACTGCTGCGTTGCGCGTTTTGATCTTCAGGTTATTTTGCAACCTTCGTTTTAAATTCTAAAGTTTTTCCTTAGTCTTCAGTTTTGCTCTTAAGTATATATATATATATATATATATATATAAGAGCAAAGTCAAAAACAAAAGACATTACCTAAAAATATTTTGAAATGAAATTTTCTAAAGTACCTGAAGATCAGGACGCGCAACGCAGCAGTTATGAAAATTCAGAATTTACAGTCTATTAAGAAGAGACAGAAGCAAAACAAATTTTTCAACTCATACTAAAAAACAACATAGAAAAAATTCATATACTGACAGGTGTGAGCAAAAAGAGGATAAAATAATAGCAACCTGAATGCAGAAAGTGTCGATAATGCCGAGCCTTGGCTTTATCAAGGACCAGCAAAACTCTGCATTTTCTCACTTTCACAAAAACCTAGTTGGAAATGGGTTTCTGCAAAGCTATAGATGCAAGTAATAAGCCCACCCAAAAAAATTTTTTTTTAATTATTGTAACCTCCTAAGAGTTGCTTGACGAAAATTAAGTTAACATTATTTTTGCATGCATCTATTGCTTTCCTGGCCCAACCCATGCTCGTCATCTGCTATTAAAAAACAGAAAAACGATTACAAAAAAACACAAGTTGTGAGAGTGACTGAATGAATCAAAAGAATTATTCAGCAATAACACTTAGCCAAGTTACCTAGCCGCCTAAGAGAGAATTTAAACCAGAATAGTAATACAAAAGTACCACAGATTCTTATGCTGTGCAGTGAAAAAACGTGTTATGCAAAAATGCCATATAAAAGTTAATAATTTTTTTGAAAAAATAGATTCCTGAAGGAAACTGGAATATTGAACCTCCTACTCATCAACAACTGACAATTACAAGTACAGAAATTAAAAACTTATAATAACTAACAAAAATGCTTTGTAAAGATTATATGATGTTAACAATTAGTTGCAATATATACAAAGTATTCCAGGAGTGTTTTAAGTGCATAATAATGTAGTTAAAATGTTCTAACCGACATTGAAGACACATCGTTGACAGCAAAAACAATAAATCGGCCAGCTACTTTGCCCAAGAGCCCTAAAAACACGCTACGTTTCCAATAAAAGTGAAAGTGAAAAAAACACTAAAAGTTAAAATACTTGCTAGCACCTAATTGCTTGATGCGAAAAAAAGAAAATAACTGCTCAAATTTCATAAGTTGAACTTGGAACCTCTTAACTAAAAGAATAAAGAAGAGAGCTTACCTCTAACACTTCTTTTCTGCCTCTACTTCCTAAAAAAATGGCCGAAAACTTTCTCCCCGAACTTTCAACTCAGGTTACTCCCTAAACGCTGGGGGGCAGCATTGGGAGGGTCTGAAGGCTCCTGCTCACTGAATAAGATCTTACGGGCGGAGTTTTAGTCAAGAGAATTATACAACTAAGAATGGAGCCCTGTTTGTTCAGAGTATAGAATATTCTCCAGAATACATGAAAAATATTATCAAATACACATGTAGTGTATTTAATAATCTTTATATGTATTTAGTTACCTTAGTGAAATCCTACAGACAATCATAATCCTATTTATTTTAACGTTAGTTTTGCTATCTTTAGTTTAGGGATTCAAGCATGTGAATACCTAGTTTTCTATTTATTTATTTTTATTTTATTTTTTCATCATATTTTAAAAAAAAATTGCGTAATTTTTTCTGTATTATTTTATTTTTTTATTTTTAATAGGACTGTCCTGTCCATAGCACTAAGGTTCCTTTTTGTTGTATTTAATATGCATCCTCCAGACCAACTTCCAAAAAAGGCTTTCATTGGCCAGAATCATTTTATTAACTGTGTATAAATTAAATCCGATCTACCAACCTTACTCCACTATTCAGAATAATTTTTCTTAAAGTTTTCTTGATGAAAGGTGTTGGAATTTTGTTTTCTAGAAAACAGTTTAATAGTATTCTAATGTGGTTATTGAAGTCCAAATTGTTGCTGCAGATTCTTGATATTCTTAGTACCTGAGAAATTAGTACAATCTCAATTACTTTGGTTGAGATGTTATTGTTCCAGTGCAGATATTTAATAACGTTGAAAGGAAAATTAACTCTTTTATCAAAAAGGCTGATGGATGGGTTTCCTCTGTTAAGCTTAATGCTTAAGTCTAGGAACTCTAGTTCCTGATTACTGTGGTTGGTTTTACATAAGTTAAGAGAGTTAGGATAGATATTTGCAAAATCACTTTCTATAACACCTGAATTATTAATACAAAGAAAATCGTCAATATATCTAAAAGTGCAAAGGTAGTTATCTGAGCCTGAGGAGCTATTTTTAATGAATTTATATTCTTTAAAGAACAGGAAAAGATTTCTTACACTTGTTGAGGGAGATGTTCCCATAGGAATACAATTTACTTGCTTATAGAGAGTATTATTATATAAAATATGGTTATTGTTTATGCAGCAATTGAGATAAGAGTTCCAAGCTCCTACATTAACAAATTGGTTAAGCTTAAATTCTACATATAGATCTTTAAAGTAGTCATGATATCTGACAGAAGCAGATTAGTATATAGGTGCTCAAAATCATAGCTATTAATATCTATGGGATTTATGTCTAGTAAAGTTGAAATTACTTCTGCCAAAAATCTCTGTACTTCAGATTAGTACAGTTACTAATGTGTTTCAGAACCTTCTTCAAGATGTATTCAAAAGCAAGATCAATTTTCTTTTTATGACTCCTTACTCCACTAGCTATGAATCTAAATTTTACCGGATCTTTATGAAACTTGACAGTTGCAAAAAGAAAGGGAAATTCAGGCTCATATCTTCTCATTTGTGGAATTTTAAGTTTCTTGAAGAATGCCTTAAGACGATTTTCTAACTGTTTGGTACAATAACTTATGGGCTCGTAGGTTACTCTATTATTGAGTTCCTTATTTAACAATTCAAAATAAAATTTCTAGCAGATAATTGCAAAATTATTACTAGCTTTATCTGTAGTAGTAAAAATATACAGGTCTTGTAGTGTGGAGAGTGACCTTTTAGCTTCTCCAGAGAAAAAAGATTTCTGTCAAAACTTAAATCAAGACCTGCCAACTTATTAGAGAAACTATTAATTACATTATATTTCCATTCAGCGAAGGCCTCAATAGGCTGATTGTATGCTAAACTTGTTTTAATTATGTATCTATTAACATCTTGAGTAAAGTTCTCAAGAATTCTTTCTTTGGAGATTTGGACAACTGGTCTAAATTTAGTACCATACTCTAATAAATGCCTAAGCTTGTCATTGTCAACAAAGCTCAAGTTACCAGTGATAATATGTTTGTAATTCTTATCATAGTGAACTGTGTCTTTATGCTCATCACAAGATCATGCAGTAACTACAGGTATGGAACACGATGAATTAAGTTTGTAGTTTTTAACAATAGACCCTAAGGTCTTAACATATTTAAAACTTACAATAGACTGGTGCCTGTGTATGGGAAAAAAGATTGCATTACTGTAGAACAGCTTCCTTACATTGAGATGATCATAGGTTTTATTGAGAAACCTGATGGTCACATAATTTCTGGAAATTTCTTTAAGAGAAATTTTATCTTTAAGAATATGCTTAACAATGTCTAGAACCAAAGCAAAAACATGCTTATCAACTTGATTAGCAGTTTCTTTCCAGAATTTGAAAAACCTTTTTAGGACAGAGTGCTTAAAGGACTTAAGAATTTTGCAAGTATTTTTAACAAAACTTATTTCATTTTTAAAACTTCCCAGAGTAATTTGCAGGTTTGCAAAATCAACCTTGCTGAAATAACCACTGTCCGCCTGCAGTCTTTGTATGTCTTTTTTAGGTGAGGTCCATGTCTCGGCTCCATACGTAAGCACTGGCAGGATGCATTGATTAAACACTTTTCTTTTGAGGCATACTGGCATACTGCTCTTAAACATTGTACTGTTTCTTCCAAAAGCTCTCCATCCAAGTTTTACACGCCGATTAATTTCTTCATCAATGTAACCTTCACTTGATATTTGCTGCCCAAGATAAATGTAGGAATCGGTTGTCTCAAGCTTTTCTCCATCAATCGCTAAATCTTCATTTTTTGTAAAAGCATTTACATCACTTTTATCTTCTGAAAGTTCATTTTTAATCCCACTGCTTTACTCTTGTCAGCACGTTCTCGGATCATACTCTGCAGCTCTGAAGGGGTAGTTGCAAAGATGACTACGTCATCAGCAAAACAAAGGTGAGTTAAGTAATCTCCATTAAACTTTATCATTTTGTTTTCCCAGTTCAATGATTGAAAGACATTTTGCAATGTGGCGTTAAAGAGCTGTATCCTCAAATATCCGAACCTTTGTACTTGCATTTTCATAGATGTTATTAATAATGCTAATGTATGCATCTTCAATACTGCAGGATTTCAAAGCCATTGTTACAGCTGATGGTTTCACGGAATCGAAGGCTTTTTCATAGTCAATAAAAGCCATGCATAATGGGAGTTCATATTCTCTTGTTCTTTCAATTAGTTCTCTCAGTACATGGATATGATATATAGTGCTGTAGTCCACTCCTGAATCCAGCTTGTTCTCTTGGTTGGGCCATGTCTAGTGTTACCTTCAAGCGATGTGAAAGAACCTTAGTAAACATTTTATAAACCACTGAAAGGAGGCTGATAGGCCTGTAGTTCCTGAGATCGTCAATGTCACCTTTTTATGGAGCAAGGTCATTGTAGCATTGTTCCAATCTTCAGGAATCTTCCCTTCATTAAGACATCTGGTGAAAACTTGGGCGAGTGTAGTTTCAACTTCTCCACTTGCTTCTTGTATAATGTCCACGGTAATTCCATCTTCTCCTGGAGCTCTTCCCCGTTTCAGGTTCTTAATTGCATATGTAACTTCTTCAGGGAGGATTGGAGGGATTTTGGCACTGGTACCTGTCGTAATGTCTTTAATAGGTGTATCATCCCTTTCATATAGTTGTGAATAGAAATCTTTCACCCTTGTCAAAATTTCGCTTCTATTTCTTGTTACAGTTCCATCTTCTTTTCTCAAAGCCATGATCTGTTTTCTTCCCTTACTGAGATGTCCTTTTGCTCTGTTCAGGCTCTGGTTGTTTTCAATTGCTTTCCTCACTAGTTCACAATTGAATTTACTTATGTCTTCAGTGATACCTTTTCGCACTGTCTTGCATAGCTCTATATTCCACGTTGGAAGTTAGGTCTTTATTTGTCCTCATCTCCCTTCTCTTTTGCATCAACATTTTTGTTTTTCCTGAAATTTTCTTCATATGTAACTTGTTTTTAGTACCACTTATTTTTGTTGCTGTTTCCATAAGATCCTTGGTGAGTTCTCTGTTAACTTCAGAAATATCCACTTCTTACGATGTTAGGCCTTCTAAAGCAGAGAATCTGTTCCTCAGTTCCAACTTGAAGGTATTATGGTATTTTTAAGGTTGGCTATATCAATACATTTTGTTTCGCTTATGAGCTTGCCACGTTCGAGTTTAGTGTTAAGGTGCGTCTTACATCTCACCAATCTATGGTCACTACCTGTGTTGAACTTGTTTAGCACACGGCAGTCTTTGATGACGAATTTTTTGTTACACATAATAAAATCAATTTCACTTGTCGTCCCATTCGGATGTCTCCATGTCCATTTCCTGTGTGGCTTTTTCTTGAAAAAAGAGTTCATGATGAAAAACCTTTCTGATTCTGCAAATTCTACGAGAGTATTTCCACGTTGATTTCTGTTTCCGTAACCGAATTTACCAACCAAAGTTTCATTCTGTTGCTGTTGCCCTACTTTTGCATTGCAATTACCCATAAAGATCTTCAAATGTTGTTTGCCTTTGTTATTTAGATTCCGAATTTCCTCGTAAAATGCTTCAACTTCTTCTTCAGGGTGACTTGTGGTGGGTGCATAAGCTTGAATACTCTGGGGCTGGTATCTTCTTGACAGTTGGATAACGAGTCATGCTGCTCTGTCAGAGGAACTTTCAACTTCTACTACTTCATCCTTCAGTTCCTTGTTTATTATAAATCCAACACCACTAGTTCTACCAGTATCTGTCCCACGATAGTACAAGAGATGTCCACTTTTAAGTTCAATGAGATCTTCTTCTTTTCTCCTTACCTCACTTAGCCCGACGATGTCATACTTGATCCTTTGTAGTTCCTCTTCCAATTCAAGAAGCATTGAATCAGAAGATAGGGAGCGTCCGTTGTAAGTAGCTAAGGTCAGCATCAAATGGCAGCCTAATCCGGTCTTCCGGTGATTCTCTTAGCACGCACGAGCTTTTCGATCGCTTCGATTTTCTGTCTTATCAAGAAGTTCATCAATTGTTTTGAGTTATTTTTTCCTGCTTACCTTTTAGTAAAAGGTGTGTCACCTCTACTAGTGCAATCCCAAGTTGGGTGAGTACCGCATCATCGTTATTTCTTTCTTTTTTGTGTACCGCTGTGCTGCCCGATGTAGGACCTGATTTTAAGCAATGGCGGATCTCACATTGGGCTCCCATTCCGTTGGCGCGCTCGATGCCCAGCCCACCAAAGCAGCTGACATCTCTCTGGCTCTTCGAGTGACGTCAGAGATTTCTCCCGGCTGCAATCACCAAGCCCGTTCTCAAGACACAGAACGGCATCTCAAAGAACCGACGATTGTGCTTGGTCTCTCATCGTTCCCTGCTAATTCTGCTGAAGTAATGGAAACTGAGTTACATCTTCCTTCTGTTATGAAAAGTTACTTTCCCAGTTATGCATCGACCCTCAGTGGCACACCCACAAGCACTGCAGATGTGACACCATCTGCTCTGAGAAAATATATCATTCGAATTGGTGAAATACTTAAAATGCAAATACAAGAATCTTCCGCAGTCACACAAGATTTTTTATTGGAACTCCGAAAAGGAATTAGTATTGATGCCCTACCCAATACAATACTGAAAATATACAGTACTGCAATAAAAAAGCCCTGCCTCGAGGAGCCTTAACCCATATGACTCGTCGGCCAAGAACTGTAATAGTCTACTTTTCAATTGAATTTGCCAACCAGCTTGTCCGGAAAGGACTCACTATTGGATCTCGTACATTAGGCGTCTCTCCTCTTGCTGAGAGACTTGTCCAAGTTTCTTGTTATCCAGTTCTACCAGAAGTAAAGAACTCTTTTCTACGGGCCGCCCTCAGCACCTGCGAAGAAGTGATAGGTGACTTTCGTACGTTCTCTGCTGCGCCTCTTGACCCTGGTGACTCCGAAATTTTGAGCTTTCGGAGACAAGTGAAAATGCGTTTTCCCACTCCTGAAGATATTCAAAAACTGCCCCACCCGGCTAAAATTATGTGTAGGCTCTCGTTCCTACGATATATACATTGAAAGAGATTTACTCTGTAATGAATGCGAAACATCTGGACACGCACGTCGAACTTGCCCACACCTCCGTCAGCAAATTATCGAAACTACAGCACCTCTCAGACCTTCCTCCTTGAAGAAACAATCATCACTTCTCCAAACCTCAACCTCTGACTTAGCACTGGCCGGAACTACTAAAGAAACCCCCAGGAATCGCTCTCCTCACTCTGAATCGAGTCATTTGACAGCCCTGCCCATTCCCTCCGAGAAAACTACACACTGTCTAAAGAATCATCGCTAGCCGATGAACAGATGACGGTCTCTTCTTCCGGGCTCTTACAGAAAGAAACTACAACCTCTGTCTTGCTGGACTCTGGCTCTTTATCGTGTACTCTACTTGATGGCAAGAATTTTGACCCATTGGTGTCTAACATGCCTGAGCAGAACTCGCCTTCTATTAATGCACTAAACATCATACAAGTTCAATCAACTCCGGACATGGACGTCGCACCTTTTCTGACTCCAACTTCATGCACTTCACGACCTGATCTCTCGAATCAGAAAGAGAGTAGTGAGTCCTGCTTTCATGCTACACTTCACTCCGTTGACTTCCACTCTAACTCGACTTCTCTGACAAAAGACTCGCCGAACACAATCGTCTCTCCTGTTACCCAAGAAACTTCCATACCTCCCTCTCAAGAAGCACCAATATCGTCGATACCTCCGCCCTCCCAGTCGACCATCGCTGAGTGTCAACAACGTTCCACCCGACGGACCATACTCCGCCGTTCTCGTAGCGACCGAGAATCTCCTTTAAGTGATGATTCTTCCATGGATTTCAAGAAAGCAAAAATTCAGAAGGGAGGAAATACTCGCATAGCTACTTCTCCCGCTGTTGAATCTGACTGCACTACTGCAACATAGGAGTCTGAAGAGCACTCTAGTTCAGACTCTTCCTTATAGGTCTCTATAAGGGAGGAACTGTTAAAAGCTCTTGAGAAATGTAGTGTTCCAAGACACCCCTTTCCCTTAGATTCCTTAAAAGCGATACTCTGCAATCGCAATAAGCCCAACTGCTTTAAAAAGCTAATCAATCAATGCGAGGGATCATTTGTTGAGATGCTTCAGCAAATTCAGGAACTAAAGGTCTTTGCAAAACTACAGCTCCAAACCTTTGCTCATGTGACAGATGATGTTCGCACCCTTAAAAAAAATTCTGTCGTTTTCAAGAAATGTACCTCAAGCTTCATGACTCTAAATCAGATCCTCCTCTTCCAGATCTTGACATTCAATTGTAGGGGTTTCTCTAATCGCCTTGCAAATGCTTTAGTGCATGAAGACATTGCTCATCGTGCCGCACAAGTGCTCCTTTTACAAGAAACAAATTGCTCTCCTGACTCTCCTTACTCTCGGTGGAGAGACTGGGAGTATACTTTTCACCACTCGTTTCGCACCTCCTCTCGTGGCGGTATTGCCATCGGATTACATCGGCAATTTCTACAAAATATCTCTTCAGTCACTATCCACAATACTTACCTAAATTATTTTCAGCACCTTTCCTTCATGCTTGACGATAAAGCATATCATATTTTCAATATTTATATTCCTTGCGATGATTCTCCAATTGAACATTTCTTAATCTCCCTCAATAATGCTCTTCTAATAATTTCGGAATCCTCTAATGTAATCTTGGGAGGAGACTTCAACTGAACTACTGATTCTCCGATGGACCGAGCTCCAAATCAACAAGAACATCATCCTCGCCTCATCCAAGGTCAACAGTGTTTGCTAGCTGACTTCACTCTCATGGACGCCTTTCGTTTGCTTCAGCCAGACCATCACTCTTATACTTGGCGTTCCAGCAACCCTGCTTCATCATCAGTAGAAAGATTAGATAGGTTTTATGTCTCCTCTGTTCTCGTGTCGGCACTCCAAGGAAGTCACCATCACGCAACAGCCTCTTCCGATCACTGTGCGGTGTCTCTCCAAATTGGAGCAAGAATTTCTCGTCCTTCTCTACACAGACGTTAGGCGTTTGACAGTACCTTCTTGCATGACCCCACCTTCTGCAGCATCGTTCGCAGTTTTTTACAATCAAAAATCGACAACATCGATCCCACCCAGAGGACGCTTCAGTATTGGCTTGATACGAAATATCAACTCTTAACTCTCATCCGCCAATTCACTTACTCCGCTACAGTCAAGCGAAACATGAAGTTGCAAAATATTCTGTCCAAGCTGGCTGATCTCACGCTAAATGGTCCGATGTTCCCGGTTGTAAAAGCTTAGTTAATAACCCTTTTCATTCCCATGGCTGCTCAGACGATCCAACGATTACGTCTTCTTCATCTTACTCCTGTTAACAACTCGTACGAGTACCTCCACTCTCTCGAAAAAAATCGTCGGGAATCCACCACGATTCGACATCTACGACTCCCCTCTGGGGAGATCACCTCAGATCCTAACGTCATGTGTTCCTTAGTACACGATTTCTTTAAGCGAAAATACGGGGCCACTGACGTTAACAGCGCAACATCTGACTCCCCACTTCTTACGTCTCTTCCTCAAGTTCCAAATCATCTACAAAGCAATCTCACGAATCCTTTCACCTTGCCGGAACTCCAAAACTCATTTAAATTTCTCAATCGGAATGCTGTACCGGGACCTGATGGCCTTCCTCATTCATTCTTTGATGTCTTATCTTCACACCTACTCCAGCTCCTGCTCCCGGCTTTCAACGATGCGTTCACCTCCTCCAGTCTTCCACAAGGCTTCACGCAAGCCCACGTTGCTTTATTCCCAAAACAAGGAGACCTCCTGAATCTTGCACACTGGCGCCCAATTTCATTATTAAACCTCGACTACAAGCTCTACACAAAGCTGCTTTCACACCGCCTCAATACCATTCTACCTCATATCGTTTCCCCTCAACAATCTTATACTGTGCCTGGGCGTTCGATCACTGAAACTCTTACAATCCTACGTGACTTAATCTTCCTTGCTGACACTCAGTCCGAGCCATTGGCTCACCTTAATATTGATCAAAAAGCAGCGTTTGACAATATATCCCACGTTTGTCTTTCTGCTACACTTCAAACATTTGGTTTCCCTATCTCCTTCATCCCCTCACTCCTTTCTATCTATCAAGGAGTAACTCTGCAAGTTCATACCTCTGCCTACCTGACAGCTTTGATAGAGTTCTCCAAAGGAATTCGTCAGGGATGCCCTCTATCTGGACAATTATTTGTCATAGCTTTTGAGCCGTTTTTGCGCCTGACGCGCAGAGAGTTTATACATCGGCTCCCTCCAGCAACAGCCAGCACGAGACATAATAAAATTACTTACTCAGCCTATGCAGATGATGCAACTTTCTGCATACGTCATGAGACCTAATTCTCCACTCTTCTTCTCTGCTACCAAGAGTATGGTACCGCAGCGTCAGCATTACTCAATTTTGAGAATAGCACAGTACTCTGGTGAGGCACTTGGAAACACCGTCACGACTCTCCCTGGGGAGCCAAATGGTCAAGTACCACACAAAAATTCTTAGGAATTCATCTCGGAACCCCATTCGAGGCCGTACGAACGAATTGGTCCTCTCTCTATCCCTCCCTTCTCAAAGCAGCAGGCTTCTGGAGAAGAGCGCAATTTTGCACCTCCTTCCTTCAAAGAGCTCATATTGCTCGCACATACATCTTATCAAAGTGTTACTATTCCTGGCAAATGGATACCGCTCCTGACTACAGACTCCGTCAAGTTCAAGCATGCCTTACATCAGGTGTATGGTCAAAGCATCATTGGGTCCGCTCCTCTACTCTCTGCCTCCCTCCTTCACAGGGAGGAATTGGTCTTCCTGCAGTAGATCTCGTTTATCGTGCCGCACGGCTTCACTGGTTCTTTCATGAGCTTAATAGCTCCAACCCAGATACATGCACATTACATAATGTTCTTGCCTCTTTGAAAAATCCTTCAATAACGTTCGTCGTCTTTCTTCGAATGGATGGTTTCCCAGCTTTGCGACAAAGGCTCCCAGCCGTTTACTGGGAGGCTATAGAAATCCCGAGGTCTCTCCCATTTAAGAGAGCACCTCCTCCTACACTATGGAGATACTAAATGAACCACTCTTCTACTCATCAGCTCTTCATCCCTCTGACCGACCATTCTTTGCCTCTCCAGAATGGATGCGTGCAGGCATTATTACTGTACGAGACCTTGTGAACCTCAACCTTACATGGAAAGACTTCTCTCGCCTATCTACTCATCTTCATGATTCCTCCCGAACAATCTCCACGTCGATAAAATCGTCGATCATCCGTTTATACCCATTTTTAGCCTCTCCTGAAGGAATTCTTCAGGTTGCAGCAGCACCGCGACTCTTCCCGTTTTTTGTGCAACTCCGTATGAAATCTCTTACGCTTGAGGCATGCTCACAGAAGATTTTGAGTGAAATTCTTCGCACATGTGCATCTCAGCAACCAATGCCTACCCTACTGTTCCGTCTGCCTCCTTGACAGCTGCTTGGTCTGCGACACATCCTCTCCTTGCTGCACCTCATGAGAATAATATTCATTGGTCGCTTCTGCATCGCCGCCTCCCCGTTCCTCAATTATTACACCGAATGACTTTTGTTGTGGCTCCACAGTGTGCCTACTGTGATGTCCCGGCAGACATTGAACATGTCTATTGGTTTCATCCAGTCTTGCTACCTGTGTTAAATCTCATGTTCCGTATTGCACACCATCTTTGCCCAGAAAATCTGAGTGCTGTCTCATATTTTACCCTACTTCCAGATATTCTTCCTGCTTCTCCTCTTCCATCAGTGTGTGTTTATATTTTCACGCTTGTAAAAATAGTAATCTACTCCCATCAACTGACGCACCAGGAAAGCTCCACTGTACCTACTCTTACAGAGCCAAGCGAGAAGCTTGTCCATCATTTCACAGCTCGACTCAAGTTCCGTCTACAGTTAGCGCATGAACACGCTGTCAATACAGAAACTCTTCCCAACTTCTACAAACTCTGGAGACCATACCTCAGCTGGTTCCAGATTGATGGCCTGAGAGTTTCCTTTACAGTTTGAACTATTATGAATACTCAATTCTTTTGTTGACAATTACATCGTTAATTAAGCTGTTTAATTTCTCCCTCTATCTTACCCTCAGGAAGTGTATATAGTTTTATTTCTTTGCCTACTTGTTCTGGCGCACATTTGTACATAATCATTTCATGACTCACATTCTCAATCTGTACTCCGAGTGTTTAATAAATGCATATTTAAACCTTAGCACTCTCTGACATCATGTCGCACTCGCCGCTGCCTTGGCCAGATACATTCCAGCTGCCGGAGACTGAGGGCAAAGATTTAAGTTGTGGAGTCATTTTGGAGGAGTTTTACCATAACTCACTACGCTGGCCAAGCGGGTTTGTGAGTGTGGGATAGCATTTCCTCTGATCCCGATGGTATAGTTATACCGTTACTGGCGGTCGTCAGAGCCCTTTTAGTGAGAACAGGATGCACCACGAGAAGGCGGGCTTATACACACACACACACACACACACATATATATATATATATATAGATGGGATTTAAGGTCAGGTGATGCGTAACATCACAGCCTCTCCTTGACAAATGTCAACCCCGACTTCTCGTGGTACATCCTGTTCCCACTAAAGGGGCTCTGACGACCGCCAATAGCGGTATAACTATACCATCGGGATTAGAGGAAATGCTATCCCACACTCACCAACCCGCTTGGCCAGCGTGGTGAGTTATGGCCAAACCCCTCCAAAATGACTCCACAACTTAAATCTTGGCCCTCAGTCTCCGGCAGCTGGAATGTACCTGGCCAAGGCAGCGGCCAGTGCGACATGAAGGCAGAGGGTGCTAAGAATCCCCGGAGGACCGGACTAGGCTGCCATCTGATGCTGACCTTGGCTACGTACAACGGACGCTCCCTATCTTCTGATTCAAGGCTTCTTGAATTGGAAGAGGAACTACAAAGGATCAAGTGGGACATCGTCGGGCTAAGTGAGGTAAGGAGAAAAGGAGAATATCTCATTGAACTGAAAAGTGGACATCTCTTCTACTATCGTGGGACAGATACTGGCAGAACTAGTGGTGTTGGATTTATAATAAACAAGAAACTAAAGGATAAAGTTGTAGAAGTTGAAAGTTCCTCTGACAGAGCTGCACGACTCGTTATCCAACTCTCGAGAAGATACCAGGATCAGATTATTCAAACTTATGCACCCACCACAAGTCATGCTGAAGAAGAAATTGAAGAATTTTATGAGGAAATTCGTGATCTAAATAATAAAGGTAAGCAGCACTTGAAGATAATTATGGGAGATTTCAATGCAAAAATAGGGCAACGGCAACAGAATGAAACTTCAGTAGGTAAATTCGGTCACGGCAACAGAAACCAGCGTGGAAATACTCTCGTAGAGTTTGCAGAGGCAGA
The DNA here is from genome assembly GCA_039090855.1 of Macrothele yani. Lineage (NCBI taxonomy): Eukaryota > Metazoa > Arthropoda > Arachnida > Araneae > Macrothelidae > Macrothele > Macrothele yani. Next base: position 123,015,458 of record CM077003.1, on the reverse strand, counting down.
AGGGTTTTTCATCTTGAACTCCTTTTTCAAGAAAAAGCCACACAGGAAATGGATATGGAGACATCCAAATGGGACGACAAGTGAAATTGATTTTATTATGTGTACCAAAAAATTCGTCATAGAAGACTGCAGTGTGCTAAACAAGTTCAACACAGGCAGTGACCATAGATTGGTGAGATGTAAGATGCACCTCAACACTAAACTCGAACGTAGCAAGCTCATAAGACAAACAAAATGTATTGACATAACCAACCTTAAAAAACACCATAATACCTTCAAATTGGAACTGAAGAACAGATTCTCTGCTTTAGAAGGCCTAACATCGGAAGAAGTGGATATTTCTGAAGTTAACAGAAAAGTAACCAAAGCTCTTATGGAAACAGCAACAAAATTAGCTGGGTCTAAGAACAAATTGCATGTGAACAAATTATCAGGAAAAACCAAAATGTTGATGCAAAGAAGAAGAGTGATGAGGACAACTAAAGAAGATGTGACTTCCAAAGTGGAATATATAGAGCTATGCAAGACAGTACGAAAAAGTATCACTGAAGACGTAAGGAAATTCAACTGTGAACTAGTAAGGAAAGCAATTGAAAACAACCAAAGCCTAAAGATAGCAAAGGGACATCTCAGTAAGGGGAAAAACATATTATGGCACTGAGAAAAGAAGATGGTTCTGTAACAAGAAATAGAGGCGAAATTTTGACAAGAGTGAAAGATTTCTACTCCAAATTATATGAAAGGGATGATACATGTACTCCAGACATCATGAAAGGTACCAGTACCAGAGTTCTTCCAGTCCTTCCAGCAGAAGTTGCACATGCAATCAAGAACATGAAGCGGGGAAAAGCTCCAGGAGAAGATGGAATTACTGTAGACATCATACAAGAAGCAAGTGGAGAAATCGAAACAGTACTCGCCCAAATTTTCACTCGATGCCTTAATGAAGGGGAAATTCCTGAGGATTGGAACAACGCTACAATGATCTTGCTACATAAAAAAGGTGACATTGAGGATCTCAGGAACTACAGACCTATCAGCCTACTATCAGTGGTTTATAAAATCTTCACTAAAGTTCTTTCACACCGATTGAAGGTGATACTGGACATGGCTCAACCGAGAGAACAAGCTGGATTCAGGAGTGGCTACAGCACAATAGATCATATCCACGTACTGAGAGAACTAATTGAAAGAGCGAGGGAATATGAGCTTCCATTGTGCATGGCTTTCATTGATTATGAAAAAGCCTTTGATTCGGTGAAACCATCAGCAGTTGCAATGGCTCTGAAATCCTGCGGTATTGAAGATGCATACATTAATATTATTAATAACATCTATGAAAATGCGAGTGCAAAGATTCGGCTGTTTGAAAATACAACACACATAAAAATTGGAAAAGGAGTGAGACAAGGTGACACCATATCTCCGAAGCTCTTTAATGCCACATTGGAAAATGGCTTTCAATCACTGAACTGGGAAAACAAAGGGATAAAGATTAATGGAGATTATCTAACCCACCTTCGTTTTGCTGATGACATAGTCATTTTTGCAACTACCCCATCAGAGCTACAGAGTATGATACAGGAACTTGCTGACAAGAGTAAAGAAGTGGGATTAAAAATGAACTTTCAGAAGACAAAAGTGATGTACAATGCTTTTACAAGAAATGAAGATTTATCGATTGATGGAGAAAAGCTGGAGATAACAGACACGTACGTTTATCTTGGACAGCAGATATCAAGTGACGGTCACATTGGTGAAGAAATTAATCGGCGTACAAAACTTGCCTGGAGAGCTTTTGGAAGAAACAGCCTAATTTTCAAGAGCAATATGCCATTATGTCTTAAAAGAAAAGTGTTTGATCAATGCATCCTTCCAGTGCTTACGTATGGTGCAGAGACGTGGACCTTAGCTAAAAGAGACATACAAAGGCTGCAGACAACTCAAATAAGCATGGAGAGGTGCATGCTTGGTGTAACCAGGAGAGATAAGAAGAGGAACACGTGGATCCGAAAAATGACAAGAGTGGAAGACATCATGATCAGAGTTAAATCCCTGAAATGGCAATGGGCTGGACATACTGCCAGAAGAGCAGACCATCGATGGACAGCCGAAATTTTAGATTGGATTCCAAGGGACAGGAAAAGACCCAGAAGAAGACCACATGGAAGATGGGTGGATGAAATTCGAAAGTATGCGGGAGTGACATGGGGGAGACTGGCACAAGACAGACCGTTGTGGAGGAAACTTGGGGAGACCTTCGTCCAGCAGTGGATTTATAATGGTTGACAATGATGATGATGATGATGATATATAGATAGATAGATAGTACATAAATTAGCTTATATAGAATGAAAATATTACAGAACAAAAATACAAAATTTCAAAACAAGTAAAAAACTGGAACAGGTTGCCGTCATCAGGAGAGCATCAACCTGTGGGAGTGGCCTTTCTATTACCAACAAAACGACAAGGCAAGCCAAAATTGTAGGTTGGTCATGCTCCCTAGGCCACAAAACCAAATTCTAATAAGCACAAAAAATTACAAAAATCAAGTTTAAAAAAGAAGAATTAAAAGCTTACCGGCAGAACAGAAACCGCCATGACAAAGAGTCAAACAAGACTGAACAGAGCACCCACAAGAACCAAAATATATACACTGATAAGAAAGGTGGTCACGGTTAAACAACTACCTGGTAAGCCAAAAATGTGTGAGTAGACAAGATGCAAAACTGTGTATGTAAATAAGATCTTCAGCTATTAAGGACCCACCAAATAGCACTTTATGTTACCTATATATTTAAAATTGTTAGGTCCTAGGTTAGTAAAGCATGTCAATGTGCAATTTGAAACTTTTGGACACAGAATTAAAGTTCAAAATTAAATGGTTAAAATGATGCCTTAAGAAATTTTTAGGAAAGTTGTTAAATTGCAATTTAGAAAAAAGAGCTTTCAGATTTTTTGCAAGTAAGAGATGTGTAGAGCAAATTTCATCCATTCTATGAAACTGGGAGATGAGTAGATTACGATGTATAACTTTTGAAATATTGGATGACCAGTGAGTGTAGTGAATGATATCAAACTCAAAAGAGTTTCTTTTATCAAATAAATTCACCACACCTCTTCTCTCCTCGTCTACCTGAACCTCTAAATCGAGGTAACAAACACAAGTAGACGATCTGTTGGTTTTTTCTAGGGTAAGGTCGTCAGGATACTACTCACACATTTTTGGCCTACCAGGTAGTTGTTTAACCGTGACCACCTTTCTTATCAGTGTATATATTTGGGTTCTTGTGGGTGCTCTGTTCAGTCTTGTTTGACTCTTTGTCATGGCGGTTTCTGTTCTGCCGGTAAGCTTTTAATTCTTCTTTTTTAAACTTGATTTTTGTAATTTTTGTGCTTATTAGAATTTGGTTTTGTGGCCTAGGGATCATGACCAACCGACAATTTTGGCTTGCCTTGTCGCTTTGTTGGTACTAGAAAGGCCACTCCCACAGGTTGATGCTCTCCTGATGACGGCAACCTGTTCCAGTTTTTTACTTGTTTTGAAATTTTGTATTTTTGTTCTGTAATATTTTCATTCTTTATATATATATATATATCATCATCATCATCATCATCATTGTCAACCACTATCAATCCACTGCTGGACGAAGGTCTCCCCAAGTTTCCTCCACAACGGTCTGTCTTGTGCCAGTCTCCTCCATGTCACCCCTGCATACTTTCGAATTTCATCCACCCATCTCCCACGAGGTCTTCTTCTGGGTCTTTTCCTGTCCCTTGGAATCCAATCTAAAATTTCGGCTGTCCATCGATGATCTGTCCTTCTGGCAGTATGTCCAGCCCATTGCCATTTCAGGGATTTAACTCTGATCATGATGTCTTCCACTCTTGTCATTTTTCGGATCCACGAGTTCCTCTTCTTATCTCTCCTGGTTACACCAAGTATGCACCTCTCCATGCTTATTTGAGTTGTCTGCAGCCTTTGTATGTCTCTTTTAGTTAAGGTCCACGTCTCTGCACTATACGTAAGCACTGGAAGGATGCATTGATCAAACACTTTTCTTTTAAGACATAATGGCATATTGCTCTTGAAAATTATGCTGTTTCTTCCAAAAGCTCTCCAGGCCAGTTTTGTACGCCGATTAATTTCTTCATCAATGTGACCCTCACTTGATATCTGCTGTCCAAGATAAACGTACGTGTCTGTTATCTCCAGCTTTTCTCCATCAATCGATAAATCTTCATTTCTTGTAAAAGCATTGAACATCACTTTTGTCTTCTGAAAGTTCATTTTTAATCCCACTTCTTTACTCTTGTCAGCAAGTTCCTGGATCATACTCTGCAGCTCTGATGGGGTAGTTGCAAAAATGACTACGTCATCAGCAAAACGAAGGTGGGTTAGATAATCTCCATTAATCTTTATCGCCTTGTTTTCCCAGCTCAGCGACTGAAAAACACCCTCCAAAGTGGCATTAAAGAGCTTCGGAGATATGGTGTCACCTTGTCTCACTCCCTTTCCAATTTTTACGTGTGTTGTATTTTCAAACAGCCTAATCTTTGCACTTGCATTTTCATAGATGTTATTAATCATATTAATGTATGCATCTTCAATACCGCAGGTTTTCAGAGCCATTGTAACTGCTGATGGTTTCACCGAATCAAAGGCTTTTTCATAATCGATAAAAGCCATGCACAATGGAAGTTCATATTCCCTCGCTCTTTCAATTAGTTCTCTCAGCACGTGGATATGATCTATTGTGCTGTAGCCACTCCTGAATCCAGCTTGTTCTCTCGGTTGAGCCATGTCCAGTGTTACCTTCAAGCGGTGTGAAAGAACTTTAGTGAAGATTTTATAAACTACTGATAGGAGGCTGATAGGTCTGTAGTTTCCAAGATCCTCAATGTCACCTTTCTTATGTAGCAGGATCATTGTAGCGGTGTTCCAATCCTCAGGAATCTTCCCTTCATTGAGGCATCGAGTGAAAATTTGGGCGAGTACTGTTTCGATTTCTCCACTTGCTTCTTGTATGATGTCTACAGTAATTCCATCTTCTCCTGGAGCTTTTCCCCGCTTCATGTTCTTGATTGCATGTGCAACTTCTGCTGGAAGGACTGGAAGGACTCTGGTACTGGTATCTTTCATGATGTCTGGAGTGCATGTATCATCCCTTTCATATAATTTGGAGTAGAAATCTTTCACTCTTGTCAAAATTTCGCCTCTATTTCTTGTTACAGAACCATCTTCTTTTCTCAGTGCCATAATCTGTTTTCTTCCCTTACTGAGATGTCCCTTTGCTATCTTTAGGCTTTGGTTGTTTTCAATTGCTTTCCTCACTAGTTCACAGTTGAATTTTCTTACGTCTTCAGTGATACTTTTTCTTACTGTCTTGCATAGCTCTATGTATTCCACTTGGAAGTCACATCTTCTTTAGTTGTCCTCATCTCTCTTCTTTTTTGCATCAACATTTTCGTTTTTCCTGATAATTTATTTACATGCAACTTGTTCTTAGACCCAGCTAATTTTGTTGCTGTTTCCATAAGAGCTTTGGTTACTTTTCTGTTAACTTCAGAGATGTCGACTTCTTCCGATGTTAGGCCTTCTAAAGCAGAGAACCTGTTCTTCAGTTCCAACTTGAAGGTATTATGGTGTTTTTAAGGTTGGTTATGTCAATAGATTTTGTTTGTCTTATGAGCTTGCCACGTTCAAGTTTAGTGTTGAGGTGCATCTTACATCTCACCAATCTATGGTCACTACCTGTGTTGAACTTGTTTAGCACACTGCAGTCTTCTATGACGAATTTTTTGGTACACATAATAAAATCAATTTCACTTGTCGTCCCATTTGGATGTCTCCATGTCCATTTCCTGTGTGGCTTTTTCTTGAAGAAGGAGTTCAAGATGAAAAACCCTTCTGCCTCTGCAAACTCAACGAGAGTATTTCCACGCTGGTTTCTGTTGCCGTGACCGAATTTACCTACTGAAGTTTCATTCTGTTGCCGTTGCCCTATTTTTGCATTGAAATCTCCCATAATTATTTTCAAGTGCTGCTTACCTTTATTATTTAGATGACAAATTTCCTCATAAAATTCTTCAATTTCTTCTTCAGGATGACTAGTGGTGGGTGCATAAGTTTGAATAATCTGAGCCTGGTATCTTTTCGAGAGTTGGATAACAAGTCGTGCAGCTCTGTCAGAGGAACTTTCAACTTCTACAACTTTATCCTTCAGTTTCTTGTTTATTATAAATCCAACACCACTAGTTCTGCCAGTATCTGTCCCACGATAGTAGAAGAGATGTCCACTTTTCAGTTCGATGAGATCTTCTCCTTTTCTCCTTACCTCACTTAGCCCCACGATGTCCCACTTGATCCTTTGTAGTTCCTCTTCCAATTCAAGAAGCCTTGAATCAGAAGATAGGGAGCGTCCATTGTACGTAGCCAAGGTCAGCACCCTCTGCCTTGATGTCGCACTGGCCGCTGCCTTGGCCAGGTACATTCCAGCTGCCGGAGACTGAGGGCCAAGATTTAAGTTGTGGAATCATTTTGGAGGGGTTTGGCCATAACTCACCACGCTGGCCAAGCGGGTTGGTGAGTGTGGGATAGAATTTCCTCTAATCCCGATGGTATAGTTATACCGCTATTGGCGGTCGTCAGAGCCCCTTTAGTGGGAACAGGATGCACCACGAGAAGGCGGGGTTGACATTTGTCAAGGAGAGGCTGTGATGTTACGCATCACCTGACCTTACATCCCTATATATATATATATATCATCATCATCATCATCATTGTCAACCACTATCAATCCACTGCTGGACGAAGGTCTCCCCAAGTTTCCTCCACAACGGTCTGTCTTGTGCCAGTCTCCTCCATGTCACCCCTGCATACTTTCGAATTTCATCCACCCATCTCCCATGTGGTCTTCTTCTGGGTCTTTTCCTGTCCCTTGGAATCCAATCTAAAATTTCGGCTGTCCATCGATGATCTGTCCTTCTGGCAGTATGTCCAGCCCATTGCCATTTCAGGGATTTAACTCTGATCATGATGTCTTCCACTCTTGTCATTTTTCGGATCCACGTGTTCCTCTTCTTATCTCTCCTGGTTACACCAAGCATGCACCTCTCCATGCTTCTTTGAGTTGTCTGCAGCCTTTGTATGTCTCTTTTAGTTAAGGTCCACGTCTCTGCACCATACGTAAGCACTGGAAGGATGCATTGATCAAACACTTTTCTTTTAAGACATAATGGCATATTGCTCTTGAAAATTATGCTGTTTCTTCCAAAAGCTCTCCAGGCAAGTTTTGTACGCCGATTAATTTCTTCATCAATGTGACCCTCACTTGATATCTGCTGTCCAAGATAAACGTACGTGTCTGTTATCTCCAGCTTTTCTCCATCAATCGATAAATCTTCATTTCTAGTAAAAGCATTGAACATCACTTTTGTCTTCTGAAAGTTCATTTTTAATCCCACTTCTTTACTCTTGTCAGCAAGTTCCTGGATCATACTCTGCAGCTCTGATGGGGTAGTTGCAAAAATGACTACGTCATCAGCAAAACGAAGGTGGGTTAGATAATCTCCATTAATCTTTATCCCCTTGTTTTCCCAGCTCAGCGACTGAAAAACACCCTCCAATGTGGCATTGAAGAGCTTCGGAGATATGGTGTCACCTTGTCTCACTCCCTTTCCAATTTTTACGTGTGTTGTATATATATATATATATATATATATATATATATATATCATCATCATCATCATTGTCAACCATTATCAATCCACTGCTGGACGAAGGTCTCCCCAAGTTTCCTCCACAACGGTCTGTCTTGTGCCAGTCTCCTCCATGTCACCCCTGCATACTTTCGAATTTCATCCACCCATCTCCCATGTGGTCTTCTTCTGGGTCTTTTCCTGTCCCTTGGAATCCAATCTAAAATTTCGGCTGTCCATCGATGATCTGTCCTTCTGGCAGTATGTCCAGCCCATTGCCATTTCAGGGATTTAACTCTGATCATGATGTCTTCCACTCTTGTCATTTTTCGGATCCACGAGTTCCTCTTCTTATCTCTCCTGGTTATACCAAGCATGCACCTCTCCATGCTTCTTTGAGTTGTCTGCAGCCTTTGTATGTCTCTTTTAGTTAAGGTCCACGTCTCTGCACCATATGTAAGCACTGGAAGGATGCATTGATCAAACACTTTTCTTTTAAGACATAATGGCATATTGCTCTTGAAAATTATGCTGTTTCTTCCAAAAGCTCTCCAGGCAAGTTTTGTACGCCGATTAATTTCTTCACCAATGTGACCCTCACTTGATATCTGCTGTCCAAGATAAACGTACGTGTCTGTTATCTCCAGCTTTTCTCCATCAATCGATAAATCTTCATTTCTTGTAAAAGCATTGAACATCACTTTTGTCTTCTGAAAGTTCATTTTTAATCCCACTTCTTTACTCTTGTCAGCAAGTTCCTGGATCATACTCTGCAGCTCTGATGGGGTAGTTGCCACCCATCTTCCACGTGGTCTTCTTCTGGGTCATTTCCTGTCCCTTGGAATCTAATCTAAAATTTATATATATATATATATATATATATATATATATATATATATATATAAATTTTAGATTAGATTCCAAGGGACAGGAAATGACCCAGAAGAAGACCACGTGGAAGATGGGTGGATGAAATTCGAAAGTATGCGGGAGTGACATGGAGGAGACTGGCACAAGACAGACCGTTGTGGAGGAAACTTGGGGAGACCTTCGTCCAGCAGTGGATTGATAATGGTTGACAATGATGATGATGATGATAAATATATATATATATATATTGAAAAACCTGACCCTGTCCTGTTTTTTGCTTTTCCCCGTGGTACTATTTACATCGCGTAGAGGTGGCACACGGAGAGCCGCGATCTGAAACCCAAACGAAGCCACCGGCATCCGAAGGATGTACGTAACAATTCGGAAATATTTCATGTAAGTTTCATAGGTTTGTTCTATAGCAAAATTTCACGGTGAGACTTTAGTTTGTACTTTACTCAGAAGTTTATGATGGATTCACTGGAAAATATAAGAAGTTCATCCGGCGTGCTATTTCTTTTAATGACCTACTTATTATGGGTTACAAGACCAGGAACGCTTTCATGTGGAACTCCTTATGAGGTTGTGGTAAAACACTCCAAATGTGATCACCCATCCCTAATTGGGGAACACTATTTCGCATGTTGGGGGTCACTGGTTCGGAGGAGGCATGAGCGTCTTCCGTACTTCATCCGGATCTGCACTGGCCAGAAACCACAGAGCGTCCCACCACTCGGCCACGGGAGCAGCATCGCTTGCTCGATGTGATTTTTTTCGACGATGGAAAAAGCGGTGTCTTCTGATCAATTCAGAGGACGCATATTCGAATACCTTTCCGCAGAAAATTTAAATTGAATATTTTGCTCTCTTTGGTTAATATTCTTTTTGCTTTCTTTTAATGCATGATCAAATTTTTCTAGTTGAATAAATGCAGCTATTTTTTCAGTCTCAACGTTCTAAGTTTCGGTAAAATCTCTCTCTTTCTCTCTCACACACACACAGAACAAAGAACTAACTGTCAAGAAATCTTGGCAAGACTGCGCAACTGTGTTTCATAAAAATGTTCCATTTCAGGAATAGCACGAACGTATCATCAGCCAAAGGTAATATTAAATTTTGCTCAGAAGGGAGTAAAAGCTTTTAGCATTTGCTGGACAGTGAAAACTAAAAGTAATTTCCATGAACAGATACTTTATTCAGCAGAATATGAGTGTTTGTTTTAAACCACAAAAAAGTTAATTTTGCCTTTTCTTCTTTTCTGCTGTATTGTGTGTGCGCGCGCGCTGAACATGAATAATACGCTGTTCAAAAGAATTAGGTGAGCAAAGGGAAATCATGTGCTTCTGATATAACGAAGTGAATTTCTCCGTCATTTTTTTCTGCGCCAGGATTCGAACCCGGGTCTCCTCATTCCGGAATAAGTTGCTCTACCAATTGAGCTACGCGGACGTTTTATTCTGATTCCTATCTGCCTTTATGTCGTGTGCGTCCTTCGGGCAGGTACGTCACATCTCCTGGTACGTTACATCATCTCCCCCTTATTTTTTTTTATTTATTTTTTTTTTCGAAGTGCTGCTCTTATTTTTCCTATCTCGCGGTGTGGAAATAACATCACACAATTGCGAGATTTTGAATGGTCGGGTCATCCGGATAGTTCGGGCGCCATTATAACGAAGTGAATTTCTCCGTCATCTTTGGTCTACGCCGGGATTCTAACCCGAGTCCCCTCATTCCGGAATAAGTTGCTCTACCAATTGAGCTACGCGGACGTTTTATTCTGATTCCTATCTGCCTTTATGTCGTGTGCGTCCTTCGGGCAGGTACGTCACATCTCCTGGTACGTTACACTGACTAGTGGCGTCTCTTGGGTCCCAGAATTGGGCTATCCCCCCCCCCCCAGTACTGTTCCTCAAAAATTGCGAAGTTTATTGTTTAGTTGATAAGAAATAGAAGTAACATTTTTTTCTCTAAATTTTAGGTACATGTTATTGCTAACATGATACCAAGTAATTATGAGGTTTAGGATTTGAACACTTATTTGTACATGAACTTTATTCTTCTTTCCTTTTGGGGGAACTTGAGTGTTACGTTTTCACAAAAATGTTTCTTCCGAGTACTTATTCATATTTAAAAAGAATGTTTTTCTCTATTAACAAACCAGCCAAGGTGCTCAAATGTGCATGTCCTTTTGTGGGTCTAAGATATATCTTGATTCTTTTTAATACGGAAAAACTTCTTTCGGCAGTTGCAGTTGTTGATGAACAGTTTAATATTGATCTGATAATTTGCACACCTCAATAAACACTGTGTCCAATTATTCAACTTTGTGTAACAAGTAATGTTTCTTACTGATTTGTTTTGTATTCATCAAGAGAACTAAACACCTTCAGTTCATTTTTTAATCGAGCTGTATCAAACTTTGAAGCATAGAGTTCTTTAAGCTCTGATAGTAGATGTTCAGGGAAGCTTTCACAAAATTTATCAAAACAGTTCGAATCCAGCAAAGCCACGAATTTAAGATATAATATCTCTGATTTTAATTCACTGACACTTCACACAAACTGAAACAACTCTCGCGAAACACGCGCTGGAAACATGGAGGGACTGAGGTAGTCCGAAGTCTTCGTTTTCGGAGCGAACCCTTGGCCAAAGCAATGGCCACTCATGAGCGCCGTAGCTCATTCATGTTGTCATGGAAACGCTAGCAGGAGATAGTAATAAAGCTCTTCGCATCAGAACAGCGAAGTCTCTCGAAGACCTGTTTGCGTTACGTTGATGCCGTTGATCGTCGCTCGCCAGACTGATTCTCATAATCGAAAGAAGCGAATCCGCTCGTGCTTTTTTCGCACCGAAAGCTTAGACATATCTTAATACCGTTGATAATTGACTTTTATTTGTGTATAATTAATTAACTTTTATTTGTGCATTCTATGGGCTTCGCAGCTAGCCTAGCTAGCCTCGAATATACGCCACTGCTCCTGACGTTGTTGAACGTAAAATATTATTTTTATGTAAGATACAGTAGAATGTTCAGTAATATGGTTAAGAGAAACACAATACCGGATTTTTATACAATATTAACATTTAATGCACATGGTGCGGTGTGGTATACAACGATATGCATATCTGTAGAACAAGAAAAAAATAAGTTTTTGAATAACTGAACTCTAGTAGGGTGTGTGGTGTCCTCGGAAGGTTAAGATCGCTGCACACATGTATGGCATGGAATTGATGAAGTTATCCAGGAGATTTTGTGGGTATCTTCACCATTCTTCAATGAGGTTGTTCTCAGGAAATGCATTTCATTCTATTGTGTTCTGCAGATATCCTGATGACAGTAATGCACCGCTATTCATACATGATCACAATCAGGGGTGGACTGGGAAAATAAAATTAGTCCCATTATTTGTAATGTTTTCCTGAAGCGGAAATTAAAAAATATAGTAATAACATGCATTACTCAAAGTATTTATATAAAACATACGTCTAAACTTTTTGAATCATAAAATGTAGAAACAGTTTTCCTTGACAATAACTGACGATATTTTTAAAAAGCCGAGTTGAAATGGAGGAATTTCTGATTTAGAGAAATGCAAAAATTGTGTATGAGTGTATGTGGATGGCGATGAGAGTAAAAGGAAAGAGACCATTTTGGTCGCTTTGTAATAAAGGAAAGAGGTCAGTTTTGGTGGCTGTTGGTAGTGATATATTGTTGGGCTGTTGGTAGAAATGTATTGATAGGTTATTGCTAGTAATATTGGTAGCAATGTGTTGATGGGCTGTTGGTAGTAATATTGGGAGTAATGCATTGATGGACTGTTGGTAGCAACATTAGTAGTAGTGTATTGATGAAACGTTGGTAAATTAGTGATAATGTATTGATGGGCTGTTGGCAGTAATATTTGTGGTAATGTTCTGTATTGATGAACTATTAATAGTAATGTACTGATGAGTTGTTGGTAGTAATGCAGTATTAGGCTGTTGGCAGTAATATTGGTAGTAATGTATTGACGGGCTGTTGGTAGTAACGTATTAATGCGTTATTAGCAGTTATGTTAGTAGTAATGTATTGATGTTCTGTTGGTAATAATATAAGTAGTAATGTTTTGATGGGCTGTTGGTAATAATATAATTAGTAGTGTTTTGATGTGCTGTTGTTAGTAATGTATCGATGGGCTGTTGGTAGTAATGTTAATTAAATGTTTGTTCACAGATACTCGTGTTTGAGCGGAGGTTGGATATTAAAGTGTTTTGTGTTTATACTGAAATCTGTGCATCTCATATTTAAGTGTTGACTCTCTAGTTGAATTACTGTTGACTTCCTAGTAATTATTCTTGACTTCCTAGTTGACTGTTGACTTTCTAGTTGATTTAATACTGCTTCCTGGCTTTTAGTCTAGCGATGCGGATTCGCTGGAAACTGAATCCTGAACGCGGAATTAAGTGTAAATTATTCCCACAGCGTATTAGTAGGTGTCAGACAAAAGATTTACGTGACAATTTGATGTCATCTGTGGGACAGCGGTTTTTTAAAAATAGGATGTGACATCTATCAATCCCATTTGCAAGCTAAAACATGATTTTCGAAAGCCAATTTTTTTTTGAGAAATTTCATTAGACATACTGTACCATACGATTACTAATTTAATTTTACTTAACTAGTCTGCCCGGTCCGATTATAGTACCGGACTGGAATACCGGTATGGCCAGACTACTCTTTATCAAAAGATCCAAAGCCTTAAAAATTTTAAACATTATTATTAACAATATTAACACTGAGGGGTTTAACAACCACCATGTTCAACTCTAATGGCTATAAGCAGTCGCCTGTCCCTAACTTAGGTCCACTGGTTCAAGGAAAGGGGGAAGGGGGGAGGGACGGCGCTATCGGAAAAACACACTACCTATGCTTTGGCTGGACTCGAACCCGGGCCTATCGGATGAAAACCAGAAACCAGCACGTCATATAATTCGGACCACCTGGGAGGCTAATTATTATTTCCAAAGCAAATGTGATCCTTCCAGTGACGCGATAAAATATAAGGAGCTGAACTTTAAATCCTGTTTGTTGAATGCACGCTTCTCAGCATACATACACTCACACATATCAGAAGCGAATAAACGCTGATACGTTCAGCAGAATTTTTCCTTTCAGGAAATACTTTTACTAATTTTCTTCATGATACCTTTAATCCGGAAAAATTACAATAACCATTTTCCTCTAGAATAGAGATCTTTTATTTCAAATTGCATAGAAATCTTTTTTTGTACATATATCCGACTTCTTTGCTTCCATTTCACTTCCTTATTAATTGAGAAATTCACTCCGAAAAGGGATTTCGACTAAGTGAAATATTTAAATATCTTTGTTCTTTAAGCATTTCAAACACGATTTTTCTAAGCTTTAAACAGCCATTAAGAAAAAGCAGATATGTAAAAAATGAGCGTGCATATCAATTAAGAATGCACCTTCATGAACCCGCAACCGCCGTCTTTCTTTGAAAACGAGTTGTTCTACTTTATAGAAATTTGCGAGAAATTTTTCTTCAGTTTATTTATTTTTAAATCAGGAAGGGAAAAAATGGCGATGAAAAGAAATACACATTTTCCTCCTTGTAGAAGCATGCTTTTCGATTCTTTCCGAGAAGTCCGCATGGAGAAAATAAGCATGTTGGGGGGATAAAATGGGGGTGGGGGAAGCAAGCACTAGCAGAAGAAAAAAGAAAATAACGGAATCATCCACCTAGATTCATCTCCTTCAGATTCCTGCTTCTCCCTTAGTCCATTCAAAATCTTCCTACCTTGACCTGCCATTTGGAGCGTTGCGTCTGCTATTCTTCGCAGTTTCGCTAAAAGATGGCCGGTCAGCACGGCAGCTATTATGAAGCACTGGTTCACCGGGTGTAACACGGAAACAGAGGTGCCATTTTAAGTGGTGTCACGATACATTTCTTTCCGACATGCCTGCCTAGGTTTCCACGTGCATTTCTGGGGCTCCCAGAAGCTTACAAAGGAATAACAAGGGGCGTATATACTTTAATAACGGACGAGAAAATTTCCTTTGTTTTGTTCATAACCGCGGTGTCGTCAGGTGTAGCGCTCTCCTATATGGCTTCATAGATACCGACGCGCTCATTCGGTGGACAACTTCAGACTTCGCAAGAACACAAACGGGAATTTTGGTTCCACGCTTCATGCTACCTTGGTAACGATCATCGACATACTGCCTTAGTATAACTCCAGGCTTCTTCCTAAATAGTGCACCACAAGAAAAGTGTTGATCTAAACAGCAGCAAGGTGAGTAGGGAAAAACTTGTCTACGGGAATGGTTAATGTTTTGTCAGGAAGTAATGTAACGACGTTTTACCCAGCACAATTTACGCAGTTTTCTGTAATTTGTATGACATCAATGGCGGATCCAGTATTTTTTCTTAAATTCTTATGTAATATCTAAGATTTTGTCTCAATGGGAATATATATACATCTCTATTAGAATAAATTAGCAATATACAGTCAAACCCCTATTTAACGGACTGCGATTTAACGAATTCCGCACATTTTTTATGGTCCCGCCGGAATCACATTGAAATTAATGCTTGGTGTATCCCGATTTAACGAACACATTTCCTCAATTTAGAGAACATTTTTTTAAACCACAAAACTATGTTAACTAGCATTTTCACGTTAAAAGTTAGCCCAAATGCAATCTCTTGATGATGTTTTCGATGAACAAACTGGACTAAATGCATTAGATTCTGATGAAGAAGATGAAGCAGAACTGAAAGTTAGATGCTTTAGTGATGCTGGTGACAGTATAGAATGTGTTAAAAAGTACTTGATGCCCTTCGATATCAATTATGATGTTTTTCATGCACTTCATAAAATTAAAGCTGCAATTTATAAAGTTAAACGTTCAGAAAAAAACACAAGCAATCTTTTCTAAAGCATACAGTGTAAAAATGTAATCAACACATATTCTGTTTTTACAAGTTAATTAGTACTAATCCATGCAGTTAGGATACTAAAATCTTTATTTAAGAAGCTAAATGCTTGGGGAAAAAAATCAACTATCGTATTTTTCTCGCAATTTTAAAGTACGCTTAAATTTTGATGCTACATATTGAATTCTAATATCTACGAATTATGTATTTAATATGCAAAGTAAATGTGTACGTATTGTGACATTTTGAAAATAAATTCGTAATTAAAAGTACTATACATAATTTAAATGTCACTGAAAGAAATAGAACATAGCTTCTTACGTTTTCTATTATGAACACTAGCTTAATTTGAATGTTTCATTCGAAAGGCTTCCTCGATTAAGCGAATTCCGCGATTTTACGTACAAGACTGTTGGTCCTTTGAAATTCGTTAAATCGAGGTTTGACAATATATATATCATTATCATTACCAAAAATTTTCTATCCACTGCTGGATGAAGGTCTCCCCAAAGTATTCCACAATTTTCTCTCTTGAGCCAGTCTCCTCCATGTCATTCCAACACGTTTCCGAATTTTAACCAGCCATCTGGGTGTTTTCCTGCCCCTTGGAATCCAGTGTAGTATTTTTATCTGTCCAAGGGTGGCTAGTTCTTTGAGCTATATGACAAGCCCATTGCCATTTCACAGCCATTGCAATTTTACCTTGATCATCATGCCATCAACTCCGGTCGTTTTCCTGATACATGAGTTCCTCTTTCTATACTTCCTGGTTTTGCCAAGCATGCACCTCTCAGTACCTCTTTAGGTATTTTGCAGCCTCTGGATGTGCTTTTTAGTTAAGGTTCGTGTCTCTTATCCATAAGTAAATACTGAAAGGATGCATTGATTAAACACTTTTCTTTGAAAACAGACATAATGGTTAATTGCTCTTGAAAATTTTACTGTTTCTTCCTAACGCTCTCCAACCAAGTTTTATGCGTCTATTAATTTCTTCTTCGAAGTGGCCCTTGATTGGTATCTGTTTTTTTAAGGTAAATGTATGCATCGATTTTTTACAGAATTTCTCCATCAAGCACTAAATCTTCAGTTCTCGAAAAAGCACTGTACATCAATGTTGCTTTCTGCAAATTCACTTTTAAGCCCACTTCTTTACTCTTGCCAACTAGCTCCTGGACCATACCCCACAGCTCTGAGGGGGTACTTGCAAAAATGACTATGTTGTCAGCGAAACGAAGGTGGGTTAAATAATGCCCATTAATTTTTATTTCCTTGTCTTCCCAGTTCAATGATTGAAAAACATTCTGCAGTGTGATATTGAAGAGTTTGGAAGATAAGCTGTCACCTTGTCTCACTCTCTTTCCAATTTTTATAAACATTGTGTCCTCGAACAGTTGAACCTCCGCACTTGCATTTTCACAGGTGATATCAATAATATTAATGTATGATTTAAAAACCCTTTAACTACTGATGGTTTCACGGAAGCAAAAGCCTTTTCATAATCAGTATATATATTTTCCTTCCCCTTGGTATTCAGTCTTATAATTCAATTATCTTCAATTATTCAACGGTGATCAATTCTCATGTCCAGCCCACTGCCACTCGAAGGTCTTTATTTTGGTCATGATGTCATCCATTCATGCCATTTTTCTACTTCACGAGTTACTTTTTCTATCTTTCTTGATTACATCAAACATGCCCTTATCCATGTTCTTATGAGTTTTTCACGCAGCCTCTTAAGGTATATGCCCCAAATCCGTAAATAAGAAATGGAAATAAGCTTTGATTAAACACTTTTCTTTCAAGACACAATGGCAAATTGATTTTGAAAATTGAATTGTGTGTCTTCCAAACGCCCTCCAGCCAAGTTTCGTACGCCTATTGATTTCTTCTGTCATGTGATCCTCGCGTTCCGCGATTGTTCTCTGAAAATATATTTTCCGCTTCCATAGCAATTATGGCTTGTTAAAGTCTAGCATATCTATCTAAAGGCAGTCACATTTGTCAAACTGCTGGGTTTTTTTTAAACTATGCAATGAAAGGAACCATTTTTGTGAAGGTTTTTTTTCGCAAAACGTTCTTTAATTTGCGGATTTTTATAAAAAAATTAACCTTTGATTAAATAGTACGGTACATGACTATTTAATCAGATGTGACGGAAAATGCAGTTTTTTTTTTTTTGGTTTTTTTTTTATGCTGGGAAATGGTAATCTACTTACATATAAATCTTGATTTATAATACATTGTATAAATTTTGACTTAAATATAAAGCTTAATGGTTGAAGCCAACACTTTTTAGTGTGGAAACGGACCTTCCCTTCAAACTGTGCGCTTCTGAGGATATTGCGTCTTTATTTTTAAACTGAGTAACCACTTAAAAATAGTTATTGAAAACTCTCATAGAAGAGGGAAACCCTAAATCAAACATCTTATTTAGTTGTATTATTCTACATATCGAGATATTTTTTTTTTTTTAGATTTATATAGAGAATTTTAGGAAAGGAGTGTCTGACCCCAGGGCTTAAACAACCCTTAGAGCTAGGAGATTTGGGCTAGAGTGCCCGACAGGAAAGTCAAATGGAAGCGAGGTAGAAAGGGGAAGGAATATGCCCCTATTTTTAATCGGGGAGGGGGTCAGTACCCGGGGTCCGACGGCATAACGTGCCCATCCGACGCACGGCGGATATAGTGATATATGGGAAGAATTTCGGATATTTGGTGGTTCGAGCGTTCGTACCTGCTGGGATCGAATCTAGGACTTTTCCGTAGCAGTCACGAAAGTTGACCACTAGGTCGGCCGTCCGTGGCACTATGCATATCGATATCAGTTTTCTGCTTAAAATAACTAATTGCACAGTAAGAAAATGTGCTATTATGGTAAAGGGAAACTCCTTGCCTTGGAACCAGTACCCTATTCTGCGTATCAGGTACTCTGCGACATGCTAGCTTTATTTCATGGGTTTAGAGAAACGCCTTCTGCTTTCACTTAACGGTATGATTTAACATAGTGCTCAGTATCAAATTTGCAACTACTTGGAAGTTGTTAGTAATTATCACAAACCAGTTCGGTTCGATACTGAATGAAATGAAATAACTAAAGAAGCAGCAGAACTGTTTTCTATCGGGATGAAAAAGATCTTCCCCATGTCATGACAAGTTAGTAAAATCATGCAATGCACTGATTATGATACGCTTTCCAACATACCAGAAATCATTACTCAAGTTATTATGATAACGGCTGTGGAATAAATCTCGGTCCTGTGCCCTGACCTTTGACCCTATTTCGATGATATTAAACAGAATTGGTACAGTATACCTCCGGAACAACATACTAAATTTTTGTCACAGTAGAAGCATTTTTACGTAAGTTATGACGCATAAGGACGATGGAATGGATCCCATTCCCATATCCTGACCTTTGAACCCATTTCGTCCGTTTTCAATAGGGTTCGTCCCTAGGTTGTCCCCTACCACATACTAAAATTTCATCGAAATCGAACTATTTTTACGCACGTTATGACGCATAAGGGTAATGGAGTGGATCCCGCTCCTATGATGTGACCTTTGACCCCATTTCGTCCATTTTCAATAGGGTTCGTCCCCAGGTGGTCCCCTACCACATATCAAAATTTCATCGAAATCGAACCATTTTTACGCGCGTTATCGTGCGAACGGATAGACGAAAAAAGCTGGAGAGTGTACGCTTCTTCAACCTACGGTTGGAAAGCGTAAAAAAGTAATACATTGGAAAACATTTCTCAGTGAAGAAAGAAGTTTTTCTGAAAGCAAAAATTCATCGAGCTCATAACGGATTTGTTTGTTTACCACTGAAATTCATGATTTCCTTATTTTTGTTTTGATCCGATAGCGTGAATAAGATTTGATACACTTACTTGGGATGTACATTTAAAACTAGCAAGAAAATCTTTCTAGTATCTGTTGAAATCTAGCTATAAGGATTCAGTGTCTCTTTTTCATAAGTAAAGTAAAGATGGGAGCCGACACGTAGGAACCTAAAAATTATATTTTTTTACCCATAAAAATTACCTACCAAGTTGTTGATTCTTTAACCGTACCCTGAAACGCCTCAAGGTACATCTCCTTATGGTAACTGGCAATGATTCTGTTCTTATCTGCGAGCGAATGTTTTCGAAGTACTAGCTTAATGTGACTGTCGATATTTTGTTTCATCACCCTTAAGCGAAATTTTTATTGTATATAAATTAGAGACAGCACTATACTAGCATTTAAAATTTCATTTTTTTAATACCCTGTGAAAGTAGACTAGAAACAAGATTACTCACATTTTTTGTCTCATCGCAGCAGGGACGTCGCCAAGGAGGTGCTTGGGTGGCGTTTAGCCCACCCTGGAATTTTTCTTGCCCACCCAGTTTAAGATGAGTCTTTTTCAATTTTTTGATCTTTAAAATGTAATCTGAATTTTCCCAGGAAATAATGTGTTTCTGGTTTTTTGTCATGTAAACCTACCTATTTCTACCTCGGAAGTGCGTTGTTTATTTCTGCGCAGACAGGTTATTAAAATAGCATTCGCAGGACCATGAAAATTCAGTTGTTTTCCACTCTTCCAAATTCTTAGTGTTAGCCTTTTTTTACGCTTTCCAACCGTAAATTGAAGAAGCGTATATGCTCCAGCTTTGTCTGTCCGTTAGTCCGCACGATAATTCGCGTAAAAATTGTTTGATTTCGACGAAATTTTAGATTGTAGGAGGGAGCTACCTGAGGAAAATGGGAGGGGACTACCTGGGGAAACACTATTAAAAATGGACGAAATGGGGTCAAAGGTCAGGACACAGGAGCAGGATCCATTCTATTGCCCTTACGCATCTTAACGTATGTAAAAATGCTTCGATTGTAACAACACCTTAGTATGTTGTTCCAGAGATATACTGAACCGATTCTGTTTAATATCATCGAAATGGGGTCAAAGGTCAGGGCACAGGAGAGAAATTTCTCCCACAGCCGTTTTCCTCATAACTTTACTAAAAATGCTTCTATTGCGACAAAACTTTAGTATGTTGTTCCGGAGGTATACTGAACTGGTTCTGTTGAATATCATCGAAATGGGGTCAATGGACAGGGCACAGGAGCGAGAATTATTCCATAGCCATTATCCTCATAACTTGAGTAATAACTTTAGTATTGCTTTCTGGTATGTTGGAAAGCGTATCATAATCAACGCATTGCATAATTTTACTAACTTGTTTCATATTAATATGACAAGGGACGAGTGAGGAAGGTGGATAGGAATTCACCGAGGGTGGTTATTACTAATTGCTCTGCTGTTTGTTTGTACTAATGAGAAGGGAATTTCAATACAGAAACTAGATTCTAAAGCTATTCCAGTGTTCTTAACATTTCCCAAGGCAATAAAGGAGCAGGACGTGGCTGAGGACTTCTTTAGATTAGATGAATACAAGACAAGGTTGATTGCTTGACGAAAGGGAATTAAGGAAGGGACTATATTGCTTTCAGACCTCTCTCCTGGGCATAAAATGTTTCTTTCAATCAGTGAATGCTACTGGTGATGGCGGCAATGTCATGTTTGTTATACGGGTATGTAACTGTTAAGGTTTTACTAGTTTTATCGAAAATGGGTGGTCGGAACATTAACAAAAAATACCCCAAAATTTGGTTTCTTTCGTATTCCAAAAAAGGGCAAAAAACTTCAAGACTGTTCAAAAACTAATGAGTACGTATCCAGCGGGGTAGGTGGGAGAGATTGCACCGATTCCTTCGCAGTCTGCGATGAAAAGCATTAAAAATTATTTCATTCAACGTTTCGTAAATAAAGTTGCTATGAAAGTGGCCCCAGCAAAGGAAATACTCGTCCTTTAACGAAGTGAACTTCTCCGTCATTTTTATCCGCGCCGGGGTTCGAACCCGGGTCCACCCATTCCAGAATAAGTTGCTCTACCAATTAAGCTACGCGGACATGTATTCTGATTCCTATCTGCCTTTATGTCATGTGCGTCCTGCTGGTAGGTACGTCACAGTCCATCTGTTGATTTCGAAGTCCAACGACGTTCCTACATCACAGCCTTTTTTTTTTCTTGATTGAAGGTTTAACGACCATAGTGAGCAACTTATAACGAAGTGAATTTCTCCGTCATTTCTATCCACGCCAGGATTCGAACCCGGATCCCCTCATTCCGGAATAAGTCATTCTACCAATTGAGCTACGCGGACGTTTTATTGTGATTCCTATCTGCCTTTATGTCGTGTGCGTCCTTCTGGCAGGTACGTCACATCTCCTGGTACGTTACATCATCTCCCCCTGATTTTTTTTTTTTTTTTTTTATTCGAAGTGGTGGAGAAGGGATTCTCTTATTTTACCTATCTCGCGGTGTGGAAATAACATCACACCATTGCAAGATTTTGAACGGTCGGGTCATCCGGATAGTTCGGGCGCCATTATAACGAAGTAAATTTCTCCGTCATTTCTGTAAACGCCAGGATTCGAACCCGGATCCCCTCATTCCGGAATAAGTCACTCTACCAATTGAGCTACGCGGACGTTTTATTGTGATTCCTATCTGCCTTTATATCGTGTGCGTCCTTCTGGCAGGTACGTCACATCTCCTGGTACGTTACAAACTCAATGGGCTATAAGCAGTCACCCGTCCCTAATTTAGGGTCACTGGTTACACGGAAGGAAGAGAACCAGTGCCGTAAGACAAACACAACATCCGTGCCTCACCGGAATTCGAATCCGGACCACTTAACGGACGAATGGTCATAAGCCAACGCTTAGACCATTGCGCCACCGGGGCTGCAGATAGGACTTCAACTGCAGATCTGTTTTCATGTGAGTCATCATGGTGGTCTTATTTTCGCTAAGACCAATACGTATATCAGTAGCTGCCAAGGATTCTATAAAGTACAGTTTTCCCCAGTAAGTGGTGATAAATCCGAGATGTACCGGTGAATCTGTTCCGGAATTTTCAAGCAGATTCCATTGCCTGGAATCTCTTTTTTTGTGGCCGAAAGGAGAGCGAATGACATTGCACTGTTGTATTTCCGGATGTGTTGGACAAAATTAGGACTGTTCAGAAGTAAGTCCTTCCGCCCCGTATCTATCTGGAATCTCAGCTGTACACGTGCCCGATATTGAAATCTCAGCTGTACACGTGCCCGATATTGAAATCTCAGCTGTACACGTGCCCGATATTGAAATCTCAGCTGTACACGTGCCCGATATTGAAATCTCAGCTGTACACGTGTTAGTAATATTATATTTCCACCCCCATTTGTTTCTTTTTGCGACGTGATAATCCTCGAAATACGTGGCGTCAGTGAATAAACAAATACATCGTCCTTTCCACGTTTTAGCAACGCATAGCAACCGAAAAATTGTTATTCGGTTCCCCAACGGTGACCCAATAACAATTTTTCGGTTGCTGTGCGTTGCTAAAACGTGGAAAGAGCGATGTATTTGTTTATTCTCTTTGTGACTTTTTTTCTCGAATCGCAAAGAAATATTTAAGAAATTTTTTTGCTTGAAGTGTGTTCCTATTCTTTATGGAAACAAGTTACTAACTGCGGTCCATCTGGTCCATTCTTTAATGGTTTTTTGTCGCGCAGATTTGCACTTTTTGTCTTTTATTTATCAATTAAGTTTTCTCCTATCTCTCTGCTGTATAATTTGTTTGAAGATCTCTGAGCTTTATTTTAGCAAATAATAGTAACAAACAAAAACCAAAGGAGCATAAATTTCTCAAGCTTTTCTATAAAGATAAAATATTCCAGAGAAAATTTCAGCTGAGTTTTCCATAAGAAAAAAATTAGACGGAATTAAATATAAACCACAAAATTGAATAGCTACTGTTTGCAGTGTTCTAATTAAAATTTCTTTTTTTTTCTAGAATTTCGCAAATACTCCAAACACATTTTTTCAAACTATGCAGTTTTGGGATGATAGAAAACATTCACGGTATGTATACTGTGAGTGGCCAATTTTTTAAGTCTACCTTCCTATTAATGCGATGAACCTCCTTCGTCCTTAAGAAGAGCAGCAATTTTTCTCGATATTGATTCTACTAAATTTTGATAACATTGCGTCGAAATATTACCCAACGCATGCCAAATAGCACCTTAAACCCTACGTAGACTGCATGACAGCGGATTCGGACATCTGATGCCTCGTTTGACTTCATCTCACATTTACTATACGGGATTGTGCTCTGGGGACTGGGGTGGTAAATGAATCAAGAGGAAGGCTCCGTCATGCTTCTAACACTACTCGAAGGCCATGTGCGCATTGTGGCATGACACAATGGCTATGGTTGGTTGAGTTGCAGTGATTCAATGATTATGGCTGGTTGAAATCATAGTGTACCACAATGACCATGATTAGTTGAATTTGATCACCAGCAATGCTTTTTACGCTTTCCAACCTTAGGTTGAAGAAGCGTATACGCTCCAGCTTTGTCCGTCTGTCTGCCTGTCTGTCCGTCCGTCCGTCCGCACGATAACTCGCGTAAAAATGGTTCGATTTCCATGAAGTTTTAGTATGTGGTAGAGGACAACTGGGGACGAACCCTATTGAAAATGGACGAAATGAGGTCAAAGGTCATGACATAGGAGCGGGATTCATTCCAACGCCCTTATGCGTCATAACTTACGTAAAAATGCTTCGATTGCGACAAAACTTTTTCACGTTGTTCCGAAGGTATAGTGAACCGGTTCTGGTAAATATCATCAAAATAGGATCAAAGGTCAGGGCACAGAAGCGAGATTTATTCCACAGTCATTATCTTCATAACTTGAATAAAAGGCTTCTATTGCGACAAAACTTTGGTATGTTTTTCTGGAGGTATACTGAACCAATTCTATTTAATATCATCGTAATGGGGTCAAAGGTCAGGGAACAGGAGCGAGATTTATTCCACAGCCATTTTCCTCATAACTTGAGTAATAAGTTGAGTAATGATTTCTGGTATGTTGGAAAGCGTATCATAATCAATGCATTGCATGATTTTACTAACTTGTTGAAATGAAGAGAACATTTGGACTTTCGGCTGTGATTTCACTTTAATCAGGGGCCATGAAATCTCCACGGAAACGCGGCTCGCAGCATACCCTAGAGGTCTGTACACGCCCGGCTAATAGAGCAGCCCGAGCTCGGCTCGGCACTCTGGTTCTGAAACGTTTAGGAGTTTTCTCCTTAATTAAAGAAAACTATAATGAATTAGCTTTGTTTATCTTTTTGCTAAGCTAATTATTATGAATGAATAATGCTCTAAGCTTCAAAATAATGAATTCCCAAAAGGGTGTTGTTACTCGTTAATTATGAACTTAAACAAAGTCTCAACGCTGGTTATTTATATTAAGTAATCAAAGTCATAAACCTAACAGCCAGACAGAGGTCTGACAAAACTAAGAATTGAGAAAGACTGAACTTACTGACAAACTTGTTTATTTCCAAAGACTCTTGGTCAACTAAGGCACTCATATATCTTGTACATAATAATGAATAAACTTTCCTCTTATAGTACACACACTCTCATAACGCTACAACCAACCTCAACAACACAACTCAACCAACACAACACAACTCAACCCACTAATCTCGATGAACGCGCCTATATACTAGCTACCACCACGTCATGACTTACACTCATTGCCAGATCTCATTCAGCGGGTGAAATAATATTTCGTTCAGTAGGAAGATAATTTACATAGTAAAATAAAATAACCAGAGATAGTAAAATCAAAAGGAAAGTGAATATAGAGTATACGTTACAAAACAAATCGAGAGAACACTCTTTGTAGGTAATTTATGCTATGCATCTGTTGCATGACAAGATCTTTGTGGGTGTAAAATAAAACGAGTGTTTCGAGAGTATACGTTCATTTAAGTACAACACGTTGCATTTATTCACGTCACTCACACGACCACACTGAGTCACACAGTCCGGTACATGCTATGTGGCCTTAAATTATAACAAAAAAAATAAGGTTTACTAATTCCTGACATTAAGCGGTACTTATGTAGGTGGATTAATTACTGTTATTGTCGTAAAACCAATAAAAGAAGATATATGACTCATAAAGTAAATATTTACTAAACTATGGAGGTGACAATAGTAAGTATTTCGACTGTTTAGGTTTTCAAAATCAATATTTACTTTTATTATTATTAATATATAATATTCAGATTTAGACGAAGGTAAGAAACGACCATGACACCAATGAAATGTGATGTAGCTACGAAAGTCCTTCTGCGCATGAGCAAGCTAAAATGTGACCTCAAGATAGAAAGAAAAGCTGAATCGCAAGTGTGTTAGTGAGGGGGATTGGTAACTTTTTGTCTAGGATATCTACAGGTTGCACCCCATCGTGTTATGCAACATTCAATAGCAGGTAACTCCCACTTGGGAAAAGGGGCGAGCGGAATCCGAATTTCGCTACGACGCACCATTTTTGTAGCATCAAAAACGCAGTTTTATAATGGCTTTTATCACATTTAGCATCAGATTCTCGTAATTTACGCAGATTTCAATGAGATATTGTTAGGTTTATGTAAAACGTGATGAAATAAAGATCGGCGATAGTTTCGCAAAATATATTGTTGAGTAACAATGAAATTGACTATTGGCGCAGTGGTCTAAGCGATGGCCTCTGATCATTCGTCCGAACGGGGTCCGGGTTCGAATCCCGGTGAGGCATGAATTTTGTTGTGTTTGTCTTACGGCACTGGCTCTCTACCTTCCCTGGAACCAGTGACCCTAAATTAGGGACGGGCGACTGCTTATAGCCCATTGAGTTGCTCACGGTGGTCGTTAAACCTCCAATCAAAAAAAAAAAAAAAAAAAAAAAAGAAATTGGACTATTGTTGCGTTGCGTCACTTCATAGGATAGCATTGAAAAATCAGATTTCAACAACGGTTTTGACTACTTCCGTTACTCATTTTCGTAACATCGAATTTTTTTTACTTGGGATTTGTTTTACTGCAGTCGGGAAAGTTGCATAATACATATTATGGCAACTAATTTAATATATTATAATATTAGTTGATATATTAGTTATATAATATACTAGGAGGGGTACCCGGTATTTCCCGGGTAAATACCATGAGATAATATACCAAATTTGGTTGTTCTAAATTGAAAACTGTAGAACTTTTTACGAAAATTTTGTATGGGAGCCCTGTGACCCCCGGGCTCCGACTACTTCCCAAAACCGTCTACGGTATAAATCAGAGTACCGTCTACGGTCTAAATCAGAGTACCATGAGATATTATACCAAATTTGGTGGTTCTAAATTGAAAACTCTAGAAATTTTAACTAAAATAACGAAAATTTTGTATGGGGGCCCTTTGACCCCCGAGTTCCGACCCCTTCCCAAAACCGTCTACGCTCTGAGTCAGAGTACCATGAGATATTGGATTGTCGAAAAAGTCATGACAAATTTTAGCCATGTTTTGCCAAAGGTCATTTATTGATAGAAAGAACAAATATCAATCAATGATATAATGTCCGTTTATCAATCAATGATGTAATGTCCCTTTTGCCATCTTTCAGTGAGCTGCAGAATGCCTCATTCATAGAAGGACCTCTCTTTCGTGGCGAAAAACTGTACAAGGTGCTGATTTACAGCCTCGTCTGCATTGAACGTTATACCACGCAAGGACTGCTGAAGAGAGCGAAACAAGTGGAAGTCTGACGGCGCAAGGTCAGGCGAGTATGCTGGGTGTGGCAACACATCCCACCCAAGCTTCACTAATTTGTGTGTGGTCTCGCGTTGTCATGATGAAACACAACACCTTTACGATGAACGAGCTCTGGACGTTCCTGGAGGATGGATTCGTTCAAACTGTCCAATTGCCGAAAGTAAACATTCGAAATGATTGTTTGGTTCCGTGGTAGGAGCTCGAAAAACACGACACCTTTAAAATCCCACCACACTGAGACCAGGACCTTCCACTGATGAATGTCTGTTTTGGATGTCGTTTGAGGCGAAGCAGCACGTCGGGACCAAGACCGTTTGCGCAGCACATTGTTGTACACAATCCACTTTTCGTCACCAGTTATCGGTCGCTTCAAAAAGAATCGTTTTCCTCACGTTTAATGAGCATATCGCAGATGTTTATACGCGCCGTCAATTGAGCTTCTTTGAGTTAATGAGGAACCCACACATCGAGCTTGCTTACGTATCCCAGCTTCTTCAGGTGGTCGTGAACGCTTCAATAATGGATCTGCAATGTGTCTGAAATCTCTGGTGTCGTGTAACGTGGGTTTGACTCGATCAATGCCTTGATTTGGTCGTCATCAACCTCGGTGGGCTTCCCGGACCGAGGGGCATCGTTGAAATCAAAATCACCAGCAAGGAATTTTGCGAACCACCGCTGGCACTGACGTTCTTGTAGAGCATTATCACCGTACACTTTACGCAACTTTTCACAAGCTTGACGCACGTTCTTCCCTTTACGGAAGTAAAACAGTAAAATATGGCGAAATGCACAGTTTGGTCTTCCAACTTCAACTTGATGTCAAATCTCGGCAAATCAACCAAATCGCTCACTATTCCTTTTAGACTGCAGCTTGAACTGGCGCCTGTCGGGTGCCATAGCGATAACAGAGCTGCGCATGCCTGTAGTATTTCCAAAACCGCCCAACCGTCATCGGGTGCCAAAATACGTCATGACGTTTTCGACAACCCAATAGTATACCTAATTTGGTGGTTCTAAATTGAAAACTTTAGAAATTTCAACCAAAATAACGAAACTTTTGTATGGGAGGCTCTCTTGCCCCCCCCCCCCCGGCTCCTATTCCCTTCCATACCAAATCTATGGTTTACTATCTCATAGAGTACTATGAGATAGTATACCAAATTTGGTGGTTCTAAATTGAAAACTCTAGAAATTTTAACTAAAATAAAGAAAAGTTTGTGTGGGGGCCCCTTGATCCCCCGGGCTCCTATCCCTTCCATAACCCCTTTTACGGTCTAAGTTACATTACCATGAGATAGTATACCAAATTTGGTAGTTATAAATTGAAAACTGTAGATTTGTATAGCGGACAAACAAACAAATATGCAAACTTTCACTTTCACATATATAGATAATATTCAGATACTGCTGTATCTGTCTGTATATTATATATTATGTAACTATGTCATATATTATGGCAACTAATATTATATATTATGTAACTATGTTAGGTTTATGTAAAACGTGATGAATAACGTTCGGCGATAGTTTAGCAAAATATATTGTTGAGTAACAATGAAATTAATTATTGTTGCGTAACTTCATAGGACAGCATTGAAAAATTAGATTTCAACAATGGTTTTGACTACTTCCGTTACTCATTTTCGTTGCATCGAAATATTTTTACTTGGGATTCGCTGTCGGGAAAGTTACATAGCTTCAGAATGTTTTGAGCACTAAACAAAGACTGCTTGTTAAACAATCAAATGAAGGAGATCACACTGAGAGAAACGAAAAAGATAGAACTACATCCGCCACCGGATACGCTGTTCAATTACATGTGAAATCAAAAAGTCACGCTATGAGATGCGAGTCTGAAATGTACAGGTTTATTTCTTTAAAGGTTGAATCGAATTTCTTTGGCTTTGTGATTTCCTTTAACACCGCGGTAGCTGTCCGAATTTGAATGACTACCATAAGAACAATTTTAACACACCACGCGGTAACTTCATGACT
Organism: Macrothele yani; assembly: GCA_039090855.1. NCBI lineage: Eukaryota > Metazoa > Arthropoda > Arachnida > Araneae > Macrothelidae > Macrothele > Macrothele yani. The sequence continues at coordinate 122,986,257 of CM077003.1, read as the reverse complement.
ATAGGATATTTTTATTAATTCATGTTAGCAAAAGAAACATATTAATGACCACTTATACCTAGAACTGCAGTCGAGGCCAGATTGACGAATATAAAAATTTCATATAAAATGCGATAATTACTGGGGATTAGACATTAGTCGGGGTCTTTGGATGTCATACAACACCTGGCTGTCGTTTTCGAGTGAAGTTTATACATGCAGAGTTAGCGACTAAAACATGTAGTTTTTTGTTGTTGTTGTTTTTTCTTTTCCGAGAAATATTTACATAAATAGACAACTCAGCTTCATGTAACCGGATAAACGAGCTTCTTTAGCAATTTGTTGCGGCAACGAAGATGAGGAAGTTTGATGTACTCGTTTGGGACTGAGGTTAAGCTGTAAAAATAAGTGGTGTGAATTCACGAAAAATTCCTGAAAATAATGTTCAGCAACGTCGCCGGTAGGAATTCATCTTTTGACGAATATTCGGTATTCAAAAGTTCTCGTTACTTTTAAATTTCGTATTTTGACAGATTTTTTCCCCGTTGTCAGTAATTCCGCTTATTTCAGAAAAGTCCGTTTCGAGTTTTTCCGTATTTAAACAGAAATCTCTAAAAATTGAGAACCGCTGAGTCTTTCAAACCTTGCACTAGAGATTTTTCTTCCGTGGTGGGATTCGATCCGAGATCGCTTGGGTTGTCTTACCGCTGAGCCAGAGAACCCCACGACTACTGCACAATTTCTGTTCTCTTTCTTTCTTTCTTTGTATCACACACTTCAGTGGCTAGAAGGCGAATGTAGCTATTTTTGCTTGTGGATCTCTCTCTCTCTCTCTCTCATTATATTATATTATATTATATTATATTATATTATATTATATTATATTATATTATATTATATTATATTATATTATATTATACGAGTGTCCGATCAAAAAGTTCTGAGACTAGGCCGATATACAAGGTAGTCTGGCTATGATCTCCCTCAAAGTAGTCTCTGTGGACAGCGATACACCGCTGCCAGCGTTTTTGCCACTGTTGGAACGCTCCCTGGAAGTCCTGTTCGCGAATCGTGTTACTTAAGTCTGGCTATGATCTCCCTCAAAGTAGTTTCCTTGGGCAGCGATACACCGCTGTCAGCGTTTTTGCCACTGTTGGAACGCTCCCTGGAAGTCCTGTTCGCGAATCGTGTTACTTAAGTCTGGCTATGATCTCCCTCAAAGTAGTCTCCTTGGGCAGCGATACACCGCTGCCAGCGTTTTTGCCACTGTTGGAATGCTCCCTGGAAGTCCTGTTCGCGAATCGTGTTACTTAAGTCTGGCTATGATCTCCCTCAAAGTAGTTTCCTTGGGCAGCGATACACCGCTGTCAGCGTTTATTCCACTGTTGGAACGCTCCCTGGAAGTCCTGTTCGCGAATCGTGTTACTTAAGTCTGGCTATGATCTTTCCTCAAAGTAGTCTCCTTGGGCAGCGATACACCGCTGCCAGCGTTTTTTCCACTGTTGGAACGCTCCCTGGAAGTCCTGTTCGCGAATCGTGTTACTTAAGTCTGGCTATGATCTCCTCAAAGTAGTTTCCTTGGGCAGCGATACACCGCTGTCAGCGTTTTTGCCACTGTTGGAACGCTCCCTGGAAGTCCTGTTCGCGAATCGTGTTACTGAAGTCTGGCTATGATCTCCCTCAAGCCGCCCCGGTGGCGCAGTGGTCTAAGGCGTTGGCCTCTGATCATTCGTCCGTAAGGGGTCCGGGTTCGAATCCCGGTCAGGCATGGATGTTGTGTTTGTCTTACGGCACTGGCTCTCTCCCTTCCCTGGAACCAGTGACCCTAAATTAGGGACGGGCGACTGCTTATAGCCCATTGAGTTGCTCACGGTGGTCGTTAAACCTCCAATCAAAAAAAAAAAAAAAAAAAAAAAAAAAATCTCCCTCAAAGTAGTCTCCTTGGGCAGAGACACACCGCTGCCAGCGTTTTTGCCACTGTTGGAACGCTCCCTGGAAGTCCTGTTCGTGAATCGTGTTACTGAAGTCTGGCTATGATCTCCCTCAAAGTAGTCTCCTTGGGCAGCGATACACCGCTTCCAGCGTTTTTGCCACTGTTGGAACGCTCCCTGGAAGTCCTGTTCGCGAATCGTGTTACTTAAGTCTGGCTATGATCTCCTCAAAGTAGTCTCCTTGGGCAGCGATACACCGCTGCCAGCGTTTTTGCCACTGTTGGAACGCTTCCCTGGAAGTCCTGTTCGTGAATCGTGTTACTGAAGTCTGGCTATGATCTCCCTCAAAGTAGTCTAATTGGGCAGCGACACACCGCTGCCAGCGTTTTTGCCACTGTTGGAACGCTCCCTGGAAGTCCTGTTCGCGAATCGTGTTACTGAAGTCTGGCTATGATCTCCCTCAAAGTAGTCTCCTTGGGCAGCGACACACCGCTGCCAGCGTTTTTGCCACTGTTGGAACGCTCCCTGGAAGTCCTGTTCGCGAATCGTGTTACGTAAAGTCTGGCTATGATCTCCCTCAAAGTAGTCTCCTTGGGCAGCGATACACACCGCTGCCAGCGTTTTTGCCACTGTTGGAACGCTCCCTGGAAGTCCTGTTCGCGAATCGTGTCAAGCACCGTCTGCGATTCGCGCTGGATCTCGTCCACGGTTTCAAAACGGCAACTTTGAGTTTCAGCTTCATCTTCGGGAACAGAAAGAAGTCGCAGGGAGCCAAATCCGGAGAGTAAGGTGGGTGAGGAAGGGTAGTTATGCTGTTGCGGCTGCAAAACTGGGGTGCTGCTAACGCTCTGTGAGCTGCTGCATTGTCGTGATGGGAGCAGGAAATCGCCCCTGCGCCACATTTCAGGTCGTTTGCGGCGTATGCCCTCACTAAGACGCCGCAGAATATTGCAGTAAAAAAGGGTGGTGACGGTCTAGATTTGGGGGACCAATTCACGGTGCACAACCCCACGAATGTCGAAGAACACGATGAGCATGCTTTTGATTGCGCTCCGGACCTGTCGGGCCTTCTTCGGTCGTGGCGATGCCGGGCTCTTCCACTGCGACGACTGTTGTTTGGTCTCTGGGTCGTAACCGTAGACCCAAGTCTCGTCCCCAGTGATGACCCGCGACAGGAACGTTGGTTCATTCACCACCTGCTGACGAAGATCTTGAGAGAGTTCGACGCGGAGCACCTCTGTTAGGGGTTCAGAATCTTTGGCACAAACTTTGCAGCAATGCGGTGGGTGTTCGAAACCGCCGTCAGAATTTCTTGCACTGTTCCGTATGACACATTGACGATGGTAGCAATGTCTTGAATGGTTCTCCGACGATCCTCATGCACCAGTTCCCTAATTTTGTCACATTTTCGGGGTTTTGCTCGTGGACTGTCACCCTGATCTCTGGTCGTCTTCCAGTGCCCTTCTGCAGCTCTTAAAGCGCGAGTGCAACTCAAAACACTTCGCACGACTCATTGCTTCATTGTCATAAGCCTGCCGCCACATTTCATGCGCCTCCGTTCCCGATTTGCCGAGTTTGACGCAGAATTTGTTGTTCGCTCGCTGCCTAGTTCGCAGTCCATACCGAAATCGCAGCTGTGTTCTGCACGTGGTCACCAAATATCGTGTAGCATAGCTTCAGATGTTCACAGAACGATACCACTCGGCACAGGGACTCATGAAGGTCACTGCCCTCGACAGCTGTTCGCGCTTCTGCGTACTGCCATCTGTTGGCGCGCTACGTACCTAGTCTCGGAACTTTTTGATCGCACCACGTATTATATTATATTATATTATATTATATTATATTATATTATATTATATTATATTATATTATATTATAAAATAAAGAGATGAAGAACACAGCGAAGATATATCTTATATATATAATTCCGTAGTGTCCCATAAAATTGCGGGACATAGGTACGTCGTATGAACTTGGGAAATGGCTCATTTCCTCATTTTTAAGGCCGCCTGTGTAGCCGAGTGGTCAACACAGTCATCCGAGCCAAGGCCGGACTGGAATCCGGGTGTGACACGGATGGTATGTCCCATCTTGTGTGTGTGTGTGTGTGTGTGTGTGTGTGTGTGTGTGTGTGTGTGTATGATGTGATTGAGGGTTTAACGACTACCGTGAGCAAATCAGTGGGCTATACCTGTAAGCAGTCGCCCGTCCCTCTTTTTGGGTCACTGAATACAGAGAATGGAGAGAGCCAGCGCAATATGACAAACACAACATCCATATTTTAGCGGGATTCGAACCCGGATCCATCTCGGACGAATGATCAGAAGTCATCGCTTAGACCACTGCGGCGTTCCACCTTTCTCCCAGATTTAGTGTCTGCAAATTAGGGATGACTACTCTCTGTGCCCCTTGATGCCCACGGGTGTCACTAAACTCGAAAACATATAATTGGTATTACAGAATTGTCTTGTGTTATAAAACATTTTTATTAGTTTGAAGTTTAATGTATGTCCTTTTCATTCAGTAACTGAACTTTTTTTCAATAACTAAATTTTTGTTTCGCTTTCACCTATTAGGACAGGAAATGGATCAGCGGAAGGTGTCTTTTCTAGTTTTGCTTCTGATGACCTCATGGAGACTAACAAAGGCCAGCTCAAGTGGTCAAGCCGTCACCTTCAGCATGCGTAAAGTTGCCTTCTCCACTAATCAGTTTGGGATTGACCTGTACCGAGCACTAAACATGACGGATCAAAATGTAGCGCTTTGTCCTTTTTGTGTAGCCTCTTCTTTGGCAATGATGCTGCTAGGTGCTGAAGGTAATACAGCGATGGCTCTCAGACAAGCGCTCTACCTGTGGGGAATGCACCCCCAGGAGATTCATTTAGCATTTCATGATCTCATTGCACACTTAGGAGAAAATTTAACTCCTGCTGAAGATTCAACGGACTTGAACAATCGCGGTTTCGCATCCTACCCAAAACCAAAAGAAATTACATCTGGCAACATGTTTAGAATGATCAACAACATTTACATTCAGAGACATTTTGCCATTCACTATCCTTACCAGTTCTACCTGCAGCGATATTACAACACAACAGTTCATCCTTTGGATTTTGTCTTGAACGCTGAGGAAAGTACCAAACATATTAACTCCTTCTTCGAACGCCTCACGGATGGTAGAGCAAATAACATCTTGTCGTACACTCCATCTCCATCCACCAATCTCCTGCTTCTCAATGCCATTTTCTTCAGAGGGACACTGGATATGAACATGTCCAGGAGAGAGGAGTCCAGGTCTCCGAGTAATGATGCTGTTTTGGGAAGAAATGGCCGACAGCCAGTGATTCTCGAAGCGCGCAGGGCACGCGTGCGATATGGAACGCATGAATATCTGAACTGCACAGCAATTGAAGTGCCTTTCAAAGGAGGACTCGTTTCCTTAGTGGCCTTGCAGCCTAATCATCCTGATGGGATGGGCTTGCTGGAAACCAGAATGAGCGCGCAAAGACTCACCGACATAATCAACACCATGCAAGTTAAACGAGTGAATTTTCAGGTAAATAAAGATTTTGCTTTTTTATCTCCCCACAGAGCACTCACTGTTTTTTTTTTTTTTTTTTTTTGGAATGAAAGTACATAAACTGCTAAGCCACAACATTATGACCGCGTATCTAACAGCATGATAAGCCGTCGTCCGTCGCGGCAATCACTTGCACCCGGCTTAGTGTCGACTAAACTAGACTTCTTACACCCGGCGTGATGTCGACTGAACTAAGCTGCTTGCACCCGGCGTTGGGTGTCAACTCCAATAAACCTGTTGCGCCCAGCGTGACTTCGATTCCACTTAACCGCTCTCACCTGGAATGCTGTCGACTTTACAAGAGTTCTGACATTAGGCGTGGTGTCGACACCACTAGACCACTTGCACCTGGCATGCTGTCGACTTTACAAGAGCTCTTACACTAGGCGTGGTGTCGACACTACTAGACCTCTTGCACCTAGCATGCTGTCGACTTTACAAGAGTTCTTACACTAGGCGTAGTGTCGACTCTACTAGACCTCTTGCACCTGGCATGGTATCGACTTTACAAGAGCTCTTACACTAGGCGTTGTGCCGACTATACTAGATCTCTTGCACTTGTCATGGCGAAGACTTTACAAAAGCTCTTACATTAGGCGTTGTGTCGACACTACCAGACCTCTTGCACTTGGCATGGTATCGACTTTACAAGAGCTCTTACACTAGGCGTTGTGTCGACTATACTAGACCTCTTGCACTTGTCATGGCGACGACTTTACAAAAGCTCTTACATTAGGCGTTGTGTCGACACTACCAGACCTCTTGCACTTGGCATGGTATCGACTTTACAAGAGCTCTTACACTAGGCGTTGTGTCGACTATACTAGACCTCTTGCACTTGTCATGGCGACGACTTTACAAAAGCTCTTACATTAGGCGTTGTGTCGACACTACCAGACCTCTTGCACTTGGCATGGCATCGACTTCACTAGACCGCTTGCTCCTGGCATGCTGTGCATTCCACTGACTGCTTGCACCCAATATGCTGTCGACTCCACTAGACAGCTTGCACCCAACATGGAGTTGTCTCCACAAGACCACATGTACTCGGTACGCTGTCGACTGCACTAGACCGCTTAAAATCAGCATGGTGTTGACTCCACTGTACCGCTTGCCCTTGGCAGGACGTCGACTCCATTAGACTGCTTACACCCCTAAAAATCCAAAAACAATCTCAGATATTAAAATTTACAATTTCTCGTTAGGTGTCAATAATTCGGATCCTAGTCTGTTTCTAAACGCATCGCTTTTGATCCAGCTATGCACGGAGAACGGTATCGTTCACTCGACCGAAAGATCACTTCACCAAAAAATCAATTAGCTGAAACTCACTGGACGAAAAGGTACACTTCACCAAAGGGTCGCTTCACTTAAAAGTTCATTTCCTAGAAAGATCATTTAACCGAACAGTCGGTTTGTCCAAAATGTTTGGACTTCATTATAGATCTGTTAACGTGTAGTTGCGGGTTTGGAAAACTGAACTGACCACGAAAAGAATTTGAGGGTCACATGAAAATAGGCCTTTTGATCTCACCGGGTCCATTTACCTGTAGGTCGATCTTCTAAATTTTGACATTAATTATAAGACCCTTACGCTTGGATCATTTCAGCAAATTTTATTCAGCAGTGCTGATATTCATAAGGTTTCAATAAGAAATCAAGTTAATAATTTTGCACCCTTACTCAAGCACTAAACATTAATTTAGAGCCCTAGGCACGGGACTTATTAGCAATTTTTGATCTGCCCAAGCTCGTGTTCATAACGTCAGCATAACAAATCAAATTAATAATGCTGCGATTTTACTTAGGCATCAAACATTAATTTCAAGTATCTAGGCCTAAGTCTTTTTAAAAATTTTTATCCCGCTGTACTCATATTCATTAAGTCGACATAGAAAATCAAGTTAATTGTATTGCACTTTACTAAACACTTCTAAAAAAAGGCCTAGACCTAAGTGCTTGCAATTAATGTTTTGTGACTGAGTTAAAGTGCAACATTATTATTACTTTTTTTTTATTGGAGGTTTAACGACCACCGTGAGCAACTCAATGGGCTATAAGCAGTCGCCCGTCCCTAATTTAGGGTCACTGGTTCCAGGGAAGGGAGAGTACCGGTGCCGTAAGACACACACAACATCCATGCCTCACCGGGATTCGAACCCTGACCCCGTTCGGACGAATGATCAGAGGCCATCGCTTAGACCACTGCGCCACCGGGGCGGCGCAACATTATTAACTTGCCTTGTTATGTAAACCTCATGAATAGGAGAACGACGGATTAAAAATCGCTGAAAAGGTCCCGGCGTAGGCTTTTTTTTTTATTGAAGTTTTAACGACCACCGTGAGCAACTCAATAGTCTATGAACAGTCAACCGTCCATAATTTAGGGTCATTGGTTCCAGGGAAGGGAGAGAGCCAGTGCCGTAAGACACTGGCTCTCTCCCTATATATAAACCGTTTTTCAATTATAAACCGTTTTTCAATTCTGGCGATACTTCAAGAGCTATTGTATTTCAAAGTTAAGATACGCAAAAAAAGTGCTATCAATTCGCGTTCCGGACACACTAACAGCAACAGAACCAAGAAACTTTGTAGGCACGTAGGGCCATGGCCATATTTTTGCACCTCGTCGCCGTTTTTTTTAATTTCCGTTAAATTTACGATAAATTAAATTTTTAAATTTCACAAAATTCTCTATTTCGCGATGAGATCCATTTAAAAAAAAACGGATATATGGCAAACTATAAATCTTAACGCATTGCAATTTTTACAGCATAAACTCACAACTATCATCCCTCTTTCAAAAAAATTAATAAAAATGATTTTTTGATTTTTAAGCATTTTTTAAAGACGCTAAGGAAGGGAACGAACGGCTTCCTCAGTCTGCAACGGTAACCATACAGGAAAGTTCTGGTCCCGTGACATGCTACCATGGTGACGCAGCTATTTTTAGCACTCTCTTCTTATTGGGTGAAAGGACAGGCTACAATCAAACTAGTAATGACGCAATGCTTAATGACGTAGCGACGCTTTTAAAGTTCGGCGTTTTCCGCCGGCATAAAATGAAATAAAATAAAATAAAAATAAAAATAAAAATGTTGGCTATGGAACATTTCTCTGCTTGAATTTTCCACGAATTGTTCGTCCACTTCTCAATAACCTGGATATCTGAAATTTGGCTTGCTGATAGTACTTAAGGTCCGAATACCTAAACAAGTCTAAAAACCAAACAGTTGAAAAGGGAGGCTTAGCTTTACTGTTCAAAATGCTGATAGGTTTAAAGATAATTATGCCAGAAACGACGAAATGCTGTAAAATTCCTTCAAAGTTTGATTTAAAATTAAGGGGCGCCAAAGCCTGATTACGTCAAACCGTATGCATTGACGTCATCACCCTGTTCTAAATCGTGAAACAGTTACGGATCTTAAATTACTTTTCTTTCCCTTAATAACTTTTCCCTTCTGTAATTTTATGTTCAAAAAATTATAGACTCATCGTTCGGTGGACATGCGTAACTGCTAGTAAACTAAGATTTTTAAACAGAGTTTGATTGAATGAAAGGTGGCGAGGAGAGGAGAAAAATACAGCATTTGCCCAGGAGATGACTGTTTATCAATTATGACGTAGAAGTCTTTTCTTACTTCTACGTTGTTTAAAAAACATAACCATAAGATGAAATAGTTCCTAAATCAAACCTTAACGGCCAGACGAAACATGTTAACAACAGAAGTCAAACTTACGGAAAAGATGCTTTATTCAAGGATGTAGCCAACACATCGTAACATAGCATAGCATATTGCAGTAAACGCTCCACACACCACACAACTCTTAACACAACGCTCTTTTCACAACGCTTCTTTCAATAATCAGTTTATAACCCAACGCTCGCCAGCAACCTCGCTTGACAACGCTCACTTGCAACAGTTTAGTCGTTTTTATCTCTCGTTCTTTTCTTATATCAGGCATACGTGACGTTCATTCAACCTCAATTATGTTGCCAACAGTATTCGTTTGAGAGAAAAGATATCACGTTAAGAGTGAAATATAACTGAGAATAAACTCAAGATTTACATAGGGAAAGAAACTAAAAAGGAAAGTTAATTTAGATTATGCGTCACACAATCTTGAAGAGGAATAGTAAAAAGTAAAAAAGCAACTGAAACATTCTTTTCCTGGCCTATCTGTAAGGGAAGCCACGGGGTGTTGTTAACAATAGGTAACTCCTTGTTTTTCCAGTGAAAACATTGAGTGAATGCCATTTATTTTGTTCGCTGATAGCCATACTGAACTTCTATGTATGCGGTTTCTCCAAAAGTTATTGTCCGTAATATGAGGTTGAAATAACAAGGGAGAATGTTACGAATTTCAAGGGATCTATAAAAACTTTTGTTTATGTGTAACTTCGTATTATGCAAGCTCGTTATATGTGGGTCCGACTGTTATAAAACGTATCAGCCTGAATGGAATCAGTGGCGTGCCCAGAAAATCTTTTCCGGTGGGGGGAGGGGGGGGTTACTAAATTTCTTTCGGAGAGGTTACGATTTATTTATTTTTTATACAACTGAATGTGTTATGCGTACATTTTGAAGATGCACGCAACATCCGCGCACAAATATGAAAATAAATATTGCTCGAAATTGTTATTAATATTCTTATTACCTATGTTCTTATCACCACATAATGGCTGATCACTTATATTTTATCTGTGCAGAAAACAAGTTCGGAAAAGTGATTGGAATCCTGATCAGACCGATTTGTGTGCGAGAAATCTATTTTCCGAAGCGCTGAAAAAGCTTGTCTAAAAATGGTACATAAATTGAAATTCTGTAATAGTCTTCTAGGTTTTCCGTGTTTATGTTACAGAGTTGTTTTGTTTTAATGTGATTCTTGGCATTTTCATCAAAACTCCTTGCTTTTCAGCGTGCTTTAGAGTAATCTGAAATAAGTCATGGAACTCAAATTTAGCATTGCCTCGTCGTCACAGAAACGTTCAGTTGTTATCATGAGGCATAAAAACAGTTTTAAGTACTACCAGAACTTTGCCTTTTAAATCACCTCTTTGAAATATCGAAAGGTTCCAAATAGTTCGGGAGGGGGGAGGTATCACCCAACCCCTAACCCCCAACTCCCTTGAGCACGCCACTGCCTAGAATATCACCCTGAATGTCACCTAGCCGTCCCGGTGGTGCAGTGGTCTAAGCGATGGCTTCTGATCATTCGCCCGAAAGGGGTCCGTCCGGGTTCGAATCCCGTGAGGCATGGATGTTGTGTTTGTCTTACGGCACTGGCTCTCTCCCTTCCTTGGAGTCAGTGGCCCTAAATTAGGGATGGGCGACTGCTTATAGCCCATTGAGTTGCTCACGGTGGTCGTTAAATGTCCAATCAAAAAAAATGTCACCTAGAATGAATATCACCTTGAATGTCATCCTGAATGTGCTTGGAATATTCCAGTTCAATTGCATGCCTCTGATACTTGTACAAAATGAGTGCATTTAAACGAAGCTGACTGTGTGTGTGTTTTGATTCCTCTTATGCTCTTCTTTACAGATGCCTCGAATAACGATGGACCAGACTCACGGCAACCTGTCAAAAGCATTGTTCAATCTAGGGCTCATTGACTTGTTCACGCCAGGCTACGCAAATCTTTTCGGCATCAGTAATTTCGGATGGCTGCACGTGACAAACATCACTCACACGGCGTACGTCGAAGTCAGAGAGGCAGAGAATAGTGCACAAGGTCAACATCAGGGCGGGCCGGAAGATATTGTGACGGTTTCTTTAGAGAAACCTTTCCTCTGGTACATCATGGACAACATAGGAGGACTGGCCATCGCTATGGGCAAAATGGTCAGGCCAGAAGGAGATCTAAGTTACCATGACAACAACAGACGGTGAAGGCACTTTCTATTAACACGTTCTTTCCCACCGCTCACTCCATTCTTCGTGACTGAAGACTCAAAGACATTCATTAAATGTTGTTTAATTTATTTATTTCACGAGAGAATGATCATCTTTAAAATGCTATGCATTTTAAAGATGATTTGTGATAAAATTCAGTAATTCGAATTTTAGTCGGATAACAATGACCAGATCAGTTTATTTTGTTTTCCATGCAACAAAATAAGTGTCGAAACACCAGCGGTAAGTTACGAGGATACTGATTGGATAAACACTTGCATTCAGGGACGGATTGGTCCACCGAGACACCGGGACATTTCCCAGTGGACAGTTATAGGAATGGCCCATGTTCTCGTATTCTTTCTGTCTCAATTTTTAGGAACAAACGAATGGCTATTTTGATACTTTTAATAATAAATGCTAACTTCATTTGAGCTCTATTCCCGTCTGAAAAGTTATTTCCTTTAAAGGTGGTTCCACCTAAAAACTGTGTCATACCTTACCAATTGTAAAAACTTCTGTAGACATTATTTTCGCAATTAATGTATTACCGAGGATGAATAATTGCACATCGTTAAAAACTACTTCGAATTACAGATGGCATATATATTAAGATACTACAACATTGTTTGTCACAAATATTTACTTTTTCGAGTCGACTATGGTTTCGCTGATTATTGACCTAGGTTCATCAGGACGAATGGCATGTAAATATTCAAATTGTATATGATATCATAAATTGTGTTCACAGTCACGGGTTTTGGTTAGTTTCTTCCACGCGCTTGACAGAAGTGGGGTGGATGCCGTGTCATTAACAAGTTGCGAAGACTTCTGATATATATGGAAAGCTTCCAAAATATCAAGTTTGGTAGTTGAATTTGGCTTGTCAATTAGTTTTGCTTCTTCAAAGAGAAATTTATGGTCCTTTTCGTAACAGTGTTTAGCCATCAATGACTTCTTTAGGTCATAGTTCCGTGTATAGGTCTTATGCTCCTTCAATCGAAAACGCAAGCCTCTACGGGTCGGTCCTATATACGAAGCGCCACATTCACATGGAATTTGATAAATTCACCACGAGTTTTTATCTTCAACATAGTCCTTTGATCCTAAAAGGTTCATTTTGTTCATCGGTTTAAAAATCACTTTAAAATTAAAGGTTTTAAGAATTTTTGAAATTTTGAAGGAAATGTCACGGGAAAATGGAATAATGGTAAAATTCTCTCAAAACGGGCGCGTCTCAGGAGTTAACGTGGAGACAGGCTTCGGTTTCCGGAATTTTGCTAGAGCGTTATATATAATGGAAGGGTTGTATCCTCGCTGTACTGCAACACGTTTAAGGAAATAAAGTTATTTTTCCAAACTGCCTTTATCTGAAGATATATGTATCGCGCGATATACGTAACTGTAAAAGGCGCTGAGTTTTTCTTGCCTAGGGTGATTGGACCCTTGGCAACAAAAACTCAGATTCAACCATCAAACTTGATATATATTTTTTTTTTTGTTGTTGGAGGTTTAACGACCACCGTGAGCAACTCAATGGGCTATAAGCAGTCGCCCGTCCCTAATTTAGGGTCACTGGTTCCAGGGAAGGGAAAGAGCCAGTGCCGTAAGACAAACACAACATCAATGCCTCACCGGGATTCGAACCCTGACCCCTTTCGGACGAATGATCAGAGGCCATCGCTTAGACCACTGCGCCACCGGGGCGACCTTGATAATTTTGAAGCTTTCCATATGTCATGTCTTCTCACCTGTTAATGACATGGCATCCATCCCATTTCTATCAAGCTCGTGGAAGGAACTAACCAAAACCCGTGACTGTAAACACCATTTATGATATCATGTACAATTTGAATATTTACGTGCCATTCGTTCCGATGAAGCTAGGTCAATACCCAGCGAAACCATGGTCGACTCGAAAAAATAAATATTTGTGACAAACAACGTTGCATTATCTTAATATACTGTACATAATCGCCCCAAGACTGTCTTTGAGATCAAGAATATATAGATTGCATACTTGATATCTGCTAAAACTTAACCATAATTATATTAAAAATCAGTAATTTTCTCTTGGGTAATGTCGAAACCTACTAATAGATGGCGCAACCTGTACAATGATGACGTCAGTGGCTTATTTCAGAATGGGATCAGCAGTACCTATAGTTCTACTGATTTCTTTTTTAATAATTTTATTAATTTTCTTAATGGAATCAAAATTTGAGGCTATCCATGCAATAGTTTAGAATGTTTAGAATGATTTGAACCACTTAGATTAAATGTTCTGATAATAATTTAGCCGAAAATGTCAACACAAAATAAGCCATCCAACATTTGTGTTCCCACTGACGTCATCAATGTACAGGTCGCACCATGTATTCACAGCTCTCAAAATCGCGCCAGAAAAAATTATTGGGTTTTAATATAATTATGGTTAAGTTTTAGGAAATATTAAGTGTGCTATAATTTTAAGTTATTTTTATAGATGCGCGTATTTTCATCTTTGGGAACACGTTAATTGCGAAGAAAACACCTACAAGTTTTTACCATTGAAAACGTAGGGCAGAATTTTTAGGTGGAACCACCTAACAAACGAAAGTTTCCTTGTATCTATATGTTGGGCGTTTGTTCTGAAATGGCAATGCAAAATTCTCTGTGCGGTGAGAAAAGTGCCGCTAGACCAAGTTATAAATTAATTAAGATAAAGCTAACCACAGTTCGACGTAGGTCGTTGAACTTGGAGCCCAGAGTAATTGGCATGCTCTAACTTTCTTTTTTAATCTTGAAGAAGACACTAGTACCCATTGTGATGGCTCATTATTACCTCACTCTTATCCAGATACTTACATAAAGCACAAAGCGATTCTCCCGCAGAGATATTCCCAAATCCGTGTTCTAACCCCATTTATCTTCAAATAAACAACGATTTACCAGCATTAGTTTATGTGTCAGAATAAAGTGCAGAAAAGGCCTCTACTCAAAGAGAAGATACCAGTAGCACTGCGCAGTAGGCGATCAGTGACAACAGAAATTTAAAAATTTGAAATTTATTTATTTATCCCCATGGCAATTTAAAAAAATTGCCATGGGGCATGCGCACATTTCATGATCTTCATGGTGATTTAGTTAGAAATGGGGTCTTCAAGAGGCTCGCTATATTTTATTTTAATATCAAAACCAAATGTTTCAAAGGAAACTAATTGTCTGGTACAACACCCCGTTTTGAGCGTGGTTTGATGCTACATGAGCGGATTTCTAAAATACAGGGTGATTCATAAAGAAGTATACAGTTTCAACGCACTATAAAACAAGAACAATGTAAGATAATTTATGTTACCTGTAACAGAATTGTAGGGGAATGTTTCAAGTTTTTTTAGAGACAGTCACAGATATTCTATGTTTGCACCCTTAGTCGCACGGCACACATCGAGCAGGTAATCCATTTCCGCCCGAACGCAAGGTAAGGTATCTGAATCACGTGCAGTGATAGTGGCTGTGATTTTACAATATCTGCGCTTTGTATGGAAACATTTTCAGCTTAATTCTCAAAATTCTCCAGACAGTGGGCTGTGAAATCTGCTCTTCACGACTCACCCTGCGCGTTCATTTTTCCGGGCTTCGTTGAATGGCGGTGCAAACACTATCGACGACTTCTTCCGATACACGCGGTCGTCCAGGACTCTTAAGTTTGCACAAACAGTCCGTAGTTTCAATTTTTTTATGCCAATCGTTGATATATTTTCTGGTTGGAGGTTCGTTTCCGAATCGTAATCGAAAATGCCGTTGCACAAGAGTTACAGATTCCATTTTGCTCAATTCGAGAACACAAAACGCCTTCTCCACTGCAGACACTGCCATTTTGACTGACTAGTCACATGACACGCGCACTATCGCCTACGTCCCTTCCCTCAGTAGCGGGACACAAACTTTATGAGTGCATCTGCCTAACGGTTCGCAGTTGTGGTCCGTGTCTTCAACTGTTACTGTTTTACAGCATCTCGAAACTGTATACTTCTTTATGAATCAGCCTGCACTTTCACCGTTAAATTACCGTTAAAAGTGATCACCACTGAATCTACTTTGCAATGCATTTTTGCCGCCGCGGTGGCGCAGTGGTCAAAGGGGTGGCTTCTGACTATTCGTCCGATATGGGTCTGGGTTCAAATCCCGGTGAGGCATGGATGTTGTGTTTGTATTACGGCACTGGCTCCCTCCCTTCCCTGGAACCAGTGGCCCTAAATTAGGGACAGGCGACTGCTTATAGCCCATTGAGTTGCTCACGGTGGTCATTAAACCTTCAATAAAAAATAAAAAATAAAAGTTTGTGATTTCAAGATAACGATTGCGTTGATTTTGGTATAAAAACTGTCATATTTATCTTTGAACAGAATCGTATTGATATTTATCTTTGAACAGAATCGTATTGATATTTATCTTTGAACAGAATCGTACAGCTAGCCAGTACAGCCCTTTGGAAACTATGTCTGAGCTAAGAACTTGTAAGATTTACGAGACATTCTATAAAACATTTAAATTATATTGAAATCATTTGATTAACTTAATTTCAGCAACACAACTTGGGGCTACAAACTTATAATTCCAGATTTTCATTTATTACCGAAGTCTAAGCAAATATTCCGCGGATTACGGATTGAATGACACCTAGTTTTGGCGTGTAAAAAGCAAGTCCTGTGACAAAAGTATCATATCTGCTACGCTGAATGTATCTCAAAGCTTTTATTTTGTTTTTTATCTTAAGTGGCACAATAAGGTATTTTCTAAATATGAATGTAAAATCTGCGCCTTCTATAGTTTGCGTAAGAAACGCAACAAAACGCATGAAAAATCAACGATAGTGATAGTAGCAATTGGATGCAAAAATAATTTTTAACACAAGATTTAGAAGCGTATATGTAGTGCCAAATGCAGATATGTTGTGCTCAAAGCTGGAAAACCTCCATCCAAAGCAGCAGAACCTCCGTCCGAATTTGAAGCTGACTTTACTTTGATCAATGATGAATCAAAGTGGTTTGATCCAGGTAGGAATGAAAGCTTTTAAATAACAATATTTATTTATTTAACATAATGATGGTGAAAGAATTTTTATTTTTCCAGCATTTGCCATCTTCCCTCACATCACGAAGTTCTCGTAAGGAACTGCGAAAGCAAAGTCAGACATTGGACAAGCTCAGAACACCCACGCATCAGTTTAAAATCGTGTCTAATTTCTATAATATCGAAGTACATTACTCCTGAAAATCACGCTTGGTCACAAACAGTGATGAGACGGGCTGAGCCCGGGCTCGAACCGTCGACTCTGGGAGAGAGAGCGAATTTTCTTCTAATTTTTTAAATGTGATTTTCTATTAATTTGCGAAAGAGAATTTTCTTACACTTTCTAGTTGATGAAGCTAATTCTTCGGCATGTAGCTGTGAGTGGCAGAGCTGAGACGGGCTGAGCCCGAGCCCGAAAGCCCAAAGCAGAGCCCGGGTCCGAATCGAGCTCGGGCTGTAGACTATTTACTGCGGTTCGGGCTCGGGCTCTTAGAGAGAGAGGGAGAGGGAGATAATTTTTTATATATAAATGTGATTTTATATGATTTAGCAAATGAGAGACTTTATAGTTGATAAAGGAAATTCTTCGGCAACTGGTTCTGGTTGGGAAGCGGGCATTCGAGATGGCTCTTTATTCCGGGCTTGGGTAGAAAATGCCATAGGCCGCGCATTAGTGTGTTTCTGCAGAGAATAAAAAGCTTTTTCAAGAACTATAGATATTGGATAGTTGATAGCTTGCCGACGATAATTTACCCCCTATCTCCACGCAGTAGCTCCCTGCTAACTCTATTTAGCAACGTACACATTACAGCACATTATGGTTTTCCCCGGACGCAGAAATTCCTAGTTACGCCTCTGGCAAAAAATAACGCAGTCAAAACTTCAGTTTTGGGGCCGTCCGGTCTAGCTCTAATCACGGCCGTATCCAGGGAGGAGGCCAGCTTAGAGGGTGTCCAGTCTAGCTGTAATCAGGGCCGTATCCAGGGAGGAGGCCAACTTCAGCTTAGGGGGTGTCCAGTCTAGCTGCAATAAGGGCCGTATCCAAGGAGGAGGCTAACTTCAGCTTAGCGGGTGTCCAGTCTAGCTGTAATAAGGGCCGTATCCAAGGAGGAGGCCAACTTCAGCTTAGGGGGTGTCCAGTCTGGCTGTAATCAGGGCCGTATCCAGGGAGGAGGTCAACTTCAGCTTAGGGGGTGTCCAGTTTAGCTGTAATAATGGCCGTTTCCAGGGAGGAGGCCAAGTTCAGCTTAGGGGATATCCAGTCTAGCTATAATCAGGGCCGTATCCAGGGAGGAGGCCAACTTCAGCTTAGGGGGTGTCCAGTCTAGCTGTAATAAGGGCCGTATCCAATGAGGAAGCCAACTTCAGCTTAGGGGGTGTTCAGTCTGGCTGTAATCAGGGCCGTATCCAGGGAGGAGGCCAACTTCAGCTTAGGGGGTGTCCAGTTTAGCTGTAATCAGGGCCGGATCCAGGGAGAAGGCTAGGAGCGAGAGCCAAGACCCAGTTAAAGGCAGGGCCATAGCTAGGTCCCAGTACCGTAGCAGGGGGGGCTGAAGAGTCATCTGGGAGCTCTATGTTTGACTACAAACCATATGTTTCCAGGAATGCACATGCAAGTCATGCTTAATTTTTTCGCTCCTTTTATTAATTTACTTCGCTAGAGAATAATTTCCCCATGCTAAAAAGTAAAAACAATAAAATAAAATGTAAAATATGAAAAAAAGGAGAGAAAGGAAAATGAACACTCTTGAAATACGGTATATATAAAAAAAATATGATTCTCTGAATTTGCTTGATGGTGGTTTAGCTCCAGATACCTTAGCGCTGAAGGCAAAATACGACGTAACTCCCGACTAAAATGGAAAACTATTAAGTCTTTTGATTTAAATATTCTTGTCGTTTTCTGTGGATCCGCGCAATGTCATCGCGAAGAGTAAATGATGTCGTATTTATAAGTGCCTCGGTGCCTCCGGATCTGTTGCACCCAATTCTGGCTGTGCCAATGATAGTAAGTGAGGTGGTAGTCATTAAAAATACATGCAATTTTTTTGGAATCCCGAGTAACAAACGGTCGTTGTTTTCGTCCTTATTGACAGTGGGAGATTTTAAATTTTTAGGTTCCTAAGCTAGCCTTGCGTGAAGGCCCCCTCCCCATACAGAATTTTTTAACAAACGTAAGTGTATCCCAGATCATTTAGGTTGTTTATAATTATTTTTTACGTACCCTTCCTTATGAATTGCTCATAGATCTGTTTAATCATAACAAAAGCACTGAGAGGAAAATAAAACCATGATTTTTTTTTCTTATTTTTAAATCACATACTAATGAATCAGCTACGACCTACAAGGATTTTAACTGTAAAAAAAATAAAAATATATAATTTAAAATGTTTGGCGGTATTAAGGTTTTAAAATTTATCTTAAACTGTTATTATCAATACTAAAAAGCAGTTGTTAAGGATACCTCTTCTTACATGTTCACACTCGGCGTGCTTTCATGGCGATAAAGTCTTTAATGATATACTCAACATCAAGTTCTTTTATAAGTTCAGCATTTGCAACAAAACTAGAAAGTCTCAAATTCATGGGCGAGTTTCTAAAATAGTTCTTAACCCTTGTAAAAACGCTAAAAAAACATTACATCAGCTGCATTAGAAATCATAATGCTCTGGAAAAATCTTCCAATGTCAAGATTAGTAAACATTGAAGTTAACTGCCTTTCACGAAGTACATTCAGGAATTTCTGCTGCCCCACAGCATGGCGGCAAAGAATATAAACGCTTCGCGTGAAGAAGCTCAACTCTCGTAGAGATAATGTAAAACAGGCGACAGCAGCGCCACCATGTAATGCGGCAGCAGATGCTCTGCGGGAAAGTTAACATTCA
Organism: Macrothele yani; assembly: GCA_039090855.1. Taxonomy (NCBI): domain Eukaryota; kingdom Metazoa; phylum Arthropoda; class Arachnida; order Araneae; family Macrothelidae; genus Macrothele; species Macrothele yani. The sequence continues at coordinate 122,966,926 of CM077003.1, read as the reverse complement.
GGCGCAAAAAGCGTAGGAGACACGGGACGGGAAGCCTATTTCACGGAAAGGAAGCTAAGCTTTGATCTGCGACTGTTTCCTTCGGTCTCATTGGGTCTACTAAAGCATTTTTTTTTTTTTGTTGTTGTTCTTTTCTGAGTATCCCTCCTGTCCCTTCTTTTGGTGAAACAAATATATACATTAGCAATTAATATTATTTTAAGGAAATTTTAGCAGTTTTATTCTCACTTTAAGCACCGTAGTAATACCAGGTTGCTTGGCATGAATTTCATATTTACAATATACCTTAAATGTCAAAAATGCTGAGGCTGGTTTCCCAGTAGCAGCCATAATAATAAAAAAAAAAAAAAAAAAAAAGCAAAGACAACCGCAGTTTCCCAAAGCTACAATTTTCTTTTCTACCCTTCCGAAGTTTGTAAATTAAACGCACTGCGCTGGAGAAATTTTCTCAACAGATCGGAAAAACATCCGTTCGTATCTGAGTAGGTTCGAACCTGGGCCGCTGGCGTGATAGCTGAGCTCTCTACCGACCGGACTAACTCGCCACGATTGAATGTATGCTTAAAGCTGTCTGTTTGGTATGCATTGTGTAATCGAATGCTCCCCTCTTTCATTTTACAATATTACGAGGTATTTTTCATAAAAGTCAGTTTCATATAATTGATAAATTAATTTTTTCAACGTAACGATAGCTTTTTTTTTCAGCAAACGTTGTTTTAATGGTTTTCCAGGATATTTGTTTCAAACGGTTTCAAATTTGTTCTTGTTATTCATCCACTCCATTCCATGAATTGTTATTCATCGGAATGGAGTGGGTGTATTTCATGGCTGTAATATAAACGCAGATCTAGATGAGAACAACAAAACCTTTGAACAAAACGCCAACACAAACAAGCGTTTATATTCTTTGAACACAAACACGCATGCTCAGTCTAACTCAGTCTGCTCGGCATCCTGCGGCATCAGCCTGTAATGTTGGCTTCTGTGTAGTAATTCTTTGCCGCATAATATAGTGGCGCTAGTTACGTCTCGCTGAGCCTTACCTTCTTATCAGTTAGATATTCTTTGATGGCGGTCCTAGGCCACGGCCTTGATTGGCCTTGTCGTAAACCCGCTCTTGGTTATGGAATCAGAATTCAGAAAACCTAAACTCGGAACAGGAAATTTTCCAGCTTATGAGGGTCGTCAAACTACGCAGCAACAGGTATTAATAAAGTTTTGTTCCCTTATATTTACAGGTAAATAATGGGCAACAAAATAATAATGTATATAGTTTGTTACCTTTCTCTATGTTGAATTTCTGCATAAGACGTTGCCACGTTAACTGCTTCTGTGGAAAAATCTGCTGAAACAATTTTTATACACCACTCCTAATTCATTTCGATTTCTTTTCTGGATGCTTACGTTTTTTCCGTAGAACATTTTTCGGGAAATTTGATTTCTCTCCTTACTTGTAGAACTGCCTTCCATTACATTCTTAAATTCTAATCTTCCTCCACAGATGGCAGCATATGCTATCACAGCACTTCTCGAGATAAGGAAAATTCCTTGAAATACGTGACCATATAAAACAGGGTACATTTATAGTGCATAGTTTTCAACACTGTAAATGCTGTAAAGTTATGTAATATGAAATTACGGAAAAACTTGTAAAGGTAATTGTAGAGTCTGTTTATTGTATACATACTGTGAGAAAAATAAAATGTTTGGTTTAAAATACTCTCCTTGTCCTTTCGTTCGGTCTTCTTTTTCACTCTGCTGAATAAAATTGTAACTCTGTTCAAAGATAAGCAAGTACGAAAATTTTGCAGGTTTTTAACTAATTCTTAACTTGGTTGCTGTGGATGTGTGTATGCACGTCAGGAATGTTGATTTATTTGCTGACATTTGTCTCGTGAACAGGGCTGGTGTTAGGGTGCTTGACGTCCTAGAGAAACAATCAGTCCTAAAAAAAATTTATTCATTTGTGTGGCTAAACTTATAGCATTTGTTCAAAAAAAATACAGAGTAAACAAAATAGGAAGAAACTAATGTTAACTACATCTATCTATCTACTTACTAATCCAATGTAAAATAAAATTAAACTAAAATTTCATTTGGGTGCTTTATTGTGTCCCTTAGCAGAGATGTCTTCGGGTCCGGACCCCGTCCTTGAGGGTGGATTGAGTACAAATTTAAGCGATATCACCATCATCATCATTGTCAACCATTATAAATCCACTGCTGGATGAAGGTCTCCCCAAGTCTCTTCCACAACTGTCTGTCTTGAGCCACTCTCCTCCATGTTACTCCGGCATGCTTTCGAATTTCATCCACCTATCTCCCATGAGGTCTTTTTCTGTCCCTCGGAATCTAGTCTAAAATTTCACTTGTTCATGTGTGGTCCGTTGTTCTGGGAACATGTCCAGCCCATTGCCATTTCAGGGATTTTGCTCTCATCATGATGTTTTCCACTCTTGTCATTTTCTTTATCCACCAGTTCCTCTACTTATCTTTCTTGGTTACACCAAGCATGCATCTCTCCATTCTTCTTTCAGTTATCTGCAGCCTTTGTATGTTTATTTTAGTTAAAGTCCATGTCTCTGCTCCATACGTAAGAACTGGAAGGATGCATTCATTAAACACTTTTCTTTTAAGACATATGGCGTATTGCTTTTGAAAATTTACTGTTTCTTTCTAAAGCTCTCCAGCCAAGTTTTATACGCCGATTTATTTTCTCAACAATATTTATATATATCATCATCATTATCATCATTGTCAACCATTATCAATCCACTGCTGGACGAAGGTCTCCCCAAGTTTCCTCCACAACGTTCTGTCTTATGCCAGTCTCCTCCATGTCACCCCTGCATACTTTCGAATTTCATCCACCCATCTCCCATGTGGTCTTCTTCTGGGTCTTTTCCTGTCCCTTGGAATCCAATCTAAAATTTCGGCTGTACATCGATGATCTGTCCTTCTGGCAGTATGTCCAGCCCATTGCCATTTCAGGGATTTAACTCTGATCATGATGTCTTCCACTCTTGTCATTTTTCGGATCCACGAGTTCCTCTTCTTATCTCTCCTGGTTACACCAAGCATGCACCTCTCCATGCTACTTTGAGTTGTCTGCAGCCTTTGTATGTCTCTTTTAGTTAAGGTCCACGTCTCTGCACCATACGTAAGCACTGGAAGGATGCATTGATCAAACACTTTTCTTTTAAGACATAATGGCATATTGCTCTTGAAAATTATGCTGTTTCTTCCAAAAGCTCTCCAGGCAAGTTTTGTACGCCGATTAATTTCTTCATCAATGTGACTCTCACTTGATATCTGCTGTCCAAGATAAACGTACGTGTCTGTTATCTCCAGCTTTTCTCCATCAATCGATAAATCTTCATTTCTTGTAAAAGCATTGAACATCACTTTTGTCTTCTGAAAGTTCATTTTTAATCCCACTTCTTTACTCTTGTCAGCAAGTTCCTGGATCATACTCTGCAGCTCTGATGGGCTAGTTGCAAAAATGACTACGTCATCAGCAAAACGAAGGTGGGTTAGATAATCTCCATTAATCTTTATCCCCTTGTTTTCCCAGCTCAGCGACTGAAAAACATTTTCCAATGTGGCATTAAAGAGCTTCGGAGATATGGTGTCACCTTGTCTCACTCCGTTTCCAATTTTTATGTGTGTTGTATTTTCAAACAGGCGAATCTTTGCACTTGCATTTTTATAGATGTTATTAATAATATTAATGTATGCATCTTCAATACCGCAGGATTTCAGAGCCATTGTAACTGCTGATGGTTTCACCGAATCAAAGGCTTTTTCATAATCGATAAAAGCCATGCACAATGGAAGCTCATATTCCCTCGCTCTTTCAATTAGTTCTCTCAGTACGTGGATATGATCTATTGTGCTGTAGCCACTCCTGAATCCAGCTTGTTCTCTCGGTTGAGCCATGTCCAGTGTTACCTTCAAGCGGTGTGAAAGAACTTTAGTGAAGATTTTATAAACCACTGATAGGAGGCTGATAGGTCTGTAGTTTCCGAGATCCTCAATGTCACCTTTCTTATGTAGCAGGATCATTGTAGATACATATATATATATATATATATATATATATATATATATGGGGATGTAAGGTCAGGTGATGCGTAACACCACAGCCTCTCCTTGACAACTGTCAACCCCGCCTTCTCGTGGTGCATCCTGTTCCCACTAAAGGGGCTCTGACGACCGCCCATAGCGGTATAACTATACCATCGGGATTAGAGGAAATTCTATCCCACACTCACCAACCCGCTTGGCCAGCGTGGTGAGTTATGGCCAAACCCCTCCAAAATGATTCCACAACTTAAATCTTGGCCCTCAGTCTCCGGCAGCTGGAATGTACCTGGCCAAGGCAGCGGCCAGTGCGACATGAAGGCAGAGGGTGCTAAGAATCCCCGGAGGACCGGACTAGGCTGCCATCTGATGCTGACCTTGGCTACTTACAATGGACGCTCCCTATCTTCTGATTCAAGGCTTCTTGAATTGGAAGAGGAACTACAAAGGATCAAGTGGGACATCGTGGGGCTAAGTGAGGTAAGGAGAAAAGGAGAAGATCTCATCGAACTGAAAAGTGGACATCTCTTCTACTATCGTGGGACAGATACTGGCAGAACTAGTGGTGTTGGATTTATAATAAACAAGAAACTGAAGGATAAAGTTGTAGAAGTTGAAAGTTCCTCTGACAGAGCTGCACGACTTGTTATCCAACTCTCGAAAAGATACCAGGCTCAGATTATTCAAACTTATGCACCCACCACAAGTCATCCTGAAGAAGAAATTGAAGAATTTTATGAGGAAATTTGTCGTCTAAATAATAAAGGTAAGCAGCACTTGAAAATAATTATGGGAGATTTCAATGCAAAAATAGGGCAACGGCAACATAATGAAACTTCAGTAGGTAAATTCGGTCATGGCAACAGAAACCAGCGTGGAAATACTCTCGTTGAGTTTGCAGAGGCAGAAGGGTTTTTCATCTTGAACTCCTTCTTCAAGAAAAAGCCACACAGGAAATGGACATGGAGACATCCAAATGGGATGACAAGTGAAATTGATTTTATTATGTGTAACAAAAAATTCGTCATAGAAGACTGCAGTGTGCTAAACAAGTTCAACACAGGTAGTGACCATAGATTGGTGAGATGTAAGATGCACCTCAACACTAAACTTGAACATGGCAAGCTCATAAGACAAACAAAATCTATTGACATAACCAACCTTAAAAAACACCATAATACCTTCAAGTTAGAACTGAAGAACAGGTTCTCTGCTTTAGAAGGCCTAACATCGGAAGAAGTGGACATCTCTGAAGTTAACAGAAAAGTAACCAAAGCTCTTATGGAAACAGCAACAAAATTAGCTGGGTCTAAGAACAAGTTGCATGTGAACAAATTATCAGGAAAAACCAAAATGTTGATGCAAAAAAGAAGAGAGATGAGGACAACTAAAGAAGATGTGACTTCCAAAGTGGAATATATAGAGCTATGCAAGACAGTAAGAAAAAGTATCACTGAAGACGTAAGGAAATTCAACTGTGAACTAGTGAGGAAAGCAATTGAAAACAACCAAAGCCTAAAATTGGCAAAGGGACATCTCAGTAAGGGAAGAAAACAGATTATGGCACTGAGAAAAGAAGATGGTTCTGTAACAAGAAATAGAGGCGAAATTTTGACAAGAGTGAAAGATTTCTACTCCAAATTATATGAAAGGGATGATACATGCACTCCAGACATCATGAAAGATACCAGTACCAGAGTTCCTCCAGTCCTTCCAGCAGAAGTTGCACATGCAATCAAGAACATGAAGCGGGGAAAAGCTCCAGGAGAAGATGGAATTACTGTAGACATCATACAAGAAGCAAGTGGAGAAATCGAAACAGTACTCGCCCAAATTTTCACTCGATGCCTTAATGAAGGAAAGATTCCTGAGGATTGGAACACCGCTACAATGATCCTGCTACATAAGAAAGGTGACATTGAAGATCTCGGAAACTACAGACCTATCAGCCTCCTATCAGTAGTTTATAAAATCTTCACTAAAGTTCTTTCACACCGCTTGAAGGTAACACTGGACATGGCTCAACCGAGAGAACAAGCTGGATTCAGGAGTGGCTACAGCACAATAGATCATATCCACGTGCTGAGAGAACTAATTGAAAGAGCGAGGGAATATGAACTTCCATTGTGCATGGCTTTTATCGATTATGAAAAAGCCTTTGATTCGGTGAAACCATCAGCAGTTACAATGGCTCTGAAAACCTGCGGTATTGAAGATGCATACATTAATATTATTAATAACATCTATGAAAACGCAAGTGCAAAGATTCGGCTGTTTGAAAATACAACACACGTAAAAATTGGAAAGGGAGTGAGACAAGGTGACACCATATCTCCGAAGCTCTTTAATGCCACATTGGAAAATGTTTTTCAGTTGCTGAGCTGGGAAAGCAAGGGGATAAAGATTAATGGAGATTATCTAACCCACCTTCGTTTTGCTGATGACGTAGTCATTTTTGCAACTACCCCATCAGAGCTGCAGAGTATGATCCAGGAACTTGCTGACAAGAGTAAAGAAGTGGGATTAAAAATGAACTTTCAGAAGACAAAAGTGATGTTCAATGCTTTTACAAGAAATGAAGATTTATCGATTGATGGAGAAAAGCTGGAGATAACAGACACGTACGTTTATCTTGGACAGCAGATATCAAGTGAGGGTCACATTGATGAAGAAATTAATCGGCGTACAAAACTTGCCTGGAGAGCTTTTGGAAGAAACAGCATAATTTTCAAGAGCAATATGCCATTATGTCTTAAAAGAAAAGTGTTTGATCAATGCATCCTTCCAGTGCTTACGTATGGTGCAGAGACGTGGACCTTAACTAAAAGAGACATACAAAGGCTGCAGACAACTCAAAGCACCATGGAGAGGTGCATGCTTGGTGTAACCAGGAGAGATAAGAAGAGGAACTCGTGGATCCGAAAAATGACAAGAGTGGAAGACATCATGATCAGAGTTAAATCCCTGAAATGGCAATGGGCTGGACATACTGCCAGAAGGACAGACCATCGATGGACAGCCGAAATTTTAGATTGGATTCCAAGGGACAGGAAAAGACCCAGAAGAAGACCACATGGGAGATGGGTGGATGAAATTCGAAAGTATGCAGGGGTGACATGGAGGAGACTGGCACAAGACAGACCGTTGTGGAGGAAACTTGGGGAGACCTTCGTCCAGCAGTGGATTGATAATGGTTGACAATGATGATGATGATGATGATATATATATGAGGCTTTTACCAATGAACCAAATCCATGCCTTCCCCCTAAGAAATTTCTGGCCAAGCCAGGGGCGTGCTGATAGCCACTGCAACCTCCGCACTGCGCGGGGGGTGGGGGCGGGGTTCTTGGCTACAAAGGCCTCTAGTCTCAGTAAAAAAATAATTTCGCAATTTTTTTTTTTTTTTTTTTTGCCGAAACTTCATATGAAACTGGTTAAAGAAATAACCAGGGCTTTTTGACGGGAGCTTGAGTGAAGTGCATATTTAAAAGAAAATGCATTTTGGTAGGGGTTTTTTTTTCTTCAGTAAAGAAATAAATTTTTTTTAGAAATCATTTTCGCGGTAGCAATAGTTCATATTCATGTACGGTACTCCAAGGCCCCTTAGGCACTCCAAGGCCCCTTAGGTACTCCAAGGCCCCTTTCACAGCCGTACCAATAGTTCCTATTCATGTACGCATGTACACTGAAGTGCCAGAAAAGCTGGTACACCAATCTAATACTTGGTAGGTCCCCAGCGGGAGCGCAGGACTGCAGAAAAGCGACGCGGCATGGACTCCACTAGCTTCTGGAAATATGCTGTAGGCAATGCACACCATACTTCTTGCAGAGCGTTCCCACAATTCGGGTGTATTCCGAGGTCTCGGATTCCTGTGTTCGATAGCGCATTGCATGGCATCACAAATGTGTTCTATCACGTTCAGATCTGGGGACTTGGGTGGGAATAGCAACACCCCAAACTCAGATGAATGCTCCTCTAACCATAATGTGGCGTCCCGACACCTGTGTGGAGGTGCATTTTCCTGTTGGAACAGTCCCAACCCATCAGCATGAATGCATGACATGAAAGGGTGTACCTCGTCAGAAAGGATGTTCACATAACGTTGGCCGGTCACAGACGTTTGTATAGACGTACCAGGGGTCCCAGTGAAATCCAGCTAAACACACCCCATACCATTACGGATCCCCCACCAGCCGGTAAAGTTCCCTGTTGGCAGGCGGGATCCATGGCTTCATGGGGTTTGCGCCGCACATGAATCCTTCCATCTGCCCGATACAATTGGAAACGCGACTCGTCAGACCAGGCTACTTGTTTCCAGTCATCAAGTGTCCAGTGGCGGTGTTGCCGTGCGCATAGCTCTGTGCCGTGCACCCATCAAAGAGACTCGAGTTGGGCGTCAGCTCCCAAAGCCCATACCGTGCAGGGTACGTTGCACAGTCCGGACGCTCATGCTTGTTGAGGCTCCAGCATTGAATTCCGATGATACCTGCGAGAGTGTTGCACGTCGATCGCGTGAAACGATTCTTGACAGCCGACGACGGTCACGTTCACCCAACGTCTTTTTACGGCCACACTGGTATTGTAGGTTTTGCCGGAATTATTGTAGTCACAGTACATCCTTGCAATGGTCGTCCGCGAAAATCCGAACTTCGTTTCTATCTCCGAAATACTATGGCCCATCTCACGAGCGCCAACTATGACACCGCGTTGAAAATCGCTTAAATCGTTATTACTTCTCATTCTCATGCCGAAAACAGCTCTGACAGCTGGCAAGGATGTCTATCGCTTTACATACGCACTGGAGGATGCAATCGAGTACGCGCGTAGGTGATGTTGCTATGTATTTTGCATAAGCTCGTCTGTACCAGTTTTTCTGCTACTCCTTTTTTTTTTTTTTTTTTTTTTTTTTTTTTTTTTTTTTTGGATTTTTAACGGCCACCGTGAGCAACTCAATGGGCTATAAGCAGTCGCCCGTCCCTAATCCCTAATTTAGGGTCACTGGTTCCAGGGAAGGGAGAGAGCCAGTGCCGTAAAACAAACACAACATCCATGCCTCACCGGGATTCGAACCCGACCCCGTTCGGACGAATAATTAGAGGCCATCGCTTAGACCACTGCGCCACCGGAGCGGCTTTCTGCCACTTCAGTGTATATTAACAAAAGAATGTATGAAAGAAATGTCAGTTCAGTAAATGAAATTTTAATACCAATGAAAATAAGGAGTAACACATTGCAGTTGTTTGCACATAACTAGGCGTCCCTCAGAATATAATGAACTAAGAAGTGTCCTTTGCTGTGACGAAAAATTAGAAGCCTGTGTCAATTTATTTTTATAACAGAATCAACAGAAAAGAAAAATTACTATCTATGTCCAAAACATTGTGACGCAATGTAAAGCATGGTTTTTATATTCACGAGTAAACAATTTAAGTATTTTTACTATTTTGTGCCACAGTTCTTAATTACTACTTATTTATTTTCTTCGCTTACTTATTCGCTATATTTTCGTATAAACTGAAAGCGATCATTAGACGGAAACGATCGGTCAGACGGTATTCGTGTTTTGTGTGTGTGATCGTGAGGTATTTGAAAGAGGCTGACCGCAGTTCTGCAAACTAATAAAATTTGCATATGATCAACTTTTGTGTGTGTGTGTGTGTGTGTGTGTGTGTGTGTGTGTGTGTGTGTGTTTGAGGGTTTAACGACTGCCGTGAGCAACTCGGTAGGCTATAAGCAGTCGCTCGTCCCTAGTTTAGGGCCACTGGTTCCAGAAAGGAGAGAGAACCAGTGCTGTAAGACAAACACAACATTCATGCCTCACCGGGATTCGAACATGGACCCATAGTCATTAGCCATTGTTTCGACCACTGCGCCGATCAACCCTGGCATACGTATCTTGTAATACTTTATATTGGTATGAAACAAGAGCAATCATTTAAATGCCACTTCGGTGGCGTAGTGGTCTAAACGATGGCTTCTGACCATTCGTCCGAGAAGAGTCCGGGTTCAAATCACATTGATGCATGGATGTTGTGTTTGTCTTACGGCACTGGCTCTCTCCCTTCCGTGGAGTCAGTGGCCCTAAATTAGGAACGGGCTACTGCTTATAGCCCATTGAGTTGCTCACGGTGTTCGTTAAACTTCCAATCAAAAAAAAAACAAAAAAACAAAAAAAAATTTTAATTTACAACGAGCGCTTTCGTGTTGCACGCCATAAAGCACAATGATTTTGATATCACGGAAAATATCCGCAAGTTCTAAAGAATTTGGACTGAAAAATTAAACCCCTATAAAAGGGGTTAGTAACATGGAATTTGATAAACTAGTAAAATCCTGCAATGCATTGATTACGATACGCTTTCCAACGTACCAGAAATCATTACTCAAGTATGACGATAATGGCTGTAGAATAAATTTCACTCCTATGACCTGACCTTTGACCCCCCATTTCGATGATATTCAACAGAACCGGTGAAGTATACTTCCGGAACAACATGATAAAGTGTTGTCTCAATCGAAGCATTTTTACCTAAGTTATAACGCATAAAGGCGATGGAATGGATCCCGATCCTATGTCCTGACGTTTAACCCCATTTCGCCCATTTTCAATGCGGTTCGTTCCCAGGAGGTCCCCTACGACATATTAAACTTTCATCGAAATCGAACCATATTTACGCAAGTTATGACTCATAAGAGCAATGGAATGAATCCTGCTCCTATGTCGTGACCTTTGACCCCATTTCGCCCATTTTCAATAGGGTTCGTCCCCCGGTGGTCCCCTACCACATACAAAAATTTCATCGAAATCGAACCATTTTTACGCGAGTTATCGTGCGGACGGACGGACAAAGTCGGAGCATATACGCTTCTTCAACCTACGGTTGGAAAGCGTAAAAAATTGTTACTGTGAGCTAATAATTTTTCGAAAAAGGGCCCCCAAGATATTTTCGGGGGGGTCTCTGATACGCCCCTTTTCGTAGGCAGAGGCGAATTTACTTTCTCAGGGAGTCTCGCGCGCAGCAGCATTTTGGGACCCTCCTTTCCTGTTCAAGACTCGCCGTTCCATAAATTTATTACTAAATAGAAATGGTTCTCATTTCAGCCTCTTGCACTGTTTATCTTCCTCCAGCAGATTGACGATTTTCCCCACATTTTATAGCGTATTCACTAAAAAGTATTCAGTTACGCCTACTATGAAGGTTTTGTAACACAAAGCAATGTCATTAACAAACAAATTTTCTCTTAATTCCACTTCCATGCTACTTTCCACAATTGCTTTAAGAGTTGAACTTTCATGCTGAGAAATGTAGAACACACTTTTCACTATTTCTGACTGAATAATGACATTAAAGTCTTGCACGGTGCTGTCATTTTGATGTTGATAAACATCTTCTGTCTTTTCCTTAGACGTTGATTATCCTTACACAACCTTGTGTAGATTGCTTATGAAAGCTCCAGTTAAGCCTTTTCCATCTTTTGCCACCTCAAACTTGGAGTCGGCTGCAACGAAACGACATCTTCAGCACTATTACAGATTATAAAAAAAATACCTTTTTTTTTTTTTTTTTTTTTTTTTTTGCTTTTCCAGAAATTCTGGCTGCTCTTTCTTTTTCTTTCGTTTCTCATTTCCTGGCAAATATTGGCGCTTCATAACAACAAACCTATAATTCGGCTATGTGCTTAAACGTCAGACAATTTATATTACAGAAAAAAATGAAAATGCAAAATCAGGAATGCAGTTCAACAAATAAGACTCCTGCTACACTTTACTGAATAATATAATAAATAAGCAGACAACAGCAATAATTTTGTGACTCGTCAATATATGGGACAATAATTGGTATTTAGCATTACACTACTTTTGCGGTTGCTTCTATCAACTACTGAAGTAGGGAATCTCGTGGTACAAAAAAAAAGTCCTGAAAAGATCTCCGTGGTACAAAAAAAGTTAAGGAAAAGATCCCCGTGGTACAAAAAAAAAAAAAAAAAAAAATACTCCTATCAACAACACTACGATTCCTTTTCCCTGTTTCTCTTATTGTCTCTTGTTTCTTTCCCTTCTGCCTTCTTCAATAATAATCGCCACCCAGTTTCAAAATTTGCTTTATTGAAAAATAGGATACAGACCGAGACAAACAGAGCTTCGTGTCTCAAAGCAAAAAAAAAAAAAAAAAAAAAAAAGATGAGTATTATGTACAGATAGCAACAAGATGGTATAGTACAAGTGAGTAACTATTTACAATAAATGCGTACAAAATACAGTATAAGAGGCCAAAATGGCTGAGATGGAAGTACAGTCGGTTTTAAGCAGGAGCGATATAAATAAAATCGTTGCAGGCAGTGGCGTAGGAAAGCTTTTGATTTAGGGGGTACAAGCTCATGAACCATACATCTCAAGGATTAAGCCATCTATGGATGACCCATTCCGAATTTATTTTTTTGGGGGGGTAGTAATTAGAGTTTTTATAAAATACGTATACTGATCAGGAATTCATCCGAATGAACATTGTTATCATCATATTATTATTAATTATTACCATTATTATTTTTATTGCTGACAAAAAGTTCACATTATTAATTTCTTATCATAAAAAGGATTGGAGAAGTTTTTTTTTTGTGTTCTCTCTTGTTAATTTTTGTACTTTTTTTTTTCCATTAAAATATTGAGCAGGGACAAGTCAACATTAGGATGAATTTCTGTCAGCAGTGTTTGGAAAAGAGGAATTTCTCAGGAAATGTTATGTAACTCTTTACAAGAACGAATTAAATTTCTTATCATTTTTGTTTACGTTAATAAAGTAAAACCGCAGTAAGATAAAAACTGCTCTACCCGCGAAGATAGTACCATTGAAGCAATATGAAGTCTATATTAAAAACTTTGAATGATACATAGGCTGACAATTGATGTAAAAAGCACATTGGTCTGGTGCAAAGCTAAATGATGGTGGAGATATCGAGGAATTGGAGTTCTATGAGTGGTATCCGTAATGCACTTGTTGTATTGCTACAGATCTTAAGACAGAAAACAATTTTAGTGCCGGGGCTGCGGGCGTTGAAATGTCCACCTGTGCATTAATTTTTTTTTTTAAAGTGCAGAAAAAACGACCTGTGCAAGATGCATGGAATTTTAAATGAAAATAAACACTGATCACAAGTATGTTATCAAGCCCTAGCCCTACCATATGCTGTTTGAAGTTATTAACAAAAACCTCGCACTCGTCGTTTCCCTGCAGAACTAATTTGCTGGAGTTTCACAGATGGTTGGCCAGTTTTTGGTGGATGAAAAGCCTCCCACTACAAAGCTTCGGATACAAAAAAAAAAAAACAGATGACCCGTGATATTTCTTTGAAAAAAAGAGAATAAAAAAAAAAATAAGTAGCATATAAATTTCACAGTTCACTCTTTATGAATGATTGGTTTGTGTTTGCTCATATCTGGGGGGTACAGTAGATATTAATGTACGCCTCTCCAAAATTTGGGGGGTACATTGACCCCCCCCGCTTTCCTACGCCCCTGGTTGCAGGCAGCACAGAGGTGACAACTCCGCAGAAGATAGGCAAATGCCCTAACATGGTCAGTACAGGAGGCGGAAATTAGAGTCCAGGCCAGGCAGGAATGTCCGGGAGACAAATGACAAGATCAGCCCCACAGACGTAGCAGGAGGAGAGAGCTCATATTGTGAGTCTCTGGAGTACCGGTGAACAACCTGGAGTGGCGAGACCAGAGGTGGTGGAAGTCCGGTTCCCGAGCACTGGAGCGAGCTGGCACATATTCCAGGCGGAGACGAGAAGTGAGGCAATTATTGAAGTGGAAACACAGGTTGTCCCCAGCTTCGGATAGGGATAGCGGAGAAGTGGCGGCACGAAGCTGCTGATGGAAAACAGTAAACAATGTGCTTCACGAGCACAGAGATACGTACACTGAAGTGCCATAAAAACTGGAACAGACGAGCTAATGCAAAATACATGGCAACGTCACCTATGCGCGTACTCGGTTGCGTCCGCCAGTGCGTATATAAAGCGATAGACACCGTCTCGTGACGTAACACCGCCCAAATTCATTAAAACAACACTAGAAAATAAACACTCAAGAAACGCATATGGCGTATTTAACCTTTTAACGACCATAATGCACAAGACGCCCGTTCCTACAAACGGCCATAGCCGCCTGAAACGCCTGTCTAGAATGAGTGTCTTAAAATTTTCTACATCTATGAGGGATCAGCATGAGTCACCCTCTGTCACTATTGTTGTTACTAAACAAAGAAGTGAAACAAGAGACAGTTTCGGGCGTTATGGTTTTTAGAGTGATACAAGATTCTTGGGGTCATGGTCGTTAAAGGGTCAAAATCCGTTTATTTTTGCGGCGTAGTTATGTCTTCAGAAAGCCTTTCAGTGGAGTGCGAAAGCTTGGCGAATCTTTGAACTTACTACGCCGCAAAAAATGAACGGATTTAATACGCTGTATGCGTTTCTTGACATTTGTCAAGGAGATGTCAACCCCGCCTTCCCGTGGTGCATCCTGTTCCTACTAAAGGGGCTCTGATGACCGCCAATAGCGGTATAACTATACCATCGGGATTAGAGGAAATTCTATCCCACACTCACCAACCCGCTTGGCCAGCGTGGTGAGTTATGGCCAAACCCTCCAAAATGACTCCACAACTTAAATCTTGGCCCTCAGTCTCCGGCAGCTGGAATGTACCTGGCCAAGGCAGCGGCCAGTGCGACATGAAGGCAGAGGGTGCTAAGAATCTCCCGGAGGACCGGACTAGGCTGCCATCTGATGCTGACCTTGGCAACGTACAATGGACGCTCCCTATCTTCTGATTCAAGGCTTCTTGAATTGGAAGAGGAACTACAAAGGATCAAGTGGGACATCGTGGGGCTAAGTGAGGTAAGGAGAAAAGGAGAAGATCTCATCGAACTGAAAAGTGGACATCTCTTCTACTATCGTGGGACAGATACTGGCAGAACTAGTGGTGTTGGATTTATAATAAACAAGAAACTGAAGGATAAAGTTGTAGAAGTTGAAAGTTCCTCTAACAGAGCTGCACGGCTTGTTATCCAACTCTCGAAAAGATACCAGGCTCAGATTATTCAAACTTATGCACCCACCACAAGTCATCCTGAAGAAGAAATTGAAGAATTTTATGAGGAAATTTGTCATCTAAATAATAAAGGTAAGCAGCCCTTGAAAATAATTATGGGAGATTTCAATGCAAAAATAGGGCAACGGCAACAGAATGAAACTTCAGTAGGTAAATTCGGTCACGGCAACAGAAACCAGCGTGGAAATACTCTCGTTGAGTTTGCAGAGGCAGAAGGGTTTTTCATCTTGAACTCCTTCTTCAAGAAAAAGCCACACAGGAAATGGACATGGAGACATCCAAATGGGACGACAAGTGAAATTGATTTTATTATGTGTAACAAAAAATTCGTCATAGAAAACTGCAGTGTGCTAAACAAGTTCAACACAGGTAGTGACCATAGATTGGTGAGATGTAAGATGCATCTCAACACTAAACTTGAACGTGGCAAGCTCATAAGACAAACAAAATGTATTGACATAACCAACCTTAAAAAACACCATAATACTTTCAAGTTGGAACTGAAGAACAGATTCTCTGCTTTAGAAGGCCTAACATCGGAAGAAGTGGACATCTCTGAAGTTAACAGAAAAGTAACCAAAGCTCTTATGGAAACAGCAACAAAATTAGCTGGGTCTAAGAACAAGTTGCATGTAAATAAATTATCAGGAAAAAACGAAAATGTTGATGCAAAAAAGAAGAGAGATGAGGACAACTAAAGAAGATGTGACTTCCAAAGTGGAATATATAGAGCTATGCAAGACAGTACGAAAAAGTATCACTGAAGACGTAAGGAAATTCAACTGTGAACTAGTGAGGAAAGCAATTGAAAACAATCAAAGCCTAAAGATAGCAAAGGGACATCTCAGTAAGGGAAGAAAACAGATTATGGCACTGAGAAAAGAAGATGGTTCTGTAACAAGAAATAGAGGCGAAATTTTGACAAGAGTGAAAGATTTCTACTCCAAATTATATGAAAGGGATGATACATGCACTCCAGACATCATGAAAGATACCAGTACCAGAGTTCCTCCAGTCCTTCCAGCAGAAGTTGCACATGCAATCAAGAACATGAAGCGGGGAAAAGCTCCAGGAGAAGATGGAATTACTGTAGACATCATACAAGAAGCAAGTGGAGAAATCGAAACAGTACTCGCCCAAATTTTCACTCGATGCCTTAATGAAGGAAAGATTCCTGAGAATTGGAACACCGCTACAATGATCCTGCTACATAAGAAAGGTGACATTGAAGATCTCGGAAACTACAGACCTATCAGCCTCCCATCAGTAGTTTATAAAATCTTCACTAAAGTTCTTTCACACCGCTTGAAGGTAACACTGGACATGGCTCAACCGAGAGAACAAGCTGGATTCAGGAGTGGCTACAGCACAATAGATCATATCCATGTGCTGAGAGAACTAATTGAAAGAGCGAGGTAATATGAACTTCCATTGTGCATGGCTTTTATCGATTATGAAAAAGCCTTTGATTCGGTGAAACCATCAGCAGTTACAATGGCTCTGAAAACCTGCGGTATTGAAGATGCATACATTAATATTATTAATAACATCTATGAAAATGCAAGTGCAAAGATTAGGCTGTTTGAAAATACAACACACATAAAAATTGGAAAGGGAGTGAGACAAGGTGACACCATATCTCCGAAGCTCTTTAATGCCACATTGGAGGGTGTTTTTCAGTCACTGAGCTGGGAAAACAAGGGGATAAAGATTAATGGAGATTATTTAACCCACCTTCGTTTTGCTGATGACGTAGTCATTTTTGCAACTAGCCCATCAGAGCTGCAGAGTATGATCCAGGAACTTGCTGACAAGAGTAAAGAAGTGGGATTAAAAATGAACTTTCAGAAGACAAAAGTGATGTTCAATGCTTTTACAAGAAATGAAGATTTATCGATTGATGGAGAAAAGCTGGAGATAACAGACACGTACGTTTATCTTGCACAGCAGATATCAAGTGAGGGTCACATTGATGAAGAAATTAATCGGCGTACAAAACTTGCCTGGAGAGCTTTTGGAAGAAACAGCATAATTTTCAAGAGCAATATGCCATTATGTCTTAAAAGAAAAGTGTTTGATCAATGCATCCTTCCAGTGCTTACGTATGGTGCAGAGACGTGGACCTTAACTAAAAGAGACATACAAAGGCTGCAGACAACTCAAAGTAGCATGGAGAGGTGCATACTTGGTGTAACCAGGAGAGATAAGAAGAGGAACTCGTGGATCCGAAAAATGAGACAAGAGTGGAAGACATCATGATCAGAGTTAAATCCTTGAAATGGCAATGGGCTGGACATACTGCCAGAAGGACAGATCATCGATGGACAGCCGAAATTTTAGATTGGATTCCAAGGGACAGGAAAAGACCCAGAAGAAGACCACATGGGAGATGGGTGGATGAAATTCGAAAATATGCAGGGGTGACATGGAGGAGACTGGCACAAGACAGACCGTTGTGAAGGAAACTTGGGGAGACCTTCGTCCAGCAGTGGATTGATAATGGTTGACAATGATGAATGATGATGCGTTTCTTGAGTGTTTACAGTGTGGTGTATTTATAATTACATTACTAGAAAGTAAATACGGCGAGGAAAATTAAAATACAGCGGAGGAAAAAATGCCGGACACCCCCGAAATAAAAAAATAGCCGACACCCAGGGTCGTATAGGGCACAGCCGGAAATTATTGCACCGGCAAGAGTTGCCATCGGAAAAAAAATTTAGGGACAAAGTGACGCAGCTACATAACTCTAAATTTTGTTGGAGCAAGGAATTGCTGTGTCACGATAACAATATGTTTGGTTGTAGCAACAAAACGTTTTATCACGATAACAATATGTATTGTTGGATCAAAGAAATTCCCAAAAATCAACAATATTATTTTGTTAAATGAGCAAAACGTTCTCTCATGATAACAATAAATTTTGTAAAATGAACATTAATTTTCATCAAAATAATTTTGTTAATTTAACAGACTTTTTTGTTGACTGTATATCGACTGAATTATTTTGTTGAATTAACAAAACGTTTTTCTCAGTGCACATATGAACACGCGGGAGTTGGCTGAACAACTGGGGACTACCCACACCAGCATTATCACACACCTGCTTCATCTTGGGAAGGTGCACAAGAGGAGAGTTTGGGTATCCCATCAACTCACAGCTGAGTAGAAAGCAAATCGCATCAGTGCATGCGTTTCCCTGCTTGCACGAGACCAAAATGAACCGTTCTTAGACCGCATCGTGACAGGCTACGAGAAATGGGTTCTGTATGTAAGACGATGTCAGCTCCCAGTACATCCCAAAACAAAAGCACGTGCCAACCCCCAAAGCCGACTTACACCCACGTAAGGTTCTGCTGTCTGTTTGGTGGGATATGATGGGTTTTGTGTTTTTGAACTGCTGCCGGACAACACTACTATGATCACCAATGTGTAATCCCGTCAGCTCGACGATCTGCAAGCATCGCTTGCTTCGAAACGACCAGCACTGCTGAACAACAAGGAAGTCCTCTTACAGCAGGATGGAACGACACCTCACACAGCACGTGTGACCCGTCACAAGATCAGGACCTCAGCTGGGGCCTGCTGCAGCACCCAGCCTATTCCTCGGACATTGCCCCAAACGACTCTAACCTTTTCGTGTCGTTGCAGCATTTTCAGAACGGATAGCGGTTCGCCATCCGGGAAGATGTCGAAAGCTACTCACTTCTTGGCGTCCAAGCCGCTATAGTTCTGACAGGCTTTTTTTGGCGTCCAAGCCGGGAAGATGTCGAAAGCTTCTCAATTCTTGGCGTCCAAGCCGGGAAGATGTCGAAAGCTTCTCAATTCTTGGCGTCCAAGCCGGGAAGATGTCGAAAGCTTCTCAATTCTTGGCGTCCAAGCCGCCACAGTTCTTACAGGTACTTCTTGGCGTCCAAGCCGAGAAAATGTCGAAAGCTTCTCACTTGTTGGCGTTCAAGCCGCCACAGTTCTTACAGGTATTTCTTGGCGTCCAAGCCTGGAAGATGTCGAAAGCTTCTCACTTGTTGGCGTCCAAGCCTGGAAGATGTCGAAAGCTTCTCACTTGTTGGCGTCCAAGCCGCCACAGTTCTTACAGGTACTTCTTGGCGTCCAAGCCGGGAATATGTCGAAAGCTACTCAATTCTTGGCGTCCAAGCCGGGAAGATTTCGAAAGCTTCTCAATTCTTGGCGTCCAAGCCGGGAAGATGTCGAAAGCTTCTCAATTCTTTGCGTCCAAGCCGCCACAGTTATTATAGGTACTTCTTGGCTTCCAAGCCGGGAAGATGTCGAAAGCTACTCACTTCTTGGCGTCCAATCCGGGCAGATGTCGAAAGCTTCTCACTTCTTGGCGTCCAAGCCACCACAGTTCTTATAGGTACTTCTTGGCATCCAAGCCGGGAAGATGTCGAAAGCTACTCATTCCTTGACGTCCAAGCCGCCACAGTTCTTACAGGTACTTCTTGGCGTCCAAGCCGCCACAGTTCTTACAGGTACTTCTTGGCGTCCAAGCCGAGAAGATGTCGAAAGCTTCTCACTAGTTGGCGTTCTAGCCGCCACAGTTCTTACAGGTATTTTTTGGCGTCCAAGCCTGGAAGATGTCGAAAGCTTCTCACTTGTTGGCGTCCAAGCCGCCACAGTTCTTACAGGTACTTCTTGGCGTCCAAGCCGGGAAGATGTCGAAAGCTTCTCAATTCTTGGCGTCCAAGCCGGGAAGATGTCGAAAGCTTCTCAATTCTTGGCGTCCAAGCCGGAAAGATGTCGAAAGCTTCTCAATTCTTGGCGTCCAAGCCGGAAAGATGTCGAAAGCTTCTCAATTCTTGGCGTCCAAGCCGGGAAGATGTCGAAAGCTTCTCAATTCTTGGCGTCCAAGCCGCCACAGTTCTTATAGGTACTTCTTGGCGTCCAAGCCGGGAAGATGTCGAAAGCTACTCACTTCTTGGCGTCCAATCCGGGCAGATGTCGAAAGCTTCTCACTTCTTGGCGTCCAAGCCACCACAGTTCTTACAGGTACTTCTTGGCATCCAAGCCGCCACAGTTCTTACAGGTACTTCTTGGCGTCCAAGCCGAGAAGATGTCGAAAGCTTCTCACTTGTTGGCGTCCAAGCCGCCACAGTTCTTTCAGGTAGTTCTTGGCGTCCTAGCCGGTAAGATGTCGAAAGCTACTCACTTCTTGGCGTCCAAGCCGCCACAGTTCTTACAGGTACTTCTTGGCGTACAAGCCGGGAAGATGTCGAAAGCTACTCACTTCTTGGCTTCCAAGCCGCCACAGTTCTTACAGGTACTTCTTGGCGTACAAGCCGGGAAGATGTCGAAAGCTACTCACTTCTTGGCTTCCAAGCCGCCACAGTTCTTACAGGTACTTCTTGGCGTTCAAACCGCCACAGTTCTTACAGGTAGTTCTTGGCGTCCAAGCCGCCACAGTTCATACAGGTACTTCTTGGCGTACAAGCCCGGAAGATGTCGAAAGCTTCTCACTTGTTGGCGTTCAAGCCGCCACAGTTCTTACAGGTACTTCTTGGCGTCCAATCCGGAAAGATGTCGAAAGCTACTCACTCCTTGGCGTCCAAGCCGCCACAGTTCTTTCAGGTAGTTCTTGGCGTCCTAGCCGGTAAGATGTCGAAAGCTACTCACTTCTTGGCGTCCAAGCCGCCACAGTTCTTACAGGTACTTCTTGGCGTCCAAGCCGCCACAGTTCTTACAGGTACTTCTTGGCGTCCAAGCCGCCACAGTTCTTACAGGTACTTCTTGGCGTCCAAGCCGCCACAGTTCTTTCAGGTAGTTCTTGGCGTACAAGCCGGGAAGATGTCGAAAGCTACTCACTTCTTGGCTTCCAAGCCGCCACAGTTCTTACAGGTACTTCTTGGCGTACAAGCCGGGAAGATGTCGAAAGCTACTCACTTCTTGGCTTCCAAGCCGCCACAGTTCTTACAGGTACTTCTTGGCGTACAAGCCGGGAAGATGTCGAAAGCTACTCACTTCTTGGCTTCCAAGCCGCCACAGTTCTTACAGGTACTTCTTGGCGTTCAAACCGCCACAGTTCTTACAGGTAGTTCTTGGCGTCCAAGCCGCCACAGTTCTTACAGGTACTTCTTGGCGTACAAGCCGGGAAGATGTCGAAAGCTACTCACTTCTTGGCTTCCAAGCCGCCACAGTTCTTACAGGTACTTCTTGGCGTCCAAGCCTCCACAGTTCTTACTGGTACTTCTTGGCGTCCAAGCCTCCACAGTTCTTACAGGTACTTCTTGGCGTCCAAGCCGCAACAGTTCTTACAGGTACTTCTTGGCGTCCAAGCCGCAACAGTTCTTACAGGTACTTCTTGGCGTCCAAGCCTCCACAGTTCTTACTGGTGCTTCTTGGCGTCCAAGCCTCCACAGTTCTTACAGGTACTTCTTGGCGTCCAAGCCTCCACAGTTCTTACAGGTACTTCTTGGCGTCCAAGCCTCCACAGTTCTTACTGGTACTTCTTGGCGTCCAAGCCTCCACAGTTCTTACTGGTACTTCTTGGGGTCCAAGCCTCCACAGTTCTTACAGGTACTTCTTGGCGTCCAAGCCGCAACAGTTCTTACAGGTACTTCTTGGCGTCCAAGCCTCCACAGTTCTTACTGGTACTTCTTGGCGTCCAAGCCTCCACAGTTCTTACAGGTACTTCTTGGCGTCCAAGCCTCCACAATTCTTACTGGTACTTCTTGGCGTCCAAGCCTCCACAGTTCTTACTGGTACTTCTTGGCGTCCAAGCCGCAACAGTTCTTACTGGTACTTCTTGGCGTCCAAGCCGCAACAGTTCTTACTGGTACTTCTTGGCGTCCAAGCCGCAACAGTTCTTACTGGTACTTCTTGGCGTCCAAGCCTCCACAGTTCTTACAGGTACTTCTTGGCGTCCAAGCCTCCACAGTTCTTACAGGTACTTCTTGGCGTCCAAGCCTCCACAGTTCTTACAGGTACTTCTTGGCGTCCAAGCCTCCACAGTTCTTACAGGTACTTCTTGGCGTCCAAGCCTCCACAGTTCTTACTGGTACTTCTTGGCGTCCAAGCCTCCACAGTTCTTACGGGTACTTCTTGGCGTCCAAGCCGCAGCAGTTCTTACAGGTACTTCTTTGCGTCCAAGCCTCCACAGTTCTTACTGGTACTTCTTGGCGTCCAAGCCTCCACATTTCTTACAGGTACTTCTTGGCGTCCAAGCCTCCACAGTTCTTACAGGTACTTCTTGGCGTCCAAGCCTCCACAGTTCTTACAGGTACTTTTTGGCGTCCAAGCCTCCACAATTCTTACAGGTACTTCTTGGCGTCCAAGCCGCAACAGTTCTTACAGGTACTTCTTGGCGTCCAAGCCGCAACAGTTCTTACAGGTACGGTATCCAAGAGTGCCCAGACGATGGGAAAAGGTCGTGGCGAACGATGAAGACTCGCATTTTGGGCTGATTTGTACTTGTATATACGGTAATTAGCACTTTTATGACCACTTGCATTTGCAGACTTTACTTTCTTTCCAACCAAACACACAAGGTTATTTTGTTTTTGTGCTGTTTTTTTATTTTTTATCTCTCTATGTCTAAATGCTTCCTTAAACAGGACTGAAGCAAAGAAGTATTAACATGGGTTGCTAAAGCGGTAGATATTGATATTTAACCCTTTAAGGCTGTTTTTGAATGAGTGTAACAGAAATGCTGTCCTATATCTGTAATGCAAATTCTTTTGTACACATTTTCTCGAAAACTATTACCTTGTAGAGTTTGAAATTTTGAGCACAAATAAAAACGACCCATAGCTAATACGTGTCGCAGTTATTTTTCCAAATAATTTGTTATAATTGTTTTTAAAATTCAATTTATCTGACTCGAAAGTATTCAAATGTGGCGCTAGATGGCGCCAGAAGTTAGCTTGACAGTGTTTCTGTGTGGAAGAAACGAAATCTCTCATTTCTGTCTGATTTTTTTAATTATCTAGGCCAAATAGAAATCAAAGAATGGACACTGAAGTGAGATTGGAATCTTGTCTTCTATAGATCATCTTAAATTCTACCGTACGTTCATTTTTTGAAGAGATAATGTGTACATTACCAGAAAACACTTGAATTTGAGACAGAAACTACGCCTACCTGCTAAGCTCCACCCCCGAACAATGTCATTGGTTAAAACGTAACAGGGCGTATTTTGTTTTTTCATTGTGGAGCCAACGAGAGACCGCTTCCATTCCGAATATGGGGTAAGGTTTTCAGTCATTATTTGACGCCAACTTCTATGACAATCTCTCAAGACGTAAAAGCCACACCCAAGGAGTGATGTTTTGCGCCATCTATCGCAGAAGATGGAGCCTAACACTCATTCAAAGACAGCCTTAAGCGGCCGATGGGCCAGAACCAAATGTTGCCCAATTTACTTTTTTTTTTTTTTTGGTTGGAGGTTTAACGACCACCGTGAGCAACTCAATGGGCTATAAGCAGTCGCCCATTCCTAATTTAGGGCCACTGGTTCCAGGGAAGGGAGAGAGCCAGTGCCGTAAGACAAACACAACATCCATGCCTCACCGCGATTCGAACCCGGACCCCGTTCGGACGAATGATCAGAGGCCATCGCTTAGACCACTGCGCCACCGGGGCGTCCCCCAATTTACTGAGCTGTCCAAACAGAAATGTCCATGTAGTGGTCGGGGTTGACGAAAGCTACGTCAAAACAGTTCATTTCTCATTTTTATCTCAGCAGCACCGACCATAAACCTACTACTCGTGATAAGCGCTGTCTTCTTGTCTGCTGTATGACCAACGGAATGAAGGAAAACAGCTTGTTCCTGATTAGATTCATGGTGTCAGTGTCTAGTCCCCCTGACACGGACATTATGCCACTAGACAGCGACAAGTGACTAGAATATCGACCTTCTCCTTTCTTAGGTTCGTCGCTGTTGTTATAGCCCTTTCAGCAGGCTCAGTCAGAAAGGATTACTGTCAATTATTTCCCTAAATAACTACTTTGAATGACAAAACTAAGGAGAAAGCAACACTTTCTTGGCCGCGGGTGGCCTAGTGGGCAACGTTCGTGACTGCCAAGGAAAGGACCTCAGGTTCAATCCACTAAATATCCGCCGTGCCTTGGATGGGCAGGTTAAGCCGTCGGACCCCGGGTACTGGCCCCTCGGTAATAAATAAGGGCGTCTTCCTCCCCCTTTCTACCTCGCTTCCGTGTCACTTTCCTATCAGGCACTCTAGCCCAAATCTCCTAGCTTCCTATTTCTAAGGGTTGTTTAAGACCTGGGGTCAGACACTCCCTTCCTAAAATCCTCTATATATGAAAAAAAAAAAAAAACACTTTCTGATGCGCAGATTCACTCCCTCCAGCAGTGTTCTACCCACTTCACAGACAGCTAATATATATTCGCTAAAGCTGAATATAATCCGTTATGCTAACCCCGAGTTAATTCGTTCCAGCAGGTAAAAGGGTTAAAGTCAATCAGATTTTGCAGACGTACTGCTGAAATGATTCCGAAGTATGTCTGCAAAATCGGTTACAGACTAAAATGAAGAGATACGTACGTTTTGTGGTTGCAATGATTGACTTTAAACATACCATTTTTCCAAAAAGAAGAAGAAAAGAAAAAAAATTATTGCGTTAATCTAGAAGATACTTCCAGATAGAGCTGAGGAATTCATGTAACTGTTAAATGCTCTTGACAACTGTGTCATATGATTATAAAAAGGACTAATTCTTAACAATTAAAAAGTGTATACAGTAAGACATCGGTTATACGTTTTTCCAGGGGATGGCTCGGAAAACACATATAAACGAATATTTTTTTTTTTTTTTTTTGAAATTGCGTTTATACATGAAAGACGTGTAAACGAAATTTCAAAATTTTAAATACTATTGTAAAATCTATACTTTAAATGAGTATAAGATGTTCCTTAATAATGATTTATTTAAAGTCGAGCTGGGCCGCCCCGGTGGCGCAGTGGTCTAAGGCGTTGGCCTCTGAACATTCGTCCGTAAGGGGTCCGGGTTCGAATCCCGGTCAGGCATGGATGTTGTGTTTGTCTTACGGTACTGGCTCTCTCCCTTCCCTGGAACCAGTGACCCTAAATTAGGGACGGGCGACTGCTTATAGCCCATTGAGTTGCTCACGGTGGTCGTTAAACCTCCAATCAAAAAAAAAAAAAAAAAGTCGAGCTGGCGGCGGAAGAAAAAATAGCGCTATAAATTATCAGGGTGTCCATAAATGAAGTACACAAATTCAGTATGTTATTGAAAAAAAAAACTACAATAAATAACAACTTACTTTTACTTACTTTTTAGGGCCGCGGGTGGCCTAGTGGTAAACGTTCGTGACTGCCACGGATAAGACCTCATGTTCGATCCCAGCAGGTAGGAACGCTCGAACCCCTAAATATCCACCGTGCGTCGAATGGGCATGTTAAGCCGTCGGACCCCGGGTACTGTCCCCCCGGTAATACAAGGGTGTCTTCCTCCCATTTTCTAATTCGCTTCCGTGTCACTTTCCTATCTGGCACTCTAGCCCAAATCTCCTAGCTTCCTATTTCTAAGGGTTGTTTAAGATCTGGGGTCAAAAACTCCCTTCCTAAAATCTTCTACATAAGATATGATTTGATCTGATCTAATGTCAAAACACATGGTAACTGTATTCCGTGTTTGACGAGATTTTTCATTACATGAGACACATGGGGCCATCTATCATCTGACTAAACAAACTTTAACACTTGCCACGTCTCTGACGTTTAAAGTAAGTTTTTTTTTTCTATCGTATTTTTTAATACCATACTGAAGTTGTATACTTCATTTATAGACACCATGTATGTTTTATCGCATTGCCTATTTTTATCCATTACCTATGAAAATCAAACTTCTCTTTTGACGACGCTATCTGTCTATAAAAATCCTGATTCGAGATTAGAAATCTTCACAACCAAGAATCTGAGACAGTGTTTCAGTATAGAACACATGAATTAACAGCTTTTTTTTGTCCTGCGGATCCTGAGTGCATCCATTTGAAACCAAAAGGTTGAGTATCGATGATACGTTTAGAATTCGATTCTACTATGCCCACGAAATAGTGGAGCCACAAAGTTACGTCCCAGAGATTGATCAATGTTTAAATAGCGCATATGTGGGTGAGCTATCAAATGCGAAACCAATTTTTTTTTTTTCATCTAAACCACCTTCTCTGATGGGATCAGGATTCAACTTTGACTACACCAAGAAGGAACACAACACCGCTGTCTCAATTCCCTCAAAATTGTAACATACCGGGTTACGTATGAATGAATCAAAGAACCGTGTGTCTTCGATAATCTGAAATTCAGATTCTAACATGTAATCGCATTATGCGTATAAATACATGTAACAAGTTAAAAAAAGTGGAACTTGGATTACATGTAAAAAAGTAGAACTTGGATTACATGTAACCAAGTTAAAAAAAGTAGAACCTACAGGAATATAACGGGACTAACGCAGAATTTATAAACCTTATATAATAGGCTACGTCTGTCCCTAACGCTCAGACGTCGTTCAGTACTTGCAGCGCCATCTGCTTTTATCCGGTGGCCAAAATCGGAACTAAGCTCACCGCTACCGCACCATGCGTAAATTAAAGAGAAATACCAGAAAATAAAATGAAGTTAGTAAGACAAACGACTTCGTCTGTGGCGTACTCGAACAACTGTCTGCGACGTTTGTTCTGTTAAGTTGGTGTTATGTCGTTTTTCATTTTCATTTTCTTCACACTGCAGAGTAATTTCATAGAAAGGAATAAAATTGCAGAGTAATTTTATAAAAAAGGAATCAGCATTGCTGTAAATATAAATACCCAGATCTATTTAAAACGCTCTAACCTACTGTAAAAACTAAAATTTTGAGATGTCAAAGTGAGCAAAATCGCATCTAAAAACATTTTCAAGTCTTATATGAATGATTTTACTAAATTTCCTTACAGAAATCCGGCGTCTATTTGATATGTTTTCAATCTGCTTCAATTACAAAGGGTGAGTCGAAAGTTTTGCAATATTTGCATGTATAATGAATTAGCTTTATTTACTTTCCGCTAAGCTAATTATTATGAATGATTCTCTTCCTACCAGCTAGCTAATGATATACTTGTACTAAGCTTCAAAATAATGAATTCAAAACGGTGTTGTTACTAGTTAATTACGAACTTAAAACAAAGTCTCAACGCTGGTTATTTATAGGAATCAAATAAATGTTATTAACCTAACAGCCAGACAGAGGTCTGACAAAAACTATGAATTGAGAAAGACTGAACTTACTGAAAACTTCTTTATTTGAACGACTCTTGGTCAACTAAGGCACTCATAACTCTTGTACACAATAATGAATAATCTTTCCTCTTATTGTACACGCTCTCTCTTAACGACCACAAGCTCTCCTCATAACAACACACAAGCTCACCTCATAACAACACACAAGCTCACCTCATAACAACACACAAGCTCACCTCATAACAACACACAAGCTCACCTCATAACAACACACAAGCTCTCTAAGTCTCGATGAACGCGCCTATAAACTAGCTACCACCACGTCATGACTTACACTCATTGCCAGATCTCATTCAGCGGGTGAAATAATATTTCGTTCAGTGGGAAGATAATTTACATAGTAAAATAAAATAACCAGAGATAGTAAAATCAAAAGGAAAGTGAATATAGAGTATACGTTACACATGAACGCATGTGCTGCGGCGATTATGTCACGTGTTTAAACTAGTTCAAGTCGCGCACTGCAGTCAGTCGAAAGGGGAATAAAGTGGTAGTCGTTGCTGTGAACAGCATTACATGTCGTCGTTGTGTCTGTGGTTGGGACGCCTGAAAGATGAACACCCACAACCGGCTAATTAGGGAACTTTTGCTTTACGAGTTTGAACTCGGCCATAACGCTTCTCAAGCAACACGAAACATTTGTCATGCGAAAGGGAAAGGTTCCGTGAACCACAGCACCTCAACCAGATGGTTCAAGAAATTTCGCTCAGGTGACAGAAACCTCGGTGATCAGCCAAGGTCAGGTAGGCCGCGAACCGTGGATTCTGAGGCCGTGTGCCAGGCCGTAGACGCAAATCTGACAACCAGCACTCGGAGATTATCAGGCGAGCTGGGCATATCACAGACCACCGTGGTTCGTCACCTTCAGGACCTCGGCAAGGTCTACAGGAGCTGCCGCATTGTCCCTCACGAACTGGCGCCAGCT
Source organism: Macrothele yani (assembly GCA_039090855.1). NCBI lineage: Eukaryota > Metazoa > Arthropoda > Arachnida > Araneae > Macrothelidae > Macrothele > Macrothele yani. The sequence continues at coordinate 122,938,530 of CM077003.1, read as the reverse complement.
AAAGCACACGGCCGAGCGGAAGTGTGCACAAAACTCCTAAAAAACCTGCGCGATGTGCATTAGAACTGTTACGTGCGATGAAATGTGGGTCTATTTCCGTAATCCTAACACAACAGCAGTGGTTGATCCTGGGCCAGCTTCCTGAACCTGTTGCCAAACGGGGTGTGCTTCGGTCACAAGGTGAAGCTCTGCGTCTGGTGGAATTTCGAGGGTATAATCCATTACGAATTTGTTCCAGACGGTCGGACCATCAACGCCAACCTCTACACCTCTACTCTGAACAGCTGGAGCGGATGTATGCTGTTTTGGAGGAGAAGTGCCCAACACTAGTGAACAGAAAGCGCGCTCTCCTACAGCAGGACAACGCTCGGTCTCATACCGCGCGAACGACCCGTGCAAAACTCCAGGAACTTGAGGGCATCGAACTGATGCCACAACCAACATATGGCCCGGACCTTGCTCCGTCGGATTATTGCTTGTTCCGGTCCATGGCCCACTTACTTAGCGGGCGGTGGCAGCTGGGGTGAGGGAGTTCTCCGCCTCGAAGGACAAGAACTGGGACCGACGCGGAATCGAAGAACTGGCAGACAGATGGCTAAAGACGGTGCAACACAATGGCCTATACTTTGAATGCTAGTCAGCTTTCGTCGTAAAGGTACGAATGAAGGCATAAAGTGTTAAAAATATTGCAAAACTTTCGATTCATTCTCTGTGAATATTTCTCCCCGTCCTAGGTCGAACAACATCCCCTATATATGTATATTTATTTAAAGCTTAAAAGCTGTCGTCCTAGGTAGGCCAGTTTCGGATAAAAGCGAAAAACGAATCCTACAGGCCAGTTTCGGATAAAAGCGAAAAACGAATAATTGAGAAACGTATAACCGAGGTTCTACTGCATCTGGGTGTGTGTTGCATACTTTCAAATAAAGGGGTGTCTGAGAAAATTTGGAGGGCATTGAGTGTGTGTGTGTGTGTGTATAAATCCCTGATAACGAGCATCTAGTGTTACAGAGGTTCTTCCGTACGTTGCTTGGTGGTACAGGCTCCACGTAGGTTGGTGCGGGTAGCGCTGTATGAGGCCGACCAGCGGTGCCTTATCCGCGCTCAGCTCAAGACGATCAGCCGGGGACACTCGGAAAAAAAACATGATATTCAGAGCCACTGAATTAGTTTTTGATCATCCTATTTGCATGTCACAAACCGATAGATTTTACCGGGAATAGATGGGTTCCTAATCGAGAAGAAATTTTGTTATTTTGAACAACTACAGGTTTAAAATCGGACAATATGTTAATTTCGTTATCTTCTGTCTTTTCTAAGAACATCATAGTAATTTTAAACACGGCATAGTCTCGAATATTCGAGAAGAATTGAACAGAGACTATCTCCAGTTATCCGAAAACTCGATCCATACGGAATGCATCCGCGCTCCCCCAGAAGTTTATTCAAAATATGATGATTTATCAATGATGTATCCATTCTCGGTCATTATAAACATCCCCGTGTTGTACGAGTGGACACGTCCTATATCACGTATCAACGACGTCACAGACGGACAAAGAATATACATATATATACCGATGAGCCACTACATTATGACCACCTACCTAATAAGCTGCCACTCGGCAAAACAGCTGCCACTCGGCGAGGCATCGATTCGATGAGGTGGCGATAGGTATCCTGGGGTATCTGGTACCATAATGTCAGCAGCAGGTCCTCCATTTCTGGTACATTTCGGGGTAGTGGTGATTTTGCGCGTATTCGCTTTTCCAAGTCGATCCACAAATGTTTGCTTGGGTTCATGTCAGGTGAATTTGGAGGCCAGAGAATTAACAGAAAGTCACCAGCATGTTTTATAACGAAGTAAATTTCTCCGTCATTTTTGGTCTACGCCGGGATTCGAACCCGAGGCCGCTTATTCCGGAACAAGTCGCTCTACCAACTGAGCTACGCAGACGTTTGTTCTGACTCCTATCTGCCTTTATGTCGTGTGCGTCCTGCTGGCAGGTACGTCACATCTCCCTCCCCGAAAGAGGGCCGGGGCATGGCCCACGGGTCAGCCGTGACCATGAATCGTTGCAGGCAGCCATCCACTGTAGAACGTGCACTTGAGAACTCCCAGTCAATCTGCTGTGTGGAATGCAACATCACACATTTTTATTTTTCGAAGCGCTGGAGAAGGGATTCTCTGATTTTTCCTATCTCGCGGTGTGGAAATAACATCACACCATTGCGAGATTTTGAACGGAGGGTCATCCGGATAGTTCGGGCGCCATTATAACGAAGTAAATTGCTCCGTCATTTTTGGTCTACGCCGGGATTCGCACCCGAGGCCGCTTATTCCGGAACAAGTCGCTCTACCAACTAAGCTACGCAGACGTTTGTTCTGATTCCTATCTGCCTTTATGTCGTGTGCGTCCTGCTGGCAGGTACGTCACAGTTTCTCGAACCACTCCTAGACGATTCTGGCAGAGTGGCATGGAGCATTATCCTGTTGGTAATGGCCATCACCAGCAAGGAACACAGTTGCCATGAATGGATGAACTTGGTCCACAACGATGTTCAGATACCTGACAGCTGTCAGGGATTGTGCTATTGGAATAATGGGGCCTATAAAGTGTCCCAAGAAAACATCGCCCACGGCATAACACCACCGCCGCCTGCCTGTTTCCGCCCAACAGTGCATCCAGTGGCCGTAGACTCCGTTGGTAATCGGGGTATCCGCGCTCGGCCGTCTACGTGATGCACCAGGAATCTTGATTCTTCAGACCAAGCCACTTTCTTCGAATCATCCACGGTCCAATTTCGATGATCTTGGGCCCATTTCATGCGTTGTTAGCGATGACGTGCAGTGAACATAGGGACCCGGCGGGGTCTTCAGCTACGCAGGCCCATGCGCAGAAGGCTGCGATGAACTGTGTGCTGTGACACATTGCCCTGATTACCACTGTTGTGGCTGCGGGTGATTTGTTGCACTGTGTCCCTGCGGTCGCTGCGAACAATGCGCGACAGTCTCCGCTCCCTTCTGGCATCAATGGGCTGCGGACGACAACACACGGCTAGACGACTGTTCGTTGTTCGGCCGTCTGTGCACCACTTTTGATACGTACTCACTACAGCGGCACGTGAACAACCCACAAGCGGCGCCGTGCCATCACAATTTGTCCTTTATCAAACTCAGATAAATCGGCAGCTTTTCTTATTCCAACTCCGAACACTCTACTAACCGAAAGGCGGCCCTCGGGTTGTATATATACTGCTGTGTGAACTTCACCTGCGCCACCGTTCGGTCTCCAGGCGTGCTCATTTCTCTAGGCTGGGGAAGGTCGTAATGTAATGGCTCATTGGTATAGATCAGCATAGAGTTAATGTGACCTACTGACTCAGGTCATATTATGCTATCACCTTGGCCATCGCCTTCACGTAATACCTCAGAAATTATATCACTTCGTTCCCACTTACTTGTCTACATGTGGTAAGTTTCGTCGCATTTCAGCATTCCTTTATAGTGTGGTATTTTGTTCATCAAGCAGTGTAATTCGAATTTCATGCAAAAAAAGCATCCTGGGCATTATTACCACAGAGATAGGAACGGGTTTATTGTTTTAGCCACTAAAACTCACGAACTGAAGTGCACCTTCAGCTCTTGCGTAACGACTATACAAGTAAAAAAAAAAGCAAGAAACCTGTTCTTCCATATATCATGTAGTGAGGAAAGAAATGCTGTCTCAACAAAAGGCAGACATTTATTTGCTAAAGTAATCTACCGTGGAGTAATTTGACGACCTAAAAAAACTACCCATCACCATTCCGCCCCCCCCCTATTGATATTCCTTAAACTACACAAAAATCAACACTGACAACTTCTACATAGAAGATGAGAATATTTGAGGAGAAACAAAAATCAGTAATTTAATCGAAAAAAACGGATAGCTTCATCGTAAAATTCAAAGCTTATTTGGACTGAATCGAGAGCTTGTTCCTACGCAGTACCCTTTCTCCACATATCTTCCTTAACAATCCACGCCCAGGAAATGGGTTGCTTATGCGGCACGAATCGGTGGTATTCCCACACAAGTTCGGGGCAACCAAAACTAGAATTGCGAATGGCGGTTACGCTAGAAGCCCGGAAGATGTCGCTCCAGTCAGTTGACGGACCAGTGCCAAGAAAGGTAATATAATTGCGGGAAGTGAAATTAAAAACAAAACCAAAAATGTAACCTGCCGGGCGCCATCCTGCATTAAACATGTGAGGCACGGAGCTTTGTAGGTCGACAAGGAGGTGAAGCTCTGCTGAAAAAAAAAAAAAAAAAAGGTATTCGCTGTCGGTTCACAGCTGGTTTCCCGAGCGAACTTTTTAAACTATTCTTAGAAGTGCTGGAAACAGAGTAACAGGCAAGAGTTTCATATTCCGTAGAGAAAGCATGTGTGTTTAAAATATTTCAACTTTTCCAGACAGGCAAGTAAACAGGACATATCTCGGATGACTGACTGCATGACTACCTTGTTAGTTTCCTCACAGGAAAAATAAACAAAGTGAGATCCTGTGATTCACAAGTAAGTAGCCAATTATTTTTGACATTGATTTTTTTTTTGCTTATATTCCCGGCTGGCTGACGCAGTTCCATAACTTCAGAGGTACATAGTCTTGCTATATATATATATATAGCAAGACTATGTAAAAAAATTTGACTCACACCAAGTACAACATAGAAAAGGTTATGTATTGGCCGGTGTGAGTAAAAAGAGAAAAAAATAAAACAACTGAATGTAGAAAGTGTCGAGAATACAACTCTGCGGAGGTCATGACATATATATATATATATTTTAAGATATATATATTTTTTAAAATATATAATTTTTAAAATCTTTTTGGTGGGTTTATTACTTGCATCTATGACTTTGCAGAAACTCATTTCCAATTAGGTCTTTGTGGAAGTGAAAAAACGCAGAGTTTTTGCTGGTCCTTGATAAAGCCAAGGCTCAGTATTCTCGACACTTTCTACATTCAGTTGTTTTATTTTTTCTCTTTTTACTCACACCGGTCAATACATAACCTTTTCTATGTTGTACTTGGTGTGAGTCAAAAATTTTTTTTTTGCTTCAGTCTCTTCTTAATAGAATGTGAATTCTGAATTTTCATAACTGCTGCGTTGCGCATTTTGATCTTCAGGTTATTTTGCAACTTTCGTTTTAAATTCTCAAGTTTTTCTTATGTTTTCGGCTTTGCTCTTTAGTATATATATATATATATATATACAGACGGACCTTGACATAGAAACTGACCGTCTCGAATTCGTCGTTTGCAGTTGTAGTTTAGGAAAAAAATTATGCTTCTGTTTTGCACTGTTGATTTGCAAGAGATTATAGCAGGCGCGGGTACGGGGGGGGGGCTGCATTTTTTACACGTTTTTATTTTGCTTTAAAACAATTTTTCTAAGCAAAGAAAAAAATTCATCCAACCAGAGCACGTTTAAGGATACAGGGGGCCCGACGGCTGGCAGTATTTTGGGGCCCCAATATTAATGATACATCCAGGATTTCACTATGGGTGGTCGAATAAAAATACCCAGGAGAAAACATTTCCAAAATATCATGAGGAAGCTGCAAAAATATACCCGCCATATTGAAGTGTATATCATATGAATGATTCATGGACGAATCAGTGTTATGAAGAAAATGTAAAAATGCATGGTTGAAAAATGGATACCAGTTCACTTCTGCTTTAATCCCCCCACCCCACCCCCAAGGGTTCAGCTTGTTGAAATTATATCGTAGAGGTGGACAAAATAATATGCTCCAAATATCATGTTTCAAGTGAATTTTTGATGTATGAAAATTTCCCCCAATTACAGATGTGTACAAAAATACATCTGTAATACTTTCAAAAGATTTGAGGATGGACGACTATACTTTTTGCGAACTCCTAAAAAAGCGAAAAGAAATAGAAAAAAGTTTCCACAGGGCAGTTTCTTACAGTTTTTGCTGTGCTATCAGCAATTAAAAAAAGTGTAGAACTCGGTCAATTCTTCAAGCATCCTGCATAATTCCGGGCCTCTTGAAAATGCGAGTCCCGGGGCTGTAGCCCCCCCCCCCGCCTCTTGAATAGGCTCTGCGTCCAAAATAAAACTTTAAATAAATCTTTTTCTGATAGAAAAAAAAATTTCATCCAACATAAAACTAAAAAAAAAATGTTCTGATAGACAGGGCATGTAATATTTATTCAATTGCAACGTTTGATCCATACTTGCCCCTCAACGTTTATATAGATATATACACACAAGCCCGCCCCAAGGGTGGGTGTATCACCCGGCAAATATTTGGGGGGGGGGGGGGAAGACTCGTCTATATAAAAAATTTGATTAAAAATGCATTACGAAATTCATGGGCTCGTGTAAGGTATACAGGTATGCTGATCTCTCGATGAAGATTTACAGTAATGGTTAGAGAAGAGGTACTTACTTATATCCGATCTGTGTGTTGTCTTTAACGGAATTACTGCATACCTAGAATGAGATTTCTTTCAATACTGACCGTGGCTTATCTAGGGATTTATATAATAGCCATGACCACGGGCATCTCAGCGCTCGACAATGAAACAAATGTCGAAAAGGAGAGCTTTTCCACATGTCTTCGGAATCCCAAATGAAAATTTGCCGGTTTCATTGTCAGCAAACCTTATTGCAATGATATGAAATATGCTGGAAGTAAGGCTGAAATCTGGATAACAAAACAAATCCTTTCTTTTATATACATCATTACGTATGTTTGGAGGTTCTATATGTAATATATACATAACTGAATAGATTTTATATATATAATTGCGTATGTTTGGAGGTTCTAATGTAATATATAAATATATACATAATTGAGTATATTTTGTATACATAATTGCGTATGTTTGGAGGTTCTAAATATAATATATACATAACTCAGTATATTTTGTATACGTAATTGCGTATGTTTGGAGGTTCTAAATATAATATATACATAACTGAGTACATTTTATATACATAATTACGTATGTTTGGAGATTCTAAATATAATATATACATAACTTGAGTATATTTTATATACATAATTGCGTATGTTTGGAGGTTCTAATGTAATATATACATAATTGAGTATATTTTATATACATAATTGCGTATGTTTGGAGGTTCTAATGTAATATATACATAATTGAGTATATTTTATATACATAATTGCGTATGTTTGGAGGTTCTGAATGAAATATATACATAATTGAGTATATTTTATATACATAATTGCTTAATTTTGGTTTCACAATTATAAAGTATTCTGGATATCCAATATATAAAGTTGAATATTTGTTTGTTCGTCCGCCATGGAAATCTACAGTTTTCAATTTAGAACCACCAAATTTGGTATACTATCTCATGGTACTCTAACTTAGACAGTATACGGTTTTGGGAAGGGGTCGGAACCTAGGGTCAAGGGGCCCCCTTACAAACTTTTCTTAAGAAGTTCCATTTTTTACTTTTTATTTTGAATTCGAATTTAATGCTTGTTGTGACAAGTGCAAGAATTTATTTTTGTGACGTGCTTTCCGGTGAAGAACTGCAATGCAATTCAGCATCAGAACTGAAGGTAAGGAAACAACAAATATCAAACAGAAAAACTAAAAATACTGTGTGCCTAAAAGACTACAGAGAAAAAAATTTCAAATTCAATGAAGAAATAAAATACAGAATTAGTTACGGTTCATGCCGTGCAAAATTAATCGTTTTCATTTGATTTGTACAAAATTTAGATAGTGAATTATCACCAAATTCTCCCGAGCAACGCCGGGCAATCCAGCTGGTAAGATATAAAATAACAATCAAAATTCATAAATTATCACAAGTTTATTATAGAAAATTCATTTTTCTTCCCTGTTCATTTCAGCAAAATTATTAATTATGTTGCTGTAATCCATATTTTCTCATAACGAACGTTCTATTGACAGTAATATCAAGTCAGATAACCTTTCTTGAATCTTTGTAGAATGAAGGTAGTTTTTATTAATTTCAATTTAGAGAAACCTCGCTCCGTTGAGGCAGTAGTAACTGGGATCGTCAATAAAAATTTTAAAGAAATACTGAAACTTTTAAATAAAACAGTACAAAAGTGCATTCTGGTATCCGGAACTATCGGAATCCGGGGCAGTCATCTTATCCAGGACAATTGGCCGGTTTAATTTAAGTTTGTTCAACCGTTCTGATATCCCATATAATATGCCCCATACCTGATGTCCCATAATATATCTATGAAAATGCAAGTGCAAAGGTTCGGTTATTTGAGGATACAGCACCAAGGGAGTGAGACGAGGTGATACCATATCTCACAAACTCTTTAATGCCACATTGCAAAATTTCTTTCAATCATTGAATGGGAAAACAAAGGGATAAAGATTAATGGAGGTTATTTAAATCACATTAGTTTTGCCAATGACTTAGTCCTTTTTGCAACTGCCCTTTCAGAGATGCAGAGTATGACCCAGGAACGTACTGACGAGAGTAAAGAAGTGGGATAAAAAATGAACTTTCAGAATACAAAAGCGACGTACAATGCTTTTACAAGAAATGAAGATTTATCGATTGATGGGGAAAAGCTGGAGATAATCGATACCTATATTTACCTTGGACAGCAGATATCAAGCAAAGGTCACATTGATGAAGAAATTAATTGACGTACGTAATTCGTTGGAGAGCTTTTGGAAGAAGCAGCACAATTTTTAAGAGCAATATGCCATTATGTCTTAAAAAAAAGTGTATAATCAATGTATCCTTGCAGTGCTTAAGTACGGAGCAGAAACGTGGACCTTAACTAAGAAAGGCATACAAAGGCTGCAGACAACTCAAAGTAGCAAGGAGAGGTGCATGCTTGGTGTAACCAGGAGAGATAAGAAGAGGAACTCATGGATACGGAAAATAACAAGAGTGGAAAACATTATGATCAGAGTTAAGTCCCTGAAATGGCAATGTGCTGGACATGTTGCTAGAAGAACAGACCACCGATGGACAACCGAATTTTTTGACTGGATTCCAAGAGACAGGAAAAGACCCAGAAGAAGACCACATGGGAAATGGATGGATGAAATTCGAAAGCATAAGGGAGTGACATGAAGAAGTCTGGCGCAAGAAAGACCGTTGTGGGAGAAACTTGGGGAGACCTTCATCCAGCAGTGGATTGATAATGGTTGATGATGATGATAATATCCCATACATATAAGAAAACTTTCGCTTGGTTGTGCAGGTCATTCATAATTATTTCGTTTTATTCTGCGTATTTCATTTTTACCTTAATAATTTTTGGTACCTATGATGAGAGTGGTTCTTCGTAGGGCAAGCATCCCCCCCCCCTTAGCGCGAGGCCCGGGGAAGATGCTCCGCTTGCCCGGGTCGAAGAGCTTTCATGTGTACACACACAACTAGCACCCACGAAAAGTTCTTCCAATTTTAAGAAACAAGTTCAGCTTGTCTTCTGATGGCTCTGCTAGGTGCTCTAGGTAATTTCATAATATGAAAGAAAAATGGAAAAAGTCCAAAAATTCATACAAAGTATCTTAATAACCACAAAGTCAAATATAAGAGGATGCTGGCATTTTCAAAAACTGGAGCACAAAAAAAAAAAAGCATTCCTTATAAATTCCAGGGCTCATTTAACAACTGAAAGATGTGTGCAATGTTTTCCAAACTTCGTAACCAAATTAATATTACATACACTGTATGCATATACAGAAAAGCAACTTTTTTCTTAATTTGTTGTTGGAAGCAACTTTATTTCTTAGCTAAAAAAAAAACTTCTCGAAATTTCCACGTCAAAAATGGAAAAAAATGATCGGATCTGTTACCGGATCATTGCTATTTTTCCATGGTAGACAAAAGAACAACACTTTCTACTAGTTAACTGATATGTGAAAATGAATACTTTCTTTCGTAACATTATAATTCGATTAAAAAAAGAAAAAGGAATAGGAAAAATGTTATTTTGATCTGCTTAAGTCTCATTGTTTTTTCTTGTTCGTGTTATTCTTTGTGTTCCTATTCTATTAGGTATGTAAGCTAAAACTGTTGTTGAACATAACAGAAGCAATCTAGAATTGCTCGTGAAACATTTGTATAATTGTTTTCAACATTGTGTAATTTTGAACTTTTTCTCTGTACAACCTATGTACAACCTTTAAGACAGTCGACTAAAAGGCACAGTACAGACCAAACTTCGTAACCAAATTAATATTACATACACTGTATGCATATACAGAAAAGCAACTTTTTCTTAATTTGTTGTTGGAAGCGACTTTATTTCTTAGCTAAAAAAAAAAAACTTCTCGAAATTTCCACGTCAAAAATGAAAAAAAATGATCGGATCTGTTACCGGATCATTGCTATTTTTCCATGGTAGACAAAAGAACAACACTTTCTACTAGTTAACTGATATGTGAAAATGAATACTTTCTTTCGTAACATTATACTTAAGTTTTTCATAATCTTTGGAAGTCACATACAGTGACACCCAGTTTATTAGGAATTTCTTCATGTTCTCCGGGCGCGTTGGTCTAAGCCCTGGCTTATGACCATTCGTCCGAGAAGGGTTCGGGTTCGAATGCCGGTGAGGTATGGATGTTGTGTTTGTTTTACGGCATTGGCTCTCTCCCTTCCCTGGAACCAGTGATTCTAAATTAGGGACGGGCGACTGTTTACAGCCCATCAAGTTGCTCACGGGGGTCCTTAACCCTCGAAACAAAAGAAAAATGTTCTCAGGAAAAACACGCGTACAGCAGCTGCAAGTATCGAAATATCATTTCCATGTAACAATCGGAAAATGATAAAATTGATAAGACTATTTAAAGCGTCTTAATTCATCATTGTTCATGAAACTGCGAGAGCCTAAGGACAGCATCGGTTCTGCCCCATGTTTGTTAATGGGCTAAAATTTGATTAAAACTCGAAATGCAGTGTCAACTCGTAGTTTGTCAAGTGTGCAGCAATTATTTTTTCTGTACAGAATCAGAAAAAAGAAAAACTTGCTGTGGAACACGTAATTGAATATGCATGTTTTTCAATGCTCTTGTAACAAATAAAAAACATGTACATAGATCTAAATTTCGACTTGAAGCCAATGTGATTTTCGCCCCTCTCGTCACGTTAACTTAGGGAATATTAAGTAAAATAGTCAGTGTGCGTCGACATTGCTCATTTTCTTATTCAAACACATGTCTCGTTTTTCGTTGTGGTTTCTTCGCTTTTCTTTTTTGTATGTATATTTAAACAACATCTGCTTTGTTAAAATTTATTTTGGCGTTTATTAGTTACCACAAAGTAAATTAAGAAACATAAAATATTAAATGGAGAGAATAGTTGATCTACACTAGCATCAATAATTCCTTCTAACAAGTTTATTTGCTGAGATTCCAGGAATTCCTCCGTGTAATTTTTGTGCATATTTTTATTTTGTATCAAAACAACTGTTTTTAAATAAGAAAAAATTTACCTCACCCAGAACAATACATTTAAAAATATTTAACGTTTTTCTAGTATACACTGTATCTGATATTTATTCGGTTACAAAGCATACTGTGCCATCTAGCCGAATATCACGAAGGTTGTATAGCAGTCGGTCCAAGACCTGGGCTATCTCACCCGGCCCCAGCCAGCACTGTTTTTTTTTTAAATTGCGAAATTTATTTTTCAGTTGTTAACTAATAGAACTAATTTTTTTCGTAAATTTAGGTACATGCTATTGCTCTCATAATACCAAATTATTATGAGGATTAGGATTTTAACACGTTTTTGTACATGAACTTCATTCTTCTGCTTTACACTTTATTTCTACATGCACTCCATATTTCTTTCCTTTTGCTGAAGCTGAGTGTTATTTTTCCATAAAAAGTTTCTTCCGAGTACTTTATCACATTTAAAAAAAATGTTTTTGTCTATTGACAAAAACAATAGCATCTGATCTAAGAAAGAAGTTTTTCAATCGGGTTTTTAACCCCGGACATATATTGCTGTAAACGGAATCCTGAACTTACTCCCTCTGATTGCAGACTTAAGAAAAATTTGAAATTATATGAGAAACATTTCGCAGCAGAAACGCTCTCCAACAAAGAAATCATTTTTCAGATCGAACTCTTAGAAGCAGAGATATCGACGTATATACGATATCCATCCACGCCCCCTGGAGGGAAAAACATGCATTATTTTAAGAAGAAAGTATTCTCAAAAGGTTTTTCGAAATGAGCAGTATCGGTCCAGGAAAAAACTTTTTCAGGCGAGTTTTCAGGAGCTCAGATTTTACTGCAAATGCATCAGAAGAAGTTAACAATTATGCTCCCTGGTGGCCAAACCATTCCTTACCAAATATAAGAAATTATATGAAAAACATTTTCCATCAGGAGCTGTATGCGATACAGGAAAAAATTTTCAGATAGGAGTTTTAGAAGCAGAAGCATCGGGGGAAAAGCAATTTACCTTAACGTCCCCTAGCGGAAAGTCTATGAATTACTTGAAAATTTTCAAGTTATGTTAAAAACATTTCGCACTGGAAACGCTATCCAACAACGAAGGAATTTTCTCAAATCGAACTCTTAGAAGCAGAGATTTCGACAAAAATAAGATATACATCTACGTCCGCTGGCGGAAAAGCTATGTTCAATTTCAAGGAGAAGCTACTCTCAAAACGCTTTCCGACGTGAGCGGTATCTGTCCATAGAATAATTTTTTAAATCGAGTTTTCAGAAGCTCAGATTTTCCTGCTAATATATCAGAAAAAGAAATAAACACTTACGCCCTCTGGTGGTCATATTTTTCCCTACCAAAAATTCGAAATATATGTGGAACGTTTCTCACCAGAAGCTGTATACGACGCAGGAGGAATTTTTCAGATCAGACTTTTGGAAGCAGAGATATCGGGGAAACCGCAATTTGATTTCACGCCCTATAGCGGAAAATCTATGTATTACTCGAAAAAGAAACTGTACCCAAAATAGTCTTCGTTATAAATGGCATCGAAAGTAGAAAATATTTTTTTCAATTAGATATTCGGAAGTAAATATATGGAATACAATGTATTTTGCATTCGGTAGCATCTGCATTTACGGCCCTCTAACGGCGAAGTTATGCGTCAGAAAGGAACCGGAAAGTAAGGATCATCGTTCTCACATTTCAAGCTTTCCAACGAAGAAATAATTTGACTAATAATTAATTGCGGAGATATGATAGATATGATGTCCACAGACGGACACACAAGGTGATACTACAAGCACGTACTTCTTTTACAATACAAAGACGTGCTAAAAACAAAAGATCTTTTCGAGTTCGTTGAAGCGTTTATTTTGCGTGTCTATTTAGCTAGAGTGAGATTTTAAAAACCGCAGAACTGACTGGTTTTCCAAAAAGTGAGATAGCGCAAATCTTTAATCAGTAGAAAAATAGCCCACATTACTTGTCTAAGAGGTGTAATTCTGGCGCGACGATAATCTGTCAGGAACGAGATCGCCGTTGTCTGAGAAGGCTAGTACGGAGAAACAGGACTGTGTACACCAATTGCCCGAAGCATTCAATGAAGGCAGTTCACGATCCATATCTCAGAGCACTATGTACAAGGAGTTCAAGAGAATCAGTATTGGCAGTCGCATATACAGAAACCATTTTTCTTCGATGAACTGGAAAGTACGTCTACAATCGTGTCAGGAAAACCGTGACTGAAGACTAGAGAAAAGTTATGTGGTCCGGCGAGTCGCGGTACAGCTTGTTCTGTACCGACGGTAGGCAGAGGGTTCTGTACCCCATGAGGTAATAGACTGAAGAGCAATTGAATTAGAGACAGCTGGTGTTATGCAAATGTGGCGCTGTGGGCGGCCCTGTAAACGGAAACGACACGACGTATGCAGCTATCCGACAATATAAGGACTGATGCGACGGGAATCAGTAAGAGTCGGACGCAGTATGGGTAAGACGAAGGACCTGAGCGCATTTCATCGTGGGCAAATTGTCGGGGCCCGACGAATGGGTCACTCCATCTCGGAAGTCGTGCAGGCACTGGGATTTTCACGAGCCACTGTGTCACGGGTGCACCGTGAGTACATCGAATCCGGTACAACCATCCCTGCAAGGGCCAACTGCCGTGGACAACAGCGTGTGGATGAGCCGGGTTATCGTTGGCTAGCCCGCATTGTAACAGCGGATAGACGGGCCACAGTGCAAGAAATCACTCGGCAATTTAACCCTGGTGCACAAATACGTGTAAGCAGCCACACCATCCAGAACCATCTCCTCGTTATGGAGTACAGAAGCCATCGTCCCACGTGGGTGTAGCTGCTGACCGCACATCACAGGGTGCAAAGATTAGCATGGGCGCGGGAACATCGCCACTGGACCCTAGACATGTGGGGAAATGTTTCCTGGACTGATGAGTCGATATTCACGTTGGTACATGCTGATGGCAGGATATGAGTACGGCGCAAACCACATGAAGCGATGGATCCTTCTTGCCAGTAGGGTACTCTTCAAGCTGGTGGGGGTGGCATTCTCGTCTGGGGACTATTTACGTGGACTGAAATGGGACCCCCTGGTACGTGTGACATCGTCCCTCACAGGTCAACGTTACCGGGATATCCTGGACGAACATTTGCTCCCATTTGTGCGTCTTCAACATCCCACTGGCGACCCCATCCTGCAACAAGACAATGTAGCTCCCGAATTGCATCCGAATGGTTGGATGAACACTCCACCGACGTGACCTCGCTTCCTTGGCCAGCTAGGTCACCTGACCTCAATCCCATCGAGCACATTTGTGATGCCATCGAGAGAGATGACTCCCCTCCATCAAATCTTCGTGAACTGTGGGAGCTTGTTCAGGGGTCGTGGATCCTATTGGCTTCCCAACGCTTCCGGTGTCTTGTCGAGTCCATGCCGAGACGAATCGCCGCCGTCATCAGGGCGAAAGGTGGTGCTACACGTTACTAGACAGGTATCTCTAATTCAATTGCTCTTCAGTGTAGACCCAGCTTGCTTTGTAAACACATTTCAAGCTTCTGGAGTTGGTGTCATGGTGTGGGGCACATTCTGTTTGTATGAAATGAGTCACCTGATATTGCTGGAAGGTTGGGTGTCCTCCAAAGATTTTCGGAACATTGTTGCCGATCATGTCCATCCAGCAGGTGACGACTGTTTCATGGACGACAACGCTATTGTCCATCGCGCAAAATGGTTACAGTCAGGGGAGTTTTGGGGGCAAGGCAAAAGCAATGTGGCAAATTTGTTGCCGTGTTCCTCCAACCACTCAGTAGTTACATGAGCCCGATGACACGGTGCGTTATCCTGCTGAAAGACGGCAAGGTGGTCCATGTAAACCTCCTGCAGATATGGATCCTGTATAGCGTGATAACCAACGGACCTAGGGTTTGCCGGGGAAAAGCTCCCCAGACCAGAACACCACCTCCACCGGTCTGTTGAATACCAACTGTACAACCAAGGGATAGGGCTTCATGCTCTTTACGCCATATGCGAACCCGGACATCAGTATGGTGCAGCAGGAAACGGAACTCTTCAACCCAGAGGACCTTCTTCCATCTGTCGAGGTGTCCATTGCAGACGTACCTTGACCCATGCGAGGCGTTACAGTTAGTAAATTCCTTTTAAGTATACTGATTTTCAACACTCAATTGCTCCCTTCCCTGGAACCAGTGGCCCTAAATTAGGGACGGGCGACTGCTTATAGCCTATTGAGTTGCTCACGGTGGTCGTTAAACCTCGAATTAAAAAAAAATACTCAATTACACTTAACAAAAAGATTCAAAAACTATAGCGTTACCTTTTACAATATGATTAACGTATACACAGATTATACCTACCCTTTTGTAAATTTGAAGTCTTCCATTTTTCTCACTCATTCGAGACTAGTACTTTTCTTTTTCATTCTTTCTAATTTTGGTAACCAATCTAATATGACCACAATTTTTCTGCATAAATATTTGGGAAAATTATTTTAAATAGGCTCATAGCAAAACAGTGGCAAAAAATTTCACATTAGAAGCAAAATATTTTTCACCCTGAATGCTATCCCAACAACAACAAAAATGAAAAAAAAATTCCAAATTGAGCTTTTAGGAGCACATATATTTTGGAAAATACAGTATGCATGAGCGCCTCCCTAGTGGAATGTGTGTTATTTCGAGAACAAAATAAAAATATTCACAAAACATTTTCTGTAGTGACTGGTATTTGTTCATTGGGGGGGGGGGGGGTTGAGTAGCACAGATATGGTTGGAAATATGATGTAAACAGAAATAAGAAATACTCACTTTTGCCTCTTAACAGTAAAATTATGCATTAAGCTAAAAGTTAAAGTATGTCTAATGAATTTTGCATTATCGCTATCCAACTAAAAAAAAAAAAAAAATCGGTCCGGACTTTTAGAAACAGAGATATGGACAACAAAACAATGCACATTTACGCCCTCTAGCGGAGAAATTCTACATACGTCGGAAGCTATATACGTTTTTGTAAGTTACCCTTAAATTTTGAGTACCAGAGGACTTGTAGAGATATGGTGTCCGCAGAAGGATTATATCGATACCATTGACACGTCCTCCTTTTTTTTTTCTTTTTTTTTTTCCAAAGATATGCTAAAGAAAAGAAGACAATGTCTTGCAACAGCTTTCTTCAGTGTTTGACACCTGCTCATGCGTGCGTCATTTTTTTTTTCTTTTTTTATGTACTCTATTCTTTGTCTTTTCTGAACAAGGTAAATGTAATGCGAATTTCACGAGTGAAACATTTGAGATACTTAAAATGTTTTCTTTGAGTCGTGAAGTTGAAGTAAAACTCACATGTGATGTCATAAGGTAAAAGGACTGATCCTTTTTAGGATTCACAGCTGAACAAGAGCCGAATAATTCTTCCCACAAGCAACTGCAGACATCCCACGGGTGATCACACACACACACACACACACACACACACACACACACAGAGCATCCCTTTCGACCGTTGACTTCGCGTGTGGGTGAGAAATTACTTAAGCTCCGAAACCAGAATTTTCTTGTTGCCTGACTGACAGAATTCGAAAACACGGGAATCATTCTTGAGCTCAAAAGGCCGTAGAGATCAAGTGAAACCTTTTAAGGTTTCCAGTGACAAACTGCAGGAAAGACAGAAACCTGTTTAAGATTTCTTTACATGTGAGGAGTAACAAACATGTAGGATGTGAAATTGTATTAGAGATGGCCATAGACGCCCATAAGGGGGAGGGGGTATTTGCCTTTCCCTAGAAATCTCACTTTACCGTTGCTCTTCTTCAAAAGTACTACAAGTAATTTTTCATGGTAATACTAATTACGATTGCTCATTTTTCTGTTGAAATTCTGTTGTGCTTGCTTATGCAATAAAAATAAGAAAAACTTTGGGAATTTACAGCAGAAAGGTGAAAATTCACAGTAGAATTTCATCATATTTAAATTTTGTATTAAACGTTGATGTATAGCGTGCACTACTTCCAAAAGCTTGGGGGGGAGGATGCTTATTATGATTAAGTGATATAAAAGTGGAACCACGTTTATACGTTTCTTAAGGGACTAAGTAAAATCAATGTGTAATTGAAACAAAAACGTGTAAACAAAGCAGGGAAAATCTAACATTAAGAGCAATCCAGAAATTTTAGATAGGCAAAATTTTGCGTATAAATGGGAAAAACGCACATGTAAGATGAGAAACGTACAAATTAGGTTCTACTACTACACACACACATACACACACACACACACACACACACACACATATAACGTTATATGTATGTATGTATATATATATATAACGGACCGGGATGTAAGGTCAGGTGATGCGTAACATCACAGCCTCTCCTTGACAAATGTCAACCCCGCCTTCTCGTGGTACATCCTGTTCCCACTAAAGGGGCTCTGACGACCGCCAATAGCGGTATAACTATACCATCGGGATTAGAGGAAATGCTATCCCACACTCACCAACCCACTTGGCCAGCGTGGTGAGTTATGGCCAAACCCCTCCAAAATGACTCCACAACTTAAATCTTGGCCCTCAGTCTCCGGCAGCTGGAATGTACCTGGCCAAGGCAGCGGCCAGTGCGACATGAAGGCAGAGGGTGCTAAGAATCCCCGGAGGACCGGACTAGGTTGCCATCTGATGCTGACCTTGGCGACGTATAACGGTTGCTCCCTATCTTCTGATTCAAGGCTTCTTGAATTGGAAGAGGAACTACAAAGGATCAAGTGGAACATCGTCGGGCTAAGTGAGGTAAGGAGAAAAGGAGAAGATCTCATTGAACTGAAAAGTGGACATCTCTTCTACTATCGTGGGACAGATACTGGCAGAACTAGTGGTGTTGGATTTATAATAAACAAGAAACTGAAGGATAAAGTTGTAGAAGTTGAAAGTTCCTCTGACAGAGCTGCACGAACTCGTTATCCAACTCTCGAGAAGATACCAGGCTCAGATTATTCAAACTTATGCCCTCACCACAAGTCATGCTGAAGAAGAAATTGAAGAATTTTATGAGGAAATTCGTGATCTAAATAATAAAGGTAAGCAGCACTTGAAGATAATTATGGGAGATTTCAATGCAAAAATAGGGCAACGGCAACAGAATGAAACTTCAGTAGGTAAATTCGGTCACGGCAACAGAAACCAGCGTGGAAATACTCTCGTAGAGTTTGCAGAGGCAGAAGGGTTTTTCATCTTGAACTCCTTTTTCAAGAAAAAGCCACACAGGAAATGGACATGGAGACATCCAAATGGGACGACAAGTGAAATTGATTTTATTATGTGTAACAAAAAATTCGTCATAGAAGACTGCAGTGTGCTAAACAAGTTCAACACAGGCAGTGACCATAGATTGGTGAGATGTAAGATGCACCTCAACACTAAACTCGAACGTAGCAAGCTCATAAAACAAACAAAATGTATTGACATAACCAACCTTAAAAAACACCATAATACCTTCAAATTGGAACTGAAGAACAGATTCTCTGCTTTAGAAGGCCTAACATCGGAAGAAGTGGATATTTCTGAAGTTAACAGAAAAGTAACCAAAGCTCTTGTGGAAACAGCAACAAAATTAGCTGGGTCTAAGAACAAATTACATGTGAACAAATTATCAGGAAAAACCAAAATGTTGATGCAAAAAAGAAGAGAGATGAGGACAACTAAAGAAGATGTGACTTCCAAAGTGGAATATATAGAGCTATGCAAGACAGTACGAAAAAGTATCACTGAAGACGTAAGGAAATTCAACTGTGAACTAGTAAGGAAAGCAATTGAAAACAACCAAAGCCTAAAGATAGCAAAGGGACATCTCAGTAAGGGAAGAAAACAGATTATGGTACTGAGAAAAGAAAATGGTTCTGTAACAAGAAATAGAGGCGAAATTTTGACAAGAGTGAAAGATTTCTACTCCAAATTATATGAAAGGGATGATACATGCACTCCAGGCATCATGAAAGGTACCAGAGTTCTTCCAGTCCTTCCAGCAGAAGTTGCACATGCAATCAAGAACATGAAGCGGGGAAAAGCTCCAGGAGAAGATGGAATTACTGTAGACATCATACAAGAAGCAAGTGGAGAAATCGAAACAGTACTCGCCCAAATTTTCACTCGATGCCTTAATGAAGGGAAAATTCCTGAGGATTGGAACAACGCTACAATGATCTTGCTACATAGAAAAGGTGACATTGAGGATCTCAGGAACTACAGACCTATCAGCCTCCTATCAGTGGTTTATAAAATCTTCACTAAAGTTCTTTCACACCGCTTGAAGGTAACACTGGACATGGCTCAACCGAGAGAACAAGCTGGATTCAGGAGTGGCTACAGCACAATAGATCATATCCATGTACTGAGAGAACTAATTGAAAGAGCGAGGGAATATGAACTTCCATTGTGCATGGCTTTTATCGATTATGAAAAAGCCTTTGATTCGGTGAAACCATCAGCAGTTGCAATGGGTCTGAAATCCTGCGGTATTGAAGATGCATACATTAATATTATTAATAACATCTATGAAAATGCAAGTGCAAAGATTCGGCTGTTTGAAAATACAACACACGTAAAAATTGGAAAAGGAGTGAGACAAGGTGACACCATATCTCCGAAGCTCTTTAATGCCACATTGGAAAATGTGTTTCAATCACTGAACTGGGAAAACAAAGGCATAAAGATTAATGGAGATTATCTAACCCACCTTCGTTTTGCTGATGACATAGTCATTTTTGCAACTACCCCATCAGAGCTACAGAGTATGATGCAGGAACTTGCTGACAAGAGTAAAGAAGTGGGATTAAAAATGAACTTTCAGAAGACAAAAGTGATGTTCAATGCTTTTACAAGAAATGAAGATTTATCTATTGATGGAGAAAAGCTGGTGATAACAGACACGTACGTTTATCTTGGACAGCAGATATCAAGTGAGGGTCACATTGGTGAAGAAATTAATCGGCGTACAAAACTTGCCTGGAGAGCTTTTGGAAGAAACAGCATAATTTTCAAGAGCAATATGCCATTATGTTTTAAAAGAAAAGTGTTTGATCAATGCATCCTTCCAGTGCTTACGTATGGTGCAGAGACGTGGACCTTAGCTAAAAGAGACATACAAAGGCTGCAGACAACTCAAAGCACCATGGAGAGGTGCATGCTTGGTGTAACCAGGAGAGATATGAAGAGGAACACGTGGATCCGAAAAATGACAAGAGTGGAAGACATCATGATCAGAGTTAAATCCCTGAAATGGCAATGGGCTGGACATACTGCCAGAAGGACAGACCATCGATGGACAGCCGAAATTTTAGATTGGATTCCAAGGGACAGGAAAAGATCCAGAAGAAGACCACATGGAAGATGGGTGGATGAAATTCGAAAGTATGCGGGAGTGACATGGAGGAGACTGGCACAAGACAGACCGTTGTGGAGGAAACTTGGGGAGACCTTCGTCCAGCAGTGGATTGATAATGGTTGACAATGATGATGATGATGATGATATAACGGACCACCGATGGACAACCGAAATTGTAGACTGGATTCCGAGGGACAGGAAAAGACTCAGTAGAAGACCACATGGGAGATGGATGGATGAAATTCGAAAGCATGCCTGAGTAACATGGAGGAGACAGGCTCAACACAGACAGTTGTGGAAGAAACTTGGGAGACCTTCATCCAGCAGTGGACTGGTAATAGTTGACAATGATGATGATTATGATGATATATAATTATTTTTATACCACATACCTATAATTATTTTCAGGGACAGGAAGTAGCACTGCTATACTGTAGCACACTACATTTACAGTACCGTCGCATGTAGCATTAGTACAAATAGAAATTGTAGTTGTAGTATTAGAACGCTATAAAATAAAGTAGCTTGCAGCGGAAAATTACGCTACAAATCATGCTACTTTAAAAAAAGTGAAATAAAAAAATCTTCAAATCACGTGACATTTCCGGATTTCTTGAAACATTATTGGCTAGAACAGGGGTGTTGTACGTTTATGCCTTGCCTACAGTCACGTAACTAACTTGACTTACATTTGAAAGTTAGCCGAACTATTATCCATAAGCTGAACTATTATCCATGTCTTGCTTACATTATGCTGTTTACAGGAAAATCTTCTAAGGCAGACTGAGAAGACAGCGCGCACGATATGATCGAGCTAGCGATTTTGTTGATGACATTTGATAGATTCGATTCTCTTAGTAAAAAAAATGAGATTTTGCAGATGCCTCTTGATAGTGCTTTAATTTGAATTCCCCGAGAATATCACCTAGCCTTGAATATAAAAGCCACTGAATGGGATAAAATGTGATATAATTATTACACTAATATGCAAGGTTTTTGTTGCTTTGAAATGAATAGGTGTATCTGAATGAATTTCTTGCGCAGATTCCGAAAATGACCTTCAAAATTCCGTATCACGTTAAGTTTTTTCACAAATGACTAAAATGTGAAAATTAAAAAAAACGTTATTTTTTAATGACATTGTTATATGGTAACGTTTGTAACGTGTGAAAATGTTCTCTAGAGGGGCGGAATGATTGTTTAAGGAATAGATAAACATAAATATATAGCTGATAATGGAAATGCAACTGTTTTATCTGTATGACGTCACGATTTGCGCCACTCACAAAGGTGGAACATGAGAGAATGTTATCTTGGCACGGCAGTATGACTCATACCTCACGCCACTGCTCCCTTCTTTCTATTGGTCACATGTGGCGCCATTCGGAGCAAATCGTGTTACACTAGTCAGTGCAAAGAAGGAACTGGTCCCGTTCGGTGACCAGTTCCTTCTTTGCACTGACTAGTGTAACTTTGTGGTGTGTGCAATGGCTTCACGTGGTTGTGTAAATCATCCAGACATATTTTGCTACATATTTGGCTAACAGAAAAGTAACCAAAGCTCTTATGGAAACAGCAACAAAATTAGCTGGGTCTAAGAACAAGTTGCATGTAAACAAATTATCAGGAAAAACGAAAATGTTGATGCAAAAAAGAAGAGAGATGAGGACAACTAAAGAAGATGTGACTTCTAAATTGGAATATATAGAGCTATGCAAGACAGTAAGAAAAAGTATCACTGAAGACGTAAGAAAATTCAACTGTGAACTAGTGAGGAAAGCAATTGAAAACAACCAAAGCCTAAAGATAGCAAAGGGACATCTCAGCAAGGGAAGAAAACAGATTATGGCACTGAGAAAAGAAGACGGTTCTGTAACAAGAAATAGAGGCGAAATTTTGACAAGAGTGAAAGATTTCTACTCCAAATTATATGAAAGTGATGATACATGCACTCCAGACATCATGAAAGATACCAGTACCAGAGTTCCTCCAGTTCTTCCAGCAGAAGTTGCACATGCAATCAAGAACATGAAGCGGGGAAAAGCGCCAGGAGAAGATGGAATTACTGTAGACATCATACAAGAAGCAAGTGGAGAAATCGAAACAGTACTCGCCCAAATTTTCACTCGATGCCTTAATGAAGGAAAGATTCCTGAGGATTGGAACACCGCTACAATGATCCTGCTACATAAGAAAGGTGACATTGAGGATCTCGGAACCTACAGACCTATCAGCCTCCTATCAGTAGTTTATAAAATCTTCACTAAAGTTCTTTCACACCGCTTGAAGGTAACACTGGACATGGCTCAACCGAGAGAACAAGCTGGATTCAGGAGTGGCTACAGCACAATAGATCATATCCACGTACTGAGAGAACTAATTGAAAGAGCGAGGGAATATGAACTTCCATTGTGCATGGCTTTTATCGATTATGAAAAAGCCTATGATTCGGTGAAACCATCAGCAGTTACAATGGCTCTGAAAACCTGCGGTATTGAAGATGCATACATTAATATTATTAATAACATCTATGAAAATGCAAGTGCAAAGATTCGGCTGTTTGAAAATACAACACACGTAAAAATTGGAAAGGGAGTGAGACAAGGTGACACCATATCTCCGAAGCTCTTTAATGCCACATTGGAGGGTGTTTTTCAGTCGCTGAGCTGGGAAAACAAGGGGATAAAGATTAATGGAGATTATCTAACCCACCTTCGTTTTGCTGATGACATAGTCATTTTTGCAACTACCCCATCAGAGCTGCAGAGTATGATCCAGGAACTTGCTGACAAGAGTAAAGAAGTGGGATTAAAAATGAACTTTCAGAAGACAAAAGTGATGTTCAATGCTTTTACAAGAAATGAAGATTTATCGATTGATGGAGAAAAGCTGGAGATAACAGACACGTACGTTTATCTTGGACAGCAGATATCAAGTGAGGGTCACATTGATGAAGAAATTAATCGGCGTACAAAACTTGCCTGGAGAGCTTTTGGAAGAAACAGCATAATTTTCAAGAGCAATATGCCATTATGTCTTAAAAGAAAAGTGTTTGATCAATGCATCCTTCCAGTGCTTACGTATGGTGCAGAGACGTGGACCGTAACTAAAAGAGACATACAAAGACTGCAGACATCTCAACGTAGCATGGAGAGGTGCATGCTTGGTGTAACCAGGAGAGATAAGAAGAGGAACTCGTGGATCAGAAAAACGACAAGAGTGGAAGACATCATGATCAGAGTTAAATCCCTGAAATGGCAATGGGCTGAACATACTGCCAGAAGGACAGACCATCGATGGACAGCCGAAATTTTAGATTGGATTCCAAGGGACAGGAAAAGACCATAAGAAGACCACATGGGAGATGGGTGGATGAAATTCGAAAGTATGCAGGGGTGACATGGAGGAGACTGGCACAAGACAGACCGTTGTGGAGGAAACTTGGGGAGACCTTCGTCCAGCAGTGGATTGATAATGGTTGAGAATGATGATGATGATGATGATGATTTGGCTGTTATACGACAGGAAAAAAACAGAGGCAAAATATTACGCCTTTCGTGAAAAATTCTTATTTTCAATACTTCAGCATTAAACTAACAGATCAGGACAAAGTTTGGTCTCGTCACAATGTGTGCCATGCATGTGTGGAGGGGTTGAGGAACTGGAAAAGTGGAAAAAGGGCATCAATGCCGTTCGGTGTACCCATGGTGTGGCGTGAGCCAAAAAATCACAGTGACGACTGCTACTTCTGCACAGTGAATATCGTGGGCCATACCAGAACCAGTAAGCGTAACATTGTGTATCCCAATATCCCATCTGCCATAAGACCAGTGCCCCATAGTGAATCAATCCCTGTGCCATCCCCGTCCAATATCAAGCCCCCAACAGACACCTATTCAGACGGCGATACAAGTGATGAGATGTACCAACCGGACAGCATGGAGCATGAAACCCCAGTGTCATTTACCCAGCATGAACTGAATGATTTAATTCGTGATCTATATTTACCTAAAGACGCAGCAGAGCTTTTAAGATCACGACTTCTGGAAAAGAATTTACTATGTCCTAATACGAGATTCTCCTGGTACAGACACCGAGAAGCAGAATTGGTTCCGGTTTTTGTTGAGGAAGGCGGTTTAGTATATTGTCGAGACATTCCGGCAGTCATGAAATACTTCAACATTAATTACGATTCAGGACAGTGGAGGTTGTTCATAGATGCCAGCAAATCCTGTTTAAAAGATGTTTTATTACACAATACTAACATCCGTCCATCCATTCCAGTAGCACATTCTGTGACTTTAAAAGAGACATACGAGAACCTTAAATTACTGCTGGAAAGTGTGCAGTACAAGTTTCATGAATGGTCTTTGTGCGGGGATTTCAAGATGATTGGAATATTGCTCGGCCAACAAGCAGGCTACACCAAATTTCCTTGCTTTTTGTGTGAATGGAACTCCAGAACAAGGATGGAACATTGGGTTCGGCAGCAGTGGCCCGTCAGAAGTACATTCACACCTGGCGAAAAAAACATTATTTCAGTTTCACTTCCACTGGTTGATCCCTCGAAAATACTCTTGCCACCTTTACACATCAAACTTGGCTTAATGAAGCAATTCGTGACAGCTTTAAGCAGGGAGTAGTAAATGCTTTCAGTATCTTGGTGGTAAGTTTCCATCAATCACGTCTGAAAAAATTAAAGCTGGCATTTTCATAGGCCCTCAAATACGAAAATTAGTGGCAGACAACATATTCGAGGAAACCATGAGTGAGTGCGAATTGCGAGCATGGACTGCATTCAGAAATGTGGTATACAACTTTTTGGGGAACATGAAGGCTTCAAATTACACCATTTTAGTCGAGGACATGCTGGAATCCTATGAACTGCTTGGTTGCAACATGAGCGTCAAAGTTCACTTTCTTCATGCTCATCTAAATTACTTTCCTAAAAATCTTGGTGATTTTTCGGAAGAACATGGCGAGCGCTTCCATCAGGATATTAAAGTGATGAAAAAGAGATACCAAGGAAAGTGGACTGTACATATGATGGCCGACTATTGTTGGATGTTGAACAGAGACTGTACGGACGCACACCGAAGACAATCCAAAAAGAGGAAGTTTGAAGGGGAGCCCAGTGGCGAATGTTAGGTATGTTTGCTTTTGAATATGTATTTATGTTTATCTATTCCTTAAACAATCATTCCGCCCCTCCAGAGAACATTTTCACGCGTTAAAAACGTTGCCATATAGCAATGTCATTAAAAAATAATGTTTTTTTTAATTTTCACATTTCCGTCATTTGTGAAACTACTTGACGTGATACGGAATTTTGAAGGTCATTTTCGGAATATGCGCAAAAAATCCATTCAAATACACCTATTCATTTAAAAACAACAGAAAAAAGTTGAAAAATTGCAGATCAGTGTTATCAGAGCTGAAGTAAATACAAAGGTATATTACTTGTGTAATTTACCTTGGTATTTATCTCTGAATGCCATATGTAAGAATGTACACCGTACAAATATATATGCAAAGATATATTATTTGTGCATTTACCTAGTTATTTATCTCTGAGTGCCGTATGTAGGAATGTACATATCAAGATCTTCATAATTTGCATTTTTAACTTAATACTAAATGAAGAAAAAGTAGTGTAGCTAGCTACTTTTCGGGGAAAGTAGTTGTAGCTGTAGTAAGCTACTTTTAAAAAGTAGCTTTCCAATCACTGATTATTTTTCATTAAAGAGTGGAAGTGACCACTACGTCCTGAGATCATTCTTATCACTCTGGCTAACGGTGAGAAGATCTTCGAACAAAAGCATTAATTGAAAATTGAAGGGTAAATCTGGGTCCGCAGATTGCATAAGACATTCGGAGCAGAGTTGGAAATTAGCGGGTGCAAGGCACGAAATGCTACAGTAAGTTTTCGTTTTGCGACAAGTATATATTTTGAGTACGGGCGCAGATTCGCGGCTGCTTAAATTGAGAAGAAATTGAAGACCTGGATTACTTAAGTTTCCACGTAAGCATCTTCTAAATGTTCAGTCTTACGGTTGCGAAATTTAATGTTGCTTAAAATTACAAATATTTTCTGATAATTTGGTGGGTATTAGTGAAACGTTCATTAACTAAGTCCCTCAAATCTTATGTACACACTTTTAGGATTATATAGGACCCCGAGATAAAATATGTAACACTTACCAATTACTCAAAACTTATAATCACTAAAGGTTTTATGCTTCATATCAGATAAATAAAAGTCACGAAGTGGCGTAAAAAATACAACAGTCAACAGAGTTACCTAAGCTCATAGATCTGCTGGGGTCTTATAAGACCCCAAATGCCATAGGAAGGTTAACTGATCTTTGATTTGTGGCACATATTTATAGAAAAATGTCTCGAAAACTTATATAACTTTTGGTAATAGCTCTAATTATTGATGTGCGGGCTAAGCCTGTGTTAACTTCTGTGACTCGTGTAGTGTAGTTGATGAACTCCGTAAATGGCTAGAAATTTCCCCCTCCTCTTCCTTTTTTTTTCAAACTGACAAATCTGTGGAATTTGAGAAATACGTGAATTCATGCATGCGGTTTATTTTAAGAACTAGAAGCAGAACATGGTGGACCTCAGTCTTTAAAAATATGAAAATACAACAATTTCAATTTAGTTCAGGTGTTCATGGTATTTATTATACAGCTGATAGAGGAAATAAAGGATATTTTAGTGGTAAAATAAGAGTTTTAAACTGCACTTTACCAGTGAGTTTTGATCAAATGTGGTTTAAAAATCTACAAAAATTATTCTCCACTCCTACTCTATGCACAAAATTCTTTATTCACATATGTCAAATTTCAGACATATAAGAAAGAGAAGGTTCCAGAAATACTCCATATTTAATTATTTAATTCATAATTTCTTTTAAATGCATGTGAACAGAGTATACTTATTATATGCGTTTCACTCGAAAAACAGATTCTGTGCATGGTACTATAAGATCTGCGCCTAGAATTTTAGCTACAGGCGCGATTTCGCTCATGCTAATTTTTCCTAATTTCCCACCCTGATTCGGAGCGAGCAAGGAGGATTAGGAAGGGTTCAATACCGGAAGGTGGAGACAGAGCTCGGACCGTGCTCGACCCAGTTACTAAAAGTAACCCCTATCGCACTGCGTAAAGATCATGCGCAGTTCCCCTCGGTGGTGTAAATTTTATTCTCTATTTTTGCTGAATTTTTAGATTTTCTAAAATGCTGCTTTGAAATACTTTTTTCGTGTTGGAAAGAGTTCGAAAGACATGCTCATTAGAACCGAAAATTCGGTGTCATGTTTCTTAGTAAAGGAAAGGGAAGAGAACTCGACCCCATTTGTAAAAAGGTGAGAAATTCACTTCCAGGAATCAATTAGAAAAAAAAAAAGAAAACTTTGAACTTCCGTTTGCAAAACTCAGTCAAGCAAAAAATGAATATTTAACCATTGAATGCAGTATGTGCTTTTTCTTTCTTCTTTGGAAATTTGGAAAGCTTTTGTAATTTATGAATATCGTAATTTATGCGTTTACCTAACAGATTGGTCGCTAGGAAATGTACGATGTGTTTTATAACTTCGACAGCTCACTAAATGCTTGTTAGCCGTCAGCCAATCGATTCATTATTCACTGCTATAACTGGATGAGAATCTGGAAATACTCGTAGATCGTAAAGAGTTGACTGCCCTAGCTGCATGCAGATTTGCACTACACGAATACCGATGAATTTTTAGACGATTAGGTGATAAGAACTTCATGGGGGAAAAGAAACAAAAAAAAAAAAAAAAAAAAAAAAAAGAACGGATGACTATGAAGGAACAGACAGTTCAACACGCAGCAACACCGCCATCCATTTTTTATAGATCTCCCGAAATAGAAATACACGTTTGCCTCTAGACCTGATATCTCTGCAGCGATTTCGAAACTTATTTTTGCATCAGATGGAAGACCATGAGGACGATATGGTCGATAATTAGATGGAAGACCATGAGGGCGAATTATCGTCCTCATGGTCGATAATTCGCCCAGTTTTGAATTTCTATCGGGCTAAGTTTTCCGTTTAGGTAGCGACAAGAATTTTAAGCCTCCCCGGTAGCGCGATGGTCTAAGCTCCGGCTTCTGATCATTCGTCCGAGATGGATCCGGGTTCGAATTCCAATGAGGCGTGAATGTTGTGTTTGTCTTACGGCACTGGCTCTGTCTCTCTTTCTCTCCCCTGGAACTAGCTACCCTAAATTAGGGACGAGCGACTGCTTATAGACCATCGAGTTGCTTACGGTGGTCGTTAAACCCCCAAATGGCCGTCCCGGTGGCGAAGTGTTCTAAGCGATGTTTTACCTCTGACCATTCATCCGAGATCCGTCCGGGTTCGATTACAGGGTGAGGCATGTATGGTGTGTTTGTCTTACGGCACTGGCTCTCTCCCTTCCTTGGAACCAGTGATCCTAAATTAGTGGAGGGCGACTGCTTAGCCCATTCAGCTGCTCACGCCCTCAAATAAAAAAAAATCTGTTTTTTTATTGCTTATCTTTTTTAATTCCGTTTTTTTTAGTGAGTTCGAATTCAATAGCCTGCACTATGTTTTTTTTTTTTTTTACGATTATACGATTGTTGTCCTAACGTTAATGCTTCTTTACAGTTAACTCCTCTATCGCTTGAGATATTTTAGTAAAATTTTGCATAAAAACATTTTGAAATATTCTGAGTCTAATGGTATCACACAAAAACGTCTCCCAGCTAAAATAAAGCATTTACGCCATCATTCATCTCAACATGTGCAACCAGTTTGAAAATTTTCCGCGGACTGTTGTTTGGTCCAGGATCTGAAACAACCTGTTTGACTTCATCTATGTCCCCACCACGGAAACTTGGCTCATAAGATCGAAGACTTAAAAGTCAGAAGGTACGAAATCAGGACTATATGGCTGACGGAGATTACTCTCTAACCCATTTTGGCAATGGCTCGAGATGTTTCAAGCGAGGTGTGAGATCAGGTGTTGCTGTGGTGTAGAAGGGCAGAACAAAGAGACATGCTTGGTCTCTTCAAGTGGATACACTGTTAAAAATTGGTATTTAGAAATAAGCAAAATGTACTCATTTTTTAGTACATTCTGGGCTTCTAATAGCTCCGAGTACTTGTGTCTCATTTTTGAAAAAGACACGTACTCCTTTTAGAGTTCATACAGGGAATCAATTGTGAGAATATCTGGTATTTCTAATTTGAAATATATGTACTCATTTTTGAGTACATATGTTTCAAATATATGTACTAAAAAAAATCCATATATTTGCCCTAACTTCATTCAGTTTCTGTGCCCTTTCGGCCAGGGCACAGAAACTGAAGGAAGTTAGAGCAAATCTAGCGATTTTGACAGGATAGTTTGTAACTGAGACAAAGCACACTAGATGGCGCCACCATACAAGCGTGCGATTTTGCACATAAAAGGCAGAGAGAAATTGTGGGGGGGGGGGCTTGGGGATAAATACCTTTATGTGTAACCGTGGGATTCCTACCCGGGGACCGTCACTTAACGTGTTCGTCCGATACACGGCGGATATTCAGCGATTGTCAGAAATTCACACCACTACGGAGAACCCCCAGGTTTAAGCCTATCAAACTAGGTTTGAACCTGGGGTCCCTCCATCTGTAGTCTGAATCTCTAACCACTAGGCCATACGTGGCTCGATTTCAAATTTGGAACAACGTGTACTCCATACATACTCATTTATTCATAGAATCAACTGGAAGTATATTATTCGATGGCACATGTGGGGCAATAGATATACTCGTTGTCAGATGCTGGGTAAATGGATCGCACAATTTTATGACAAAAGTAGTGATGAAGCGACAATATATTATTTATGAGATTGACACAAATATAGTTAATGTAAAAACGTACGCAAGGATACTTTATACATAATTAAATTACTTGTAATCAGTGACTTTGTTGTACTAATTATTTATGTGTGTCATTTTGCACATTTATTAAAAAATTCTCTTAAAATCTATAACATCTAAAACGAACTAATACGAGATTATATTTATTGACGCAGTTATTTGTACGTATGGTTACTTATATTTGAGCATGTCATGTACTCGTTTAAGATACGATTGTACTTTAAAACAAGTTAGTAAAATCATGCAATGCATTGATTATGATACGCTTTCCAACATACCAGAAATCATTACTCAATTTATGAGGATAATGGCTGTGGAATAAATCTCGCTCCTTTGCCCTGACCTTTGACCCCATTTCGATGATATTAAACAGAATTATTTCAGTATACCTCCGGAACAACACGAAAACGTTTTGTCGTAATCGAATCATCTTTACGTAAGTTATGACGCACAAGGACAATGGAATGAATCCCGCTTCTATGTCCAGACCTTTGACCCCAGTTCACCCATTTTCAGTAGGGCTCGTCCCCGGGAGGTCCCCTAGCACATAATAAAATTTCATCGAAATCGAACCCTTTTTTATTAAAGTTATTACGCATAAGGGCAACGGAATGAATCCCTCTCCAATGTCCTGACCTTTTACCCCATTTCACTCATTTTCAATAGGGTTCGTCCCCAGTTGTTCCCCTATCATATACTGACATTTCATCGAAATCGAAACATTTTTACTCAAGTTATGGCGCATAAGGGCAATGGAATGGATCCAGCTCCGATGTCCTGACCTTTGACCCCATTTCACCCATTTTCAATTGGGTTCGTTCCCAGTTGATCCCCTATCAAATACTGACATTTCATCGAAATCGAAGCATTTTTTTCAAGTTATGGCGCAGGGCAACAGAATGGATCCCGCTCCGCTGTCCTGAATGACCTTTGACCCTATTTCACCCATTTCCAATAGGGTTCGTCCCCAGGTGTTTCCCTACCACATACTAAAATTTCATAGAAATCGAATGATTTTTACGCGAGTTGTCGTGCGGACGGACAAAGCTGGAGCATATACGCTTCTTCAATCTACGGTTGGAAAGCGTAAAAAATGAGTAGGTTCAGGTTCTCATTTTTAAGTACATTTTTTTAACAGTGTAACCACCCTGAGTTTCTTTAGTGTCTCAATATAGCCTGAACTGTTTGTAGTACCAGTTCAAATAAACGTCTGACATACCAGAAAACAACCATCATCTCTTTTTTGTTGAACACTGTGTTTTGGGCTCCTCATGCCTAGGTGAGGTCTTGTGCAGCTATTCCATAGATTGCGCTGCGTCATAAAAACAAAATGCCCAGGTTTCATTCCAATAACTACATTTGAAAGAAATGTGTCTTGGTTCGCCTCAAACATCCGTAGCATATCTCTACACTCTTCGACCGTTTGGCCCGATGATCTTTGGTAAATTGGTGTGGAGCCCATTTCGTAAACACCTTCCGATATGGAAACCGATATCCCAGGTTTCAACCGCATTATGTTCACAGCAGTGAGATCTGAATATTAACCACACGTCGATCACTCAGAATGAATTATCAACTTGCTATTGGTTCTCGTCGTCGACTGCAGTTGAAGGTCTTCCGCTCCGTTTGTCTGCCGGTGAGTTTTCCCAGCTTGAAACTTCTTCATCCGTCTTTTGATATTGCAGATTTCGATTGCCACATTTCCTTACACCCTTTTCAGTCTCAGATGTATCTCTATTGCCTTCAAACCTTCCATTCCCAAAACGCTCTTTGCTTTAGACAAAAATCCGGCCTTTACCTTGCCCGATCTAAACACAGAAAAATGCACATTTAAACAGAAGATCAATTCATATTTATACAGCCAATCCTCGATGTACTGCCCCTCGATTTACCACCACCCTTGCATAACGCTACCCCTTGGGTCTGAATATACGCGCTCCATAAAACATCCCCTGATCCCTCCACACTCTTGGCGTCCGCCAATATTGTCATAAAAATTCGCGCACCAAGAAGGAAGCGTCGGATTGAAATGAGATTTTAGTAGTGAGGCAGTACATACCAAGGACAGAAGTGATTGTAATATCACGGCAGCAGGACGATTTACCGCGAACGTACGGCACACATTCCGGTCAGCGTTAGTACCGCGTCGGACCGCATCGTGCTCTGATACATGCGGTGATACGGACCGGCAAGGAGTCAAAGAGACGCCGTATGTTATCCTCGTACATATTGGCCCACACTTCACGCAACTGACGCTCTAAATCACGAACACTGGGACATGGAGAAAGCTGGCGTCCTATCTGATCTCATACATGCTCGATGGGCAACAGATCAGGCGATCTGGCACGCCACGGAAGCGTCGAAGCATGACGTAAACTGTCCTGGGGAACCCGAGCCGTGTCCGGACGTGCGTTTTCTTGTTGGAAAATGGCTCTGGGCCGCCCCGCCAGGAAAGGCAGCACATGGGGCCGCATGATCTCCTGTACGTAGCGTTGGGCTGTCAACATCCCTCGGATCACCGCGAGAGAAGTCCAGCTGTCATACGCAATGGCTCCCCAGACCATCACACCTGCAGTTCGGGACGTGTGTCGCTATACAGTGAGGTTGGGATTGTAGCGATCACCTGCGGTCCTCCACACTCTGACACGGTGGTCGTTCGTTCCCATACAGAAGTGGGATTCACCGCTGAACACTATGCGTCACCAGTCCGTAGCATTTCACGTTGCTCACTGCTGACACCACGGCAATCGACGCCGACGATGGTCAGGTGTTAATGGCAGAAAACGTAAGGGCCGTCGAGAGTGCAGATTCGCCTCTGTCGGGCGTCTGGAAATGGTTCTGACGGATACAGGAGTTCCTTGTACAGCCTCCACATGTCTCTGGATATTCAACAAGGACGTTGTTGCATCTGTGCGTGAAGATCTCACGGTCATCTCTGCTGGTGGTGTGTCTGGGTCGTCCAGAGCCAGTCCTCCGTGTCTCATTGCTCCCAACACGATCACACCGTACTGTCCGACCGGCCCAAATGGCGCCGGTTCGGCGCACCGGCCACCCTGTCTCTCTCATCCCGCCGATATGGCCTCGTTCAAACTCCGTCAGTTGCCTGTACGCACATCTACGGCAGGCTCCTCGGCATGTCTATCGCTCAGGGATCTTACCTAACTCTTACCGTGAACTTCGGTACGAATGTGGAGTCCCCTGCGCGGCGCTTTATAAACCCTAAGGATCTACTGTGGTTCCTCGGCATGTCTATCGCTCAGGGATCTCACCTAACTCTTACCGTGCACTTCGGCACGAATGTGGAGTCCCTTGCGCAGCGCTATATAAGCCCCAAGGATTGCGATTGCAGCGCCGGTCTTGGACACGCTGGCATGCACAATCGCACGAAACTTTAATCATTTATATGTCTGCCCTCCTCATTGCTATTCGCGTTAATCGCGCGGTTTTTTTCTTGGTGCGCGGATTTTTATGACAATGAGTGTATTACTGCGCCAACCTATATTTCCCAACACCAGGATTGATTCCAAGCAGGTACGAACGCTCGAACTACTAAATATCTGCCGTGCGTCAAATGGGCACGTTAAACCGTCGGACTAAAGAAATTGCCTTCCCCCTAGCCATAAGTAAGGGGTTCTTCCTCCCCCTTTTTGCATCGCTTCCGTGTGGCTTTTCGGGCACTCTAGCCCATATCTCCTAACTTCCTACTTGTAAGGGTTATTTAAGACCTGGGGTCAGACACTCCCTAAAATCTTCTACATAAATCTCAAAATTTCGATCTCTTTCCCAACACAAAACGTACTTGGTACACTGACACTTGCATGCTGTGTGAGACTTCCACTTTCGTTTCTTCAGACCGTGATTCAGTTATGGCAAACCTTAATGTTAAAGACACTGATTCAATTAAAGATGCGAATCAGTGTCATTTAACATTTAAATTCGTTGAAGTAAAGTCGCAGGATGGCGATGTTTCAAACGCACTTGTTAAATTAGATTGTGCTTTAAAAATAAGTGGAATGAAATCTAAAACACAAATGAAAATAGACGAGGGTTTTAACAGAAACTAAGGTATGCAAAATGATTTTGTGTAACGCTATTAATTTTCATTTGATGAAGTTTCACTAACGTACTATGTAATATAATTTTTGTATAATTTTTTGTTCATTTTCTTATAATCAAAATGATAACTCTGTCTTCCTATTATGCAAGTTTCCGCATTGAATGCATGCCAGAAGTTTCCGAGATGGAAAGAGATACTTCGAAGTACAGTGAGAACTAAGTATACAACACGCAACTGCATTCTTTTAATTAACATATTTTTAATTTAATGGTAATAATAATTTTCGATGAACAATAGTGAACAAAATGTGGGTTACTTAGAAATAATTGGAAATTTGGTATAACGTCTGTTGGTCGTGAGTGAAAAAAGAATGTGCGTTCCTATGCTGACGATGTAACCCAAACCCCAGTCATGAAAGTCAATTCAATAGTAAGAAAGGCAAAAAACAAAAGTTACCTTTAGTTTTCCTTTGGAAAAGAAACTTTAACGATGATTACGTGTAATCCATTCTGTTTCAGAAAACATAAACGTAGCTTGCAAGAAATCGAAATACACACACACAATTAAAAAACTTTCAAGCGCAGCTCAGACACTTTGCGTCCGTCACTGTCCTAATAAGAACCGAAGATATTTTTCGCTCTTCACCTGTATATGCCTTTTTGGGCTGAAAACATAATCACGCGATCAGTTTCGGTTTTTGTTGTGATGCAAGTGCACTCATCTATTTCCTCAGCAGTTTGAGCCATCCAAGTCCAATAATTCCCCGGGTTGCTCTGGCGTTTAGTGTAACATTAGCCTACATGTGTTGTGTAGAACAACATTCTAGTTCAATTTTTCTTTGCTTTGTAAATCTCTTATATGATGATATTTCACATCTGTATGTTTTATTCTGAAGTTGTTCTTTTCTGATTTTGACAGTTTTATGGTTGCTTGATTGTCTTCTACCACAGAAATAGGCAAATCTTGTTTTAGGTGTAAGTCATCTAAAAGTTGTATCATCCACATAAGATGTTGTGTAGTTTGTACAACAGATACATATTCCGCTTCAGTTGAAGAAATGCAACTGTATTTTGCTTTCTAGATTTCCACGAAATACAAGTGTTTCCCATCAACATCACATTTCCTGAAGTAGATTTTCTGTCTCGTTTATCTTGAGCCCAATTTGCATTCACTGTAAACTTTGAGCACTGGTTTATCTTCTGCAGAGATTTTTAATTTCAGATGTTTAGTGGTATTTAAATATCGAATAACAAGTTTAACTCCATTCCAGTCTCTTTGTCTTGGATTCTCATTTCTTCTGCTGAGTAAATGCGTTGCGGATACTACATCTGGCCTAGTGATATTTGAAATGTGCATTAGTGAACCTATCGCTTGACGATATTTCGTATTAGTCTCTAATAAATTTTCTTCTCCTTGTAACTGATTATAACTTGTTTCAAGGGGTGAGTAAGTTGGTTTTGCATTTTGCAGATTACAATTCCCTACCAACTGCTCAATCTTCTTCGGTTGGCATAAATAGAAGTTTCCAACAGTTATACCAAGAAATAACTTTACTTCTCCGAAGTTTGTGATTTCATATTTCTCTTTTAACAATTTTTTAACTCCTTTAATCTGAGATTCTTTCGTGGCACTGACAAGTATGTCGTCAACATACACTATATTGACAAAAGTCACCGGACATCCCTTCAAAAGCAAATGAACGGATCCGCTGCATTGCTAAGATGCGCGGTACAGCTGCAAATGGTATAAAAATAAGCCTACAGCTGACCGCGATCATATCGCACTGTGAGGTTGAGTGAAAATGTCGCAGCGGGAGAGAGCTGAACTGAGAATTTGAGAAAGGAAAGATTGTTGGGTGTTATATTAGTGGGTTGTCCATGAGAGAAACCGAGAGGCGTTTAAACATACCCAAGTCAACTAAAACAGTTGACTTGGATGTACTGAATAAGTGGAAGACACATGGCGTGCCCGAAGCAGCAAAACGTACCGGCAGACCAAAGAAAATCAGTGATAGAAGACGTCGAAGCCTCAGGAGAATCATTACAGCTAATCAATGGAGTACTGCACAAGACCTCAGTGTACAGGTGAGTAAAAATGCTGGAACCTTGGTATGTACAAGTACCATTCGCAGAGAACTTCATTCCATGCGTTACCGTGGTCGTGCGGCTGCTCATAAGCCTTTAATGTCCATTGGGAATGCTACTCGCCGTTTAGCATGGTGTAAAAAACATTTATAGTGGACCGTATATAACGAAGTAAATTTCTCCGTCATTTTTATCCGCGCCAGGATTCGAACCCGGGTCCCCTCATTCCGGAATAAGTTGCTCTACCAATTAAGCTACGCGGACGTTTTATTCCGATTCCTATCTGCCTTTATGTCGTGTGCGTCCTTCTGGCAGGTACGTCACATCTCCTGGTACGTTACATCATCTCCCCCTAATTTTTTTTTTTTTTTTTTCGAAGTGCTGGAGAAGGGATTCTCTTATTTTTCCTATCTCGCGGTGTGGAAATAACATCACACCATTGCGAGATTTTGAACGGTCGGGTCATCCGGATAGTTCGGGCGCAATTATAACGAAGTAAATTTCCCCGTCATTTCTGTATCCGCGCCAGGATTCGAACCCGGGTCCCCTCATTCCGGAATAAGTTGCTCTACCAATTGAGCTACGCGGACGTTTTATCCTGATTCCTATCTGCCTACATCATCTCCCCCTTAATTTTTTTTTTTTTTTTTTTTTTTTTTTTTGAAGTGCTGGAGAAGGGATTGTCTTATTTTTCCTATCTCGCGGTGTGGAAATAACATCCCACCATTGCGAGATTTTGAACGGTCGGGTCATCCGGATAGTTCGAGCGCCATTATAACGAAGTAAATTTCTCCGTCATTTCTGTCCACGCCAGGATTCGAACCCGGATCCCCTCATTCCGGAATAAGTTGCTTTACCAATTGAGCTACGCGGACGTTTTATTCTGATTCCTATCTGCCTTTATGTCGTGTGCGTCCTGCTGGCAGGTACGTCACATCTCCTCCCCCCGAAAGAGGGCCGGGGGCATGGCCCACGGGTCAGCCGTGACCATGAATCGTTGCAGGCAGCCATCCACTGTAGAACGTGTACTTGAGAACTCCCAGTCAATCTGGTGTGTGGAATGCAACATCACACATTTTTTATTTTTCGAAGCGCTGGAGATGGGATTCTCTGATTTTTCCTATCTCGCGGTGTGGAAAGAACATCACACCAATGCGAGATTTTGAACGGTCGGGTCATCCGGATAGTTCGGGCGCCATTATTACGAAGTAAATTTCTCCGTCATTTCTGTCCACGCCAGGATTCGAACCCGGGTCCACTCATTCCGGAATAAGTTGCTCTACCAATTGAGCTACGCGGACGTTGATTCTAATTGCTATGTGCCTTTATGTCGTGTGCGTCCTTCTGGCAGGTACGTCACATCTCCTGGTACGTTACACGTAGATCAATGGAAACGGGTCCTATGAATCCAGATACACGATCCATCAGTCTGATGACCATGTGTGGGTACGGAGGCAGCCGGGGGAACGCTATTTACCACAGTGTACTGTTCCTACAGTCAAAGTTGGAGCTGGCAGTGTACTTGTATGGGGTGTTTTTCGTGGTATTGTCCCGGCCAATTGGTTATCATGTGACAAACCTGTTAACCAGTACGTCTACCTCGATATTCTGGACGATTATGCCCTACCAACTCTGTGACAATACTATGGAACCGAGCCTTGTTGGTACCAGCAGGATAATGCACCGAGCCATAAAGCAAGGTTTCAAAATCGCTTTATTCTAATTTATCATAAGAAAACATAAGAGGGAGACGTACAGTATTGGGCATCTCACTGGGAAATAATACAAAGCTGTTAAAAAACATGATGGTATATACACTGCAATGACAATGGGGATGAATAACAAATGCTGCAAGCAAAGCTTATTGAATAAAAAATTGCAGAAGTGACAAAGAGAAACACATCGTGTCACATGACATTGGCTGGGCATGATTTACAGGATAACACAGGCGAAACAATAGCACACAATTAGAAAAAGAACAGCACAAACACCGCCGTGAAGGTAAAACATTACATGCATGAGATAAAAACACAGCGTGCACAATTGTGCAAGTTATTTAACGAGGGCACCAAAGCAACATAATACAGGCGGGGTGAAAGTAAGTAATGTACACGAGTAAGCATGAAAATACACTGAGATGGCATTAGCATTCACAATTCAACGGTAGTGTGGATTGCACGAGTCGTAGAGTGGAGGAGGGCCACCAGGGTGCCAAGGAACTCAGCAAAGGAGGTGTAGAATGTCCTAGGGTTCTGATAGGTGTAGCAGTCCAGAATCAATCGCAAACCATGGAGCGGCCGGCGCCCAGGTAGCATAGAAGGTGGCTTCTCGACGACTGGAAGAAGCCGACTGGTACTCCAGGCGGAGTCGAGAAAGCAATCGATCTTGAAAATGGCACAAAGTGCTGCGCTGGCCTGGTGTAAAGAGACCGGCGAGGAAATGCTGCGGAGTTGTTGAAGGTATACGTAAATAACGTGTTTAACCAGCACGAAAAGATAGGCACATACTGAAGGAAGAGTTGTAGGTGGATGAGCCCGCAGAAGAAGATGTCTGTAGGCAGTGAACGGAAGATCTTGAGAACAAGAGCGATTGGCAATCCGGAAAGCCTGGTGGAGGAGAGGCATCAGGATGGGACAGTAAAGGTAGACGTGAGAAACGTCTGCCTCCTGTGCGCAGAAGGAGCAGAGAGGGGAGGAGAGAAGAGACATGCGAAAGAGAAAATACGGAACAGGGAGGCGATTATGCAAAAAGAGCCAGTGGGTATTAATTTCAAGAGGGGCAGATAAGGGGTGAGCGGGCAGCGGCCCAGACAAGAGGAAGAGAAGCAGGGGGAACCTCCAGAATAGAAAGCGGTGAAGGGGCGGCAAGGTGCACTAGAAAACGATAAAGAGATTTAGAGGAGAGAGAGGAGAGAGAGGAAGAACCGAGTTTGTGAGT
This sequence comes from Macrothele yani, assembly GCA_039090855.1. Taxonomy (NCBI): domain Eukaryota; kingdom Metazoa; phylum Arthropoda; class Arachnida; order Araneae; family Macrothelidae; genus Macrothele; species Macrothele yani. Next base: position 122,898,663 of record CM077003.1, on the reverse strand, counting down.
CGGAGGAAAAACGGCAGCGGAAGAGGGGCAGAAAACACAGAGACGAGACCGGTGGGGGAGACAAGATCAGGGAAAAGCGAAAGAAGTGCAGTTAGCAGAGAGTCATAGACCAAATGGGCGGATGGGGACGAGAGAATTGCAGGGGAGGCCAGAGAGAGGGCGCCAGGATAGATCCGAGTTAGTGAGGTCTTGTACAGTTACTACACCTGCTCGGAGCCAAGAGGGGAATGAAAAACAGGGGAGATGGGGGGGATGAACAAGGGAGTTGAAGAAGAGGGGTTCAGAAAGAAGCTCTAGAGTTGAAGAGGGAGGGGAGCGAATGAGGGGGAGAGAGCGAAGGTGAATGAGGGCTTCAGAATATGCAGGTGGGAGTTTGGAGGGGGGAAAGGACAGCAATCCATGAGAACTAAGGAAAGAAAGGAAAATGTGGGTTACGCAAGGAGGCAAGAACGTCACGTACCTGAACTGCGGAAGCCACTGGAGCCGTGAAAAGGTGAATGAAGTTGAACACTCGGCTTGCTTTGTAGCACAGCGGGACATCAGGTAGGCCAGCACCACCATAGGAGGGAGGAGCACAGAGCTTGTGGACGTTAATCCAGTGATGACCCGCCCACATTACTCGAGTAAGGCAGCGTGTAACCTCCTGGAGACAGAAAAGTGGGGTCGTAGATGCAATCCAAGAATGCTTGCAGATGGACAGAAGGTATGTCCTGGTGAGATTTGCACGCTGGTAGTAGGACGTACAGAACTGAGCACGACACCAGAATGCAGCTGTGCGGAGGAGGCGAGGATGGAGTTCCGAGCGAGTTGCACTGGATGTAGCTTGTGGTGCGCCTAAGTGCACACCCAGGAAGCGTTGGGTAGTGGATGACCATGTGGCCCCCCATGGAGCATCCAAGCGATTGGACCACGACCCGCACCACAATCCAGTGCTCTTAGACGTATTCAGTTCAGCTGCAGAACATGAAGCATATGCGGAGAACAAACGACGAAGCAGTTGGAACTGTGAGTCGCTACGAATGCAGACGGTGATGTCATCTGCATAAGCAGAGTAAATGACTGAGTGATGCCGTGAGCTGGCAACTGGTGGTGGAAGTTGTGCTAGAAGAGATGTTTGCAGAGAGCGTAGAAAAGGCTCGACGGCAATCGCAAACAGTTGACCAGAAAGCGGGCAGCCCTGACGAACTCCCCGCTTGAAGGGAACATGTGCTGTGAGAAAAGATGCCGTTTTGACATGGAAAACGGCGTCCCGGTAGAGGGAGACGAGAACGGAGACAAATTGTGGAGGAAAGCCAAAGTGTAGCAGGGTTTGTGTTAAATAGGCGTGTGAGATATTATCGAAAGCGGAACGGAGGTCTAAGGAAAGGAGAGCAAGAGGTTCAGAATGAGTCTTGGCAAGATGAATGAGATCGCGAAGAAGTTGAACATTGGAGGAAAGAGAACGGCCAGGAACAGTATAGGTTTGAGAGTCAGCAAGGATGTGAGGGAGGATAGAGTTTAGTCGACGGGAAAGAAGCTTAGTATAGAGTTTATAATCTTGATTGAGAAGAGAAATGGGGCGCCAATTTCCCAAGTCAAGAGGGTCACCCTTCTTGGGAAATAGGACCACATGTGCGTCCGTGAAACTCCTCGGGAGGGGGGAGCAGTTAAATGCAGCAGAAAAAGCGGAGAGGAGAAAAGGCAACAAAAGAGGCAAGAACGCACGGTAAAAAAGGAAAAGAGAGGCCGTCCGGACCCGGAGCGGCATGGGGGTTAAGGGAAGAGAAGGTGTCGGACACCTCCGTGGATGTGGGTGCAAGAGACAGGGTGGGAGCAAGATGAGACGGAACTTGAGGTAGGTTATTGAGAAGATGGGGTAGAGCAGAGGGAGAAGGGGAGGAGTTTCACTGAACTTGGTGGTATAGAACTGACGAACGTGAGAGCAAATCGCTGCCGAATCGGATGTGATTTCGCCAGAGGGGAGGCGAAGATGACGAAGCGAAGTAGAAGACTTACGTGCAGATTCCATTGATGTTAGAAAATCATAGGTGCATTCCTCCGGATTGAGATGTTTAATGCGCAGACGTAAAAGTGCTTGCTGCGCAAGAGGTTTCAGCAAAGCCTGAGCTCCGCCTGAAATGCTGGAAAAAGCGGATCTGATAACCCAATCAGTGTGAGCATCTGCCTGGCGTGATCGAGGCGCATCTGACTAGAAGTCTTCATGGTGAAGGAAAGTTGCTTGATATGTAAGAGGAGCTGATGCTTGACACGAAGCCAATACGTCAAGGTACAGGGTGCGGAATGCAACCCTGCGCGACGAGCAGCGAGAAAAGAACGGACAGAGGCACAAAATTCAGGATCAGTGAGGAGATTGGAGTCAAATGTCCACGGACGAACAGTCCGAGGGAGTGACGCTGCAACAAACACTGTGAGGGTGACCGTGCAGTGGTCTGAGGAAGCAGTAGGTTGATGTTGCAACTCAGTAATAGACGCAAGAAGCGGTGTGGAAACGTAAACCCGATCCAAGCGTGCAGTTGATGGAAGCTGACTCCCAGACGAGCGCCACGTGTGTGAGGTCTCTTGTGAATGAAGGCGCCTATAAGCATCGGTGAAGGAGAAATCAGCAACAAGGTCATGGAGTAGTGCGACGAGATCCGTCCGACGCTCTCGTGACGAAGGAGAGCGATCCAGAGCTGGGTCAAGGGTGCAATTGAAGTCTCCACCCAAGAGCACACGATCCGAAGGTGAGACTTTCGAGAGAGCTTTACGGAGTTTGGTGAACAAGATGGATAAATGAATAGAGGTGCATGGAATATACACATTAAAGATGTGAAATCGAGCTCCGCCAACTGTGAAGGAGACTTGCTGGAGTAAATCTCGGCATAAGTTCTGCACTGAGAGTGCAGTGAGGGTGGATCGGAAATGTTGATGTATTCCGATAGCAAGTCCACCATGAGATGAGTAGCGGAAAGCATGATGGAACACATAATCGCTAGCACGCCAGCGAGTAAACAGAGTGGAGGAATGGCAGTTTGTTTCTTGTAGTAGTAACAGATCGGCCCCGAGGGGCGAGAGGTCTTCCATTACAAGAGCATTCGCTAGGGGCTAGCGAACCCTCTGCAATTAAGGGTCGTGACCTTGAATGGACTGGTCAGTCGTTGGTTGGAGGAGTCGCGGAGCAACTTTCAGGAGCTGTTGTAATCGGTTTACGCAGCCAAGGGTCCATGAGTGGTGCAGGGGGTCATGAACAAACCCACGAAGGTACTTAGCAATGCATCCGGCTTGCAGGAGCAGCGCGGGAAGAATGTCTTCGCGCTCTCGGAGGTAGTCATACGTCGACTCCAGGTTCGTGGTGTGGGTGCAAAACTGATAGTAATCTCCAAGATTGAGAGGTTCTGAAGGAGCACCACATTTGGAGAGAACACTTGAAAAGACCTCAAACGAAGGCGGAGACCCATCATCATCAGTGTCCCTTTCAATTTCTGTTGGCGCAGGAGAGGGAGAGATATCTCCTGAAGATTTGGTAGTACGGAACGGTTGCCCATCCGCAGAGGAAGATTTCTTCTTCTTCCTCTTACGTCGGGTACCTGTACGAGTGCCAGAAAATTCGTTTTCCAGGAGCGACGATGCTCGGGAAGCTGACGCAGAGTCAGAGGAGTTATCGGCACCGCCGTCACACTCGGAGACCCCAACAGTGAAGACTGGTGGGAAACCAGCGGCGAAGTCTCCCGATGTTGCCACGGGATGACGAGTAATAGGTGAGGTGAGCACTGGAAATTGAAGGTGGGAGGTGAGATCAGCATCAAAAGACGCTCGTGGACGAGAGGCTGTAGATATACTTTTTGTGTAACTCGGCCCTGGGGCAGTTGGCACATTTGAAGACGGTGCAGGTCGAGAGCGAGATGTAGCAGGAGGCTGCTTAGAGGCGGTAGGCACTGTAGAAGCCGTGGGAGCTGGATACTGGTTGTTGGGGCATCGAGCACGCTGATGCCCAAGTTCTTTGCAATTAGCACAGTGTTCTGATGTTAGCATGTCAATTCTGTAGGAGAGCTGCCCACATCGGACGTTTAGGATCCGTGGGAACTTACGGAGATGCTCTTCTGATGGAAAGATGAGTCGAACACTCCGGCGAAAACTACGAACATTCTTATTTGCAGGATCCTTGGGCGCAGCTGAATGTGTGATAACAGGACCAACAATCTTAATACACTTACTAAGTGCAGTACATATCATCGCATCCGAGATTTCGGGGGCACCGGATGCAAGGAGACCTGAACAGGGCGCCTGGAAATCGGTTCAGCTTCCAGGTGGTGGTCTCCCAGGTCAAGACCAAAGTTTAGAAGCGTGTCTGCATGCTCTTTGGATGTGAAATAAACAATCACCGTCCGCGGCCGGCGGGTGAGGTGAGTAATGGCTCCGGCTGGAAGAAAAGCAAGGAGCGTATCACAATAGACTTTCAGCGGTGTATTCGGAAGAGCATCCAGGCACACTCCCAACTCGCGGGTGGAGTGAAGTTCCTGCGCAGCGGGTGAGAAGTGCGGAACGTCCAATTGAAGTGAGTCACCATGTATCTGGACATGGGCATCTGCAAGGGGAAGGCGAGTCGATTGCGTCGAAAGGGACGCACCTGAGGCAACGCTAGAATAAGAGCGGGAAGGCAATCCTCCATTGGAAGGCAAAGGTGCAGCGCTGGATGAAGGAGCTGACACAACGCTGGGCACGGCTACCGAGGGCAGAGAAGCAACGCCCTCAGAGATATCCATTACGTCATCGGTAGCATCAGGAACGAACGTCATAGCCTCACCACCAGGAGGGGTGGTGGAGTCAGAGAGTTGAAGCGTAGAAGAAGAAGAGCAATAGGCATCAGGAGGAGGGCGATATTCCCTATCATCAAGGACGGACGCTGATTGGTTTGCTCCGTCAGAGATAAGGATCGACGTAGTATTAGAAGCTGTGACGAGAGCGGGAATTCTGCTCTTATCAGCAGTCGCTATCGCCGATGGCGAGGCCTAACTTAGTAAAAACGACCAACTGGTCGAGAAAATAAAGTGCTGATAGCTAATTGAAAATAGTACTCACCGACTCGGGAGATGTCTTAAATGAAAGATACAACCTTCGTCTTGAAGGCACGCACAAAAGTTAAACGACAGAGCACACAAAACACACTCAGTAGACGGCGAAACACGGAGCTCAAAACAGACACGACTTACGTCCCATAAAGCAAGGACTAAAGCAAGGACTGTTACTGCGTGGTTTGACGATAATTGCCTATCGTGTGTGTGGAGTGGCCAGCACAGAGCCCTGATATTAATCCCATAGAGCACCTATGAGATGAATTATAGCGCCGCATAAGAGTTTGGAACCAAGTCCTACTACTAAGTGACAGTTAACGGCAGCATTATGTACTGAATGGAAGCGCATACCTATCACTGTGTTCCAATATCTTGTGGAAAGCATGTCTCGAAGGATCAGTGCATGCATTAAGGCCAAAGATTGACCGAAACTGTACTAATGTATGTCAATAAATGCTATGTTGTGTTTCTCTTCTAGGTGTCCGGTGACTTTTGTCGATATAGTGCATACAATAAGGTATATTGTATTTTCTCCTTCGGACTTAATAAACAAGCAAGAATCAGCTTTGATTTGCTCAAATCCGTTTTCCTTTAAAGTTTCTCCTAAGTCTTCATTCTATACCTTAGCGGGGCTTGCTTCAAACCATAAATGGATTTGTGTAGTTTACAAACTTTGTTTACTTCCCCTTTTTGAATGTATCCTTCTGGTTGTAGCATATAGATCTCTTTTTCTAACTTTCCATGAAGGATTGGTAACTTAACGTCAAAATGATGTACTTTCGTTTTCTTATGTGAAGCTGCTGCAAGAAAAACTCGTATAGTTGAATACTTTACCATCGGTGCAAATGTTTCATGAAAGTCTGCGCGGAGACGCTGATTGTAGCCTTTTGCAACTAATCTGACTTATAACGAAGTGAATTTCTCCGTCATTTTTATCCGCGCCAGGATTCGAACCCGGATCCCCTCATTCCGGAATAAGTTGCTCTACCAATTGAGCTACGCGGACATTTTATTCTGATTCCTATCTGCCTTTATGTCGTGTGCGTCCTTCTGGCAGGTACGTTACATCTCCTGGTATGTTACATCATCTCCCCCTTATTTTTTTTTTTTTTTTTTTCGAAGTGCTGCTCTTATTTTTCCTATCTCGCGGTGTGGAAATAACATCACACCATTGCGAGATTGTGAACGGTCGGGTCATCCGGATAGTTCGGGCGCCATTATAACGAAGTATATTTCTCCGTCATTTTTATCCGCGCCAGGATTCGAACCCGGGTCCACTCATTCCGGAATAAGTTGCTCTACCAATTGAGCTACGCGGACATTTTATTCTGATTCCTATCTGCCTTTATGTCGTGTGCGTCCTTCTGGCAGGTACGTCACATCTCCTGGTACGTTACAGACTTTACACTTTACTTCTTCACCTTTTTCATTGCATTAGGTTTTGAAGATCCACTGGCATTCCACTGCATTTTTATCTCTTGGCATATCTGTTGAAGTCCAAGTTTTGTTTTCTCTAAGAGGATTGATTTCTTCTTCTATTGCCGCAATCCATTTTTCTTTTTGTTCTTTAGGAAGCTGATATATCTCTTCAACTGACTTTGTATCTACACTTTGAATGACTTCGTTGTCTTTAAATTTGTAGCTTAACCTTTCAGGAGGTTTACCTTTTGTTATTCTTTCTGATCTTCTTATCTGCGAAGCTTCTGTTTCAGGTTCATTCGATTCTTCAAACTCTTCTTTACTTTTATTTTTTTATATCAAAAAACATGCTATCAACTTATTGATGCGGTTGCTGTTGAAACTCATTTTCCAAAAATTTTACTGATCTGGTTATTTTTACATTTCTAGTTCCTGTACAAATTCTGTGTCCTAAGATCACAACCCACAAAAATTCCTTCTGTAGCTCTTTCATCAAGTTTCTTTCCCTTGTGTTTATCGACATAAGCATAAGCTTTACATCCAAAACCTTTTTATGTTTTACGCTTGATTTCACATTGTTCCATACTTCATATGGTGTCTTATCTGTACTTTTATTGAAAGTTTGGTTTGTAAGTATGCTGCGGTTGTAACTGCTTCACCCCAGAATCCTTTTGGAAGATCATCATTCATCAACATTGATCTAGACATTTCTAGCAACGACCTGTTTTTTTCTCTCAGCTAATCCATTTTGGGCAGGTGAATTAGGTACTGTAAGCTGATGTGATATTCCTTCTTAAACAAGATAACTTTCAAGAGCTTGATTGCAATATTCACCACTATTATTTGACCTTATGGCCTTCATTTATTTCCGAATTTGTTAATAGTGGAAGTAACGAACTCTTTTAAGTTTGTTTAATACTTTGTCCTTTGTGGTTAGTAAATATACCATTGTGTATCTGGAAAAATTATCTATGAATGTCAAGAAATATATTTTTCCTCCGAGACTTTCAACTTGCATCTGCCCACAGAAATCACTGTGACCAGCTTAAGGGGTGTCTTTGCTCTAAAACACGTTTTCTTTGGAAAATAACTTTCTGTGAGCATTACTTTTATGCATACACTGCATTCCAGACTATGCTTGCAATTGTTAACCTTGATTCCATTCGCCAAATTTTCTTTGAAAATTTGCGTCATTCTATCAAATGCTCTGTGCAGTGGCGTAGCCAGAGAGGGGTTCGGGGTTTGACCCCCCCCCCCCTTCCTAAAGGAGAGACCGAGCTCGAATTTAAAGCGATACATTATATATGTATACGAGGCTTTAACCAAATGAACCAAACCCGTGGACCCCCTCTTAAGAAATTTCTGGCTACGCCACTGGCTCTATGACCTAATCTTTGATGCCATTTAGAAATGCAATTACCATCTTTACAGCATTGTGTAAATACTGCTGCTCTTGCTTCATTTTGTTCAACTGAAACTGCAATTAATTTGTAAAGATTTGCATTAGCTATCACACTTGCAGTGGATTTCTTGTAACGTACCAGGAGATGTGACGTACCTGCCAGAAGGACGCACACGACATAAAGGCAGATAGGAATCAGAATAAAATGTCCGCGTAGCTCAATTGGTAGAGCAACTTATTCCGGAATGAGGGGACCCGGGTTCGAATCCTGGCGCGGATAAAAATGACTGAGAAATTTACTTCGTTATAATGGCACCCGAACTATCCGGATGACCCTACCGTTCAAAATCTCGCATTGGTGTGATGTTATTTCCACATAGCGAGATAGGAAAAATAATAAGAGAATCCCTTCTCCAACACTTCAAAAAAGAAAAAAAGAAGGGGAGATGATGTGACGTACCTGCCAGAAGGACGCACATGACATAAAGGCAGATAGGTATCAGAATAAAACGTCCGCGTAGCTCAATTGGTAGAGCAACTTATTCCGGAATGAGGGGACCCGGGTTCGAATCCCGGCGTAGACCAAAGATGACGGAGAAATTTACTTCGTTATATCCTTGTCTCTTTCTATGATGCATGTGTTACCTTGAAAACATACTGAACAGCACTTTTTTCATGGCAGTTCTTACTGACAACAGATTATCTGCTAACTCAGGAACGACCAGTACATTTTTTAATTAACTAGCATTTAATTTATCTTCAAGTGTTTTTACTGTAATACAGCCTTCATCAGTTCCTTCGGCTGGTAGCTTTGCTCCATTTGCAATCGTAACTGTATCTCCAAATTTCTTATTTAACTTTGTGAAGAAATTTATATGCCTGTCATGTGTGATGTGACCCCTGAGTCTATGACCCAATCATTGCTTCCTGTTTTATTACTTCGAGTAGAATCTATTTTCACAACACTCTTGTTGCTGATATCTGAAACTGCATGATGCTTAATATTCTAATTTGTACAATTGTTTTCACATTGTTTTTGACACTGCGATCTGTAACAGTAATTTCTTCAAAACAATTTGATGTTTCTGTTTCCTCCTCATTTAGTTCAGAGACTTTCGAGTTCTCATTATCATCATGTTGTACACTTTGTAAACACTGACTTTTCATTTGTGAGCAAATACTAACTACATTTTGATTTATGGAGTGCTTTGATCTACCAGATTGTGTCTGAATTTTATTAGCATTGAAATTAATTTTGTTTCCACTTATGGCTTTTGTTTTGCCTTCTTTATTTAGCAAATCATCATCATCATCATTGTCAACCATTATCAATCCACTGCTGGACGAAGGTCTCCCCAAGTTTCCTCCACAACGGTCTGTCTTGTGCCAGTCTCCTCCATGTCACTCCCGCATACTTTCGAATTTCATCCACCCATCTTCCATGTGGTCTTCTTCTGGGTCTTTTCCTGTCCCTTGGAATCCAATCTAAAATTTCGGCTGTCCATCAATGGTCTGTTCTTCTGGCAGTATGTCCAGCCCATTGCCATTTCAGGGATTTAACTCTGATCATGATGTCTTCCACTCTTGTCATTTTTCGGATCCACGTGTTCCTCTTCTTATTTCTCCTGGTTACACCAAGCATGCACCTCTCCATGCTATTTGAGTTGTCTGCAGCCTTTGTATGTCTCTTTTAGCTAAGGTCCACGTCTCTGCACCATACGTAAGCACTGGAAGGATGCATTGATCAAACACTTTTCTTTTAAGACATAATGGCATATTGCTCTTGAAAATTATGCTGTTTCTTCCAAAAGCTCTCCAGGCAAGTTTTGTACGCCGATTAATTTCTTCACCAATGTGACCCTCACTTGATATCTGCTGTCCAAGATAAACGTACGTGTCTGTTATCTCCAGCTTTTCTCCATCAATCGATAAATCTTCATTTCTTGTAAAAGCATTGTACATCACTTTTGTCTTCTGAAAGTTCATTTTTAATCCCACTTCTTTACTCTTGTCAGCAAGTTCCTGGATCATACTCTGTAGCTCTGATGGGGTAGTTGCAAAAATGACTATGTCATCAGCAAAACGAAGGTGGGTTAGATAATCTCCATTAATCTTTATCCCTTTGTTTTCCCAGTTCAGTGATTGAAAGACATTTTCCAATGTGGAATTAAAGAGCTTCGGAGATATGGTGTCACCTTGTCTCACTCCTTTTCCAATTTTTATGTGTGTTGTATTTTCAAACAGCCGAATCTTTGCACTTGCATTTTCATAGATGTTATTAATAATATTAATGTATGCATCTTCAATACCGCAGGATTTCACAGCCATTGCAACTGCTGATGGTTTCACCGAATCAAAGGCTTTTTCATAATCGATAAAAGCCATGCACAATGGAAGCTCATATTCCCTCGCTCTTTCAATTAGTTCTCTCAGTACGTGGATATGATCTATTGTGCTGTAGCCACTCCTGAATCCAGCTTGTTCTCTCGGTTGAGCCATGTCCAGTGTCACCTTCAAGCGGTGTGAAAGAACTTTAGTGAAGATTTTATAAACCACTGATAGGAGGCTGATAGGTCTGTAGTTCCTGAGATCCTCAATGTCACCTTTTTTATGTAGCAAGATCATTGTAGCGTTGTTCCAATCCTCAGGAATTTAGCAAATACCAACATTCAGTTTTGTATGACAAATTTTATGTCAATATGTACAGAACTTTCTATCTCGAGGATAATTTCTCTTTGAAAAATTTCCCTTGAAAACCATAGTGTGTGTTTGACGAGTTATTTTACTTTCTTACGTCTCTTCATATTCATCTAATAATTTTCCTTTTGCATATTCAACTGTCAACTCCGATTCATCTTTCCTTTCTGGAACTGTAATTAATACTGAGGCAAAGGCTTTATTGTGCTCCGGCAAGCTGCACAAAAATAAACGCTTAAATGTATATCTTTTATGGATTCCCCTTTGCTGTTTAATTTCTCTGTCAGTTCGAAAATTCGCTTAATATGTTCCTGCATCGGAGTTCCTTCTATATACCTTATTGAGTATAGTTTTCTCAAGAAGTATAGTATACTTGTTAAATTTGCACGCTCATTAATTGTTTTTTTTAATTTGCAGCAAGCATCTTTTGCTGAAGTTTTATGAATGTAAGTCTGTGAAGTCTGTGAATCTGATATGTTTAAACAAAATAATGCTCAGGCAATCTTATCATGCTCTATCCATTTCGTATTTGGATTTTGTGGAACGTCTTCGACAACAACATCTGCAAGAGATTCTTTTATTATTAGGTGTACAAATAAGTTTTAAAACTTTTTTGTGTGATGCGTACCGCTAATTTACATGTCCGACATTTCCCCGTGTTGTTGTTATGTAACCGTAACTGGTTCAGATGATAAAATGTGACACAGAAGTTTACCCGACAATCAAACGCACTTGCACATCGGTAGGTGAAAGATGGCAAGCGATACTCCTTTTATTCGACACTACATTAGTTAAGAATTTAATGAAGGAAAAAATGCTGCAAAACCATGTGTATCGATTTGTTCTGTTCTGAGGGAGAATATTGTATCGAAAAGCGCGTGTGAGTTTTTGTTTAGACGGTTTAAAGCAGGTAATTTTGATATTAGCGATCGAGAACGTAGCGGCGCCCCGCAGAAGGTTGCACATGAGGAACTGCAAGCATTGCTGGTTGAAGATTCGCTTCAAACGCAAAAAAGAATTAGCTGAACAATAGCTGAACAACCGGGGGTAATTCAACAAACCATTTCCAATCGTTGTAAAGTACGACTTCCACGCACAAAAGCGCGGAAGGATACATTGACATTTAATGACTTGAGCGTGTGGTGAGTGATGAGGACACACTCACCACAAGTAAAGTACGACTTCCACACGATGTAAAGTACGACTTCCACACGCTCAAGTCATTAAATGTCAATGTGTCCTTCCGCGCTTTTGTGCGTGGAAGTCGTACTTTACATCGTTTACGCGCAATGGGAAAGATTCAGAAGGAAGGAAAATGCGTGTCATATGACCTGAGCCAAAGGAACAAGGATGAGCGTGTCATGAAGTGTTTGAATCTGTTGAATAAACAACACAGAAAGTCTTTCCTGTGGAAAATCCTTACGCGTGATGAAAAGTGGATATGGTACGACAATCCCAAACGCAAAAAAACACTGGGTAGACTCCGGTGAAGCAACGACTTGCCGCCCCGGTGGCGCAGTGGTCTAAGCGATGGCTTCTGATCATTCGTCCGCAAGGGGTCCGGGTTCGAATCCCGGTGAGGCATGGATGTTGTGTTTGTCTTACGGCACTGGCTCTCTCCCCTCCCTGGAACCAGTGACCCTAAATTAGGGACGGGCGACTGCTTATAGCCCATTGAGTTGCTCACGGTGGTCGTTAAACCTTCAATCAAAAAAAAAAAACAACGACTTTGACACCGAAACGCAATATTCACTCCAAGAAAGTTTTGCTGTGTATCTGGTGGGATATGAAGGGTGTGCTTTATTATGAACTATTGGAACAGGGTCAAACTCTTACTGCTGATCGCTTCAAGCAACAATTGCTGCGATTTAACCAGGAAATCTGTCGGAAACGTCCATTAACAGGCAAAGGATTGCGTCCTGTGAAATTACTGCATGACAACGCTAGGCCGCATGTCCCGAAATCGGTAAAGGAAACGTTATTGAAGCTTGGCTGGGAAGTTTTGGAGCACCCGGCGTATAGTCCCGACATAGCCCCTTCAGACTATCATTGGTTTCGATCGATGCAACATGGTTTGTCTGCTGTACGGTTCCGGACATGTGACGAAGTGCAAAAATGGGCTGACGACTTCATCGCGTCACACGACGAAGTATTCATCATGGCTGGAATCCGTCAGCTGCCCGACCGATAGCGGAAGGTGATAGATAATGACGGAGCATATTTTGATTCGTAAAGGTAGTAGTACTGTGTTCTCTCAAATTACATGTTGTGTTGCCATAAACGCGTTAAAACTTATTTGTACACCTAATAATACCATTCCATTCGAAATTTCCATGTCAAATAATTTTGATCCTTTAATTTTTCAATCTCAAAACTTGCATTCTTTTAATGCGCCATGAACATCAAATTAAGCAAAGTTCAAATTTTCTGGTAGTTTCGGTTTACAAGAAATTTCGCACAAAGAAAAAATTGCGCGCTTCTCGTACTACATTCCAATGAACCAAGTATGGTAGTCAAGTAATTATGATACATAAGACCTGCACTTCAGTCTCATAATATCTTTTTGTTGGCCATGAGTGAGAAAAAGGATGCGCATTCCTATGCTGACAATGTAACAAAACCTCCAGTCATGAGGTTCGATTGAAAAATAAGAAAGGCAAAAAAAGAAAAAACGTTACCTTTAGTTTTCCTTTGGAAAAGAAGCTTTAATGATGATTACGGTGTATTCCATTCTATTTCAGAACAAACAAACGTAGCTTATAAGAAATTGAAATACACACAGTTAAACAACTTTCAAGCGCAGCTCAGACACTTTGGGTCCATCACTGCCCTAATAGGAGAACCGAAAGTATGTTTCGCTCTTCACCTGTACATGTCTCTTTGGGCTGATGACTAATTATCACGCGATCAGTTTCGGTTTTGGTTGTGATGGAGCACACACTTATTTCCTCAGCGGTTTGAGCCATCCAAGTCCAACAACTTCACTCTTGATGTAACGCTACAATGCTCTTCAACAAACGTTGGTTGTACATCAAGAGTCGACTGTATAAACTAGAGGCGTAACTACGCATTGCTGCGCCCCCCCCTTTCACTGAAGTCGTTAAGACAAAAGAGGTTTACCGCGTGAAATATTAAAATCCTGTGCATGTTCATGAGTTTGCAGGATGGTAAAACTAGTCTTGTGTGTTGATGACGCACAAATTTGCATTATTTAGTACCCGTACGCATATGTTCTCAAAAAACAGAAAAAAAAATTGGCCACCGGGAGTTGTTTCTGACATTTTGCTGCACAATGAATTTTATACTTTATTTTTTATATTATATGCTCTTGTAGTTAATTTGATATCCAATACTCATTGACGATTGTGCAATAGATTTTTTATTGGGGCATGATACTGCAAATAGAGTATTAGGGAACTAGGTGTCATATTGCAGATAGCGGCAATATGTAGAAAACTCGTGGTGTAAGAGACTTTGAAAGAGGCAGGTTAGTAAACGCTAGGCGAGCAGATCTAAGGATCTCAGAAACGACAAACCTTCTCCGCTATGCAAGAACAACTGTGCCCATGGTGTACAATAAGTGGTGCACAAACAACACAACAAGAATGAATATAATACAAATTTTGAAGATGACAGTCCGTTTTTTGGTGTAAATATGACAAGGATGGTAAGTCAGATAATATCCGAAAACATGAAAATTTCGTCGTCCTGGAGCGGGAACCGAACCTGTGTCTCCCAGATAGCGCCCGGGTATGCTAACCACTACACCACCCAGAATGACCTCATCGGAAACTTGAGATTTGTATTAATTACCTTTTTTTTTTTTGTAATAATTTGAATTAGCGAATCTTGTGATGGTTATATTCAAATTAATCGGAAACTTGAGACTTGGTCGTTCTGGGTGGTGTAGCGGTTAGCATATTCCGGCGCTATGTGAGAGACGCGGGTTCGATTTCCGCTCTAGGACGACGAAATTTTTAAAGTTTTCGGATATTATATGAACAAAACAAGAGTTAGCGGTCTTCCTGTGAGAAGAAAGGACTGGTCGATGTTCGAAGGTTGAAGAGGATTGTACGAGGCAACAGGCGAACTCCATTGCGTCAAGTAACCGTGTAGTACAACAGCGGTATCGAAAGGAGAAATTCAATATATACAGAACCCGCCGTACATTGGCGCAAATGGGTGATAACATCAGCAGACGTGTACCACTCATCTCTTCTAGAAACCGACAAATTCGGGTTTTATGTGCATTTTCTGTTTTTTTACTCATAACACACGGTGCGGCAACTAAGCAATAAGACTGATTTTTGTTTAAATGGAAAAGCAGGAAAACTTACGTGAATATATTTTATTCGAAGTACATTCCCATTGCGTTAATACAAGAAGTGTGTAACGTATATTCTATTATAACTTTCCTTTTGAGTTTCTTTTTCTATTTAAATTTGAGTTCGTTCTCTTAGACATTTTCAAACCTTAACGTTATGTATTTTCTCTCAAACGAGAATGATGTTGGCAACGCAATGAGGTCGGAACAAGAGCGACGTATGTATGTGATAAGAAGGTTAGATAAAAAGACGATGCTGCAGTTGCTTTGGGGTGTGGAGATGTTAGTTCGTTACTACTGTAAACTTCTCGACTAAGACATGTGAAGTGCTATATTTTGGATTTCGTCTAATGTTGCTGGACCAATAAAATGTTGACGTAAGTTGGACTTCTGCATGCGTTTCGTCTGGCCGTAAAACCTTAATTTCAGCTATCCGGTACAATTAGTTGCATCGCTTTTACCCTTCGTTTAACTTCTATTCAGCTGGAAATCTTACATAACGTAAAAAGGGTTACGTTATACGTGGCATGATCAGTCAACGAAATGAAGAACTTCCAGAGGTCATGCTTTGGTATGGAGTAAAGAGCTGATGTCACAGTTTTTTGTATGTCTCCAATGTTTTGAAAAACTTTATATTTTAAAGTCAGCTTTAATTTAGTTATTTAGGGAATATAAAGCAGTCACACGGTGACAAATCTGGAGAACAGGAGGGATAGTTGTGTACACACACTTGTTTTCGTGCTAGAAATTGCTGTACACTGACTGCTCTATGTGCGGGTGCGTTATCATGAAGAAGGAACCATTGCCCGTTTTTACCATTAAGTAGATAATTCCGTGTTAAAGAGCAGTAATAGCCGCCCCGGTAGCGCAATGGTCTAAGCGCTGGCTTCTGATCATTCGTCAGGTCCGAGTTCGAATCCCAGTGAAGCATGAATGTTGTGTCTGTTTAGGAGGGGAAGAATCTCTCTGCCCATTTTTTTGTTTTAACAGAAAGCGCAAGCCGTCTAAACCATCAGAGTTAGGTGTAGTAGAGTCAGCAACACAGACTTGGATCCATTGTAGTAGTGTCTATTCTCGTAGCATCGTATACAGCGCAGAGCAGATGGTACCTTATATCCCGTTTCTGTTGAAATTTTAAGAACCCTCAGTTCGGCAGACCTAAGCAGTGGTCTAAGCACTGGCTTTTAACCACTCGTCTGCGAAGGGATCCGGGTTCGAATCCCGTGAGGCATGGATGTTGTGCTTGTCTTATGGTACTGTCTCTCCCCTTTCTTGGAACCAGTGTTCTTAAATTAGGGACATGTGATCACTGAGTTGCAGACGGTGGTCGTTAAACCTCCCATAAAAAAAAAAAAAGTAAAGCAGGAGGTTTAAATAACACGAGACCATGATGGCTCCCTTAAAACCCAAACGAATTATTTTTAAAAGAAATTATAATCGGGTAAAATACGCCTAAATCAATAAGAGTAAATGGTTGAAATCCGATTAATGGCGTTGGATATAAACTACAGCACAAAAGCAAGCTTTCGTCCCTCACAGGTGGATTCTTCAGGCAGCAAAGCTAAATGTAAACACTAAATTGGAAATTTTGAAGGTGACAATCCGATTTTTGGTGTAAACGTGACAAAGATGGTAAGTCAGATAATATCCGAAAACTTGGAAATTTTCATCATCCTGGAGCGGTACTCGATTAGCGCCCGGGTATGCTAACCACTACACACCCAGAACGACCAAGTCTCAAGCTTCCGATTGATTTGAATATAACCATCACAGGATTCGCTGTGTCCCGCTCCAGGACGATGAAAATTACAAGTTTTCGGATATTATCTGACTTACCATCCTTGTCACGTTTACACCAAAAATCGGATTGTCATCTTCAAAATTGTGTTATATGGTGTAATTCCGTATTTCTTTCATGACTAAATTGGAAATACAAACAATTCCAGAAGTTTTCAAAATTTAAAAATAAAACAAAATTAAAAATGCTTAAACTATGACATTATCACGCGCATGTGATATTTGATGCAGCGTTTCGGGATTCACAGAATCGAGTGCCAGACTTAAGGTAACTCTGTAGAGGTGTCTACATTGCAGACATCGGGGTTAGACAGGATTTCTACTGTCTCTCTATAGGCTGTGGTTTAACCGTTATGTATGGGGCCACTTTTCGGATATCCTGCCACCTAGGTGGGGCGGCATGGATCTTGATCTCTCTCGCTAGTGCCGTTGGAGTCTTCCGTACATTACATCATGTTTGTGCTCCTGGAGTCGTACTTTGAGCGAGCGTTTTGTCATGCCAATGTACTCCTTGATTGAGCCGTCAGGGTACTCACGAAGGATTGTGTATACTCCAGCGTCCTGAAGATTAGTGGTAATTCGTTTTTTGAGTGTTTGGTATGAGGCAATCGTTTTTGGAGCTTTGATGCCTATGTCAAGCTCGAGTTTTCGGAGGGAGTTTCTTAAAAATACACTGACGGAAAAAAATCCCAACACCAAGAAGGGGTTGTGTTAGATAAACGACAGTTGGTAGGCGGTGAGAGTACATCCGTAAGATGACGTCTATGCAAATTTCGCGCTCGGCGCATACGTGTGGCGCTAGTAGCGCTCCTCGGAACATGCAAAGTAGGTTTGCTGTAAATACGCGCTGTAACCTTCGTGAGCGTTAGTTATCGTTGAGATTCGACTTAGGGTGTTGATGTTAGTCAAGAATGCCTTTAAGAAGACGAAGAAGCCATTATCAACAGCTCACGGAGTTTGAACGAGGTCGTGTAATAGGGCTACTAGAAGGTGGATTTTCTTTCCGCAATATTGCAGAACGACTTGGCAGGAATGTAGCCACTGTGCATGATTGTTGGCAGCGGTGGTCAAGGGAAGGTACTGCCTCAAGAAGACCGGGTTCCGGCCGGCCACGTGGCACTACTGAGAGGGAAGACCGCCGTGTACGGCGTATGGCCGTGGCGCATCGTACCGCGTCTGCGGCAGCAATTCAAGCTGCAGTTGCCACCACAGTGACACAACGAACTGTTACAAATCGGTTACTTGAAGGACAGCTCCGAGCCAGACGCCCTGTAGCGTGCATTCCACTTACTCCAAACCACTGCCGTTTGCGAAGTCAGTGGTGTCAAGCTAGAGCTCATTGGAAGACGGAGTGGAGATCTGTTCTGTTTTCTGATGAAAGCTGGTTCTGCCTGGGTGCCAGTGATGTCCGTGTGTTGGTTAGAAGGAGGCCGGGTGAGCGCCTGCAACCAACCTGTCTGCGGCCAAGACACACTGGACCTACACCTGGAGTTATGGTCTGGGGAGTAATTTCCTATGACAGCAGGAGCACTCTCGTGGTTATCCCACGCACCCTGACGGCACAGTTGTACGTCGGTCTGGTGATTCAACCCGTTGTGCTGCCATTCGTGAACAGCATTCCAGGGGTGTTTCCAACAGGATAACGCTCGCCCGCATACCGCTGTTGTAACCCAACATACTCTACAGAGTGTCGACATGTTGCCGTGGCCTGCTAGATCACCAGATCTTTCACCAATCGTGCACGTATGGGACATCATTGGACGACAACTCCAACGTCACCCCCAACCAGCATTAACCGTCCCTGTATTGACCGACCAAGTGCAACAGGCATGGAACTCCATCCCACAAACTGACATCCAGCACCTGTACGACACAATGCATGAACGTTTGCGTGCTTGCATTCAACATTCTGGCGGTTACACCGGTTATTAATGTACCAGCATTTCACATTTAAAATGGCTCTTCTCGCGCTTACAATAATCTGTGATCGTGAAACCTTAATCGATTAAATATGTTACCTATACAAATGTATTGCCGCCATTTCATTCCTCTACAACTATTTTTTCGTGGTGTTGGGATTTTTTTTTCGTCAGTGTATGAGAAACCTGGGATGTATTGGCACGATCCACTATAATGGAGAATTTGTTTACTTCTCGGCGTATTAGTGTTGGTGACGGTCGATTCTGCCCTGTTGATGATGATGTCCACTTGGTGGCTGTCAAACCCATCTCGCAAATCGTTGATCTCCTTCAATCGGGCTGGAGAATTTGAGAAGAGGGCGATCGCACGTCTGACTCTGTGTCTCATTAGGGCCAGCTTTCGGGTATTTTGGGCAAAATGAATCTGGAGTGATTACGTTCGGTACATACGTAGGTTTGTAATAGACCTGCGTAGCGAGGTGTGCAGAGTCTGTTTTCTTGACAAGCACATCCAGGACAGGCAACGAGGATTCATTCTCCATTTCCATAGTGAACTTTATGTTCGGAATTGATGACGGAGAAAACATGGTTGAGCATTACTTCCCCTTTGTCCTACACGAAGAAAATGCCATCTGCGTAGCGCAGTCAAATGCTTGGGGAAGGTGAATGCGTAGCGATTATTCTATTTTCATGCGGGCACAACACAGCTTCTGCTAGTACCGCCAAGCCCATGGGGGCCCCTCTGGATTGGCTATAGATCCGATTCTTATGGCTGAAGAAATTGGGTCATGTGACAAGGTCAATTACAGCGGCTATTTCCGAGAGAGCGATTTCTGTGAATAAATTAGAGTCGGCTAAAGCTTTCTTTAACAGCTCCACGGCTTCTTCTACTGGTACAGATGTGTAGAGTCACTCAACGTCGAAACTACCTAATAGGTCCTATCGATAAGTTCCGTATTTTTCGATGAATTCTCCCGATGAGCGGATAACTGTATCAGACGGCGGTAAAAAGAGGGACAAGATAGTTGTACCTTCAGGAATGAATTTGTGATGCAGAATTCCCTTATTGTCGTAAAAGCACAGAAGCATTGTCTTGATTTTGGACTTCTGTATCTTGATCTTCTTTTCTTTGGGTGACTGTAGAGACTTCCACAGAGCACTCTAACGCTTCGTTTTGGATCATAAGGAACACACCATGTCTCGTCACCTTCCACAATGTTTTGGAGAAAATTTTGCATTGTTTTGCAGTCTCCGAGATATCTTTTGCGTACTCCATTCGTGCATGTCTCTGGTCGTCTGACAAAGCATGGGGAGCAAAGCGAGTAAAAACATTTACCCCCCCCCCTCCCATCTTACATTAAAATTTGACGAATCGTCTCCTTATTAATACTGAGCTCACATTCCAGCGTCCTCAAGGTCACACAACGATCACTTTTTATCCTTTCGCGAACTTTCTCAATAAGTTTACACGTGTAAACTGAAATCGAGCGTCTGGGCTTTTCGTCATTTTCCAAATCTTCCAGCCCATCCTTGAAACGTGCATACCATCGGAATATTTGAGCACGAGATAGACAATTAACTCCATACACAACATGCAATAATTCTACTGTCTCAGATGCAGTGTTGCCGATTTTCAAACAGAATCGGATAGCTGCTCTGTGTTCGATGACGTCGTGCACTGCGTAAATAATCATCTGCGCGATTCTCATGCAAACGCTGTTGCCACCGCATAGCTGACTTATCGAAAAAAACTATGCCTTCCCGACCTCCGTGTTTTACTAGGATTAAAAAATACACTCTCATTACTTAATTGCTACATTGTGTATAAGTAATTGACTTTTATTTCCTGTGCTTAAATTTAAGTTCTAAAATACGAATTTCCGTCTAAGCTGCACCTTTCTTTGACAGCCCAAATTTCATCAATCTCACGTATCTTGTATTACATCCTTGATAACTAGCGTCGTAAATTTTATAAAAAATATTTTGCCATAAATCGCATTTTAATTTTTCTCTTTCTTTTCCAGATCCAAATAAAATCTGAATGAAATGTTTGCTTACCACTCTGTTTTTGGGAATGCTTTCCAAAACATGACGAAGCACCGCTCACAAGAAAAAGAAGGAAAAACAACACTTTAGTTACCATGCGGAGGAAAAAAAGGAACCAAAAAAGAGGTGTCTTGAAATCGCAGCAGAACAGATTTATAGGAAATGATTGACTACCGAGTGCATTTATTTCAAGTTTTGTTTTACATTTAAGGGTATTTTCTTCCAAGTGAAAGAGCACAAAATGAAAATAATGAAGGTGATCTATTTTGCCCTTTGTTTTGCCATCACGTTCATCATATTTTACCTCTTTTGTGTCAGCACATCAACGGACAAAATTACCAGAACGTTTCAGAGATTAAACAATGTGCCAAACATTCTAGTCGCGTTTTCAGAGAATTCAGTTCGAGATCTCGGTCGGCAGTGCCCTCGTTCTCCAAAGCCCCGACACAGAAACGAAACCACCTCTTGGCAGCAGCTGGATGGAAGGCTATTTCTCTATTCTGCTTTCTACGACAATCGAATGAAAATTAAAAAAAATACAAACGGTTACGTCCGAGTGTTGGGCATGTCAGAAGGACAAAATTCTGAAGTTCTGTACTGTCGAGTGTGGTATGGCGACACTTTCTCAGTGTACCGAGCAAGTCAAGAAGAAATATGGGCGACCAACTGGGACTACGCCAATTCAACACAGTACTACAGACCTTACATCTTTTCCTGCCCAACTCCCGCTAGCACGCATCTTTCCGGATTACCGGATTCTGTCTCCATGCTGAAAAGTCCTTGTGAAGACGCGAGAAATATTATTCCCATAATACAGCCGCCTGTTGCAACCCCGCAGAAAAATTTTGTCGTCTGCTTGAAGGCAATGGACTTCTCGGAAGATCTGAGTTTGCGACTGATGGAATGGATTGAGCTTCAGTTTCTCTTGGGAGCTGATAAAATTTCTACTTACGTATTCCGTGTGCATCCCAGAATGCTAAGCGTTCTGCGTTACTATGAGGAGCTTGGTAAAGTGTCCATCCACTTTCACACGCTGCCTGGAAAAGACCCGAACGATCCCGTGAAACGATCAAGTTTCTTGAAAGACAACGTCTGGCAGAAGAGGCGTCATGAAATCATTCCATACAATGACTGCCTATATCATCATTTTCACTCTCACAAGTTCTTGGTCATCTTAGACATGGACGAAGCCATTATTCCGATGATGCACGATTCGTGGGGAGAACTCCTCGAGCATATTTTTTCAGAGAACACGCGAGCCCTTGAAGTCTACTCGTCCCTGTCAGCTGCCAACGTGTATTTCTTCGACTCCTTTGGAGAATACACTGAAGATGCCAGTATACCACCCTACATGCACATGCTACGGCACGTCTACAGATCGGCCAATTTCAGCAGGCCAGGATTCGCAGTTAAAAGCTTCTTCGCGACGAATAACACTTTGGCAGTTTTCAACCATTACACTCTGATTCCTTTGCATGAAGGGCTTCGTCGTAATGCTCTAATAGGGCGGCACTTGGCTCAGATGCATCATTACAGGGCTACGTGTCCTCCACTAATGGAAAAGGAGTGCGAAACGAACTTTATGAAATTTTATAAGACCGATACGGTCATCTGGAAATACAAGGACAAATTACTGGAAAGAGTCAAACAAGTACAACATGATCTACTGCTCAAAGAAACTAATTAACAAATGAAACACTTTTGCCAAAAAACTCTGTGATCTCCTGGAAAACTGGTAAAATATGTTAAGATAACTCAATAAAACTTAATTTCTATAAATTATCCATTACTTTGATTTCCAGTCAATTTTTTGTACGCACGACATCAAGTCGTCAACTGAAGCAGAAAGACCTCTCTTTGTGGGAGTCTTCACGAAGAAATAATATTATTAGGGGTATGCAAAAGTTTCTACCGTTTTAAGGAGAAAGGAGACAGGAACAATTAGGAAACCAGTACACATTTATTCAACGAAATATTGGCCGTTAGCATCAACGAACTTTAGCCCTTTTTCAGGCAACAAATGAATGCTCCTGTAACAGAAGAACGCAGTGACTATATTTTCCACCTCTGGAACTGTGGTGAATCGCTGTTGGGCTAGGGCATGTTGCATAGAGCGAAACAGATGACAGTCTGAGGGTGCAATGTCCGGGGAGTAAGCTGGGTGCGGTAAAACCTCCTAGTGCAACTCTTCAAGGGTTGATTTTGTGGCGGCACCGATGTGGTCTGGCATTATCGTGTAATAGGATGACTGGGTGGCATACTTTACCTGTCCTTGGGCGCTTTTGCTCGATTGCTGCGTTCAGTTTCATCAACTAATCGCTATATTGTTATGTATTGACTGTTTCGTCCGGTTTTAACAGTTCCAAACACAGCACTCCGAGCATATCCCACCACACATACACCAACAGCAACTTTTCCCCGTGGATATCCTATTTTGCAGTGGATGTTGATGGCTGGTCTGGGTCGACCCAGGATCGCTTTCGTACGGGGTTGTCGCAAATGACCCATTTTTCATCCCTGATGAAAATCTTCCATAAGAAATTCTTCCTTTGAAACTTCTTCAGCAACGACATGCAAATGCCCAATTGTTGACCAATTTTACGCTCTGTTAAAGTATTCGGAACCCATTTACCTATCTTCTGGATCTTCTCCAAGACCTGTAGACGCCGTACCACCTTCGATTGAGCCACTTTCAAACGTATAACGTAAATGTCTTTTCGTACTGATACGTTATTTTAAAAACATAACCATACGATGAAATAGTTCCTAAATTAAACCTTAACGGCCAGACGAAACATTTAAAACAGAAGTCAAACTTATGGAAATGGTCTTTATTTCTCCAGCACAGTTTATAGCACTTCAGGATAGTATAGAAATCACATAACACAAATCAACGTTGCACACTCCATCACACAGGCAACTGTTGTATCGTAGTTTATATCTCTAGTTCTTATCTCATAACAGGCATACGTCACATTCATTCTACCTCAATTATGTTGCCAACAGTATTCGTTTGAGAGAGAAGATATCACGTTAAGTGTGAAGTATAACTGAGAACAAACTCAAGATTTACATAGGGAAAGAAACTAAAAAGGAAAGTTAATTTAGAATATACGTCACAAATTTTTCGCCAGTTGCGCGGTCAATTGTGTGGCATCCTCTTGCAACAGCGATTCCAGCTCCTCGTCTGCGAGTTCCTGTGGTCTACCTGCACGTGGCTTGTCTTCCAAGCTTATATCACCTTTTTTAAACCTGGAAAACCATTCTCCACACGTCTGCTCAGCCATAATCGTTTCGCCATATGCCTGAAATATTGAACCGTATGCTTCACTCGCATTTTTCTCTAAATTAAACATGAATAACAAACAGTGCCGCAAATAAACTTTATGGACCGCCATGCTTGGCGTCTTGTACAAACTGACAGCACGGGTCGCCGGCCTAGACTCCTAAAGTGCCCACTAGCGGGGGCGGCGGAAACTTTTGCACACCCCTAATAATTGCAGAATACCCTGGTTATATTAAGGGTAATGAACTGCAAGGCGAAAAACTGATGACATTACTAAATGCTCCACTGTTCAATTTCTCCTATCAACGGTAAAGGTAAGCTATCTCGTATGGTTAATAAGGTTTCTCTCTTGTGACAAAGTCCAATCTTTTAATTTTTAGATCCGAGACCTACGAGGACACGAGGCTATCTATAAAAGAGTCGCCGGTCCCAAATTTAGGGCTATTGGTTCTAGGAACAGGACATAACAAGAGTTATTGTCATCCAGGATAATGGGCCCACCTTGCACAATTACTCTAGCTCGAGCGTCTGAAAACTCGGACACTGATGCAGCATTCTAGCTTTTGGGTTGTCATGAGAGATAAACTGTGAGATAGCGAAAGCACTGCATATCTTACAATACACGATAGCTAATATACCACATCAGAATCAACCAACTATTCTTCCTAACCGCATTCTTACATGGTCTATACGTAAATTGATGTGATATAGGGGACAATTTTCCTGTTTGCAAATGGCACTCCGTGGAGGTGGTCAAAATCTTTATTTTTTTTTCTTTATTTTTCTTCACATCTCTGATAAAGAATGCTAACATTTCTCTATTTACAAAAGACAGCTTTTAGAAGGGTCGCAATCTGCTCCTATTCACCCTTTCGAACAGTCAATCCACATTTGAGCAGGAATAAGTCTTTCTAGAAACTTTTCTCCATGGATATCCCCAATTTCGGGGTTTTATCCTATCACCAGCTACCTAAACTGAATGAGCATTGCTAACTGCGCAGCTAAGCAGTTGCACCCAAATAACGTGAAAATGCTTATGTACAACAAATAGAGGACGAGCATTAATTGTGATCAGGGACGTCGCTAGACTTCAAAATTAGGATGGGCGGGTATTATTTTTTCTGGGGCAAGTTTGATAGCAACTTTATCTACGAAACACGGAAAGAAAGAATTTGTACTGCTTTTTACTACAAGCTGCAAAGGTATTTATGCACCCCCCCCCCCTTCCATACATACTCATTAATTTTGAAACTGTTTTGAAGTTTTTGCATTTTTTGGAATACAAAAGTATCCAACGTTTTGAGCCATTTATTGTTAATGTTCCGTCCATCCATTTTTAGTAAAATTAGTAAAACCTAAAGATTTACATACCGGTACAACAAACATGACACACTGCTACCAACACTAGTAACATGCCCTGATCAAAAAAAAAAAAAATGTCAAGCCCAGTAGAAAGGTCTTAAAGCAAATGTGTTCGTGGATCAGGGTTGAGGGGAAATAAGGACACGCAGACAATACCTTTTCCCTCCTTAACTCCTTTCCTTCAGGACCAGCAACCTTGTCTTGCACTCATCTCTTCCAAAGCAGTCGTCAGCTACTTTTTGCTGCCTCATTACCCTAGGGCAGTCTTAAGAGCGCTGGTATTGCTTCAGACTCCACTTTCTGTGTTGGAATCCCCTACTTTGTAGCACAAACGATCAGCAGAGCATTTACTAATGACCTCTAACAAGAGCAGAACAATTACTAACGACCTCTAACAAGAGCAGAGCAATCACTAATGACCTCAGTGAATTCCTGTTCACATTCTTCATTCGCCACTGATTATACTAACTTGAAAAAAAGGCTTAAGTTAAGGATTTAGACCAGTAGAGAACAATTGAATTTTCATGGCCCTGCGGATGCTGATAACCTTTCTATGGAGAAGCAAAAACTCTCTTCCTAGGGGGAAATACGTAAGACTACACGACGAAAAATACGGGAGTCATTATTACTTGGCAAAGTCCAGATTATATTTTAAACTTAAAAAGAAATTAAATATGGCACTTTTTTAACTGGGTGAGCATCATGGGTGGGCAAATTGCACCCCCTCGGTGGCGTCCCTGAATATGCCTTAAATTATTACATCTGTCATTAAATAAGATAGATCTCGGGAAGGGTCATTTGATTTTTAAGTGTTTAAAATCCATCTGAGGATTGCATCATGAGCAAGTAAAGACATGAGAATTGATTTTCCGCTCCAATCCATAACCATTACATGATGCATTGATACGCTTTCCAACATACTAGAAATCATTACTCAAGTTATTACTCAAGTTATGAGAAAAATGGCTGTGGAATATATCTCACTCCTGTGCCCTGACCTTTGAACCCATTTCGATGATATTCAACAGAACTGGTTCAGTATACCTTCGAAATAACATGATAAAGTTTTGTCGCAATCGAAGCAATTTTACATAAGTTATGATGCGTAAGGGCTATGGAATAGATCCCGCTCCTCTGTCCTAACCTTTGACCCCATTTCGCCCATTTTCAATGGGATTCGTCCCCAGGCAGGTCCCTACAGCATACTAACATTTCATCCAAATCGAAACAATTTTACGTAAGTTATGATGCATAATGGCGATGGAAGTGATTCCGCTCCTATGTCCTGACCTTTGACCCCATTTCGCCAATTTTCAATAGGGTTCCATTCCCAGATGTTCCCCTACCACATACTAAATTTTCATCGAAATCGGACGATTTTTACGCGAGTTATCGTGCGGACGAACAAACGCACACAACGCGTGACGTAATGAGGCAGATAGGAATTGCGACCGCCAGCAAGAGTATGACGTCATAAAACTTTAATAGGATCCGCACATTTGTTTGTCTACTGACGTCATGAAAATACAAGGTCGCGCCATCTTTTTTCTGGACAATTAACGCGTTCCCAAGGATTAAAATTTGAACATGATTAAAATAGCTTCATTTCATAAATTGGAATACTTAATATTTTCTAAACCATAACCGTAATTATGCAATCCAACTTTTATTTGTCCACTGACGTCATCAAAGTACAGATCACGCCATCTTTTTCCTGGTTTCAACACCACCAAAGGAAAAGTTATTGATTTTTAATATAATTATGGTTATGTTTTAGAAAATATTAAGTTTTCCAAGTTATAATATGAAGTTATTTTAATCGATGTTAAAATTTTCATCCTTGGGAACACATTAATTGTGAAGGAAATGTGTACAAAAGTTTTTCCATTGGAAGTATAGGAAGCAAAATTACTTGACGTCCACCTTAATAATATGAGATAAGGGCGATGGAATGGATCGCAATCCTATGTCCTGACCTTTGACCACATTTCGTCCATTTTCAATTGGGTTCGTCCCCAGGCGGTCTCCTACCACATAGTAAAATTTCATTGAAATCGAACCATATTTACGCAAGTTATGACACATAAGGCCAATGGAATGATCCCGCTCCTACGTCGTGACCTTTGACCCAATTCGTCCCATTTTCAATAGGGTTCGTCCCCAAGTGGTCTCCTACCACATACTAAAATTGCATCGAAATCGAACCATTTTTACGCCAGTTATCGTGCGGACGGACGGACGGACAAAGCTGGAGCATATACGCTTCTTCAACCTACGGTTGGAAAGCGTAAATAACACAAATAATGTACTACCGCCATGCAGAATACATCTAGATCAAAAATACATAGGTTTTTGAAACAACCGGGTGTCTTTTTCAACTGCTAAAACCTGGTGTTACAGTAGCCCTGATAGCGCAGTGGTCTAAGTATGCTGGCTTCTGATCGTTTGTCTGAGTGGGTCCCAGGTTTGAGTCCTGGCTGAGGCGTGGGTGTTGTACTTGACTTATCGCACTAGCTGTTTACCCTCCATGGACTAGTGGACTCAAATTAGGGATAGACAGCTGCTTACAGCCTCAGAGTTGTTCCTGGAGGTTGTTAACACCCCCCCCCTCAATCTGATATTGTGAAACAAACTTCTAATGGTATGCCAGATATGAAAACTGTCCAATCACGGCTGTTGCAAAATCTGAATGCAGAGTTCCAAATACACAGAACTAAAAGCGACTGATGAAATGGATTCAGATTATGAAATGCATCGACTGATGCATTTCATAATCCGTGTCTTAGACCACTAGTGGTCTAAGACACGGCGCAGGCTTATGACCATTCGTCCGAGAAGGGTCCGGGTTCGAATCCCGGTGAGGCATGGATATTGTGTTTGTCTTGAAGCGCTGCCTCTCTCCCTTTCCTGGAACCAGAGGCCCTAAATTAGGGACGGGCGACTGCTTATAGCCCATTGAGCTGCTCACGGTGGTCGTTAAACCCTCAACCAAAAAAAATAAAGATTCATGAACACCCTTTTTTAAAAATAAAAGCTATTTCGTACTATGTGTCACATAAATAACAACACCGTCTATGTGCGATATTTAATGTTAAAAGATGAAGAATATTTACAATGAAAATCCCACTAGTACTTTCGGGGTAACATTCACCCCGTCATCAAGTGGAACAGAGGTTATGTGATACTCGCACTAATATATGTATAAGAGTACAGCAACGCACCACGGGCAGGGGAAGATTGGCCCACCGGGACACCGGAACATTTCCCAGTGGGCCCCTTCCATATATTTTGTCTCTTTCTTTCTTACTTTCTTAAAAATGTTTTCAGTTCAGTTGTTTTAAACACACAACTGAACCACAACATTCTTTTTAAAAACGAAATACACATAATGTAATTATAACAAGAGGAAAAAAAAAACTTCAACTTTAAATTAGGGGGAAAATCCCCTCACGATTGAGCAATCGAGCAGGCTTAGTAACTTTCCTGTCGAAAACTACTGTTGATTTGATAGTACAAACCATATCTTCACTGATTAAAAAATCGATATGCGATGAAATTGTGGAAGCGAGCATGTATTCTATACAAATACACTGCTGGCCACCCAAAATGCAACACCAAGAAGGAAGCATCCGATTGGCCTGAAATTTGCAGCATGCGTTGCCCACGAGAGGACACGTAAACGATTAGCATTGCAGGGCATGTGCAAATCATGTGGGCCCAGCATGCCACCGAGAAGCACTATAAGAAGGGTGCACAGAAGGCGGGATGTCAGTAGTGGAAGTGTGTTGTGCTGCCGAAACTGTGAGTGGGAAGCTTCCTGATGCCTCGTCGCAGAATACGGCAGTCATTCCAGCATGTTTTGGAGTTCGACAGAGGATGAATAGCGGCTTATCGCGACAGCGGTTTATCGTACCGAGACATCGGCGCCCGTATGGGACGACATCCAGCCACAGTGAGGCGAGTATGGATTCGGTAGGTGCAGGAAGGACGGACGGACGGACCACCGACGTGAGCGATTGCCGCAGCCGCGGCACACCACCGAACGAGAGGACCGGCATGTTTTGCGGCGGGCATTAACGGCTCTCACCGCCACATCACGAACGTTAGCGCAGGAATTAGGGTGTGTTGCGCAACAGCCTGTGTCAGCACGTACCGTTCGACGTCGTCTGCAGGAGTGGGGACTTGTCGCACGGCGCCCATTGCTCCGATTACCATTGACGTTTCACCACCGGCGAGTGCGGCAGCAGTGGGCCGTTGAACGCCGCACCTGGACTACGGAATGGCACGACATTGTCTTCTCCGACGAATCCCGCTTCTGCCTGCAACACCACGTTGGTCGGATCCGTGTGTGGTGGCACCGCGGCGAAAGACTGTATGACGCCTGAATTATGCATCGCCATACCGGTCCGTCGCCTGGCGTTATGGTTTGGGGTGCAATTGGATATGACACCCGCAGCCCTCTGGTACGTATCGCCGGTACACTTAACTGCCACCACTACATTTTCGACGTTTTGGAGCCTGTAGTCCTCCCTTACCTGCAGGAGCCTGCCAGTGGTCACGTTTCAACAGGACAATGCGCGCCCGCACGTGGCACGCATCGTGCAACAATTCTTCACGGCCCACCAGGTGTCACTGCTGCCGTGGCCCGCCTGTTCTTCCGATATGTCGCCCATCTAACACGTCTGGTCGCTGATCGGCAACCGAGTGGCCTGGCAAGCACCACCCGCGGCTACGACTGATGAACTTTGGCAACGTGTGGAAGCAGCCTGGACTGACATGCCCCAAGTCCACATACAAAGCCTCTTTCGTTCAATGCCGCGGCGTGTAGCGGCCGTTATTGCCATCCATGGAGGCCACACGAACTATTGATGTCTGCGTGTTCCGCATGTCGCACGGGCCTGTAAGCTGAATCGTTTCATCTTTGTATCTGTTGTTATGTGTCCAGTAAAACTGGCTTTGCTATCTCGTGTCCTTCTTGGTGTTGAATTTTGGGTGGCCAGCAGTGTAGATACAACTCAAGATTAATCGGTTAGAGACCAGTGCTCCATAATTGTCAGATATGTGAAAAATGAACGCATTTGCGAAAGGCTAATAGGCCTGGCAAAACCAACTGACTCTATATAGGTAAAGGACCCTTTGATCTTTTGCAAAGAATTTTGTTCTCCAATAAACTAAAACTGGAAGACTATGTAGCAAATGCTACAGATGGGACGGCTAATATGCAGGGCCAATGCAATGGGTTCTCGGCATAGTTAGCCAAAGCTTCACCGAATCACACACATATATGGTGTTACAGTCATATTTTAAACCTAGTTTTGTCTGATGCTACCAAGTCTTCAATATCAACAGCATCACTTTTTAATCTGCTGAATTCAGTTGCTGTCTTTTTTCAAAGAATCTTACCGAATTATGGATATTTGGGCTGAAAATACCACCAAGAAAAACCGAAAATTGCAAACTATTGGAGAAACTCGCTGGTTGGCTAAAGAAGTTGCGCTAAGCAAAATTTTTGGTTCATTTCAGGTTCCAAAAAACGCCTTTTATGTTGATGTAATCCTAGCTCTTCAAAAAATTGGGAAATGTGATAAAACTGATCCGGGAATTCGGGTTAAGGCACAGAACCTTATAGATGGGTTATTAAAACAGGACAGAATTTTGACAAGTCATATGTATCTACGAATTTTCCATATTACTTGCCATTTGTCAAAATGTTTACAGTCCAGGGGAGTAGATCTCTTGAAATGTCATCTGTTGGTAATGTCAGCACAAAAGCAGCTGGAAGCAATTCAAAGAGACATGAATTCAGTTGTTAATGCGGCATCAGATTTTATCGAATAGGCGGCAAATGAAATTGAAGAAAGATTCCCAGATTCCGACATCGCAATACAAGAACACTTTCCAGAGAAACGCATGAGAAGGGTGAAGAAAATGTCAGGTGAAACACTTGATGATAGCACTAACCCAGATGCCATAAATAATTATACTTTCGGTGTACACAATAAAATTTTGGATACCATTGTGAAAAGTATGAGAGACCGCTTCTTCAAAAACGAGAAATCGTATACGGATCTTTCACTTCTTTCACCGATAACTCTTGATGCAGTTGAAAGGGAAATTTCCTTAGATGCCTTTCAAAATTTGAGGGAAGGACTTTTAAAGCACAATAGCCAAGCAACAAAGGAAAATCTTCAAAATAATCTGGTGCACTTTGCTACAAATTAGAAGTATCTTCAAAAATCGGTGAAGAAGCACAACAAATGTTTATCCAACATGAAATACTGGAACAGGATGGATTTGGAGAAAGTCAACAAAAGATAACGCCATGCAAAAAATGTGAAAACTGTTGTATTTGCTGTTACCATGTTCTGGTGAAGTACAATTTATTCGGCGCAGCTTACAGTGCCTTAAGAACTGAGTATAAATACTTTTAACGTTGCCAATAACTTAAGTTGCCTGCGAAGATCATTTTCAACGCTAAAATTTGTAAAAACATGTTTAAGGAGTACATTCACAGACGCTCATCTAAAAGCATTACTCCTGATGGCTGTTGAAAAAGATATATATATATATATCATCATCATCATCATTGTCAACCATTATCAATCCACTGCTGGACGAAGGTCTCCCCAAGTTTTCTCCACAACGGTCTGTCTTGTGCCAGTCTCCTCCATGTCACTCCCGCATACTTTCGAATTTCATCCACCCATCTCCCATGTGGTCTTCTTCTGGGTCTTTTCCGGAGGACCGGACTAGGCTGCCATCTGATGCTGACCTTGGCTACGTATAATGGACCAACCCGCTTGGCCAGCGTGGTGAGTTATGGCCAAACCCCTCCAAAATGACTCCACAACTTAAATCTTGGCCCTCAGTCTCCGGCAGCTGGAATGTACCTGGCCAAGGCAGCGGCCAGTGCGACATGAAGGCAGAGGGTGCTAAAAATCCCCGGAGGACCGGACTAGGCTGCCATCTGATGCTGACCTTGGCTACGTATAATGGACGCTCCCTATCTTCTGATTCAAGGCTTCTTGAATTGGAAGAGGAACTACAAAGGATCAAGTGGGACATCGTCGGGCTAAGTGAGGTAAGGAGAAAAGGAGAAGACCTCATTGAACTGAAAAGTGGACATCTCTTCTACTATCGTGGGACAGATACTGGCAGAACTAGTGGTGTTGGATTTATAATAAACAAGAAACTGAAGGATAAAGTTGTAGAAGTTGAAAGTTCCTCTGACAGAGTTGCACGACTCGTTATCCAACTCTCGAGAAGATACCAGGCTCAGATTATTCAAACTTATGCACCCACCACAAGTCATCCTGAAGAAGAAATTGAAGAATTTTATGAGGAAATTCGTCATCTAAATATATATATATATATATATATATATATATATATATATATATATATATATATATATATATATATACAGTGCGTCAAAGAATTTTTAAGACTGGGTCTGTAAAATGAAATAGAAACAAGAAATTATAATTTGTTTTGGTTTGTTATTCAAAATAAGTCCCTTCGGCTTCAATACACTTGTTACAGCGATTTAATAATGATTCGAATGCCTGCTCCAGTTCACTTTGCGGAATTGCCTCCAAAGCACGCGTCGAAGCTGTTTGTATGGTCGAAATATCATCAAAATAACACCCTTTTAACGTCATTTTAAGTTTTGGGAACAAAGAAAGTAGCAGGGTGCTAAATCAGGCGAATACGGTGGATGATTCAACACACAGACGTTATTTTTCGCCAAAAATCTACGAACAAGAAGTGAGGTGTGACTGGGTGCATTATCGTGCAACAAACACCAACGGTTTTCATCTCGATATTCTGGACGAATGCGACGAATTCTGCCCATCAAACGCCTCAAAACATTTAAATAAAACGCACCAGCAATTGTTTGTCCACTTGGAACAAATTTTTTGTGGATAATACCCTTACTATCGAAGAATATATTGAGCAGTGTTTCGATTTTCGATTGAACTTTTCTTGTTTTTTGGGCTTGTGGTGAGTTTTTTTGACTTCCATTCCACACTTTGTCGCTTTGTTTTAGGATCATATTGAAAACACTATGTTTCATCACCAGTAACAATCGATTTTAAGAAGTTTGGATCATTTTCAGCGGCTGAAATGATGTCTCTGCAATGTGCACTTCTCCTTGATTTTTGTTCATTGGTTAACGTGTGTGGAACAAATTTAGCACAGACTTTTGTTTTGCCCAAATCTCCATGCAGGATGGTTCGAATCGTTTCTTTGTTGATGTTTAAAGACTCTTCCATCACTCTTAGTGACGCACATCGATTGTTTGCCACGAAATCACGCACTTTTTCAATAATCTCAGGTGTCCTAGATGAACTTGGTCTTCCGGTATGCTTATCATCTTCTAGCGTCTCTCTTCCGTCCAAAGAACGTTTGTGCCACAGGAAAACATTTGATCTACTTAAACAAAACTCACCGTAAACTTGTTTCATCATTTGGTACGTTTCAGAGGCACTTTTACCAAGTTTTGCGTTAAATTTAATAACAGCCCTTTGTTCCATCTTGATAATTCAACATGAAAAAAATTTTACTTCTCTCATGAACGCCCGTTTCGTTTGAGTTACTTTAACAATTGCGCAGTACTTTTGGCAGAAAGCAAGCAGATGGCGCCACCGTAGGCTGAAATCTAGCGCCAGTCTTAAAAATTCTTTGACGCGCTGTGTATATACATATATATATATATATATATTGTGTGTGTGTGATTGAAGGTTTAACGACTACCGTTAGCAAACCAATGGGCTACAAGTAGTCGCCGTCCCTAATTTAGGGCCACTGGTTCCAGGGAAGGGAGAGAGCCAGAGCCGTAAGACAAATACAACATCCATGCCTCACCGGGATTCAAACCCGGACCCCTCTTGGACGAATGGTCATGAGCCATCCCTTAGACCACTACGCAGCCGGAGCGGCTTGAAAAAGATGTACTACATAACATAGATTGTGACAATATTATTAATGAAGTGGAAAAAAAGCAGTGCTTTGTTGCGTAAAGAACTTTTCTTTAAACTGTAAAAGGTGCCACCCAAAAATATTAGACAGGCGGGTGAATAGCCACAGTTTATATTCGTTATTACTTCAGGTCCAATGACCAAATTTCAACGAATGTAACATTTAAAAATTCCATGTTGTTATATTAGTTCAGATAATTAAGGATACAGGTAAAAGCCATATTTAGACAACGTTAATTTGATACTTTTTTATGTGTATCATATTTCTGAAGCCCAATAGGAGTTGGTATCGTAAAATGTTTGTTCTATAAATTCTACCTTTGTGAACCTAATCAATTATCATATTTTACCCAGACAAAATATATTAAGTATTGCTTTCTTCTTTCTTAGAATTGCTCCACTCCATGAATATTTTATTCTTATATCTAAAACAGAAAATCATGTAGGAAAGTGAAATACAAAATACTCGGCCGAATAGTATTTGAGTGAATGTTAGTAAGCACCAAAAAAATCAATTAAGTTAAAAAAAATAGCATTGGGAAAAATACAAATTGTTCACAGAGATTTTAGTGTATATCCTGCACCTTTTGTTTCTCTGTCTCGTGATCTATCTTAATAGATTTTCTGCTCTATTTTCTTTTTCGTTCTACCTTCTCTAGTTAAAGCACATGAAGAAAAAACTGCCTTTTTTTACAATGAATGTGATTTAAATGTATGTTAACAACATTGGTGTGGGGGCTGAACATGGCAAAAAAATTTCACTACTTTACTTTATAGTTAAAGTAGTGAAAATACTCATCCATGTTTAATAAAGTTGCAGAGCAATGCTAGATAATGGCCATTATGGGATGTACTATCCGCTATATGACAACACGGAATTCAGAGTGAAAGCTAATAATATCAAAAACTTATTTTGAAATAACTGTAAGATTATTTGCGGGTGTGTTCATATAAGATTCCCCTTTCCCCCAAAATGTTCTTCTTGCGCAGCCTACGCTGCTTGTGAAAACTGACAAATGCTGCAGGGAAGGTATTTACGGATATATCATTTCATCATGAAGTTGCAAAATGTTTTGCTTACGTTATTTAGTAAGGTGTCTTTACAATACATAGCCGCAGCATAAAAGCACGTTTTGTAATTGAAACACATACCAATATACTGTATGATCACTAAATCAAGAATCCTTTTGTAACGCTATTTAAAAATCTTGAAATTTCTAACTGTGATTGTCCACAATAGAAAAGTTACAAAAATTGCAGTACGAATAGAAAATTTTACAGTGTAAAAGTTCTGTATTTTTTTCATTTATTTAAATTTAAAAAATCATGTCCTATGCGAAAGGATTTTTGGTACAACTGCAACATAATTTTGGTAGCAGCAATTCTCTCTCTCTCTCTCTCTCTCTCTCTCTCTCTCTCTCTCTCTCTCTCTCTCTCTCTCTCTCTCTCAAATATTTGATGGAATTTCAGCCCACTTTGTTGAAAATTTTAAAACTAGAAGCTCAAAGGTATGAAAATCAAGATTATTTTACGATCTATGAAACATAAAAACACTATATAAGCAATTTTGTTTAAAAACAATTTTAATGTTAAGAGGAAATTTTAAACAAATATAAATACTAAGTGTGTCAAAAATTAGAAGTTTCTCCAGCGCAATTACATACATACTTAACTAAACTAGTGATGAGCGGGTGTACTTTTTACCCCCCCCCCTCCCCCCGAGTATTATGCTTGCCACAGTTTCTAGAGCAACTGTACTTTTTGTTTTGCTTCCTAAATAAAAAAAGTGATTTTCAATTGCGATACAATAGTACCGCAGAACTACAAACTGAACGGGCCCATTTGCAAAAATATTTTCCCGGGCCCCTTTGCGACCACCAATCCGCCCTTGACCACGGGTAGTGATCTCAAGCGTCACAAGGTTATGATTGTTACCATCGCAACCGAGTAAACGCACCCATGTAATTTCCAACATCAGAACATTCCCATAGTTATGCAGAAATGTTTGTAACATTATTAAAGGTTATTGTCAAATTTGCATGTTGCTTTTAATTACTGTAATTTAAAGTTCAAATTGACTACGTGGTTTTTCCATATTTGTGATATGTCCACAGGTGTATTGTCATTGTAGCATCTGTTCCCCAGGGCTTCAATATACAGGCTTTCAACAAGGTGTAGTGAGTGTACGTACGTCGGAGTGTCCAACAGTTTTGATATTCACCCAGTCTGGTTGCAGTGTTCCATTTACAACATTTCTAGATAATGACGTATTATTGCGGTTGGTTCGGATATCAAATTTGTTTTCCTGTACACGAATACCCAAGCTTCTCCTTGTGGATCCCACGTAGTTGCTGACATGATCACCTGTTGAGGAGTCCAACATTGGAATGTTACACACTCCCCATTTGCTCAATATATCAGTTGTTGCTCAATCTTTTTTAATATACGATATAAGATTCCTAGATCGGGTACCAAATCATGTTTTGAGCACATACGTGATAGTACGTTAGTGGTGTGTACATCTAATGCTCCCACAAATCGTCTGTTAGGCTTTGGGATCTTGCTTCAGACTTGTGGATCTATCATTTATTGTTCTGTGGTATATTCTGTTGATCAAAGTTCTTGGATATCCATGTTTGTTTGCCAACTCGAAAATTAACTTTATCTCAGACTGTTAATAACTTTCACTTGAGGACTGCGTGAAGGCTCTTCTGATAAGAAAGTTAATGGCAGATAATTTTTGTGGCATTAAATGTGGAGAGTCAAACGGAATAAGGCTATTGCGATCAGTTGGCTTACGATAAGCAGGAAAAGATAGTAAATTGGTTTCCGAATATTCTAGTTTTTAAAAATAAACATCTAAATTCCATGTGACGCTCAGCTGAGATAATTTATTTTCATAACTGGTCATAATTGGAATTTTTACGTCGCATTTAAACGTAAAAGTAAACACACAGAAGTTTCGTTATTATTACAGGAAAGTTTCCTTAGTCGCCACTAAAAATTGCAACCACTTGAATTGTTAACAGAATCTCTCCAGAAAAACAGCATTAACCCAAAACTCCTGGGGATGGGGGGATAAAAGCTCTCTTAACGGCCATTCTAAGCAAAATTCCTCACCTTGGGAATAGATTTCCCCCATAAAGAGAGTTTCGGCAGAAACCTTAGGATGATTGTAGCTCCAAACTGTAGCCAACAGCCAATTCATAAGTAGTCACACATCAAAGCAGTACTCAGAGAACGTAACTTAATAATCCACTCTTTTACACAGTCCAAAGATCCCTAACTTTACAGAGAGCAAAATATCGCACGTCTTCCTGCTAAATTCAAACTTTTGAAGGTCAGGAAGGGGAACTTCTGACGAAGAGGCTACTTAGTCCAAGAAAAAATGAAGTAAGGAGAGGAAAGGGATGAGAGTCACTCATAAGAAAGAAGCAGAAGTAAGGGTTAGGAAAGGTAGAAAAACTTGAGATCATAAACATCGAGAGGACATAACGGCAAATACTAAACAGAAAAATTCTTTGAGTTCATCTTCAAATGCACTTAAATTCTATTAACTAAAGCAATTCCGAAAAAAAAAGTTTATTCCGCAAATTGGCACAGCAGAATTGGAATGAAATGCGATGCCTCCTTTAAATGTTAACAAACTGACATTACCATATGTTGCTGGAAGATAGAATCGTAACTCATAAAGGATGACGAAAATAAAGCAGCTAATCATGGTAACATATAACTTAGTTTTCAGGAGAGGCAAAACTGGCGCCTACAGGAGGTGTTGGAAATGGACCCCATGGACGTCCAGACATGTCTGCACATGCTTCTGAATTTTTGTGAAGACCTTTCTCTGGGTATGTGGTGTGATTTGTTGGATGTGGTTCGTTACTGCAACCTGTAGCTCTTGAAGTGCATGCGGATTACCTGTGTACACCTTCACCCTTCAGTGCTCCCCACAGAAAAAAGTCAGGCGGTGTCAGATCCGGTGGCCGGGCAGGTCACAACAGTCCCCGGGAGATGATGCGATTGCCGAAGAATTCCTCCAGAAGCTGTATTGTGATGTACCAGCGGTGTGAGCAGTTGCACTGTTTTGCTGGAACCATCCTTCGTTGATTTCCCGTTCCGTGAGTTCGGATATGAATGGTTGGATAATCTGGGCACGGTAGCGTTCTGAGTTAATGGTTTCACTGAAGAAAATGGGCCCAATAATGCGCGTACGAGTCATGATACACCAAACACCGACCTTCTGATTGTGGAGAGGAGCTTGTGACGTGCCTGCACCGCAGGATGCACATGAGATAAAGGCCGATAGCAGCGAGGGCATACCTCTGCGTAGCTCAGTTGAGGGAGCGACTTATTCCGGAATGAGGGGACTCGGGTTCGATGCCCGGCGTATACAAAAACTGACGGAGAAATTTACTTCGTTCTATTGGCGCCCGAACTTCAAGAATGATCTGGCCGTTAAAGTTCTCGCAATGGTGCGATGTTCTTTCCACACCGCGAGACAGGAAAAATAAGAGAATCCCTTCTTCAGCGCTTCGAAAAATAAATGTGTGTGATGTTATGTTCCACACACCAAATTTACTGGGGTTTCTCCAATGTACGTTCTTCAGCGGATGACTGCCTACAGCGTCACGTGGTCCCGGCTGGCCCGTGAACCCGGCCTTCTCTCGGGGGAGGAAGGGATGTGACGTGCCTGCACCGCAGGACGCACATGAGATAAAGGCCGATACCAGCGAGGGCATACGTCCGCGTAGCTCAGTTGGGTGAGCGAATTATTCCGGAATGATAAGACCCGGGTTCGATGCCCGGCGTGGACAAAAATAACAGAGAAATTTACTTCGTTAGAAGCTTCCTTAAATTAGTGGGGATTTTTAGTACCCCACAGACAAAAGTTTTGGCTCTTGATGCACTCGGACAGGTGGAACCATGCCTCATCTGTAAAGAAAGCCACGTCCACTCACCTTCTTCATACAGGAATTCTTGGAACCGCCTACAGTACCAAACACGGGCCTCGTAGTCTGTTTCTTTCAGCTGATGCACGACAGATACTTTGTACTGGTAGAAACGTAACTTCCTTTTCAGAATATCGTGGGCTGTACTCTTTGGCACATTTGCATGTTGTTACAGCCGCCTCACGGACTTGTATGGATTCCTCTGTATCCTGTCCTGGATATCCTGTACAGACTCGTCTGCCATAGATAGCCTACCGCGGCGGGGGGCATCCAGAACACTGCCAGTTTCCCGAAACTTCGCTATGAGCTTGTAACGTACCAGGAGGTGTGACGTACCTGCCAGAAGGACGCACACGAGGGAGATGATGTAACGTACCAGGAGATGTGACGTACCTGCCAGAAGGACGCACACGACATAAAGGCAGATAGGAATCAGAATGAAATGTCCGCGTAGCTCAATTGGTAGAGCAACTTATTCCGGAATGAGTGGACCCGGGTTCGAATCCTGGCGCGGATAAAAATGACGGAGAAATTTACTTCGCTATAATGGCGCCCGAACTATCCGGATGACCCGACCGTTCAAAATCTCGCAATGGTGTGATGTTATTTCCACACCGCGAGATAGGAAAAATAAGAGAATCCCTTCTCCAGCACTTCGAAAAAAAAAAAAATAAAAAAAATAAGGGGGAGATGATGTAACGTACCAGGAGGTGTGACGTACCTGCCAGAAGGACGCACACGAGGGAGATGATGTAACGTACCAGGAGATGTGACGTACCTGCCAGAACGACGCACACGACATAAAGGCAGATAGGAATCAGAATGAAATGTCCGCGTAGCTCAATTGGTAGAGCAACTTATTCCGAAATGAGTGGACCCGGGTTCGAATCCTGGCGCGGATAAAAATGACGGAGAAATTCACTTCGTTATAAGCTGACGTACCGCATTATGGTGGGGGACGTCTGCACCAACGAAATTTCTTAGCGAACTGCTTTCGCACTTCATCCGCATACTTGTTGTCATGGCAAAAGATATGTTCCAGAAAAAACACTCTCTGTTCAACCGTCAACACCATTGTCCTTATGCCGAGAACGTCGACCAAGTGCTCGGGAATGATCTTCGCTCGGAATGACAGCTGCGCGCGCGTCAGGGTGAGGAGACATGAAGGTTGCCAGACACAAGGCACTTCCACATGGCGGGTCACTTCTATTGTAATTCCATTAAAAATGTCTTTATTATTACATTACTAAAATTTGTACATTCAGTGTACAGTCATTATTCAGACACATTGTATAAGTTTAATTGAACACCAGAAGACTCCAAAACTTCGTAAAACTGATGGCTAAATGAAATTACACAACTTGTTGAGGCAATAAAAAAATATCTTGTGCTTTTGAGTATTGTGCCTTTTGGCTACTTGTATGCCATGCGTCCAAAAATCCCAGCGATCACTCCTCAAGACAAAGTTCTGAAAAACATAACAAAACGGGATATTGTTGTTCTGAAGTGAATGACAGCTGCTGAGGATGACAATATTTTTCATTCTTATTTACAACTTTTACGCTTTTTCCATACCAGTGGCGTATATTCGGGGATAGCTAGACTAGTTGCGAAGCCCAGAGAATGCACAAATAAAAGTCAATTATCAACGGTATTAAAATATGTCGATGCTTTCGCTGCGAAAAAAACACGTGCGGATTCGCTTCTTTGACTCAGTCTCGCGAGCCAAGACCAACGGCGTAACGCAACCAGCTCTTCCAGAGTCTTCGTTGTTCTGATTCGAAGACCTTCCATACGATAGCCTGCTAGCGTTTCCATGACAACATGAATAAGCTTATGGAAGGGAATGAGCCGTTGTTTTGGGTCCGCTCAGAAAATAGAAGACTTAGACTATCTCAGTTACTCGCATGCTTCCGCCCATAAGATCACGTGTTTCGCAAGAGTTGTTTCAGTATGTGTGAAGTATCGATGAATAAAAATCAGTGATATTATATTTTAAATTCGTAGCTTTTTTGGATTCCAACTGTTTTGATAAATTTTGTGAAAGCTTCCTTAAACATCTACTGACAAAACTTAAAGAACTCTATGCTTCAAATTTTGATACAGCTCGACTAAAAACTGAACTGAAGGTGTTTTATCCCCTCGATGAATACAAAAAGAAATCAATAAGACACATTACTTGTTACATAAAGTTGAATAAATTGGACATTGTGTTTAGTGAGATGTACAAATTAGCAAACCTAATATTAAACTTTCCATTAACAACTGCCGAAAGACATTTCTCTGCGTTAAAAGTAATCAAGATATATCTTAGAGCCACACAAGGGCATGTACATTTGAGCAACTTGGCTGATTTGTCAATAGAGAAAAACATTATTTTTAATTATGAAAAAGTACTTGGAAGAAACT
Source organism: Macrothele yani (assembly GCA_039090855.1). Taxonomy (NCBI): domain Eukaryota; kingdom Metazoa; phylum Arthropoda; class Arachnida; order Araneae; family Macrothelidae; genus Macrothele; species Macrothele yani. Next base: position 122,857,021 of record CM077003.1, on the reverse strand, counting down.
TTTTATCGAAACGTAACACTCAAGTTCACACAAAAGGAAAGAAGAATGGAGTTCATGTACAAATAAAGTATTAAAATCCTAATCCTCATAATTATTTGGTATCATGTTAGCATGTACCTAAGATTTAGAAAAAAAAAGTTACTTCTATTACTTAACAATTAAAAATTAAAGTTCGCAATTTTTAAAAATACAGTACTGTGGGGGAGAGAGAGATAGCCCAGGTCTCGGACCCAAGATACGCCACTGTTCAATAAGTATGTACTGTAAGCTCTAACATTCAATCAGAACAGTTAATATCATTACTGTGTACATTAAATTCCCGTTTTCCTGTATGCACATGAATTCTTCTGTTCAACAGAAAAATCAACAATCGGAATTGCGCATAATGATTGAAAAGTTTGCATTGCGCATAATGATTGAAAAGTGATTGGCTGTTGGTAAGAAAGTTTTTGCTGCCATCATAGATTTAGAAAGCTTACGACAGAGTAAATATGACACTTTTGTGGAAGGTATTGAATGAATATGGTGTTACTGGGAATCTACTTAATAGAGTAAAAGCCATGTATGCTGGCAGTGTACGAGTGAATGGTGTTTTATCAAAATGGTTTTCTGTTGGTGCAGGACTCAGGCAAGGTTGTGTAATGTCGCCATGGCTATTTAATATATTTATGGATGTATGCATGCGTGATGCCAAAATAGATAATACTGGTTTATGTCTTGGTGATATGTGTGTGTGTGTGTGTGTGTGTGTGTGTGTGCAGATTGCTGTATGCTGATGACACTGTCCTATTGGCAGAGAGCAAAAGTGAGTTGCAGGGTATGTTGTCCCGGATGTACGAAGTTTGTATGAAATTCAAACTGAGTATAAATAAGGGAAAACCCAAAGTTATGGTGTTTGAGAGAGGAACTGGTAGTACTGAATGTAATATAAGTCTAAATGGCACATTTATTGACCAGGTGAGTGAGTTTGTGTATTTAGGAAGCATGCTTGACAGAGAGAACAAATTGGATGGCGAAATTAGTAGGCGAGTGAATTCTTCATTGAAAGTCATAGCTACCTTGTGAGGTTTTCACAGGAATGATGGGTTCTCTAGAGAGTCCCGCATAGCTGTGTATGAAAGTGTAACTGTTCCTACTCTGATGTATGGCAGTGAAACCTGGGTATTGCAGAAGAAACATAGGAGTCGTTTGTGTGCTGGAGAAATGCGTTATTTACGGGGGGGGGGGGTTGGCAGGACACGGTCTGATCATGTGAGGAATGAAGATGTGTTGCAGTTGTGTAATGTGAAGCAAAATGTTGTTAGCAAGGTGGAGACTAATATGCTTTGGTGGTTTGGGCATGTTGAAAGAATGAATGAGGAGATGCTTACTAAGAATTTTTTTTAGCCCAAGTGGCAGGAAGGAAAGGCAGAGGAATACCAAGGAAATCATGGGAGGATCAGATTCAGGAGTGTCTGCATGAGAAAAAGATCATGAGTATGAAGTATAGAAGATCTTGTGTGCGTCGTGTGATGGATGTCAGTGAAGCCTGGGTTGTATGTTAAGATCGCTGTAAATGGAGAAGTTTAATACGGCAACAGTAAGTAAATAATCAGTTAAAAATTATCTGGTAGCTTGTTTTTTCTTTGTGGAGCTAACCTCTGAATCCCAGAGAACAGCTTAGTGATATGTATGTATGTATGTATGTATGTATGTATGTATGTATGTATGTATGTATGTATGTATGTATGTATATACAAAAGTATTTGTAGTACCTTCCTAGAACAAAAATGGCATAACGGGCAGCGGGTGGCCTAGTGGGCAACGTTCGTGACTGCCACGGAAAGGACCTCAGGTTCGATCCCAGACAGGTACGAACGCTTGATCCACTAAATATCCGCCGTGCGTAGGATGGGCGCGTTAAGCCGTCTGACCCGGGTAATGGTCCCCCCGGTAATAAATAAGGGCGTCTTCGTCCCCCTTTCTACATCGCTTCCCTGTCACTTTCCTATCGGGCACTCTAACCCAAATCTCCTAGTTTCCTATTTCTAAGGGTTGTTAAAGACCTGGGGTCAGACACTCCCTTCCTAAAATCCTCTACATATAAATAAAAAAAATGGCATAACCAGATTTCCTGAGGAGAGCAATTACCCCTCTTGCCCCCTTCCCAATATGGGCGCCCATGCAGCTAATAAAAGTAAAGTTGCAGAAACAACTAACTGTAATGCAAAGAAATTAAGTAGAACTTCCTCGAGAGCTTAAACGATACGTAAAGCTGCGTACTGGATGGAACATATACCAGACTTTTTAACAAACTTTCACCAGTTTTCCAAAAACTGAAATTATGCAGAATGTAATGACAAGTTTTCTTTTATCAAAGATACACTGCTGGTCATTAAAAGTGCAACGCCAGGAAGATCGCATCCCGGGGGTTCAAAAGTTTACAGAAGGGCAGAACACGGACGCTCATGTAAATGATTAACCGGGCAGCACATATGGAAATCACGTGGAACAGTAACGCCCTCTAGAAGGCGTATAAGAGGGGTGAACAAGAAGCCGCTGTTAAGTACTCGAAGTGTGTTTGCTCGCCATTCCTGGCCACGGACAGATGCAGCATATCCCGTCGAAGACAACGGCAGCCCTACCAGCAGGTTTCTGATTTCGATCGGAGAATTGTGGCGTATTGGGATTGCGGATTATCACTCCGAGACATTGGTGCTCGTGTGGGACGGCATGTGGCCACGGTCGAGAGAATATGGCGTCATTGGGTAGTGGGAGAACGAACACGCCGACGTGCGTGATCCCAACAGCCCCGTCACACAACCGAACGAGAGGATCGACATCAGGTGCGCATGGCTCTGCCGGATGGCAAGGCCACATCGACCACCGTAGCTCAATAGTTCGGGAGTGTGGCACAACATCCAGTCTCCGCACCGACGGCTCGACGTCGTCTGCAGCAGCGGGGAAATTTTTCACGGCGCCCATTCCTTCGGATACCTTTGACTGTACAACGCTAGCGTTTGCGAGAGCAATGGTGCCAAGAACGTCGCACATGGAGGAGCTAATTGCAAGGCATCGTGTTTTCCGACGAATCCTGCTTCAGTTTGCAGCACTATGATGGACGAATCCGTGTTTGACGTTACCGCGGCGACCGGCTAAGTGAGTCCAGCATTATGCTGCGCCAAACCGGCCCGGCACCTACCGTTATGGTATGAGGTGTCATTGGATTCCATTCCCGCACGCGCCTCGTCTGCATTACCGGTACGTTGAACAGCCAACGTTACATCACTGAGGTGTTGGAGCCTGTTATTGAACCATATCTTCAGGGACTGTCTGGTGTCATTTGCCAACAGGGAAAATCCGCGACCGCATGTGGCACGCTACGTCCAAGACTTCCTGGATCGCCACCATGTGCCACGTCTTCCTTGGCCCGCGCGGTCCTCGGATATGTCGCCTATTGAGCACGTGTGGTCTATGATCGCTGGATGACCACCTCCAGCTACGTGGAACTGTGTTACAGTACAGAAGCTGCGTGGACGGACATTCCCCAAACACACATCCAAAGTCTGATCCTCTCGATACCGGGCTGTGTAGCAGCTGTAATTGTCCCCCATGGAGGCTACACCAGGTACTGATTCTTATGTGTTCTCTTCGTCTCATAGTGCTGTATTTGTAATCGATTCACCCTTGTATCATCTGCTTTCTGTACAATAAATATAGCTTTGATATATCTTGTCTTTCGTGGTGTTGCACTATTAATGGCCAGCAGTGCAGTTAGTCTACACACACATGCATATCTCTCCACGTGTATGTAGCGTAAAAAAAGTTATATGCACAGCGCTACAGCGAGTATCCTGTATGCACATTCTTGCTATGTTCATACCACAAACATATGTATGAAGTTTTGAAAACACTCAAAAGTATCACAGTCTTCGTTTTATGCATGTACACTGGGGGAAGGGGGGGTCCTTATTTTTGTACTTTTTAAATTTCTTTTTGAGTACCTCCATTTCTTTTCATTTTTATGAAGCGCCCAAAGTTTGAAATCAGTCCGATAATATTGTTAAGAGATTGAAATTTGTATTTAGAAAATAAAGGATAAAGTGTTTTAAGGGAGAATCAAAAAGAGACAATTTTACGCTGAAAATGCACACGTATGCAGATGAATCCAGAAAAGGGCGCCTAGAAGGGACCCGAGAAGCAGAAAGGAGTCAGCTACGAATGAAGCACAGACATAACAAACTTTTGCGGTGTCTGGATCACAGCGAGGAAGTCCAAGGCCGGACATAACATGATCGTGTTTCAGAAATCAAGTGTCTTGTTTTTGACAGCAGCAGAGGAGAGACAAAGGAAGAGAAATCCAGCTGTCTTGGTAGCGTCTCAGTGGACATACGTAAACTGGTGGAGGGCCACAAGGACCCCCGAAAGAAACGTAACTCGGCTCTGTGCCAAGGAGCTGAAGGGTGACATTTTCCCACTGATGTGCATGTAGAAAAAAGGTGGTCTGCACATATTGTTTTAACCCTCTAACCAGCTGAAACGAACTAACTCGGAGTTAGCAAAGTGGCTGAAAACAGCCGAACAAATACACTATACTGGCAAAAGTCACCGGACACCTAGAAGAGAAACACAACATAGTATTTATTGACATACATTAGTACAGTGTCGGTCTACCTTTGGCCTTAATGCATGTACTGACCCTTCGAGACATGCTTTAGACAAGGTTTTGGAACACAGCGATAGGTATGCGCTTCCATTCAGTACATAATGCTGCCGCTAACTGTCGCTTAGTAGTAGGCCTTGGTTCCAAACTTCTTATGCGGCGCTCTAATTCATCCCATAGGGGTTCTATAGGATTTAGATTAGGGCACCGTGCTGGGCAGTCCACACACGATGCGGAATTATCGTCAAACCACGCCGTAACAGTCCTTGCTTTTTGGCTCGCTGCATTATGCTGCTGGTATCAACAAGGCACGGTTTCATAGTATTGCCACAGTAGGGCATAATTGTCCAGAATATCGAGGTAGACGCGCTGGTTAACAGGTTTGTCCATGATAACCAATGAGACTGGATCATACCACGAAAAACACCCCTACACAAGTACATTGCCAGCTCCAAACTTGACCGTTGGAACAGTACACTGTGGTAAATAGCGGTCCCCCGGCTGCCGCCATACCCACACACGGTCACCAGACTGATGGATCGTGTATCTGGATTTAGCAGTCCATAGGACCCGTTTCCATTGATCTACGGTCCACGATAAATTTTCTTCGCACCATGCTAAACGACGAGTAGCATGCCGAGTGGAGATGAAAGGCTTATGAGCAGCCGCACTACCACGGTAACCCACGGAATTAAGTTATCTGCGAATGGTACGTGTACATATCGAGGTTTCAGCATTTTTACTCACCTGTACACTGAAGTCTTGTGCAGTACTCCGTCGATTAACTGTAACGATTCTCCTGAGGCTTCGACGTCCTCTGTCACAGATTTTCTTTGGTCTGCGGTACGTTTTGCTGCTCCAGTCACGCGATGTGTCTTCCACTTATTCAGTACATCCAAAACAGTTGACTTGGGTACGTTTAAAAGCCTCATGGTTTCTCTTATGGACAACCCACTAATATAACACCCAACAATCTTTCCTTTCTCAAAGTCTGTTCTCTCCCGCCGCGACATTTTCACTCAAACCCACAGTGCGATATGATCGTGGTCAGCTGCAGGCTTGTTTTTATACCGTTTGCAGCTGTACCGCGCATCTTAATAACGAAGCGGATCCGTTCATTTGCATTTGAAGGGGTGCCCGGGGCTGTTGTCATTATAGTGTATATTCGCTGTCTAAAGCGGCTGGAACGAAGGAATTGAGCATAAGAAAGCGTTACTCTCTTCATTATTCAGAGTGGTTATTGAAGGGGATGTTTGAAGCTAATCTTTTCTGAACCGCCCCGGTGGCGCAGTGATCTAAGCGATGGCTTCTGATCATTCGTCAGAGATGGGTCCAGGTTCGAATCCCGGTGAGGAATGGATGTTGTGTTTATCTTACGGCGCTGGCTCTCTCCCTTCCCTGGAACCAGTGGCCCTAAGTTAGGGATGGACGACTGCTTATAGCCCACTGAGTTCCTCACGGTGGTCGTTAAACCTCCAATAAAAAATGTTTTCTTACTTCTGCTAAAAGGGCTATGTGACGCTAATCCTTTCATATTGACGTTAATCCTTTCTGACTTTCTACCTGAGAAAAGTGCAATGGTGACGACCTTAAGAAAGGAGATAGATGTTTGATTAGGAGATAGATGTTTGATTTATTTGTTTCTACCCAGTGGCATGATGTGCGAATCATGGGGACTAGCACTTTCCTCAAGCGTTAGGTCATTGAGCAGAGTACAAAGGACCAGAAGGAAGCTCTAATTACACGTGGCAAGTTTATGATAGGTACTGCTGAGGGGAGATGAATAAAGAATTGCTTGCCATAGCTTTCGTAAAACTCGTCCTCTGTGTGAATATTTCTGTTTGGGGAAAGCAGAAAATTTTTGGCCCCACTTCATTCAGATACATCGGCCGCTTAAAGGGTTAAGGTTGTGAGCTAGCCTCCAACGGAAGCTGTTGAGATGTAGTTAGCTGCCATGATGATCGAGATTCGGGAACCGAACGAAGTGCAGCTGCAGAAAGAATGCATCGACGGTAAAGGCCTTGATAGAACTGGACTCCGGTAAAGAATCTGCGTTCCCAGCGATCCTACGAAATATTTGAAAATTCAAAAATACGGCCGGACTGATCCAGTTCTACTCTTGGAAACTGAGTACTGCAGATGAGATCTTGCTAACGTAGTTTGCATTGAAGCATCTTAAAAAAAAAAAAAAAGGCGAGTCAGTGATGTTAAACCACATGCTGACCGACGGAGCCACACCCTACCAACCAGCGGAACACTTAGCTTTGCTCCAACAGAGCCCATCGCGAACCTGGAAAGAGTTGCTTTTCCAATCCTTTATTTAGTCACTTCGTGCTATTTCACGAGACAGAACTGGCATTTTTTCTTTTATTTAAAGCGAAACTGAAGTTCAAAGATAAATCAAATGTCAGAAATCGGTTCTGCGTTGCCCAATGTGCTAAGAAAACAATTTAACAGGCTACGGAAATGACACCGATTCCCTCACGGATCGACAAGTACCGATTGTGATTTATTTTTATTACTGCATGTCTAACGACCACCGTGAGCAACTCAATGGGCTATAAGCAGTCGCCCATCCCTAATTTAGGGCCACTGGTTCCAGGGGAGGGAGAGAGCCAGTGCCGTAAGACAAACACAACGTCCATGCCTCATCGGGATCCAAAATTTAATTCCGCTTACGGGAAAGGAGATAAAAATGCTCATTCCTATTGTTTTTCAAGAGGAGACTGCTAGAAATAGCAAAGCATGCATTTCATTAGGAAAAATTCTTAAACAAATACGAAATCGCTCTCTTTTACTATTACCAAAGATATTAAAAACGAGGAACATGATCATAATAAATTAGTGTATAAATAGGGAGATAAATAAAAAATTGGTCAAAAATATTCCAAATGCGGAAACAGAAACCCCTGGAACATTCGCATCGCAGCTACAGCAGTCATTTCCGAGATTCCGAACATTTTCGGCAGGTAGACAAATATCGGTCGAGATTCGCAGGCTTTTCCGTTTTTGCAACTGATGGCCATCTTACCTTAATTTTGCGTTTCTTAAAATTTTTTATTGCACGAAATAATTCCCGTACTATCCCAGGCCTTTTTACAACAATGGAAAAAAGAAAAAATCAAGGACATTTTTTTTTTTTTTTTGATTGGAGGTTTAACGACCACCGTGAGCAACTCAATGGGCTATAAGCAGTCGCCCGTCCCTAATTTAGGGTCACTGGTTCCAGGGAAGGGAAAGAACCAGTGCCGTAAGACAAACACAACATCCATGTCTGACCGGGATTCGAACCCGGACCCCTTACGGACGAATGATCAGAGGCCAACGCCTTAGACCACTGCGCCACCGGGGCGGCGAAAAATCAAGGACATCTCGAAAGCCTAGAAAAAAGGGAAATGATTTTTTTTTTTTTTTTTTTTTTGATTGGAGGCTTAACGACCACCGTGAGCAACTCAATGGGCTATAAGCAGTCGCCCGTCCCTAATTTAGGGTCACTGGTTCCAGGGAAGGGAGAGAGCCAGTGCCGTAAGACAAACACAACATCCATGCCTGACCGGGATTCGAACCCGGACCCCTTACGGACGAATGATCAGAGGCCAACGCCTTAGACCACTGCGCCACCGGGGCGGCAAAATGAAATTTCAGGACGACCAGAATTTATTATTGTTATTGAAAGTTTAGCGACCACCGTGAGCAACTCGATGGGCTATAAGCATTCGCGCTCGTCCCTAATTTAGGGCCACTGCCTCCAGGGATGGGAGAGAACCAGTGCCGTAAGACGAACGCAACATCCTGCCTCACCAGGATTCGAACCCATCACGGACGAATGATCAGAAGCCATCGCTTAGACTACTGTGCCACCGGGGCAGCTTACCAGGAGTACGGGGATGGTGAAACTCCTGAACGTGACCAGAAATCCCAAAAACTGTCCAACAAACACCGAAAAAAATGTCACGATATTGAAAACCTCCAAGAAACAATTCCAAAAAATGCTTAGTAAATGTTAGAATCTCGGAAACATCAAAACGAACTTTTTTTTATTATTGGAGGTTTAACGACCACCATGAGCAACTCAACGGGCTATAAGCAGTCACCCGTCCTTAATTTAGGGTCACTGGTTTCAGGGAAGGGAGAGAGCTAGTGCCGTAAGACAAACACAACATCCATGCCTCACCGAGATTCGAACCCAGACTCCTTTCGGACGAATGATCAGAGGCCACCGCTTAGACCACTGCGCCACCGGTCAAAATGAACTTAACATATACAGGGTGATTCACAGAAAACTAACAGCCTGCATGTTCGTTTTATTTCAGCAGGAATAAATCGTAATTGCCGTGTTAGTATCAAATGACGCGGGACATCTGTGAGATTCCTCTATTCTCACGAGAGGTCGCTGCTGTGCAGGATGTGGTAGCTGTTGCCGCCAGATTGCCTCAGTCACTGTGAAGATACAGTACACGCTATATCAATGGGTATTCCTTGTAAAAACGTACTGGATTACAAACTCGATTACAGCTACGCAAAGGGCATACGCGAGGGAATTTGGTGTTAGCAAAAACGTGTCACTTAGTGGAACTCTATTCTGGCGTTTGTACGCAAGTTGGAAACAACAGGATCTCTTGTGAGTGAAACCGGCAAGCATAGTTCATCTGCACTGACGACGGTTGCTGCGGACGTTCAGGCACGACTGTAGCGGTCACCCCGGAAGTCATTACAGAGTCTGTCGCAGGACACCGGGTACTCGTACTCCATGTGTCAGAGAGCTGCTAAGAAAGCGAAGCTAAAGCTGTATAAGTTGATGGCTGTTCACGAGTTGCTGGAGCCAGATAAGGGAAAACGAGTGCACTATTGTCGCTAGTTTCAGGACTTCATTGCTCAAAATCCTGGCATATTATCAATCACGTGGTTCCATTCATGTGGCTATGTCAATTCACAGAACACACGCATTTGGGCCGCAGAACAACCGCACGCCCTTCAGGAAGTGCCTATGCACCCACAAAAAGTCGGACTTTGGTGCACAATATCCGCTGAAAGAATGGTGAGTTCAATTTTTTCAACGGGACTGTCAACACTGCAGAGTACCAACGAATTTTTATGGACTTTGTTGAGCAATTCGATGACATAGAGCTGCGTCAAGGCTATTTTCAACAAGATGGCGCCACGCCACATGACATACATCAAATGAGTCCATGGCGCTGATTCAGTTTCTTTGAGGACCAGATAATTTCTCGTAACTTGTGGCCACCGAGATCGCCAGATTTCTTTCTGTGTGTGTGTGGGGGGGGGGGGTTCTTGAGGAAAGAGTGTACTCTACACGCCCTCGGACATTTGACGAACTGAAGGAGAACATTACAAATGAAATCAACGGCATTGACAGGACTATACTCCAATGAAGAGCCAGGAAGATGTCCAGATGTGCCTTCAGGAGGTGGGTGGACATTTTCAACATTTGATGTAAAGGTACAGTAAATGTTATGGAATGTAAACTCCCAGAGATATGCTACATTTCAGATTTGCTGTTAGCTTTATTCTTGTTCACAAAAACTAATAATGAAATGTGTTAGTTTTTATGAATCACCCTTTATGTTTTTTAATAGCATTATTTATCTTTATTGAAGGTTTAACGACCACCGTGAGCAACTCAATGGGCTATAAGCAGTTGTCCATCCCTAAATAAGGGTCACTAGTTCCAGGGAAGGGGAGAGCCAGTACCGTAAGACAGACACAACATCCATGCCTCACAGAATTCGAACTCGGACCCATCTCGGACGAATGATCATAAGCCAGCGCTTAGACCACTGCGCCACTGGGGAGGCAGAGTTCTTTCACTGAGATTTTTGTAGTATATTGGTTGTTTCACGTACTCCGTAGCGGACCGACTATTTTTGTAGAGACTACGGAGAATCCGTAACACTTGGAGTTTTTTTTTTTTTGATTGGAGGTTTAACGATCCCCGTGAGCAACTCAATGGGCTATAAGCAGTCGCCCGTCCCTAATTTAGGGTCACTGGTTCCAGGGAAGGGAGAGAGCCAATGCCGTAAGACAAACACAACATCCATGCCTCACCGGGATTCGAACCCAGACCCCGTTCGGACGAATGATCAGAGACCATCGCTTAGACCACTGCGCCACCGGGGCGGCACACTTGGAGTTCCTGCATACCTTTATGTAAGATTATGATTCAAGCAGTTCTCACCGAAATGAGGTTTCCTTCACCTGGGCCACACATACAGTTGCTATAACAAGTTGAAAAGCAAGTGGAGTTAACACGAACGATGTATTCAGAAGTCCATGAAATATTAAAAATACGAAAGTGGAAACATCATCGCAGAAGGCAAGCTGAAAGATTTTTCTTTTATTTGGGTACTTTTTTTTATTGTCGGTTTAACAACCAATGTGAGCAACTCAATGTGCTATGAGCAGTCACCCGTACCTAATTTCGGGTAACTGGTTCGCGGGAATGGAGAGAACCAGTGCCGTAAAACAAACACAACATCCAAGCCTCAACAGGATTTGAATCTGGACCCATCTCAGACGAAAAGTCAGAAGCCAGTGCTCAGAAGGCAGAATTCCTACCGATGGGATCAAATTTCGCAATCCAGGAGTATATCATTTGGCCAGATGTGGATGGAGAAAGGAATCTATTCCCTTAAAATGTTGCTATCGAAGGAATTTAAATTATCCGTAAAAGAGGAACTGGCACTGCTAACTACTTGCCGTTTCATTAAAAGTGCTGCGTAAAAACATAGTTTTCCACTGCAAACGCAATTTAAGCCTCATTAAATATCTTTTTCATTAAAGATCTGAATGTCTATAAAGTAAAGAAGATTGGAGGATATTTACAACTGCTTTAAAAATTTCTGAACCACTTATGGTATCTGTGTGAAGAATGCGCGGCTTTTTCATTATCCAATGACCGATTGGACAATGAACAAAAACGAAAAATGTCTGCAAAAAGATAAAAAGAAAAAACAATTATGATAAAGTACAAAAAACAAAACAAATGTGAAGTTAGACGTTCCAAATTTCATCCTCAGAGGTTTTCCAACAGAACAAAAATCACAAATAGTTGAAATTATTTTCGAGAGTTGGCGTGTCTACTGGGTTTCTGCTGTTCAAACAAATCCGTCTCGAGTACCAGAGGCCCAAGCCCACTTGATTTTCCCATTTGTGGCGTCAGCAACTGGGTCATAACAAACCTTATTACAATGATCAAACCCGCTGCGATTGAAACCAAGAAACTGTCTAGTAGTTAAAGTGCTGAAGTGCTATATGAGCATTAGAAGAGATAGTATTTTTATTCATTCAGATTGCATATTTCTTATGAATTGATGAACTAACCTCTTTTATTGCAAACATAATAGTTCACACAAAACTAAGGAGGCTTAAACAACGTTTCCTGAATCATTATGAATAGATTTTTGTACAGAGCCATTTCCTTATTTTGTATGTAACGTTTACAAGTGTACTTTTCTGAAGTCATGCTGAAATAAAAAATAAAAAAATGCATCAGTCACAGTGTGTAGCTGTAAGAATTTGGAATTACCATAGCAAGAACTGCAATTATGTGATGCACGGAATGTGCCTTATCAACTTATCAGATAAAGCTTTTGTTGTCTTTTTTTTCCTGCTTATTTGAATGAAATGGAATATAATTTATTTTTAAAAAATGCATGGTGCCTACAACGATGAAGTTTATCGCCAGGTGGCCACTGGCGATAAACTTCATCGTTGTGGCGACTAAAAATGTTTGATTAAATCGCCAATTCTGGCGACTTGTACGGGGAAAACATTTATTTCATTTAACTTGTATTGTACGGAAATTTTTTTTAACTTGTACGGAACTCGCACGTTTTTGAAAAATTTTACTCCAAATGTACGGAAATTGCATGAAATGGCACAAACTTTGAGCTGTACGGAAGTCGGCCATCACCTTTTTCCTTCTGCTTGAACAGCAGAAAAGAAAAAAAGAGTTTATAAAAAAGGCGAGGGGTCGGTTTTTGATCACAAAGAATGCGCCAAGGCGGATGGTTCATCGTAGGGAAACGAGGTTGCGGTGGGGATGAAAGCCGGTGGTGGACAGCTCAACTGTCTGCGTCGGAAAAGTCCACCTGGGAGAAATTTTTATTTAAAAAAATTCTCCAATTTTTTAAATAACTGATGCAAATTTAACAGTAACCAAGACACGTCAAAATAAACTCCCAGGTGAAATTTCGTCAAAATCCGATGAAAACTTTAGAAGTGAGGAATTTCTTTTTATTATTTTTAATGAATGTTCGCTGAAAGCCTGCATATTCCATAGGAAAATTCTAAAATTCGGAATTGCCATAGTCCGGATTTTCGAGGTTGTACTGTAATAATATTTCCATACCTGCGAACTACTACATGTTATAGGGTGCAGCCTAACTTATGGAAAATTTTTATATTTCATTTATGCGATAAATTTTTGTTTCGATGTAACGGCAAGGCGGCACTCATAGTTATAATTAATTACGGTAATTGATCCTCTAATTTGTTCATCATTTGAAAAGTGCATAATTCGTAGCCTTTTGGCAAACGAGAATTGTGAAAGGCCACATGGCGACAGACCATCTCCATTTCGGACTTATGGCATTGTCTTGCACATTTTTGACTCTAACGAAATTCAGCAAAACTCACCCCCAAAATTCCCTCTTGAAGCTTAAAAGAGACATTCTGGCGGTGGCATTTTCTCCTAACGGGACTGCATAAGGGAAAACCGACTGCCACCCACAGCTGAAAACAAGGTGATAAATCCCTCTTCAAGTGGCGAAGAGGAGCCCTTGTGACAGGACAAAGAGGAGATAACCCAGGGAGAAGAGAGACAAGCGTCGAGGCATTCTCAGGACGGAGGCGAATGCGAAAACACGCAAGAGAAAAGCCTCAGCGAGGTGCATGGAACCAAGGCCTGAGAGCTGACCGCTGGGAGAGCCCAAAAAGAAGCAGAGAAGCAAGGAGGGCTATGAATGATCCCCTCTTAAAATTAGAGACATCTCAGTCCTTTGGACATGGGCTTCTCGACCGCAATTAAGTTGACATTAGTGCACAAGTGCCTAGGCTGTCGCCAAACAAAAGGCAGGATATTTCTTGCCACTTCTCGGCGCTAAGGACCTCTTAAAGACTGCCAAGGTATGTGGAGTTTATATGAGCAGTTGCTCACAACTTACCAGTGCCATCGGATGGTTAAACCGTGTGTAGAACTCTGTCCCCTGTGAAAGGTACTATGCAATCGGAGGCCTCCAGCACATTTTATTCGTGTTTTTTTCTTTGTGTTATGGCCATAAGTATTAAGAGCTCTTTCCTGCTAATTTGGCCTCAAGCCTATGCAGGGTGCATGTAATGGTATAGAGATATATATAGCTTATAATTAAACTGCAGCAGTCATGATAATTACTGTATCATTTTAATTGCTGGTACCCACGCTCGTACTAAATTCTCGTTTAAAAACGTTCAAAAATTGTGTATTTAAATGTTTTGGGTAATCTCTTACATATGTTTCCTTTGCTCTATTTCTTTATTGCGCATGCTAGAATTTCATCAGTGAATAGTGTTTGAATCAGTGTTAATTGTTAAATCAGAGTTAGTTAAATCAGTGTTATCGTTTCTAATCAGTGATAGAGTGTTTGAAATCATTTGGCATAATTAGCCGATAGAGCAGCCCACCATACATTCATCTCAGCAGATTTTTGTGCCACTTCATGGATAAAGGTGGCAGTGTATATAATATAATGTTGAATATTAAATGTCAAGCGTACGTGAATTTTTTTTTTGTTGGAGGTTTAACGACCACCGTGAGCAACTCAATAGGCTATAAGTAGTCGCCCGTCCCTAATTTAGGGTCACTGGTTCCAGGGAAGGGAGAGAGCCAGTGCCGTAAGACAAACACAACATCCATGCCTCACCGGGATTCGAACCCTGACCCCTTTCGGACGAATGATCAGAGACCATCGCTTAGACCACTGCGCCACTGGGGCGGCCGTACGTGAAATGAGCGTTGGGTATCTTTTCGAGTGTGTGTGTGCGTTGCTGTGACTTTTCGGTAGATTGGGACGTGCTGGAGTTAAATCTAGGCATCCACGCCCAATCGCGGTACGGGTTTTGCGGGAAGTTAATAATTAATTTGTTATAATTAATTATGGGAGGTCATTATTAATTATTGGAATCAAATAATTGATTTGTTGTTGAATAATTTTCGGTTGCTCAACGCAAGTAAGAAAACTCCTTGCTAGCCTCTAGTAGCGGAGGAGGCGGGGAAAAAATTTTGACAAAATTTTCTTTAGTTTTTTTTACTTTTATTTATTTATTTTTTTTTTGGTGGAGATATCGGGTGCTTCACTGCACGCGATACTTCACCTGGTGCCGCTGCCACATTAGCCTGTAAAGGTAAGATCCAACATACGGAATGTCCGTAGTTTCTACGGATTTAGCTGGCTGACTACGGACCTCGCTATCAAAACTTACGGATTCTACGAATTTTCATTTTTTTTTTTAATTTTATTGTTTTATGATATGTGCAAGATTCTTAAGCCGACTCGCGGAATTCCGCAGTTTTTGTTTGTTTTTTTTTGTCATCATTTAGATCGTTCTCATGATCAGCGTAAAACTGAAGACAATTTGCTGGTGGGTGGAGAAATACCGTCTGGAGACGGTATTTCGTGTCTCAAAACTTTCGAAAACGGTAGTTGAATGGAGTTACAGTAATCGTAACTGTTTTTCTCCCGATGTTGCCTTAGTGTAAAGTTTTATTGTTAAATATGATTTTATTGCATAAAAGTATTCCGGCTTGAAACTGTAGGCAACAAATGTGCGAAAACGGAGCTTAGACGCCGCAAAAATTTCCACGTAATCTCAGACATCAGATTCTTCCGCGAAATCGAGGAACTTCTCCTTTTTCGTTATTATTTTGGTCACTCGCGAGATCAATGAACCAGTGAACACAATGGGGGGGGACAGGGGATGTTCGTTGGAGGACGGAATTCCATCTTTGCGAAAATTTCGAAAACGGAAGGTCGACGGAGTTCAGATTTTTTCCGCAATCGTAATTCCTTTTTTCTCGCAATGTTGCCTCTTCCCAGTATTATTGTTAAGTAATATTTAACTGCATAAATATTTGTATTTCAGCTTGAAAATAGCGGGAAAATTCTAAAACCGTACGTCGGACAGTGCAAAGATTTCTCCCGTAAGCACACTCCCCTCCCCGCGCGATGTTCCCACTCTCCTGCATTGTTTTATTACTTCAGTTTCAACTTTTAAGAATACTATAACTGAAATATGCAAAATAAAACATACTGATATTATACTAAGCAATTTTATAAATAATTTAGTATGAAATATACAATTTGATTTTTTTTCAAAGTTTGGCCACTGAGATTTTTTTAATGGCCACTAACAATTTTTTTTTTTTTTTTTTTTTGAGGTTTAACGACCACCGTGAGCAACTCAATGGGCTATAAGCAGTCGCCCGTCCCTAATTTAGGGTCACTGGTTCCAGGGAAGGGAGAGAGCCAGTGCCGTAAGACAAACACAACATCCATGCCTCACCGGGATTCGAACCCAGACCCCAGACGGACGAATGATCAGAGGCCAGCGCCTTAGACCACTGCGCCACCGGGGCGGCCTAACAATTTTGGTCTAGGTGGCAAATGTCTACTAGCAAAATTT
The DNA here is from genome assembly GCA_039090855.1 of Macrothele yani. NCBI lineage: Eukaryota > Metazoa > Arthropoda > Arachnida > Araneae > Macrothelidae > Macrothele > Macrothele yani. Next base: position 122,840,700 of record CM077003.1, on the reverse strand, counting down.
TTAAGTCTGGATCTTTAGCCTACGGTAATACCGGTGAATTAACATGTGCAAAGCAGAAACCCATTGATGCAAACAGAAAAGGTTATATCTCTGTTATATCTGATTTAATTTGTAGATATGAAATAATCACTAAATTCGTCGCTCCCGTAGCTCATAGTGTTTGTACTTTGATTTTTACCAAATGTTTTGCATTTACCAAAACTTGTAACTTTTTTCGTCGATATTGTGAAGTTACAAAAAAATTAGAATCCTGATATCGCCTCGCTGTAAACCCACTGCTAGCTAAAATTTCAGTCACGACAGCGTTTGTAATAACTAGGGCCCGGACTTTGATGACTTGCATTTTTAGAGCTTTTTGCCTTTTTAATGCATTTTTAGGGCGTTTTGCTGCCTTTCCTGGAATTCGTTTTTCATTTTGGGAGGATTTTTGCAATTTAGCGCATTTTTGTCACTTTTCTGCAATTTCTTTCTTTTTTTATGTTCAGTCCAGAAACGGCTGAGACATTTCTTCACCCCTTGAGAAGGTCATACATGTAGTTGATTGTGCTGATAAGACTCAGAAGCTGCGTGTTCTCCTCAAAAAAGCCAATGGCTTTGGACACGCCCCTGAGTCTCAAAGATGGAAGAGAGAACCGATCAGCACTTGGATTTGAGCGATTCTGCCTGTGTTCCTTAGGTCTTTCGTCCCTGAAGCAACGCCCGCACCCCTCCCGTAACCCAAACTCAACCTTCTCCCTCAGGAAATGAAAAAGATTTTCCCCAAGAAACAGGTAGCTCAAATTTAGGAAGCATTACTTTGGATTAGATGTCACTCTCCACAGGGACATCTGAGAGTAATCCTCATTTTGTTGGGTCTTCAGAAGGGAAGGAAATGGAATAGAAATATGTGTACCCAAGATTTTTGGACACTGTTCGTGAAAGGGTTAAGTAGGATGTTTTTCCATTGTCCCCCAACCTTCTGGTACCAGGCAGAACCTGTTCTGAGTGTTTGATGGGTTACAGTTAAAGCATCTGGAATTGTATGGAAGCTGTTAGTACGTACTCCAGTCATTATTTCCAGTCTGAAAAGAAAAGTAGCAGTTTATTTCCAAAGATGCCTAAATGCAAACCTTCTCAATCTTGCTATTTACGCAAGTTTGTTTCGGAGTTTGGAGAAAATGTTTTTTTTCTACTGATGGAGTAATTCTATTTTGTAAACTATGTGAAACCACAAAAGCGATTTACCGTCATGCAGCATATTTGGACGAGAAAAGCATATTCGAGCTGTTGAACTTGCAAAGGCCGCCCCGGTGGCGCAGTGGTCTAAGGCGCTGGCCTCTGATCATTCGTCCGTAAGGGGTCCGGGTTCGCATCCCGGTCAGGCATGGATGTTGTGTTTGTCTTGCGGTGCTGGCTCTCTCCCTTCCCTGGAGCCAGTGACCCTAAATTAGGGACGGGCGACTGCTTATAGCCCATTGAGTTGCTCACGGTGGTCGTTAAACCTCCAATCAAAAAAAAAAAAAAAAAAAAAAAAAAACTTGCAAAGAAAAAGTCGCGGGCATCTCAACGTTTACTTATGGAAAGCTGTTCATCGACACCATCCAAGAAGTCACCATTTTATAAAGAGTTGTGTGAAGTTTTTGTTTCTGTGAATATTCCACTGCAAAAGTTAAATCATCCTTAATTTCACCAGTTTTCGGAAAAGCACACTGGTCATGTCATACCTGACGAGTCTACACCACGAAAAAACTACATACGCGAGTGTTACACCGAAACAATGGACAAAATTAGGGACAATGTAAAAGGGGAAAAAATGTGCCTATTGATGAAACGAACGATGCTCAGGGCCGTCCTGTTGCTAATGTCATAATAGAGATACTTGAGCCAGATTGCCCTAACAAAATTTTTTTGCTGAATACGGATATCATAGAGAAAGTGAATCACTCAGCGATCTGTCAATTATTTGACAAATCCTTATTTCTTTTATGGCCTGGTGGTATACAACATGACGATATCCTTCTGTTTTTGACCGATGCTGCCCCGTATATGGTTAAAGCAGGAAAATCAATTAGATGATTTTATCCCAAGTTGGTGCATGTCACTTGCTTTGCCCATGCGTTACATCACACTGCTGAAGAAATCCATGCAAATTATCCTAATATTGATAGACTCGTATCCAATGACAAAAAAATATTCCTAAAAGCACCATATCGCATACAATGTTTCAAATATCAAGCTCCTAGCCTAGCCTTACCACCACAGTTAGTAATAACACGTTTTTTTTTTTTTTGGTTTAACGACCACCGTGAGCAACTCAATGGGCTATAAGCAGTCGCCCGTCCCTAATTTAGGGTCACTGGTTCCAGGGAAGGGAGAGAGCCAGTGCCGTAAGACAAACACAACATTCATGCCTCACGGGATTCGAACCCGGACCCCGTTCGGACGAATGATCAGAGGCCATCGGGGCGGCTAATAACACGTTGGGGGACAATGGCTGAATACATGCATATATTACAGTGACAATTTCCAGTCTGTAAAGTATATAGTAAATGGTTTTCAAACTGGTAATGCTGCTTCAATTCAAATTGCCCAACACGTGTTCTCGGAAGATAAAACAGAAAGAAATCTAGCATATATTAAATCGAACTTCGGCCTCAACGATATGTTTAGAAAAACAGGGTATGGAACTCATCGATACAATCAGTTACGTTGAAAAAGCATGCCAAGTTCGTAAAGGAGCCAAAGACAAGGTTGGACAATCTATCTTTGCCAAATTAAACAATGTTCTGGGGGTTGGGGTTGGATTCCAGACTTTGAATAAATATATACATTGCTAGCCACCCAAAATGCAACACCAAGAAGGAAGCATCCGATTGGTCTGAAATTCGCAGCATGCGTCGCCCGCGAGAGGACATCGAAACGATTAGCATTGCAGGGCATATGCAAATCATGTGCGCCCGGCACGCCACCGAGAAGCACTATAACAAGGGTGCACAGAAGGCGGTGTGTAAGTAGCGGAAGTGTGTTGAGCTGCCGGACCTGTGCGTGGGAAGCTTCCCGATGACTCGTCGCAGAATACAGCACTCATTCCAGCAAGTTTCGGAGTTCGACAGAGGACGAATAGTGGCTTATCGCGAAAGCGGTTTATCGTACCGAGACATCGGCGCCCGTGTGGGACGACATCCAGCCACAGTGAGGCGAGTATGGATTCGGTGGGTGCAGGAGGGACGGACCGATTGCCGCAGCTAGGGCACACCACCGAACGAGAGGACTGGCATGTTGTGTGGCGGGCATTGACGGCTCGCACCGCCACATCACGAACGTTAACGCAGGAACTAGGGTGTGTTGAGCAACAACCTGTGTCAGCACATACCGTTCGACGTCGTCTGCAGGAACGGGGACTTGTCGCACGGCGCCCATTGCTCCGATTACCATTGACGTTACACCACCGGCGAGTGCGGCGCCAGTGGGCCGTTGAACGCCGCACCTGAACTACGGAATGGCACGACGTTGTCTTCTCCGACGGATCCCGTTTCTGCCTGCAACACCACGATGGTCGGGTCCGCGTGTGGCGGCACTGCGGCATGACGTCTGCATTATGCATCGCCATACCGGTCCGTCGCCTGGCGTTATGGTTTGGGGCGCATTGGATGACACCCGCACCCCTCTGGTACGCATCGCCGGTACACTCAACAGCCACCGCTACATCTCCGACCTTTTGGAGCCTCTAGTCCTCCCTTACCTGCCAGCGGCCACGTTTCAACAGGACAATGCGCTCCCACACGTGGCACGCATCGTGCAACAATTCTCCACGGCCAACCAGGTGTCACTGCTGCTGTGGCCCGCCTGTTCTCCCGATATGTCGCCCATCTAACACGTCTGGTCGCTGATCGGCAACAGAGTGGCCCGGCAAGCACCACCCGCGGCTACGCCTGATGAACTGTGGCAACGTGTGGAAGCATTCTGGACCGACATACCCCAAGCCCACATCCAAAGCCTTTTTTCGTTCGATGCCGCGGCGTATAACAGCAGTTATTGCCAGCCATGGGGGCCACACGAACTAATGTCTGCGTGTTCCGCAAGTCGCACGGGCCTATAAGCTCAATCGTTTCATCTTTGTATCTGTTGTTATGTGTCCAGTAAATCTGGCTTTGCTATCTCGTGTCATTCTTGGTGTTGCAATTTGGGTGGCCAGCAGTGTATTAACTGGAGAAACACAGAACTAGCTGTAAGTGAAGCTGTTTTTTTCAAGTATGCCCCTGTCACATCCGTTGATGTCGAGAGAAGCTTCTCGAGATATAAAAACCTACTTACAGATAATAGATGTTTATTTACCTTCGAAAAAATTAAGATGCACCTTATAATTCAGTGCAATTATGATGCACTTACATGAAGAAAGACTTTCAGTGTACAAACAAATAAAATTCATGTGGGATTGGTATGTACTGTTCCTTCTTTTTCTTATGCAGTTACCAGTTTCTTTTTTACGATTAATATTTATTTAAAAAAAAAAGAAATAATTTATAAATTATTTTAAGACAATAACAATTTTTGGCAAAATTTACTGTAAGAACTGTTCTATGTAGATTTTTTTTTTTTTTAATTTTAAGGGCGCTTTTTTTTTCATTTTATGGGCATTTTTTGCTATTTTTAAATGCATTTATAAGGAATTTTTTCGGTCATCAAAGTCCGGGCCCTAGTAATAACCCTCATGGTGACGTCACGAATCGGGGACCACGGCCTCTTCTCTAGTATGCGATTGCTTTGGTTGACCCCACATAACTGGTAGGACCACAAGGAATATACAAACAACAGCAGCAGCAGCAGCAAATAACTGGATCATTTCGGATGGTAAACTTTTTTTTTTTTTTTTATTGGAGGTTTAACGACCACCGTGAGCAACTCAATGGGCTATAAGCAGTCGCCCGTCCCTAATTTAAGGTCACTGGTTCCAGGGAAGGGAGAGAGCCAGTGCCGTAAGACAAACACAACATCCATGCCTGACCGGGATTCGAACCCGGACCCCTTACGGACGAATGATCAGAGGCCAACGCCTTAGACCACTGCGCCACCGGGGCGGCGATGGTAAACTTCACAGCAGAATGAGAGGCAAAGCTGATGGAAGAATTTATTGATAAAATAATGAAACCTGAGAAACAATTTTTTTTTATTACGTGTATCGTCTTTTTTCAGATCAATATTTTTTTATATATAAAATATCTAATTATCAATTACAATTCATTTTTGATATAATAATCAGCTTGTGGTGCTGAATCATATTTTTTGGTTCCTTTTTTCTCAGATAGCACAAGACTATTGATGAAAGCATCCTGGACACAGGAGTGAAGCATTGCAACATTCCTACAGTTAATAGTTTCTGAAGTAATGGAGTTTACTTCCATAGCTTTTACCAATCAAACTGCTAATTTTATTTTAATGGGCTCAAACTGTTTTTTGTCATAGTATTTGAAATGGATGAAGTATTTGTATTTTAATTGCCTTTACTTGAACAGTTACAGTATTTTATTGGGGAAAAGAACAATACATAATTTCTTTAGATTTCATCCTGAATGTGTTATTATTATTCCATGAATTCAAATTTAAACCATTAAATTCTCCTGTATAAAAGAACAAAATGCAGGAGCACTCAGGAGAATTCCACAATACAAATAAGGACTACCCTATGTTTGCACTTCTTGGCAATTTACTTTGGTTATGTCTTCAAACAAAAGTCATACCTTTTAAACAACACCCATTATTAGTAGGTCTATTAAGTGGCCATCGTTCAGACATTTCACTGCTTTCTCACAAGAAATTCATGACAAAAGGCACAAAAATTCATCCGGGCCTTGAAATTTTTGAGTAATATGGCAGGACTATAAAATGATTGCCTTTGGCCATTTTATGTTCAGTTACCTTGTTCTTAAAAGCAGAGTGTGCAATTGAACAGCCTTATGAAAAGAACATATAAAAAAGTTTAAAGAATTGAATTCCATCTGAAACAATTAACTGTAGTACACTGCAGATGCAAAATATAGTTGAACCCACAATGTGAAGTTTTATATAAACCAAAGCTTTTATAGATCCCTTGAACTTCGTAATATTCTCCCTTGTAATTTTAACCATATGCTATGAACAATAACTTTTAGAAAAACCACACATATCGAAGTTCAGCATTGGTTGTCAAGTTTTTCACTGGAAAACAAAGAATTGCTTGGAGTTGACAACTCCCCACAGTTCCTCTTACAGATGGGGCAGATCTCATGAACAAACGTTTCAGTTATTGCTTTTTCTACCTCCCCCTTCTTTTTTCTTTTATTGGAGGTTTAACGACCACCGTGAGCAACTCAATGGGCTATAAGCAGTCGCCCGTCCCTAATTTAGAGTCACTGGTTCCAGGGAAGGGAGAGAGCCAGTGCCGTAAGACAAACACAACATCCATGCCTGACCGGGATTCGAACCCGGACCCCTTACAGACGAATGATCATAGGCCAGCGCCTTAGACCACTAAGCCACCGGGGCGGCTCCCCCTTCTCATTTACACTTACTATGCATACATCTCCTGGAGAAATGCTGTATTCTTTTTCCTACCCTTGTTACCTTTCAATCAGTAAATCTGTTTAAAAAAATTTACTGGTCTATTTTACAACTAGAAAGAAACATCTTAACCAGTGTCAGAGGAAGTTGAAAAACATTTAAAACAGCAATAATGATGAGCACAAAACAAACAAGAACTGACTCATATATCCAACGTAATGTGTAACAGGTGAAATTAAAAGAAATTAGCAGTTACTTTAATATTTACATTTGTTAAATTGTTCTTATTACAGATCTCCCTCATATTATTTTGCTAACTACAATTTTCAATTAACAAGTACAACTTACCTTTGGTTAATAAATAAGTTTGTGATTGCCTAAGTTTTAACCTGGTATAACATAAAAAAAAGGGGGAGGGGGAGGCTGTTTTTGGCATATTATCTGTCCCATTATAACATAGTTGGTGAGTATCAAATCTTTTGACTCCTCCTTAAACTTTGTTATATACAGGTTCGACTGTATTTCTATGCAACACTATTTATTCTTCACTATGTTCACAATGCCCCTTAAAATTTCTTAAAATTTTTCAAATACATGTAGAATATTTCTCAAAATTTCTCCAAAGTGTTCACATACCGCATTGCTTGAAACTTTTCCAAAATGCTCAGAAGCACATAAAATGACCATCAAAATCTGCAAATTAGAATTAAAACCAATCACTCAAACAAACAATTTAAAGACAATGCTGAGCACTATGACTGCAATAAAAGAAAGCAAAACAATGATCCCTTTATTTGCTTTACAATGAAATTTCTAAATATAACATTCTTTGTACTATTTGGTTTTTCTTTAAGTACTCATTACAATCATTTTGCATTTTTTTTCCTTAAATAGTATTCCAGTACCTTTGAAGAGAAATTTTAAGGTCAGTCAACAAGTATGACAGTATTTCATTAATATCAAAGTTATACAATTACATACTTCATGTTGGACAAGTACTGAGTCTGGCTTCTATGGTTTGGTTGAATCAACATAGATGTACCTATTGAACTGTAACTTTCATATTTTGTTTCCTCACATACAACATATTGCCACAATATGAAACAACTATAATCATGTTATTAGCAACAGCAGCCTGGGTTCATTACAGTTTCTAAGAATACCCTTAAACATGTGGCAACTACTGTACATACAAAAATATATACACACAGTGCCACAGCAACCACCAACAAGCAGATCTAGTTCAAAATCATTGCACATTTCTGTTCCTCAGAATACAAGGAAGATAAATTATTATTTTGATGACTTAATTGCACATTTCTGTTCCTTAGAATACAAGGAAGATAAAATGTGATTTTGATGTTCTTGAAACATGTTTCCATAAGATTGTGTAATACATTATCACATGTGCTTGCAAATTTCATATGAAGGGAACAAATACAACAAGATACTTGACAACACCACACCATTTTAACAGATTTGGTGTTATTAGTTTCAATGCCCAAATGTGTTGATTATGAGTAATATCGAGCATAATTCTTTAAAGAAAAATGTGAGGAATAGTGAATGCATTATGTGCAATTGTTATCAAGTTCATAATGTCAAAAATATTTTTTTGTGGATGAAAGATGATGAAGTGACAATTCCTTCTCATAAAAATAAACACCATTTCAAGTGTTTCACAGTTCTTAAATTTTGACAGATATTTTCAGTTATAATGTAATGGATTTGAAATGTACTAGTTTACAAAACATATGTAATAGCAACAATTTGAGTATTACCACAATTTGAAAAGCCTTGACTCATTGTCTTCTTTTCCAATCAAAATTGAAATTTCTGAATTTCCTAACCTTTGATGTTTAAAATAAGTGTTTTGCAGATATCTCAGTGGTGGAAATATTCAATTATTATGAATGGACATGTGGCATAAAAGCAACAATTTGGATATTGTCATAATTAAAAAAGCTCTGAATTTTTACAATCCTTTCATACTTTTCTAACTTGAGCTCACAGAACAGTTAATAGGCTGATTTTCACAAAATGCATTTTTTGCTACTGTTATTACATGCAATTTAAACAACATGCCTGTAATCAATTATAGGCAGAAATTATTAGTTTGGCAAGCACACCATAACACTTTACAGTGAGAAGTTCGACACACTGCTGACAGCATTTAGATACAATTAACTATTATTGGCTCTACCATGCACCAAAAATGGTTTAAGTATGCATAATTAACAAAATTCCAAAGATTGCAAATTAAAAAGTCTGCAAAAAATTACTCTAAAATGTCATAACTGTTACTTCCTGTTGTTCTCACATTCATCATACTTGGCCTTTTATATATTTTCACAGCTTCAAATTATCAAAAGTAGAGCATTGCACGATGAAAAGTGATATTATGCAGTAGCACAAACCTCCACACTTTGGAAAAATGAAATTGTTGATATATATCATATGATTTGAAAAGCAAACTAAAAAACAGTTAAGTGTTAGAACGCTCTTAACAGCAACTTTTGCGATATTATAAGCCACCGAATTCATACATCTGTGCAACTACTACAAATTATTAAAGATCATGATCATTTCTGGATTCAAGATATTTTAATAATTTGGGATTAAGCTCATCAAAGGAATATGCAATTATTACTGAGCCTTTGGCCACTAGCCACAGAATGTTTTAATTCAGATAATAATATATGATTACAAGTTCAGTAACAACATTCACTGACTTGCAATATTGCTATGACATACTGAACAAACAAAGTAATTTTCAGCAGAGAATCAACAATAAGTTACAATCACAAAGCAGGATGTCTTTTCCTTCATCTCTAAATACAATGCAAAATTAATTCAAGTCTGAATACCATTGGTAAAAGTTTTTAAGATATACTACTCACTTTTTCAGCTGAAAAAAAAATTCTCAACAACATTGGGAACACCTAATGAGAAAACACACTGTGTTTTGGAAAACACACAACATTCAAATGCTGAAGTCAAAAAATAACATTCTTCCTGTGTTATTTAACTCAGTATACCTGTTGTACCTTTAACACTGAGAAACAATAAATATCATATCTGAAAGTCATTCTGTTGGTTGATAATTAATACTGAATTACGCAACACTCTACTCACAATGTTTTCTGAGTGATAGTTTTGAGAAAACAGAGATGTTCATCTCTGTAACACAGACAAATTTAAATTAACTGTACTTCTAGGTGTAAGAATTTATTTAACCACAGCAGCAGCATGTGTATGAAGCTATCACATAATAAAATCATTATGGTTTACTTCAATATCTGAAAAACCTAAACCAACTGTCTAAGCTTATGTATTAAATGAAAGAAAATTGTGACCAGCTTAAAACTTCTGACTTTAAAGCACCTTTAACAGCAAATCTTTCTCTAAGTCTCATTAATTTTTTTTCAGTTTATAAAAATTATGTCAAAAAAGACTTTAGTACCAGCATTACTCTACACATCTGTCATCCAGTAATTTCCATCACCCACTTAGTATGAATAAGTGCATGAAGAATACATTTATTCTTATGTCACCAAAGAGGAATTCATGGAACCCAGTCAAAGACAACCAAACTTATCTCCACAAAATGTTAATTTTTTGAGTCTTTGGCACTACAAAAATGAATTAATATATTTCACTAATTGACAACTTTCATAAAAATCATAAAGATACATCAGTGCGGCTGATCAGCTCACAGCTAACGGTTCAAGTTGGGATTCTGGAACATAACCCAGTGAGTTGGTGTCTTTTCACCAATGTTACCCAGAACTAGCTGGTACCTCTCCAAGATTAATAGAGACCCTTCTTGCTGTTCTGTGTATGTGGGGCCCAATGAGTCAAGTGAAATATGGGGTGGTTACTTCTGTGAGTTATTAGAGCATCAAAGCAAAGGTGATTCTGAGGTAGAAGCAGATGATGTCACAGTGAGAAATGAAAGTACAGGAGGGATCTCAAGAGAAGAGGTGTGTAAAGCTCTAAAATCTCTTCAGAATGGTAAGGCTCTGGGAGTGGATGGCATAACTTCTGAGATGCTAAAATATGGTGGTGACTGTAATTGGCTGGTTAACTGAAATTTGCCAGTTGTGCTGGGAGTTAGGAATGGTCCCTCAATATTGGAGGGATGCTCATTGTTCCCTTGTATAAGGGAAAGAGTGATCAGACTGAATGCAAGAACTTTCATGGTATCCGTTTGCTAAGTGTGTAAGGGAAAGTATTTGGAAAGGTTGTTATTGATAAGGTACCAGGTCTTACATCACAGAAAGTATGGGATGTGTAGAGTGGATTTATGCCTGGTAAGAGCTGCACTAACCAAATTTTAGCATTACATTTGATGATCAAAAACTATCTGTCAGTAAGAAAGTATTAGCTGCCTTATAGGTTTACAGAAAGCTTATGATGAGAAATTTATTTGTTCCCTTAATGAATAGCAATAATTCTTCTCAATCAAAGCTACAAAATAAAAGCTGTGTTCAAACTAAAAACTCTGCATTCACTCCAAAGCTGAAAAACAGGACAATTCCTTGGGTTCTGTGAGGTATATTATCATATGTTTCACATTCTGGATTCATACCTGCCAACATTGGGTAGAGCCTTGTCAGTAGTAATTAGTATTATTGCACTGCATACATAGACTTTTTTATGAAACGATTCATCTCTTTGTGAAAAAGAAATACGCGCCACAACAAAACGTTACAACAAACAAGGACTCTAATGAAACAAACTTAACTCATGTGAAACGCGAAGTTGATTCCCCTGCTGGCAAGGACATGATAGGCAGCATTGCGAGATTTAAGTTCAAAACTTCCACCAATAAAAATCGGTCAGATGCGTTAAGAATTCCACAACACTTGACAGATGGGAAATCCAAGCAAGTATGTGCAGCGTGTGAACCTTCCCTCACCGTATGATCATACTGCCTATAAAATTGCAGTTTATGACAAGATAAACCAAAGAAGGAAAAAAAAAAAGGCTGGATGCTTTAACTGGGTGAAAAATCAAAACACACAGCAAGACTGCAGACCACTGTTAGTTTGTTTTTTATTGACCCAGCAGCTGCGCGGCATCAATTGCTTATTTATTTTTTTCTGCTGATATCTTTCTCTCCTTATTTCTTTATTATTGATTTGTTTTTCTTTTTTTTTTTTTTTTATTCCTTCTGATAACAATTTCTTCTAGCATGCTGAAAAAACTTTCAGTCTGAGGACCATGAGTGCATGGTATCAAAGCTTCAACTATTTTAGATAAATGGTGTAACTTTGAGGATAACACTTTTGAACACTATGCATCAATTTTTACAAATTTTCCAACTTTGTCACTTCCGTTTTCCGGAATTTACCCCTCCCTTATAAAGCTTAAATGCAAAAACTTATGGAATGGGAGATAAACTATGCAGAAGAGTGTAAACATCGCGGGGGGGGTGATTACGGAGAAAATCTTTGCTCCGTACGACTTCCAGTTTGGGAAATTTTCCATAAATTTTGAAGCTGAAATACAAATATTTATGCAGTAAAATGATATTTAGCAATAATACTGGACACAGGCAGGCAGCATCGCGAGAGAAAAGATATTACGATTACAGAAAAAAGGAAATCTGAATTCCGTCAACCTTCCGTTTTCGAAAGTTTCGTAAAGATGGAATGTGTATGTAAATGTAAGATATTCTCTTCACTTGTGTATCGATCTCATAAATGATCAAAATAATAACGAAAAGGCGGAATTCCTCGAATTCGCGGAAGAATCTCATACCTGAAGATCACGGGAAAATTTTCACGGCGTTCTAAAGTTCTGTTTTCACAAATTGTTGCCTGCAGTTTCAAGCTGAAATACAAACATTTATGCAATTAAATTATGTTTAACAAGAAAAGTGGACACAGAGGCAACGTTGAGAGAAAAAAGAAATGCGATTGCGGCAAAAAACTTTCACTCCATTTAACTACCGTTACAGAAAATTTTAAAACATAAATACCGCTTTCGAGGACGATCTACATGATGACCTAAAAAAAGCGGATCGAATCGCATGTATATCATGAAATACTAGAAAAATGAAAAAAAATCTAAACAAAATGAAAATTCGTAGAATCCGTAGTTTCGACAGCGATGTCCGTAGTTCCGTAGTCAGACAACTAAATCCGTAGTAGTTGGCCGGTATGTGGATTATACATTACCTATACGTAAAAATACTTTCAAGTCAGTATATCCTTATTTAACTAAAGAAAGCTGCCACCGTGATTTTTGCAAAGTTAATTTAAATTTAAAACCCAAAACTGAGTAGTATGAAGCAGTAGCAGTCCTGAAAAAAAAACAAAAAAAAAACAGGGTGAACAGCCAGCCACAAAGAGCAAAGATTGCTAAGGCAGTATAAATAGCTTCTAGTTTAATACCACAAATGCAAAAGAGGGGGATCACAAAAAGTGAAACTTCAGCATTTTTGAAATAATTTTTGACAATTAAGAACAGCAATACAAATCTCATAGCGTCTACTTCAGTTCTACACATCATGATTTGCATGGAAGAACAATACAAAAAAGTAGTGCAATATATAGAGTATTTAAACAAATTAAAAGGTAGTTATAAGATTAAATTAGGCTTAGTCTGAGATCATTTGACTTCAGCATTAGGCTTATTTGCTTGGGCAATACAAAGTCAGCAAGAAGTCAAGAACTTACAAGTAAGAGTAACTTAATCTATTAACTACTTTTTCAATTTATTGTCTGAATACTTTTTTTAAAATACAACACTACATCCCATGTATTGTTTCTTTCAAACAAATCCTAATGTGCAAAAAGGGGGTGTGTTGTTAGTAAGGTGGAGACTAATATTAGTGTTCTCCCTAGAGGCTTGTTACTGGGAGGACCACCCAATTAATTTTCTCTGCCGCCCAGCTAAATTCCCTTTAATGAACATTTTCACAATGCACATAATAGTAAGAGTGGAAAACTTATTCATAAACATTGATGAAAACTGGCTGAAATCTGTGACAAATATGATTTATTAGTAAGTACTTGTTTTTTAATCATTTGTGTGTAATTTTCTAATGTTGTTTATTGTCATAATACATTAATATCTACCACACAGCTAAATATGTTTAATAAGTATAATAATGACATATCAATAAAAAAACCAACCACTTACCTAAAAAGCTCTTGGTTACTTTTTTGCTATACACTTCATGCACATCAATTATAACATCCTGTTATGTAGCTGGCCTTCAAAGGTTGAAAAACTTCTTGCTTATAGGGTGCTGTTTTATATTCGTTCTTCCGGTCATGAAACATTGTATTTTTATTCACAGGACAAAAACGCTGACTTCTGTCTGCCATCTGAGATGTAACATAGCTCGTCATCACAAGGTGTATACTCACTATAACGTGAGTGTTGTCAACTTTCATTACGCCAATATTTTTATCATATTCTTCTTTCACTCCCCCATATGCAACATGGCCTTAAAATTCACAATTCGTAAAATGGTACTCACTTCAAAAACACTTATTCACCCACTCAATAAATACTTATATATAGTACTCTCAACAATTTACACTCCCTATAAAAACCACTCCAAGGTACACAACCTACAACACATTCATACACTCAATTAAAACCAACTATGTACATAATTACACTATTTACATTCCCTGGCAGTCAAACTGTTGTCAACTGTGAATAATGTAAGTGCTCTATCTGCCTCATACATCACACAAAACCTACAGCAAACGCCAACCTCATTCAGCCCGCCATACACAATCCTCTAGCGCTTTCAATACAAGTAAGAAATCAAGTACATACTATAAAAAATATAGTAATAAAAAAATCAGTTAACTAGATAGAGCAGGTGTATATGAGATTCCTATAAATCAGAAACCACCTTTGTCATACATAGGCAGCACTACGAACAAGTTAAAGTATAGATTGCACCAACATATGAGTAATTGGAATAAAAAAGAAGCTAAGACTGAATTAACCCAATATTGTCTAGAAAATCGCCAATGTCCGAAGATATTAAAATTATTAAGTGCTGTAAAAACGAAAGGCAGTTGAGAATTGCAGAATCAGTATTAATTGAAAAAAAACAACAGATCAAGAGTGTGTAACATTAATGAACCAAGCAACTTAAACGAACAGTGGAAAGCCTTAATAAAAATTGAACAACAATTAAGAGAAAAAAAAAAAAAGAGCAGCACTGACAATAGATGGTGCCAGAGACACAAAGATGCAGAGATTGAGACTGAAGCCGGAACCTCAATGACTTTGCTCACTTGAGTTGTGGTTGGCAGAGAGACACATCGGCCTCCTGAGGACGACAGAGATTCTGTTGAAAGCGCTAGAGGATTGTGTATGACGGGCTGAATGAGGATTGTGTATGACGGGCTGAATGAGGTTGGTGTTTACTGTAGGTTTTGTGTGGTGTATGAGGCGGATAGAGCACTACATTAGTCACAGTTGACAACAGTTTGACTGCAAAGGAATGTAAATAGTGTAATTATGTACATAGTGGTTTTAATTGAGTGTATGAATGTGTTGTATGTTGTGTACCTTGGAGTGGTTTTTATAGGGAGTGTAAATGGTTGAGAGTACTATATATGAGTATTTATTGAGTGGGTGAATAAGTGTTTTTGAAGTGAGTACCATTTTACGAATTGTGAATTTTAAGGCCATGTTGCATATGGAGGAGTGAAAGAAGAATATGATAAAAATATTGGCGTAATGAAAGTTGACAACACTCACGTTATAGTGAGTATACACCTTGTGATGACGAGCTATGTTACATCTCAGATGGCAGACAGAAGTCAGCGTTTTTGTCCTGTGAGTAAAAATACAATGTTTCATGACCGGAAGAACAAATATAAAACAGCGCCTTATAAGCAAAAAGTTTTTCAACCTCTGAAGGCCAGCTACATAACAGGATGTTATAATCGACGTGCATGAAGTGTATAGCAAAAAAGTAACCAAGAGCTTTTAGGTAAGTGGTTGGTTTTTTTGATTGATATGTCATTAATGACTTGTACGTAAATATATGCACTTTGTTGGTATTTAATGCCTTTAAAAATGCAAATAATATGAAAGTATTATAATGTTAGGTAAAACAACTTTTTTCTTTCTCAATTGGTGAAAGGGTCATTAAAAGTACCATCCAGCTAAAATTTCTAGTCACTCAGCTGTGAAAAAAATCTAGGGAGAATAAATATTCTTTGATGGTTTGGCCATGTTGAAAGAATGACATGCTTACTAAGACAATTTTTCTTTGCAAGTGGCAGGAAAGAAAGGTAGAGGAAGGCCAAGAAAATCATGGGAGGACCAGATTCACAAATGTCTGCATGAGAAAAAGATTAGGAGTATGAAGTACAAAAGATCTTGTGTGCGTCATGTGATGGATGTCAGTGAAACTCGAGCTGTGTGCCAAGATCGCTGTAAATGGAGACGTTTGATACACCAATAGTAAGTAAATTCTAGTTCCATCAGTAAAACATCTATCTGATGGTTTGTCTTTCTTTGAGGAACTAACCTCTGAATCTCAGAGAACAGCTTAGTGAGATGTATGTATGTTTAATAAGTCTCATTTCTTAGAAATATTATTTTAGGCACATACAGAATATGTGCAAAGTTTCCCTCTCCCAAATATCATCACTGAAAGTGCTCCCACGCATTACTGAAAATATTAATTTCCTCATATGTTAGTACTGCAACGAACTATTAAGCCACAGGGACTTTTATTGGCATCTAAAGCTGTCTCTCTTGAGGGTTTCTCTACCTTTGGTATGTATGCTGCAATGTATTCTGACCAGTGTAAGTTAGGATATTTTTTTTTTTTTTTTTTTTTTGTAGTAATTCAGCTGTTCTTTCAGCAGAAATTGTAGCAAAATGATATTCAGATTAGTAAAATTTCTTTTTTTTTTCTTTTTTTGCACATGAAAATACGACTAACCATGTGTTGGCTAATTTAATTTTAAAAAGGATTCAAGAGTAAGACAAAAAATTTAAACTTCCAATTTTAATAAAAAATAAATGTTTACAATTGCTGTTAAATGCAGTTTGTAGAATATTCCTTGTACACCCATTTCTAATTACAATAGGATCCTTTTAAATTTTATTCTTGCCTAGAGGTGATACGAATTTAACAAAATATTTATCATTATTAAAATACCTATTTATTATTTACTTAATATCTCATTTATTATTAT
This sequence comes from Macrothele yani, assembly GCA_039090855.1. Lineage (NCBI taxonomy): Eukaryota > Metazoa > Arthropoda > Arachnida > Araneae > Macrothelidae > Macrothele > Macrothele yani. The sequence continues at coordinate 122,823,988 of CM077003.1, read as the reverse complement.
TACATCTATTATTTGCATTTCTGGCACCAGTGTTTCTGCAACACTTTCAGGTGAAAACACATATAAGCCATTTTTATAACACTCCAACCTGCTTCTCAAATAAGGCCATCTTAGATTTGAGTACAGGAACATAAGCGTATTTTCATATTTTTTTTAATGAATTTTCCTGATGAATGCATGCTTTCTCATTTCTTGTATAGTCTTGCTTGCTATATCAATCAATGAAGATTTCTCATTCATTGATTGATATAGGAAGCAAGACATATACAAGAAACTCCCTTTTTTTCAAAGTGAAATTAAAATTAAAATTCCAAATTTCCCCCTTTTTTTAAAGTGAAATTAAAATTCCAAATTTCCCCCTTTTTTTAAAGTGAAATTAAAATTCCAAATTTCCCCCTTTTTTTAAAGTGAAATTAAAATTCAAAATCTGTACAATTTCTGGGCCAGAATCAGTGCATCTTTTGTGCCCAGGAAAAGTGAGCAGAAACAGTCCTGATTTTTGAACTACGTAGACATTTAAAATTTGTTTTTCTATTCCTTGAAGTCTCATTTTGCTAGGCTGCTCAACAAAACACAAAAAATTTCCATTTTTCTTCTAAGCAAATTAAAAGTTCAAAATTGGCACTATGACTGGTTAGTATGTGGAAACAACTTTATATGCCATGAAAGACAGTAGTAGATAGAGACTGTACTGATTTTGAACTTTAATTTCTATTAAAGAGAATAATGCTTGCTCTGTTAATTGCTATTTCAAAAAAAATCCAATAAGGACTGGAAAAACATGAATTTCATTAGGAAGATTTGCTCAATTATGACACAATTCTTTGTATTTTACCATACTAATAACATTTCTTAAAAAATCACCACATTTTCTACATTTGTTTCTTAGCAATATTGTCAATGGTACTTTTTTTTTTTTTGGTCACAATTTGGCAAAAATGAGAGTTACAGCTTAAATGTTGATTCTAATGTATTTGGTTGAATCCCATTACCTATTCACAACTGCTGTTCTATCTACTAAGGGAACCCACGAAAGATGTGGAAAAGTGGGCTTAGAGATCCCTTACCAAATATTTCAGCCACAGCTATTACACATATTATCATTGTACTTCCACAGGAGAAAGACATAACATCAGAAAATTTGAGAGTTTGTGCCACATCAGTACCTCTCGACCTTCCATTCCACTTCGTTTTTATGCTTTTCTGAAGATACCAGAAATTGTAACTAAAAGCAAATACCTAAAAACTAAGTAGCATATCTGTTTCAGTTCAAACCTGATCTTATATCTGCAGTTGTGTCTAATATCAGTTAGCTATTTGTAACAACAGAATAACAAAATGCTTGGAAATGTTACAGTACTTCTTCCTGTAAACCTCTATGAATCAGTCACAGATACAATAAGGATTTGATATTCTTCAAACGGATGGGGCAAAATGTTTTGCTGACATTTCTGATTTTGGTTTAAGTTCAATAACATGGAGAAACCCTTTGGCAAGTACTTACAAACAGAAACCACAACTCTTCATCAATATTTTGCAGTTCACCTTTAGACAATATTTGCCAACTTTACAAAAATTTCAGTGTAAATGTAACAATTAATGTTTTCAGTCAAAAAACTTCAGTCGATATATCTGTTTATACACTATTAGTGCATCCGTTTGGCAACTAACAAAAAAGTTTATTAAATTCTGATTTAAAGAATTCAAAAGAAAATTGAAAATTAAAATAACAAACCAAGGATCTAGGTACTGCAGAAATTTTACTAAGAGCTTTAATTCTTTTTCAGCTTTTTTTTTTTAAAAAACTCAAACTCATTATTCCCCAAATTTTTAAGCACTAAAACTTCTACTGTACTTTCCATATAACCATGTTTGGTCATGATTCGAAACTATCTTTTTAACCTGTTCACCCCTCTCTTATTTTCTACATCCTGAGAACACCTCAACCTGAAGTGCTTTCAAAATGTCATTTAATTCACTTTTTTCCCCCAGAACAACAACGAAAAAAGAACTGATCACATAATACCCAAACAAGCAGTTTTCAGAAACAGCTCTTGCATACAAGCTGGCAGCTGAAATTTCTGAATACACTCAGAAATGGGATTTAAAAATTTAAAAAGTAGTAAATCCATAAACAGCATACACAAAGAAACTTAGAAAACATAAAATTTGGAACCGCATGGACGGTTCAAAATCCAGAACATGCAGAATAATATAAAAGTGTATTATTTTCTTGTATGGATTACAAAATAATGAATGACAAATAAAATTCTGCATAAATACAGAATAATGAAGCAATATGGTACTTGAATACTTTACAAGGTGCTAAAGGGCAATTTCTGAAAGGAATAAAAAAAACTGATGTTTTTAACAGGGAGAAGAAAAAAAAGTATTCTAAAGAATACCAGTGTTTTTTTAATTGAGTTGCGAAAAACATCATTTGTGCAACAAACTTCAACAAGGAATCAAACTATATTCATAAACTAAATAAAGTAACAATGATTAAAAACTGGCAACATAGATTTCACTAAAGTTAAAAATTCCTGGAGCTGTTGAAGCAACAAACAATTCATTCCGCAAACTGCAGGCAGCATGATGAGCACAATGTACAGAATATTTCTCTGGATGTGCAGTTCAAATCTGTGAATTACTAGAGTATATATATAATATATATATATACATATACATGGTACTTGTACATGGCATTTTTTTTTACATGAATGAGGATGAACAACTCAGAGTAGTCTTAAAACAGAAAACTGCAGATGAAGTTTTATTTGTCCATGTCATGAAAATCTGAAACTGCAAGGAGCATGGCATACAACACACGATTTCAACAAACAGCAGTGCTCGTCTCGCACTTTTCACACTTTCAGCATTGATAAAGCACCTTGAAAAGCAGCACACATTCCACAGCTTCAAATATTTTTTCACCCTACTAAGCTTATCCAGTCAGTGGATGTAAATCCACTTTAACTTTCTCAGCACTACTAAGCATTCCCACCGTAGGAAAAAATCCACCTTTAGGTATGCAAACTTCTTTTTGTCCAATAGTTTTTCCATTTCGTGTAAAAAATACCTAAGGAAACAACAAAAACAAAAGAAATATTGTTACTGTGAGAGTCAGAAAGTAATATGAAATAGTACAATCACACACCTGTATAAATTCAGCAATAAGAATATCAAATCAAAATTTTGCACTATTTCTTTTTCCATTTTAAGGTTTAATGATCATCATGAGAAACTCTCGAGTGCTTGCTATGAGCAGTAGTTAGTCCTGAATTTGGGACCACTGGTTCCACGAAAGGGACAGAGCCAGTGCCACCAGATAAAAGCACAAAACATGGCTCATTAGAGACTTAAACCCAGTTAGTCATCCAGGAGGATTCTGCTTTGTTCGTCTGGGGGTTTAATGACCACCGGGAGCAACCCAATGGGCAATAAGATGCTGCCTGTTCCTAATTTAGGGCAGCTGGTTCCAGGGAAGGGAGACAACCAATGCCATAAGAAAAACACTACATCCACAATACACTGCTGGCCACCCAAAATGCAACACCAAGAAGGAAGCATCCGATTGGCCTGAAATTTGCAGGATGTGTCGCCCGCGAGAGGACATGCAAACGATTAGCATCGCAGGGCATATGCAAATCGTGTGTGCCCGGCACGCCTCCGAGAAGCAATATAAGAAGGGTGCACAAAAGGTTGGGTGTAAGTAGTGGAAGTGCGTTGTGCTGCCGGACCTGTGCGTGGGAACCTTCCTGATGCCTGGTCGCAGAATACAGCAGTCATTCCAGCACGTTTCGGAGTTTGACAAAGGACGAATAGTGGCTTATCATGACAGCGGTTTATCGTACCGAGACATCTGCGCCCGTGTGGGACGACATCAAGCTACAGTGAGGAGGGTATGGATTCGGTGGGTGCAGTAGGGAGGGAGGGAGGGAGGGACAGACATATAGATAGAGATAGATTGTATGAAATTCAAACTGAGTATAAATAAGGGGGGAAACCTAAGTTTTGAGCAAGGAATTATTAGTACTGAATGCAAGGTAAGTCTAAATGGTGCAGGGATTGACCAGGTGAAAGAGTTTGTATATTTAGTAAGCATGTTTTACAGACAGAACAGATTAGATGGCAAAATTAATATGCTAGTGAATTCTTTTAAAGTCAGAGCTGCTTTAGGAGGATTTCACAGGAATGATGGGTTCTCAAGAAAGTCATGAATGGCTGTACATGAAAGTGTAGTTGTTACTACTCTGATGTGCGGCAGTGAAACTTGGATACTGCAGAACAGACACAGGGGTCGTCTGTGTGCTGGAGAGATGTGTTACTTACAGGGGGGGGGGGTGCTCTGATTATTTTAGGAATGAAGATGTGTAATGTGAGGCAAAATGTTGTTAGTAAGGTTCAGATAAATATTCTTAGGTGGTTCAGCTATGTTGAAAGAAAGAATGATGAGATGCTTACTAAGAGAATTTTTTCAGCCTAAGTGGCACCAAAGGAAGATAGCGGAAAGCCAAGAAAATCACAGGAGGACCAGATTCTGGAATGTCTGCACAAGAAAAAGTTTATGAGTATGAAGTACAAATGGTCTTGTGTGCGACATGTCAGTGAAGCTCGAGCCGTGTGCCAAGATCACTGTAAATGAAGACATTTGATGCATCAACAGTAAGTAAATTCTAGTTCCTTCACTTAAATGCTAATCTGGCACATGGACTTTCTTTATGGAGCACACCTCTGAACCTCGGAGAACAGCTTAATGTTACATATGATGTATGTACAATGAATATTCATCACATTTCACAATGGAATTACATAGAGTTGCAATACAACTTGAGATTTGTGTAGTGCATTCAGAGACTCCAACCCTGACTGGAAATTTTCTGTAGTGAACACTAAAAAAAAAAACAGTTTATAGCTTTTTTCCATGGTAAAAAATACAAAAATCTGTAGTTTTCAGCATTTTTCTGTAGTAATGAATAAAATTGTATTACAAATTGCCCACAACTTGAAGACATTTTGTGGGAAACACTAAGTAGCTCCAACATTTTTTTTTTCTAGTTTACCTAAAAAATAACACAATGTATATTCTAATGGGAACCTTACAGTAAACATTGTTAGTGCCTACACAGATTGGAAGTTGCTCATTGTAGTCTTCAATCCTTCAATCCCAAAACAACAATGAAAAAAAAATAAAAAAAAAAAAACATGATTATTTTTAAAAACTGATAACAGAGCAGAAAAGTGACTTCATATTTTTTAGAAAAGTTTCCTAGTGAAATGTACCTTTTCTTATACCTTATAGTACTTTCTTGATACATAAATCAATAAAACACACATTTTTGCTTCTTAAGGCAAAATTTAAACTGATAAATCATTACTTATATTGTCCTTGCATGCAAAACTGCACTATTTCAATGATCTGTACAGTTGTTTTCATGGCAGAATGAGAATCGGTATTATCACTTTTTAATTTTTAATTAAAAAGTGATAATGCCTATTAATGTATCTATCACGCCAAACTGCTACTAATAAAAACACTGAATTAACACGTACCGCCAATCCCAACATTTCGGAATGTTTTTCACCTACCTTCTAATTTGTTGTTTTTTCAGCATAACTTTAATATAACTTTAATTTTTCTGAAAATGCATGGCTTTTCATTACCTCTTGCTATGTCAAGAAAGAAACAGGGCAAACATTTTTCTTTTTGTTCAAAAAGAAATTAAAGTTCAAAATTGGAACTTCAATTTTTCATTTCAGTCTTTCGTTCCCTTAGTCAACATCTTTAAAGCATTTCCAACCTCAAATGCAAAAGTATAAAGAGTGCTCTCAAGCAATGAACTGTGAAAAATTTTCAAAAACATAATGGTCACACAGAATTTAGATGACGACTTTCAAATTACTTTGGAGGGCTCAGAACTCAAAGACTTTTACTACAACAGTCAACATGTGATTTATTTTTAAGCAAGAAACATAGGCATCCTAATGTAAAGCTATATAGTAGTATATGTCCAAGTGAATCAGAAAGTGATACTGAATGATGCCATCTTTCACCAATGCTCTCTGTCCAGCATTTTGTTTTATCTTTGCAAGCACACAATTTCTTTTCCACGAGTATTTGATAAATGGCTTTTTAATTACTAAATAATTATTATTTTCGATATATGCATTTCTTTTTTAATGTGCCTTTTAGGGAAGGGGGCCTGGAAGAAAATCATTGTGGAAGAATGGGAATTAAGATGGAAAATATACCTAGGCCACCATGGCATAATAATATCTGTTAGTACTGTTATGTATTACATCTAAAATTTCTAAAAAAAAATGCTGTTTTGCTATACAAATTTTTTTGAACAAATTTCACCCTGGTGCATGGAATGTCTGAGAGCTATTGGAACAAGCAGGTCATTTCATCCAAATGTCTAGGAATGCAGACAAATGTGTGGAGCAACACAATACTAATTTCTTCCAATAAATTATCTTGTTTAAAATTCAGGTGTCTAGTGACTGTTGTCTATATAGTATATATTAATATATATGTAAATTCTGTACTCACTTTTTAAATTGTAAGCTACATATTATATGCATATTTTCTCACAATTTAAATAGTTAGATAAAGAATTTGTATAGAATTCTACTACAACCAATATTTTTTTTAGTCTCCACAAAAAATATCTGGAAAATTAAGAGACATTTAAGTTCTAGTACATGGCTCTAATTTGTTTACCTGAATTACAGCACCAGTTTCCACATTATCTTCTTCCTTCCACCATTCTTCATCCTCTGAGCCACTTAAGGATCCTTCATACTGATGAACTTCAAGATCTCCATTTAGGGTAGGCGATAATTCACGAGAACTATCACTATCATAAGTACAGACATAGTCCCTAGGGAAAATTATGCCGCAACCCATAACATCTCCTGTAAAAATGCAGAAAATATCTGAACTTACTGCACACGTTTTTTGACAAATGCAATAACAGAATGCAAAATTGAAACTGGTAGTTTTATACAGTTGCATCACTCACATGAGAGAGAGAGAGAGAGAGAGAGAGAGAGAGAGAGAGAGAGAGAGAGAGAGAGAGGGGGGGGGGCATTCACCAGACATAAAAAAAAAGATAGTACAAGGAATAGAGAAGACAGACATGTGGAAGAAATATGGAGGAATTATGTGAGATCCCGTCAAATAAAGACAGGGAAAAATAAGATATGTAGAGTAAATTTTTTAATAACCAGGTATTCTTTTTTGTTTGTGATGTCCAAACATGAAAGTATGTTTCATGAACAATAAAAATAAAAATAAAAAGTATGGTTGAGACAGGGATTTGACAATTGAAACAGGCGTGCACTCTAGCACTGCACCACCAAAGTGGGACTAATGTTTAGACAAAGTAAATTACATTGTTTGTGATTAAAAAGGTTACAAAACTAAATTTATGATTTGGTTTTCCAGCTGAAAGAAAATGAAGCATAGTCAAACATACTCAAGCAGGTAGGCCTTAACAACAGATATATCTATTTCACTAGATTATTTTCATTGAGTCTTGAAGCAGTCTGCATATAGATTTCAGTTCATCTGTAAGTTTGTCTTATACAAGACGATTCAAAATTCCACTGACAAAATGGAAGGGAAAGTCGGGCATATGGAAACAAACCAAAAATCACATAGGAACATATCCATGCAAACGCAATCCAGAGGCGTTACACATCCCCTAAGATAGATAGTACACAATACAGGGACAACAATCAAGAAACAGTCGACAACATTTTATTTACACTGTACTTACACATGGCAGGGCAACAATGGTACGGACAGTTTTACAGGAGGTGTTCAAAGTTTCGTCCAGACGCACTGACACACACATAACAACGACGCTGCATCGATTGGCGCACATCCTCTAAAATGCTTGGCGTATCCCGGAGACATCCAGCTGCCACAACGACTCTTCCTACTAAGTCTTCGTCACAGGCAACAAGAGTTTTGTATACGAGCCCTTTAAGATAACCCCATAAGAAAAAGTCTATGGGTGACAAATCGGGTGATTAAGGTGGCCATGCGATCGGTCCACCATGACTAATCCAGCGCCCAGGAAAGCTGGCCTGCAGATGTTGTTTGACAGCTCTGCTGAAATGTGGGGAGCTCCATCATGCTGAAACCACAGGAACCACACGTGCCGATGCAGAGACACAGGAACAGTATCCAGCATTTCTGGCAGAACCTCCTGCAAGAACGTTAGATATGTGCATCCATTAAATCTTGCAGATAGAATGTACGGCTCGAGCAAACAGTCACTAGCAATGCCGGCCCAAACATCGATGGTTAAATAGTCATTGAGAGGCATGCGTCCGTGTAACATGTGCGTTATCATGCGCCCACATGTGCATGTTGTGAACATTCGTGACACCCTCTAGTGAGAAAGCAGCCTCATCACTGAAGAGAACAGTTGCTAGGAAGTTTGGGTCCACCGCACTTAGCTGTAAAAACCACTGTGCAAAATCAACATGTTGCCTGTAATCACCGAGCTTGAATGCCTGGACGTGTTGCAGATGAAACGGATGTAGGCTTTCATGATGCAAAATGCGCCAGACGGTGGATTGAGGGACATGGATATTATGCGACAGCACTCTAGTACTTGTCCTCGGATTCCGTTCCATTTCGTGGAGGACACTTTTTCGATGGCAGGTGTCCACGTTGATCGGCCACGACAACAATCCCGCCTATGCACAGCGAAGGTACCTGTTTTGCACAATCGATGGTGCAACATGGCAAACGTTGCACGACTAGGTACTTGTCTGTTGGGAAATCTCTCCTGATAAAGGCGAACTGCGGCTCGTCCATTGCAGTTAGCAGCGCCATACTTTAGATGCATATCTGCGAGTTCACGATACGTGTAACGTTGCGTGTTACTCGTGCACAATCCACAACTCACCTGACGCAGGCTCGCTCTGCCCACCTCATGGTCTCATTAACAATGCCCTCTAGCGCCTCTGGATAGTGTTTGCGTCGATATGTTCCCATGTGATTTTTGTTTGTTTTAATACGCCCGACTTTTCCTTCCATTTTGTCAGCGGAATTTTGAATCTTCCTGTATGAACTGGGTAAGAATTAAGACAAATGTGCAATTTTGTAAAAACGAAGGTTTTAACAAAGTTGCAAAGTGTCATTCTGGTTTCGCAAATCAATCTCATGCAGATTTTTATTAAAAACTTTTTCTGATTTCTCAAATAAAAATCTGTGGTTTGCAAATTACAAACAAATTACATTCAATGCAGCTATTTTTTTCTTTCTTCCTTTTTTTCTTTTTTTTTTGGGGGGGAGGGGGAGGAAGAAGGTATTACCAATTGCAAGGCCAGATATAAGGAATGACCAGATTGGCTTCTTTCACCAACCGGCAACTGCAGCAGCTTTTCGTTTCGGGGTTTAAAGACTGTCGTGAGCAACTCTCTAAGGGTTATAAGAAGTTGCCTGCCCATAGAAATATTAAAAAAAAAAAAAAAAGAAATATTAAGAATGACTCAAGTGTGGGACATGGTGGACCTACCACACTTGAGAAGGACGGTCCACCACGGAATCGACATGGACTTTCTAAACGGCATATGAGAAAGCAATCTCGGCTGAGTGAATGTAAGATTGGTGTATGGAATACTAGAGGTATAAATGGCAAGATGAGTGAGGTGGTTGAGGAGATGAATAAGTATAGACTGGATGTGCTGTGTGTAAGTGAAACCAAAAAGAAGGAAATTGGGGTAGAAGAAGTGAATGGCACGGTGAGTGTGTGGTCTGGAGTATTGGATAATATGAGAGGACAGGCTGGTGTAGGTGTGATTTTAAGTGAAAAGATGAAGAACAACTTGATTCACTATAGTTGCATAAGTGAGAGAATTCTCTGGATTTGTTTGAAAGTGAAACTTCAGAGAATTGTAATTGCTGTAGTGTATGCTCCTTGTGACTCGGAACCTTCTGATAAGAAAGAAGATTTCTGGAATGAGCTAAAAGCTGTTTTGAGCCACTTTGGTGCTAAAGAAAAAGTTATAATAGCAGGGGATTTCAATGCTAGAGTAGGTGTGCAGAATGCAATTTCTGACAATGTTCTGGGTAAGTTTAATGATCCTTGTATGAATGATAATGGAGAAAGATTAATTGAACTCTGCATTGAGAATGATTTGTGTGTATCTAATACATTTTTCAACCACAAGTATATACACATATATACTTGGGAAAGTCGTACTCTTGGTCAAAAGAGTGTGATAGATTGTGTTGTTTAATGTTGGTTGAAGGAATAGGAAGAGACCCAGGATAGAAAGAATAAAGGTTGATAGGCTCCTTGAAGATCATCAGCGGTATTCTGACTTACTCAGAGAACAACTGAAGGATCTGAAATCTTGTAAGAGGGATGTATAAAATAAGTGGGGATGTTTTAAGAACGGTTTTTTTTTTTTTTTTTTTTTTTTGATTGGAGGTTTAACGACCACCGTGAGCAACTCAATGGGCTATAAGCAGTCGCCCGTCCCTAATTTAGGGTCAGTGGTTCTAGGGAAGGGAGAGAGCCAGTGCCGTAAGACAAACACAACATCCATGCCTGACCGGGATTCGAACCCGGACCCCTTACGGACGAATGATCAGAGGCCATCGCTTAGACCACTGCGCCACAGGGGCGGCAAGAACTGTGTTGTTACTGCTGCTAAAGAGGTCTGTGGCACCACAATAGTGGGTAACAATAGAGGTGATGCTTGGTGGAATAGTGAGGTTGATGAGGCAGTAAAGAAAAAGAAGGAAGCCTATTTGGGGATGTTGCAAGGTAGAGTCTCTGTGGATGAATATCGCTGTAAGAAGCGTGAAGCTGCTAAGCTGGTTCGCCACAGTAAGGCAAAAGATAGGAAAGAGAAAGTGGAAAGGCATGAACTGGCTTTTTGGAAAGATAGAAAGTCCTTCTGGACGTACATGAGACTCAGGAAAAATAGGGGAAACAAAGTTGTAAGTTGTGTGAAGAATAAGATTGGGGAAATGATATGGGAGCCCAATGAGTTAAGTGATAGATGGGGTGAATACTTCTGTGAGTTATTAGATCAGGAGAGCAAAAATGATTCCGAGACAGACGCAGATGATGTCACAATGAGGTATGAAAGCACAGGAGGGATCTCAAGAGAGGAAGTGTGTAAAGCTCTAAAATCTCTTCAGAATGGTAAGGCTCCAGGAGTTAATGGCAGAACTGCAGAGATGTTGAAGTATGATGGTGACTCTATAATTGACTGGTTAACTGAAATTTGCCAGTTGTGCTGGGAGTTAGGAATGGTCCCTTGGGATTGGAAGGATGCTATCATTGTTCCCTTGTATAAGGAAAAAGGTGGTCAGACTGAATGCAAGAACTATCGTGGTATTAGCCTACTGAGTGTGCCAGGGAAAGTGTTTGGTAAGGTTGTTATTGAAAAAATACGGGGTCTTACATCAGAGAAAGTGTGGGATGTTCAGAGTGGTTTTATGCCTGGTCAAGGCTGCACTAACCAGATTTTTGCATTACGCATGATTATTGAAAAGTATCTGGCTGTTGGGAAGAAAGTTCTTACTGCCTTCATAGATTTAGAGAAAGCTTACGACCGAGTGAATAGGACACTTTTGTGGAAGGTATTGAATGAATATGGTGTTACTGGGAATCTACTTAATGGTGTAAAAGCCATGTATGCTGGTAGTAGAGCTTGTGTACGAGTGAATGGTGTTTTATCAAAATGGTTTTTCATTGGTGCAGGAGTTAGACAAGGTTGTGTAATGTCACCATGGCTGTTTAATACATTTATGGACGCATGCATGCGTGAGGCCAAAATAGATAATAGCGGCTTATGTCTTGGTGATATCCGTGTGTGCAGATTGCTGTATGCTGATGACACTGTCCTGTTGGCAGAGAGCAAAAGTTAGTTGCAGAGTATATTGGCTCGGATGCACGAAGTTTGCATGAAATTCAAACTGAGTATAAATAAGGGAAAACCCAAAGTTATGGTGTTTGAGAGAGGAATGGGTAGCACTGAATGTAATGTAAGTATAAATGGCACTGTGATTGACCAGGTGAGTGAGTTTGTGTATTTAGGAAGCATGTTTGACAGAGAGAACAAGTTGGATGGTGAAATCAGTAGGCGAGTGAATTCTTCTTTGAAAGTCATAGCTGCTCTGGGAGGTTTTCACAGAAATGATGGGTTCTCTAGAGAGTCCCGCATGGCTGTGTATGAAACAGTAATTGTTCCTACTCTGATGTATGGCAGTGAAACTTGGGTACTGCAGAAGAAGCATAGGAGTCGTTTGTGTGCTGGAGAAATGCGTTACTTACGTGGGGTTTGTGGCAAGACACGATCTGATTGTGTGAGGAATGAAGATGTATTGCAGTTGTGTGATGTAAAGCAAAATGTTGTTAGCAAGGTGGAGATCAATATGCTTCGGTGGTTTGGCCATGTTGAAAGAATAAGTGATGAAATGCTTACTAAGAAAATATTTTCAACCCAAGTGGCAGGAAGGAAAGGCAGAGGAAGGCCAAGGAAGACATGGGTGGATCAGATTCAGAAGTGTCTGCAGCATGAGAAAAAGATTATGAGTATGAAGTATAAAAGATCTTGTGTACGGCGTGTAATGGATATCAGTGAAGCACGAGTTGTATGTCAAGATCGCTGTAAATGGCGAAGTTTGATATGACAACAATAGGTAAAAATATCTGGAAGTTTGTATTTCTTTTTGGAGCTAACCTCTGAATCTCAGAGAACAGCTTAGTGATATGTATGTATGCTGAAAAAAATGTGGCATGTCATTGCAATATTAAAAGGAAGCAAAAGTCTCTTCCTTTCAATATTTACTGAAACATTAAAACTACAGTTACAGAAATTTGGAGTACTAATAGTATTTGTTCTGGACTTGTCCTATACTCAGGACTGACTTACATGAGAATGTAGATAAGGAAATAAAGAGAAATTCAACCCATTCGACTTTACACTTCATATCAATTTATAAGCCAAAAAACTAGGTGCAAGCATTTATACATTAAGCATCACAAAGGGTGAAAGCATTACATACCTTTGTAGCACCTAGGTCCAAATGGATCACCAACTCCGCTTCCTACAAATATTTTGCCATCATCTATTAAAAACAAGTTAAAAAAATCAATAAATTAAATGTTTTTAACAAACTGTAAACTGCACAAATTTTAATCCCATAATGCACTGAATATTTGAAAAACAATTTAGTAAAATCATGCAATGCATTGATGATATGCTTTCCAACATACCAGAAATCATTACTCAAGTTATGAGGATAATGTCTGTGGAATAAATCTTGCAACTGTGCCCTGACCTTTGACCCCATTTCGATAATATTAAACAGAATTGGTTCAATATACCTCCAAAACATGATAAAATTTTGTCGCGATCAAAGTATTTTTACGTAAGTTATGATGCACAAGGGCGATGGAATGGATCCTGCTCCTATTATGTCCTGACCTTTGACCCCATTTCACCGATTTTCAATAGGGTTTGTCCCCAGATTGTACCCTACCACATACTAAAATTTCATTGAAATCAAACCATTTTTACGCGAGTTATCGTGCAGACAGACAAAGCTGGAGCATATACGCTTCTTCAACCTACGGTTGGAAAGTGTAAATGAATATGAATTAGGATTTACAAAAAGTCTTTCGCTCATGAAGAAATTTGTATTTAAAAAACTATAATTAGAAACAAGCAGTTTATGGCAAGTGAACTAATAGAGTTTTGTTGTTGTAGGTACATGCTAAGGAACAACTAGGTGGCGCTGCCAGCGTATGAAGTCAAAATGGCATCTTTGCAGGAAAAGGCGCAATATGTTCAGTGGTACCACGAGACCAAATCGATGATAAATGTTGAGCGTAATTTCACAAGAGAGTATGGACATCTACCACCCAATCATAAAAGCATAACAGGTTGGTAAGCAAAGTTTAAGGAAACAACAAGTGTTGATGACTGAAAACGAACCCGCCAACCAGGTGTTAATGAAGAAACTGTTACTGCAGTGCAGACAGCTTTCATATGCAGTCCCTCAAAATCCACCCACTGAGCTTCATCTGAACTCAGAAATCCCTGCACTATGCTGAAAAATTTTTTTACACAAAAGGCTTAATTTTTATGTGTACAAAGTGCAGATAGTTCTTGATAGAAAGTCTCATAGTAAGCAGATAGTAAGTCTCATAGTAAGCAGATAGTAAGTCTCATAGTAAGCAGATAGTAAGTCTTGTAGGTGGGAAGACCACCCACATCATGTTCCTTTTGCAGAGGACGACAACAATTACCTGCAGATTATGTGTTTTTTGGATGAGGCTACTTTTCACACCTCTGGTGAAGTAAACGGACAGAATGTGCATTTACAGGAGTCAGAAAATCCCCATGTTATCTTTGAAAAACAATGGGACAGCCCAAAATTGAATGTTTGGCGTGGTCTCAAGCACAACAGAGTCATTGGACCCTTCTTTATTTGTGAATGCACAATAACAGCTAACAGCAAATGTGTACCTGCACATTACGAATTTTTTTTTTTTTTTTTTTTTTTTTTTTGCACCTCAATTGGATGAATATTAACCATGGGTAATTTTCCAGTAGGAAGGTACCTTACCACTCCACCATATTGGAGTTTAATTGTTTGAAAATTCTTCAATACCACATTTCCCAACAGATGGATTGGGAGGGGTGGCCAACATAAGACCCCTAGACTTTTTCCTGTGGGGTTATGTCAAGGATAAAGTCCTATTACCACAGTCTCCAAAGAGATGTTAGGCAAAACATGGGGAGAAATTGAATAACTAGTAGATGTGTTCCAGGCCACAAATAGCACTCATATGGAGCCATACTAAAAATGTACAAAAGAAAAAAACTATTAGTTTACATACATCATGCCACAAACTGCTTGTTTCTATCTATTACAGTTTTTAAATAAAAAATTTCTTAATGAGGGAAAAACTTTATATGTCCACCCTGTATTATACAATGATGCATTACCATAAAGCAATGTATAAGGGTCATTCAAATAAAAATGAGCCAAAGAGTGTTTGAGAAAGATATTGTGACTTACCTAAAAAATAATCCCAGTGGCTATTAAGGCACTTATCCCACTGCGACACTAGATGTTCGATTCCTTGGGAGTAGAAGGTGGTGGGCTGCTGGAAGAATGATTACCGAACAGCGTCCTGCACCTTTTCATCTTAGTGAAATGCGTGGCACAGCAGACCCTTCTTCAGCTCCCCAAAAATGTGAAAGTCAAAGGAGGGAAATCTGGGGTGTATGCCAGATGCTGGGATGTTTCCCATGTGAATTTGGAAAAGTAATCATGGACTATTTCTGCAGTGTGGGGTGGATGTTGTCGTGAATAAGAATGACTCCTATGGTGAGCAGCCCCTGCCACTTGGACTTGAGTGTTGCTCACAGAGATTTGAGTGTATCCACATACTGGGCAGCAGTTAAGGTGGCGAGAAATTCAATCAACAGGGGGCCTTTGTGGTTTAAAAAGAAGGGCAACATAACATTTTGTGCACTTGTCTGCATTCCCTTTAACTTCTTTGGCAGTGCAGACAATGTGTGCTTCCATTGGCTGCTTTGTCTTATGCTTTCAGCTTGATAATGAAAGCATTAATTTCATCTCCTGCAATGATTCTGTCGATGATCCTTATGTACTGCAGTAAATGTTCCAAGGGGACACCATGCAAATGTCTTTCTGCACAGATTGCAAGCTGTGTGGCACCTACTGTGCTCAAATCTTCCAGTGCTCATGCAGACAATTTCAGATAATGGTGTGCATGCTTCCCATACTGATTCCAACTTTGTCGAAAAGTACTTCCACCGTAACTCTCCTGTCTTCCTGAATGAGACAATCCACTTCAGCGACTGAAACATCGGTGATCACGTTGTGTGCTTGGCCTGGACTCAAATCGTCAGTCAACAATGACCGCACCTCTCGGAACTGCTTACTCCAGTCTTTAATATGTGACAAAGACATGCAGTTTTCGTGCACATTACTCGTGCGCTGATGAATTACTGTACTACCGACACCCAGGGGCGGTTCGTCATTAGGGGATAGAGGGGCCGGGCCCCACCTAAAAATTTCTATTTTTAGAATTTTTTTTTTTTTTTTTGCCCTGATTCTTATTCTCTCTCTTAACTACATGGTGATAAATCTTTCCCTTCAAAAACCATTATCTAAGGGAAAAGTTTACTTCAAAAACGAAAAACTATTCCCTGAGGAAAGAGATCGCCTTCAGAGTGTGAGGTTATTGGGGCCAGCTCCAACAGGCCCCAGTAACATCTCTACGCAAGCAAAGAGGAGACTATTTCCTTCCAGTCTCATTCAGTATGGTGACCTACATACAACACTGCCTTGACGCGTGTGCAAAAAACGCTGTGGGGCCAGATCTATCTGGCCCCGCGCTAATTTGATTGGCCAGGAGAGTATCCATTTCCTTAACGCTGTGGGTTGACAGAGAAGCTTACCCCGACCAAGCTCAAAGTTCAGTTAGTTGTTTTTTCTGTGCGTCTCTCTCTCGGTGATGTGTTGTTCCTTTGTGTCGTGACTTTTTTGCTTGTCGATTACAATGAATGGAGTGGATATTTTGTTAAAATCTCCATTCTTTGCTTTAAATCTAGAAGAAAAGCTTCACTTAAAAAACTCAGTGCTTATCACCCCAATAATTTTTAGTTTGAGTTTCACTTAAAAAAACACAGTGCTCAACAGCCCAAGAATTGGAGTCGCAAAGCTTCACTTAAAAAAACTTTGTGCTTATCAGCCCAAGAATTTGAGTTTCCAAGAGTATGAAGTTTACAAAGTGCTTTGCAGAACTAATTTCAGTTTTAACTGAGAGGATTTTCTATGTTAAAAATAAATAAATAAATGAGAAAACCTGTAAGTATAATTTGCACATGAGTACATATATGTTTTTAGGTTTCACAAGTTCTTTAAAAAAAAGGTTAAACCTTTCAAATAATGCAAATGGTAGTATTGTACTCATTCTATATGGGACGAAATTCATGAAACATTCCCTTCCTGCATATATTTGGAGTTATTATTTTTTCACTACATTTTTTTATCCTGTGAATCCTGTGATTATTCCTCAGTTGAGAAATCTGAAGAAACACAAAGCACAACTAACATAAATTAATGCTCATGTGTTTTATGGTAAAAAAAATTATTTAAGGAGTTTTAACATTTTTCTGTTAATAATTATGCATTCTATTCTGCGGAAAAAATGTTCGTGTGCAATACAATAGTTGACACATTCCAGCCTGATTTGGACATTATTGTGAGTCAAGGAGGTAAACAGAGGCAGAGTACAGGAATCTTGAGGGTAGGGTGGGGGTCTGAATAGTTGGCCTAATAATGACAGTTTTTTTTTTTTTTTATTTCATTGTTTGACTTCGGCTACTGGCCCCACCTGTTTCAGTTGCCACGAGCCGCCACTGCCGACACCTTACACAGTTAAAAATCGGATGACAGATCTCTGTTCAACATTCATTGCTTCAATCATGTCTAGTTGAACTGAACATCTGCATAGGTCCTGTACAAAGGCCAACTACTTCTGTCATTATGTGATCACAGCACCACATTTCACTAGTCATAAAACTACAGTCGTGCCACCTACGTTTTATGTCGACGCTGCCGCAGTAAACCCATTCAGCAGTTTGCTATGTCTGTTGGCTCATTTTCATTTGAATGACTTTTGTGATATACAAAAGTTTTTCAAAAAAATGACCAAGAAACCACATTTTATTTCCAGTGAACAAATACTGGATTTCAGAGGGGGGCAGGGGAGTATCCATTCCTTTGCTCTCTTCCTCTAAGAGCAATAGAAAAAAATAAAAACAACAGGCATATTGAATTCTTTGCACAACTGACAAAAGCACCACAATAAAACACTACCCTTATCCAAAGCACAGTTGAATAAAAATGATTTTTTAAAATAAAAGCAGGTTTGCAATTAAATACATAATGGGCTGGCTCCCTTGGACACAATATACCTTATCCCAGTGCTTTTCTTTTGTCACTCATCAAATACACATAGTAGAAACTTTTTTTTTTTTTTTTTTTTTTTTTGGTATTTTAAAAATCACTCCTGTGCTTGAGAAAAAAAAAGTAAAATGATAAGGTTTGAGGATCTGAGCTTAAAAGCCAAGCTTGACAGAAGGGGGTTAACACTAATTGCCCTCACTTGCCAGAACTGAATGACTATGTTAGTAACATGTGGTCCAGTGATGTACTACTGATCAAGATACTCTTCCCAACTAGCTTGCCCTTTTCTGTTGCAGATTATTACAAGTATCCTGCAAGGGTGTCTACCAAATTTGGGAAACAATTTCATGTCCAATAAGGAATTTTTATGACCAGTTTTTAAAGACTTCAGTACATATCATCATCATCATCATCATCAACCATTATCAATCCACTGCTGGATGAAGGTCTCCCTAAGTTTCTTCCACAATGGTCTGTCTTGTGCAAATTTCTTCCATGTCACTTCTGCATACTTTCAAATTTCATCCACCCATGCCCCATGTGGTCTTCTGGGTCTTTACCTGTCCCTTGGAATCCAGTCTAGAATTTTGGTTGTCCATCCGTGCTGCGTTCTTCTGCCAACATGTCCATCCTATTGCCATTTCAGGGATTTTATTCTGATCATAATGTCTTTCACTCTTGTCATTTTCCTTATATACATATCCAGGCTGTGTTATATGCACATGTACATACAAACACACACATAGGAGGAACACTCTATGCCCACTTTTTTTTACTATGGAAAAAGTTCCCCCTGCTGTTCTGCTACTAACAAATATTTACTTATCATACTTTGAGTGCACTTTTAAAAGTAAGTTGAAGTACTCGCCATTTTGCTACAAGATTTCATTATACATACGTTCTTCATTAACATTTATAACTGAAAAATGTCAACTTCATGTGTAGCATAATGTAAATTGCTAAATTGATTTCAAAATTTTGTAAACTACATTTCTATGCTAAGACATTTTTTGCTCTATCAGTTTTCTTTGTGGAGAAGGGAACAAATGCCCCCTCCCCTCCTTTTTTTTTTTTTTTTTTTTTTGACACTTGAATTGTTAGATGGATATTGTGCCTTATGTGTTCAGTGCATGGAGAATTACTTAAGATTTTTGCCAGAAAATGAACAATTATTCAAAATAAAAAGAAATTCATGACCCCAAAGCAAAATCCGTGACTTTTTCTTGACCTTCATGACCTTTTCCTGAATTCATTACTTTTTCGTGACTTTCATGACTAGTAGACACCCTGTATAGTGACAGTTGTATTTGGTGGTATTTAGTATGCACAAATCATTCCAAATCAATAAAAATGTTATCACTATAATGTTGACAGGTGAGACTATGAGATAAGATCCTCTTTTTTTTTTTTTTTTTTTTTTTTTTTTTGGTGTTTGTCAATTTGGAGAGACTTACCAGGAGAGATCTTTTGTTTTTGTCTCAAGATCAAATAACCCAAAGCTGGACAAATATGTTTCAGATCTAGGAGCCAACATCCAAAATTTAGGCTGACAGGTGAAATAAATTCTGATTTTGAATAATACTACATAAATGTAATGTATAGTGCTAATGCAGGAATGACAAATAATACATGTACAGTGCATTTGCTGCTGATATTTTTTTTTCTTTTTTTTTTTTTTTTTTTTTTGCACAAACCCACTTATTGCTAAATAAAATTCCAATTTGGAACAAATTTCTTTTTCTTGTTCTTGCAGTTGCTCCTCTCAAAAAATCAAAATTTTGGATTTTGATTTTATTAAAATATTATGTACTGAAACATCATGGACACATGTTCTCCAGAAAAATTTAATGTGAGGGCAAGCCTATGATGGGCTGAGTTTAATGGAGTCAATAAGAAGCTCAGAAAGGATGAAAAGAAGAGCTTTATATACATGCTGCTATTGCTCACCTTTTAGATTCGGCTGTGATTTGCTTTTTGTTATTTTCCTTTCCATAAGATGAAAGTATCATCTGCATATCATACCCATAAATCAAATTTCACAAGTTGTGCCATCTGGATAGCATAAGATCAACTCTTATGTTGCACCTATGTTCGCCAATGTTCCACTAAAAGGAGCTCTGGAACCCCTAAAAGCAAGCCTTATAGAGCATCATTACAGCCAACCTGAAGTAGAGAAAATAATGCGGCTAATGGGAATTTGCACAAAACAAAATGGTTTCACTTTCCGTGGAATGTTTTATGAACGAACTGAAGGTCTAGCTATTGGCAGACCACTGGCACTTGTATTATGCAAAATCTACATGCATCAATTTGAAGAAAAGCTTTTCCAACTTGTGAAATTTGATTTATGGATATATGTACACGATACTTTCATTCCACGGAAAAAAAAACCACCTCTGAAATTCCAAAATTAGTGAAACTTATAAATTCAATTGATCCTCACATTCAATTCAGCTATGAGACTGAAAAGAGCAGATGCCTATCATTCCTTGATGCCCTGGTAACATGCTGAAATGGAACTCTTGTAACCACAATTTATTGAAAGCTTTTAAATGTTTTCTCATCTCTACATGCCAAGTCCAACCACCCTTGGCAACAAAAATTTAGTGACTTTACCATTATGTAAATTGTGTGATACATATATGTTCGGATAAAGACAGTTTGAAAAAAGAACTTGATTTCCTTAAACATGTTGCAGTACAGCGAGGATAAAACCCTTCCATTGTAGACAAAGCTCTAACAAAATTCCCAAAACCAAAGCCTATCTCCATGTTAAATCCTCTGATGCACCCATTATGAGATAATTTTGCCATTGTTCCATTTTCCTGCGACTCTGCTTTCAAAATTTCAAAACTTTTAATTTTAAAGTTAATCTTAAGCCCATAAACAAAATGAACTTTTTTGGATTGAACGATTTCCCCACCAGTTTTTATCATATGTTGATGATAAAAACTGGTGGGGAAATTATCAAATTCCACGTGAATATGATACTTTGTTTACAGCAGACCTGTAGAGCCTTGCATTTTCGACTGAAGGAACACAAGACCTACTTTCGGAACTGTGGCCTAAAGAAGCTATTCGATGACTAAACACTGTTATGAAAATTATCATAAATTTCTCTTTGAAAAAGCAAAACTAATCGACAAGCCAGATTCTATCACCAAACTTGATATTCTGAATGCTTTCCATATATATATATATATATATCATCATCATTATCATCAACCATTATCAATCCACTGCTGGACGAAGGTCTCCCCAAGTTTCCTCCACAAAGGTCTCTCTTGTGCCAGTCTCCTCCATGTCACTCTCACATACTTTCGAATTTCATCCACCCATCTCCCATGTGGTCTTCTTCTGGGTCTTTTCCTGTCCCTTGGAATCCAATCTAAAATTTTGGCTGTGCATTGATGGTCTGTCCTTCTGGCAGTATGCCCAGCCCATTGCCATTTCAGGGATTTAACTCTGATCATGATGTCTTCCACTCTTGTCATTTTTCGGATCCACGAGTTCCTCTTCTTATCTCTCCTGGTTATACCAAGCATGAACCTCTCCATGCTTCTTTGAGTTGTCTGCAGCTTTTGTATGTCTCTTTTAGTTAAGCTCCACGTTTCTGCACCATACGTAAGCACTGGAAGGATGCATTGATCAAACACTTTTCTTTTAAGACATAATGGCATATTGCTCTTGAAAATTATGCTGTTTCTTCCAAAAGCTTTCCAGGCAAGTTTTGTACGCCGATTAATTTCTTCATCAATGTGACCCTCACTTGATATCTGCTGTCCAAGATAAGCGTACGTGTCTGTTATCTCCAGCCTCTTCATATATATATATCATCATCATCATCATCATTGTCAACCATTATCAATCCACAGCTGGACGAAGGTCTCCCCAAGTTTCCTCCACAACGGTCTGTCTTGTGCCAGTCTCCTCCATGTCACTCCCGCATACTTTCGAATTTCATCCACCCATCTTCCATGTGGTCTTCTTCTGGGTCTTTTCCTGTCCCTTGGAATCTAATCTAAAATTTCGGCTGTCCATCGATGGTCTGTTCTTCTGGCAGTATGTCCAGCCCATTGCCATTTCAGGGATTTAACTCTGATCATGATGTCTTTCACTCTTGTCATTTTTCGGATCCACGTGTTCCTCTTCTTATCTCTCCTGGTTACACCAAGCATGCACCTCTCCATGCTTCTTTGAGTTGTCTGCAGCCTTTGTATGTCTCTTTTAGTTAAGGTCCACGTCTCTGCACCATACGTAAGCACTGGAAGGATGCATTGATCAAACACTTTTCTTTTAAGACATAATGGCATATTGCTCTTGAAAATTATGCTGTTTCTTCCAAAAGCTCTCCAGGCAAGTTTTGTACGCTGATTAATTTCTTCACCAATGTGACCCTCACTTGATATCTGCTGTCCAAGATAAACGTACATGTCTGTTATCTCCAGCTTTTCTCCATCAATCGATAAATCTTCATTTCTTGTAAAAGCATTGTACATCACTTTTGTCTTCTGAAAGTTCATTTTTAATCCCACTTCTTTACTCTTGTCAGCAAGTTCCTGGATCATACTCTGCAGCTCTGATGGGGTAGTTGCAAAAATGACTATGTCATCAGCAAAACGAAGGTGGGTTAGATAATCTCCATTAATCTTTATCCCTTTGTTTTCCCAGTTCAGTGATTGAAAGACATTTTCCAATGTGGCATTAAAGAGCTTCGGAGATATGGTGTCACCTTGTCTCACTCCTTTTCCAATTTTTATGTGTGTTGTATTTTCAAACAGCCGAATCTTTGCACTTGCATTTTCATAGATGTTATTAATAATATTAATGTATGCATCTTCAATACAGCAGGATTTCAGAGCCATTGCAACTGCTGATGGTTTCACCGAATCAAAGGCTTTTTCATAATCGATAAAAGCCATGCACAATGGAAGCTCATATTCCCTCGCTCTTTCAATTAGTTCTCTCAGTACGTGGATATGATCTATTGTGCTGTAGCCACTCCTGAATCCAGCTTGTTCTCTCGGTTGAGCCATGTCCAGTGTCACCTTCAAGCGGTGTGAAAGAACTTTAGTGAAGATTTTATAAACCGCTGATAGGAGGCTGATAGGTCTGTAGTTCCTGAGATCCTCAATGTCACCTTTTTTATGTAGCAAGATCATTGTAGCGTTGTTCCAATCCTCAGGAATTTTCCCTTCATTAAGGCATCGAGTGAAAATTTGGGCGAGTACTGTTTCGATTTCTCCACTTGCTTCTTGTATGATGTCTACAGTAATTCCATCTTCTCCTGGAGCTTTTCCCCGCTTCATGTTCTTGATTGCATGTGCAACTTCTGCTGGAAGGACTGGAAGAACTCTGGTACTGGTACCTTTCATGATGTCTGGAGTACATGTATCATCCCTTTCATATAATTTGGAGTAGAAATCTTTCACTCTTGTCAAAATTTCGCCTCTATTTCTTGTTACAGAACTATCTTCTTTTCTCAGTGCCATAATCTGTTTCTTCCCCTTACTGAGATGTCCCTTTGCTATCTTTAGGCTTTGGTTGTTTTCAATTGCTTTCCTTACTAGTTCACAGTTGAATTTCCTTACGTCTTCAGTGATACTTTTTCGTACTGTCTTGCATAGCTCTATATATTCCACTTTGGAAGTCACATCTTCTTTAGTTGTCCTCATCACTCTTCTTTTTTGCATCAACATTTTGGTTTTTCCTGATAATTTGTTCACATGCAATTTGTTCTTAGACCCAGCTAATTTTGTTGCTGTTTCCATAAGAGCTTTGGTTACTTTTCTGTTAACTTCAGAAATATCCACTTCTTCCGATGTTAGGCCTTCTAAAGCAGAGAATCTGTTCTTCAGTTCCAATTTGAAGGTATTATGGTGTTTTTTAAGGTTGGTTATGTCAATACATTTTGTTTGTCTTATGAGCTTGCTACGTTCGAGTTTAGTGTTGAGGTGCATCTTACATCTCACCAATCTATGGTCACTGCCTGTGTTGAACTTGTTTAGCACACTGCAGTCTTCTATGACGAATTTTTTGTTACACATAATAAAATCAATTTCACTTGTCGTCCCATTTGGATGTCTCCATGTCCATTTCCTGTGTGGCTTTTTCTTGAAAAAGGAGTTCAAGATGGAAAAACCCTTCTGCCTCTGCAAACTCTACGAGAGTATTTCCACGCTGGTTTCTGTTGCCGTGACCGAATTTACCTACTGAAGTTTCATTCTGTTGCCGTTGCCCTATTTTTGCATTGAAATCTCCCATAATTATCTTCAAGTGCTGCTTACCTTTATTATTTAGATCACGAATTTCCTCATAAAATTCTTCAATTTCTTCTTCAGCATGACTTGTGGTGGGTGCATAAGTTTGAATAATCTGAGCCTGGTATCTTCTCGAGAGTTGGATAACGAGTCGTGCAGCTCTGTCAGAGGAACTTTCAACTTCTACAACTTTATCCTTCAGTTTCTTGTTTATTATAAATCCAACACCACTAGTTCTGCCAGTATCTGTCCCACGATAGTAGAAGAGATGTCCACTTTTCAGTTCAATGAGATCTTCTCCTTTTCTCCTTACCTCACTTAGCCCGACG
Organism: Macrothele yani; assembly: GCA_039090855.1. NCBI lineage: Eukaryota > Metazoa > Arthropoda > Arachnida > Araneae > Macrothelidae > Macrothele > Macrothele yani. Next base: position 122,799,404 of record CM077003.1, on the reverse strand, counting down.
ATGTCCCACTTGATCCTTTGTAGTTCCTCTTCCAATTCAAGAAGCCTTGAATCAGAAGATAGGGAGATATATATATATTATATATATATAATGACAAGGCATCACACATCATTTCTATCAAACACGTGGAAACGACTAAAAAACCTGTGACTGTAAACACCATTGCTGCAATGTCATATTCAATTTGAATATTTATATGCTATTCGTCCTGATGAAGCTAGGCCAGAGCAGAGCGAAACCCCTGGTAGACTTGAAGAATAAATTTTTTGGGGAAAAACGTTGCATTTCCTTAACATACATAATCAGCACAAAGACTGTAATCACCAATTTTGTGAAAACATTCCCTGTTATTTTCAGCATTACCATTGCTCACTAGTTAGACCTGACAATTTACAGTATTCAGCATTTCTGGAAAATGTTTCAAATGAAGAGTAAACAAAAACCTCAAGTAGTGCAATTAAAACAGCAAAACTTAATGAATGTGATTTGCAAAGTGATTTGGGTACCTGGCGTCAATTATTGCATGCTATGGCACATCTCAGTGGGACTCAAACAGCATGTAGTCTTCCATGAGTACAAATAGTACTGCTTTCACTGCATCATATTTTCTGTCAAAATGCACATAAACAGAAAATTATTTCCATCTCTTTGCCACTTTCTATTTTCATACTGCATAACATTTGTTGTTGTTGTTGTTGTCAATGCATTTTTTGGTACTTTTTCAATCCCCCTACCTATCCTGACAATTATTCACATGATTTTAAAAAATGCCACAGATCTTTTTTTTTTTTTTTTTATACAGAAGTGCATTTATTATCTGCAAAGAACCTAAACTTTAAAACACATGATCCTTGGGAATTATGGTATTTCCTACAAATTACAAAATTTAAAGTTTAAAAAATTTGGTGTCAATGCCTAATTTCTAGGTGCCAGGGCAACCTGGCATATGGGATTTGTCCAGCCCTGAAGCTGCTTGATCCACGATTCATCTGCTCTAAAAATATTCCTCGTGAGGAATATTTTAGAGCAGATGAATCATGGATCAAGCAGTTTCAGGGCTGGACAAATCCCATAAACAAAATGACAAATCCATGTGAGCATTGCATTGGGAGGATTGGTGCTGCTTTTGCTTCATGTGTGTTAGGTAGTTAAAAAGACGCTGACCAGTCTTATGAAGCCATCAAGTTGAATATGCTTGAAATATTTTATTAATTAATTATAGTACTAATGTAGTTAATTTATTAAATACTTCAAAGTACATCCAATTGTCATAGATACATAATACAAACATATACACATAAATCACATATTCATATTTGTAACTTGGTGGTTTTCACACCAAAACGAATTTAGCAAGCACCCAGATTTTACGAGAGTTTCCATTGGCCCTGAGCTCCTCATTGTAAACATATATCACCATATCACTAAGCTGTTCTCTGAGATTCAGAGGTTAGCTCCAAAAAGAAATACAAACTTCCAGATATTTTTACTTATTGTTGTCGTATCAAACTTCGCCATTTACAGCGATCTTGACATACAACTCGTGCTTCACTTATATCCATTACACGCCTTACACAAGATCTTTTATACTTCATACTCATAATCTTTTTCTCATGCAGACACTCCTGAATCTGATCCACCCATGTCTTCCTTGGCCTTCCTCTGCCTTTCCTTCCTGCCACTTGGGTTGAAAATATTTTCTTAGTAAGCATTTCATCACTCATTCTTTCAACATGGCCAAACCACCAAAGCATATTGGTCTCCACCTTGCTAACAACATTTTGCTTTACATCACACAACTGCAATACATCTTCATTCCTCACACAATCAGATAGTGTCTTGCCACAAACCCCACGTAAGTAACGCATTTCTCCAGCACACAAACGACTCCTATGCTTCTTTTGCAGTACCCAGGTTTCACTGCCATACATCAGAGTAGGAACAATTACTGTTTCATACACAGCCATGTGGGACTCTCTAGAGAACCCATCATTCCTGTGAAAACCTCCCAGAGTAGCTATGACTTTCAAAGAAGAATTCACTCTCCTACTGATTTCACCATCCAACTTGTTCTCTCTGTCAAACATGCTTCCTAAATACACAAACTCACTCACCTGGTCAAACACAGTGCCATTTATACTTACATTACATTCAGTGCTACCCATTCCTCTCTCAAACACCATAACTTTGGGTTTTCCCTTATTTATACTCAGTTTGAATTTCATGCAAACTTCGTGCATCTGAGTCAACATACTCTGCAACTCACTTTTGCTCTCTGCCAACAGGACAGTGTCATCAGCATACAGCAATCTGCACACACGGATATCACCAAGACATAAACCACTATTATCTATTTTGGCCTCACGCATGCATGTGTCCATAAATATATTAAACAGCCATGGTGACATTACACAACCTTGTCTAACTCCTGCACCAATGGAAAACTATTTTGATAAAACACCATTCACTCGTACACAAGCTCTACTACCAGCATACATGGCTTTTACACTATTAAGTAGATTCCCAGTAACACCATATTCATTCAATACCTTCCACAAAAGTGTCCTATTCACTCGGTCGTAAGCTTTCTCTAAATCTATGAAGGCAGTAAAAACTTTCTTCCCAACAGCCAGATATTTTTCAATCATCATGCATAATGCAAAAATCTGGTTAGTGCAGCCTTTACCAAGCATAAAACCACTCTGAACATCCCACACTTTCTCTGATGTAAGACCCCGTATTTTTTCAATAACAACCTTACCAAACACTTTCCCTGGCACACTCAGTAGGCTAATACCACGATAGTTCTTGCATTCAGTCTGACCACCTTTTTCCTTATACAAGGGAACAATGATAGCATCCTTCCAATCCCAAGGGACCATTCCTAACTCCCAGCACAACTGGCAAATTTCAGTTAACCAGTCAATTATATAGTCACCACCATACTTCAACATCTCTGCAGTTATGCCATCAACTCCTGGAGCCTTACTATTCTGAAGAGATTTTAGAGCTTTACACACTTCTTCTCTTGAGACCCCTCTTGTGCTTTATCCCTCATTGTGACATCATCTGCATCTGTCTCAGAATAATTTTTGCTCTCCTGATCTAATAACTCACAGAAGTGTTCACCCAATCTTTCACGTAACTCATTGGGCTCCCATATCATTTCCCCGATCTCATTCTTCACACAACTTACAACTTTGTTTGCCCTATTTTTCCTGAGTCTCATGTGCTTCCAGAAGGACTTTCTATCTTTCCAAAAAGCCAGTTCAAGCCTTTCCACTTTCTCCTTCTATCTTTTGCCTTACTGTGGCGAACCAGCTTAGCAGCTTCACGCTTCTTACAGCGATATTCATCCACAGAGACTCTACCTTGCAACATCCCCAAATAGGCTTCCTTTTTCTTTACTGCCTCATCAATCTCACTATTCCACCAAGCACCACCTCTATTGTTACCCACTATTGTGGTGCCACAGACCGTTTTAGCAGCAGTGACAACACAGTTCTTAAAACATTCCCACTTCTTTTCTACATCCCTCTCACAAGATTTCAGATCCTTCAGACGTTCTCTGAGTAAGTCAGAATACCGCTGATGATCTTCAAGAAGCCTATCAACCTTTATTCTTTCTATCCTGGGTCTCTTCCTATTCCTTCAACCAACATTAAGTTTCACTCGTGACACTACCAAGTAATGATCAGAACCAACATTCGCACCTCTCATCACACGGGTGTCAACAACTAAGTGTTTCAAACGCTGATCGTAAACAACAAAATCTATCACACTCTTTTGACCAAGAGTACGACTTTCCCAAGTATATGTGTGTATATACTTGTGGTTGAAAAATGTATTAGATACACACAAACCATTCTCAATGCAGAGTTCAATTAATCTTTCACCATTATCATTCACACAAGGATCATTAAACTTACCCAGAACATTGTCAGAAATTGCATTCTGCACACCTACTCTAGCATTGAAATCCCCTGCTATTATAACTTTTTCTTTAGCACCAAACTGGCTCAAAACAGCTTTTAGCTCATTCCAGAAATCTTCTTTCTTATCAGAAGGTTCCGAGTCACAAGGAGCATACACTACAACAATTACAATTCTCTGAAGTTTCACTTTCAAATGAATCCAGAGAATTCTCTCACTTATGCAACTATAGTGAATCACGTTGTTCTTCATCTTTTCACTTAAAATCACACCTACACCAGCCTGTCCTCTCATATTATCCAATACTCCAGACCACACACTCACCGTGCCATTCACTTCTTCTACCCCAATTTCCTTCTTTTTGGTTTCACTTACACACAGCACATCCAGTCTATACTTATTCATCTCCTCAACCACCTCACTCATCTTGCCATTTATACCTCTAGTATTCCATACACCAATCTTACATTCACTCAGCCGAGATCGCTTTCTCATACGCCATTTAGAAAGTCCAGGTCGATTCCGTGGTGGACCGTCCTTCTCAAGTGTGGTAGGTCCACCATATCCCACACTTGAGTCCTTCTTAATATTTTTTTTTGTCTTTTTAATCAGGTAAGTACATCAGTGTGGGGGATTAGTCCACAGCTGAGGGTTCCAGTTGGTCATTCAACATAAGGATTCTGGAACAAAACCCAGTGAGTTGGGGTCTTTTCGCCAATGTCACACAGAACTAGCTTGCACCTCTCCAAGATTCACAGAGGCCTAGTTGCCGTTGTGTGTGCCATTGTTACCACGGAGTGCCCCGAGGAGGCAAACCCATCGCTCACTAGTATATTTTGAAATGCACTAAAAGTTTATTTTGATGAAGCCACTTTGAAATATTTTTTTTATTCAAGAAAAGAAAACATTTTCCACTTCCTGCAGAGTAAAAACATGCATTTGAAAAAGTAACAAAATAAATAGATTTCATTCACTGGTATTTCCAAAAGTGATTTTATCATTAATTTCATTGCAAATAAAAATAAAGAATAGTCATTAATTACCTGCATGATATGCAATAGAGCCTTTGTTCCATCCAGGATGCCTATATTTAGGATAATCCTGAAAATAAAAAAAAATGGATGAATTACTTATAAAAATACTTTTTTTGTTTCTATTTTTTGTTGAAATGCTATACCGGTAATAAATGTACAAACACAAAAAAACAATGCAACTTACTCTTCTTGCTAGACCAATGGCAATGTAGCAGTTCTCACCAGGATCCATGATCTCGATTTCAAAATAGTGACTAGTAGTGTTTAAGGGATATCTGGCTTGAGCTAAACCAACATCGATAATGCTTTTCCCACGCCCTGCATATTCAAGTACCTATAATAACAAAATAATATTTATAAAAAGCTGTAGATTTAAATATCTTTCATGTGGACACAGACACTTTGCAGGTCAATAATTAGGCACTTAATCAGGGAATGGACTATATAATTTATAATTTTTATATGATTGCAGGTTGTCAATTGTCAGATCACAATCAGCAATTAAATCTGCAGTGATCCATGACTAGTTGAAGCTAAAACAACAGATATTTTCCTCAATTCCATTACAAATGTTTTTGGTGACATTTAAATTGTCATATGAAGAAGAGGATCAAATTCATCCGTGGAACATTCTTCAAATTAAAAATTCTATCCCCCAAATTACTTTCACAGACCTGCCAACCTCTCAGAACCAAAAAACATAACACCCAAATAGAAAAATCATAACACGATGAGTGCTGATAATTTTTGAAGCCTATTTCAGCTGTATAAATTCTTGATAGTTGCAGGTGTAGCTGTATAAATCTTGATAGTTGCAGGTGTAGCTGTATAAATCTTGATAGTTGCAGGTGTAAGAAGAGGGAGGTTGCTTCGAATAAACAGACGCTCGTTCACATTCCACTGAATACCAATCAGCAGCTTTAAAGTAAGACAAAGAGTCAAAAATAAAAATCAATCTCGATCGTTATACGAAACGAGTTGTGATTCGTCCATTGGTTACTGATTGCACTTGACTTAACTTACTTTATTTCCGTTAGGAAACTTGAGGGAAAATTTGTTAAGAGAAATCAGAAACCTCTCCAAGAAAAAAAAAATTCGAAGGGGGAGGGGGGGACAGATTACACATAAATTTTTCCCTACTTCTGCCTGAAAAGGGGGAAAATGGGGGAAAACATGACTTTTTTAAAAACATCGTATTTTTGGCAGCAAAATCATATACTGCAGTGTGATTTATCGTACTTAATGTGATAAAATTGTAACAGTTGGCAGGTCTGCTTTCAGAGAGGAAAAAAAAGTTGAAACAGATATATGCTAAGATGTGCAAGTTGAATAAAAAATGTGTGCTCCCCCAATAATACATGAACCCTACCTTGTTGATATGAAAACTAAATAACTACAGCAACAACAAAGGAGCTAGGATTTATAATTTTATAGTAGAGTTTAAACTAATCTATTACACTCTTTAATCCCACAGTATGATTTTCCTAAGAGTATGTTTTATGATCAGCACCTGAAACACTTAGTTGTTGATACCCGTCAGATGAGAGGTGCAGATGTTGGCTCTGATCATCACCTGTTAGTGTCACGGGTGAAACTGAATGTTGGTTGGAGAAGGAGGCATAGGAAGATGCCTGTGGTGAAAAGAATAAAGATCAAAAAGCTGTCAGAAGAACATCAGCATTACTCTGATTTACTCAGTGAACATCTGAGTGAGTTGAAGGTGTGTGAGAGGGATGTAGAAAAGAAGTGGACATGTTTTAAGAACTGTGCTGTCTCTGCTGCTGGAGAGGTCTGTGGTACTGCAATAGTGGGTAACTTAAAGGTGATACAAATTTGGAAGATGTGAATCTGTTTATTGGTGTAAATATGACATGGATGGTAAGGCGGGTAATATCAATCTGATTTACCATCCAAAATTCCATCGTGCTGGAGCGGGAATCGAACCTGAGTCTCCTGGATAGTGCCCGAGTATGCTAACCACTACACCAACCAGAACGACCAAGTTTCCAATCAATTTGAATATAGCATACTAGGGTGCTTTTCGGGAGGCACAGGTTTAATTCCTGCCCCAGGATGATGAAATTTTCAAGTTTTCGGATATTATCTGACTTAACATCCTTATCATATTTACACCAATAAACAGATTCACATCTTCCAAATTTGTATTGTACAATGGTGTAATAGTGTATTTCATTCATTTAAAGGTGATGCTTAGTGAAACAGTGAGGTTAAAGAGCAGTAAAAAGAAAGAAGCTTACTTGGGGATGTTGCAGGGTACAAGTTTCTGAGGATGAATATCACTGTAAGGAGCATGAGGCAGAAAAGCTGGTTCACCAGAGTAAGGTAAAAGATAAGAAAAAAAAAAGGGGGGGGAGGCATGATTTGGCTTTTTGGAAAGATAGAAAAACTTTCTGAAAGTACATAAGACATATGAAAAGTAGGGGAAATAAAATTCCAAGTTGTGTGAAGAATAGGATTGGGGAAATGGTATGGAAGCCCAATGATACCTCATTGGGCTCCCATATAATTTCCCCTGATGGGGTGAGTACTTCTGTGATTTATTAGATCATGAAAGCAAAGGTGAGGCAGAAGCAGATGATATGTCATAGTGAGAGATGGAAGCACTGGTGGGATCTTAAGAAAAGAGATGAGTAAAGCTCTAAAATCTCTTCGGAATGGTAAGGCTTCGCAAGTAGATGGAATATCTGCTGAGATGCTAAAATATGGTAGAGACTCTGTGATTGACTGGTTAACTGACATTTGCCAGTCATGTTGGGAGTTGGGAATGGCCCCTCATGATTGGAGGAATGCTATAATTGTTTCCTTGTACAAGGGAAAAAGTGATCCGACTGAATGCAACAACTATCGTGGTATCAGTTTGCTGAGTATGCCAGGAAAAGTGTTTGGGAAGGTCATTATTCATAAAGTACAAGGTCTTACATCAGAGAAAGTGTGGGATGTACAGAGTCAGTGGTTTTATGCCTGGTACGGGCTGCTCTAATCAAATTTTTGCATTACGCATGACGATTGAAAAATCTGTTTGTTGGTAAAAAAGTGTTTGCGACCTTCATAGATTTAGAGAAAGCTTATGACAAAGTAAACATGACTCTTCTGTGGAAGATATTGAATAAATATGGTATTACTGGGGAATCTACTTAATAGTGTGAAAGACATGTATGCTAGCAGTACAGTATGTGCAAGAGTGAATGCTGTTTTATTGAAATGATTTTCTATTAGTGCAGAAGTCAGACAAGGTTGTGTAATATCATACTGGCTGTTTAATATGTTTATGGATGCATGCATGTGTGATGCCAAAATGGACAATACTGGTTTATGTCTTGGTAATACGCATGTGTGCAGATTGCTCTATGCTGATGACACAGTCCTGTTGGCAGAGGGCAAAAGTGAGTTGCAGAGTATGTTGCCCCAGACATACAAAGTTTGTATGAAATTTAAACTGAGTATAAATAAGGGAAAAACCATAGTTATGGTTTTTGAGTGAGGAACTGTTCGTACTGAATGCAAGATAAATCTTAATGGCACAGAGATGGACCAGCTGAACAAGTTTGTATATTTAGGAAGTATGTTTGACAGAGAGAACAAATTGGATGGTGAAATTAGTATGCGAGTGAATTCTTCATTGGAAGTCACAGCTGCTTTAGAAGGATTTCACAGGAATGATGGGTCCTCAAGAGAGTCCCGCATGGCTGCGTATGAAGTGTAATTGTTCCTACTCTGATGTACGGCAGTGAAAGCTGGGTGCTGCAGAAAAGACATAGGAGTTGTTTGTGTGCTGGGGAGATGTGTTACTTATGGGGTGGGGTGGGGTGGGGGGTGGCTAGTAAGATACACACTGATCATTTGAGGAATTAAAATGAGTTGCAGATGGGTAATGTGAGACAAAATGTTGTTAGTAAGGTGGAGACTAATATTCTTAAGTGGTTTAGCCATGTTGAAAGAATGATTGATGAGGTGCTGACTAAGATAATTTTTTCAGCCCAAGTGGCAGAAAGAAAGGTAGAGGAAGGCCAAGAAAATCATGGGAGGACCAGATTCAGGAATGTCTGCATGAGAAAAAGATGAGTATGAAGTACAAGAAGTCTTGTGTGCGGCGTGTGATGGATATTAATGGAGCTCGGGCTGTGTGGAAATATCGTAGGAAATGGTGACATTTGATACAATAACAGTAAGTAAATTCTAGTTCTATCAGTTAAATGAGTACTTGGCACATGGTCTTTCTTTGGAGAGCTAACCTCTGAATCTCGATAACAGTTTAATGATATGTATGTATGTGTAAACTAATCTTGATTTTTGACCATTCAGTGTTAATGAAAACTCTTTCATATGCATACAACATATATCTCTGTAAATGCATCAATCATGCACACACATCAACTGCATAAAGAAAAATACTAAGGACAAAAAAAAGTCCACATTCATTTTTCATCCAGTTGAAGACAAAACAAATGAAATTTTATCGAAGGTAATATTTTACTCTGTGTGTGTGTGTGTGTGTGTGTGTGTGTGTGTGTGTGTGTGTGTGTGTGTGTGTGTGTGTGTGTGTGCATATACACTGAAGAGCCAGAAAAACTCTGGTACACCAGTCTAATACTTGATAGGTCCCCCACGGGAGCGCAGGACTGCAGAAATAAGACGGGGCATGGACTCCACTAGCTTCTGGAAATATCCTGTAGGCAACGCACACCATACTTCCTGCAGAGCGTTCCACAATTCGGGTGTATTCCGAGGTCTCGGATTCCTGTGTTCGATAGCGCATTGCATGGCATCCCAAATGTGTTCTATCACGTTCAGATGTGGGGACTTGGGTGGGAATGGCAACACCCCAAACTCAGATGAATGTTCCTCTAACCATAATGTGGCATCCCCACACTTGTGTGGAGGTGCATTGTCCTGTTGGAACAGGCCCAACCCATCAGCATGAATGCAGGACATGAATGGGTGTACCTCGTCAGAAAGGATACACACATAGCGTTGGCCGGTCACAGACATTTGTAGACATACCAGGGGTCCCAGTGAAGTCCAGTTAAACACACCCCATACCATTACGGACTCCCCACCAGCCGGTACAGGTCCCTGTTGACAGGCGGGATCCATGGCTTCATAGGGTTTGCGCCACACACGAATCCTTCCATCTGCCCAATACAGTTGGAAATGCGTTAGACCAGGCTACTTGTTTCCAGTCATAAAGTGTCCAGTGGCGGTGTTGCAGTGCCCAAGCGAGGTGCATAGCTCTGTGTCGTGCACCCATCAAGAGGACTCTAGTTGGGCGTCAGCCCCCAAAGCCCTTATTGTTCAAGGTACGTTGCACAGTCCGGACACTGATGCTTGTTGAGGCTCCAGCATTAAATTCCGATGATACCTGCGAGAGTGTTGCACGCCTATAGCGTGTAACGATTCTTAACAGCTGACGACGGCCACGTTCACCCAATGTCTTTTTACGGTCACACTGGTATCATAGGTTGGAGGTTTTGCCGGAATTCTTGTAGTCACAGTACACCCTTGCAATGTGTACTGTGATCTCTTCTTGAAAAGATTTCCCTGTAGTTCCCATCAATCAAATTCACCATCAATGAAGAATCATTGCAAGGCATTGACTTCTTCTTGGATGTCCATCTGACAAGGCAAGGGAATCATCTCAACAGATCTATCTACTGAAAACATTCTGCAATAACAAACATAATCCCATTTTCATCCCACTACCCCACTGCTCACAAATTTGCAGCATTAAAAACTTATGTTAACCATGCCAAGATTGTCTGCAACACTGTATCTTCCTTCAATGAAGAAATTGGCACCATAAAGAAAATTGGTGAAGCCCATCAGTTCCCACCTTCTACAATTCAGAAAATCCTCCCAAATTCCCATTTGAAAAATCTGTCTGCTCTCACACCAATACTAATGGGAAAACCCACCATTCATTGGTTCCATCCCTTTCTATGGATCCTTCTCTTATAAGATGTGTAAACTCTCCAAAACTATGGGCTACACTCTCACAGTGAAAACAAACCCTCCTGTGATCAAGTGCCTGCTTAAAGACAGGGATCCTGTCTCACCCCTGGATGGAGTTTATGCTATTCCCATTTCAACTTCCTCTGGTCTCAGTGTATACTGGAAGCACATACCGAAGCATCAATACAAGACTTAGTGAACACAAAAAAGATGTTTCCAATGGTCTTCCAATGACAGCATTGTCAGCACTAACCCTTGAAGACACCTCTGCAGTTTCCATTTGGAAAGAAACAAAAAAAAGTTGCCCCGTTCATCAACAAAGCATCTCTGCATTTCCAAGAAAGAAATTTTGTTCACCAAAAACTGCAATTCAGAGACCCCTCACCAAATCCCATTTACTTGGATTTATCTACTAAAATCTGGCAATAGTTCCAGCATCCTAATTTCAAATTGTAGTTCTGGCAACCTGCCCATCCAGTCAATTGTGGGTGATCAAGGTCATAGGATGACCGAAAGCTACCACTAAACGAACCTTTTACCATAAATGACTGTGCTTTCGCTTTATTTCTATGTTTCTAACGGGATCTTACTCTGTTTTCCAGCACATACCACAGTAGCTTGATAATGTTTATGTCTGGTTATTGGGGAGGCCAAGGAAGGTGTGAACGCTTGTCCTTATGTTCCTCAAACCATGATTGAATATTCCAAGCTATGTGAATTGGGACGTTATCATCTTGACAGATGGCATCCCCTTAAGAAAACAATGGCTGAGCCATTGGATGGACTTGATCAGCCAAAATGGTTCCATACACCCTGCCAGTCATCCGTCCTTTAAAGGTGATCAGTGGACCTGCTGAAAACCACGATATGACAGCCCAGAGCATGAAAAACCACCACCATGCTGCACTGTTGGGAGCACAGTCTGGGTTGTATGCTTCTGACAGTGTTCTCCACATGTAAACATGTCCTGCAGTGGGGAATAGTATGAATGTGGATTTATCCGACCACATTACACCCTTCCATGCATTGGCAGTCCACGTTCTATGCTCCTGGCACCATTACCGTCCTGCCGTCACCAGTGTGCATTCACCCGGGACATCAAGGTTTTGCAATAGCAGCTTTGCAATAGCAGCTGTGCCGTGAATATCTTGTTCATGCAGTTCTGTTTTCATTGATATTGGGGGATCTGTAGATGCATGCGCTCCGCACTAATTTTCGGCACCGTGGTCTTATTATGGGTAACAATCTTCTTTAGTGCTCTCCTGTCTCCGTCGGTCAGGGTCATTTTCCTGCTGCTCTTGTGTTTCGCAGATGAGGTTTTGCCTAAACACAGTATGCTGTCGTGACGCTAGACACAGTAGCTTTCGATACCCCCACTACCCTGGTAACTGTTGTCATGCCACCAACAATAGCCCTATTTCAAAGTCCGTTATGTCGCTCATTTCGTCGTCACCCTGAAAGAAATTTTGTGACATGGCACTGTAAATGCTCTTAAATAGGAGCTTGAGGTTCTAAACAAAGCTATTACAACCAAAAAGAGGTAGATACCTTTGCGTATCGTGACGTACGCAGCATTAAAAGTCAACTCTCTGAGGGTGGTGTTCACATTGTTCTGTCCAATCCCTGTATATATATAATCTTATAAGCTAAAATATCATTTTATAAGCTCAACTTTCAACAGAAGGCAGTAACTAAATAAAGTAAACCAAGTGTACATGGGACAGCAAAATTACTGTGTTTTAACACTCTTAACTATTAAGCATTAAAAATTTAGCTTTCAGTACTTTTAATCTTACAGACATTCTAGCTGGAGCTATGGTTTTAGAGTGGACAGTTCACCATTGAAAATGAGCACTGCAAGACATCTAGTAAAGGCATGAAAATAAAATTATCTCAGGGCATAGCATAAACTATTACTTATCAGCTATACTAGGGTTCTACCGAAAGTAATGCAATAGAGAAAGAGGTACTCTACCAACATGTTCAAATTGCACATAAGAGAAACTCTTTCTCTATAAAAAAAAAAAAAAAAAATACTACTCAACATAGTCTATCACAAGTGATGCACTTGCGCCATTGTTGAACCCAACTCTCGAATCTTCTTGAAAAAATTCAGGTGTGGACTGTTGTACCCACTTCTTCACAGCCACTTTCACCTCATCTGTGTCATCAAATCGTTGTCCCCGGAGATCGTCATTCATTGGACTGAACAGGTGGAAGTTGGATGTCTCCAGATTTGTGCTATGCGGTGAATGGGAAACCACCGACCAGCCTAACTTGCTGATCGCCTGATTTGTTGGCAAAGATGTGTGTGGTCCCACACTGTCACGGTGAATGTGGATCCTTTTCAGATTCTTGTTCAGTCTCTTCCTCCTTATGGCTTCTCTAAACTTCTTGAATGTCTCAATGTACCGCTTGCTGGTCACGGTACGGCCACGTTCCAGAAAAATCAAGGAGAATGACGCACCTGTCAAACAGTCACCATGATTTCCTGTGCAACTCCTTAGGCTTTGGTGAAGAGGTGTGACGCCATTCCATGGATTGATTCTTCGTTTCCGGATCATAAAGATATGCAGACGTTTCATCCCGTTACCAGATTGGTAAAAAAAAATGCCTTCATTGGCTTCAAATGCTTCCAGCAGATCAGAGCAGACCCACCAAATTATTCATCTGGGTAGGCATGTAAATTACTCACCTGGGCAGGTCTCCTTCAAATTGAGTGTCAACTGCCAAGGTGCCCACATTGCACACACTTTCTGACACCTTAAGTCTTCCACCATCTTCTGTATAGCATTGTGACCACGGTTCAGTTGTACAAAAAAGCTCACGGATTGTGACTCATCTCTCCGCGTGAATCAATTTGTCCACTCACTGACGATTCATGTCGGTGGTCGCATATGATGGTCTCCCACTGCATGGTTTGTCTTCAGTGCTGGTTTCCCCTTCTTTAAACTTCTTCATCCATCTGTGCACATTGTTTTTGTCAATAGTGTCATCTCCGTAAACATTCTGTAGCCTTCTGTGGATGTCGGACTTCCTTCGTCAAGAACTCAATGATGGTATGTTGCTTCTGCTTGGAATAAAATTGTAAATCATTATTTACCTGCAATGGAAAAAAAGGGTTACTGTAGAAGAAGAGTTACTCTACAAGCATGTGCAATTTGAATGACCTCTGCCAGTTAATAAAAAAGTTTTGCCCACTTTTGCATCAATTTTGGTACAACCCTCCTATATCATTGTTTGAGAACAATTCTCTGAGTACAGCAAAAGTACAAGTTATGTAAATTCACATCCATCATTCTCCTCAAACAAACTAATTCTCTCTCAGTACATCACTGGCAAAAAAAATACTGACACAGCTTGAAAAATACCATGCCCCAGATGCCCAGGGCATGCAAATTATTCACCTGGGCAGGTAAAAAAAAAAATCTAGTAGCCTGATCAGGCAACTAAATTTTAATATTGTGACATAAACTGTCATTATTTATTCTGTTCATCACGTTTCTTTAAACCTTCGCTAGGGGAGCCCCCACATATTTTGTTAGTTCTTATTGCTCAAATGTTGGCCATACAGAATTACTAGAAATACTGGCTCAACGACAGCATGCGTGTACATACAGCTGAGATTTGCAACTACGGTGTAAAAAAATTTTCTTCAGAGTCATTTTGTTTTCTCATAGTGCATATTTCAATGTAAATAACCTAAATTTTAAACTTTCTTTTAACCTTAATGGAATTAGTAATATACATATGTCCTTCAACAGAAATGTGTGTCATTCATTGAATTAGTGATGTACACAAGAACTACGAACAACAAGAAGCAAGACTCAAGGTAAATGGAATTTTTTTTTTTATTTAAAACAATAACATATGAGCAATAGAACTAACAAAATATGTGGGGCTCCCCTAGCGAAGGTTTAAAGAAACGTGATGAACAGAATAAATAATGACAGTTTATGTCACAATATTAAAACCCATATACCATGTAATTGAAACACTTAATGGGAGTAACATATAAGTATCTCTCATAGAAGTAAGTATATACAACTAAATTTTAGACTAAAAAAGGTGTGGAATGGAAAATTTTCTCCTATAAGTAAAAAGGTCATCAAATATCTTGTTTCATTTCATTGCAAATCACTGGATGTTGTATTAGTTTTATAGAGTGCCAAGGACAGGAGAACATCACTTTTTTAATTATATTATGCTCTAGTTTTGGAAATTGGAGTCGTGTAGTTTTGCTTCAAATGTTGTTTACAGTGGAAGACAACAGGATATCGCACAGCCCTTGGTGAGGATGGGTCTCTCTGGTACAACTTGAGTGAGTGAGTGAGGCGTGGAGCAAAGGGTATACAAGCTCCCTCCCATAAACAAAGAGTGGTACTGCTCAAACAAAGGCAAAACTTCATTTAAAAACGAGCTTGCACAATGCGTTACAGTTAGTCGGGAGAAGAGCAAACATCACCAACACCAATACTTAGTTTACCTGAAAGAACAGCAGCTTGTCGCTTTAGCTACAGTTCATCAAGTTGTGTTAAGTACTAGATATCCAATGGGGTTTTTTTTTTTTGGGGGGGGGGGGTCCAGCAATGAGAGTTTAACTCTTAGTAAGAAAATATGCAAAATTCTCAATCGGTCAGCAGTTGTTACACATTCGTCTTCTGCATTACTGAGTGATGTAACGTCAGAATCAGAAACTACATTGTTGGTAAAATGGGAACTTATACAGGCAGACACTACAAATATGGGGAGGGGCTTGCCTTCACATAGTTCAGGATACATGCATGGATCATTTAGTTTAAAACTGTTGCTATACTATTTAAACTGCTACTTCAACCTATGATCATCTATTTTTTTCTGCAAAACACAATATAGTTTAAAAATTCAAGAGCATGGCAGCATTACTAAATTTTTCAAATATCAAGTTCAGCATAAGTGCCTCAAATCCTAAAACAAGAAATACTTGCTTAAACATTCTGAATTCTCAATTAGTATAACTATACTAAAAATCCGAATTTCTTGGCGTAGAATACAAATAAAACTTTCCAAGCTTTCACACATCAACCAGATGGCTTTTTTCAAGGAAGGTAGACAGCTAACTGCAAACTGGATAATAGAACGTCTCAACACTTTGAATGCATTGACTTGACTAGACAATAAATGAATAGCAGCAAACATGATATTTCGAAGAAACAAGGTCACGTTGCTTGGACAAGCGGTACTATGGTAGAAAACTCAGCATTATTTGAAGAATTGATTCCAAATATATGGCAACTCTAGAGAGACGCTATCATTGCAAGCCTTGCAGCTGGTCAAGATTTCCAAGGTTTCGTGAATGGCAGTAGATTTGGGTGTGGACTGTGGAGTATGAAGCTAATTTCTTTATATCACTCCGTATAGGATCGACGGACTTGAACTTGACTTCTCTTGATAGGGCAGTGGTTATTTTTCCATCTCTTGTATCCCTTTTATGTTTGCCGATTCTAATTCCAAATGAACGTTTGGTTATTCCGATGTAGTATCGCCTGGAGCCGTCCGGATATTTTAGTGGGATGGCATAAACACCCGCCTCACTGAGAAGGTTTGTCAATATTTCTCTTAAGCATCGTACACTGGTGTAGAAAAATTAAGGACGAAGAGGAGAAATTAGCATAACAGCGGAACGAGCAGGCAGAACGGACCGAAAGACCACTCAGGAGATAGACTAGTGTCCGGTACGGTAGCGCATTCGCATATATGCAGCATGACGTTGGGGGGGGGGGGGGGTCGGTAGGGTATAAAGCACACGGGTGGTGTACGCGCAGCAATTCGGTGAAAGCTATTGCACGGTGGACATCGGTTTGAAAGACGTGTTGAGTTGCTGCCACCGTGTGATATGGCCAACAGGCAATCCAGTCGACATCTGGATGACTTTACCCGAGGTCGCGTCATTGGGAAGTTAGGAGAAGGTCGAAGTGTGACTAGTGTGGCCGAGGAGTTTGGGATTGCTCACAGCATCGTTTCACGAGCTTGGAGAGCATTTCAAATGACAGGAACAGCTGTCCGAGAGTTTAGCAGTGGTTGCCCACAAGCAACCACGGCGGCGGACGACTGGTATATTGTCCTACAGGCAAGACGAGACAGACGGCAGACAGTGGGAGAAATCGCAAGGCACATGCAGCAGACAACTGGATGTCCGTTATCGTGTTTTACCGTGGTCAGGAGGCTGCACAAAGGTGGTCTATTTGCACGACGAACAGTACGATGTGTGCCATTAACACCAGCTCATCGGAAACGACGGTTTCTGTGGTGCCAGGAACACATGAACTGGACACATCAGCAATCCGGTCGAGTTCTCTTTATGGATGAGAGCCGATTTAGTCTGACGAGAGATTCTGGACGTATATACATCTGGAGATAGCAGGGAACATGCAATCACACCTCCAACATCATCGAAAGGGACCGTTCTGGAGGTGGCCGAGTTCTCGTTTGGGGCGGTATCATGCTTGGTAGCCGTACTGACCTCCACAGCTTCCAAGGAGGTTCAGTCACTGGTGTCCGCTATTGTACAGAGATTCTCCTGCCTCGCATGCGTCTGATTAGAGGTGCTATGGGTCCTGAATTCCTCTTCATGGACGACAACGCTACACCTCATCGTACAGTGGCTGTCGCAGAGCTGTTGGAGAGTGAAGATATTCAACGCATGGATTGGCCCACAAGGTCCCCGGACCTAAATCCAATCGAACACATGTGGGACCTTCTCGGGAGACGCTTGGCAGCACATCACCAGCTGCCAGCAATGATTCCGCGGCTGCGATTGGCGCTACAAGAGGAATGGGCCGCGATGCCTCAACAGCTCCTTGACAACCTCGTCCTCAGCATGGACAGACATTGTAAATTCTGCAACGCAGTCAGGGGTGATCATATCCCCTACTAAAGACTGGATTTTTCTTGGCAGCTGCCTGTCACATGGACGTTTCTGTCTTCTGTCCAGTTGTGTTCGAAGCTACCTTTTCAATAAAGTGTCTTTGTATCCTTTGGATTCCTAGTTTAGATGGTTTTGCTCACTTGTCCCATATTCTTACATCTTGGGGATCTTATGGTATGATTTAAGTTGATGTGGAGCACTTCTGCCCGATGTTACATTTGAAAACCGTCTTGTCCTTAATTTTTGCACGCCAGTGTACATAAAGATGCCAGAGACCTTATGCCGACACCGAAGTTCATCCTCCTGAGCGCGTTTTTGAGTTGACAGGAAACATTTGGTATGTAGGGAACAGAGCCCAGGTAGCGAAGTTGCAGCATAGAAATATTAGCACGGCTGGTTCTGGCTTTCTCGATAAAGTTATGCATCTGGTTCGAAGTATATCCTGCCTCAGTGGCCAATTGAACGATGTTTCTTAGTTTGGATTGTCTAGAACGGACATCGGATGAGACAGCGAAGGCTCTTCTAATTCAAGAACGGAATAAGACAGTCTTGTAATCATGAGGGCAGAATGAACTGCGGAGCATCAGGTATAATAGTATAATACATAATAAACAGTACAACTATACTAAATTTCAGATTTTTAGTATAGTTATACTGAGTATAATTTGGTGTATAGTTCCTACTTATTGAACATTTTGAATTCATACAAATAAAATGACAATGTAAAATATGAATAAAAAGTTTATATTTTTTAACTTAAAAGAAATGAGGCTTCTGAATTGTTATCTTAAAAGATAACTTTTCCTGTGCATTTTTTACTACCACCTGGGCAAGTAAATAATTTCAGCACATGCCTAGCTGGGCATGTAACTTTTCAGATATCTTCCAAGCCCTGTGACAAATGATGTACCACAAAAACAGTTTGATATGAATAAATATCACTTTAGCACCAGAAAAAAGGGTAGTGACTGACATGGTGAGGAGAGTTTAATTCAATAATGTAAGTAAAAAAATCTGACACTCTAAAAATTTCCCCTCTACAAGCATTAAAGTGTCTCCTTACACACTCAGCAATGGCAAAGATTGTCTAATTTAGATTTTGTCAAAATTGGAGTACTTTTCAGCTTTTAAAGAAAGGTCACGCACTTTAGAGAAAGGCAGCACAATTCATACTTACGGAGCCATTCAATTTAATATCATGGAGTCTAGACCAGTCATCTTCATTGCTGTCTATGCACATAAGCATGTCGTCTTCAGGCATCCAATTTACATCTAAAATTAATCGAACTTCCTCTCCTAAGGAGCGCAAACCAACAGCTGGAAAAAGACCACATGGTGGCCAATTAAAGTTTGTGCTGCCAATCTGTAATACGAGAAATTTAAAAATAAGGGCATAAGAAACAGGTTAAGAAGAATGAAATTCCAATTCAGAACTATGAGTACAGTTTGGTCATGTAAATAAAATAGTCATACAAGACAGCTATAATAATAAACACAAAAAAGCGCATTACGAGAGCTAAAAAGAATTCGTACAAACAGAAAGAAAAATCTGTGAGCAACATGCTTCTTCTGCATCACATTTAAAAATAAAATTTTAAAAAAATATCACAAAAGTAATAGCATTACAAAGTTTAAATTTATACCTGGAGCTTGTTACTTTATTATAATTAGTGATTTGTTTACAAAACTTGACTTATAACAAGAAAGCTACTACTTTTAAAAGGATTAACTTATAATTAATCAACTACATAAACATAACAGATTACAGCAGTACAACCGAATAGGAAATCTACAAATGCTAAGCACTGCAAAATGTAATTGCATGTACACATTACAAACAGCATCAAAATTCTGAGCTACTATTCTAAATGTTGAAAAACAGACAAAAATGCTTGCTCATATTTACAGTCTGTTTTCACTGAATGACTCGAGAACAAAGATGAATTTATAATTTATGAGCATAAAATTTTACACACATGGAGGCTGTATCAGAAGTTTTTAGCTGCTGCTGAATGCATTATTTACTGACAATGACCTGCTGTAGTTAGGAAGCATCTGCTTGTATTGGCCAATAGTGACCACCGTAGTGACCTGCTCAAACCAGATTTTGCTCATGTGGCAGGAGAACGGAACACAGTTGACCTCATTTAGTATGCCAAAATGGAGCTGTCGAGACATGATTTTTGTGCAATGATTTTAAAAAAGGTTTAGGTGCACAGCAGTGTTTTGAACTGCTATCAAATATATTTCCAGTCTTCTTCTCTTGCCACAGTTAGAAACTGGTTTTGTAAATTTAAGAGGGGGAAAAAATTCTTTGGAAGATGATCTTCGCAGTGGTTGGCTCCATACAGCCATAATGACTGAAAACATCGATGCTGTAAGAAAAATTATCAAAGAAGATTCTCGCATGACATATCATTAAATAGAGATGGCCCTGGGCATTGGATCAACTGAATCATTCATGATAATTTGCATGTCAGGAAGTGATGTGACCATTGTGTGCCTCATTCACTCATGGACCAGCAGAAAAGCTTAGTTTAATGGAGCCAATTCATGCTGCCCAAATTCAGAGGAAAGTGTAGTAATGATACTTATATCATCATAACTGGTGATGAATCATGGATTTAACACTATGATCCAGAAACAGAGGAACAATCAAGGGTCTGGTGCTTTGAAGGTGACGCACCTCCAACCAAAGTCCAATGAATCTGCAGTGCAGGGGGAAATGGCACCATCATTTTTCTGTAAAATAGGACATGTGACAACTATTGTTCTTGAAAATCAAAGAAGTGTTACTGCTGATTGGTATACCATTCAATGTCTGCCAAAGATCATCACAGAATAGAAGAAAAACTACCCAAGATTGAAAAATGAGCACATCCTTTTGCACCGGCTCATACTGTTCATAGACAGTTAATTTTTTGACAGCAGAAGGTGTGTGAATTCTGCGTCATCCAGCATGTTCTTCTGAGTAGGCACCTTATGACTTCTTTGCTTCCAAAAGTCAAGGAAATCCTGCAAGGATATCAATTTTCCTCTGATGAAAAGGCCCTACCTACTTATTTTGAGGAAATTGATAGTCTGCTGAAACAAAGCTTGGAAGAGACATTTGCAAAATGGTTTTATCAAATGCAAAAGGGCACAGATGTTCATGGATATTATTTTGAAAAGTTGTAAGTAATTATTTGTAAATAAATATGTATTTCTTTAAACAGCTTACAACTTTCTGCATGCTACTCGTATATATAAGCAAAAGAAAAACAAAATGCTGGGCGCTGGTGAAAGATGACATCAATCAGTATCACTCTTTCATTCACATGGATATTTACAGCCATATGGTTTTACGATAGGATGCCTATGTTCCTTGCTTAAAAACAAGCCACATGCTGACTGTGAGTACGAGTATTCGAGTTCTCAGGACTCCAAAGTAACTCAACAAAGATCTAAAGTCCCTTTTGTCCATTCTGTTTCTGAAATCGGTTTTCACATGGTTCACTGCTGAGAACGCTCTTTCTGCTTTTGCATTTGAGACTGGAAATACTTTCAAGATGTTGAGACAGGCACTGTTTATTTTTATTTGGAACCTACCTACCATTGCACAAGTGAAAGATAGAATTCAAATGTACATTCTGGCTTTGGTCAGCAGTGAAAAAAGTACACTAAAAATGCTCATTAACAAAAAATACCACTTCTTTTGCATAGCTTTTAAACTTACATCACAAAAATATGCTACACTAAATCTCAAATTATATCATAACTCCATGTAATTGCAATGCGATACTAGTAAAATTTTCCCTTGATGACCAACTGTCAGACTTTTAACTGATACAAGCTTGGCAAGAACCAAATCATCCAACAGGTACCATATATTCAATGACAGAACTTTTGGCATTATTGTTATGCTAGATTTATTACATATCATGGCACCCTCTACCCAGTCTTTACTTTTGGTCAGATTATCATCACTTAATTTTAGCTGTAACTTACTCAGATATTACCTGAAAAGTTAGTTCAATTGAAAACTCACAAAGATTAGTGATGACTAATACGATTCCATTTATTAGGTCTTGTTTGATCATGCCACTGATTAAATTCTCTACCTTTTAATATTTTTCACTGTACACCATGTTGTAATAATACATTTAAGTTTCTCTTGTAACTTTTTGACAATATTTTTCACTGTACACCATTCATTGTTGAAATGAATACATTTGAGTTTTTGCAACTTTTTGTCCAGCTGTTTGAAAACAAGCTAATTTTGTTTTACAATAAAACACAAGAAAAGGTTTAATGTTCATATGTGATGTTAATATTTTATGAGCCAGTGGTGTATTATTTTTTTAAATAATACACCAGTGGCTCATAAAATATTAACATCACACATGAAACTTTGTGCAGCCAAATGAATTCTATTGTATTGGTAGTCATTTCTTTTCTGGCACCACATAACATGTATTTAATCACAGCTTACATAAGCAGATAACAAAAAATATTGCTGGGACCTATGAAGTAAACATAACAATAATATAAATTCTAAGCTATGCACCCAGTCTTAGCATAAACACTGTTACAAACGTTTGACAGATGGTGCGAAAATGGTGTGCAATGTCACCGACCAACCAACCAGGATGCATGAAGCAGCTAGTGAATCACTGCATGTTCAGTCACAGAGGAGATAACGTGTTTTGAAGTACTTGCCATGAAGTGGGGGCGATTATGAGAATTGTGTTGCTGTAGTAGCACTGCACAAAGCTGGAAAATCAGCTTCCAAGAATTTCAACATGCTGAAGAAGCTGGAAATCAGCAGAATTTTTGTCTACCGGACCATAAAAAGGTCCCTTGAGACTGGGACTGTCGCTGACCAGCTGCGTACCATGAGGACTACTCGCCTGGTGAAAGCAGTGGCAGCCCATATTCAAAGAAATCCTGTCAGAAAACTATCAGTGATGGCCCGTGACTGAACATTTCGAGAATGTTGATGTCACACGTGCTGCGGAGTGACTTAAGGGAGAGAGCTTACTGGCAGCATACAAGGCACTTCCTCACCCCACAAGTGAAGCTGCAGAGAGTGCTAAAAGCAAAACGTTTGCTGCAGTGCTACACAGACAATCGCCACAAGACAGATCCTTTTCTCTGATGAAAAAATTTTCTCTATTGAAGAGGCTTTCAACCGCCAAAATGACAGGGTGTATGCATCAACCTCACTAGAAGCTCAGCAGAAAGCTCCAAGGATCATGAGCGGCCATCATCCTGCTTCTGTCATGGTTTGGTGGGGAGTTTCCAACGAGGGTACCACTGAGCTCCATTTCTGTGAGAAAGGAGTGAAAACATCCGCCAAAGTCTAACAGGACAGGGTTTTGGAGCCAGTGGTAAAAAATGTGAGTCACACCCTTTCCCAAAACTTTTCGCAGGGTCTCCACAACAAATTTTCCAGACTTCATTTCTCCAGCTGATTGACCTTCAAGCAGCCTAGATCTTGTAGTCCTCAACCCATTGGACTACAAGATGTGGGCCGCACTGGAGGACATGGCCTGCAGAAAGGGGCACCCCAGTACTGACAGTCTCAAACACTCTTTGGTGCGGACAGTAGTTGCTTTCCTTGAGGAGACCCTGTGAAAAGCTATTGATGAGTGGCAACAAAGGACTGTGTGAAGGCAAAAGGATGTCGTTTTGAAAAGTGATTGGTGCCATGTATTCACAAGTGTACTACTTATGTCATGTCACAGGTATATTAAAATATCTTCGAATACTTTGCAACAGTATTTATGGTAGGACTAGGTAAGAGGACTAATATACACACACCGGACAAAAAAACTACGGAATGTGAACTTTATTCCTTAATATGGAGTTATAATTCACCACCTGCTTTAATTACAAAATAATTTTTGCTTTAATTTTGTTGGGTGTGCTATCAATATTACACAGTATCACATGCATATTAAGTTTATTTCATTCCATGCTCAAAAGATCTCTTAATTCTGCCAAATTTGCAGTGTTTTTTTCTTCCTCACGGCCCTTTCTCTAACAGGTCCCAGATTTTTTTCAATCACATTTAGATCGGGTGAATTTGCAGGCCAACTGAGATGTGGAATGTCTCTCTCGTGTTTTTCAAACTGATCCAGCTCAATTCTAGCTATCACAGTTATCATCTTGAAACAGAGGATCCGCTATGTGGTGTTCTTGTTCCAAAAATTGGATTATGTAAAATAAAGATATGGCAATAATGCATTATATAAAAGTGGCACATAATCCATAGATTTCATGTGATTGGACAACTCAACAACAAATGTTCCAACTCCAGTACTTGAAGAAATACAGCCCCAAAACATGACACTTCCACCTCCATTTTGCATATCACTTTGGAAATATTTGAGGTTAAATGCTCCTTAGACTTCCTGCATGACCCTGGAGCAACCATCATTGGAATACAAGCAGAACCTGGATTCTTTTTCTTTCTTTTTTCTGATTGGAGGTTTAACAACCACTGTGAGTAACTCAGTGGGCTATAAGCAGCCGCCCATCCCTAATTTAGGGTCACTGCTTCCAGGAAAGGGAGAGAGCCAGTGCTATAAGACAAACACAACATCCATGCCTCACCGGGATTCGAACCCGGACCCCTGTCGGACGAATGACCAGAGGCCATCCCTTAGATCACTGCGCCGCCGAGGTGGCGAACCTAAATTCAACGGACCACATCATTCGTTGTCACTGTTCAATGGTCCAGTGACGATGCTGTTTTGCCCAAGCTAGGCCATTTTTCTTCTGGACAGTTGTTTACTTCAGCCATATCCAAGCAACATGAAAATGCCCAAGACGAGCAGTTCTCTCTGTAGCGTTCATTCTCAGACTGGTTTACTAAGTCCAGCATTGTACTGTTGAAGCACTTCTTCACAAATCTGGAAAGATGCAGCAGTTTCTATTCATCACAAATGCCTGCAATCCTGATTTGTCATCACAGAGCTTCTACCACAGTTGCTCCACCTACATTGATAGCTTCCATACTTCTTCCACTGGAAATAAACACTACTGACTGTTGACTGGGACAGTCCGATAAACTTTGCCACCACTTGCAAGGAATTACCATGTTCTCAGCCAAAAACAATAGCCCTCTTTTGCCACTTGGTAATGTCACCAAGTTACGACATAGTTGTACCTGTGAAAGGAAATACAGAATGCTACAGATGCTTTCACACACCTTAGACATCAACAATTATAATCCGGCAGTTTCATTCTCCATATTTATACAACTTGTTATGTTCATCAACTTTATACTTATGTACATGTTTCAACCAGCAGTCTGTAATTTTTGTCTGGTGTGTTTATATACATTATGCTATACCTATGGCAGTGGTATGAAGTTCATGTATGATAAAGTTAAAATTCACAACTTACTTCCTTGCCATTTTTTGTAAAGAAAATATCTGCTACAATCCTAAGATTATCTTGTCTTGATAAACGTTCAAACTTTACACCACAGCCTAAACGATCACCTGTTTCACATTTTGGACCAAATATTACTCCTTTAGGTGTACCTTTATATAACCTGCAAGAATAAAAAGTGCAAAACTTAAGATTTCAAGGCAATATGCAATATTCGGAAGGGTAATTACTTTAATGACTTGTTTAAAAGATGTTGAACAAAATAAGCAATATTCAGACACAATATCTCTTTTCTGCATGTATACATACATAATGTGTTTATAAATGAAAGATATATTTACAATTTTGGATCTATTCCCTCACCATTAGCCACAAAAATCTTTGGATACCATAATAGTTCCTTAAATTTCCTTGTTATGCAAATTAAACTAAAACATGCATGAAGTATACATACTTCTTCTGTCTGAGAAAAGAGGATCATGTACACTCTATACCCTGGAGAAGGATAAAACAATGTTAAAAAAGATTCTGTCAAGCACTGCAGAGATGCCAACCTCAGGGGGTGCAGCACAGAAACACATTATTTTAGGTAGGAATTTAGGGCATTCTGCTAAAAATTTTAGGGATTATTTTTTTCCTTCTCAAATCATACTAATTTAACAGAACAATGAACACATGCCTAAATAAAGACATATATCAACACTTTCAAATTTATGCAGCTTAAAAGTGTTGGCATATATGTCACATAAGATTACATAAATGCATATGACAACACTTAAACTCACAAAATTTAAAAGAGTTGGCATTTATTTCTATTTAGTGGTTCTATTACTCTTTAGTTTACTAGTTATATTTTTAATGCTTATTACCATCTTGCACATTTTTTTCTAATAAACCTTAATATTAACAATTATATAGGTTGCCAGTTCATACAGTGCTCTTAGTGAAGCAGGTCCACATAAATATTGGCATTTTGGGAGCAAAAACATTTTGATATGGTACAACACCAATATTAAAATGTATTAATAACTGCACAAATATTAAGTTTCAAAACTCACCTGGGTGTATGTGATTAGGAAGTAATTCACCATAACACTGAACTGTGCACACTTCAACAACGTAAAACAATTTTTTCAAAAAAAAAAGTGGAAGAATTTTGCATAATAGAAAAATTAAACACAAGTGAAGAGCATTCTTCATAGCAAAAGCTATGCTAAGGAAAAGAACTTTTCAAATGTCTCCCGGAATCAAACATAGCAAGGAAAACGTTTTCACCTTTACAACCCCTAAGGGGAAAGTTGTACATTATTTAAAGAGGAACTTCTTATTGTAGCAAAAATCTTATTTACTCTCCATCTTTATTATACCGAATGGCATACAGTAAAAAAAGAAGTTTCTCAATTAGGGTTTTTAGAGGCAGAGATAGGCTGCAAACGGAAGCACGCAAACACCACCTAGCGGCAGAATTGTGAACCACAAACCTCTTCAAATATAAACATAAAAGTGTTCCTTAAGGTAAATGGTATCTGATGTTAAAAGAATTTTTTAAATCAGACATTTCGAACTACAGATATTAACAAAAATAAATTACTATTTTCGGAAGAAAATACATAAGGAGTTTCACACAGTATTATCTGATCGCAAGAGAATATTTTTCAGTCGAGTTTTTAGTTGCGCAGATATTGCTGTAAACGAAAACATGAACTTACGCCCTCTGGTGGCACACTTGTGCGTTAAGAAATATTTGAAATTATATGAGAAACATTTCACACCGCAAATGTTCAACAAAGAAAGAATTTTTCAAATTGGACTCCTTGAAACAGAGATATGGTCAAAAATAAGATATATGTATGGAAAAATGCTTTATTTAAAGCAGGAGGTGTTCTCAAAAAGTTTTCTGAGGTGAGCGGTATCAGTTCATGAAAGAATTTTTTCAATCTAGTTTCCAGCTCAGATTTTGCTGCAAATACATCAGAAGCAAAAATAAACTTTTATTCCTCCTGGTAACCAAACCATTCTTTACCAAAAATGAGAATTTATATGCAAAACATTTTCCATCAACAGCTGTATCCGAGCAGGAAGAATTTTTCAAATCGGACTTTTAGAATCAGAGATATTGGAAAAATCGTGATTTACCTTTACGCCCCCTAGCGGAAAATTTATGCATTATTTGAAAATGGGGCTCTAACTAAAATAGTCTTCGTATAAATGTCATTGAAAGGAAAAATAATTTTTCAATTGGATATTTAGAAGCAAATATATGAATCAAAATTCATTTTAAATTTAATACAATCTCCATTTGCGTCCTCTAGTGGCGAAGTTGTGCATCGGGGAAAAACAAAAATCATTCTCACATTTTAAGCTTTCTGATGCAAAAAGTTTTGCAAATCGAACCAATAGTTGCAAAGATATGGTCACTCCAGCTCGACAGACAAAGTGATAACATAAGCATGATGCAAAAGATGCTATTAATGCAGCTTCTGTTCACCTAACAGACAAGAAAATAAACACCCCACCCACCACCCACATTTTCCAGGGGGTGGGGAGAGAAATTTGTCAGACATAAGTTATGTCAGTAGAAAAATTCTCAACTAGAAAACATCATGCTCGGACAAAAAGCAAAGAATGGATAAAACTTCAGGACATGCAACAGAATTTTAGGACATACCCAGGACTTTTCCAGGATTTCCAGGACCCGTACATACCATGTGGAAATTACTGTATATAACAAAATGTGTCACAAAAAAAACATTTTTCACATATAAAACCAAAAAATTAATGCTGGAAAAACTTTAGGATCTTTTACGTTTTTTTAGGGATATTTTAGGAATTTTAGGACGCAAGTAAATGTTTACGGCTTTTAGGGATTTTAGGGCGACTGCGCCCCGCAACCTGTTTCAGATATTTTCAGTAGTACTCGTACAAATTTTCAGTAGTTTTGGCCATTTTTCAGTAGTCATACCAAAAATAATACTTTTAACCAAGGAAAACATGGTATTACTCATTTAATTTAATTAGTATTTTTTACTTACTTATTCATTTATATACATGAAAATCTGTATCAAAATATTCCAAATTTTTCACATGGAAAATCATATACACCATGACTGATACATTTTTTTACAACAAAAAATTGATTAAACAGCTTTATTTGGTGATTTGGCTGTACATTGTTACACAGATTTTTTTTTTTTTTCGGAAAAAATCTATTTCGTTCACTTCTGTTTTTGAAAGGCGAAATGCTGTCCCAATGCGTATTTTTATGCGTTGGTAAAATTCTTCGATGCGTAGTTTTACAAGTTTCTCGATGCATGTTTTTACATGTTGACGTGTATTTTACATGTTTCTCGACGCATATTTTCATGTGTTGATGCGTACTTCATGCGCTTCTCGACCTGTGTTTCTACATGTCGCGAAAAATTCCCGATGCATATTTTTACGTGTTGGTAAAATTTCGATGCGTAATTACGCATTTTGGTGAACTCTGCACATAAGAACGAAATCCAAGCATACTTTTCTGCAACGCAAGAAAAAAAAACTTTAAAATATTAATGACTGACATGAATGGCCAAGCAATGACACTTACGTTCTGCACCAAAAGATTTTCAAGAACTTGTCGCTGCGCTGCGAAAGAGCTTCAGGCCGAACTCCTCCCACGTCCTCCAAAGCGAGCTACACTCAACGTCCCCAGAATGTTGCATGTTGGGGTTTTCACTTAGAATGACTCAGCGCAAGGCAACACTCATCGAGTGCCGGTCGCTCGCACAAAGATCCGAGCAGCTTTGAGAAGCAGAACTGGAGGTGCAGGCAGCATCTACAAGCAAGACGAATGACGGATCCTCAAGTGGCCGCCGTTGCATTGGGAAGGGGAACAAGCAAAATAAAAATTAACTCCTGTTACTTTTCCGTAGAAAAATCACGGTTTTCCGTATTCCGTAGTACAAGAGCTATTTCCGTAGGAACTACGGAGATTCCGTAGTAGTTGGCATCTCTGAGCACAGCACTTAGGCAATTTCTTCTTTATCAATTCAATATACGGCAGTTGTTCAAATCTGACCTAGATAGATATTATTTCCTTTTGGCACATAACATCTACACCAAAACAATTAAATACCCTTCCAAGAAGATATCAGGATCATTGCCTCACTTACAAGATGGAAACTCTGTTCAAAGAGTGGAACAGTAAGTACTGTTTCATCAAATTTCTGGTAAATAAGATGGAAATTGGTAGGATCTGTAGTTTGCTCAACACAAGGATGATGCTTTATCACATGAACATATGATTAGAGCAACAAGTTTTCTGAAGGCCATTGGCATGTTATTCACCAACCACATGCTCATATCAAGTGAAGGCACAAGATAGAGTATAATATTGAACCCAAAGTGCAATTAACCACTGGAAGAGTAAACAGAATTATTCATGATCAAGGGTTTAAAAATGTGGTCGCCTGGTTGCCCAAACAGATTGTCTGGGCCACCATGGAAAACATCCCTGAAAAACACATACCAGAATTTCGTTGTATAATTCCCAGATTAGGTGCTAAAAAAGTAAAAAAATTAGGATCTGCGGGTAGTATGCCGATTAAGGGGGAAGGGGAGTTTTTGCGGCCCTTTGGTTTTAAAAAAATCTGCAAGTAATTGTGCAGGAGAGGGGATATAATTGGAAAAGGAACTCCCTCAGGAAAAAAATTTCTCACTTCAGGAGTTTGTGCAGAGAGGAGGGAGAAAGGGCATCATAAAGAAAGATTATTGAAGTTGTAGTGTGGGACGGCGAGAATCATTTTGTCATTGTATTGTTGAGAAAGACAAAATGCTGACTGCTTGTGCCCTCTCTTTGTCAACAAGCCAATGAAAATGTACACACAGCATTTGCTGCATGAACGCAGGTGCATATGCATGCCCCCTTTCAAAGTTCCTTGTTCGGGATCTCGTGTGCTCTGTGCCTTGTGTTTAGTTCGTCCTTCACCGTTTTGACCAATGTTTCCGTTGCTGAAGTTTTCATTCATTGATATTTATGATATCTTCAGAAAGGATAGTTTCAGTTACTCTGCCAAATTGAAACTTACAAGTTGGGGGGGGGGGCACAGTTGAGAATATGATCGTGTCACCACTGCACAATAGTTTTCAAAAGATCAATTAGCACGCAGTGGCACAGGGAAAGCCGTGGTCTAAAACGTAAATAAACCCCACAGTAGTAAACTCCGTGGGAGAATTTACGGAGATTCAGCCCTCTTTTTTACTGACCCGTGTGTAAGCTGACTCCCCAACTTTGAAAGCAGAATTCTTTCAAAAACTTTCAACTTATACACGAGTGCATAAGGCATTTCTATGACTTGTCCTGTATCAACGTTTCATCATTGGCAAGGCATAATCCAATATTCTGAGGCTGCATCGGCGTGATTAAATTTTGTGCGGTTTGGATGCCACGCCACTAAGCTTCATTTGTGTCCGGAGATAAAAATATAAAAAAAGTAACCTTTAAAAATGAATTTCTTTATTTCATAAGATCGTTTTTTTTTTTTTGTTTTTTTTTTCTTACTTCTTTAGACTCCTGGGGTACTATGTGACCGACTTTTTCTGTCGGAAATTCCGCTTCCGGATCAACATTTGTGATGTGTGGATTATACAGCAATTTATTTTTTTAATGTCACAGTCTGCGGATTATACGCCGGTGCGAATTTCATGAAGGTAAAAAATTTTTTCGCAAATTCCAGTGTGCAGATAATACAACAAAAAATTACGGTAAAAAAAAAAGAGAACCCCCCCCCCCCACCCCAGGGTTAGATAAGCTAAAGGCTGAGGGTAAAGCATCTTTTTTTGGACAGAAGTGTACATGATTTTAAAGGCTGAGGGTAAAGCATCTTTTTTTGAACAGAAGCGTACATGATTTTGGTATTATAAACCAACCACCCACCTTCCAATACTTGGCCACTAAAAATTTAGCTGGCCACCAGATTTCAGAAATTTTTTCTACCCCTGTTCATGATGACTTATGGCTCAAGAAAATGTGCACACAGCACGGTCTCTAAGATCATGACATTTGATGAGAAGACACAATGTGCTTCAGAGTCTACCAAATCTGAGGTGGCCTGAACTGGAGGGGGAAATGCATTTCTACAATAAACACTGACTTTGGATAAGATGGACGTATGCATGATTACATATTCTCACTCCATAATTAAAAGAGGTAGTGTGGAATAGTGCCACAAAAAATCTTGTTACCAAGAAAACTCAAGACAGAGCCTTTGCCTTGCAGAACCATGGGAAATGTCTTCTGGGGTTCAGAAAGGTTGAATTGTGATTACCTTGTGTAATTGTTTCCACTGTGCTGCAGGCAAGGCAGTATGAAGGATGTAAATACAATTCATAAATATCATGAAAAAGTCAGTACAATCCATCAACCATACATACAACAGGCAGACTGTAAATAACATCAAAATTTCTGGCTCCAACATCAAAAAAGGATATGTCATGTGATCTTAGGCAACATTATGTTAAAAGAAAATTCTACAACACTCAAGAGACACATATAGTGTTTTAAATCCATTAAATCCGCTATATTAAATCAGTTTATTTATTTTATACAACTTTTCACTGGTGAGAAACAAATTAAATGATTAAACAAGATTCTATGTATTTATAGCAATAACAGATTCCAATTTTCCATAAATTTTTGTTACGGTTAACAAGGACAACCAATCATCTAAGTTTTTCATATTTGCAGTAATGGCTATCATATACGGGAAGAAATAATAAATATTGATGTTCAATTCCCAATCTAGAAAATGTGTGCCTATTAACAAAATAGTATAATCATTTGTGATAAAAAAATTAACCTACGTGTTTTAAATTTTTTGCATTTATTCATCACAATATTTTAATTAAGGCCTACAATCAAGCCAATCTATGCACATACATATTTTAAGTAAATTTACTCAGAATATGGCAATGTCATTGCCATATATATTTTTATGCATTTAACCATGTACATCGGAATATTTTGCATTATACATAATACACTGGAAATACTCTGTTGCTCTGTATCATAAGTTGTTAATGAGAACATCCCTTGACATGAAGAACCAAATAGAAATGCAGCCGGTTCACACAAGGACACACACAAAACAAATGACCCCCTTTGTCCTAACGACTCATCCTGCAACATCAAAATGGTTGCGACTAAATTTTTATGAATGACACTTTTTTATGAATATATCCCTAGGTTTATCATTCCTAAAAGCTACACTTGTAACTTACATGATTTACTAAGTGGTAATAATTAAAAGTAACCTGCTAGGCTATAGGAAAGCATCGAATTAGGATAGCACAAATAAAATCACTTCTGCCTAATGTCATGAGATCTGACGGCTCTTATGTTGAGACCATGGCAGCTCAGTTGCAGACATTACCAGTGCACGGTCTATCACAATACACATGGTCGAAGGTACAACCTCAATATATTATTGCAATTGCCTTTGTTTTTATGTAGGTGTTCTTTATTTTTTTTAAGTTATGCTTACTGACTATGCACATGAATGATAAAACAGGATACTGTACCTTAATTAATCATTAATGAATCAAATTTAACAACAGGTTTTAATATATTCTTCGAACACCACCAAAGGAATCACAATATGTAGTAAATGCAAGTCAGCTGTAATTCCTGGCATAATACACTATCTACCAACAAGTATTTGGACACCCCAGCAATCGACGATATCTGCGGCCCTGATACACGTCACGGCCGCCGCCATTAGATATCGTGTGGGAAACAACAATGCAACCAGTCGCATGCAAGATGCCGCGCAGTTCGGAGCTCTCCAATTTCGAGAAAGGTGTAATCGTCGGGTATCACAGAAATGGCCGATCCATACGTAACATATCCAGCGAGTTGAAGTACCCAAAATCGACAGTGGCCTACGTGATTGGCAAGTGGAAGATGAGGTGACTGTCGGAATGTGCCCCGACCCGGCAGACCCACAAAACTGGGAGTTAGAGACCAACGGGTGCTGGCCAGAGAAATTCGGAAGAACCGCACCAAATCGATGGGCCACATCCGCAAGGAGTTTCAACAGGCATCCGGGAGTATTCTTGCGATGAATACCATCCGTAAGGAAGCCCATCTGCTCGGTTATCATGGACGTGCTGCTGCCCACAAGCCTTTGATCACCAAGTCTAATAGTGCTGCTCGGTTAACGTGGTGCAAAGAGCGTCGACAGTGGGTCGTTGAACAGTGGAAGCAGGTTCTTTGGAGCGACGAATCAAGGTTCACCCTCTACCATTCGAATGGCAGGGTCTGGAGTCTGCCTGGAGAACGCCTCCTGCCGGAATGTATTGTGCCAACTGTGAAGTTCGGCGGCGGTGGAATTATGCTATGGGTGTGTTTCTCCTGGTTAGGCACAGGACCCTTGGTCGCAATTCCTGGCAGACTCAACACCGAGACCTACTGCACCATTTTGGATGACCACGCGCTTCCTACGTTGTGGCAGTTTTATGGGGTGGACCCATGTTACTTTCAGGATGACAAGCCACCTGTCATGTTGTGAGGTCCACCATGGCTTTGGTATGGTGACAATGGAGTTAATCGAATGGACTGGCCTGTGCAGAGCACGGACCTTAACCCTATCGAGCACGTCTGGGACGAGTTGGAGCGTCGACTTAAGGGGTGCCCTCACCATCCAAAATCGGTGAAAGAACTGACCTGTCTTCTCCAAGCCGAGTGGAAGAAAATACCACTAGCCGTCGTACAACACCTGGTTGAGAGTATGCCCCGAAGCGTCGCAGCTGTAATCGTCGCTCGTGGAGGCTCTACCAACTATTGAAGGTGAATAAACTTCGTTTTCCTTTGCTATCACAGGTGTCCAATTACTTGTTGGTAGATAGTGTATAATCACTCGTAATTACAACATTCCATAATTATCATAGTACCATAATTTCTAGAATAATCATCACATTCCATGCTAATACTAAGACTTTAAAAACACACTTAAGTTAAGAAGTTTTTAAAGGGTAGCTTTTTCAACATAAAAAATGATGGTTACACTTCGCAAAGTTACCATCTTAAAAAAGTCAAGAAAGGAAGGACAATGTTAAGACTTATACAATCGTCCATCTTTTCTCCAGTTGAAAAAGACAAATTATCAGTTGAAACTTCCTTATTTAAAAGTTGTTGTTTTTTTAAGTAACTGAAGTGTTTTTTCTTTAAGCTTTAATACTAGTTAATTCGTAATTATAAGCTTATGTCTACATTTAACATTTTATACCTTATTTTTGCAAGAAAAAGCTAAGTGTGACCACAATGTGAAAATTATTCTAAAAGATGAAAAGGTGAAATAACAGTAATTAAATTTTTTAAATCATTTTTTAACTGTGTTTAGTGCAATTTAGTAAGTATTCATATATAAAAAATAATGCACATTCTTATGTAGAGCATGTTGTTACTGATTTGTACTGCTATTACTAGGATTGTAAATGACACATTAGCAAAAATCTAGCAGAACTCTGTGAGGCAAGGATTTCCCAAATTTAATCTTCGACATCTAAAAATTCTTCATAGTTTTCATTTTTGCCAGTGTTTGATACACCCTCTACATTCTCATCAGATATGCCTACTTAGTTGCTCTGCAATAGTTTCTCATCTTCACAACCGTGAAAGGCATTTTTAAAATCCAGTCTTTTTTAAACTTGCCTGTTTTAATACTTGAAAATGAATGTCTTGAAAAGTTTGTCTTTTAGTTTCCAACAGTCCTGCACCAACATTTTACTCACTAAAAACTGCCTCTGAACAGCTGTGTTCCACAAACAAGGTTGCTATCATTCTGAATAATGCAGAAGTGTTTACGTTTACCCACAATTGGAAAGAACTGTTCTGTATCTCACTGTATCGCTAACAAGCTCGAATAGTATAACATGCACTTGAATCTGTGGTACTGCAGTAGGACAGCGAGCAGCTGAGAATAGTAATCGCACACTGGCCATGCAGCCAGCTGTCATAGTCATGATGCTGATGCATCTCTCGATATGTGAGGAAGGTCTCACAAAGTGCAGCAATGTGACAAACTGGAATTTACCACGTGAAAATTATGCAATGAACCCTTATGAACTAATTTCTGAGCGACAAGCATGAGAGGGGCAACCATTATGAAGTAAATTATCGTATGTCTCTGATGTAGTTAAAGGACATGCAGTCTGTCAAATAAAGAAGTTTGCCAGTAATAAATCACAATGAAAACTCATTGAATATTCTTTACCAATGAATTTCACCAAAAACACATATGGACATGTATCAGTTAAGAGTACAACAAACTATGCAAGTTCATAACACTTATACAGTAGTATAAATTCATCTATTCAGTGGCATAATACAGTATATGCAAGTTGACAAGCTCTTGCTCTCCACTGGGAGGCTTCTTTTTCAAGAGCTTTTCCCAATAGGGAACGAAAGCTTGGCAACTTGTATATACTGTATTACATCACTGAATAAAAGGATATATACTACTCTATAAACAGGGGTAGACAAATCCAAGGCACTAAAAATTTGCCCGAGTTTCCAAATTCTATTCTGAAAATTTTACTTTCTAAAATTTGGATTTTTATCATATAAAGCTTCCAACTTTAAAACAAAGCAATGAAAACAGTATATGGATTTTTTTTTTTTGTAGACTACTCACAGTAAAATCAGAATAATGAAGATACCAATATCAGTTTTTGGCACTATCGCCTTATAATAATCTCTTTGAATGGACCTTCAATCAATGAATACAGATACATATCTCGATTGTTAATATTTCAGTGCCAAATCAAATGGACACATAGTTCTGAAGCTTTAACAGAGACTGTAAGCTGAATGACGCACATTTTGGTAAGTGTAGCTTTAAAAAATGGAGGACTCTTAGGGTTACATACTTTGCAAACACCACTCAATTTTAAGTGACATAATGTTGTGTTTTTATTGAATTTGATACAAAGACAAAGCTGAACTTTCTGAAATGAAAATCTATTTTGAAATGCAGCTATTAATACAAGTGTGTATGTCCCTAGTTTAGTTGTGGATTTTGCACTGAATCACTGAACAATATTTAAGAAATAATTCATATATTTTGATAGTTGAAGGTCACAATTTTTTATGTGTGGTTTATGTTTAGATTGATCCTGGTTCTCCCCTTGCATGTCTTGAAAAAAAGGGCTGGGGCCCAAAAATTTGGGGATTTGTCTGCTCCTGTCTATTAGCATTCTGAACTCACATGCACACACATATACATATCAAAAATTTTCATACATGAACACTGAAACAATAAAACACATGAACAAACACAAACCTCCCTTCACCAGCATGATAGCCTATGGATTCAGGAACCCATCCTGGGTACTGATCTAGAGGATGTTTTGAAGGCACCAATCCTATGGCAATCCTGCCTAAACCACTATCTATTATTTCTATTTCAAAATAATTACTATCTACTCTCAGGGCTTCAGATGAAATGTACAGTCCAACAGTTCCTTCTAAATCTGGTATGTAACTGGAAAAAATATTGGTCAGAAAAGAGTTAAAACACTACTGACAGAAAAAAATACCAAAGAAAATAAAAAGTACCTCGCATTTTTTTTTCATCTTCACAAAAGCAGGATCATATTTAATTCACACAGCAAAAAAAAAAAAAAATAGAAGCATTTAAAGAATCACATGCTTTTTTTTTTTTTAAGCAGATGGTTGGTTAAATTAAAGTTGAAACATGCAGATAATATAAAGTAACTAGTGTTCTCCCTAGATTTTTTTTTTTTTACAGCTGGGCGGCAAGAAATTTTAGTTTGGTGGTACTCTTAACAACCACTTCCCAAATAAAAAAGAAAATGTTTTTCTTAACATTAGTATACTTATTAAACATCTTTAATGGTGTAGTAGGCATCAATGTAACATAACATGATAAACAACATTAGAAAATCGTACAAAATTATTTTTAAAAAATGAGTATTTATTGACACAGATTTCAGCAAGTTTTCATCACCATCGATGATGCATGTGGGAATAAGTTTTCCACTTTTACTATTATGTGCATTGCAAAAATGTTCATTAAAGGAAATATAGCCGGACGGCAGAGAAAATCGGCTAGGCAAGGCACCTTGTAAAAAGGCTCTAGGGAGAGCACTACTAATTATATTCCATCTTCACGGCTTTGGCAATTTCATGCTAATTTTAATTAATGCATTGTTCTTCACTGCATTTCAATTCACAGATTTCACTAGTACAAGGTTCGTACTCTTCCAAGCAAAATAAATTCAAGCACTTTTCAAGGACTTTATAAAGCCGAATTATCATATGTGTGTACTATCAGTCGGTCAGTAGGTAGGTATTTTAGTAAGTTCAGGCCATTAACCTTAGCTGGGGTGGGCATACCTTCCTTCAACAACCTGCCTTTTACCCCCTGACACTCCCTGTTGGTTTATTTTATTAACTTTGAATTGCCCCTTTGTTTTGGTGTTTTTCGAAATCATTTTATTTTGTGGAATATTTTGAAGGGGTACATTATTTTCGTATTCATGATCTGCTGGTATGACACTTATTGTTTACTTTAAACTTTTTATTTTTGATGTATGACTTTGATGCATTTTTGTTGCTGCAAGGAGACGAAGGGTCCACGCATGAAACACAAGCAATTCCTGGAAGTTCCACCCTCCGGCGAGAACGCGTCCCTAACCGCAGTAAACAGAAGCCCATCACAATTTGCGAACACACCCATTCCACTTACTTTACTTATATGGCAGACACTTTACTCTGTAGTGGTATCATAGCCGAGGCACCAGCTGTCCACGCACTTCCCTGGGTTGAACGCAAGTTCTGCGCTATTTGATCAGTTTGGTGTTTTTATCAGAAGTACACAGAAATTTCCTATACATCTTTTTAGCACAAACAATGATTTAACACATGCTCTTTTATATCATTACTTAAAAAACAAAACAAAATTTTAAGTACTATTTACAAGAGCCTTAAACTTTTCCAAGTACTTTCAAGGACTTGAAAATGAACTTTTTTTTATTCAAGATTTTCAAGGAGCTTTCGAACCATGTAGTAAGACAAAACAAATGCTCTGGGTTCATTGAAATTAAATATAATGCAGTTAAATTAATAGCTCAAAATTACTGTTTTGCATGTTATATGAGACGGGCACTTCCATAAGAGTATCAAAGAACAAACTGTTGATATAAATAATACAACGTACAAAAATAAAAACAATGCAATTCACTTCTCGTATGTTGTATTATTGATATCAACAGCATGTTCTTTGATACTCTTATGCAAGTGCCCATGGGGTCTTAACATGCAAAACAGTATTTTGAGCTATTAATTTAGCAACATTATATTTAAATAATAAGTCATGCATATAATGTACAACGCTGCGGTATTAGTGTATTAGTTCATTGAAATTGCTTGTCACTCCAAAAGCAATATGTGACAACTCATAAGTTAGCTACTCATGTCAGTAAGAAACAGACTAATACGATTGCCATAGTACTTAGAATGTAAAAAGACTGGATGGTAAACCAATGCAATATCATGTCACCAGATCATGGTGGCCACCAGTGGAGCTCTTCCCCATTTCAAGCTCTTGCAATGGTGTTAACCCCCCCCTTCAAATTTGGAACCTTTCAATATTTCAAAAATACATTGTCATTAAATGCATTCATAACACAAATATATTTAGCAAATGCACTCATTTCAAAATAGTCAGTAAATGTACTTATATAACACATTTAACTGCATAAAAAATAAATAAATTTTGTAATCCCTTCCCCATTTCTGGGCACGCCACTTGCACCCACATTGTTTTGCACTGCAGCTTGGTAAAAGTCTTACACAAGTTGCACGAAGCCATGAACCCTGCATGTCTACAGTCAAACAGTTAATTGGCAGCAGTGTTCTAATATAAAGCACATTCAGTTGCCATGGGTTAGGTTTGCTCGTACTGGCTGACTGATCAATGTGCAGAGTGCATTTGGCTCCTCTAGTATCCTAGTGAAGATTTTGTAAACAATTACTAGAAAGCTGATGGCTCTAATTCTCGAGACACTCAAGGTCCCCTTTTATATGCAGCAGGATCACTGTATCATTGTTCCAGTCATCAGGAATCTTCCCTTCACTCGAGGCATTTAATGAAAACTTGAGGGAGTGTTGCCCCCCCCCCATTGGCTTCTTACACAATGTCTACGATAATTCCATTTTCTCTGGAGCTCTTCCCCATTTCAAGCTCTTACAGTGGTGTGCAAATTAATTAGGACAAAATTAGATTTTAACATTTACTGCATACCTTCCATACATGAATGGAATACAAGCTTTCTAGTATTTTATGAGGCACCTTTGGCTGCAATAACTTGTTTAACACGTTTTGGCACTGAATGTATTAGTTTCTGACTAAAAAAAAAAAAAGTTAAGTTTCGGGTCATGATACAACACATGAATAAATTTCAAAATGAGGTCTTTCATTGTTGAACAATTAGTCTTTTTGAGCCTAAATTTCACAATGGCCCACATATTCTCAATGGGACTGAAATCAGGTGAATTTCCAGACTACTCTAAAATGTCAGTCTTCTTTTCTTTCATCACTGCCTGCACTTTTTTGGAAGTGTGATGGTGCAGGATCATGCTGAAAATGCCATGCGCGCCATTAAAGCACTTCTCCATCTCTGAAACAGCCGTCCATTGTATTATTTCACAATATTTATTGGAATTCATCATTCCCTCAATAGGACAAAGGCTTCCAAGACCCTATTGAGGTGAAACACCCCCAAAACATCTTTTTAACTGGGTGTTTCACCTCCTGTTGCAAACATACTTCCCAGACAGGTTCACCTTTACTCCGTCATACAACAGATTTTCTCTGTCCTTTAACAAAAAAATGGACCTCATTACTAAAGATCACTCTTTTTCCAATTATCATAAGTCCAGTGATTATATTTTTCAGCCCATTGCAAGCATTTCTTCTTCATTGAAGCTGTCCGGAG
Organism: Macrothele yani; assembly: GCA_039090855.1. NCBI lineage: Eukaryota > Metazoa > Arthropoda > Arachnida > Araneae > Macrothelidae > Macrothele > Macrothele yani. The sequence goes on along the minus strand of CM077003.1, from coordinate 122,759,183 downwards.
CAGCTTTTTTACAGGTCTCATTGCAGGTTGTTCAGCTTCTAACAGTCTGCAGAGCACTGTGGATGAGTGTATCTTTACACCTCCGGCTGCTAACTTTCTCTGTAAGTCCTGACTTGTCATTGATGGACATATTACACATTTCCTTATTATCAATTTATCAGTTTGCAGTGATGTTTTATGTTTTTGTCCACAGATTCCTTTTCGTTTTGGTAACATCGATCCACTATCTTTGTAGTCTTTCAATAGTCTTGAAACACTGGATTTACTGAGGTCTGTGGCTACAGAAATCTTGCGAGTAGTCATTGAAGTATTTTTCTTAAGCACTAAAACTTTAGCGCATTTCCTTCGTGAAATATCCATTACTGCACTTTACACTGCTAACTCACTCATGTACACTGTTATCAAACGCCAGCTCAGAACTGAACGTAATCTGCCATTAGGCAGATGAAACTAGCAAAAACCAGTTCTGGACGATTACAGTCACATTCCTGCACAGTTTGGGTACGCCCACTTTCATCAATAATGAGCAACGTCCAAATAAGCTCAAGGAAATTAACTTTTTTCGCTTTGTCCCAATTAATTTGCACACCACAGTAATTGCATCTGCAACTTCTACCAAGAATACTCGAAGAACTTAGGTGCCTGAATATTTCTTTATGCCCATAATAGAAGTATCATTCCTTACATATAATTTTGGATAGAACTCATTAATTCTAATTAAAATTTCGCCTCTATTTCTTGTGGCAGCATCAGCATCTTTTCTGAGTGCCATAATGTTTTCTTCCACAAATGAGATGACCCTTTGTTCTCTTCAGGCTTTAGTGGTTTGCAATAGTTTTTTTCTCACAAGTTTTTAATTGAATTTCCTCATGTCTTAGTGATAATTTTTATCACTGTTTCACATAGTTCTATATATTCCACTTTCAAAGTTACATTTGCTTTACCTCTCCCTTCTTTTTTGTTCTGACATTTTCTTCGTTTGGTTTTTTGTTCTTAGTACCACTCTTATTGCTGTTTTTATAACGGCCTTGACAATTTTTCCATCAACTTTGAAAATATTGGGTTGGTACGAATGAAATGTCCGGCAAAGGACCAGCACATGTGGATGGAGAGAACGGAAAAGTAGGACAAACTTACAGAGGCAAAATAATTCCCCTCTGCACCGGCACAGAGTTGCCATCTGTCCGGCAAGGCCATAAAAACTGGAATGAAAAAAGCCTTGTGGCTGGGACCCGAAGAAGTCCAACTGCATGTTGAACCTCGTTGTCTGTCGTGAACTGTTTCCCAGACAGGAAGTGATCCAGGCGAAGAAACAGATTATAGTCTGTCAGAGACAAGGCCAGGAAATATGCAGAATGAGGCAGTGCTTCATAGCCCAAGGCACTTAGTGTCAACATCATTTGTTGTGCAACATGAGGGCGGCCATTGTCCTAGAGCACACCACCACCATGTCTGTTGACCAAAGCCGGTTGTTTCTGCAGCAATTTCCGGTGCATCTGATGTAATTCAGCACAATGTTCTGCAATGATGGTTTGGCCTCTTGCCAAGAAACTCCAATGAATTATCGTGACTGTGGACCACCAGACAAGGAGCATCATCATCTCGATGTGTAGGGGTAGCTTAGGATGCCATCCAGCAGGCTGTGTCTTGCTTAACCATTGTGCAGATAGTTTCCGATTATCATAAAGAACCCACTTCTCATTGCAGGTGACGATGAGGTTCCGTTCCTGTTTATTCCTGGCAAGCAGAGATGTGCAACTTCCAAACGCCTAGTCCTGTTGGCAGTTGTCAACTCATGTGGCAGCCACATGTCCAGCTTTCTGACCTTACCCAGCGCAGCCAGACACCAAACAACTGTTGTGTGGTGGACACCTACCTCTGCAGCTATCTCACGATGCATTTTTCGGGGGTCCGCTTCAACCACACGCAACAGAACATCCTCAGAAACAAGTCGGTGACCATGTGCTTTGTTTTGCAGGTCCGTATCTCTGCTTCGAAACTCCACAAACCATTGCTGAGTGGTTTATTTGTGGGCTGTATTCTCCCCAAATTCTTTGCTAACGTTTCGAGTGGTAATTCCTGCAGAATGGCTTAGTTTAAATTCATACAGGAAGATGACTCTCAAATGCGGCATCTGCATGTTTCCTTTGCAAGCCATGTCATGTCCAAACAAACTATGCCTAAACAACCTTGTTCTTCGCACATGTGCTAGCTATTTATAGTAACTCTGCGACATAATACCTGTAACACCTGTGGGCGATTCCATTCTGCTGTAGTGGGGGACCTGTGTCCACTGCTCATTCGTGCCAGACATTCATTCGCACCAACACAATATATATTTCTGTTGTTCGACCTTCTGGTGCAGAAAATTTGTATCTTAGTATCAATTTGAAAGTTATATGATGTTTCCTAAGATTTGACATGCCAATACTTTTTGTTTGCGTTCAAGTATTGGGTTAATAGCATCAGGGACTGACCATTCTATGGTCACTTCATGCGTTGAACCTGCTAAAACACACTGCAGTCTTCGATGAAAATTTGCTTGTTACATATACTGAAATCAATTTTATTTATCCACCTAATTTATTGCTTACATGCCTATTTACTATGTAGCTTTTTCCTGAAAAAAAAAAAAAAAAAAAAAAAAAGGTAAATCTGTCAGGTTCTGGGTGAGAGCCAAATATCTTGACCACTAGACCATAACTCTGAAGTTGTTGGGGGGGGGGGGGGGGCTTGATCATATTTGGTGATGTGATACACAAATGGAAGCAGAAAGGGACCGAATCTGACAAGGAATGATCCAGTAAACCTCTGAAGCAAACAGAACTTAACAAAAGAGCTCTGCAGAGGACTGTTCACTCAGAACACAAATTAACATTGTCTCAAATCATGGAAACTAAGTAAGACTACTGAGACTGATGTTAGCACCAGTACAGTGTGCAAAATGCTGCACATCATGTCTTACGTTGGTTGAACAGCCATCAACAAGCTTCTAATTACTTTGACTAATGCTACATGCTGTTAGCGTGCTGTGAGGATTGTCGATTTTGCACTGTAGACCAACGGAAAACTGTGCTTTGTAATCAAGAGTCATGGTACACATTCTACCAGTCTGATGGTTGTTCCTGGATGTAGGAGATGCCAGGTGAAAAGTAACCTCTGGACTGTAGCTTCTGAACAATGAAGTTGGATGGAGGCAGCATGATGGTGTGGAACTGGTTTTCAAGGTTCTGCTTGGGTTAATTAGCGATTTTGAGAAAACCACTAATGCTGGGCTCTACCTAGATGTCCCAGACTACCGATGCTGTGCCAGCACTTTGACGAAGGCCCATACCTCTACCAACAAAACAATGCACCATGTCATACTGCTTGCATGGTTACAGATTGTTTTGAGGACGCAGGTGTCGAAAAGTTGGCCTAGGCATCCCCAGAGATCTGACCTGAACCCTACAGAAATTATCTTGAACAAACTGGATCATCAAGTGCATAGAAGAAGTCACTGCTCAACAAATAATAGTGTTCTCACTAGCCTTTTTACTGGGCAGTCCACCCAGCTAATTTTCTCTGCCGCCCAGCTAATTTTCTCTGCCGCCCAGCTAAATTTCCTTTAATGAATGTTTTCACAATGCACATAACAGAGAGAGAGGAAAATTTAATCCTATATACACTATAAATATTGAAGGAAACTGACTGAAATCTGAGTCAAATATGCTTTATTAGTTAAGTGCCCATTCTTTTTTTCATTTATGTACAATTTTCTAATGTTATTTTATCATGTTATGTTACATTAATTCTTACCCCACTGCTAAAGATGTTTAATAAGTATAACAATGTTAAGCAAAACAAAACCCTTTTTTTTTCTCAGTTGGGGAAGGGGTCGTTAAAAGTATTATCCAACTAAAAAAAATTCCGCCCAACTGTAAACAAAATTTAGGGAGAACACTAAACAAAGCTGAACTGGTCACTGCTTTGAAGGCCAAATGACAAAACATATCGGCAAATATTTACAAAAAAAAAAAGCTGGTGAAGAGTATTCCATGATGACTAGAGGCCATCAAAGGGGCCAGAGTTCTTAGCACACAATATAAAAATATTAAATACCATTGTTGTCATATAGATGCCATACATTTTACTGTTTCCTATATAAAAATCCTTCAGAAAACTTGAAAATGCTGTCGCCCCAGAATGGGAATCAAACAAGTAATGGTGGTATACTCTAACATAAATTAAGAGATGTGGGTTTCATTTCCATTCCAGGGTGATGTAATTTCATAGTTTTCTGAAAGATGGCTACACAGGAAAACATTGAACATAACTGAGCTTTAAAATCAATTTAGGAAGCCATAAAAAGGTTTGGGAAACACAGATTCATTCATATAATCCAATGCAACAACTTGGATTAAGAAAAATATTTTACATAAAAAAAAAATATATAATATATACATACAGAGGTCCAAAAAGACATTCCTCCACTTGTCCATAAAGAGTCAAAAATTATAGCTGACGAGTGATGCTACAAGGCAAGCATTTTCTTTTAACTCCCAGCCAGTTAAACCCACTCACTGGTTTTAATCATTGTCCCATTTTTTGTTTTTTTAATTTCTTGCTTTTCTTCCGTAACATGCATCAGAACAAGAATGTAATTAGTCATTATATATGACTAACTACATTTTTGAGAATAGAATAGTGTCTTGCTTTAACCCCTTTAAGTGGCCGAAGTACCTGAAACATGTAGTGCCCAAAATTTCCTGCACTTTCCAAACAGAAATGTTTGGAAAGCAACTGGGTTTTATGAAAACTACGGCAAAACGATTCCTTTCCCCCCACTCATCTCAGTGGTATGGACCATAAACCTGTCATGAGAAAATATCACATCTAGTCCTATGTTCTCTGCTCCATGACCCAAGGCTCATGGAGAAGATATAGTCCATCTGACATGGACATCACATCATGCCACTAGGCAGAAACAAGTGCCTGAAACATCTCTCTCCTTTTGTAGGTTTGTCGCCATTGTTATAGCCTTTTTAGTAGGTAATCAGTCAGAAAGGATTAGGTTCAATCATAACTATAACTAACCATTTTTTCTGAACAACAAAGGTAAGGGGAAATCAGCATTTCCCAGAGTTGTATAAAAATAAAATGTATCTGCGTACACAACCATTGAAACAGAAAACTTGCTGCAAACCCGCTAAGCGTGAATCACGATAACAGAATAAGATAATTTAAAGAAAAATTAATAAAACAATAAATAATTAGCACATTACACATTCCAATGAGAACATCATAAGTACATTACAACTGAATGTGCAGCAATGTGTGTGAAATGAACTTTTATGGCAAAATATTAAAATATTGGACTATGAACCTCATAAAAACAAGATACTATTGTAATTTAAGTTTCTATATCCAGAAAAATAGTTCCAACAATGAATCTTCAAATATTATAAATAGCATTTTCAACAAGTTGATTCAAAAATACTACTTACAAAATACAAAAGGAAATGATTTTAATTTAATAACTGGCAACTAACTGCAAGAGGAACCTGGCGATAAAATTTAAATTCTTTCCGTGCATGTGAAACTTTTGATACGGTACCTAAACATTAAGAACAGGCCTTGATAAAATCCAAAGGCCAGAAATGTCTGTAAAAACAAAAGAACTCAGCTGATTTGAAAAATAATTGAAGTTCAAGTTAAAATAGAATTAAGTATATTAATCTGAGTAAAGCCCTAACTAAATAAGTATTTTAATTGCTGTAAATAACATTTTTAATTTTTAGAATTTTTAAACTACAAGCAAAAACTATCTGCAAAACCTGCTAATAATTTGAAAACTATTCGCGTACAGCGTACGCACGTATATCTATATTCTACTACTCTGGCATTTCCTGATGCTCAGGCTCATTTGTCGCAATCTCTTTTTAGATAAGGAATATATTTGTTGGAACTGATTTCAGCCCATTTTGCTAACCCTGAGTTAATTTGTTCCAGCCAGTTAAAGAATAAAAGTGGAAGCTCTGTTCTGCAAATGCTAACAGCTGTGCCAGGACAGCCAGTGAGTTGCCTGGCATCCTGAGCTGTGGGGGTGAAGGCGGGCGTGAGATTATAAGGGCCAGTCCTAGAATACAGAACAAGCAGCGCACACATGAAACATTAAGGTGGGGAGGGGTAATATCATGGGAGGATTGGGGAATGCAAAAAGTTGAGTGCTCTTGTTGCTGAGAAGGGAAATGCCGAAATCTTTGACTAGTGACTTTTTCTGCCGACTGATGGACGAGTACCATACTAGTTGCATAAAAAGAAAATACATCTGCATACACAATCATTGAAATAGAAAACTTGCTGCAAACCTGCAAATCATAATAGCAATAGAATAAGATCATTTAAAGAAAAATTAATAAAACAATAAATAGTTATTAGAACATTACAGATTCCAGTGAGGACAAAATAAGAACATTACAACTGAATGTAAAGCAATGTGTGTGAAATGGACCTTTAGAGCAAAATATAAAAATATTGGCCTATGAACCTCATAAAAAAAAAATAATAATTAGAGAAAGTTTTTATATCTAGAAAAACAGTTCCATTAATGAACCTACAAAAATGATAAATAATGTTTTCAACAACTTAATTCAAAAATAGTAAACTTACAAAATACATAAGAAAAAGATTTTAATTTAACAACTGGCAATTGCAAGAGGAACCTGGAAATAAAATATTAATTCTTTCTGTGTAAACAAAACTTTTGGTACAGTTCCTATACATTGGGAACAGGCCTTGATAAAATCTAGAGGCCGGAAATGTCTATAAAAACAAAAGAACTCCGAAGATGTGAAAAATAATTGAAAATTCAAGTTAAAATAGAAATAAATATATTAATTTGAATAGTGCCTTGAGTAAATGTTTTAATTGCTATAAATAACATTTTATCTTTTTTTTAATCTACAAGCAAAAACTATCTGCAAAATCTGCTAATAATTAGAAACTATCCGCGTATGGTTTACGTGTGTGCTGCGACTCTGTATATGTTCAAAGGGCATCCTAAAAGTAATGCCTCATCTCTCATAAAAATTTTATTTTCAGCAGCAAAAATGTCGAACTTGGTGGAAAAATACTTGGACATATTTGTTAATAATGCTAGTCTGTTCAAAGTATTGTCCATCACTTTCTATACATTTTTGCCATCTTTGAACCCATTGGTAAAATCCATTTTGGAAAAATTCTTGAGGCTGTCGTTTCACCCATAAGTTCACAGCCAGTTTAATGTCTGTCACATCATCAAAACGTTCCTCATGAAGGGTGTTTTTCAAAGGAGGCAAACAGGAAAAAGTCTGAGGGAACCAAATCAAGACTGTAGGGGGTCAGGGCATCACTGTCCACCCCATTTTGGCGATGGCCTGTGAAGTCTGCATTTAGGTGTGGCGAAGTGCATTATCATGGTGTAAAACAACACTATGAAGTGAAATGTCACATCTTTTCCTTATGATAGCTTCTTTAGCTTCTTCAGTGTCTGCACATAATGAGCAACTCCTGGATGGTGACATGACAATCAGCTGTGATGAGGTCTTTCACGTTGCTTGTTAGCATCTGCAGAGATGCCAACCTGTTTTCAGACAAATTTTCAGTAGTCATACCAAAAAGAATAATTTTAACCGAGAAAAACAACATTTGATTTAATTAGCATTTTTTTTACTTACTTATTCATTTATATACATGAAAATCTGTATCAAAATATTCCAAATTTTTCACATGGAAAATAATGTACACCATGACTGATACATTTTTTTACACAACAAACAATTGATTAAACAGCTTTCTTTAGTGATTTCGCTGTACAGTGTTTTGCAGATTTTGAGTTCAACAGAAAATCTTTTTTCATAACACACTTGCCCAGAGGAGAACTATTTAGTGATTTCGCTGTACAGTGTTTTGCAGATTTGAGTTCCTCAGCAGAAAATCTTTTTTCATAACACACTTGCCCAGAGGAGAACATATTTATTTTTTCAACAAGAAGTGCTTCTACAGTTTCTAAACCTAAATTAGGTTGGAAACAAGGCTTCATTTTTTCGCACTAAACTAAAATCTCTCTTACTCACAGCATTAGAGTGTGGAACTACAAGTATTGCAAACATAACTTTCGAGAGGGAAAGTATACCTAACCGCTCCATTATAGCCTCTTAATTTTGAGATTTCTGACGAAGTGACATCTATTCTATCTGTTACTGCTATGGCCTCTAATTTGTCAGCTTGATAACAAGGAATTCTGCTTCCAGTATATCAAGTTCATTTTCAGTTATTATAAATGGAAAAAGTTTGACTATGTGTAATACAGAAGTAAATGATGTTATGGCTCTAAGTGAAGGATCTACTACTTCTGCATGTTTTAAGAATTCATCATAGATCAGTATCTTTTCTTGAATATAAGAACATTCTTCAAAGTGAAATTTTCCGACAGCGAAATGCTTTCCTGATGCGTATTTTTACGCGTTGGTATAATTCTTCAATGCCTACGTAGACGCATAATTACACATTTTGGCGAACTCTGCAACGAAATCCAAGCATACTTTTCTGCAACGCAAGAAAAAAATTTCAAAATATTAATTACTGACATGAATGGTCGACACACGATTTAAAAAAAAAAAACTCTGATGCCAAGCAATGACACTCACGCTCTGCACCAAACGATTTTCAACAGCTTGCCGATGCACAGCGAAAGAGCTTCAGGCGGAACTCCGCCCACTTCCACCACCAAAGCGAGCTACGCTAAACCTCCCCAAAATGTTGCATGCTAGGGAGGGAGGGTTTTCATGTGCTGGCCGCTTGCGCTAAGATCCGAGCAGCTTCGAGAAGCAGACTGGAAGTGCAGGCAGCATTGCACGCATGACGGATCGTCAAGTGGCCGCTGTTGCGTTGGGAAGGTGAACAAGCAAAATACAAATTAATAACTTCCATTAATTTGCCGTAGAAAAATCACGGTTTTCCATATTCTGTAGTACAAGAGCTTTTTCCGTACGAACTACGGAGATTCCGTAGTTGTTGGCATCTCTGCATCTGTCACTGAAATTGCGGGTCTTCCACTCCATTCTTTGTCCAACTTAACTTTCTCTCTCTCTCTTGAAACCTCTTCATCCATCTTTGGTTGGTTGGTTGGTTGGTGTATTTTAATGGCGCAAGGGCCAGGTCTGGCCAAAGAGCGCCAAACACGAAGCAATTAAAGAAAACAAGTTAAAAGCTAGGAAGAGTAATAAGAAGCACGGCGGAGTAGGACAACTGAAAAACAAGAACGATAAAAGCTTGGTAATTTAGATTAGTTTAAGAAAGTCAATTTGCCTGAAAAATGAAAAAACTGCGAACGTATCACAACAGTCACCTAAGATTCTTTGAAGGGAAGCTGAATTGTCTTCCAAAAGAATAAAGCTCGGAAATATTGAAAACGGTTGTCACGAAAGCGGACACAAGTACACAAGACATGAAGGACACTGAGACGACTGTTACACGTCTCGCACATTGGGGCAGTGTCGCCACACAGCAAGAAGCGGTGGGTGAAATGACAATGCCCAATGCGCAGACGCGCAAGAACCACTTCCTCGCGACGATTCTTCGCAACCCAGATTGCCATAGTCCGATCTGCGGTTTGATGGAAAGAAGTTTGTTGCTGCTCTGTTGGGTCCACAGGGATTGCCACTCCTCCATGATAAATTTGCGGATGCACGGGTGAAAATCTCGAAAAAATAGTGGTAGTCGGGTGATTGCCAAGGATGGAACAGATCTGGCTGCGGTGTCGACTAGCTCGTTACCCCCGAATCCCAACATGGCCGGGGATCCAACAGAATCGGACCAGGTACCCAGAACCCGTCAAAGTTCCCAAGAGCCGACGGACATCTCTGGTGATTGGTGAGTCACTATTCTCCGGGGAGAATAAGGCTTTAATAACGGATTGAGAATCAATACAAATCATAGTGCGACGAAGTTGTTTGGAATGAATGTGGCGCAACGCGAGGTGCACCGCATGCATCTCTGCTGTAAAGACTGTCGCAACCAGCGGAATCCTCTCAGCATAAGTCTCATCCGCACAAACAAAGGCGGAACCCACAAAATCACCGGATTTCGAACCATCGGCGAAGACAGGCACGAAATCGGGATAGAGGGAAAGGTGTTCAGCAAAAGTTTCTGGTACACCAGTGCAGGTGTTGAGGACTTAGGCCATCCAGAAAGAGAGAGGTCAGTCACTGCCTGAACTGGCTGCCAAGGTGGATCGTTAAAGGCACGGGTCACACCGATTAACGACAAGTCTATGCCGGCATCTCGCACTATGTCTGACATCCGAATTCCGAAGTTGGGAACACAAGAAGGGCGGTTGGAAAATAGGCGAGCACATTGTGGCGTGAAGATGGAATCATGAAGTGGGTGATCAGGGAGAGATTTCAGCTTGATGTAGAACTGGAGAGACAGTTGCTTACGGCGGAGGCATAACGGTGGCTCATGAGATTCGACATACAGGCTGTGGACAGGAGACGTACGGAAAGCACCGATGCACAGGCGTAAAGCTTGGTGGTGGACAGGATCGAGGAGCTTTAATACCGAAGGCCGTGCAGATCCGTAGGTTATACAGCCATACTCTAACTTTGACCGGACAAGGGAGTGATGAATGCGAAGCATTGAGCACCTGTCGGCCCCCCAAGATGTTCCGGAGAGGACTTTCAGGATACTCAATGACTTTGTGCACTTCACCTTTAAGGAATGAATGTGAGGCCGGAAGGTGAGTGCGCGGTCAAAAGTCAATCCCAAGAATTTGACCTCAGTCACAACTGGAATGGTGGTGTTCCCCAGACGGAGGTGGGGGTCTGGATGAAGACCGCGTTTGCGGCAGAAATGTACGCAAACAGTCTTCTGTGACGAGAAGCCAAAGCCGTTGCGTGAGACCCAGGAAGAGATCTTGTTAATAGACGATTGCAACTGTCTCTCAATGGTGCGCATGTTGACGGAAGCACACGAAATCTGAAGATCGTCCACATACATAGTGCCGCGAACCATCGGAGGAAGTAACTTGAAGATATGATTCACCCGAAGGATGAAGAGAGTGACCGATAAGATGGAGCCCTGAGGGACACCCTGCTCCTGCGGGTACATCGCGGAGAATGTCGACCCGACGCGCACATGGAACATCCGGTTCTGGAGAAAACCGGCAATGAAAGTTGGTAAATTTCCCCGTAATCCACAGTCGTGCAGATCACGGAGAATGCCGTATCTCCAAGTCCGATCATACGCTTTTTCCATATCAAAGAACACGGAGACCATGTGCTGTCGTCGAACAAACGCCTCTCTGATCGATGTCTCAAGGCGAAGGTGGTGGTCAGTTGTGGAGCGAAAACGACGGTGTCCACTTTGATGGGGTGACAAAAGGTGATGGGTTTCCAAGTGGAAGATCAAGCGGAAATTGATGATGCGTTCAAGCACCTTGCAGAGGCAGCTTGTCATGGCAATTGGTCGGTAGTTGAACGGGTTTTTCGGATCTTTACCAGGTTTGAGAACAGGTATCACAATAGCTGTGCGCCAAGAATCGGGGAAAACGTGTTCTTGCCAAATCCTGTTAAACAGGATTAGCAGACAGTCGAGAGATGATGGAGAAAGGTGCTTCAGCATTTCGTAAAGGATGTTATCAGGTCCTGCAGATGTTCGGCCAGAGCGATTTAGGGCAATCCTTAGTTCCACCGCTGTCAACGGGCTGTTATAGTCCTCCGAGGAAAACGGTCGAAAGGACATTCGTTTTCTCTCCAGCCGTGACTGAAGCTCTTGGAAAGAAGGAGGATAATTGCAGTTGCTGGAAACTGAAGCAAACGCTGTGCCAAGACAGTCAGCGATACCCCGAGCGTCGGCAACCATTCCTCCACCACTCTCGAGCATGGAGATCTCGCCAGATGGGTACTTTCCCCGAATCTTGCGAATCCTGTCCCAAACCATTTTGGAGTTTGCAGATGTGTTGATGCCCGATACATATTGGATCCAGGATTCCCGTTTATGGCGACGACGAACCAGTCTTGCATAAGCCTTGGCCTTCTTGAAAGCAAGAAGGTTAGCGTCGGTGGGATAGCGACGAAATTTGCCCCAAGCCCTATGCTGGGCCTGACGTGCTGCCTTGCATTTCGAATTCCACCATGGCTTTGGGCAACTTGGAAGTTTAGTTGACGTTTTAGGAATGGTGAGTTCTGCCGCTTGCACAATACAATCTGTGACCGCTGCAACCGCATCGTTGATCGTACCTGTGGCCACCATAGTAGAAGTAATTATCGCTGTAGCACTGAATGCGTCCCACTTGGCTCGATCAATATCCCATCTAGGGGGACGGGTAGGATGGCGGTAGCCGTCACCAGCGAGTCGAAGAAAAATTGGAAAGTGATCGCTGCCAAGGGGATCACCAGACACGCTCCAAGACCAGTCAGGAAATAAGGATGGTGAACACAGCGACAGATCAATGGCCGAGTACGAGCGGCTGGGTTCGTGGAAGTAGGTATTTGCTCCCGTGTTATGGAGGCAGAGTGATGTGTTGTACAGCAGGGACTCGATAACGCGGCCCCTGGGATCACGACTGCGGTCTCCCCACAACGGATTGTGTGCATTGAAATCTCCGAGAAGGAAAAACGGAGGCGGTAGCTGGTCAACCAAATCTTCCAAGTCTGAAGGGCTAACAGCTTCATCTGGTGGTAAGTAAATGCAACATACTGTGATCAGAGTGTTAGCGGATAGTCTTGCTGCAACTGCTTGCAGATTCGTGCGCAGAACAATCGCTGTGACTGGGACACCATGAGGAACGAGAATGGCCACTCCTCCACATGCGATAGCTCCGCGCGTATGGTCTTTGCGAAATGTACTGTATCTTCGCACCGAAAAAGTATCGGTAAAGCGGAGCTTTGTCTCTGGAGGCACACGCAGAGTGGGGTGTGTGAAGAGAGCAAGCCCTTCAAATCGTCAAATCGTGAACGGAGGCCACGGCAATTCCACTGTATGATGAGATTCATGATGAGAGAATGTGAAGTTTGGAGAAGGAAATGACACTTAAAAGGTGTCGGAGTCCATCATTTCCTCAGGTGGCTCTGCAGCACTTTTAGCCGGCGGGTTGTCTGGGGGAGTACTGGTGTACGTTTCCGAGAGGAGGGCTGGGATGGATTTGTTCCGGTTTGAGTCTGAGTGGCTGCTTGAGTCTGGTTCTTTCCTTTGTTCTTACTAGTCAAAGAATCGGGCTGTGCAGCACGATTCGCCTGTGCAGGAGCCACCCGCCTAAGCGAGGCTGCAGAAGGTTTTCCAACGGTGGGCTGCTGTTGGGAAGGCAAAGGTTCGGTGGTGGAAGCATTAAGGGCTTTTAGACCAGCAGCATATATTTCTTGCAGTGAAAAGGGACAGTTCTTTGGAATGCTTATATCCGTCTGGGTGGAAACAGACGTTTTGGAAGACAAGACTGAAGAGTAGGTGCGTGCCCTCCCGGAGTAGCAGGAACAACCTTCCTCCTTGCTTCCGGGTAGGAGAGGTGTTCAAGGGTCTTCACTTCCTGGATTTTTCTTTCCTCAACCCACTTCGGGCAGTCTTTAGCATTGGCTGCGTGGTCTCCGTTACAGTTAATACAGTGGGGGGCTGCGGCAGAGCAATCGTTCTGAAGATGGTCGTGAGAGCCACAGCGGCTGCAAGTTGCAGCTCCACGGCATGACTGCTGAGAGTGACCATACCTTTGGCATCTAAAGCAACGAAGTGGGTTGGGAATGTAGGGACGCACGTCACATCTTAAATACCCTGCATAGATGGAGGATGGAATAGCCGGGCGATTAAATGTAAGAATAATAGTTCTGGAATTTACCAGATCCCCATTCCTCCGAAACTTGATTCGTCGGACTGCTGTGACATCTTGATCGGCAAGCTCTTTAAGTAGTTCATCCTCTGAGACATCCACGAGTTCTCGATCAGAGATGACACCTCGGGATGAATTCAGAGAATGGTGAGGTTTTATGTCCACTTGCACATCACCTAAGTTGGAAATATTCAAAAGTAGTGCACCGTGCCGGGGAGTTGACATCTCCACCAACAGATCTCCAGATGGCAATTTCTTGACATTCTTTGGCGACTCAACAGCACCCTGGATGGCTTTTGAATCCAGAAAGGGGACTTCAAACTGAGTTTGTGGGTATCCTCTCTGGCATGAATGATAAAAAATCGTGCATTGTGTCCCGATAATGTTCTCATTCTTTTATTTGTGGAGTTAGGCTCCGAGTCCAAAGCATTTTTATTTTTCAAAGGGGAAGAGTTTATTGAATCCATGAAGAGCAAAAGATAATTCATCCGCTGAATTCCCCGCCCACAACCGAGCCCAACAGGGGAGAGCCGGAGGTCCGCAAGCCCATTTGGACGCAGGACACGGCTCTGGGGCTAAGCAGCGGATATAGCAGGTTGAAAGTGCAAGCATGCGCTCAGCGAGTACCGCGATCTTCCCAGGTCTTGGTAACACCCTTTTGGCATACCTACACTATCCCCAAACTCACCCCGCCGTACGTAGCGACAAGCCGATTGACTAGGAGTGGGTTAGTTCCTAGCCGCCCGTTTAGGGTGAAGCAGGGGGCAAGAGGAGTGTTGGCGACTGGTGACAACTACAACCTGGTCCCCAGTAACCTCAGCCTCCAGCATCCCCTTTTCCACCTTACGGGTCACCGCACACGGCAAACGTGCAGGTAGGTCTAGCAAACCAGCCCGGAAAAACAAGAGAGGAACAGAAAATGGAGAAGCAAGTCGAGTAGAAAATGGAGTAGAAAAGAAGAACAGGTAGTGGAGAAGAAAGTAAAAACAGGAAAGGGAGAGGAAAGCCAGAGGAAAGGAAAGGGCTGGCGCATAATCACAACCTCAGCAACCAACAACTGAGGCGGGTGCTGTCAAGGTGGTGGCAACACAAAGTTGTAATGCGAAGAATCAAACATAACATGTCGGCTGGGGCCGTGGGGTCGCTACTCCCCATCAGCTGGATGAACAGCTGTCCCTGCGGAAACGTGAAAGCACAAAAACAAGAAAGCAAAAAACCGTCACAAGGTCAGCTCGGGCCGTGGGGGCGCCGCTCCCCAAATAACTGAAAAACCAGTTATCCCCGTGCGGGGATCCATCTTTGGATATCACTGATATTGATTGTGGCAGCTCCATACACTGCCAGGAGTCTTCTGTGGATTTCTGAAGCCTCACATCCCTCTTTTTCTAAGAATTCAATTACGACTTGTTGCTTTTCTCTGTCATTCATGATCTTTATTCCTGATTCTGAAAATAATTTGTTCACACATTGGTAACATATTATAGTACATGTCAGTGCAGTTTCATTACAATCACTTCAAAATTTAAAAAATTATTAAGAAGGCATTACTTTCAGAATGTCCCTTGTACATGCAATGCATAAACATACCTTAAATTATCACCATGAACTCCAATCCTCTCATTGCGAGCATCTCGCTTTGCTGGTGCATTCCTTGCTTCCACAAGCATCAGGCCGGCTGCTCTCTCAGCTCCTTCACGAAGTGCTCTACGATAAAAATCAGCTAAAGGATGAGGTAACACATCATCCATCATTTCAACAGAAGGGAACAGCCTCTAGGTCAAAAACATGAGGGCATCAATATAAAGTATGCCACAAAAAGTTCAATATATTTAGCATTCATGAAAAAGAAGGCAGATAGTTTAAGAGTCCAGTTAAGCAACTGAACTTCATTTTCTCAAAAACTCAAAACATTTAGATGTTCTTGCAAAATACATTTAAAATGAGATGTGAAATATTGCTAAGTTATTTATATCCATGATTTTATTACATAAAAGAATTACACACACACTCCAGAGATGCAAATTTCATATATAACTGATAAACTCACGCGGAATTTTTGATGAATGAAGTTCTACTTTGATGTAAAAAACCTGGCTATGCTAAATAATTTCAAAATGCCTATGTTTTCTACTGTCTTATAATTTTGAAGAAAATGTTTGTTTTTGTTTTTTTACATTAAAAACACTAAGAAATGAAAAACATCTTTGAGTCACATGAAACTTGCACACAATCACATAATAGCTTTAACTAGACTTTTAGCCTTTTTCAATGAAAATGAAAGTGAATTATTATCACGCTACCAGAACCACAATACTACTACAGTAGGTAGCAAAGTTTTAAAAGCTACCCTGCTGGCCAAGTGGTCAGAGGCATAGGCTTTTGGCAAATCATTTCAGATGAATCAGGGTTTGAATCCCACAGGTGGTATAGGTATAGTGTTTGTCCTAAGGCATTGGTTTTAAATTAGAAGTGGGAATCACTTGTAGCCTCAGAGAGCAATTCTTAAATCCAAAAGAAACGAGAAAGATGGCCAAATTTTCGGGTGTAACGAGCACGTCTTTTGAATCCGTTCTGAAGCAAACTAAATTTATCAAAGCTATTCAAAGTCAGTGGAACCGGTATGGAAAGCAATAATATCTGACCGCAGAAAGAAGTTTTTCATCGGGTTTTTAATTCCGCAGATATTGCTGTAAACAGAATCGTGAATTTACATCCTCTGGTTGCAGACTTGTGCGTCAAGAAAAATTTGAAGTTATATGAGAAACAATTCGCAGAGGAAACGCTCTCCAACAAAGAAAGAATTTTTCAAATCGGACTATTAGAAGCAGAGATATGGACAAATACAAGATATGCATATATGCACCCTGGCGGGATCACCATGTATTATTTTAGGAAGAAAGTATCCTCAAAAGGTTTTTCGATGTGAGCAGTATCGGTATAATAAAAAAAAATTTAGTCAAGTTTCAGGAGCTCAGATTTTGCTGCAAGTACATCGAAGCAGAAATTAACTCTTATGCCCCCTGGTGGTTAAACCATTTTTTATCAAATATTAGAAATTATATTAAAAACATTTTCCATTTGGAGCTGTATGCAATAAAGAAAGAATTTTTCAAATCTGAGTTTTAGAAGCAGAAATATTAAGGAAAACATAATTTATCTTGGCCCCTTCTGGCAGAAAGTATGTATGATTTACTTGAAAATTTTGAATTTATATGAAAAACATTTTGCATCAGAAACACTATTGAACAAAGAAAGAATTTTTCAAACCGAACTCCTAGAAGGAGAGATATTGACAAAAATAAGATATGCCATTTCTTAACATTTTAACCTTTGAGATCATTACCAACAGCAATACTTGTGTCTCACTCGAGTTACCACAAATTTGGAACCAATTATTCAAGTAACTCCTTTTCCCTACCAGGATACCGCGCGTGCAACCATCGTGATGCTTCGTATCTTTAAATGAATATAATGTTGCATCTATTTATTGTCAAGTTCCCGCGTTCAAATTGTTAAGCGTTCTATTTTTCAGTTTCTGTCTAACTTCTTTGAAAAAGGCATCTGGTTGATGTGCGAAAGCTTGGAAACGCTTATGTGTTTATTTCCTACGCCAATAAATCAGATCACTAGTATAGTGTTACTATTTACTACTTAATTGGTGTACTGTTCCTCGTTATCAAATTGGTTGTGTGATTTTTAAAAATGGCATATGTCAAGTAATTAAGCATGCAAAAGAGAACTTTGCAGCTTGCTTGAGTGGCACACAAACGCCACAGAAAAAAAAACACCCTAAACCAAAGAGGACTGCTGAGGTGGTGCAAAAAGTTAGGTCTCTTGTAAATAAAGGGAATCCAGAAACACAAAGTAGCATTGCACAGCATGTAGGTGTCTCACAGGAAACAGTAAACCGTATTATCAAATCTGAGCTACAGTTAGAAAAGTGGTTTAAACCTAACGTCCACAAGCTCCTTGTGCACCACATTTCAAAGCAGATGACAAACTGCAGGGAACTGTATGAGAGACACCTAGCAAGGGAAAGGTGGAAGTTTCTGGACACTTTGGATGAAGCATGGATATACCTTAGTGACACAAACAAAATCTGGGCAATATACTATAAAGAAAAGGGTGCCCAGGCATACCCAGAATGGGTACATGAATGCAAAGAAAGTTTACCATGTGAATTTATGGTTGTGGTAAATTATTGCTATA
The DNA here is from genome assembly GCA_039090855.1 of Macrothele yani. Classification (NCBI taxonomy): domain Eukaryota; kingdom Metazoa; phylum Arthropoda; class Arachnida; order Araneae; family Macrothelidae; genus Macrothele; species Macrothele yani. Next base: position 122,741,137 of record CM077003.1, on the reverse strand, counting down.
ACAGCAAGTTAAAGCTGTGAAAGGTTGCAAATAATGCAAAAATTAATGCAGCATATTATCAAACCTTTTTTATCTAATTTACTGGAAAGAAATTCCACCTTTATACGGTGCTATGGCTTCAAATGCATGGATCCATGAAGGTAAGGCATCCAGCCATACGGCTAAGTCCACAGTGGCATACATGCGGAAGATGGGAGCTGAGACCAAGATTCATGCTATACCGTTTTACTAAATTCTTGTCAAATCCCCAGATGCCTCCTCCCATGGATTTCTGAAGCTTCGGGTTACTTAAACGAGCACTCAATAGTAAACGACCCAAAACAATTGACAGCCTTTGGAAAACTTGCAAAGAGGAGTGGGAGAGATTTGATCTTGACTGTCTGCAAAGGAATCTGCTACAGTGGAAGTTGCATTGCAGAAGGACAGTACAGGAACATGGTAAGCACACAGAACACAGCAGAAGTTGGCGCCATTGTATTTCATAACTGAGAGATATTTCATAACTGTATGATCCTGCAAACTTTGTCACTATAAATGTGAAACAATCTCTGTAGATATACACCAATGCTCTAATGGGTGTCTCTTGGTAAAAACGGCAGAGTATTGTTTTGATTGAGTGTTATGTGCTAACTACATTGATGAGGCATTACATTATGACCACCCCCAGCCTAGAGAAATGAGCGCACCTGGAGACCAAACGGTGGTGCAGGTGAAGTTTTTTTTTTTTTTTTTTTTATATTGAGTGTTTAACGACCACCGTGAGCAACTCAATGGGCTATAAGCAGTCGCCAGGTGAAGTTCACAGAGCAGTATATATACAATCCAAACAGGGTTTAAACTGCAATCGCATTTTTTGCATTTTGTGAAAATAAATGCACTTTTGCTAAAAAAATTATTTCTTTTCGAATAAATGCGAAACCGTTTAAATAGCGCTGTTTGTTAGTGAGCGCCATTAAAATTCCTCAATTCCATCATAAGCATATGAAATGTAGTCGTGGTGGAATTTCTTTTCTTAGATCATGTGACATCAAATGATGTGTAGAAACAAGTAGCCAATCCAGTTTCTATGATGTCATAAACCGAGTTCTTCCTTACGTTCTTTCCACTTTGAGTTTTTGAAAATTGGCACTACCTAGTTGCCAACCGTGGTCATCTCTCTCTTACCCTCTCAGTGTTCGCTTTGGCGGTAGTCTTTTTCCACGTGGTCTTCTTCGTGTGTGTTAAGCATTTTTTCATACTCTAAATATGGATAGATGGTTAGGAATAAGTTCCAAAAAAAAAAAATGTGTATTGAAAGTGTTACTACTACGAAACAGCCAGCTAAAAAACCTAAGGTATCCAACTCTTTAGTGGAGAAGTGGATTTCACATTATAAGTGGGCCAAAGTAAGATGGCACAACAGTCAACCTTACATTTCGTGCAAGCTATGCCAGAAATCCAAGAAGAAAAACATCCTCGCAACTGCTGGAGGTAACTTTTTTCTCTCTTTATTTAACTTTTTTTGGTTAAAGTAATTTGTTTCTTTGTCACGTTCAATCTGCGTTTAAAAACAGCATGTCCAAGATGAACAATCGCATTTGGCAATCAATCTATGAAGTCGAATTTCGAAACATCGCCATGTTTACAAATTTCGGAAGAAATTCCACAAATTTAGTTTCAAATCTGATTTATTTATTTTTTGTTTACATAATACAATTTACTTGTGTAAGTTGAACCCCACTTTTTTTTTGACTTTACAATATAATTTCCATCTAAAAGCCTCTCCCACCTTAGAACTTAACTAAAAGTATTCAAACTACACACAAGCATGTATTAAGTATCAAAACAATTACCCAGCAACCTGAGAAGAGGCTTTCTGAATTTTGGAGTTCCAGATAATAGATTCAGGTGTGTGGTATACTTTATGAATGCAATTCCTAAAATAGGTCAAAGAAAGAATCTCATATTGCTTCTCTTCGCATCTGTTGAATAAATTATGATAAATTGAGCATAAAATAAATGTGTAACTGTAGATAAACTTGTAACTGTATAAGCTGTAATGAATTCAGCTAAAAAAAAGTGTGTAACTTTTATTTAATTTTAGGTTCTTTCGTTGATAAAGTAGACACCTTTACCAAGCATGAAAATTCTGTTGACCACAAACAAGCCGTTTAGAACAATCGAAAGGCAGAAAGTATAGGCTTAAAAAACGCAGTCAAGAAATTTAGAAACAAGTCTGTGGACAGTATATCGGCAGCAATGAAGATCGTGTGTATGCAGGCTAAAGAAAACATGGCTACTAGAAAGTTTAATGTTTTAAAGCACTTGTGCATTGAGTTGAGATGTGATGTGTTATAAAAAAGTTAAATGTTGACAATCACACTAATTATAAGTCATTTCAGTGTTCATGGAATGGAAGTAGCCATTTCTGGGGTGAATACAGACATTTTAGGTAAACTGAAACAAGCTAGATGGTTTTCAGTAATGATAGATGAATGTGCTGATACATCAACTGAACAATGCATAGCAATTTTTGTGAAATTTGTTTATAAGGGTAATTTGTGTACACATTTTTTAAGCCTCGAAGCTTTAGAGACATGTCCTGCTGAAGAGATTTACAAACGTGTTACGAGTGTTTTTCAAACCTTAGAGACTGACGTTAACACAGCTTCATTTATTGGAACTGACGGTGCAAGTGTTGTGACTGGTATTCGAAATGGGGTTGCAACTTAGCTAAAAATTATCTTTCCCATATGCTTGGAGTTCACTGTTTTGCACATCGTCTTGCTCTGGCTGCTCTAGTCAGACGGCTGATGAATTTTCATATTGGTGAAATATCAGAAAGTTCTGAACAGGATTTATAGTCATTTTGAACAATTGCTAAAAACACAAAACATTTAAAGTTAGTTCAAGGAACACTGGCCATTCACACACACACACAAAAAAAAAAAAAATTGTACAGTTTCTGGAACCTAGGTGGTTATCTTTTGGCAACAGTGTAAATTCTTTCAATTCCAATTGGTAAGCACTTGTACCTTTACTGATTGAAGACATGCACACTGTAACTTAAGGTGCTTTAAAGCAAATAACATGCTACCTTTTTTGTTTACATCTGCCTTTATGGAAGATGTTATGTTTCTTACAAATCATCTATGTTTAATTTCTCAGAAGAAGAATGTTGATTTTGCAAGTTTTCAGTGTGGTGTCAGTGTTTGCATTGAAACTTTAAATAGCATGAAAAATGGAACAGGCACTATCCTGACGAATTTAATGGATACTATACCAAAAATTCCTGGTACACAATATGAATATCAGGGACATGTGATTCAAGGTAGTTCAAATGAAAGGGGGAAAGCAGGTATTTTGCTTACCCAGTTTATTGTAAAATTAGCTGAAGACATTGAAGAAAGTTTGGGTGATTTAAATAAGATTAATTTATTCAATGTTTTTTTGCCAAGTAATTTAAATAGCAGCTTTAATGATTTTTTAGCTTATGGTAGCAATGAAATCACACAAATTTGTCATATTTTAGGACCAAATGTGCATGAATATTTTTTCAATATACCAAAATCACTGTTAGAATGGAATGATTTATGATTGGAAATATTCTTTCACGCAAGTGGTTTCATTTCTTTACGAACAAGAATTACATGAAGAATATCCAATCATGGTGAGCATTGTTGAATGACTTGCTTCCTTTCCATTAGCAACTGTAGATTGTAAAGAGCTTTCTCAGATATGAATTTGATCAAAACTGATATTAAAAATTGTTTATGACTAGAAAATGTAAAACACATATGAACCATTAACGTAGAAGGGCCAGGTTATATGGAAGTTGATTTTGGAATTGCATAAGGGAAATGGTTAAATAAAAAACATTGTCGCATTGTAAATTAATGACAAAATTTTTAGTAATTGGTTTTTAAACTAGAGTGTTTTTATTGGTCTCTAAATAAATGTTTTTAAAAAAATGCTACATTGTTTATAAAAAATGCTAAAAGAAATTTCAAAATGCTAAAATATTTCTGGAAATTTTAGCTAAAATGCTAAATGTTTTCAAATGCCAGTTCATACTCTGAACCCGAAGACCAGCTTTCGGTTAGTAGTGTGTTTGGAGTCAGAATGGGAAAAGCTGCTGATTTTCCGGAGTTTGATAAAGGACAAATTATGATGGCATGGCGCCTCGGAACTATGATCTCAGAAATGGCGTGGCTTGTGAGTTGCTCTTGTGCTGTTATAGTGAGTATGTATCAAAAGTGGTGCACAGATGGCCAAACGATGAACCGTCGTTCAGCCATGTGTCATCCGCAGCTCATCGATGCCAGAGCGGAGCAGAGACTGTCGCACAGTGTTTACAGCGACCGCAGAGCCACAGTGCGACAAATCACTGGCAGCTACATCAATGGTGATCAGGGCAATGTGTCACAGCACACAGTTCATTGCAGCCTTCTGCGTAGTCAAAGACCCAGTCGGTTCGCCACACTCACTGCACGTCATCGCCAACAACGCATGAAAAGGGCCAAAGATCGTCGAGATTGGACCTTGGATAATTGGAAGAAAGTGGCCTGATCTGACAAATCAAGTTTCCCGGTGCATGATGTAGATGGCCAAGTGCAGATACACCGGTTACCAATGGAGGCTATGACCCCTAGATGCACTGTTGGGCAGAAACAGGCCAGTGGCGGTGGTGTAATGCTGTGGACGATGTTTTCTTGGGACGCTTAAGGCCCCATTATCCCAATAGCACAATCCCAGACAGCCGTCAGGTATCAGAACATTATTGCGGATGAAGTTCACTCATTCATGGCAACTGCGTTCCTTGCTAGTGATAATGTGCCAAGCCACGCTGCCAGAATAGTCAAGGAGTGGTTCGAGAAACACGCTGGTGACTTTCTGTTAGTGCCCTGACCTCCAAATTCACCTGACATGAACCCAATGGAACATTTGTGGTTCGACTTGGAAAAGCGGGTTCGAGCTAAATCACCACCACCCCAAAATGCACAGGAACTGGAGGACCTGCTGTTGATGTTATGGTACCAGATACCCCAGGTTACCTACCTATCACCACCTCATCGAATCGATGCTTCGCCGAGTGGCCGCTGTTTTGCGAGGGGTCCTGCAGCTTATTAGGTAGGTGGTCATAATGTTATGGCTCATTGGTGTATAATAAATTACAATGCTTCTCACATTGAAATCCATCAACTTTGTGAAGTCAGAAAATGCATGAATAGAATAATATTTCATGCACTTCAACAAAAATTTTCATTTCTCCTTGAACACATCAATTTCTCTATATGAACTGAAAACAATATGCACAGTGCTTTGGAGTCTCTGATATTAATCAACTCCATTGCACAAACTGAAAACAGAGCACACCATGTCTTGGAGACTCAGATGTTATTCAATTATTAGGGGTCTGTTCAGGGAAAATATGAGTGTGTTTTCAGAACTTTCATGAAATTTTGAGCATTAAAAATGGTACTTTCACAAAATTATGTGCATCAATTTGGTCCATCACAGAATCGACCTGGAATTTCTAAACACATATGAGAAAGAGATCTCGCCTGAATGAGCATAAGATTGGTGTATGAAATACTAGAGGAATAAACGGAAAGATGAATGAGATGATTGAAGAAATGAATAAGTATAAATTGGATGTGCTGCGTGTACGTGAAACTAAAAAGAAGGAAATTCGGATAGAAGAAATTAATGGTACGGTGAGTGTGTGGTCTGGAGTATTGGATAATGTGATAGAACAGGCTTATGTAGGTGTAATTTTAAGTGAGAAGATAAAGAACTTGATTCACTATAGTTGCTTAAAGTGAGAGAATTCTTTGGATTCGTTTGAAAGCGAAACTTCAGAGAATAGTAATTGTTGTAGTGTACGCTCCTCGCGACTCTAAATCCTATGATAAGAAGGAAGATTTCTGGAATGAGCTAAAAGCTGTTTTGAGTCAGTTTGGTGCTAAAGAGAAAGTTATAACAGCAGGGGATTTCAATGCTAGAGTAGGTGTGCAGAATGCAATTTCTGACAATGTTCTGGGTAAGTTTAATGATCCTTGTGTGAATGACAATGCTGAAGGGTTAATTAAACTCTGCATTGAGAATAGTTTGTGTGTATCTAATGTGTTTTTCAACCACCAGTATATTCACACATATACTTGGGAAAATTGTACTCTGGGTCAAAAAGGTGTAATAAATTTTGTTGTTTATGATCAGCGTCTGAAACACTTAGTTGCTGACTTTTGTGTGATGAGAGGTGCGGATGTTGACTCTGAACAGTGTCACGAGTGAAACTGAATGTTGGTTGGAGAAAGAGAAACAGGAGAGGCCTGTGATGAAAAAATAAAGGTATGCTCCCTGAAGAACATCAGCATTACTCTACTCTAACTAACTCAGAGAACAATTGAATGAGTTGAAGGCATGAGAAAAGGAAGTAGAAAAAAAGTAGACATATTTTAAGAACTGTGTTGTAACTGCTGCTGAAGAGGTCTGTGGTATTGCCATGGTGGGTAACAATAGAGGTGATGCTTGGTGGAACTGTAAGATTAAAGTAGCAGTACCGAGAAAGGAGGAAGCATATTTTAGGGGATGCCGCACAGTAGGACTTCTGTGGATGAGTATTGCTGTAAGAAGCGTGAGGCAGCAAAGCTAGTTCACCACAGTAAGGCAAAAGATAGGAGGGAAAAGGTGGAAAGGCAGAGTTGGCTTTTTGGAAAGATGGAAAAGCTTTCTGGAAGTACATAAGACATAGGAAAAATAGGGGAAATAAAATTCTAAGTTGTGTGAATAGGACTGAAGACATGATATGGAAGCCCAATGAGTTAAGTGAAAGATGGGGCGAATACTTCTGTGAGTTATTGGATGCTGAAAGCGAAGGAAATTCTGAGACAAAAGCAAATGATGTTACAGTGTGAGATGGAAGCTCAGTATCTCAGGAGAAGAGGTGTGTAAAGCTCTAAAATCTCTTGAAAATGGTAAGGCTCCAGGAGTTGATGGCATAACTGCTGAGATGTTGAAATATGGTGGCGACTCTAATTGACTGGTTAAGTGACATTTTCTAGTCATGTTTGGAGTTAGATATGGTCCATCAGGATTGGAGGGATTCTCATTGTTCCTTTGTATAAAAGAAAAGGTGATCAAACTGAATGCAAGAACTATCATGGAATAGCTTACTTTGTGTGCCAAGGAAAGCGTTTGGTAAGGTTGTTAGTGATAAGATATGAGGTCTTACATCAGAGAATGTATGGGATGTACTGAGTGGTTTTATGCCTGGTAAGGGCTGCACTAACCAAATTTTTGCATTACGCATGATGGTCGAAAAATATCTGTCTGCTGGTAAAAAGATTTTTGCTGCCTTTATAGATTTAGAGAAAGCTAATGACAGAGTAAGTAGGATACTTTTGTGGCATTAGTGGGAATCAATCTACTTAATAGTGTAAAAGCCATGTATGCTGGCAGTAGAGCATGTGTAAGAGTGAATGGTGTTGCATCAAAATGGTTTTCTATTGGAACTGGAGTCAGACAAGTTTGTGCAATGTCGCTCTGGCTGTTTAATATATTTATGTATGCATGTATATGTGATGCCAAGATGAATAATACAGGTTTACGTCTTGGTAATATCCGTGTGCACAGATTGCTCTATGCTGATGACATAGTCCTGTTGGCAGAGAGCAAAAGTGGGTTGCAGAGTATGTTGTCCCAGATGTACAAAGTTTGTATGAAATTCAAACTGAGTATAAATAAGGGAAAAATGAAAGTTATGGTTTTTGAGTGAGGAACAGTTAGTACTGAATATAAGATAAGTCACAGAGATCAACAGAGTGAATGAGTTTGTATATTTAGGATGTATGTTTGACAGAGAACAAATTATTGGGTTGTCGGAAAAGTCGTGACTTATTTTAGCTATGTTTTGCAAAGGTCATTTATTGATAGAAAGAACAAAGATCAATCAAAGATATAATGCCCGTTTTGTTCGATAATTTTTTGCCACAATGCCTCGTTCATAGAAGGACCTGTCTTTCGTGGCGAAAAACTGTACAAGGAGCTGATTTACAGCCTCATCTGAATTGAACGTTATACCACACAAGGACTGTTGAAGAGAGCGAAACAAGTGGAAGTCTGATAGCGCAAGGTCAGGCGAGTATGCTGGGTGTGGCAACACATTCCACCCAAGCTCCAATCATTTTTGGCGGGTGATCAAACTTGTGTGTGGCCTCACGTTGTTGTGATGGAACACAACACCTTTACGATGAATGAGCTCTGGATGATGGATTCGTTCAAACTGTCCAATTGCCGAAAGTACACATTCGAATTTATTGTTTGGTTCCGTGGTAGGAGCTCGAAAAACATAACACCTTTAAAATCCCACCACACTGAGACCAGAACCTTCCGCTGAGGAATGTCTGCTTTGGATGTCGTTTGGGGCGAAGCAGCACGTCGGGACCAAGACCGTTTGCGCAGCACATTGTTGCACACCATACACTTTTCATCACCAGTTATCAGTCGCTTCAAAAAAGGATCGTTTTCCTCACGTTTAATGAGCGTATCGCAGATGTTTATATGCGCCGTCAATTGAGCTTCTTTGAGTTAATGAGGAACCCACACATCGAGCTTGCTTACGTATCCCAGCTTCTTCAGGCGGTCGTGAACGCTTGAATGATGGATGTGCAATGTGTCTGCAATCTCTCGTGTCATGTAACGTGGGTTTGACTCTATCAATGCCTTGATTTGGTCATCATCAACCACGGTTGGCCTCCCAGACCGAGGAGCATCGTTGAGGTCAAAATCACCAGCACGGAATTTTGCGAACCACCACTGGCACTGACGTTCTTGTACAGCATTACCAATATACACTTTACGCAACTTTTCACAAGCTTGACGCGCGTTCTTCCCTTTACGGAAGTAAAACAGTAAAATATGGCGAAAATGCACAGTTTGGTCTTCCATCTTCAACTTGATGTCAAATCTCCGCAAATCAACCAAATCGCTCACTATTCCTTTTAGACTGCAGCTAGAACTGGCACCTGTCGAATGCCATAGTGATAACAGAGCTGTGCATGCCTCTGGTACTTCCAAAATCACCATCGGGTGCCAAAATACGTCATGACTTTTCCGACAACCCAAAAGATAGTGAAGTTAGTAGGAGAGTGAATTATTCGTTGTAAGTCATAGCTGCCTTAGAAGGATTTCACATGAATGATGGGTTATCAAAAGAGTCCCAAATGGCTGTGTATGAAAGTGTAATTGTTCCTACTCTGATGTATGGCAGTGAAACCTGGGTTCTGCAGAAAAGACATAGGTGTTGTTTGTGTGCTGGGGAGATAATGTGTTACTTACAAGTATGTGGTAAAAGTGATTCAATGTTGAATCACTTTTTCCTTCTGTGCCGCAATTTGAAGCACACATGCTACTTATTCATAAATTCAAAGAACAATTCCCCATGGACGGAACTTTAACCAAGGATTTGTACGATTGCCTGTATTCTCTTAGTCAACACAGTTTCTTCGTTTTTAACAATCAATGCTATCAACAAAACCAAGGTGTATCGATGGGGTCACCTCTTTCCCCACTTTTGGCTGAAGTATACCTGTAAAATATTGAGCAATCAATAGTGATGCAACATAAACAACAACCTACCTTATGGCTCCGTTATGTCGACAATATTTTTGTCATCTGGCCTCATCCTAAAAAAGATCTATTGCAACTCACAAATTTAATCACTGAAAAATTCCCATCCATTAGATTCACTATTAATGAAGAAATTGATGGCAAAATAAATTTCTTGAATGTCAGCATCTCAAAATGTAATAATCTTTCCACTTCTGTCTACCGTAAACCAGTTTCTACCAATAGAATTATTCCTTTCAATTCTCATACCTTCCACCACTATAAACTGTCAGTCCTCAAGTATCTCATTCATCGAGCTCATTTGGTTTGTAACACTGAAGTTAATCTAACAAAAGAATTAGCAAACATCCACTTGATCGCTACTCAACATGGCTTTCCCCCTCTCCTGGTTTCTAAATTAATTCAAAATGCAAAGAAAAAACCAGTTGTTGCTCTTGAACCTGTTTCACCAAAAAAGGAACTAATGTTTGCTGGCTCAATCCCTTACCACGAACCTTCTGCCTACAAAATCATCAGCATCTTCAAAATAGAAGGATATAGAATTACCATTTGTTCTTCCCCTTCAATTTCTGTTATACTCCGTAATGACAGAGACCCAAGACCTCCGCTTCCTTCGCCTGGAGTGTATAAAATTCTGATCAAGACTAACGTTGGATTAACCGCGTACATAGGAAGTTCATTCCGGAAAATTCTCTCAAGACATCAGGAACACAAATCTGATGTGAAATTTGGAAAACCTTCATCTGCTTTATCTCTTCTTACCATGGCTGACACTTCTGCTATTCCACTTTGGTCCGATACTAAAAAGTTGGCTCCCTTCCAAAATCGATATGCTCCGAGGTTTAGAGAAAGTTTGGAAATTTTATTTTCCAAAAATTGCAACTCTGGGCTCCCCATTTTCGTTCCTTACATCTGGAAATCCCTCATAGCATCACGTCTCCCGGAGTTACCATTACAAAACTTACCTTACCAATCTGGCAATGTAAACCAATCGTAGTCGCACTGATGAAGGCCATAGTAACGGCTGAAATATATTTGCATTAAACTTTTATACGTAACTTAGCGTGTTCTACACTACCTTCTTCTTAATTTAAAGTGTGGTGTTATTGGAAAAGTACCGGAAATGCAGTAATATAAAAAATGTAATGCAACACAGCAGTACAGGACTGCAAAGAGATTGTAAATATACATTTTTTACTTATGAGCATTCTCACAGAAATTATGACGCAATGAACGTGGTACTATTTGCGTTCGAGGAAGACGACGTGCTGTGAGAAGCTGGCAGACCTGTTCCACAACATGTAACCATTTTGCAAATCGCATTGGTTAGTTTTGGTGCAACCCCCATATTAGTTGTGTGTTGTTTTTGTTATTCAGTTGAAACATATTTAGAAAAGAGACAAATACTATGGATTATCCTTGATTTCTGCAGATTTTTCGGTTCTAACTAACCAACTACAGTAATGCTGCAACAGCTAGGGATTTTAGTTCTTTATTTACTTAAAACTGACACAAAAGTACTCCAAAATAACAATTATTTTTTTTGTTAATAAGACTATCATTTCTTACTTACATCTTTGGACTTAGTCAGTCATCTTATGAATCGCAGCTTTTCTGTCGGAAATTATGGTTCAAGTTTAACATAACAGATGTCGATTACACGATATTTTTTTTCAAATTTCAGTCTGCAACACGCCGCCACACATATTATGCAAAGGAAAAAAATGTTTTTCTCAGAATTTCCTGATCTACGGATTATATTTCGCTGCATGTTATATGTAATATTTCCTTTTACAGCATGTGGATCACACGCTGCCACAGATCTTATGAATATTTTTTTTTTTTTTTTCAGAATTTTATGGTCTGCAGATTATGTGAAGGAAAATACGGTACTTTGAATTTTGTACAAAATATGACCTCCGCAAATAGCGTTTTAATAAAATCAAAATTTGAAATATTTTTTTGAGAGCAGCAACTGGAAGAATGGGAAAAATAAATTAAGCAAATTGGGACTTTATTTTGCAATAAGTGGTATGGGTGCAACGAAAAAATTGACAACAAATATAGTTTATCACTTTTTGTTCCCGCATCATCACCACCAGAGTTGCGGAATGTAGACGTACACTAGTACATGGATAGTTTCCAAATTATTAGCATGATTTTGCAGATTGTTTTTGCTTGTAGATTAAAAAAAAAATTATTTGCTGGAGTTAAAAACACTTATTCAAGGCTTTACTCAGATTAATATATTTAATTCTATTTTAACTTGAACTTTCAATTTTTAACATTTCTGAGTTCTTTTGTTTTTATAGACGTTTCTGGCATCTAGATTTTATCAAGGCCTGTTTGTTCTCAATGTAAATGTATAGAAACTGTATCAAAAGTTTCGTTTACACAGAGAGAATTTATATTTTATTGCCAGGTTCCTCTTGCAGTTGCCAGTTATTAAATTAAAATATTTTCCTTATGTATTTGTAAGTCTGCTATTTTTGAGTTAAGATGTTGAAAATGCTATTTATAATTTTTGAAGGTTTATTAAACAATGGGACTTTTTTTTCTGGATATAAAAACTTTCTTTAATTAGTTTCATTTTTATGAGGTTCATACTCCAATATTTTAATATTTTGTCCTGTAGGTCCATTTCACACACATTGCTGCATATTCAGTTGCAGGGCCGGATTGAACATTTGCGGGGCCCAGGGCGAATTTTCATATATAGAGGGCCCTAGGAAATGAATCTCAGTTTAATGAAATCAATGAAAAATGAAAATAGACAAAAATTATCATAAAGGAAAATGATTATCTCAAATTATTGTGAGCTTAAGAAAAAGACCATCATATGGATTGAAAATTCAGAGAGAGAGAGAGAGAGAGAGAGAGAGAGAGAGAGAGAGAGAGAGAGAGAGTAAACAGTTTCTTTATGATAATTTTCGTGTATTTTAATTTTTCAGAGACAGACAGGTAATGTGAGAGACGGAGACAGACTGACAGAGACAGACAGATATTGAGTGGGAGAGAGACAGAGTGAGAGAGACAGGCAGACATTGAGTGAGAGAGGGACCGAGTGAGATAGATAGACATTGAATGAGAGAGAGAGAGAGACAGTGTGAGAGAGGGACAGACAGAGAGAAACAGACAGACAGACATTGAGTGTGAGAGATGGGCGGACAGACAGGCAAGCAAAGAGACAAGCAGACAGACAAAGAGAGGAAGAGAATAAAAAGTGCTGAAATCTACGACTTTCTTTCTGCAGAGGAGAAAGTTTAGGTTGCTTTATTATCTTAATAAAAACTTTCCTACAAAATGATAAAAAAGATAGCTTTAACTAATCTACGTAGCGAATATTTTTCCATAGCAAACATTTTTGCATATTGGATAATAACTATCCCTCTTAAATAAATTTGTATATATATACCTCGTATATTTTTCCTGGTACATGTTTTAGTGATTGATTTTTGATGGAGAGTGGAATAACTGGTAAGTTAATGACTTTATTCACCTCTTATATGTGCTCATGTATAAAAATAGCTTTATTTATTTTTTATTTCCAACACTGTTTTAAAGTCACTGAATGATTGGCCTCCATATATAGCCCAGATACAACTTTGATATATGAAATTTAATTTCTTATTTCATGAATATGGAAAAGTTTAAGGTTTAAATAAGTTGGGGGGGGGGTTATAAACTGAAAAAAAAAACATAAAAAAACATTACAAGTTAGTAAAATCATGCAATGCATTGAATTATGACACGCTTAACATACCAGAAATCACACGCAGACAAACTCTCCTCCCAACCCTGACTATTGATTCGTTCAGTATATCTCCAGAACAACATACTAAAGTTTTGTCGCAATAGAAGCATTTTTACTCAAGTTATGATGATAATGGCTGTGAAATAAATCTCGCTCGTGACCTTTGATCCCATTTCGATGATATTAAAAATAATTGGTTCAATATACCTCTGGACCAACACACTAAAGTTTTGTCACGATAGAAGCATTTTTACTCAAGTTATAAGGATAATGGCTGTGGAATAAATCTTGCTCCTGTGCCCTGACCTTTGATCCCATTTCCATGACATTCAGCATAACCTGTTCAGTTTACTTCCGGAACAACATGATAAAGTTTTGTCACAATCGAAGCATTTTTACGTAAGTTATGACGCATAAGGGCGATGGAATGGATCCCGCTCCTATATCCTGACCTTTGACCCCATTTCACTTATTTTCAATAGGGTTCGTCCCCAGGTTGTCCCCTACCACATACTAAAATTTAATTGAAATTGGATAATTTTTACGCGAATTATTGGGTGGAAAGACAGACTGACAAAGCTGGAGCAATATGCGCTTTTTCAACCTACGGTTGGAAAACGTAAAAATAAATTTTTGAGGGCCTTGTGCCCCAAAACTTAAAAAAAATAACAATAAATATAGAGAATTCTAGCAAAAACAATTTTGTTTTTGTTTTGTAAAGTGCGGGGCCCGGGGCGACCGCCCCGGTTGCCCCTATGGTCCAGCCAGCTCTGTTCAGTTGTAATGTACTTATTTTGTCCTCATTGGAATCTTTAATGTTCTAATAATTATTTATTGTTTTATTAATTTTTCTATAAATTATTTTATTCTATTGTTATCGTGATTCGCGGGTTTGCAGCAAGTTTTCTGTTTCAGTGGTTGTGTACGCAGATACATTTTATTTTCATACAACTCTGATCACCACATGTTTTTGTTCATGCATTCTTCTTTGAAATATGACTTTGTTTTACCTGGCTCCTAGATCTGGAACATGTCTGTCAAGCACAGATAATGATCACATCATTTCATACAAAATAAAAGTACAAGAAAACAGATTATCTACTTGTCTTTTATTATTTGAAAAACTCTTTACCTGTACAAGAAAATGAAAAGAAAAAAAAAACTACCTGCACAGAAAAAAGATTTTACCTATCAGGGTGTAAAAACTATTTTCCAGATCCAGCTCCAAAATTTAGGAACCAGGTGAATTCAAATTTCAAAGAATGCACACACACACGTCATGTGTACTGATGATGCTCAAATGCAAAATTATAGGCCTAGTGCATTTGCTGCCATTTTTTTTTTTTTTTTTTTGTACTCAAACCGCTTACTGCTAAAAATTCCAATTTTGTCCATAATTTTCTTTCACGCTTTTCCAGTTACTGCTATCAAAAAATTATAATTTTAGATTTTGCTTTTATTAAAATATAATTTTGTTGAAGTTAAAATTCATGTAACATACACTGAAAGTACCATATTTTTCACAGATAGTGAAATTCTGAATTTGACACAAATAAAATTGTTACGCATAATCCACAGCGGCATATATTCAGTATGTCAGGAAATTCAGGGGGAGGGGGAATGTTTTCTCCCCTTCCTATGGTATGTGGATGTGACCGTGAAATAAAAAAAAATGTACAGTCTTTACTTATTTGTGTTGATTGAAACTGTCATTTTTGACAAAAAAGTCACTATTTATAGCATGACTCAAAAGTTTAACATAGTAAGAAAGATGCGATTTTCTTATTAAAAAGGTAACTGCCATTTTTCAAATGCTGTGTTCATTTCAAGTGAATGAAGAACAAAAATCCAGTTTTTTTAGCACTATTGTTGTTCATTAACTAGACTTAGACATAAGAATTCCCAGAAGCTGTGGTCAATCCATAGTACTTGGAATTTCTGAAAATGTCATTGCAAACAGATGCTTTAAATAATGGGATTTGTACAGCAAAACTGAGAAATTCACAAAGTGATTAACTTACCAAAGATGCAGCGATCACATACCGTGTGTAGCCTTTCACAAGCACGAATAGTACAGCCTTTGTTGCACCATATTTTCTGTCAAAATGCTCATAAATAAGAAAACAATGCATTTCCATCTTTTTGCAACTTTCTGCATGCTGTTAACACATTTTCTGTGAGCTAATATAATACCACCAGCTATCCTGACATCATGGAGATTTAAAAAAAATTAAAAGTGCTGCAAAACTTTTTTTTAAGCAGTGTATTACCTGCAAAACCCAAACTTATAACAATGATAGTCTGTCGATTATATGATAAAAATTACAGAATTTACTGCAGATTACAAAATTTGAAGAAAAAAATCAGGCACTAGGGCAACCTAGCCCCCAGTAATTTCCCAGCCCTGCTGATACACTACTACTAATACAGTGATAAACAATATCAAATTTAGAGTCATGAGTTAAGTGTACTATTGGACTGCAACTCCATTCCTTAACTTTTCTAACCACACAGCAAATCATTTTGCAAAATTAACATTATCTGATAACTGTTCATATTTATGATTTGGCACTAAGAATGATACAGTATAACAGTTCATTTAGAACAAAAGTAATTTCAACATCATTATGACCACTAGAACCCCTACCTTCTTTAAAACTGATGCTGTACGAGGATGAAAGCAGCTAAGCATTAACCAGCAGAAGTCTTGAACACAATGATCTAGGCTGAAATAAGAATCCTTCTAAAATAAGATGTTTACTTGACTTATATACAGAAATACTACATTTCCACAAGATGTAGCTGGTTAAAAAGAAATTTCAATGGAATATACTAGACAAATATTTTATTCAGTACTACCAAGAGCATGCACACAAAAATGAAGGAGTCATTCTTTAATAATCTAATATACTATGCATTTAATACTTACTACTTTGTGTTTAATTCCCAGCATGCAAGGCAATTGTTACTTAAAACTGAAATGTGAAAAGTCCTGCTTCAGTCATATTTTAACACACTTTACTACTTTTTAATGACATTACTTAAAACTGAAATCTGAGAAGCCCTGCATTAGTTGTATTTCATCACATTTACTACTAGTCAATTAAAATTTCAAAACCTGATTCACAAATAAAATAAAACCTAAAGTCACAGTAACTTCTTGCTTTTGGTTTGTACTAAAAATCCAATATCATTTACATTATACACAATTTCTAATCATTTCAATTATTTGTTTTAACATTAAATGCAAATATTTCATTAATACATGTGCTAGACATTCTTAGGATGATTTGACTAACAGTCTTACATTTATTATTTTTGATAATTTTTCTTTTTTACACATTCAAGCTTCAATTTTTCCTTTCCTTTGTCATTAATATCAAGTCCAAATAGTTTAGCAGAGTGAACCCTGTTATGCATGGATCTTCAGAGTCAACATTGCATCAAGGCACCATTGTTAACCAGGTCCATCAGCAATGATGCCTGCAGTTCTCATTGGACTACCATCACTGGACAGTGGAAGAGTGGGAAAAGGTTGCCTTCTCTAATGAATTGAGGTTCCTACTGCACAGAAGTGACGGGCGATGGTGGATACAGTGTCAGAGACAAGAGAACCAACACCCGAACATTTCTGTCGGTCGAGTGCAGTCCGGTGGTGGCAATGTGCATACCTGGGGGATGTTTTCCTGGTGTGACCTGAGACCACTGGTACCATTGGTTGGATCCCTGAGTGACAATGGCTACATGTCCATCCTCGCTGACCACATACATCCCTTCATGTTGGATGTTTACCAACAGGACAATGCACCATGCCAAGTTGCTAAGGGAGTGTGCGACTGATTCCCGGAACATGACAGTGGTGTCTTTGTTTTCCCTTGGCCGGCAAAATTGTCTGACCTCAATCCCATCTAAATCACTTGAGGGACTATTTGGATCAACAGGTTCAACATGCCAACCCACAACCACGTCATCTCTGGGACCTCCATGCTCTGCTGCAGTCCGAATGGGCATTTTTGTCTCGGGCAACCTTCCAGAGCCTCACTGCGTCCATGCCATGTCGTCTCGCTGCTATCATCTGGGCAAAGGGTGGTTATTCCCATTATTAGGTAGGTGGTCACATTATTCTGATACAACTGTCTATACATATAGTCCAAAAACTGATGGTATAGTTAATGCCTTAGACTACATAGTAAATTGCTAGAAAAAGTTATATTTGCCCGTAGAATTTGCCTTCAAATTGAAAATGATCATGTGTGGAAGTAAATATTTATTGCTCCAACATTTTGACAAGTGAAAATCATGTATTGCTATGAAAACCCCATATTTATTTAAAATTCGTATAATAATATCTTCTAAGAATAACCATAACATCCCCTACTGCAAATTAAAAATTGCCATTAATTTGCATTTAAATGTTAATTTGTTTGGGGGTTCAACAACCACTGTGAACAACTCAATGAACTATAATTTATCCATCCCTAATTTAGGGCTAATGGTTTCAGGGAAGCGAGGGAGCCAGTTACATTACGTTATGGAGAGTTTACACCATCCTCGTGATTCGAACATGTACCCATCTCGGACGAACGATCAGAAGCCAAAGCTTTATATAACTTGGCCACCAGGATGGCATTAGTATCAAGTTACATTTCTTGTGAAACTTAAGCAGAAAACTTATTCATGGAAAGCATTTTAGGGAAAATGTGGGGAAATAAACATGTCATTCCCCTATTCCAGACACCACTAAGCTTTTGCCAAATTACAGATGATCAGAAACAGTTCTGCAGTTTTTCTTTACAATGTGGCATATCACTGCCTTTCCTCTCAGTGTCAAGAGACGGTGCCAACAATGTGGACTCTGATGTGAAAAAGGACTACTTTCATTCTCTCTCTCATCAGTCAGTTGGTGGCAAATGTGGTTCATAGTAGTATATCTCGTGTGTTGTTATGGTGTGTGCATGTGTGATGAAGATGAATATGTTCCCTTGTAAATATTCTCTACCTCTTGGATCATCATGTTGTTGCTGTTTCTATCATTGCCACCCAACAACTCACATCTCACACACACACACAGAATCATCAGCAACACAAAGTTGCAGTTGCAAAACTAATTTATCTGCCATCATGCAAAATACAGCTGCAGCAGGGACCAGCGGGTCATTTGACATAGAGCAAATCTTTCTGCTCATGAAACCTGTTCTGAGTGTTCTTTCTGATATAAAGAGTGAGGCAAGATGTCTTTAAAAACCTGTTCTTCCTGCACCTTATTAAGTTTTTGAAAAATTCCAAATGTTGGTATTTTTACAAACCAGAGAAGTTACAGTCACAGTTTCTGCTTCTTTTTTCAAGCTGAGGTTATGGTTATAGAATTTCCAACTTTTTAATTTTATGCCTACATATTTGAATTTTTGAAGATGGGAAAGTTGCAACAGACAAAAAAATATGCATCAATGGTATTGGAATAATGTTGCTATCTACAAAAACAGAGGAGACATCAGCAAAAAAAAAAAAAAAGAAAGAAGCAGTAACAATATCATATAACTCGATATGCTGCTAATGAAAAGTTGGTGTGAGACATATGAGGTGTACCCATATATAGTTGCATGAGGAAGGGAATGCAAGAAGTTTGCTGTTTTGATACAAAATTTGAAAAGATATTTTGAAATAGTGAGGGTAACCATTTACTACCTACAAAAACATAGGAGACATGCCCCCCCTCCAACCCTGAGAGCAAGTAATAATAATATTATTATTACCTTTTGGGACATTCCACGTACGTCAGATCAATAAAAAAAATAAGTTTTTGACCTCACCATTTCTGATTTTGATGAAATTTGGTATGAAGCACACATATGACAAGGTAAGTAATTCTGCCAATTTTCAGATTTTTATTTTGAAAATTGTCCAAGATACACACATAATAAAAATCGAAATTTTCGTAAAAAATGACAAACTTGCACACTTATAAATGGCTGTAACTGTTTTCCTAATTGTAGTACAGTGACAATTGAAACACAGCTGCAAAGCTAAAGCATTGAGCTTTCTATAGATACCATACACGACCTTCTTACAACAGATTAAAGTTTCAAGGTCATCCACTGTGACCTCTGACCTTGAATATCTCAAAACATACCATCTTAAAAAATTACGAAAAAAATATATTTTATTGCTACAACATTCTTCTACCCATCTCAATTTAGATATAATTTTGGATAACCTATTTTATAACATTTTATGTATTTTTCTGTACAAGCCTAAATAACATTATTAAATCTATTATTTTAATCATGTACCACCAAATTTTTTAGTATAATGTGTTTTATTTTAAAGCTCTTTCTAATTTGAAATTGGTTGACATGTGACATTTTTATATAATTTTACTAAAATTATAATTTCAATTTAATGATTTCAAGAAAATGAGTGAGTCAAGTGATTTCTATTTTTGAAGGAGCCAGAAAAAATAATGGAGTGAAAAAACCATTCATTTTATTTTTTCATGTGGTAGAGCATATCTTTTAGAACAAGAATTTTTTTTTTTTTTTATTTATTATCCTTTTCCCTTTCGATGATATTCCACTTAGCGTGGAACTCCATATTTCATTTCAAAAAATTTCAAAATAACATTTCAGGATTTTTTCTTGACCATGTGTAGGTACTTGCCGATTTAATTTTTTTCTGGATTCCTTACATATTAATGTATACTCATAAAAATTTTCATCGACATTGGTTGGTAAATCAGGAAGATATAATTTATTTTCTATAAAAGAACAAATTGTGTTTCCTCTGCCCGACTATAAAAAACGTGAAACCCAAAAAACTTTAACAGGCTGTAAAACTTAAACCGTTTGAGATAGAGCAAAAATATTTAGTATGCTTACTTAAATTCATAAAAGGAACAAACATTGCAAGTTTCATCAAAATCTGAGATCATGGGTGTCATGGTGTGGTTGAACTGACATGGGACCCATTGGTCATTCCGAAAAAAAAGTGTAAAAACAATGTCTGAGAAAGTATGATTTATTATTTAAATAATGGTGGGGTTTTTAAAGGCAACTGTGTTTGTCTCGTGCTCCTTATTTTATTTTGTTCAGTCAGGTATTTTTTTTTTATAAAGTGCTAGATCAAATACAGTAATTTACAGCAATTATTGTTTATAGCTGGAGAAAATCTGTTGTCCCAGGCTCAAATTTATGAGGTTCAAAGAAGTTTTCTATTGGATGGTTAAGAGTTATAATAGCTAGTTGACTCACATGTAAGAAAACTAGTTATAAAAAATATTGACAAAAAGCATTCAAAAATTGTTTGTGTGTGTGTGTGTGACAACTGTTTTTATGTGTGTGTCCCATACTTTATTCAGCTCTGTTATGTCCACTCTGTTACAGCAAATTAGAAAAAATATTTTGAAATTACATTAAAGTTGACACCACTGAAGTTCCTGGAGGGTTTTGTGTTCACTTCCTGTCAGCCATATAGGATTAAATCCTCAAGAACAAGGTAAGATGCATTTCATGTCTGTGAATACCTCAATACATTGAGTAAATGTCCACTCCGTTACATTAATATTTTTATCTTACAAATGTTTCAAAATGAAATAAATCCTTGACAGATAGTGCATGACCAATAGCTATTTATCATTACTAGAAATTTTCAACCTACAATACTGCTTTTAAGGTTAGTTGTGCACTCTGTTACATAAGGAATGTAACAGAGTGGACAATTTGTAACAAACATGCAATCCCTTTTACTATAAAAACCATTTAAACATTTAACTTGATGTTTTTTAGCAATATTTTGTGCATGTAATCTGATACAGAAAGATTATTATTTTTATTTTTTCAGTTAATGCCAAAAGAGCGCAATGCAGAGCGACAACGCAGTTACCAGGAAAGGCGGAAACAAGATCACATGCAAAAATCAAAATACAAGAAACACAGATGTAACCATACAAAACTAGCAAGAGAAAATTTACAGCTGAAAAGGTAAATTGAATCCTTGAAAAGGTCAAATGAGAAGTATAGGAACAGAGTTTTTCATTTTCGAAATAAGATTAACATGATTCCTAAAAAAATCGATCTTACACCAAGGTCCAAAACAAAAATATTGCTCAAACAATATTTTATAGGAAAGCAGAAAGATGTTCAAAAAAAGTTGCATGGAAATTGTTCATACACTCAACATTATTACACTCTTTGAGAAAGAATTATTTTTCATGCAGTTGTAAGACAAAAGCCATGCTATGCAGTATTATAATTAGAAATAAATTTTCTACTGGCCCAGCGGACCACGAGAATTTGCAAACACCACTGGTCCACAAAAATGTAGACCGGTCTGTAAAAAAATTATAAAAAAAATTTAAAGACATTTACAATATACACTGGCATGCAAAAATTAAGGACAAGGCGGTTTCTCGAATGTAAAGTCGCGCAGAAGTGCTCCACATCGACTCAAATCATACCATAAGATCCCCAAGATGTAAGAATATGGGACAAGTGAGCAAAACCGTCCAAACAAGGGATCCAAAGGATACAAAGGCACTTTATTGAAAAGGTAGCTTCGAACACAACTGGACAGAAGACAGAAACGTCCATGTGACAGGCGGCTGTCAAGAAAAATCCAGTCTTTAGTAGGGGATATGATCCCCCTGACTGCGTTGCAAGATTTACAACGTCTGTCCATGCCGAGGACAAGGTTGTCAAGGAGCTGTTGAGGCATCGTGGCCAGTTCCTCTTGTAGTGCTAATCACAGCTGCGGAATCGTTGCTGGGGGTTGGTGACGTGCTGCCAAGCGTTTCCCGAGAAGGTCCCACACGTGTTCGATTGGATTTAGGTCCGAGGACCTTGCAGGCCAATCCATGCGTTGAATATCTTAACTCTCCAACAGCTCTGTGACAGCCACTGTACGATGAGGTGTAGCATTGTCATCCATGAAGAGGAACTCAGGATCCACAGCACCTCTAAACAGATGCATGCGAGGCAGGAGAACCTCGGTACAATAGCGGACACCAATGACTGAACCTCCTTGGAAGATGTGGAGGTTAGTACGGATACCAAGCATGATACCACCCCAAAGGAGAATTCCGCCACCTATAAACCGGTCTCTTTCGATGATGTTGGAAGTGTGATTTTGTGTTCCCTGCTCTCTCCAGATGTGTATACGTCCAGAATCACTCGTCTGACTAAATCGGCTCTCATCCGTATAGAGAACTCTACCCCATTGCTGATGTATCCAGTTCTTGTGTTCCTGGTACCACAGAAACCGCCGTCTCTGATGAGCAGGCGTTAATGGCACACACCGTACTGGTCGTCAAGCAAATAGACCACCTTTGTGCAGCCTCCTGACCATGGTAAAAGCGATAATGGACATCCAGTTGTCTGTTGCATGTGCCTTGCGATTTTTTCCGCTCTCTGCCATCTGTCTCTTCTCGCCTGTAGGACAATATACCGGTCGTCCGCAACCGTGGTTGCTCGTGGACGACCACTGCTGAACTCTTGGACATCTGTTCCTGTCGTTTGAAATGCTCTCCAAGCTCGTGAAACGATGCTGTGAGCGATCCCGAACTCCTCGGCCACACTATTCACACTTCGACCTTCTTCCAACTTCCCAATGACGCGACCTCGGATAAAGTCATCCATATGTCATCTACTGGATTGCCTGTCGGCCATATCACACGGTGGCAGCAACTCGACATCGTTCAAACCGATGTACATCGTGCAATAGCTTTCACTGAATTGCTGAGCGTACACTGCCCGTGTGCTTTATACGTCATGCTGCATATATGCGCATGACCTACTGTACCGGACCCTAGTCTATCTCCTGAGTGGTCTTTTGGTCCGTTCGGCCTGCTCGTTCCGCTGTTATGCTAATTTCTCCACTTTGTCCTTAATTTTTGCATACCAGTGTATGTAGAAAATAATGCATCATTTCAATGGAATTACTCCAATATTTGCTTTTAAACCTATCATTAGTTTGCAGCCTAAAATGAAAACCATACAGCAAGGAAAAAGAAACAGAAATTCATTTTTTATCTTGTGGCAAATTAGAAAAAAAAAAAAAACTTAATGGCTATCTGGGCCAGTAAAATCAATAGCTCAGTGGTCCGATGGAAGTTTTACTAGCCAGTGGACCACTGGGTAATTCGAACGCTGCAATGTTCCATTTTAGCTTCAGGAACTGTAAAAAAGTATAAATGCATGCAAGAACTCAGATTTAAATGCTTGTATTTAAAAGGACAACTAATCTGCTCAAAAAAAAAAAAAACCTGTTGCACATGCAAAAAAAATCCACCATATAAAAAAAATGTTAATTTTTTTTTATTGAGATATATAAAAATCTCAAAAAAATTGGTGATAACGTGCAAATGTGATGGCTACATTTCTCTCTTTTTTATGTACTTTTTGTGAAGATTAGAAATTGTATCAAGAATATAACCTTTTCTACTTTTTTTATTTCCTTTTAGTTTTTTAGCAAAAAACAATGAAAGACATTTGCGTCTTACAGAATCTGTGCTGACTGAAAAAAAATAGGGATCCAGTATGTAATCATAATGACCCAAATATACTTAACGAAAAAATGGAAAGAACTAATAAAAATAGAACAAAAAAAAAATACTGTAGAAGAAAAAAATATTAACTACAGTTCCTAACAGATGCAGCCACGGTGGCAAGGTTTTCAATATGATGTGGGAGATGGGCCGACGCAAGAAATTGCTTCTCTCACTCACTCGCACTGTGATAGCAGGGCTGATATATCCTAGCCTTCTGAAGACAACCCTGGTCGGGTAGAAAGCTGCTAGAGGCAATCTACGTTGGGAACGGCAGAGGTGTGGTGCCGCCCAGCTAATTTTCTCTGCCACCCAGCTAAATTTTCTTTAATGAATGTTTTCACAATGCATGTAATAGTAAAAGTAGAAAACTTATTCCCACATGCACCATAAATATAGGTGAAAACTGAAGTCTGTATTGACATAATTTATCAGTAAGTATTTAATAAGTATAAAAAGCATATGCAAAACATCCCCTTCCCAATTGGGGAAGGGGTCATTAAAAGTACCACCCAGCTAAAATTTCTTGCCACCCAGCAGTAAAAAAAATGTAGGGAGAACACTAAGGTCTTCATACTGAATGAGACGGGGAGGAAATAGTCTCCTCTTTGCTTGAGTAGTGATGTGGTTTTTTTTTGTTGTTTTTTTTATTGGAGGTTTAACGACCACCGTGAGCAACACAATGGGCTATAAGCAGTCGTTCGTCCCTAATTTAGGGTCACTGGTTCCAGAGAAGGGAGAGAGCCAGTGCCGTAAGACAAACACAACATCCATGCCTCACCGGGATTCGAACCCGGACCCCTTTCGGACGAATGATCAGAGGCCATTGCCTTAGACCACTGCGCCACCGGGGCGGCAGTAGTGATGTTACTGGGGCCTGTGTGAGCTGGCCCCAATAACCTCACACCCTGAACGTGATCTCTTCCCTCAGGGAATAGTTTTTCGTTTTTGAAGGAAACTTTTCCCTTAGGTAATGGTTTTTGAAGGGAAAGGTTTATCACCATGTAGTTAAGAGGGAGAGAATAAGAATCAGGGGGAAAAAAATATTTTTAGAAATAGAAATTTTTAAGTGGGGCCCGGCCCTTTTGGCCCCTAATGACGAACCGCCCCTGCGAAATTATATTCCGAACTTTATTTTTACATTTAGTTGCCCATACCAGACAACCAGATTTTTTTTTTACCTGCCCAGACCAATAATTTACATGCTCCGGGCGAGATATTTTTCAAGCCCTGCTACTTTGGTTAAACATAGAACCAAGTTTGCAACATACCAATTCAAATGTGCAATTCATTTTGTTTTCTTGTTAAATTCACAGAACATATTCAAGGTATGTGTTTTCGGATGAAAATCCTCATGCCAGCCACTCCTTTAACAGTTCCTGTCTTTTCTAAGGAAACATCTCTTCCTTTATACAAATTAGATGGCAGGGTTTGTTTAACCATTGTGCAATGTTGAGCAAAGTTTGGCATGTTAACAAATATAAAAAAATGTGCAACGTTCCTGAACCCATGCAACATAACTCCTTGCTAAGCAATGGTAAATTGAATGTAAAACTATTTTTAGTAAATAGTAACGCTATACTAGTGATCCGATTTATTGGCGTAGGAAAGACACACACAAGCGTTTCCAAGCTTTTGCACATAAACCAGATGGCTTTTTCAAGGAAGTTAGACAAACTGCAAACTGAAAAAGAGAACACATTAACAGGATACCGTGCGTGCAACCAACGTGATGCCTCGTACCTTTAAATGAGTATAACCAGAGCTGTATAAAAATAAAATGTAATTGTGTACACAACCACTAAAACAAAAAAACTAGCTGCAAACCCACAAAGTGCAAACCACAGTAATAAAACAAAGATAATTTAATGAAAAATCAATAACAATTATTATTAGAACATTACAGATTCCAATTAGGACAAAGTAGGTGCATTACAATTGAGTTTGTAGCAAAATGCGTGAAATGGACCTATTTATGGCAAAATAGTGAATTATTGGGCTATGAACCCCATAAAAACAAGAGACTAAAGAAAATTATTATATTTGCACTTTTAAGGTATTAACCTCCTGCAAAGTGCGCATAGTTTACGTGCAATTCATAAATGAAAAACTATTAGAAAGTACCAATCACTCACCCTAAAGATCATGGTAACCTCCATCGACAACACACTTCCAACACGTCAATCATCGTAATGTTTCTGGGCTTCCAAGGTTTACAGACATTTTGCTTACGATTCTTACTTCCGGGTGTGAAACATCATATTTTTTTTTTTAGCCTTACGAGATGTTACTATAAAGCTTGTCAATTCCATAAAAAACCACACATACTACTCATTCATACAATTCAATTAAAAACTATGTACATAATTTACATAACCTTACATTCCTAGGTGGTTAAACCTTTGTCAACTGTAAGTACCAAACTGCTCCTTCTGTTTCACAACCCCTGCCACTTCCACTGCAAGTGTCACACTCATTCAGCCCCTCACACACAATCCTCTAGTACTTTCAACAGACCTCTGTCGTCATCAGGAGGCAGGTGTGTCTCACCCGCACACCACAGCTCAAGTGAGCAGAGCCATCGAGGCACGGGCCCCAGTCGCTATCTCTGAATCATTGTGTCTCTGGCGCCATCTGTTGTCCCTGCTACTCTTTTTTCCCTTTTTTTTTTTCTAAGCTGCT
The DNA here is from genome assembly GCA_039090855.1 of Macrothele yani. NCBI lineage: Eukaryota > Metazoa > Arthropoda > Arachnida > Araneae > Macrothelidae > Macrothele > Macrothele yani. Next base: position 122,714,555 of record CM077003.1, on the reverse strand, counting down.
GTTCAATTTTTATTAGGGCTTTCCATTGTTCGTTTAAGTTACTAGGCTCATTAATGTTGCATAATCTTGATCTGTTTTTTTTCAATTAACACTGATTCTGCAATTCTTAACTGCCTTTCATTTTTACAGCTCTTAATAATTTTAATATCTTCAAACCTTGGACATTGTTGATTTTCCATACAGTATTGGGTTAATGCTGTCTTAGCTTCCTTTTTATTCCAATTATTTATATGCTGGTTCAATCTATACTTTAATTTATTCTTGGTGCTGCCTATATATGACACAGGTGGTTGCTGGTTTATTGGGATTTCATAAATTCCTGCTCTATCGAATTGGCTGATTTTTTCATTTTTAATCACTAAATTTTTTACAGTAAGTACCTGATTTCCTACCTGTATGTCATACTTGCCACAAACTTTATTAATTTCTGCTGAAACATTTTCTACATATGGTATTGCTCCTACATATTTTACAAGTTTTTTATCAGTCTTGACCTTATTGTAACCTTGAGTTACTTCATAAATCCATTTTTTAATACCTGTTTAGGGTAACCAAAATCATATGCAATTTTTTCAATATATTCAATTTCCTCTTTTTTATACTGTTCCATTGAGTGTGTTAAAACTTCTTTTAATTAGTGTTTTAACACTATTTCTTTTATGTGTTAATGTATGCGATGACTGAAATGGTATAAGTACTGGGATATATGAAGATTTTCTATGCACTCTGAATTGCATATTATCATTTGTTTTAACAATCAAAATATCCAAAAATGACAAAGTATTGTAATGTTCCTGTTCTACTGTCAGTTCAATAGATGGATAAATTTCACTATACTTTTTTGTCAAGTCCTCAAAGTTCATCATTTTTTAGCCTGGACAACAGAAAAATGTCATCAACATATCTGCAGTATATCAGTGGTGGATCTTCGAGTTTACTTATTTTTTCCTCAATGTCACTCATTATAATTTCAGCAAATAAAGTTGACAGTGGTGACCCCATAGGTCCACCATGATTTTGTTTGTACATCTTGTTGTTAAACTTAAAAATGTTATTTTCATATATGTACAATAAAATTTCTCTTAACTCCTCTATTTGTATTGCATTCATTGTCTGTAGCACATATAATTTTTCAATAATTATTTCTATTGCCTGAGGTACTGGTGTGCTAGGAAAAAGAGCTCTCACATCCATACTAGCCATATGATATTCACTTAAATCTTGTTTCATTACTTTAATTTTCTCAATAAATTCGTATGTATTCTTCACAGTGAACCTTGTCTTCATGAACAAAGGTGCCAAAAAGTTGTAGATATTTTTTTCCAGTTTTATTAGTGGGGAATTCCTTTTTGATACAATCACTCTCATAGGCGTATCAGGCTTATGAGTTTTTATTTTTGCAAACATTTTTGGTATTCCAGTACCCATTGGTGGGTATGCTTTCTTTATTTCATCAGGCAAGGTGCTGTGATTTCTTATTCTAGCTAAGTACCTTACTTGAGATTCGGTTGGATCTTTTGTCAGAATGCTGCAATTCAGTTCCTCTATAGCTCTATTCATTTTTAGATCATATTCAGTTGTGTTTAATATTACAATTTGCCCTGTTTTATCAGCTTCACAGAATTTAATTGTTAGTAATTTAATCAGTTGTTCTTTCTCATACTGAATTTTATCTAAATGATATTTCTTTTTATTACTTTTTTCATTAAATTCTTTCAAAAGAATTCTATACAATTTACTTCTAAAATTTTCACGTTCTTCTGCTAGTACACTGCGTGCCATTTCTTCTAAGTTGGGTATTAATTCTTCCGTCTTCGGCAGGCTTCGTGGAAACGCAAATTTTTTACCTCTCTGCAAAACAGCTCTTTGCGTGAAGCTCAAGGTCAAGTTGGACTAAAGAAAAGTTTTTATATGCAGAAAAACAGTTCCATTAATGAACCTTCAAAAATTATAAACAGCATTTTCAACAGCTTAATTAAAAAATAGTACTTATAAAATACATAATGAAAAGATTTTAATTTAATAACTGGCAACTGAAGAAGGAACTTGGCTATAAAATTTAAATTCTGTGTAAACGAAACTTTTGATACCCTTCCAATACATTGAGAACAGGCCTTGATGATATCTAGAGGCCAGAAATGTCTGAAAAAACAAAAGAACTCAAAAGACGTGAAAAATATTAAAAGTTCAAGTTAAAATAGAATGAAGTATATTAATGTGAGTAAAGCCTTGGGTGTTTTAATTCCTATAATTTCTTTTTTTAATTTTTTAAGCTACAAGCAAAAACTACCTGCAAAATTTGTTAATAATTTGGAAACTATCTGCGTACACGTGTAGTCTACATTCTGCCACTCTGAATATAACGTCGCATCTATTTATTGTCAAGTTCCTGTGTTCAAATTGTTAATGCGTTCTGCTTTTCAGTTTGTCTAACTTCCTTGAAAAAGCCATCTGGTTGATGTGCGAAAGCTTGGAAACGCTTATGTGTCTATTTCCTATGCCAATAAATCGGATCATTAGTATAGTGTTACTATTTACTGCTTAATTGGTGTACTGTTCTTAGTTATCAAACTATTTTTGCTTTCCAACCACTGAACTTCCTTCCCTCATGGGAAGGAAATTCGCATGAGTGAGGTGAATGTGTCTTACAATGAGTATTTAATTCCTTAATGTGCATCATTAAAAATTGCTCTCCATTGGAAACAAGTTTTCACTTATCATACAGAAGCAGACTTCCTTATGTGCCCCAAAATACCAGGCTTTTTCTTTTTAAGATATATCAGGGCTTGTAAAATATCTGAAAATTTACATGCCCAGCGGGGCATGTGCCAAAATTACTTACCTGCCTGGTAGTATATGCCTAGGAGAATTATTCTTCTATGATAACAAATCAAAACCATCATTTTTTAAATGTTTTACATTTCAATTTTAAGGGTCTGTATTTAAAATGTTCAATGCACAAAAGCACATGTCTTAAGTTTTAAGACTATGATGAAATTGGTATTCGAGAAATTCAGTGATTCTGCTAGGTTCCTTTTATTTAAGTTTTTACCATTTGTCACTCAACACCAGAGCCTAGTTTTATCAAGGGCATGCATCCCCTGGCTGATTATAAATAGCACTTGGAGCAAAACTACATATGGTTCCAATTTTTTTACCTAGAGTGTAATATAATTGAATATAAGTGATATTATGTAATATAAGTGTAATATAATGTAATATAAGTGATATTATTCCGTCCTTGGCACTCTGAAACAATAATACAACTTCCGGTCATTAGTAGTGAATGAAATGTAACACAACATATGACTGTTTGTTTGTTTTCTTTCTTGTAGTAGGAAATTCTGTTTAAAACTTTTTCTCTTTTTTAATTTAATTGCCTGGAATGGGCATATGTAACTAGATTGTTTTTGTTTTTTTTACCTGTCTCGACTGGTAATTCACATGCCCCCAGGCATGGTATTTTTTCAAGCCCTGCATATGCAAATAGTTTTTACAACTGAAACTTTGAAAACTTTTATAAAACAAAAGAAAGATCGCTATCCTCTGGCTGACACCTAGATGTGTTTAATAACTACAGAATAAGAAGTGAAACACCTATTCTTGACAGGGAAGCAGCTTCAGAAGCAGAGCTAGAATTAGAAATAAATCTTCTACTGGCCCAGCGGACCACTAGAATTTGCAAACTACTGGTCTGTAAAATAAAAAACTTAAAGACATTTACAATATATGTAGAAAATATCGTATTTCAATGGAATAATCTCCAATATTTGTTTTTAAACCTATCATTTAGTTCGTAACCTAAAACCTTACAGTAAGGTAAAAGAAATAGAATTTTATTTAACTTGTGACAAATTAGAAAAAAGTACTACTAGTTATCTAGGGCCAGTAAAATTAATAGTCCAGTGTACCGACGGCAGTTTTACTGGCCAATGGCCAGAGGACCACTGGGTAATTCAAAAGCTGACAAGCCAACAGTTTTCCAGCTGACTGCCATGTAGTGGGTTGTGTCCACTTTACTATAATTTTACTAGAATAAAATATTATTCATATCACTAATTTCGTAATGAATAATAAATATCAAAAACATAACATTTATGTTATACAAATCAGCATTCAAAGCAAGCCATGATGTTATACAGCATCAGCAACTAAGAGTTAATAGGGCTAAATCTTAAGAATAAATAAAGAAAGTAATCAATACAGCACAATCAGTATGTGTCGATTTGCATCATCCTCATGAAACACTTCCTCAATTGCTGGTGCAGTGGTCTAAGCACTGGCTTCTGACCATTCATCTGTGATGGGCCAGGGTTCATATCCCTGCTAGGCATGGATGTTGTTTGCCTTACAGCTGTAGCAGTTGCCTATCCCTAATTTAGGGCCACTTATAGCATAGAAGTTGCCTATTTCTAATTTAGGACCACTAGTACCCTGGAGCTAGTTGCCCTAAATTAGGGATAGGCATCTGCTATTAGCCCATCACGTTGTTCACGGTGCCCCCCCCATCCCCCAATAAAAATTCTTTCATTAGAAATAAATGTTTACTTACGTGTACTTTTGAATAGGTGCTATAAAGTGGGGGAGCACGCTGTTCGTGAAACACTGCTTAAAAAAATTGGGCTGTTCAACTTTTGAAAGATTTTTGTGATAAGACAAAAAAAATTCAAAACGCTGAAAATGAATTTTTTCTTTTCTTGAATCATCAATTCAATGCATTTCCTACTGAACTGTTAACCACTACATTCATCTAATCTTCACTCACGAGAGGATTCTCAACTTCATTGGCTTGTGCATGAGACCCCCCCTTACCCACCCCCAAAAGCACAATAGGTTCAAAGTGCCATTTCATTACTAAACAAACAAGAAAGTCATGCCAGAAAATAATGCAACTACATCTACGTACGGTGTAATGATGTAAGGATTACAAATGTTACCTAGCTACGAAAATATTAAGTGTACTCACCGTTTATTATATTTTATGTGAACAGCTGAGACAGGTCACAAACCTTGTTGTGTAACAGGTCAGAAGGCGTAAATTTCATGAAAAATTCCATAACATCTCGCCAAAACTAATACATCATTACTGAATCCTACAGCCACTACATAAACAGCCACAATTTAACACAATTTCAGCTTTAAAATAAAAACGCTCTCGTCACAAATAATATAAAACACATGTGACGTTTGTTCACACACATACGAACCAAACAAAACAGTTCACAACACTTCTGCAATTCGAATTATGGTTGCGGTTAAATAGAATTCCATAAAGCAAGGAACCCTTTTTTTCTTTTTTTTTTTTTTTAATAAGACGATAAGGCCTATAGACTAAGCTTCGTGCCTCACAGCAACTAGTTGGCCATGCGGAAATAGCTAAAATATCTCCTAATCACTAAGACTCTTGAAGATGCACGACCAGCCATGAAGGAGAACCTCCTTGCGACCAGCACGTGAAGTCAAAGTAGTAGCACAAAAGTCATCAAAGGGGCACGCTCATAGAAGGAAGGTTAGAAATGGAGCATCCTCACGGAGAAACTTCTTGAGAGAGTAATAAATTTCTCCAAGGCCCGAACTTTACGTTTTGCAACGGAAGCGTCCCGAAAGTCCAACAAAGAATACATTTGAGCAGATACGGAAGTTGAGGAAAGAGGGATTGTCACTCCAAAACAAACCCTCCGATATGAACTGTACGCAGGGCAGGAGAGGAGGAAGTGAGGAACAGTCTCAGGCCCGGAGCCACAGAAGCACAACGGAGAAGAACGTTTTCGAATCAGAAAGAGGTAGCTGTTTAAAGGTGCCGTGTCCGTGCGCTATTTTTGAATTATGATTGCTGAGGAACTTCGATAACAGTGATCGCTAGGCCATCTGTGACGGAAGCTGATGAACGGATATAGCTCTGCCCACCCGGACGAAAGCCAGGGTGAATCAGAAGCGGAGATGAGCATGTTACCACTGTGCCGAGCAGCGTCAGAGGCTGTAACTGGGGGGTGGGCAAGTCCAGGCCCTCAGCATGGCCCCGTCGGGCGGCAGCGTCAACGGCCTCATTCGCTGGAACACCAACATGAGCCGGGCACCAAACGAGCACAATGTCCTCGTAGAAAGAACAGAGGCGTTGAAGAGAATCATGAAGAAGAACGATAATGTTTTGAGATTTGCGATTTAATGCCAACAAGGCCTGTAGAACAGAACGACTATCCGTAAGCAGCAAGAGGCCACCGAACGGACCGGGAGCAAATTCAAGCGCTGATATTAGGGCGCACGCTTCAGCCTAAAACACTGAGGAAATAGTCGAGAAGGAGAACGAACGGCTGGATTTGTTCCGTGGGAAAAAATGCCCGATCACCACCGAGGAGTTAATCTTCGAAGCGTCAGTAGCAATGATGTGGTGCGATGCTGAGAACTGGGCCAAGAACACCCCAAAACAATGTCTGAGAAGCATCGGATGCAGATATCGTTGCTGAAAAGGGAGACCCGAGCAAATAATCGAGTAGCAGGGTGCAGACGAAACAGGAGGGGCCAGCAGAGCCTGAAGAAGATCGCTGTTGACGAAAAACGGCTCCTGTCGGAAGCAACTGAGCACGATTCCAAGGGTAAAGCCATGGGATCTCCAAGCGTAGAATGACAAGGCGTCCTCTACCAGAAGAAGATGAGCGATAGGCGAACGCTGACCCATCGACCAGTGGCGGTACAAAAATCGGACTGTCAGGAGGGTGATTCGAGAACGCACGCTAGCGATTCCACATTCGGCACGCAAGAACGCCACAGGCGTCGAACGAGGAGGTGAATGGCTGCACGGAGTGCATGGTTGAGCAGAACTTCGAGAGCTTTGTAGAGATAGGTGGGGGAGGCGAACAGGACCTGCGCCGCATATTCCAGAATAGGCCGAATCACAGCAAAGACAAAGGGAAGAGCGTTGGGGAAGCCAAGACCCCACCGGCGATGACAAACAACTTTAACAGCAGACAAGGCTCGGAAGACAGACTTCTTGACGTGCGTGAGGTGTGAAGACCAGGTCAGGGAGGAGTTAAACCAGACCCCTAAAATCTTGATGGAGGACTGCCACGTTACTGAATCAGAGCCCAGCAGGAAAGGAGGGGCAGGCGACCGGCGCTTACGAGAAAAGTCAACCGCGAAGCTTTTAGAAGAAGAGAGACGTAAATCCCAGGAAGATGCCCACTGAACAATGGAATCCAAAGAGGATTGCATATAGCTAAGTGCCGCCGCCCGGTTAGGACTATAGGAAACAATAAAAATATCGTCTGCAAATAAGAACATATATGCGCATTCGGATGTCAGCAATCTACCACATCATCAATGTATAAGTTAAAAAGGATAGGTGAAATGGAGCTACCCTGAGGAACACCTCGACACTGCGGAAAGGAGGAAAACATCGTTCCCCGCCGACGAATGCAAAATCTGCGCCGAGCAAGGTAGTCAGCCAGCCAACGGAGAAGACGACCACGAACACCCACAGACACCAATTTACCTAGGCGAGCAGGATGACAGACCGAATCATATGCCGCCTGAAGGTCCAAAGACACCAGAAAAACATAGTTATGTCTAGCTCGAGCCACCAGAAGATGACGTTGGATCGACAGAAGGCACGCCGATGTGGAACGTCCAGGCAAAAATGCGAATTGCAGCTTGCTGATCCGTTGATGAGAGAGAATGAAGTCTGTTAAGCGAGAGACCAGGACTTTCTCCAAGATCTTCGAAAACACTGAAGTGAGAGTGATCATTCGGTACGATGATAAGTCGAGAGCAGGTTTGTTAGGCTTCTTTATTGGAATCACCCAGGACTCTTTCCAGCATGAAGGATGAACGTCGCCAGACCAAAAGAGGTTAAGGAGGTCAACCAGCCAAGACGAATTCCACCTCCATATACGTCTCACCAGTTCGTAAGTACATCCATCAGGGCCGGGTGCAGAGCGTTGGGCGATCCATTAATAGCCCCGGCAACTTCACCGGCAGTAAGTAACGCATCCATCTCAAGAGAAGAGTCATCATGGTCAATAGAAAAGGAGTGCACCGCACAGCTAGAGGCTGTGGAAAAGAGTTCACGAAACGCCGAAGCCTGCTCCGCCGGATCAGCAACAAGAAAATCGTCAATCCGAAGCAGCAGGTGATCCGGGCTAGAACCAACATGAGATTTCAGACGGCGCAAGAGGGAGAAAACGAAGCCTGGCCTCGAGGTGTGGTTGCATTGGGCCTTCCAGTAGGCACGTCTCTTAAGAGTGATGAGGTGGCGAAGATTCCGTTCTTCCTGCCGATATAAAGACCAAGCGAAGAGGCAGCCAGATGACTTGGCATAGCGAAGGAGGCGGCGTTTTTTGCCAAGTCGCTGAGCACAATCAAAGTCCCACCAGGGAGACCAACGTCGACACTGACCGCTGGGCCCACGAGAAGCGTGGAGAATCAAGGAAATGCGGTCCAGGATCAGAGCGGCACCGTCAGGAGTGGAAGGAAGTTCACCACGGATAATCTTCTGGATAGAAGGCCAAGCCACTGACCAAGCAACAGGTTGCAGACCCAGTGAAGGAGGAGGAGGGGAGCCAAACATCCCTGCCTCCAATGTTGTAATGACAGGATGATGGGTGCTACCGTAGAGGTCACTATCCACAGACCAGGAGCAGTACGGAACCAGCTGAGGAGAGCACATGGTGAGGTCCAAAACAGAACAACTTGACCCCTACAAAAGGTAGAAGACCCCGAGTTTAGGAGACAAAGATCCTGCGAGCAAAGCCAGTCCATGAACTCAGTACCTCCCCTGCTCGGAGAAGCAGAACCCCTGCTAGGGTGATGAATATTGAAATACCCAACTACCATACAACAATCAGTGAGCTGTTGTTCGATCCGTCCAAGCAAGAGCGCCGAGAGGGGAGGAGAGGGAATGTATAAATTAATAATCCTGAGCGTGGTGTCGCCAGAGAAGATATCCGTCGTAAGAAGCTGCTCGTTCGAATCCGAGCTGAAGATGTCCACCAATCTGGAAGAGATATCCGACCTAATTGCAGTAAAGAGCCCCCCCCCCCCCCCGACCCACCCTCCCCGATCACTTCAATACACCGTACGGGCTGGGAGGGGAAAAGAGAGACCAGGAGATAACCAGGATTCTTGGATAGTCAAGATCGTGGCTGTAGAAAAAATAGAACTGTCGGTGAAATAAGGTATTTTGGAGCGAAGGGACTGCGCATTCCATTGGACCAGCGACCAACTATTCATGAAGGGAAAAGTGATCCGCTAGGCCAGATGCCGTCTTGAACCGCATGGAACAGAGGCCACAAAGAAACTTACCGTCGTCACGATGAGCTTTCAGGTGTGACAGCAAGGCTGGACGAGAAGAGAAGGGCATGGCGCATGGAGGACACGAGAAGGTTATGGAGTGAGAAAGTTTGACGGATTCCGCAGCAGACTCCACATACGGAACCACAGATTCTTCGCATGACAGGAATTCATCGGCGCTTAGGCCAGTGTCAGGAGGTTTCTCAGTAGGCACTGAAGAAGCTGGGCACGCTGCACTTGTAGTAGGGGGATTCTGCAAAATTTCAGCCTGTGGCACCTGTGCAACGGATGATGTGGGGCCAGCATGTAGGGAAGGAGGTGAAAGAAGATTCGTCAAAGAGTCCAATCTACTGGTGAGTTTAGAGATAATGTCAAGAAGCTGAGGGAAGGCAGAGTAGCAAACACACGGAGGTTGAGTCTGAGTCGCCGCCGCATATGAGGCCTGGTGGACTTGACGCACAGAGTCCCGAGCTTCTGGATAGCTGAGATGCCTCGAAGCCATAATATCTAGGACCCGCTTTTCTTGGAGGTAAATTGGGCAGTTCGTGTCAGAAGCAGGATGAGAGCTCTTGCATAATACGCACTGGAAGCTCGACGCCGAGCATACCGAAGAGTCGTGTCCTTCACCACAACGAGATCAGCAAGCGGCACTACGACAGGTTGACAGCAGATGTCCATAACTCTGACAATTTTTACACTGCCTAGGCGAATCCAAGAAGGGTCTGACCGCACATCTGGAATACCACAGATAGATAGTGTCACAGTTAGTAAAGCCCAGTTCTTCCACTAGGACTGAAGAAGTAGGGACCCTCGAGGAATTTACCGAACGTCGGAACCGAACAACACGAAGACAGTTCACACCACGGTCCAACAATTCTGAAGCAATTTCATCAACAGGGGCTTCAGTGTCCACATCTCGAACTAAAAACTTCGTTGTCATAAGCTTAGTAAGGATCTGAGTTTTAACAGGTACCTGAAGAAAATTAGAAAGTTGACAAATTTCCAGCAAGCAAATGAGATTCGAGGAACGCACCAATAAGCCACCCGGACGTAAAAACTGAACGCCTGAAATCGAGTCATGCATTGAAATATTGTCCACGAAGAATCTCTTCAACAACATGGGACGGACTCTGGGTAGCTTCCCAGAAGTCGCGGAAATAAGTATTTCACCAAGAGTCACTCCGCTCGCAAATGCCCTACGCAGCAATTCTTGAGGAGACCATTGAATCGAACAAACAAAATCATTAACTGGAACTAGCAAACCACCCAGCTGAGGAAGCTCATCACCCGGTGAAGAACGCATTCTTTTAGCCGGAGTCGAAGAATCAGAGTTCCCCATCCCCGCCGGACCCACCGGCGGCAGCTAGGGCCCACCCCGAATCAACAGACCACAACAGATAAGAGCATGCAAAGACAAATATCCTACCTTGGATATGGGAAGAACCAACCACCTGCAAAACTTTAGCAGGAAAAGAAACGAAAATAGAAGAGGAAACAGCAAGCCGCTGTTTCAAAAATGCAACGAAACAAGAACGCTTTCGCCAACGACGACACACCCAAAAAAACACAGTATCCTACGGGGTTCACCGATTAGAAACAGGAGAGCCAACTTCACACCATCCAACTGTCGGAACCTTTATATTAAGTGCAAATCCTTTAAGCTGCTCCTTATGAGAATGCAGCACGTGACGTTTGTGAGAAGTTTCAGTGAAGTGGAAACAGTCCCTGCAAGATCCTGAAGGACAAGCACAGATGGCTGTCCTGCAGAGTTAATGTGTAAAGTGCGATCATTAGCGATCGGTGTTCATAAAAATTTGAAGTCAAATGCCTAGATGTTGTGGCGTTATTAAATGCGGTAGTAGAGAAATTTGAGACAGAAAGTTTTTTTTTAGGCTGCCAGATGCTGTCTGTGAAGGCAGTACCGAAAAGAGAAAAGATTCGCTTATCTGCCAAACCATGGCCAAACGAAGGGCAATCACTTCCCGGTAGCGTATTTCACAAGTGAATGTACGAAATTGCGATTAAGGCCATTTCCGCCACGCCATTGGTTCAGACTTACTTTGGAGATCGCGAGTAGCCGGGCCTGTGAGAAGAGTCATGTGACAGGAACACTCTTTTATAGGGGGAAGTTCTTTTTGCTAAGAAATTCCTTGTGAGGTTACTTAACCTATGTGACAAATGATCATATTGAATTATATCGTGGAAAGTTCTGCTTCCTAAGAAATTCACTGTGCGGTTACTTAACATACATGTATGTGAGAAATGATCATATTGAATTATGTCGTGGGAAGTTCTGCTTCCTAAGAAATTCACTGTGAGGTTACTTAACATACGTGATAAATGATCATATTGAATAATACGGTAAAGTAATTTTGTGCACGATATCATAAGGAATATCTACAGTTTCTCAGATGAATACAAGTTGAAATATGTCTTAATATTAAAATTGAAGACGGCTTCAATAAGTAGCAAGTGGAATACCATACTCCATATTGGCCAATAGATGGCAGCACGTCAAGTGGCGCAGTGGTCTAAGGCGCTGGCCTCTGATCATTCGTCCGTAAGGGGTCCGGGTTCGAATCCCGGTCAGGCATGGATGTTGTGTTTGTCTTACGGCACTGGCTCCCTCCCTTCCCTAGAACCAGTGACCCTAAATTAGGGACGGGCGACTGCTTATAGCCCATTGAGTTGCTCACGGTGGTCGCTAAACCTCCAATAAAAAAAAACAATAAAACAAAAAAAAACCTAGTACCCATGTTTCGTGTTGTTGTTAAAGTGCGTTTATAAGGATACTAAAAAGTACCCTTTGAAAGGTCCTTTCTATTACTCTTAAAAGGACCTTTAACAATGAAAAGTATGTCTCCACACCGAAATATTAATTCTAGCGATCAAGTTTTTTTTCCTCGTGAATGTAAAGAGGTCTTACTAGAAAAAAAAATTAAATAGAATGATTTCGTACTAGCAAATAACTACCTAATGACACGAAGTAAAACCTCAAAACAGTGTCCTGTTGAAATAAGACACTTCCGTTGGAATAAATACTCCAGAATTTTTTTTGCCATATATTGTGTCTGATAAAATAAAAAGTGATCTGTCATATATATATTTTTGTAATATTTAGGAAATTCCTCATATTTATGTCCCTCCAAACTTCATCCAAAATGTCTTCAATTCCACATTTTAACCTCCCTTCTCTCCGAAAATAAAAAAAAATGTTAAACAGCTCATGGGTGTCCATACAGAAAACATCAGTGCTTATCATGTGCTAGAGCAGTGAGCGCTGACGTGCTGACATCTGTCGGCTCAGTGAGAATTGTATAGATTGAAAGTACTTCGGAAGATAAGTCACAAGTCCATGAACTCATGTTGATATAAAAACTCAAAAAATCCCCTACCAATAAAGTACACTCTCTATTTACCTCCTGTCGCATTCCGGTTGTATGGGTAAAACAACCGAAGGTAACCATTGTCGCAATGAAAACACCCGAACATTCAAATGGCTTATGGCGTGTGTAGCAAAGCTTACATGTCTCAGTCACATGACTCTCCTCACAAGCCCCGCCTATTTGCAATCTCCAAAGTAGCTCTGAACCAATCGCGTGGCGGAAATGGCTTTAATCGCAATTCCGTACATTCACTTGTGAAATACGCTTCCCGGAATTTAGAAAACAGTTTTATTGAAGAGTTAGACTCTTCAGTGGCAGAAAACCATTTTAAGGTTAGTTTTTCCAGAAATCAGTGATTTCTGGTAAGGCAGAGAACCTCTCTTTTACTTGTTCAAATGCTGTTGGCGTACAGTGCTTGCATTTATTGGGCCAGGCGTTTCATTCGTTGATTTTTTCAATCAATGCTTCAGTACCCAATCGGCACTTCTGTGCACGTGGGTTTTTCACTTCCAGGGACTCCCATGTTCCTGCTGGTTGATCTAGAGAGTGTTGAAACCTTTTATAGAACTAAAAGTTAATTTGTTAGCCAACCTGACGTTTAGTCAGAATCAAATCTCTTTGGATGTTCTAAATTTCTTAGGAAAGCTCGAGGACACCGACCCTCTGACTCACTTTTTTGGAGAGTTTTCGGCTTTTCACTTAGTATTTTCACTTTTAAGGTTACTCGGCTGTCGGTGTTGGAAGGTTTTACTTTATTAGTTTGTTATATATGATATTTCCTACCCAAGCCATCGTTGATTTTATTTTTAGTACACTTAGATTTTTTTTTATTGGAGGTTTAACGACCACCGTGAGCAACTCAATGGGCTATAAGCAGTCGCCCGTCCCTAATTTAGGGTGACTGGTTCCAGGGAAGGGAGAGAGCCAGTGCCGTAAGACAAATACAACATCCATGCCTCGCCGGGATTCGAACCCGGACCCCGTTCGGACGAATGATCAGAGGCCATCGCTTAGACCACTGCGCCACCGGGGTGGCACTTAGATTTTCATCTGAAGCAGAAGCGCGCTTTTGCGGAAAAAGCAGATGATGGCTGAACTTATTGTCCAAATAAATTAAAATTATTTTTGGTGTCTAGGTATGTTTACAAACCGCGATTATGCTGCTAAATTTATTTTCGGATGGATAAATTGGTCAGCCAATCAAAATTACTGTTTTTTCACCACAGCTTTGCGTGAAAAACCAGATTTTGCTCTAAATTTTTGTAAGTCATGGAAATCGCTTCCCAGAGCTTAAAAAACTCTTTTCATTGAAGAGTTTCTAATTTCTCACTAATTGGTGATCTCACTAAATTACTATGTAAAGGAATATCCACGATGATAAATTGCTATATGCTTTAACACTTTTATATGTCTCGAACTGTTCTTTGATAAAGGCACTACGATTAAAGACGAAATAATAGAAAATTTTTACTATTTGCACTGTCGGAAAACTTTTTCGCCGCCCCGGTGGCGCAGTGGTCTAAGGCGCTGGCCTCTGATAGTTCGTCCGTAAGGGGTCCGGGTTCGAATCCCGGTCAGGCATGGATGTTGTGTTTGTCTTACGGCACTGGCTCTCTCCCTTCCCTGGAACCAGTGACCCTAAATTAGGGACGGGCGACTGCTTATAGCCCATTGAGTTGCTCACGGTGGTCGTTAAACCTCCAATAAAAAAAAACTTTTCGCGTCTTCTTCGAAGATACTTGCATTCAGCACATACGGATCTTTTCCTTCAAGCTCTTTAATTTTTTCCAGACACTGCATTTTGTACTCGGAAGTTAAACTTTCAAATTAAGAACCCATCATTTCAATGGGGAGTGGTTGTCCTTCACTTACGTTACTTAGGCTCGTTGCCATGCTGAAAGTCACGTGTCTCCTAGCTTCTCATAATGGCCATTTTTTTTAATGAGGATGTAGCCAAGGAGGTTATATTACTGGAGACACCACTCCTATCCACGCAGCATTGGCCGCCATAAGTCACCGTCCGTGCTGTAAATGACGTCATGAGCAGGCACGACGCAGCCACAGAAGAGAAGCTGCTTGGAAATCAATGGAACAGAAGCTTCTAAGCGTATAAACAGAAAAAATGAGTAATTCAATAATCTTTATCAATGATACACACGCTTACTGTTTCATTAACGGTATAATTTAGTTCATTTTTGCCTGCTTGTGACGTCACATTTTGTGGCATTATGAATTGCGGTAATAGAGGAATTCGAGACCGTAAGTCTTTTTCTACTAGCTGCTGTCTCTAAAGGCAGTACCGAAAAAAATCGCTTATATGTCAAACGGAGGGCGATCGGGAGATCGCTTCCGAGAGCTTAGAAAACACTTTTTATTGAAGATTTAGAGTCTTCAAAGGCACAGAACGTTTTAAATGTTAGTTATATCCAGAAATCAGTGATTTATGGTAAAGCAGAGAATCCATCTTTTACTTGTTCAAACGATATTGGGCCGCCCGGTGGTGCAGTGATCTAAACGATAGCCTTTGATCATTCGTCCGAAAGAGGTCCGGGTTTAAATCCCGTGAGACATTGTTATTTTGTTTGCCTTACGGCAATGGCCCTCTTCCTTCCCTGGAACTAGTGACCCTAAATTAGGGACGGATGACTACTTATAGCCCATTGAGTTGCTCACGGTGGTCGTTAAACCTCTAATAAAAAAACGCTATTGGAGTGCAGTGCACTTATTAGGCCAGGCGTTTCATTCGTTGATTCAAAGTTTTCAAGTTGAATTTAAAAGGTGTTGGCTGTTTTTTTGCATAGCTTTTATTACTACTGACTATTTTCTTATAGAACATCTTTTAGAGTTTGTCTCTTATTAAAAATATTTCTTAAATAAATGTTTCGTTCCACAATCTAAACTTCTGTGCAAGTGTTTTTCCCCCTTCCAGGGACTTCTTTTCAAAAGGTTCCTGGTTGATCTAGGAGGTGTTGAAACTTTTTATAGGGCTAAAAGTTAATTTGTTAGCAACCCTGACTTTAACTCTCTGGCTCTTCTGTATATTTTAGATGTCGATCACACCGTTCCCCTGACTTACTTTTTTTTGTGAGTTTTCGGCTTTTTCATTTTTTTTTTTTTTTGATTGGAGGTTTAACGACCACCGTGAGCAACTCAATGGGCTATAAGCAGTCGCACGTCCCTAATTTAGGGTCACTGGTTAAAGGGAAGGGAGAGAGCCAGTGCCGCAAGACAAACACAACATCCATGCCTCACCGGGATTCGAACCCGGACCCCTTTCGGACGAACGATCAGAGGCCATCGCTTAGACCACTGGGGCGGCTTTTCACTTTTTAGTTTACTACTTTGTTCTATATGATATCCCCCCCCCAAACTACCGTTGATTTTTTATTTTAGTACTGTCACTCCTATATGTATCCGAACAAAATTAAAAAATGATAGATCACGTGATCTTAAAAGGGAAGGCAACTCGTCTAAATGTTAAGATACATAAAATATGTCATCAAAGGCTGAGAATGTGTGTTACTCGCACCTTATCCCACCATTTAAAAAGGTGAAGGCAACCGTCTAACCTAAAATGTCCCGTTATTCCTACATTATTACATTATATAAATGGGGAAGGCAAGCCGTCTAACGTGAAAAGTCCCGTTATTCTCACAATATAACATTATTTAAATGGTGAAGGACCCTCATCTGAACGTTGAGATGTATGTTTTGAGCGTATCTCCTCCATGTTGAATGGGAAAACTTCCGCAATTGAATGTCTTGAGCGTATCTCCTCCATGTTACTCCGACATGATTTTGAATTTCATCCACCCATCTCCCATGGGGTCTTCTGGGTTTTTTTCGGTAACACCTAAGCTATGATTTAACTTCGGGGCTACAGATGTCTTTCCCTGAAGATTGGTTTGGGGTTCCTGAGTTGTTTTATTCTATGCCATTTGTATTTAGAATCATGAAAGTAGGTTGCTTGAGCTTAATTCTTTGTTTATTTCTACTACATCTAATTCCTGCAGCAGGGCGCAGTGTTGATGTGGTCTAATTACTACAGGAATGTGCTTTACTTCTTTTCACTGATATATATATATATATATATATATATTAATATATATATATATATATATATATATATATCAACCATTACCAATCCACTGCTGGGTGAAGGCCTCCCCAAGTTGCTTCCACAATTGTCTGTCTTGAGCCTGTCTCCTCCGTCACTCCTGCGTGATTTCGAATTTCATCCATTCATCTCCTATGGGGCCTTCTTCTGGGTCTTATATATATATATAAATATATCATCATCATCATCATCATCATTGTCAACCATTATCAATCCACTGCTGGACGAAGGTCTCCCCAAGTTTCCTCCACAACGGTCTGTCTTGTGCCAGTCTCCTCCATGTCACTCCCGCATACTTTCGAATTTCATCCACCCATCTCCCATGTGGTCTTCTTCTGGGTCTTTTCCTGTCCCTTGGAATCCAATCTAATATTTCGGCTGTCCATCGATGGTCTGTTCTTCTGGCAGTATGTCCAGCCCATTGCCATTTCAGGGATTTAACTCTGATCATGATGTCTTCCACTCTTGTCATTTTTCGGATCCACGTGTTCCTCTTCTTATCTCTCCTGTTTACACCAAGCATGCACCTCTCCATGCTTCTTTGAGTTGTCTAAAGCCTTTGTATGTCTCTTTTAGCTAAGGTCCACGTCTCTGCATCATACGTAAGCACTGGAAGGATGCATTGATCAAACACTTTTCTTTTAAGACATAATGGCATATTGCTCTTGAAAATTATGCTGTTTCTTCCAAAAGCTCTCCAGGCAAGTTTTGTACGCCGATTAATTTCTTCACCAATGTGACCCTCACTTGATATCTGTTGTCCAAGATAAACGTACGTGTCTGTTATCTCCAGCTTTTCTCCATCAATCGATAAATCTTCATTTCTTGTAAAAGCATTGAACATCACTTTTGTCTTCTGAAAGTTCATTTTTAATCCCACTTCTTTACTCTTGTCAGCAAGTTCCTGCATCATACTCTGTAGCTCTGATGGGGTAGTTGCAAAAATGACTATGTCATCAGCAAAACGAAGGTGGGTTAGATAATCTCCATTAATCTTTATGCCTTTGTTTTCCCAGTTCAGTGATTGATACACATTTTCCAATGTGGCATTAAAAAGCTTCGGAGATATGGTGTCACCTTGTCTCACTCCTTTTCCAATTTTTATGTGTGTTGTATTTTCAAACAGCCGAATCTTTGCACTTGCATTTTCATAGATGTTATTAATAATATTAGTGTATGCATCTTCAATACCGCAGGATTTCAGAGCCATTGCAACTGCTGATGGTTTCACCGAATCAAAGGCTTTTTCATAATCGATAAAAGCCATGCACAATGGAAGTTCATATTCCCTCGCTCTTTCAATTAGTTCTCTCCGTACGTGGATATGATCTATTGTGTTGTAGCCACTCCTGAATCCAGCTTGTTCTCTCGGTTGAGCCATGTCCAGTGTCATCTTCAAGCGGTGTGAAAGAACTTTAGTGAAGATTTTATAAACCACTGATAGGAGGCTGATAGGTCTGTAGTTCCTGAGATCCTCAATGTAACCTTTTTTATGTAGCAAGATCATTGTAGCGTTGTTCCAATCCTCAGGAATTTTCCCTTCATTAAGGCATCGAGTGAAAATTTGGGCGAGTACTGTTTCGATTTCTCCACTTGCTTCTTGTATGATGTCTACAGTAATTCCATCTTCTCCTGGAGCTTTTCCCCGCTTCATGTTCTTGATTGCATGTGCAACTTCTGCTGGAAGGACTGGAAGAACTCTGGTACCTTTTATGATGCCTGGAGTACATGTATCATCCCTTTCATATAATTTGGAGTAGAAATCTTTCACTCTTGTCAAAATTTCGCCTCTATTTCTTGTTACAGAACCATCTTCTTTTCTCAGTGCCATAATCTGTTTTTCTCTTACTGAGATGTCCCTTTGCTATCTTTAGGCTTTGGTTGTTTTCAATTGCTTTCCTTACTAGTTCACAGTTGAATTTCCTTACGTCTTCAGTGATACTTTTTCGTACTGTCTTGCATAGCTCTATGTATTCCACTTTGGAAGTCACATCTTCTTTAGTTGTCCTCATTTCTCTTCTTTTGCATCAACATTTTCGTTTTTCCTGATAATTTCTTCACATACAATTTGTTCTTAGACCCAGGTAATTTTGTTGCTGTTTCCATAAGAGCTTTGGTTACTTTTCTGTTACCTTCAGAAATATCCACTTCTTCCAATGTTAGGCCTTCTAAAGCAGAGAAACTGTTCTTCAGTTCCAATTTGAAAGTATTATGGTGTTTTTTAAGGTTGGTTATGTCAATACATTTTGTTTGTCTTATGAGCTTGCTACGTTCGAGTTTACTGTTGAGGTGCATCTTACATCTCACCAATATATGGTCACTGCCTGTGTTGAACTTGTTTAGCACACTGCAGTCTTCTATGACGAATTTTTTGTTACACATAATAAAATCAATTTCACTTGTTGTCCCATTTGGATGTCTCCATGTCCATTTCCTGTGTGGCTTTTTCTTGAAAAAGGAGTTCAAGATAAAAAACCCTTCTGCCTCTGCAAACTCTACGACAGTATTCCCACGCTGGTTTCTGTTGCCGTGACCGAATTTACCTACTGAAGTTTCATTCTGTTGCCGTTGCCCTATTTTTGCATTGAAATCTCCCATAATTATCTTCAAGTGCTGCTTACCTTTATTATTTAGATCACGAATTTCCTCATAAAATTCTTCAATTTCTTCTTCAGCATGACTTGTGGTGGGTGCATAAGTTTGAATAATCTGAGCCTGGTATCTTCTCGAGAGTTGGATAACGAGTCGTGCAGCTCTGTCAGAGGAACTTTCAACTTCTACAACTTTATCCTTCATTTTCTTGTTTATTATAAATCCAACACCACTAGTTCTGCCAGTATCTGTCCCACGATAGTAGAAGAGATGTCCACTTTTCAGTTCAATGAGATCTTCTCCTTTTCTCCTTACCTCACTTAGCCCCACGATGTCCCACTTGATCCTTTGTAGTTCCTCTTCCAATTCAAGAAGCCTTGAATCAGAAGATAGGGAGCGTCCGTTATACGTAGCCAAGGTCAGCATCAGATGGCAGCCTAGTCCGGTCCTCCGGGGATTCTTAGCACCCTCTGCCTTCATGTCGCACTGGCCGCTGCCTTGGCCAGGTACATTCCAGCTGCCGGAGACTGAGGGCCAAGATTTAAGTTGTGGAGTCATTTTTGAGGGGTTTGGCCATAACTCACCACGCTGGCCAAGCGGGTTGGTGAGTGTGGGATAGCATTTCCTCTAATCCCGATGGTATAGTTATACCGCTATTGGCGGTCGTCAGAGCCCCTTTAGTGGGAACAGGATGTACCACGAGAAGGCGGGGTTGACATTTGTCAAGTAGAGGCTGTGATGTTACGCATCACCTGACCTTACATATATATATATATATATTATATATAAATATATATATATATTTGACAAATGTCAACCCCGCCTTCTCGTGGTGCATCCTGTTCCCACTAAAGGGGCTCTGACGACCGCCCATAGCGGTATAACTATACCATCGGGATTAGAGGAAATTCTATCCCACACTCACCAACCCGCTTGGCCAGCGTGGTGAGTTATGGCCAAACCCTCCAAAATGACTCCACAACTTAAATCTTGGCCCTCAGTCTCCGGCAGCTGGAATGTACCTGGCCAAGGCAGCGGCCAGTGCGACATGAAGGCAGAGGGTGCTAAGAATCCCCGGAGGACCGGACTAGGCTGCCATCTGATGCTGACCTTGGCAACGTACAATGGACGCTCCTATCTTCTGATTCAAGGCTTCTTGAATTGGAAGAGGAACTACAAAGGATCAAGTGGGACATCGTGGGGCTAAGTGAGGTAAGGAGAAAAGGAGAAGACCTCATCGAACTGAAAAGTGGACATCTCTTCTACTATCGTGGGACAGATACTGGCAGAACTAGTGGTGTTGGATTTATAATAAACAAGAAACTGAAGGATAAAGTTGTAGAAGTTGAAAGTTCCTCTGACAGAGCTGCACGGCTTGTTATCCAACTCTCGAAAAGATACCAGGCTCAGATTATTCAAACTTATGCACCCACCACAAGTCATCCTGAAGAAGAAATTGAAGAATTTTATGAGGAAATTTGTCATCTAAATAATAAAGGTAAGCAGCACTTGAAAATAATTATGGGAGATTTCAATGCAAAAATTTGGCAACGGCAACAGAATGAAACTTCAGTAGGTAAATTCGGTCACGGCAACAGAAACCAGCGTGGAAATACTCTCGTTGAGTTTGCAGAGGCAGAAGGGTTTTTCATATTGAACTCCTTCTTCAAGAAAAAGCCACACAGGAAATGGACATGGAGACATCCAAATGGGATGACAAGTGAAATTGATTTTATTATGTGTAACAAAAAATTCGTCATAGAAGACTGCAGTGTGCTAAACAAGTTCAACACAGGTACTGACCATAGATTGGTGAGATGTAAGATGCACCTCAACACTAAACTTGAACGTGGCAAGCTCATAAGACAAACAAAATCTATTGACATAACCAACCTTAAAAAACACCATAATACCTTCAAGTTGGAACTGAAGAACAGGTTCTCTGCTTTAGAAGGCCTAACATCGGAAGAAGTGGACATCTCTGAAGTTAACAGAAAAGTAACCAAAGCTCTTATGGAAACAGCAACAAAATTAGCTGGGTCTAAGAACAAGTTGCATGTAAATAAATTATCAGGAAAAATGAAAATGTTGATGCAAAAAAGAAGAGAGATGAGGACAACTAAAGAAGATGTGACTTCCAAAGTGGAATATATAGAGCTATGCAAGACAGTACGAAAAAGTATCACTGAAGACGTAAGAAAATTCAACTGTGAACTAGTGAGGAAAGCGATTGAAAACAACCAAAGCCTAAAGATAGCAAAGGGACATCTCAGTAAGGGAAGAAAACAGATTATGGCACTGAGAAAAGAAGATGGTTCTGTAACAAGAAATAGAGGCGAAATTTTGACAAGAGTGAAAGATTTCTACTCCAAATTATATGAAAGGGATGATACATGCACTCCAGACATCATGAAAGATACCAGTACCAGAGTTCCTCCAGTCCTTCCAGCAGAAGTTGCACATGCAATCAAGAACATGAAGCGGGGAAAAGCTCCAGGAGAAGATGGAATTACTGTAGACATCATACAAGAAGCAAGTGGAGAAATCGAAACAGTACTCGCCCAAATTTTCACTCGATGCCTTAATGAAGGAAAGATTCCTGAGGATTGGAACACCGCTACAATGATCCTGCTACATAAGAAAGGTGACATTGAGGATCTCGGAAACTACAGACCTATCAGCCTCCTATCAGTAGTTTATAAAATCTTCACTAAAGTTCTTTCACACCGCTTGAAGGTAACACTGGACATGGCTCAACTGAGAGAACAAGCTGGATTCAGGAGTGGCTACAGCACAATAGATCATATCCATGTGCTGAGAGAACTAATTGAAAGAGCGTGGGAATATGAACTTCCATTGTGCATGGCTTTTATCGATTATGAAAAAGCCTTTGATTCGGTGAAACCATCAGCAGTTACAATGGCTCTGAAAACCTGCAGTATTGAAGATGCATACATTAATATTATTAATAACATCTATGAAAATCCAAGTGCAAAGATTAGGCTGTTTGAAAATACAACACACATAAAAATTGGAAAGGGAGTGAGACAAGGTGACACCATATCTCCGAAGCTCTTTAATGCCACATTGGAGGGTGTTTTTCAGTCACTGAGCTGGGAAAACAAGGGGATAAAGATTAATGGAGATTATCTAACCCACCTTCGTTTTGCTGATGACGTAGTCATTTTTGCAACTAGCCCATCAGAGCTGCAGAGTATGATCCAGGAACTTGCTGACAAGAGTAAAGAAGTGGGATTAAAAATGAACTTTCAGAAGACAAAAGTGATGTTCAATGCTTTTACAAGAAATGAAGATTTATCGATTGATGGAGAAAAGCTGGAGATAACAGACACGTACGTTTATCTTGGACAGCAGATATCAAGTGAGGGTCACATTGATGAAGAAATTAATCGGCGTACAAAACTTGCCTGGAGAGCTTTTGGAAGAAACAGCATAATTTTCAAGAGCAATATGCCATTATGTCTTAACAGAAAAGTGTTTGATCAATGCATCCTTCCAGTGCTTACGTATGGTGCAGAGACGTGGACCTTAACTAAAAGAGACATACAAAGGCTGCAGACAACTCAAAAAAGTATGGAGAGGTGAATGCTTGGTGTAACCAGGAGAGATAAGAAGAGGAACTCGTGGATCCGAAAAATGACAAGAGTGGAAGACATCATGATCAGAGTTAAATCCCTGAAATGGCAATGGGCTGGACATACTGCCAGAAGGACAGATCATCGATGGACAGCCGAAATTTTAGATTGGATTCCAAGGGACAGGAAAAGACCCAGAAGAAGACCACATGGGAGATGGGTGGATGAAATTCGAAAGTATGCAGGGGTGACATGGAGGAGACTGGCACAAGACAGACCGTTGTGGAGGAAACTTGGGGAGACCTTCGTCCAGCAGTGGATTGATAATGGTTGACAATGATGATGATGATGATGATATATTTATAGAAAGAGAGAGAATTATATTATGTGAAGTATTTAGTGTATGTGCTTTGAGAGATACCTTTATTATGGGCAAATTACCACAATTGCCTTGTCGAATATTAAGGCTAACAAAAAAGAGATTAGAAACATGCCCAGTGCTAAGGACTTTTAATTTTTATTGAATAAAAAACAGTTAAGTACGTTTTAAAGCTTAATTCGTGTGCCTGCATCCATTAAAACCGGTTAAATAGTAGTTTTCTTCTGATTATATAAAAGAAAGGCAGTTGGTAAAAGTATTTTAATATTGGTGCCTCTTGGATGTGTAAACTCAATGTTTGTTTTCCTTTTTTCTTCAAACTTTTTTTTCATTTAAAGCTCTCATAAAATATTTGGCGTCTACGTATTTGGAGTGATAAGCTGTGGGATGATTCAGCATTCTCATGGTGATGACCGACGAATATCTAAGATTTTTACCGAAATCGCGGATTGACTGCAACTGTAGTTTTTCTTTTTTCTTTCTTTTTTTTTTCATTTACCCTATTACCGGTGACTTATATTTCATTGAAAATCTGTTCCAAAAAAATTTGTGACATGTCAAAAAATTATGGCATGAGATTTTATTCAACGAGAGCAAGCTGCAACCATTAAAATATCATTTTCTTTTTAAAACACTATTGCCGCCAACTAACAATAAAAAGCGTTATTTGATACGTCAAAGATTTAGCCTCACCCCCTAGGTGATTATAACAAAATTTCTGAGTTATATCCCCATTTAACATCAAACCATATATTACGAAAACTCCCTTTCGTAACACGGAACGGAAATCGTTCTGTACCTCATCAAACATGGCTGCCACTTGTTTCCGGTGGCTTCACCCGTTCGCCGATGGAAGCACTCTACGTACTTTTATCTCATTGGTATAAATAGATAAAATGAGTAATTCAATAATCTTTATCAATGATACACAAGCTTACTGTTTCATCAACGGTATAATTTAGTTCATTTTGCCTGCTTGTGACGTCACACCACAGATTAGGAGTCTTGCTCGTCAGCCTCGACAGATTAGGTGTGACCTATGGCGGCAGAGCCAGTGGTGTCTCCAGTAATATAACCTCCTTGCTTGGCTTGGTTGTATTTTGCGTTGCGTTTCTTGCAGTCTCATGGAATGTTGAATATATGTTAATTTTATATATAATCAAATTTAGTTAGTTGTAAAAACATATTTAAGTTGAATTATTTAACAGTTAAATTATGTCAAAACGAACATATTTATCCGGCAGTGCTAAACGGAAAGCCAAACAATTGAAACTGAAGGATGATGGCCTGCAGCATGGTAGCATTGAACGTTTTGCCATTAAAAAATTGGATATTTCACTTGGTCCCAAAAGTTCTACATATTCCTCTAATTTTACTATTGGTGAGTCTCTTGAGTGTAATTTGTCTTTGGAAGCCAGTAATCTGACTTCAGAATAGTCTAACATCACAGATGCTCCTAATTTGGGAAATCTTTTGAATTCATCTAATGAAGAGGGCACAAGTTCCACAATGAATGTAGTGGATGTTGCCTTATGGAGAGAAATTACAGAAGAAATGCGCGAATGATTTTTGAGCAATCCACCAGTCTAAGATTTGAAGTTGCTGGCACTCACAGGGAAGGATATCTGTGGTAAAAAACGTTTCCTAACAGAAGGTAATTTTTTCAGAATAAAAAAAAATATTGAGAAGGTAAAACGCGACTGGCTTTTTTATCCCCATCAACTTGCTTACTATTCTGCTGGATATGCAAATTGTATGCTAGGAGCACTACAGCATTAGGATCCACAGGTTTTACTGACTGGAAGCATGCAAGTGAACGTCTTACAGAGCATGAAAATTCACACATACACAGACAAGCAGTATGTGACTATTCATCACGCATAAATGCTTCTGCACGCATTGACTGTCAGATAGTTATGCAGTATCGGAATGAATCCAAGTACTGGCAAGATGTTTTGCATAAAGTTGTTGCAACAGTTAAGTATCTCTCAGTTCGTGGGTTGCCAATGTATGGCGATGATGAAACAATTGGATCAATTCAGAATGGAAATTTCCTGGGCTGCTTAGAATTAATTGCAGAATTTGATCCATTCTTAGCTCAACACTTGGAAAAATGTGAGAATCCAGGAAGTGGTAACACCAGTTACTTATCTTCAACATGTGTGGATGAATTTGTTGAATTAATGGCTGTACGTGTTTTTAAAGTCATCACTGATGAAATAAAAATGTCAAAATATTTTTCTGTCATAGTTGACTCTACTCCAGACATTACACACATAGATCAACTGGCTTTTATAATAAGGTATGTAAACAAAGATTGTGAAGCAAAAGAACGGTTTTTGACATTTATTCCATTCCATGGACATACATTACAAATACCATAATATCTTTTCTACAGGAGGCTGGCCTGGATCTTATGAATGTCAGAAGCCAAAGCTACGACAATGCCAGCAACATGTCTGGGAAGTATTCTGGTGTTCAAACACGCATTAGGGAAATCAATCCACTAACGGAATATGTGCCATGTTCTGCTCACACTTTAAATTTAGTTGGTGTGAATAGCATAGATAGTTATGGTAAAGTTATTTCCTTTTTAACATTTTTGCAAAAACTCTATACTTTTTTCTGCATCAACTCACTGTTGGAAGATGCTTCAGGAGAAAGTCCAGGAAGCACATGGAAATTCGTCACTCAAACTGAAGATTCGGTCAGTTACCAGATGGTGTGCAGATGCTGCAGCGACACTATCAGTGAGGAAAAATTATCGTGAAATAGAGAAAGTTTTAGTATTTCTGTCAGAAAATGTGGATGATTCTCCTCAGACAAGAGATGAAGCAAAATCACTGCTGAAGAAAATGCTAACAATGGAAATATCGATCAGCACAGTAGTTTGGGACACAATACTTCAGAGATCAAACTGTGCAAAATCAAATTGCCAGAATCCAAAAGGAAATATTTCTGAAGTACCTAAAATTTTCCAGTCGTTAATTGAATTCATTCAGTTCGTGAGGGAAAATTTTGAAGTCTATGAAGAGGAAACTAAAACATTAGTGTCTGAAAATGTGCAATACCATGGTCATGATTCCCGAAGAAAGAAAGTGCCCAAGAATAAACACCTAGAAGAATGTAACAGTGAACATATAGAACTCAGTGCAAGGGATATATTTAGAACGCTGATTCATTATGTGCTTTGTGATGCTTTAGTCACTCAGCTTTCAAGCAGAAAAAGTGCTTATTAAAATATAATGAGCAAATTTGAATTTTTTACAAAAAAATCAAGATCTGAAATTTTTGAAGGGGCAAAAGCATTGCAGGAATACTATAACAATGACCTTCACGACCAGTTTGCAGATGAGTTTTTGCAATTCTCCTCAATGATGGGGGAGCATGCAACCATTCCCCAGATGCTGCAAACTTTGAAGGTAAACAATTTAAAAGCCACATTTCCGAACACTGAGACTGCATTTATAATGTTCATGACATTACCGATTTTAAATTGTACAAGTGAGAGATCATTTTCTTTGCTGAAAAGACTTAAAAATCCCTTACGATCAACCATGCGACAAACGAAACGGGCATCATTAGCTCTGCTGTCTTTGGAGAGTGATGTGACACAGTCTTTAAATTATGATTCTCTAATACATGACTTTGCATCTAGGAAATGTGGAAGAAAAATATTCAACCCAACTGTTTCGTCCTGATATAGGAGGTAAATTTTCAATTCTTTTTATTCATTCTTAAAAATAAAGCATAGTAACTGAGTTATTACAAATAAAAAGATCTGGTGCCCAAACACAGCACTTTGTCATCGTATTGTCAGTTTTGTTTGACACTGGGCAATTTATACATTCATGTCATTATGTGCTCATTAGATTTTGGTAAAAATTGTGTAAATGTGTAGTTTAGCATCCTAAATTATTTGGTCGGAAAAGTTGTAAAATTTCTAAAAAGTGTGACGTACAGATTCTAAAATATGCAATATAAGGGGAAATGGTGAAAAAAATTCATCGTTAGAATGAATATTAAAGATGTTTACCAAAAAACTTGAACACCGAGTATGACGAGTCAGCAGACGCTGCGGGAGGCCTTAAACAACGCTGAGGCGTTGACATGAAGCTATGCTCCGTTGAAAGGAAGGATCGCTGCAGCTAGGATATTCACGGGCGGGAATAGTACAACAGGAACCGGGTACGCTGTTGTCAGAAAAGAGTGTAGTGCTACGCTACAGAAAATAGTTAATTTCGGTGTCAGTTATTGACATCGCAATCGGACAGTTTCTTGTTTTTTTCACATGGGATTCTTTGATGCTGAATGTATGAACTCATTTCTCCGTGGAAGCTTTTTTTTTATTTAGTAATCAAACTTTCACTTTGAGACTTGCCATCTAACTTCCGTTAAAGAGAATGCGACACCTATTCTAACGCTTTTCTAGAAACAAGAAAGTCATGTGCATACTTACTGTTTCGTATCACGGAATTGCATGCCAAAGAAAGAAGACAATCTGCGTGTTTCTTTAAAAAGTGAAACAGAAATTACAAACTACGTTCTGTAGCGTAGCAGTATATTCTGTTACTCTTTCCTGACAAGAGCGTACCTGATTCCTGTTGTACTCTTCTGCCCATGAATACCCCGCCACAGCAAACCTTCAGGTCGTCGCCGCAGCGTGTGTTTACTCATCCTACTTGGACTACTTGGAGGTAAGTTTTTCGGTAAACATCTTTAATATTTTTTTTTTAATTTTACAACTTTTCTGACCAAATATTTTAGGACGCCGAAGTACAACACATTTTCCAAAAATTGAACCGGACTAGGTGTTCCCCTCAGCTTTTCACATTATTATTAGTATGTTTTTTTTTTGTATAACTCAGACTCTTCCTCATCAACACAAAATTTTATTGTTTTGCAGTTTTCTGATATATTGATCATGATGCGCTGATTTGATCTTGGTAGAAACCGGGAAGCTGGAAGTAGGAGTTCCCATAGCACTTTTTTCAATTTTTTATGCAGCTTCACATCTCTATTTATGAGGAAGTCCAATGGAGGTCACCATGGATTTTTTTTCTTGTTTTAGTTCACATTTTTTGTTGGATGTGTTGTGGCGTAAATCTTAGCCACGTTATAATAGTTATTTATAATAGATAGCCAAAATTAAACCTGAAGAGAAATTTTGAATTTGGACTAAAATTTAACTTTGGGAGATGGGTAGATGCATTTCGAAACAAAAATATTTTCTAAGTATTAGAAAGGCCATGAACATCCTAAACAAAAATGCATCAAATAAATTTACATTCCACAAGAAGTTATTGAAAAGTTTGCGTTGTTTGTGTTCACGCAGAGTTGAGTCATCTGAAAGTGCAAAAATAAGTGAATATTGTTGCAGGTGTATGAAAATGTGTCACTATAAATCATGGGATAAAATGTACTCGTTCAATAACAACTTGTGGAGGCTGTGAAAGTCAATTGAAAAGGACAGGACAAAAATTGCAGTTATGAAATACCTTAAATACCAGGATTCGGATCGATAGCCTTAGTCAAGCTAAGGTGAACACATGGGACCAAGTCATGGAAGACAACAGCACACAAAATTTTTCACACTGCACTAATTTTGGACTTTTTTTGAAAGGCTACTGCCTGTATTTATTTTTTCTTTAAAAACTTAACAAGGTAATTTAGTGGACAAACAGATGGTATTTCCTTTTTTTCTTGTTTGCTTAAACACAGCAGTATAAAAACAGAATCTCAATCTTTTCTTTCTATCTGGCCACTGGCCTTATGAACAGCACAACTTGACATATTTCAACACAGTTGGTTTGAACACCAGGCATTGACTTTATGCATCCAAAATTATACTACGATTCACATAGCTTACACAAAAAAATACTGTATTCTTTTTAATTCCACAAGGTGGACAAGTTCTGTTCTTTTGAAACGTACTCTCTTCTCCCTCACCTAATTAGCTCAATGACAAATTTACAATTTTACACTTATTGATTTAAATTTACAGCACCTAAACAATCTTAGCAAACTCTGCAATCTCCCAGACCAGCTTCAAATACTTTAATTAAATTTACAGTTATAATAAGAGCCACAAATTATACTTTAACCAAATCTACTATCTGAAAATTAACAAACCAAGTAAATTATCCTCAAAACAGAATTTACACTGAGCACAAGCATTAATTAACATTACATAACCTATAGAACTAACCTGAATGAACCTACTTCACTTATAAAGAAACATCACTAACTGACAAAAAAAATTATCACTATTCATAACATCATCAACATAATTCAGAAATTCAAACAATCTTCCTGCACTAGCTTGCTCATAAAAATCACCTCACTCTGCACTTCAAATAATAGCTCAAGATACTTAATTACTCTATACTGTAAACAAAAGCTCAAAATACCAATTAACTAAATTTCCAAACTAAATATCATGCTCAATAACACTAACAACCAGAATTTAAGAATTTACATCCCTAGCACTACAGCATATCATAAACAAATTAATTTAGATACTTTAAATCACAAAACAAAACTTAAATTTTAACACCTGTAGTGAATTACTGAGGTAGCGGTGAGGCAAATACTCTCAGTTCAGACACTACCCTGGGTTTCGAGAACCAAAACAGGAAGAAAATACCAGTCAGGCTGAAGGCGTGAAATTGGGTCGTGAATCCAATTTCAGCCTAGGCAAAGGGAAAGGGGAAAATCCTTAAGTGCGACACATCATCATCAGGTACAGAATTTCCTCTAACATGATCTCGCCACATTTATTGAAGCAACGCCCGACCGACCCTCGCTGGCAGTACATATCTCCGTGAGCAGCGAAACTACTGGGGGGGGGAAAAGGTTGAAGACAAGTTTTCCCCAAAAAAAACCACGTCCTCAAGGCTCCCCTTTTCGAACCAATGCATGATCCCACCAATCCATGCATGTATTTAGGGTTGAAGTCGCACTTCAACCCTAAATACTCCAGGCACATCCGGCCCAGAACTAACACAACTATATCCCAGGAAAAAATCACTTATCTCTCTATATCCCAAGAAATCCAAAATATCCATATCCACATATATCCCAGGAAAATTCACTTATCTCTATATATCCCAGGAAATCCAAAATCACCATATCCACATATATCCCAGCAAAATTCACTTATCTCTATCTACATATATCCCAGGAAAAATCACTTATCTATCCACATATATCCCAAGAAAAATCACTAGCAAGGAAATTCTTCTGCACCATGGCAATGCGCAGGTCGCACTGCAGACAACAACACTGACCATTTACATAACCCACTAAATATTTTCACCTTATTGAAAATTAAAATTACATTTAAACTTTTTTTAGTGAAAACAAGAAAATTTAGGCCAAAGAAAAGAACAATTAATACCGGAACTGGTGAACAAAAGTGTGTCTTCTCAACCCATGATGTTCATTCTTTTTGTGAAATACTAAACTTGAGAAACCCAAATACCCAAAAATATGCCTTGCCTGTTGGTAAGTTATACAAAGGTTTCTTCCGACAGAAAGCTATTGTTGTGGAACACATGAGATGCTTAGTCTTCAGGGCATGTTAGCAATCGAATTAGTTTCACCGTTCACACGGTAGAAATCTGACCTTTTAATGGTTTAGAAAGCTGGATACTTTGCGATTTCATAACAACAAAGTCGTTCTGCAAAAATAATAATAATAAAATAACTCAGTGGGCTATTAGCAGTCGCCCATCCCTAATTTAGGGCCACTGGTTCCAGGAAAGGGAGAGAGTCAGTGCCGTAAGAGAAACACAACATCCATGTCTCACGGGATTCGAACCAGGACGAATGATCACAAGGCAACGCTTAGACCACTGCGCCACTGGGGAGGCGAACGTTATTCAATTCATAAAGTTTACATGACACGTCAAGTTACTAATATTGTGCTTTTATCGTGTCACTAAACATAAAATTCATAACCCATAAATTAATATGTGCTTGAATAAAAGCGCAATATTATGAACTAGCCATGCAATGCAAACATTATTAATATGAGTAACCTTGTAAAATTGGGGTTCCCACATTTTATTATTAATGTTTTGTTCCTGAGAAAAAGTGTGACATCATTATTAACTTATAAATCTTACTAACATGGGTCACACATTGCTGATATGGCCCAGGACTTTCTTCATGTAACTAATGCCTGAG
This sequence comes from Macrothele yani, assembly GCA_039090855.1. Lineage (NCBI taxonomy): Eukaryota > Metazoa > Arthropoda > Arachnida > Araneae > Macrothelidae > Macrothele > Macrothele yani. The sequence continues at coordinate 122,683,010 of CM077003.1, read as the reverse complement.
TAAAAGGGAAACATTTTTAACTTTACTAGTTAGGGCCTAATGGTACTTTTGCGGGACCTGAGGCGAAGTTTCATTGCATTGTCTAGGGGAAATAACAACTCATATTTTAATAAAATCGTTACGTGGCAAATGTATTCCGTACAGCCAACGACACATACACACACGAAAACCATCATAAAGAACATACAGGGCCCAATCCCTGAGCCCCCGTTTTCGGAGAAGTTAAAAATTACTTCTAAGTAAACGAACAAATATAAGTATAATTTAGGCTAATAGTGGATTGTCACATTCGACATTTGTGCTGTTCAGTGAAAGATTTGGAGTTACCAGGGCCCCGAGTACAACATCAGTAACTTAGGGGACCCTTCACTTTGCCCGTCATCCTTGAGAAATGAAGCCTGTTTTTTTTTTATGTTCAATTGTAGCTTTAGGCAGGGCCTCATTTATACACTGGCATACAGGGCCTAATCCTTGAACCTCCATTTTTAGAGAGATTAAAAATTACTTCTAAGTAGACGAATACAATAAAAATATAATTTACGCTAATAGTGCGCTGTCACATTTGGCATCGGTGCTGCTGAGACCCACTCGTATTTATTTTAGTAATGTCATTCAATAAAAAAAAAAAGTACGCAACTTTAGGGTTTCAACGTGTGGTTTTTATTATTCTAACAATTAATTAAGGGGTTACGTGCAGATAACTCAGAAATAAAATGAGTAAATGAATACACACCCGTACACACAAATGTGTTTATCGATAAAGCACAAATGTGTTTATTGCTGTTTAATGCTTTGTCATCGTGAGGGAAAATGATAGTCTTGAAACAGACCCGAAGAGTATCGTGAAAACTAACCGAACCGCCGCGATCAGACAAGGAACACGTCACACGATGTTGCTTCCTTTCTGGAACAACATTTTCGCGAGAAAAACCTACTTACCTAACACGACCACGCAGCCAGGGAGTTTCGACGTCACAGGAAGTTTCGTCATTTTACTCCCCTTTCGTGACACCGTTCTTCCTAGCAGACGCCACTAGGCAGGTTGTGCGGTGAAAGCAACTTACGGACAGCGGGAACTTAACATGGCGGCTCGCGTTCGCTGCCGTTCAGAGTGAATTTACTTTGGAGCGCTAAAAAGAGATTAAAAAGCTTTCTATTCCAATTTTTTGTGTGTGATGCTTCATTCCTCTGTTCTGAAGTTTGTATCCATGCCACTTTTGGAAGATTCCGTCAAGAAATAAAGGAGCATAGTAAGGGAGAAGTTGGTTAAGTTAGAGACCACTAATGCCTAATTGTCTTTGCATGCTCTTGTCTGTTGTGGTCTGTTGATTCGGGGTGGGCCCTAGCTGCCGCCGGTGGGTCCGGCGGGGATGGGGACTCTGATTCCTCGACTCCGGCTAAAAGAATGCGTTCTTCACCGGGTGATGAGCTTCCTCAGCTGGGTGGTTTGCTAGTTCCAGTTAATGATTTTGTTTGTTCGATTCAATGGTCTCCTCAAGAATTGCTGCGTAGGGCATTTGCGAGCGGAGTGACTCGTGGTGAAATATTTATTTCCGCGACTTCTGGGAAGCTACCCAGAGTCCGTCCCATGTTGTTGAAGAGGTTCTTCGTGGACAATATTTCAATGCATGACTCGATTTCAGACGTTCAGTTTTTACGTTCGGGTGGCTTATTGGTGCGTTCCTCGAATCTCATTTGCTTGCTGGAAATTTGTCAACTTTCTAATTTTCTTCAGGTACCTGTCAAAACTCAGGTTGTTACTAAGCTTATGACAACGAAGTTTTTAGTTCGAGATGTGGACACTGAAGCCCCTGTTGATGAAATTGCTTCAGAATTGTTGGACCGTGGAGTGAACTGTCTTCGTGTTGTTCGGTTCCGACGTTCGGTAAATTCCTCGAGGGTCCCTACTTCTTCAGTCCTAGTGGAAGAACTGGGCTTTACTAACCGTGACACTATCTATCTGTGGTATTCCAGATGTGCGGTCAGACCCTTCTTGGATTCGCCTAGGCAGTGTAAAAACTGTCAGCGTTATGGACATCTGCTGTCAACCTGTCGCAGTGCCGCTCGCTGTTCTCGTTGTGGTGAAGGACACGAATCTTCTGTATGCTCGGCGTCGAGCTTCCAGTGCGTATTATGCAAGGGCTCTCATCCTGCTTCTGACACGAACTGCCCAATTTACCTCCAAGAAAAGCAGATCCAAGATATTATGGCTTCGAGGCATCTCAGCTATCCAGAAGCTCGGGACTCTGTGCGTCAATTCCAACAGGCCTCATATGCGGCGGCGACTCAGGCTCAACCTCCGTGTGCTTGCTCCTCTGCCTTCTCTCAGCTTCTGGACATTATCTCTAAACTCACCAGTAGATTGGACTCTTTGACGAATCTTCTTTCACCTCCTTCCCTACATGCTGGCCCCACATCATCCGTTGCACAGGTGCCACAGGCTAAAATTTTGCAGAATCCTCCTACTACAGTGGCAGCGTGCCCAGCTTCTTCAGTACCTACTGAGAAACCTCCTGACACTGGCCTAAGCGCCGATGAATTCCTGTCATGCGAAGAATCTGTGGTTCCGTATGTGGAGTCTGCTGCGGAATCCGTCAAACTTTCTCACTCCATAACCTTCTCGTGTCCTCCATGCGCCATGCCCTTCTCTTCTCGTCCAGCCTTGCTGTCACACCTGAAAGCTCATCGTGACGACGGTAAGTTTCTTTGTGGCCTCTGTTCCATGCGGTTCAAGACGGCATCTGGCCTAGCGGATCACTTTTCCCTTCATGAATAGTTGGTCGCTGGTCCAATGGAATGCGCAGTCCCTTCGCTCCAAAATACCTTATTTCACCGACAGTTCTATTTTTTCTACAGCCACGATCTTGACTATCCAAGAATCCTGGTTATCTCCTGGTCTCTCTTTTCCCCTCCCAGCCCGTACGGTGTATAGAAGTGATCAGGGAGGGTGGGTCGGGGGGGGGGCTCTTAACTGCAATTAGGTCGGATATCTCTTCCAGATTGGTGAACATCTTCAGCTCGGATTCGAACGAGCAGCTTCTTACGACGGATATCTTCTCTGGCGACACCACGCTCAGGATTATTAATTTATACATTCCCTCTCCTCCCCTCTCGGCGCTCTTGCTTGGACGGATCGAACAACAGCTCACTGATTGTTGTATGGTGGTTGGGAATTTCAATATTCATCACCCTAGCTGGGGTTCTGCTTCTCCGAGCCGGGGAGGTACTGAGTTCGTGGACTCGCTTTGCTCGCAGGATCTTTGTCTCCTAAACTCGGGGTCTTTTACCTTTTGCAGGGGGTTAAGTTGTTCTGTTTTGGACCTCACCATGTGCTCTCCTCAGCTGGTTCCGTACTGCTCGTGGTCTGTGGATAGTGACCTCTACGGTAGCACCCATCATCCTGTCATAACAACATTGGAGGCAGGGATGTTTGGCTCCCCTCCCCTCCTGCTCTGGGTCTACAACCAGTTGCTTGGTCAGTGGCTTGGCCTTCTATCCAGAAGATTATCCGTGGTGAACTTCCTTCCACTCCTGACGGTGCCGCTCTGATCCTGGACCGCATTTCCCTGATTCTCCACGTTTCTAGTCGGCTCAGCGGTCAGCGTCGACGTTGGTCTTCCTGGTGGGACTCTGATTGTGCTCAGCGGCTTGGCAAAAAAACGCCACCTCCTTCGCTATGCCAAGTCATCCGGCTGCCTGTTCGCTTGGTCATTATATCGTCAGGAAGAACGGAATCTTCGCCACCTCCTCATTCTTAAGAGACGTGCCTACTGGAAGGCACAATGCAACGACACCTCGAGGCCAGGCTTCGTTTTCTCCCTCTTGCGCCGTCTGAAATCTCATGTTGGTTCGAGCCTGGATCACCTACTACTTCGGATTGGCGATTTCCTTGTTGCTGATCCGGCGGAGCAGGCTTCGGCGTTTGGTGAACTCTTTTCCACAGCCTCTGGCTGTTCGGTGGACTCCTTTTCTATTGACCATGATGACTCTTCTCTTGAGATGGATGCGTTACTTACTGCCAGTGAAGTTGCCAGGGCTATTAATGGATCGCCCCGACGCTCTGCACCCGGCCCTGATTGATGTACTTACGAACTGGTGAGACGTATATGGAGGTGGAATTCGTCTTGGCTGGTTGACCTCCTTAACCTCTTTTGGTCAACCGGCGTTCATCCTTCTTGCTGGAAAGAGTCTTCCGATAAAGAAGCCTAACAAACCTGCTCTCGACTTATCATCGTACCGAATGATCACTCTCACTTCAGTTTTTTCGAAGATCTTGGAGTAAGTCCTGGTCTCTCGCTTAACAGACTTCATTCTCTCTCATCAACGGATCAGCAAGCTGCAATTCGCATTTTTGCCTGGACGTTCCACATCGGCGTGCCTTCTGTCGATCCAACGTCATCTTCTGGTGGCTCGAGCTAGACATAATTATGTTTTTCTGGTGTCTTTGGACCTTCAGGCGGCATATGATTCGGTCTGTCATCCTGCTCGCCTAGGTAAATTGGTGTCTGTGGTTGTTCGTGGTCGTCTTCTCCGTTGGCTGGCTGACTACCTTGCTCGGCGCAGATTTCGCGTTCGTTGGCGGGGAACGGTGTCTTCCTCCTTTCCGCAGTGTCGAGGTGTTCCTCAGGGTAGCTCCATTTCACCTATCCTTTTTAACTTATACATTGATGATGTGGTTGATTGCTGTCATCCGAATGCGCATATGTTCTTATTTGCAGACGATATTTTTATTGTTTCCTATAGTCCCAACCGGGCGGCGGCACTTAGCTATATGCAATCCTCTTTGGATTCCATTGTTCAGTGGGCATCATCCTGGGATTTACGTCTCTCTCCTTCTAAAAGCTTCGCGGTTGACTTTTCTCGTAAGCGCCGGTCGCCTGCCCCTCCTTTCCTGCTGGGCTCTGATTCAGTGACTTGGCAGTCCTCCATCAAGATTTTAGGGGTCTGGTTTAACTCCTCCCTGACCTGGTCTTCACACCTCACGCACGTGAAGAAGTCAGTCTTCCGAGCCTTGTCTGCTGTTAAAGTTGTTTGTCATAGCCGGTGGGGTCTTGGCTTCCCCAACGCTCTCGCCTTTGTTGTTGCTGTGATTCGGCCTATTCTGGAATATGCGGCCCAGGTCCTGTTCGCCTCCCCCACCTATCTCTACAAAGCTCTCGAAGTTCTGCTCAACCATACACTCCGTGCAGCCATTCACCTCCCTCGTTCGACGCCTGTGGCGGTCTTGCGTGCAGAATGTGGAATCGCTAGCGTACGTTCTCGAATGACCCTCCTGACAGTCCGATTTTTGTATCGCCACTGGTCGATGGGTCAGCGTTCGCCTATCGCTCATCTTCTTCTGGTAGAGAACGCCTTGTCATTCTACGCTTGGAGATCCCATGGCTTTACCCTTGGAATCGTGCTCAGTTGCTTCCGACAGGAGCCGTTTTTCGTCAACAGCGATCTTCTTCAGGCTCTGCCGGCCCCTCCTGTTTCGTCTGCACCCTGCTACTTGATTATTTGCTCGGGTCTCCCTTTTCAGCAACGATATCTGCATCCGCTGCTTATCAGACATTGCTTTGGGGTGTTCTTGGCCCAGTTCTCAGCGTCGCACCACATCATTGCTACTGACTCTTCGAAGATTGACTCCCCGGTGGCGATCGGGCATTTTTTTCCACGGAACAAATCCAGCCGTTCTTTCTCCTTCTCGACTATTTCCTCAGTGTTCTCGGCTGAAGCATGGGCCCTAATATCAGCGCTTGAATTTGCTCCCGGTCCGTTCGGTGGCCTCTTGCTGCTTACGGAAAGTCGTTCTGTTCTACAGGCCTTGTTGGCATTAAATCGCCAATTTCAAGACATTGTCGTTCTTCTGCATGATTCTCTTCAACGCCTCCGTTCTTTCTACGTGGACATTGTGCTCGTTTGGTGCCCGGCTCATGTTGGTCTTCCAGCGAATGAGGCAGCTGACGCTGCCGCCCGACGGGGCCATGCTGAGGGCCTGGCCTTGTTCCCCCAGTTACAGCCTCTGACGCTGCTCGGCACAGTGGTAACATGCTCATCTCCGCTTCTGATTCACCCTGGCTTTCGTCCGGGTGGGCAGAACTGTATCCGTTCATCAGCTTCCGTCACAGATGGCCTAGCGAATACTGTTATCGAAGTTCCTCAGCAATCATAATTCAAAAATTACGCACGGACACGCCACCTTTAAACAGCTACCTCTTTCTGATTCGAAAACGTTCTTCCCCAATGTGCTTCTGTGGCTCCGGGCCTGAGACTGTTCCTCACTTCCTCCTCTCCTGCCCTGCGTACAGTGCATATCGGAGGGTTTGTTTTGGAGTGACAACCCCTCATTCCTCAAACTCCGTCTCTGCTCAAATGTATTCTTTGTTGGACTTTCGGGACGCTTCCGTAGCAAAACGCAAAGTTCGGGCCTTGGAGAAATTTATTACTCTCTCAAGACGTTTCTCTGTGAGGACGCCCCATTTCTAACCTTCTTTCTCACGAGCGTGCCCCTTTGATGGACTTTTGTGCTGCTACTGTGACTTCCCGTGCTGGTCGCAAGGAGGTTCTCCTCCGTGACTGGTCGTGCATCTTCAAGAGTCTTAGTGATCAGGAGTTATTTAAGCTATTTCCGCATAGCCAACTAGTTGCTGTGAGGCACAAAACTTAGTCTATGAGCCTCATCGTCTTATTAAAAAAAAAAAAAAATGCTGTGAGACACAAAGCTTAGTCTATGAGCCTCATCGTCTTATTAAAAAAAAAAAAAGAAAGAAAGAAAGAAAGAAAGAAAGACGGGTAATGTAAGATGACTGCCGCTCAGGAGAGTCGGCTTCAGAGCGTTACGTAGAGATTGCTCGTTATGCTCCCTCCCCCTTTTTCTATCCTCCTTGATCTCTCCACATGCGAAAATGAGCATGGCATGACTCAAATGAACGTTGTTTTAAATTTTTGTGAAAGTGATTTAACCAATGGTGTGTTGATATAAAATTGCATCTGATAAATTCCACTGGCGTTGTAACCCTGAATGACTGCGAAATTAAAAATTGCAGTTGAAAGATCTTTTGTCACTTTACAAGAATTTTACGGAGAAATAGGTGTACTTGTCCATGGCTAGGCAAATCTTGAAACTATTTCAATTTCAAAGACTTGATGTTGGAATTTCGCGGTTTCCGTGTGCAACAGCATTCGTCTTACATATGCCTGCGATGTTTCATACGAACACGTTTCTGAGAAAAGATATGTACTCCATTTTGGGTATAACACCTCAAGCTACACCTGAAGATATAAAAAGTGCATATTATAAGCTTTCACAAGTGTATCATCCTGATAAACATGCTGGTGACAAGGCTGCAACTGAAAAATTCGTGGAAATCAAAGAAGCTCATGAAATCTTAAGTGATCCTTCTGAAAGAGAAAGGTATGATTCTGAAAATTTCCCTAAATATACTGCAGACATTTCGTACAAGAAAAAGGAGTTTAAATTTCATAATTATGAACCAAAAAGGACTGTGCATTCTGATTGGGATTATGTAAAAGACTATTCTAAGTCGAAAATTTCGGAATCTGTGAAGCAGCAAATTAGACACAGTTACAAATCAGAGCAAAAGCGTAAAGCACGACATATGTCTCAGAAATATGTTTTTCATTTAAGGATGGGTGCAAAAATTAATGCGAAGTTCATGCCCAGATAAAATATAAGTGAATGGGATTTGGAGATTTTTCCACTAAATATAAATTTGTTTTTATGTGAAGAATTACATACAACAGTTGACAGTGTTTTCTTTTGGAGTGTAAGCTGTAATAAACTAAAATATGTATAGGTAAAGAAATTTTTAGTGGAGAGAGTGAAATATTTCTTTTGATTAGAGTGTGTTTGGCTGTTACTTTTTGTGTTTTAGTTATTTATTTTGATATTGTGGTTTAATGATTACCATGTCGAAGGGGTCCGGGTTCGAATCCCGGTAAGGCATGGATGTTGTGTTTGTCTTTCGGCACTGGCTCTCTCCCTTCCCTGGAACCAGTGACCCTAAATTAGGGACGGGTGACTGCTTATAGCCCATTGAGTTGCTCACGGTGGTCGTTAAACCTCCAATCAAAACAAAAAATGATTACCATGAGCAATTATATATAAGAGCTATAAGCAGTTGTGTGTGTCTAATTTAAAGCCACTCATTCCAGGGAAGGGAAAAGGCCAGCTTTAAAGACAAACATGCTTCAGCCGAGACTTTAACCTGTGCTTGCCTAACTTGAATGACTTGGCAGAAACTGATGGTTTAGCCACCGAGACATCTCTGTTAAGGTTATAACTTTTTGTGTTTGTGTGAAGAACTGCAGCTGTTATTGTAAGCATTTTATGTTGCCTGGTTCATCTGCTTCAAATTTTGTGCTACAATAAGAGATCCGGTAGGAAGGATGTAGTGGTTTAAGCACTGGCTTGTGACCATTCATCCAGGTTGGAATCCCGGTGAGGCATGGATGTTGTGCTTGTCCTGGCTCTCTCCCTTCCCTGGAACCAGTGAGCCTAAATTAGGGACAGGTGACTGCTTTACAGCCCATTGAGTTGCTCACGATGGTCGTTAAACCGTCAATTAAAAAAAGGAACCAGTAGGGAGCAATGGGATAGCTGATTTTTCACTTTAAAGTAGTCTGGATCATATTTTTGTTCAATTTTCTTTAAGCATTAAACAACTATAAAATTTTGCTGTGAATTTGGAAATGAAATGTGCTAATCTAACTTTTGGTCAAGTCAAACAAATGTATAGATATACTCTATATTGACAAAAGTTACCGGACACCCCTTCAAAAGCAAATGAACAGATCCGCTGCATTGTTAAGATGCACGGTACAGCTGTAAATGGTATAAAAACAAGTCTGCAGCTGACCGTGGTCATATCGCACTGTGAGGTTGAGTGAAAATGTCGCGGCGTAAGAGAACTGACTTTGAGAAAGGAGATTGTTGGGTGTTATATTAGTGGGTTGTCCATAAGAGAAACCGAGAGGCATTTAATCATACCTAAGTCAACTGTTTCGGATGTACTGAAAAAGTGAGACACGTGGCATGCCTGAAGCAGCAAAACGTACCAGCAGACCAAAAAAAAAAAAAAAATCAGTAATAGAGTACATCAAAGCATCAGGAGAGTCAATACAAATAATTGACGGATTACTGCACAAGACCTCAGTTTACAGGTGCGTAAAAATGCTGGAACCTTCATATCTACATGTACCATTTGCAGAGAACTTCATTCCATGGGTTACTTTGGTCGTGCGGCTGTTCGTAAGCCTTTCATCTCTACTCGGAATGCTACTCATCATTTTGCATGGTGTAAAGAACATTTATCATGGAATGTAGATCAGTGGAAACGGGTCCTATGGACTGATGAATCCAGATACATGATCCATCAGTCTGATGGCTGTGTGTGGGTAGGGCGGCAGCCGGAGGAACGCTATTTACCACAGTGTACTGGTCCTATGGTCAAGTTTGGAGCTGGCAGTGTACTCGTGTGGGGGTGTTTCTCCTGGTATGGTCCCGGCCCATTGGTTATCGTGGACAAACCTGTTAACCAGCACGGCTACTTCAGTATTCTGAACAATTATGCTCTACCAACTCTGTGGCAATACTATGGAACCCAGCCATAAAACAAGGACCATTACGGTATGGTTTGAGGATAATTCTGTATTGTGTGTGGACTGGCCAGCATAGAGCCCTGATCTTAATCCTATAGAGCACCTATAGGATGAATTAAAGCGCCGCATAAGAAGTTAGAAACCAAAGCCTACTATTTAGCAACAGTGTTATGTACTGAATGGAAGGAAGTGCGTACTTATCGCTGTGTTCCAAAACCTTGTCAAAAGCAAGTCTCGAAGGGTCAGTGCATGAATTAAGACCTAAGGTGGACCGACTCCGTACTAATATATGTCAATAAATGCTACGTTGTGTTCCTCTTCTAGGTGTCCGTTGACTTTTGTCAAAATGCATATATACACTGCTGGCCACCCAAAATGCAACACCAAGAAGGAAGCATCCAATTGGCCTGAAATTTGCAGCAGGCGTCGCCCACGAGAGGACATGCAAACGATTAGCATTTGCAGGGCATATGCAAATCATGTGCGCCCGGCACGCCACCGAGAAGCACTATAAGAAGGGCGCACAGAAGGCTGGGTGTAAGTAGTGGAAGTGTGTTGTACTCCCGGACCTGTGCATGGGAAGCTTCCTGATGCCTCGTCGCTGAATACGGCAGTCATTCCAGCACGTTTTGAAGTTCGACAGAGGACGAATAGTGGCTTATCGCGACCGGTTTATCGTACCGAGACATCGCCGCACATGTGGGATGACATCCAGCCACAGTGAGGTGAGTACGGATTCGGTGGGTGCAGGAGGGACGGACCGACGTGAGCAATTGCAGCAGCCGCGGCATGCCACCGAATGAGAGGACCGGCATGTTGTGCGGCGGGCATTGACGGCTCGCACTGCCACATCACGAACGTTAGCGCAGGAATAAGGATGTGTTGCGCAACAACCTGTGTCAGCACGTACAGTTCGACATCATCTGCAGGAGTGGGGACTTGTCACACGGCGGCCATTGCTCCGATTACCATTGACGTTAAACCACCTGCGAGTGTGGCGGCAGTGGGCCGTTGAACGCCGCACCTGGACTACGGAATGGCACGGCATCGTCTTCTTCGACAGATCCCGCTTCTGCCTGCAACACCGTGATGGTCGGATCCGCGTGTGGCAGCACCGCGGCGAGAGACTGTATGACGCCTGCATTATGCATCGCCAAAACGGTCCGTCGCCTGGCGTTATGGTTTGGGGCAAAATTGGATATGACACCCACATCCCTCTGGTACGTATCGCCGGTACACTCAACAGCCATTGCTACATCTGCGATGTTTTGGAGCCTGTTGTCCTCCCTTACCTGCAGGACCTGCCAGAGGCCATGTTGCAACAGGACAATGCGCGCCCGCACTTGGCACGTATCATGCAACAATTCTTCACGGCCCACCAGGTATCACTGCTGCCGTGGCCCACTTGTTCTCCGATATGTCGCCCATTGAACACATCTGGTCGCTGATCAACAACTGAATGGCGCGGCAAGCACCACCCGCGGCTACGCCTGATGAACTGTGGCAACGTGTGGAAGCGGCCTGGACCGACATACCCCAAGCCCACATCCAAAGCCTCTTTCGTTCGATGCCGTGCCGTGTGGCGGCCGTTATTGCCAGCCATGGGGGCCACATAAACTATTGATGTCTGCGTGTTCCGCGCAAGTCGCACGGGCCTGTAAGCTCAATCGTTTCATCTTTGTATCTGTTGTTATGTGTCCAGTAAATCTGGCTTTGCTATCTCGTGTCCTTCTTGGTGTTGCATTTTGGGTGGCCAGCAGTGTATATGCAGGGGCAGATTAGGTCGACAAAACTAAGCCAGGAATTTTAATCGTGTGGTCCATTATAGAAGCACAGTACCCACAGGGGAACACCTCATAAATTCCCTCATAAAAGAAGATTCTGTTAACTCCTGGATAAATGAGAACGTTGAAATATGCATTTGTAAAACATTAATTCAGTCTTGAACAAATTTTAGCAGCAAATTTAAGGGTGAAAGAATTTTAAAAATCCACTCATGATTGAATGTAGCATATCAAACCATGCTCAAAACAATGTGTTTTAACAGATAATTTACATTTATTTGGTCACTGATCACTTATTGCACATCAGTATTTAGTGTTCTCCCTAGATTTTTTACAGCTGGGCGGCAAGAAATTTGAGTTGGGTAGTACTTTTAACGACACCTTCCCCCAATTGAAAAAGAAAAAAAAAAAATGTTTTCAGGAGTTAAAATTCAGGACGGGATTCCCGCCGAAATAAAGTTATTGCGCGGGAGTCTCCTGCTTTACAAAATTTTAACAAAAAATATGCATAAATATAAAATCTTGGGTCCATTTTTGGACCACTCACAATTGGTGCGTTAAAAATGTATCCTTTGTAAAAATACGTGCTTTAGAAACGGGCTATTCAGAGTTCCGAAAATTTCAATTGAATACATTGTTCGTGTCGGGAACAAAATCACTTTATGGACCCGTGAATGTGTGTCCATGCGTAGTCGCATGAGCAGTTCATTTTGCATATTGCGGACTGTTACAAATCAGGTATGAGATTGTTCTTCGGATTTGCGAAATTCCCCTTTTTTCACCACATTTCCATTATACACTGGGGTGTCCGAGAATTATTGGACACATTAAAAAATTATGTACAAAGAAAATTATGAGCATTGTATGTTTTTCTATGTCACCTATTAGTAACACGGTTTCTATATTTTTGTTTTGCAGAATTGTTATTTCCAGAATCCGATAGATGGTGCTAGGTGTGGCCTGTTGAGGTATGTATGAGAAATTCGCAATCAGTAGTCATGTCATCCGTACAGCGGAAGGCGATGTGTACATTATGGCTTGCGGAATTAAAGTCTGTCGTTCAAGTTAAAAGATGGCATTTAAAAAATGGTTGTAATCCTCCGGCAATGAATTCAATTAAGTGGTGGATGAAACAGTTTAAAGAAACTGGCAATGTGGAACATTGTGGAGGAGCCAGTAGGCCTAGCGTCAGCAGTGAGATGGTTGACCAAGTTAATGAAAGTTTCCGACGAAGCCCCAGGAGATCCGTTCATAAAGCAAGCAGAGAACTGTGCATTCCGAAATCGACAGTTCACGATATCTTGCACAAGAAATTAAAGTTTCATGCTCATAAAATTCAAATAGTACAAAGGATGCATGTAAATGATCACACTCTGCGATACGATTTCGCTGTGGATATGCTGAATCGAGTGGAAAACAACGAAAACTTTCTGAATACTGTAATTTTTAGTGATGAATCCACATTTCATGTATCAGGTATTGTGAATCGTCACAACTGTAGGATATGGGGCAGTGAACCGCCTTCATGCTGCTATTGAACTGGAACGTGATTCTCCAAAAGTTAACGTGTGGTTGCGCCCTATCAAAAAGAGAAGTGATTGGCCCTTTCTTCTGCGAAAAAAACATAAATGGTGACATTTACTTGAATATGCTAGAAAATTTCGCTATATCCCAGATAAAAAGATATGACAACGTCGTTTTCCAACAAGACGGCGCGTTTCCGCATTGGTCAACGTGTGTATGTTAGTGCCTAAATGAACATTTCCCCAACAGATGGATTGAGCGTGGTGGTCCCATTCTGTGGCCTCCTCGCTCTCTAGATCTAACTCCATTGGATTATTTCATGAGAGGTTATGTCAGACACCTTGTACTGATTTGCAGGAATTGAAGTAGCGTGTCACAGCTGCTATTAATTCCATAACTCCTCAGAAGTTTGCCAATACATAGCATGAAATTGAGTATCGTTTGGACATACTACGAGCAACCAAGGGATCTCACATCGAAATTTATTAACTTGTGTAGTTGCATTGTCAGTTAGTACAGTCAGTTTCTTTCTATCTGTTTAATGTTTTGTTTTATATAATTTTGTAATATGTCCAATAATTCTCGGACACCCTGTACTTGAGATCAATGAAAAAAATACTGCAGATGTTTTATTTTCAGAGGATTAGTGGGGGAGGGGTCGTTTTCCATCTGGGGAACAATATTCCGTTTTCACAACTTCTGAAAATGAAAGTTAAACTGAGTGAAAATTTTTAATTTTTCACGCAATCGTAATTTCCTTTTCCCCGCAAAATTTCCTCTGTCCAGTGTTGTTATTAAATATCAATTTATTGCATAAATGTTTGTATTTCAGCTTGAAAGTGTAGACAACAATTTCCAATAACGGAAGCTAGATGGAGTAAAAATTTCCTTGTAAACTTTAAGCATGAGTTGCTTCCGCGAATTCGAGTAACTCTGACTTTGTTGTCATCATTTGCGTCGTTCTGCAGAACGATGCGAAACTGAAGATAATCTTTTGGTAGATGGGGTGTTTGTGGCGGTGGTGGAGGGGGTGGGGTTCCGGCTGGGTACGAAAGTCTTTCAAAACTATCGAAAACGGAAGTTAGACGAACTGCAGATTTAATCTGTAATCGTAATTTTTTTCTCGCAATATTCCCTGTGCTCAGTGTTGTTGTAAAATATAATTTTGTTTGATAACTGATTGTGTTTCAGCTTGAAAACGGAAGTCGGACGAAGCGAAGATTTTATCGTGATCGTAATTTTTTTCGCAATGTTTCCATTAACCTGAATTATTGTTAAATGTTATTTTCCCTCTATAAATAGTTGCAAAGGGAAAAACTGGACATTTCTCATATCAGAAGAATGGTTGAATCCACAGTCTCAATTATGTGAACTGTAAACATCTCATACATAGTATTCAAGATTTTTTTTTTTTTTTAGAAGGGTAACATGTTCTAAAATAAATTAGTTGACACATGTTCTAAAATAATTAGTTGAAACTTGCACATCACAATGTCAAGTGAAGGTTTATTTTATGCTTTGTGATTGAGATAGAATGTAGATTTCCTTCCTCCACAATACAACTGATTTTGAAGTTTGAGTGTGTAGAATCTGAATCTGTGAAGTAACACCCACAAAACACATATGCACCCACAAAGTTTTGGTACAATCTTTCAAAAAGCCTGGCAGACCTTTTTTTTTTTTTTTTTAAATTAATGAAGATGCAGTTATGGAATATTCACTATTCAAACATAGCTGTAAAAAACGAAGAGTATATGTGCCAATGTCCAAAGTTTTCTAAGAGTTATATTAATTCAACATTTGTCAAAATCATTTCGTGGTTTCAGAAATTTTTAACTATATGTCAACAAAATAGTTTCCATATCATCTACTGTTTCGCATGTTACTAGAAATTCGAGCACGGGAAAAACGTCAATATAATAAAAAAATTTTATTTCAACTTGTCACTAATATTCCTTTTTGATGTTCCTTATGATAGTTTAGAATTTTATATGAAGATTACAAATTTATATGAAAAAATGTTTTTATATGTACAGTCATATGCATCATAAGTTGTCAAAGTCCTCCAATATGTAGAGACAATATGTATTAAATGATTAACATTATTCCAGTTTTTTAACTCATGATTCACGAAATTAATACAATAGAAAAGAACTTTCGAACCTCTTGATTATGATGCGTTGAATCAGCAATAAGCCATCTTGTTATCGAAGAAGGCACGATTTTTCGTTTCCTGTGGTATCAGCTTCCAAGTTGAACTTCGATCTTATAATTTCTTATTATAGATGATGGTTGCATGTTCCGTTTTCCGTGGCTCGATATCCCAAACTAGTTTCAATTCCTTCTTTTTGGAATCATCTTCAGTGGGTATTATGATCTACTTCTCATACACGTTGTATCTCGGCCACTTACATCGATTTTACTGGCGGCGTCAGACATTCCACGACAGTTGTACTCTTGCACATGCTATTTTGGTATTAATGCTCATTCTTAGTCGTGTTTTAATATAATTGGATTATACGAATTTCTGATTCTAAATTATTTGGTGTTGCCATTCGTTTGTTGAAAACAATTAATAAAGTCTTTTATTATATTTTTAGCGTTATTTTCTTTTTTCGATAAAGTATTTCCAAGCGTACGGTAGACTCATTGGATCATTATTATTACAATTTATTTCTTTAGTTTTTTCAATCATTACTGCTTCTGAGGTTAATATTTGATTTTTAGTTTTATGTGAGGTTATTAATTTTGCATCATACCAATCAGGATAAGCTTCATTTTCAATACAATGATTTATTAATGATGTTTTGTTTTCTTTTTTATTCCAGTTGGATATATGTTCTTTTAATCTGGTCTTAAACCTTTTTGTACTTCCTATGTATACTTTATTTATTTCTATTTCTGTGTAATATTTTGTTGGTATAGAATATACTCCGGCTTTATCAAGCATTGATCTTCTTTCATTTCCTGTAGTTAATATAGTTTCGTTATCTATGACGGTTTCTGCTAATATCATTTTTTTCTTTAACACATTCCTTCTTTAGGATATTTGTTATTGGAGGAATGTAGGGAATTTTACCAGCAAATTTTATTTCATTTTTTTGTTTATTTTTACTTTCATTTAAAGATTTCTTTGAATTTTCAAGTATATCATCTATGATCTTTTTCTTGTATCCAAATTTCATAGCAGTTCTTTTTATCCAGTTAATCTCTATCTTTTCTTTGTTTTTATTACACGAATGTGTTAATGCTCTTCTTATGTAAAATTGAAGTGCTGCCCTTTTATATTTCTAAGGATGATTTGAATCAATCGGAATTATCGTTGGAGTAAAAGTTGGTTTTCGATATACTTCGTATTCAATCATATTATTTCTCCTGAATAAAGAAATATCTAAATAGTGTAGTTGTGTGTTAACTTCTTTTTCCATAGTAACTTGTATTGTTGGATAAAAACTATTGTATTTTTTTACAAATGTTTCAAGTTCTTTTTCAGATTGCTTCCAGAAGATAAGGATATCATCAACATATCTTACGTATAGTGTTAGTTGTTTTTGATTGAATGAATCCAAGAGTTTATTTTCTATGTCTTGTAATATTATTTCAGCAAGAAGTCCCGAAATTGGTGATCCCATTGGTGCACCTTGTTTTTGTCGAGTATATTTTTTATTATATGTGAAGTAGTTATTATCAACTACTAGTTTCAATGCCTGGATAATACTAATTCTTTGTGCTTCAGGTATTTTTTTCATCTTTTAACTTCTGATCTAATAATTGAATTGCTTCATAAACAGGAGTATTTGGATATAGGGAAACAATATCTAGACTGATCATCAGGAAATCGGTTGTTTTTTAGTTCTTTAACTTTTTAAGCACTTCAATGGAGTTGTTAATTGTATAAATATGTTGAAAGTAATACTGTTTTAAATGTTTAAATAGTTCTTTTTCAAGGAGAATAGTTGGAGCCGTTGTTTTATTTACTATTGGTCTTAATGGTTCTTCTTTTTTATGCGTTTTGATTTTGCTGAATATGCTTGGAATAGATGCTCCAACGGGCGGAATGGCTTTGTTTTTAATATTATCAGGCAAATGTCCATTGGTTTTTTATATAAGCCATTTTTCTTAGAATTGTATCTGTTAGGTCAAGTGTAGTTTCTTGATGTCCAATTCTTCTATAGCCTTTTCATTTTTATATCATAATCATCTTTGTCTAATATAATAATTTGTTTGGCTTTATCAGCGCTTACGCATTTAATTGCTGGGTTGTTCTTGAGGTTCATTAGCTCTTGTCTCTCATATTTTATAGCTGGTATTTGTTCTTCTTTTTCTTTGTTATTGATTGCTCTTATTATTTTAAATCTTGTTGGGTTTTTGTCTTTTATTTGGTAGTTTTTTGATGTCTTCTATATATGGGCTTATTATCTCGGCTTTCGAATTTTTTGTTTATATGCATATCTCATTCCTCTATTGAGTGCTTCAACTTGTAGATATGTCAATTCATTATTAGATTTATTAATGAACATTGGTTTGTCTTCTAATGTTGGTATTTTTTTTTTCTTCTTTGTTATTATATTTTTCTCTTATGAGGTTTTCTATTTTATGAAAGTGTCTCCTATTTTTAAATTGTTGTCTTTCTATAATAGCAAATATTTTAATTAATGCTATTTTTGTTTCTTCTTTATCTTTCTCTTGCATACATTGATTATATAATCTGTAGTTTTTCTTACTCAATCTATCAGTCTTTTCTTTTTTCTCTAATAGAGGCTCTTAATCTTTTAATTTCACAGGTTTGTAAAATGGTTTTGTCTTTATAATTCATTGGTTTATTTCTAATCTGTAAAAAATTTAGGTGTAATTCCATTGTTTTTACAAGTTGTCAAAAAGTTTAAATGTTTGACTTCTTTGCTTAACAGGATTCTATTCTTTTTAAAGTTTTTGATATTCATTTTGTTCAGTTTGTATATCTATTATGGTTTCATCCGTGAAATTCAGATTCTCTCCAATAAAATCAACATTATGAGCCTTTTAAATCTCCAGTTTTTCATAAATTATATTAATTCAACATTTGTCGAAATCATTACGTGGTTTCAGAAATTATTAACTGTATGTCAACAAAATAGTTTCCATGTCATCTGTTTCGCACGTTACTAGAAATTCGAGCACGAGAAAAACGTCAATTTAATAAAAAATTTTATTTCAACTTGTCACTAATATTCCTTTTTGATGTTCCTTATGATAGTTTAGAATTTTATTATATGAAGATTACAAATTTATATGAAAAAATGTTTTTATATGTACAGTCTTATGCATCATAAGTTGTCAAAGTCCTCCAATATGTAGAGACAATATGTATTAAATGATTAACATTATTCCAGTTTTTTAACTCATGATTCATGAAATTAATACAATAGAAAAGAACTTTTGAACCTCTTGATTATGATGCGTTGAATCAGCAATAAGCCATCTTGTTATCGAAGAAGGCACGATTTTTCGTTTGCTGTGGTATCAGCTTCCAAGTTGAACTTCGATCTTATAATTTCTTATTATAGATATCCTTATCTTCCGGAAGAAATCTGAAAAAGAACTTGAAACATTTGTAAAAAAATACAATAGTTTTTAATCCAACAATACAAGTTACTATGGGAAAAAAAGTTAACAGACAACTACACTATTTAGACATTTCTTTATTCAGGAGAAATAATATGATTGAATACGAAGTATATCGAAAACCAACTTTTACTCCAACGATAATTCCGATTGATTCAAATCATCCTTGGAAATATAAAAGGGCAGCACTTCAATTTTACATAAGAAGAGCATTAACACATTCGTGTAATAAAAACAAAGAAAAGATAGAGATTAACTGGATAAAAAGAACTGCTATGAAATTTGGATACAAGAAAAAGATCATAGATGATATACTTGAAAATACAAAGAAATCTTTAAATGAAAGTAAAAATAAACAAAAAAATGAAATAAAATTTGCTGGTAAAATTCCCTACATTCCTCCAATAACAAATATCCCAAAGAAGGAATGCGTTAAAGAAAAAATGATATTAGCAGAAACTGTCATAGATAACGAAACTATATTAACTACAGGAAATTAAAGATCAGTGCTTGATAAAGCCGGAGTATATTCTGTACCAACAAACTATTATACAGAAATAGAAAGAAATGAATGAAATAAAGTATACATAGCAAGTACAAAAAGGTTTAAGACCAGATTAAAAGAACATATAGCCAATTGGAATAAAAAAGAAAACAAAACATCATTAATAAATCATTGTATTGAAAATGAAGCTTATCCTGATTGGTATGATGCAAAATTAATAACCTCACATAAAACTAAAAATCAAATATTAACTAACCTCAGAAGCAGTAATGATTGAAAAAACTAAAGAAATAAATTGTAATAATAATGATCCAATGAGTCTACCGTACGCTTGGAAATATTTTATCGAAAAAGAAAATAACGCAAAAAAATATAATAAAAGACTTTATTGTTTTCAACAAACAAATGGCAACGCCAAATAATTTAGAATCAGAAATTCATATAATCCAATTATATTAAAACACGACTAAGAATGAGCGTTAATACCAAAATAGCATGCGCAAGAGTACAACTGCCGTGGAATGTCTGACGCTGCCAGTAAAATCGATGTAAGTGGCCGAGATACAACGTGTATGAGAAGTAGATCATAATACCCACTGAAGATGATTCCAAAAAGAAGGAATTGAAACTAGTTTGGGATATCGAGCCACGGAAAATGGAACATGCAACCATCATCTATAATAAGAAATTATAAGATCGAAGTTCAACTTGGAAGGTGATACCACAGGAAACGAAAAATCGTGCCTTCTTCGATAACAAGATGGCTTATTGCTGATTCAACGCATCATAATCAAGAGGTTCGAAAGTTCTTTTCTATTGTATTAATTTCGTGAATCATGAGTTAAAAAACTGGAATAATGTTAATCATTTAATACATATTGTCTCTACATATTGGAGGACTTTGACAACTTATGATGCATATAACTGTACATATAAAAACATTTTTTCATATAAATTTGTAATCTTCATATAATAAAATTCTAAACTATCATAAGGAACATCAAAAAGGAATATTAGTGACAAGTTGAAATAAAATTTTTTTATTATATTGACGTTTTTCCCGTGCTCGAATTTCTAGTAACGTGCGAAACAGTAGATGATATGGAAACTATTTTGTTGACATATAGTTAAGTTTTCTAAGAGTTTTATAAGGAACCATCTGTACACATTTGCATTAATGTCAAAAGGTTCTTCTGCAAGTAAGTCTTGTGTTATATTTAACGAATTTAGCATGTGAATGTGGCTTTTTTAGCACACAAAACTAAATTAAGTCAAAATTTAGAGATTCACTGAACAGCAAAAATCGTAATGCATATTTCTGAAATTGGGCCAGATAAACCTCAGAAATAAAACAACAGCTGATTACTTGCTAACTGTGGCAAGGATTTAAAGACAGCTACATATATACTGCTGGATCAATTTTATTATATCAACATACTGCAAAACAAACAACTCTAGTTTTGAAAAATGAATCGTGGTAATATGTATTAGATTGAATGTAGTAAATTTTTTGATCTAATTCACCTGTTTGTTTTAAGAGCCAAGTATAGCTTATATTGTTTGAAAAATTACTGTTTTCCCAGAGTCTTTTAAGATTGATAAGTCACATATTCAAAACTCCCCACCTGAAATTTTTAATCCCCTCCATTTACAAACACAAGTGGGGAGACTCCTTTCCATTTCAAATTTGAATTTTAACTCCTGGTTTTGCGTAACATTATTATACTTATTAAACATCTTTAGTGGTGTGGTAGGCATTAATGCAACATGACATGATAAACAGAAAATTGCACAAAAATTATAAAAAATAAATAAATTTACTAACATTGTATTCGACATGCAGATTTCATCCCTTTGGCACTAGTTCCACTTGAAGAAATTTTGTTTGATCTTCCTTCCCTCTTAGTTCTTTTTGATTTTTACAGACATTTCTGGCTTCTTGATGTTGGTCAAGTCCTGTTGTCAATGTATAGAAGGATTAACAAAAGTTTTGTTTACTGCTGAAGAATTTGAATGTTGTTGCCAGGTTCCTCATACTGAAATGTTTTCACTGTGAATTTTGTAATTCTGTTGCTGTTGATGTAATTAAGTTGTTTAAAACACCACTTATTAGTATTGAAGGCTCATTGATGGCACTATTTTTTTTAATGTAATAACTTTCTTTAATTAGTCTCTTATTTTTATGAGATTCATAGTCCAATATTTTGATTTCCCATAAAGGCTCACATTTGCAAAACTGCATATGATTTGCTAATATACTGTTTTGATCTTTGTTATTAATAGCCATTTGATGTTTTTTAATTCTGATTTTCGAGACGTTTGTCCAGATTTTATCAAATTTCATTTCATCCAATTTTCATTGATAGTGATAATATATGTTGTGAGAACAAGTTTTCCACTCTTACTATTATGTGCATTGTGAAAACGTTCATTAAAGGAATTATAGCCAGGCAGCAGAGAAAATTAACTGGGGGGGGGCACCCAGTAAAAATGCTCTAGTGAGATATCTAGGTATTCATACCACCTCTTCAAATAAATGCCTTTTTAAAATCTACCCATTATTTATTTTACTGATGAGCTACCATTTTGATCCATGAACCAGTCAGCCGTTTCTTTATGTGGGTGGGACACAGCTTTCAGAACTTCTGCCGAAAAACTCACTTTGTGCTCTATTTCTGTGTGGGGATGATAGGCCATCAAATTGTTGCTAGTGCCTTCTTCAAGATTACAACAGGAGGGTAGAGTCAACGAATGTCCCTTTGGCTTCAAATCCAACAACCTGTGCTTAACCATAGATAGCTTAATTTATAAGGGCTATGCAAAAGTTTCCGCTGTTTTAAGAAGAAAGGGGACAGGAACAATCAGAAAACCGGTATACATTTATTCAACGAAATATTGGTTGTTAGCATCAATGCCCGTGTGATAGAAAGACTCTGGTTTTGAGCTGAAGAACACAGTGACAAAATTTTCCACCTCTGGAACTGTGGTGAACTGCTGTTGGGTTAGGGCATGTTTCATAGAGCAAAACAGATTAAAGTCTGAGGGTTCAGTAAAACCTCCCAGTGTAACTGTTCAAGTGTTGATTTCGTGCTGGCACCGATACGTGGTCTGGCATTATCGTGTTACAGGATGACTGGGCGGCATTCTTTACCAGTCCATGGGTGTTTTTGTTCGATTGCGGTGTTCAGTTTCATCAACTGATTGCTAAATCATTTTGCAGTGATTGTTTTGCCTGGTTTCAACAGTTTGAAGTACAGCACTCCATGCTTATCCCACCCTGCACACAACAGCATCTTTTTCCCATTGATATCCTGTTTTGCATTGGATGTTGATCACTTTTGTACCAGATTGTCGCAACAAACCAATTTTTCATCCCTGGTGACAACCTTCTGCAAGAAATTCTTCCCTTGAAACCTCTTCAGCAACGACATGCAGATGCCCAATCGTTGACCAATATTATGCTCTGTTAAAGTATGCGGAACCCGTTTGCCAATCTTCTGGATCTTTCCCAAGGCCTGTAGACGCAGTACCACTGTCGATTGAGCCACTTCCAGTCGTTTTGCCAGTTGCATGGTCGATTGTGTGGCATCCTCTTGCAACAGCGATTCCAGCTCCTCGTCTTCAAGTTCGTGCGGTCTACCTGCACTTGGCTAGTCTTCCAAGCTTAGATCACCTTTCTTAAACCTGGCAAACCATTCTCAACATGTCCGCTCACCCATAACTGTTTTGCTGTATGTATGCCTGACATATTGAACCGTATGCTTCACTCGCACTTTTCCCTGAATTAAACGTGAATAACAAACAGTGCCGCAAATGAACTGTATCGACGTGGCTTTATGTATGAACTGACAGCACGGGTCGCCAGCCGGTTAGACCCATACAGTGCCTGCTAGCGGGGGTGGCGGAAACTTTTGCATGTCCCTAATATTTATAACAGCATGCTTGGTCCTATGGCAAATTTTGCATTGAAGTAGAAAGAATATTGCTTTGTCATTTTAGAGCAAACTTCCAACATATATATATATAGATATAGATAGAGGGAAACACCAATCCTTTTTAAAGATAATGTTTCTGACAGATAATATAAAGCTCAAATGAAGTTGGAGATTTTTATTCATAAGTATCAAAATTATTTGTTCTTTTTAAACAATCCAGACAAAGAGAATACGACAAAATATGCCATTTCTCGAGTGGTCCACCATGAAATGTCCCGTTGCGCCAATCCTCCCCTGTATGTATATATCCCATGCCCAACGGGAGTACATTTTTTTAAATAGTGCTTCTGTTCTTGACCTGCAGTGACATAATCTTGGGCAATGAGGAGTCTTCTTTGGTGGATAAACTTCCATTCCATTTGGAAACATTTCCAAAGTGCTACTTGTATCCCTCCCGTGTGCTTGCTGAGTATTATTTGTTTAGGTTTGAGATCGTGGCTTTTGCAATAAAAACCACTGATTGTTAATTTTCAGAGGAGTTGTATTCTCAGTTGTGTTGCCTCCACCACCACCAGGTGGGTGGGTGATGTAACTAGGCAGACCAAGAATGTAAATACTTGTGCAATAAAACCATCAAATCCAGAAAAAAATTTTGATGGCCAACACTGTCTTCTAAGCTCAAGCAAGTTTAGAAAGTCAGTCTGTGTGTTAAAGACTGCCTAAACAAAGAACACTATTTGAATTTTATGAAAGCTATTAATATTCTATTCACAAACACAGACATTCTTCTGTGTTTTGTGGTGGAACTATTTATATCTCATAGTGACACAGAGAGCGTAGCTCCCAATAAGTAAATGGCTTCCGTAATTGCAAAAAACCGGGCAACACCTTTTGCCTTTAATGCTCACCAGGGGTCGTTGGAGGCAAGCTGAGCCTTGCTTGATTCATATGTATGGTTTGAAGTAATTAGGGGCCGTCCATAAAGTATGTCTGTGATTTTGTACTATTTTTAGACCCTCCCCCATGTCATGTTTTGTCCAATTGTTGACAACCCCCCCCCCCTAAAAAGTACGTCCTAATTCCAGCAACCCCCTTTATTTTTGTCAACTGCTTTTAGAAGTCTGTTGAGAAACAGAAAGAAAACATGTAGTTACTTAAAGGAATCTTCCATATATTTACACTTTTTCTTCAGAAAATATTTATTATTTAGGCATTAATTTATTCCCAAATGCTACCCAAACTTCATCATTCTGAAATAAAGATCTACAAATGAACGCACGTGTTTAAGGTTGCAACACTCCCGATCATACCACCTACAAAACACAATAGATCTGGTAGTACAAATACAAAAACTTAATATTCTGATTTAGCAAAATATCATCAGAAATCTGAAATGTTTCATACCTTTTTTTAACTATTAAAAGAAGAAAAAAAGAAAACAAAATGAAGACATACCATCTACTATATTTTTTTCCGCTGGACGTCCAAATTACTAAACCTCCTCCCCTCCCCCATGTCACATTTGGTCCGGTTGTCAGGAACTCCCCCTGTAATCTCTGACATACTTTACGGACGGCCCCTTATGAATCGGTATGCACATTTATAAGGTGCATATTTCATTGTGATTAACTTCAGAATTCCTATTCGCATATGGATATTACGCAAAGGTAAGGATTTTATCTGTGGATGCAGCCATGGTACACTGCATTGTGCCAGGTTGTTTATTAAACAATGAGAATTTATACCAGCCTAAAGAATTTTTTAGTTACAACAACTTACTGACCACAGGCAGTGGCTTCACAATAATTGTAAATTGATTTTTTTTTACCTAAAATCTGCCAGTATGTATAAAAGAAAAGTTCAGCGATGCCCAACAATTCTTTCATATTACAATTAAAGGGGCTAACATATTTTCTAATTTCTTCCTACAGATCTGATCCCTGGCACAAATTGTAAAAACATGTTTGTAATTAAACGAAGCCTAGTTATTGATATTTCAAAACGTATCTATTTCGAATTGTATTTTTTTATGATCGGTTTATGCCAGTTTTTAAAAGTTCGAAAAATTGAAAAGGTTATCACAAATGGAAATTATGAACATATGAAGGGGATTTTTTTTTTTGAAATCGTAAAGCAATGTTTATGTCTATGCTTTTAAAAATATCATTTGCACATATCTGCTCTCAGTTACAAATTTTCCTACTTCATGGTATAATAATATGTATTCTAACACTCCATCATCTATGCATCATACATACATACATATCACTAAGCTGTTCTCTGGGATTCAAGAGGTTAGCTTCACAAAGAAAAAGCAAACTACCAGGTAATTTTTAACTGATAATTTGCTTACTATTGCTGTATCAGGTAGGTATATCAGTATGGGGGATTAGCCCATCTATGAAGTGTCCAAGTATCAGTTATTTACATGAAATATTAAATTTACTCTCAGCATAGGTGCCGATTATGCATGAGCTCAAAGGCGTCATATAATATGTTGATATTGGCATTAAAGCATTCTGAAGCATCAAATGTAAGTGAATTCACCCTGGGAGCAAAATTCCATGGAGGTAGGAATAAGGGCAGAAAGTATGACATCACAAACTTGAAGCTTTCTTAGCAGACGACGCTGACTGTGTGGCGGCCATCTTAAGCCTCTGATGGTGGTTTTGGGCCATTGGGTTACGTACGTGAAAAGTTTGATTTTTTGAAATTTGTAGGGGTTTTTTTGTTTTGTTTTTTTTAGAAATGGTGCGTTGTTGCGCTTACGGATGTCATAACAATTCTGGGCGACCACCTCCTGGAATTACCTTTCACAGGTAAGCAAAGGAGAAACATTTAATATGAAATCTTTTAATTTCTGAAGAGCATTTAGTAGTAAAGCCCGTATATGAAGTCGATTTAGATATGATCAGCTTATTTCCCATTTTGATTGGCAGAATAGCACTGAACAGTATGACATTTTGTTGTGCTAACAGAGGGAAAAATATTCTAATAGTAATCTTTTGGAGCATATGGTTATGCACACAGGTAAAAAGCTTTACAATGTGATGTATGTTCCAAGCAATTTACTCGAAAAAGTGGTCTTTCGAAGCATTTACTCATTCACTCGGGGGGGGGGGGACCTCACCAATGTGATGTATGCTCCAAACAATTTTCTTGGAAAAGTCTTCTTTCACAGCCCATCCTCCTTCACACAGGTGAAAAGCCTCATCAATGTGATGTGTGCTCTAAGCAATTTGCTCAGAAAAGTAATCTTTCAATTCACGTGCTTGTTCACAGGTGTAAAGGCAACATCATAATATATCTAATATAAAGTAATATTGGGATATTACAGTTAACATTAATTTGCGTTCACTATCATATTCTCTTCATTTTAACAGAGCAGATCTGTAAAACGTCACTAAACTTAGATTAAAACTCGTCACTAAACTTAGATTATCATACACACAACTTTAAAAACTATGAAATTACACGGCGGTTTTACCTAAAGAATGAGCAAAACACTTGTATTTACGCTGATGCCCCAAAAGCTAGCCGAAATGTTTCCTAAATTCTAAATACCCGGAAGTAACTGTAACGCCCTAAACATTGATAAATCAACTAATAATATCCTTAAGAACAGTATATCAATGATTAATATAATAAAGATGGGCAAATTTATTAATATTAAAAGCAAATTGCCAACTTCATGCCTCGCACAGCACTAACAGCTATTGCATAGTCTGCTCATGTCAGGTTTAAGATGGCTGCCATGACGTTTCGCTGCCTTCACTTGGATTGCATTGAGTCAACGGAGAGTGCTTTCTCCCCTTATTCCTACCTCCATGCAAAATTCTCAGTATAAAATTTCACTAAGTCATCATCATCATCATTGTCAACCATTATCAATCCACTGCTGGACGAAGGTCTCCCCAAGTTTCCTCCACAACGGTCTGTCTTGTGCCAGTCTCCTCCATGTCACCCCTGCATACTTTCGAATTTCATCCACCCATCTCCCATGTGGTCTTCTTCTGGGTCTTTTCCTGTCCCTTGGAATCCAATCTAAAATTTCGGCTGTCCATCGATGATCTGTCCTTCTGGCAGTATGTCCAGCCCATTGCCATTTCAGGGATTTAACTCTGATCATGATGTCTTCCACTCTTGTCATTTTTCGGATCCACGAGTTCCTCTTCTTATCTCTCCTGGTTACACCAAGTATGCACCTCTCCATGCTGCTTTGAGTTGTCTGCAGCCTTTGTATGTCTCTTTTAGTTAAGGTCCACGTCTCTGCACCATACGTAAGCACTGGAAGGATGCATTGATCAAACACTTTTCTTTTAAGACATAATGGCATATTGCTCTTGAAAATTATGCTGTTTCTTCCAAAAGCTCTCCAGGCAAGTTTTGTACGCCGATTAATTTCTTCATCAATGTGACCCTCACTTGATATCTGCTGTCCAAGATAAACGTACGTGTCTGTTATCTCCAGCTTTTCTCCATCAATCGATAAATCTTCATTTCTTGTAAAAAAAGCATTGAACATCACTTTTGTCTTCTGAAAGTTCATTTTTAATCCCACTTCTTTACTCTTGTCAGCAAGTTCCTGGATCATACTCTGCAGCTCTGATGGGCTAGTTGCAAAAATGACTACGTCATCAGCAAAACGAAGGTGGGTTAGATAATCTCCATTAATCTTTATCCCCTTGTTTTCCCAGCTCAGCGACTGAAAAACACCCTCCAATGTGGCATTAAAGAGCTTCGGAGATATGGTGTCACCTTGTCTCACTCCCTTTCCAATTTTTATGTGTGTTGTATTTTCAAACAGCCTAATCTTTGCACTTGCATTTTCATAGATGTTATTAATAATATTAATGTATGCATCTTCAATACCGCAGGTTTTCAGAGCCATTGCAACTGCTGATGGTTTCACCGAATCAAAGGCTTTTTTCATAATCGATAAAAGCCATGCACAATGGAAGTTCATATTCTTTCGCTCTTTCAATTAGTTCTCTCAGCACATGGATATGATCTATTGTGCTGTAGCCACTCCTGAATCCAGCTTGTTCTCTCGGTTGAGCCATGTCCAGTGTTACCTTCAAGCGGTGTGAAAGAACTTTAGTGAAGATTTTATAAACTACTGATAGGAGGCTGATAGGTCTGTAGTTTCCGAGATCCTCAATGTCACCTTTCTTATGTAGCAGGATCATTGTAGCGGTGTTCCAATCTTCAGGAATCTTTCCTTCATTAAGGCATCGAAGTGAAAATTTGGGCGAGTACTGTTTCGATTTCCCCACTTGCTTCTTGTATGATGTCTACAGTAATTCCATCTTCTCCTGGAGCTTTTCCCCGCTTCATGTTCTTGATTGCATGTGCAACTTCTGCTGGAAGGACTGGAGGAACTCTGGTACTGGTATCTTTCATGATGTCTGGAGTGCATGTATCATCCCTTTCATATAATTTGGAGTAGAAATCTTTCACTCTTGTCAAAATTTCGCCTCTATTTCTTGTTACAGAACCATCTTCTTTTCTCAGTGCCATAATCTGTTTTCTTCCCTTACTGAGATGTCCCTTTGCTATCTTTAGGCTTTGGTTGTTTTCAATTGCTTTCCTCACTAGTTCACAGTTGAATTTTCTTACGTCTTCAGTGATACTTTTTCGTACTGTCTTGCATAGCTCTATATATTCCACTTTGGAAGTCACATCTTCTTTAGTTGTCCTCATCTCTCTTCTTTTTTGCATCAACATTTTCGTTTTTCCTGATAATTTATTTACATGCAACTTGTTCTTAGACCCAGCTAATTTTGTTGCTGTTTCCATAAGAGCTTTGGTTACTTTACTGTTAACTTCAGAGATGTCCACTTCTTCCGATGTTAGGCCTTCTAAAGCAGAGAACCTGTTCTTCCTTCAGTTCCAACTTGAAGGTATTATGGTGTTTTTAAGGTTGGTTATGTCAATAGATTTTGTTTGTCTTATGAGCTTGCCACGTTCAAGTTTAGTGTTGAGGTGCATCTTACATCTCACCAATCTATGGTCACTACCTGTGTTCACTAAGTAAATTGCTTTAATATTTTCTTAATGTATTGTTCATCTAATCTATCACAGAATATTTTACAAGATGATGTTGCTACAATGACGCAGAATATTTTGCAAGATGATGTTCCCCAAGATCTGATCGTCTGACATCTTGTCGTCACGCCTGATATGTAGTGGTGGTTTCTAGCATAAGGTGTTGCCGCCGAGACAAAGGGTTCCCAAGTAAATCGGAAGGCATTTACTATTACTGGGGCTACGCAGTGCCACAGTGAGAACCATAAACAAGCCCACTGTCCCACAGCACTTAAGAAGTACAGCCTTCCATTTTTTAAGTTTGGTGCGAAACATATAAAAAATGTATTTTTTCAAAACTCATTTGATTCAGGTAATTAACATGAGTTACATGACCATATCAAGGACTCCACGATATAAAATATATTGGGTTGTCGGAAAAGTCATGACATATTTTAGCCATGTTTTACAAAGGTCATTTATTGATAGAAAGAACAAAGATCAATCAATGATATAATGCCCGTTTTCCTCGATAACCTTTTGCCATCTTTCAGTGAGCTGCAGAATATCTCGTTCATAGAAGGACCTGTCTTTCGTGGCGCAAAACTGTGCAAGGTGCTGATTTACATCCTCATCTGAATTGTGTGTTATACCACGCAAGGACTGTTGAAAAGAGCAAAACAAGTGGAAGTCTGACGGCGCAAGGTTAGGCGAGTATGCTGGGTGTGGCAACACATCCCACCCAAGCTTCAATAATTTTTGGCGGGTGATCCGACTTGTGTGTGATGTCGTGATGGAACACAACACCTTTACGATGAACGAGCTCTGGACATTTCTGGATGATGGATTCGTTCAAACTGTCCAATTGCCGACAGTACACATTCGATTTAATTGTTTGGTTCTGTGGTAGGAGCTTGAAAAACATGACACCTTTAAAATCCCACCACACTGAGACCAGAACCTTCCGCTGATGAATGTCTGCTTTGGATGTTGTTTGAGGCGAAGCAGCACGTCGGGACCAAGACCGTTTGCGCAGCACACTGTTGTACACAATCCACTTTTCGTCACCAGTTATCAGTCGCTTCAAAAAAGGATCGTTTTCCTCACGGTTAATGAGCATATTGCATGTTTATACGCACCATCAATTGGGCTTCTTTGAGTTCATGAGGAACCCACACATCGAGCTTGCTTATGTATCCCAGCTTCTTTAGGTGGTCATGAACGCTTGAATGATTCTTCTTTCAGTGACTAACTTTGCTAGTGCTACCTGTGTTCATCAAAACTTTGTCCATAAACGAGCCGTGTTGTTTAATTGAGCTGTAAATTTAGCACTGAGAAGAAAAGAAAAAAAAAGCTTGACTTGGCGAAGAAGTCGGGAACACACATGGGTACGTACTATGTGTGTCCTTGACTTCACACAGTGCTATTGTTCTATCTGTAGTTGAAAACAAGAATCCCCAGGGTACTCTAGGTTTCCTTCCCCACACCACCTTTCTTTTTCCTGCTCCCCACCCATGCAAGAAAACGTTGTGCTCCTTTGAAACTTATTGGGCATTTGCTTCCTCCTGTAAGAAGCTTACACTTGATAGTCGGAGGAAAGGCAAACTGATTTATGATTCCGTCAAGCTGTGTCGCAGATGGTGTTCTTCGAAACGCTGGTTAACTGCATGCGTAAGATTTTCCTGCTACATGAAGTTCTCTTTCTAATAGCTGACTTTTAACGTGAAAATGCTGGTTATCACAGTTTGGTGGTTTAAAAAATTTTTTCACTAAATTGAGGAAATGTGTTTGT
Organism: Macrothele yani; assembly: GCA_039090855.1. Classification (NCBI taxonomy): domain Eukaryota; kingdom Metazoa; phylum Arthropoda; class Arachnida; order Araneae; family Macrothelidae; genus Macrothele; species Macrothele yani. Next base: position 122,652,236 of record CM077003.1, on the reverse strand, counting down.
TATATCAGGAAACGCCAAGCTTTAATTTCAATGTGGTTTTGTCCGGACCACAGAAAATATACATAAAATCGCGTAATCCGTTAAATCGCAGTCCGTTAAATAAGGGTTTGACTGTATAACATTTTTTTTTGTACATTTTTTTAGGCATCTGTTTTTAATTACTGTACATTTCTTCCATACTCAGTATGTACACATTTACAATAAAAAAGTAAAAATGGCAATAAAATTTCATTTTTCATTTCACATGACAAGAATAAAATTTATTGACCATTTGCTCCAGTAAAATAAATAATTCAGTGGTCTGATGTAACTTTTACTGACAATGAATGGCCTGTGGGCCATTGGGTATTTAAACACTGGTGCATATTTTTTGTTGTTTTGGGTTTTAATAACTACCACGAGTAAATCATGGGTTAAGGCCTGACCCTTATTATTTAGGTGCTACTGGTTCCAAGGAAGGAGATAGAGTTAGTTAGCGCCATCAAACAAGCTCATCACACCTGGACTGGAACTGTGGCTCACCTCTGAGAATATGGTCAGAAGCCAGTGCCTCAGCCTACTGCTGTGGTCTGGCGATGTCACATAACATTTATAGGAACTGCAGTATACTGGTATTGCAATACAGATGTAGTGTGGATGAATCAATCAAATTCAACTTTACTTAATGACATCCTAATGTTAATGAATTTCTTTTATCATTAGTAATTTACTAGAATTTTGGAAGTCCCACAGAATATGGTTTACTATATAAGCAGTAGGTAGCTCCTAAGTATTATAAATCACATGGGGTATGTTGTAGATTCATAAACATGTGGTCGAGTAGTATGTAATTCTGGTTTGGGATTGTGTGAAGCAGTAGCTAACAGAATTTAGAAGTTACTGTAAGATTTTTGTAAGGTACACATACTATCCCGAGAGATAGGAATAATAAAAATTCAATCCACACATAACAGGTAAATGTAGGTTGTGGGAAAGCATGTTGTAGTTATGTTAAATTTTAGAAACACAGAGCACTTTTGACCCAACTTAGGTCTTGATACCTGTAAACCAAGTGATCAAGAACTAAGTTGCATCAAAAGTGCTTCTGTGTCTCCATATTCATAACTAGCAGTGGCATAATAACTAATAACTACCATCCCTGAAGCTGGGGGGGGGGGGTGCAGGTAACCAAGTGGCGTACTACAGCTTCCTGTTATAGTTTTTTGAAAAAATTTGAACACGCACAAAGACTAACAATTAACCCAAAGGTTCATATTTTCTTTTAAGGTACATTTAGCTTTGCTTAAATAAATGCCATGTTTTGCTTTTAAAGCACTGGATGTCCTACAGATTGAAGCTATTCGGCCCTTTGGCTCCGAGTTGTAATACGATTGGTCTCCAACCTACCTCTCTCTGCGCTGCTGAGGAAATACGCGAGGCCACATGGGGGATTCTCCAGGATGTGGGGAAACAATCAGTCAGTTACCTAGGATTACGTACATGACAGGCACCAACATTTATTCACAGCAGCCGCAGGTCTGCCATGTACAAGAGGGCGATTTCTTCAAGTGATTTATTTTACTTTTGTGCAAAACAATTGCCTGTATTCTTAAATCTATTACTTAAAAAATTAAAACTACAGAGCTCTAGGTACCAGCATTACTTTTCCAGACACACTTCCTGACCCCCCCCCATCCACCACACACATCGCGAAAAACATGTCCTCCCTCGTGCTTGAAATCTTGGGAAAATTATTGTGCTTAGCGGTGCTGAAGTAAATCTTGTGTGTGGGGGGGCACATTCTGCTAGTTACGCCACTGATAACTAGTATGCTTTCATACAATCTACATCCAGAGAGATACTTCTAATGGCAATCTACAAAGCAATTGGAAAACATTTTATTTTCCATGCAGGTTCTGTGTATCAGTACTCTTCCATGAAGCTGTCGTAACAGCTAGAATGTATAAATATAAAGCTGTGAGCTTGAGCGATAAACAATCAGTTTCACGATAACAGATTTCTTTTTGCGATTTACTATAGGTTACATTGATTGATTTGATAAAATTTGACAAGGACTATTGGTTCCCCTTTTTAGTGTGTGTGTGTTTTATATTACAATTTCAATGTGCTGTCATTCTGTACATTAAATTTGCTTGGGATTAAAACTGGGATATCATACCATCAGAGAAAATTATTCTGAAAGATTTATTTACCTAGAAAAGTTTTGTTTCCTTTCATGTGTACTGAATTGTTTGTGAATCGGAGTACTAATTTTAATGAGAAAACATTTAGGGGCGGGGGGGGGGGCTTTTGTTTTGATTATTATTTTATAAGCTATGTAGTAGGATCATTGGGAAACAAGGGTTCATCTAGTCATGTTTTGAAAAAGAGTATTCTTCAAGGTTCTAGAAGCTTAAACAGGTCCACTCCCCCCCCCCACTCTAGCCTTCCTTAGCAGTTACCACTTGTCAATCGTCATGGTCAAACTTACAAAACTGAAGAAGTTGTTGCAGCCAATAGTTCCAAGCACATGACACACAGATCTTCAGTGTTTGGGGATATTAGAACTCAATTGCTTACTTGAAAGCAACAATTACAATAAGTTTTTTTTTTTTTTTTTTTTTTGTGCAATATCCACAATATTTTACAAATAGTTCTGCTGTCAAAACTGGAATGGATTATAACTTCTTAGCCACTACCAAACTGCCTGCAAGTCTCTATGCAAATGATTGGTAAATCAGTTTGATCACCAATCATTATGATTTCAATGTAACTGCATTAAGCAAATGTAGCAGCTCTATAAAAAAAAATATTAAAAAATAGCTGTTTATATGAGCATAATGTAAACAGTGTTTTGTGGTAAAATGCTCGCTTCATTCTGAAGATCTGCTAAAGATCATCTACAATTGTACTGATAGATTTGTGGGTATAACTGGACTGTAAATTTAAAGCTATTTACATGGGTATAATGTAGCACATTTTACATATACTGTATTGTGATTATAAAAAAACTGGAACTGGGCACACCACAGAATTTTAGTTGCAACATTAACTTTAATTCGTAATTTTTGGAGAATCTGTATGTGTTTGTAACTGGAACTACATTTTTTCTGGTTTATTTGTTGTCATACTACTGCCCACAAGTACAAGATGGGAGAAGAGCAGTCATTGAAACTTCAGAGTACTTTTCATTCCCTTTGGTCCAGACAGTTAACAAGATCAACATTTTTTCACATGTTAAATAGTCAAGAAACTACTGGACATAGAAGGGATACTTTAATGCTAAATACCTATGAAGACTAAAGGACAATGAAGCTATGAAAACTCACTTTCTTGTCACTCCACGGAAATGAATATATTTAACACACACGTGAGTTTTCAGTAAGATAACTTCATTGTCCTTTAGTTTTCATAGGTATTTAGTGTTGCTGCCATACAATTTAAAAATATATATAACCAGTGAGATTTTTTTTTTTTTTAATGGAGGTTTAATGACCCTCATGAGTAACTCAATGGGCTTATAAGCAGTTGCCTGTCCCTAAGTAACCAGTAAGATAAGGTTAAGCTTTTTTCATTGAAGTTAATAGTAAAGCATTATACTTTAACAGTTTTAAATTACCTATATAACAAATGTCAACCCTGAATAAAATGCTATGGCATTCATCATCATTGTCAACCATTATCAATCCACTGCTGGACGAAGGTCTCCCCAAGTTTCCTCCACAATGGTCTGTCTTGTGCCAGTCTCCTCCATGTCACTCCTGCATACTTTCGAATTTCATCCACCCATCTCCCATGTGGTCGTCTTCCGGGCCTTTTGCTGTCCCTTGGAATCCAATCTAAAATGTTGGCATTACATCCAGTTATTTCTATTAAATCCTAATTTAGTTGTTTATCCAAGCCTAAGAAGCAAGTCTTGTTTCCCTCAGCCAGTGTTGCTGTAAATTTCAGGAAATCACAACACAAAGGCATGTTCTCCCCCCCCCCTTCCATTCCAAAGTTAAAGGAAAGACATTCAAAGGGATAGAAAAACAGCTCTAAATTTTCAACAAATGAGATGCGTTACAATATGGTGGTCACTGTTGCCTTGATTCCCACTTAGCATTACACTGGGCAGATGTAATACAATTCCAACATAACCAGTTTTTTCACCCACATGCTCATTTCCCGTACTTAAAAAAAGTTCATATGCAACCACATATACAGCACATAGATTTGTACTCTCAGTCAAACACAAAATGGGATTTATTTAAAGAAAACTGTAGGTACTACATAGAATGTCCTAAAGAACCTGGCCAAAAAAATAAAGAGACACTTGATGCCATGGTAATGATAATGGCATAAGTCTCCCTGAGAAATTTCGAGTGGAGTTGCAATTTCTAAGGGAAGCGAAAATTTACATTCATGCACTTATATTTCAGATCAGAATCAGAAATTTATTCTAGAATTTATATAGAACTGAAAAAATGCATTGCTGTTATCATCCCCCCCCTCAATCGAACTCGGTGCCTTTCATGGGCTGGAGTAGTTGACAGCTGGCTGTGACTGGATCCAGTATCCAGTAGTGGGCACTGCTCTATGATGTTAACCCTTCTCTCAATACCATTGACATCTAAGGACAAGGAGTGTTTCCTATTTGAACAGGTTTTAACCCATGTATTTTCCTTAAAAACATGTAAAGATCACCACAAACATGCACAATAAATTACTTCAGGGCACACGTGAATCTGGTATCAAGAAATCAGCATGAACTTTTATTTAACAGTTACATTAAAAAAATGCATATTAGTATCACAATATGAGATGCTTCATGGCACAACTGGATAAAATATTCCAACTTATCAGCTGCAGTTCTTCCATTGATCAGATGTGGTTATATCCACACTTGAAGAGTCCTTTGCAATGACAAATTCCTTAGATGTGCTTTGCTGCAGTGTTACCTAATGCATCAAATCATCTCTAGAGATCAGACACATTTCCTGTGTAATTTATCTATTGCAGTTTCAATATGTGATGTTGAACTTTTTTTCCCTTTAGTTATTTTGTTCCAAGAAGGCTTTGGGGGTGATGTTTGCTTTTGCAACTTCTTCAGAGACCTCTGACACCAAAGCACTGGCACAAACTTGAGAAGGCACATAATCTTCATCACATGTTGGTATTTAATAGCTAAATATGGTAAAATAAATTTGAAATGATACAATCATAATGATTAAATGAAAAAGCGATATCTTCATTTCAGCCACGTGGTTAAATTAAAGGAAGTAATCAAAACTGAAATGAGAGAAAAGTCCACTAGTTTGCTTATTTAGGAATAAATGACACATTTTATGAACAGGGTCTGTTAATGAGACATGCAGTTCTAATAATTTAATACGCAAAATTCTTTATCGCAATACACAATTTGTGTATGCCTCTCCCTCCCATTGCACCCCACCTCATTTTTGTAATAAAAATCAGGAAGGGTGGTGGCAGATGAGAGGCTAGCCCCCACCCAACGAAATATTTGGTTTTCTGTATTTGAAGCTTGTAAAATTATCTAGGTAGTTCTTGAAATACTTGATGGCATCTTTTCCAGAATCTGCCATAGAATGCATTACAGCAATTCAGACCAATGTAGATCTCATTTGCTTGAACATCATCAAATGTCTGCTAACAGTATTAACTGTTATTTCCGTTATAACAACGATGTCAGAGAGATCTTTCTCAGCAATAAAAAGACTGAATACATATCTAAGAACCACATAAACCAGCAGTGTCTTACAGGGCTAAGTTTAATGCATATTCACCAAAATATTGCCTTAAAAATATTGATGAGATTTTGGAGAGATTTGTCTGAACGCACCCAAGGAGACTCACTTTTGTGTAACATACATTCCATTCTTTATTTAAAAGCGTCATTTAATAAATTTGTGCTCTTAAAATCACTACAGTAGACCTGATCAAAATACTCATATAATCGTGCATCTCAGTCTCCAAAAAAAGAAAAAGTAAAATCTATAATACACTTATAGAACATTTGCCCCCTTCCTATGACACTGGGGTAAGATATTCTGAGATTCGATCAAACTGATAGTGGGGTCCCCCCCCCTCCCATTCAAATTTCTGCAACTGCCACTGAAAATCAGTAGTAACATGTGAAATACTAATAGCTCTAAAATAATAATCATATAACAGATTATAAGGAGTTCAATAATATGAAAAGAAACTAAAGGAAATTAATTCCCTTCACTCTTAGAATAATTTGTGTTATTCAGCTCTATTGTTTGTAATCAGCTGCTAAGTATCACATTCACATATGTTGAAACCAAAGAAGCATAGATGTAATTGAAGCCATAATGAATTATGTAAGCATATATTTTCTTTGACATTTCAAAAATCACAAGTCCACATGTAAGTCTGTGAAGTTTTCAATTTCTTCTCCATAGACTACTGGAGTTACTCAACATTTTCACATGTGTGTGAAATACATCAAGCACTTACACAATAAATATTCAGAACATCTTTTTCTTTTCAGAAATACTGCAAAATTTATGCATTGTTAAATACATATATCAGACAATATTTCATTTTGGCAGAATTTTAAAAGCAGAAACCACATATAAGATGACATTCTAAGAAGAAAATGGGGGAAACAACACTTACCCTTTCAGATTAACATTAGCAAAATATGATAAACATATTACTTATGTTTTTCTAGTCTGATGAGTTTTGCTGAAACATGTTTCACTAGCTTCTCTGAAAATTTCCAAATATTTTTCTTCCGCAGTAAAGAAATATTTGAAACACCCAAATTTGAATGAAAATTGAGAAGCAAAAAGCAGCGTGCTCCATCTTCCCAAGCAGAATATTCTACCCTATGAAATTTGTTGTAATATTTGGAACAAATTATCAGGAAAAACCAAAATGTTGATGCAAAAAAGAAGAGAGATGGGGACAACTAAAGAAGTGACTTCCAAAGTGGAATATATAGAGCTATGCAAGACAGTACGAAAAAGTATCACTGAAGACGTAAGGAAATTCAACTGTGAACTAGTGAGGAAAGCAATTGAAAACAACCAAAGCCTAAAGATAGCAAAGGGACATCTCAGTAAGGGAAGAAAACAGATTATGGTACTGAGAAAAGAAAATGGTTCTGTAACAAGAAATAAAGGCGAAATTTTGACAAGAGTGAAAGATTTCTACTCCAAATTATATGAAAGCGATGATTCATGTACTCCAGAGATCATGAAAGGTACCAGTACCAGAGTTCTTCCAGCAGAAGTTGCACATGCAATCAAGAAGATGAAGCGGGAAAAAGCTCCAAGAGCAGATGAAATTACTGTAGACATCATACAAGAAGCAAGTGGAGAAATCGAAACAGTACTCTCCCAAATTTTCACTCGATGCCTTAATGAAGGGAAGATTCCTGAGGATTGGAACAACGCTGCAATGATCCTGCTACATAAAAAAGGTGACATTGAGGATTTCGGGAACTACAGACCTATCAGCCTCCTATCAGTGGTTTATAAAATCTTCACCAAAGTTCTTTCACACCGTTTGAAGGTAACACTGGATATGGCTGAACCAAGAGAACAAGCTGGATTCAGGAGTGGCTACGGCACAATGGATCATATCCACGTACTGAGAGAACTAATTAAAAGAGCGAGGGAATATGAACTTCCATTGTGCATGGCTTTTATCGATTATGAAAAAGCCTTTGATTCGGTGAAACCATCAGCAGTTACAATGGCTCTGAAATCCTGCGGTATTGAAGATGCGTACATTAATATTATTAATAACATCTATGAAAATGCAAGTGCAAAGATTCGGCTGTTTGAGAATACAGCACACATACAAGTTGGAAAGGGAGTGAGACAAGGTGACACCATATCTCCGAAGCTCTTTAATGTTACATTGGAAAATGTCTTTCAAACACTGAACTGGGAAAACAAAGATATAAAGATTAATGGAGATTATCAAACCCACCTTTGTTTTGCTGGTGACGTAGTCATTTTTGCAACTAGCCTCATCAGAGCTGCAGAGTATGATCCAGGAATTTGCTGACAAGAGTAAAGAAGTGGGATTAAAAATGAACTTTCAGAAGACAAAAGTGATGTTCAATGCTTATTGATGGAGAAAAGCTGGAGATAACAGACACGTACGTTTATCTTGGACAGCAGATATCAAGTGAGGGTCACATTGATGAAGAAATTAATCGGCGTACAAAACTTGCCTGGAGAGCTTTTGGAAGAAACAGCATAATTTTCAAGAGCAATATGCCATTATGTCTTAAAAGAAAAGTGTTTGATCAATGCATCCTTCCAGTGCTTACGTATGGTGCAAAGACGTGGACCTTAACTAAAAGAGACATGCAAAGGCTGCAGACAACTAAAAAAAGCGTGGAGAGGTGCATGCTCGGTGTAACCAGGAGAGATAAGAAAAGGAACTCGTGGATCCGAAAAATGACGAGTGGAAGACATGATCAGAGTTAAATCCCTGAAATGGCAATGGGCTGGACATACTGCCTGAAGGACAGACCATCAATGGACAGCCGAAATTTTAGATTGGATTCCAAGGGACAGGAAAAGACCCAGAAGAAGACCACGTGGGAGATGGGTGGATGAAATTCGAAAGTATGCGGGAGTGACATGGAGGAGACTGGCGCTATGCGTTGTTTAAAAAATAGCGTGGAAAGAGCGATGACATCGTCCATTTACATTATCTCCACGTATTTGATATATATTAACCATTTCTATCGCCCTTTGAATTTATCAGCCACAATTAAGTAGCTGTTGTGTTAAATGCCACCAGATGACGCCATCTCAGTTGCTGAGACCATCAATACGTATTCGTGTAGTCAGATGCTGACTGATATACCATGCATGGCGCTGAGAATTGTTGGCGCTGTAGCGTAAATTCGAACGCACTCGACTAGTTATCGAGAGTTCTGGGGTTCGATCCCAGCGGTGCCGGAATACAATTTTTCAGTCGCTATGCGTTGTTTAAAAAATAGCGTGGAAAGAGCGATGACGTCGTCCATTTACATTATCTCCACGTATTTGATATATATTAACCATTTCTATCGCCCTTTGAATTTATCAGCCACAATTAAGTAGCTGTTGTGTTAAATGCCACCAGATGACGCCATCTCAGTTGCTGAGACCATCAATACGTATTCGTGTAGTCAGATGCTGACTGATATACCATGCATGGCGCTGAGAATTGTTGGCGCTGTAGCGTAAATTCGAACGCACTCGACTGGTTATCGAGAGTTCTGGGGTTCGATCCCAGCGGTGCCGCAATACAATTTTTCAGTCGCTATGCGTTGTTTAAAAAATAGCGTGGAAAGAGCGATGACATCGTCCATTTACATTATCTCCACGTATTTGATATATATTAACCATGAGACTGGCACAAGACAGACCGTTGTGGAGGAAACTTTGGGAGACCTTCATCCAGCAGTGGATTGATAATGGTTGACATTGATTTGGAATAAAATGCCCAAATTTGCTTGCTGGTGGGAGCTTTATAAAATGGTGCAGGTTTGGTTGACCTGTGTGACCTTGAATAGTTGTTAAAGTATTTTAATCTCTAAAATTATTATTGTATTGCAAAATTAGAAAGACTTAGCTCCCAAGTCCCAGTCAGACTTAGCGTATGTCAGAAATTCTGTATGAGCAGTGGATTCAAATATGTACCTTTGGTTCTACAGATATATAACTGCAAATTTTGAAGATGACAATCCGATTTTTGGCGTAAATGTGACAAGGATGGTAAGTCAGATAATATCCAAAAACTTGAAAATTTTCATCGTCCTGGAGCGGGACTCGAACCCGCGTCTCCCAGAAAACGCCTAGGTATGCTAACCACTACACCACCCAGAACGACCAAGTTTCAAGTTTCCGATCAATTTGAATTTAACCATCACAGGATTCGCTAGTCGAAGCAACCGGCATTCATGTTTAGCGAATCTGGAGGTTAATAATCCTATCCCGTGATTGCCCGGAGAAGCAGATAAATCATGAAAGAAATACGGGATTACGCCATATAATACAAATTTTGAAGATGACTTCTCCGGGCAATCACGGGATAGGATTATTAACCTCCAGATTCGCTAAACATGAATGCCGGTTGCTTCGACTAGCGAATCCTGTGATGGTTAAATTCAAATTGATCGGAAACTTGGTCGTTCTGGGTGGTGTAGTGGTTAGCATACCTAGGCGTTTTCTGGGAGACGCGGGTTCGAGTCCCGCTCCAGGACGATGAAAATTTTCAAGTTTTCGGATATTATCTGACTTACCATCCTTGTCACATTTACGCCAAAAATCGGATTGTCATCTTCAAAATTTGTATTATATGGCGTAATCCCGTATTTCTTTCATGATATATAACTATTCAGGAAAGAATGTTGAAAAACGTTCAAAATGGAGGAGTGTAAGAAGTACTAGCTAGCTATTGACTATCACAGAATGGAATGCACTATATGATGTATCACAATGGAAAATTTCACTGTGCCACTTTGGAGAATCATTATTTACTTGGTAAGCAACAACTGTTTCATGTAAATAAAAATATCATATACTCTAAATCATTAACCAGTAATATAGGTACGGCGCAGTGGTCTAAGCGATGGCCTCTGATCATTCGTCCAAACGGGGTCCGGGTTGGAATCCCGGTGAGGCATGGATGTTGTGTTTGTCTTACGGCACTGGCTCTCTCCCTTCCCTGGAACCAGTGACCCTAAATTAGGGACGGGCGACTGCTTATAGCCCATTGAGTTGCTCACGGTGGTCGTTAAACCTCCAATCAAAAAAATATATAGGTACACAACAATACCTTAAGATACATCTATATTTGCTGGGCATTTATTCATTTGTATCAGTCCTTAATACATACATTCCAAATAAATTTCATAACTTCAGAAAGTATGATAACCGCAAAATTTGTTGAATTACCACAATTCTCTTTAAGTGTGAGAAAATAGCAACAGTGGTGAGTTGCTTTCATCGCAGCAAAAGTTCATACCGTCAGTAAGGCAATCAATGGAGTCGGAAGGCAATAACTGCCATTAATGAATAAAGAGTTAGTCTTGGTGGACAGCAAATTATCTCTTGCCCATAATAGAACAAATAGTGGGAATCATACAATGAAGTATCTTAATTTCCTTTTATATGCACTGCCCACCAATAAGGAAAAAAGATCACATTTTGACTTAGCTCAATATTCTCTAATCTCATCATGCCAACCTTGAACTCCTTGTGGTTGGACTGAAGTGGCATGCTTATGGTGTCAATATTAAATCTGTTAAGCTTAATGCAATTCAAAATAGTTTAGGAGAAATCAGTGGAAATCGGAGAGGGGGGGCAACTACTATAGGTTTACTGCCTGTAGAAGTGACTTTGGGAAGCTATTCACATTACATCAGTAGAAACCCACGGAATGAATAACCAGCCAACAGGGTTTCAAACGCTCAGTGGAAAGTCAACAACCCACACTCATTGTGGTGATACACGACCTGGAGAACCCGAGTCGGAGTATGAAGGGCTCAACTACGAGGACCTGCTATAAGACAAGGGCGTATTTAGAGAGTGGGGGGCAAAGGGGCCTTGCCCCCCGAAATCTGTTTATTTTTTTATGTTATCTGTCAAAATAAGGTTAAATAATCAAACTGGTTTCCAATATAATTTTTATATATGTATGTAGTAAATCAAAATTTGTGTTATGAGAAAAGTTTCTGAAGCATGAATATTTACTGCTGGAAAAATCCAACTGCTACGTACGGATTCAGTGAAAGATCATTGCGTGAAGGAGACAGAGAAAGAAGGGTGGCTCATATCCGTGGTCAGGGAGACAGCTGTAGGTTCTTGCGGAGCCAACTCCTAATTGACCAGACCAGGGATGGTGTCCTCTCTGCCTGGCGCCGGTCGTTACTAGGACACGTGCAATGACACTCGACACCTCACTTCACTGCCCAGCCACCTGCTTTGATACTTTACTGATTACGAGCTGTGCGTTGACCATATGGGTGGATTCTTTCATTTTCAAACGGAGTGAGAAAGTGAAACTTCTGTTTTGTCTGTATCCTTGTAATTCAAAATCAGTATTTATTCGCCCTTTCCCGCAGCTGCTAAAACAGTTTATTGAGGTTATTTCAAAAATGAAACGATTTCATCAACAAAGTCTGTTGACTTTCTGTAACAAAAAAAGAGCTGTGGAAACTGAAACGCTAGCTGAACCCACTGATATTCAAGTTCCAAACCAATGCGTTGAAAGCGAGAGTAATCCGGAAATTTATGAGCTTCAACTAATAAGCATGACTAATGACGGAGATGCAGATGGTAATGAAAAGTCTGAAAGCATTTCAGATTCGAGCGACATAGGATTGCATGCAGGTAACAGTGAGCTTGTTAATTCTTTGAGAACCGAGAAAAAATGTTGATTTGTTACATAGCATATAGAAACCTACTGCGAAATATAGGTTCCCTAAAAAAATCGGTTCCAGTCGCAATAAAAATCATATGAGAACATTCCAAATTAAATGGCTAGAAGAGTATAAGTGGCTGTCATATTCACGTCTGAAAGAAGGTTCATTTTGTAAATATTGTGTTTTATTTTACGAAAAAGATGTTGCTGGTAAAGGCAAACACGACACTTTGGGTAGCCTCGTTACAAAGCCTAGTACCGATTTAAAAGATGCGAGGGAAATACTAAAAAGACATGAAAAGAATAAATATCACAAAGACGCTGTATTGGCAGCTGAAAATATTGCATCAATAATTCATAAAAAACGGGATAGTGTCATTTAACAAATGAATAAACAGAAGAAAAAACAACAAGAGATAACTGATAACAGGGAAAGATTGATTTCTTTTGTGCAAACAATCAGATTATGTGGAAGGCAGCAGATACCTCTTAGGGGAAAAGTTGATTCTGGAAGAATTTCGCTTGAGGAACTAGCCAATAATGATGGCAATTTTCGCACTTAATTAAGATATCGTGCAAATTCTGGAGATGCCATTTTAAAAGAAAACATAGAAACTAGTGGAGGTAATAATAGCACGTAAACAAGTTCAGTAATACAGAATGAAATAATAAACATCTTTGGGAACTTGAAATTCAACAGAAAATTGTAGCAAAGGTAAAGCACTCAAATTATTTTTCAGTATTGGCAGATGAAACAACTGACATTAGTCAAATAGAACAGTTTTCACTGTGCGTCCGGTATTTTGATGAAGAACTGAAATTAAGAGAAGATATTCCGGCATTTATACCAGTGAAAAATTTAACAGGCTGTTCCCTTGCAACAACAATAATGGAAAATTTAGTGAAATTGGGTTTTGATTTGAACGATATGAGAGGGCAGGGGTGTATGATGGGGCTGCAGCAATGCAAGGACAGTTTCGTAGAGTGCAGGCCTGTATTAGAAAAAAATATCTCAAAGCAATATATACTCATTGCATGTCCCATTCCTTGAACTTATGTTTGTCGGATGCTGGCAAAATGCCTAGCATAAGGAACTGTGTGGGAGTTATGTCAGAAACATGTTCGTTTCCCTACGCTTCCCCTAAAAGTACCAGTGTTTTGAAAGAAAGTATCCAGCGACTGCTACCTGATTGCAAGAAAGTTAAGATGAAAACTCTATGTGAAACTCGATGAATCCAAAGGCATGATGCCGTTCTTATGTTTAAAGAAGGTCTGCATCATATTATATCATCTTTAGAAGCGATTGAGCAAAAAAATTCAGCAGAATCATCTGTCAAAGCACACACTGTGCTCAACTCTGTATGTCAGTTTCCATTTCTAGTGGCAACTTTTGTCCTTAGTAAAATATTGTCTATCACATACAACCTATCTGAAAACTTCCAAAACAAGCAAATCGACTTAGTCGATGCATTAGGAAAAATATCAGAAGTTGCAACGCTGCTAAACAGCATGAGAACTGAAGCAGAAAAATCCTTCAGCTTAATTTATGATGCAGTAAAAACATTGGCTGTAGGCCTCAAAGTAGCAGAAGTTCCACGTAGATGCAGTATACAAAAAAATGGATGCAATGTCCCATATTCAACTCCAGAAGAATATTTCCGCAGAAGTATATTTATACCCTTAGTGGATGATATAATTAAATCATTAAATGAAAGGTTTCAATCACAAAAAGAAACACTAACTTCATTGCAAAACATTCTACCAGTTTTTGCTGTGAAGAATGATTATTCCCAAATATTATCTGCAGTGAAAATGTATGAATCTGATTTAGGATATTCTGATGTAACAGAAAGCGAGTATCAATTATGGTGTCAAAAATGGGAAAGGGAAAGATCAGACGTACGCCCCAAAAACGCAGTTGAAAGTTTGGCATCATGCAATAAGAACTTATTTCCCAACATTTATACACTATCTACCAACAAGTAATTGAAGCCGCCCCGGTGGCGCAGTGGTCTAAGCGATGGCCTCTGATCATTCGTCCGGAAGGGGTCCGGGTTCGAATCCCGGTGAGGCATGGATGTTGTGTTTGTCTTACGGCACTGGCTCTTTCCCTTCCCTGGAACCAGTGACCCTAAATTAGGGACGGGCGACTGCTTATAGCCCATTGAGTTGCTCACGGTGGTCGTTAAACCTCCAATCAAAGAAAGAAAGAAAGAAAGAAAAGTAATTGAACACCCCTGCAATCGACGATATCTGCGGTCCTGATACACGTGTCACGGCCGCCGTCGTTAAATATCGTGAGGGAAACAACAACGCAACCAGTCGCATGGCAGATGCCACGCAGTTCGGAGCTCTCTGAATTCGAGAAAGGTGTAATCGTAGGGTATCACAAAAATGGCTGATCCATACGTGACATATCCAGTGAGTTGAAGTACTCAAAATCGATAGTGGCCTACGTGATTGGCAAGTGAAAGATGAGAGGTGACTCTCGGAATGTGCCCCGACCGGCAGACCCACAAAACTGGGAGTTAGAGACAGACGGGTGCTGGCCAGAGAAATTCGGAAGAACCGCACCAAATCGATGAGCCACATCCGCGAGGAGTTTCAACAGGCATCCGGGAGTGTTCTTTCTATGAATACCATCCGTAAGGAAGACCATCTGCTCGGTTATCATGGACGTGCTGCCGCCCACAAGCCTTTGATCACCAAGTCCAATAGCGTTGCTCGGCTAACGTGGTGCAAAGAACGTCGACAGTGGACCGTTGAACAGTGGAAACAGGTTCTCTGGAGCGACGAATCAAGGTTCACCCTCTACCATTCGGATGGCAGGGTCTGGGTTAGGCGTCTGCCAGAATGTATTGTTCCAACTGTGAAGTTCGGCGGCGGTGGAATTATGTTATGGGGGTGTTTCTCCTGGTATGGCACGGGACCCTTGGTCACAATTCCTAGTAGACTCAACGCCGAGACCTACTGCACCATTTTGGATGACCATGCGCATCCTACGTTGTGGCAGTTTTACGGGGTGGACCCATGTTACTTTCAGGATGACAATGCCACCTGTCATGTTGCGAGGTCCACCATGGCTTGGTATGGTGACAATGGGGTTAATCGAATGGACTGGCCTGCGCAGAGCCCGGACCTTAACCCTATCGAGCACCTCTGGGACGAGTTTGAGCGTCGACTTAAGGGTTTCCCCCGCCGTCCGAAATCGGTGAAGGAACTGACCTGTCTTCTCCAAGCCGAGTGGAAGAAAATACCGCTAGCAGTCGTACAACGCCTGGTTGAGAGTATGGCCCGGAGGGTCGCAGCTGTAATAGCCGCTCGTGGAGGCTCCACCAACTATTGAAGGTGAATAAACTTCGTTTTCCTTTGCTAACACAGGTGTCCAATTACTTGTTAGTAGATAATGTATTTTGCTTCACATCTTGGAAATTCTTCCTGTAACCACAGCATCAGTTCAGTGGAAAGAAGCTTTTCCAGTCTTCGTCGATTGAAATATTTTTTGAGAAACAGTACATCAGAGTCAAGGCTGAATGGGATAGCTTTATTATCTATTCATAGAGACATTCAAGTTAAAGATGAAGAAGTCATTGACAAATTGGGAAATGTGCCTAGAAGAATAAATCTCAGTTTTTAAGAATTAGGTGAGTCCAATCAATTTCATTATTTCTCAAGGAGAAATTTGTTTTGTCACTCTTTTTTTTTAATATGTACTTATCAGCTTAATTTAGGTATATATGTGTGATGTTACTTTTTTTTATTAATAACATGTTTTTTTTTCTTTTTTATTAACTTCCATTTTATCCTGGTGGATTTCAGAAACTTCCAATTTTTCGCCCCCTCCCCCCGAATTTTTTTTTCTTTATACACCCCTGCCTAAAGAGTGGAGTTTTACTCGATTCAGGTGACAAGTAGCTGTCTTCCTGATGTCTCTAAGAACGGTAGCCCTAAAGTATATTATCAACAAAGTTGAATTTGAACTCTTAATAATAGTGTGTTGTATAATACGTTTTATCAGTCAGTTCAACGAACGTCATTCTTATTTTGATATTACAACATGGTAACAAAAGTCTATAGCTTAGGTCAACTGTATATATGTTATACTCATTTAAGCTTCAGGCAGTGGCGGCTCGTGGTTGGAAAAATAGGTGAAGAGGTACAAAAGAAAAGCAGTATGAAAAGATATGTACTGTCTACAATGAAAATCACTTATTGAGAACTTACCTATTTTTTGTATATTAAATCAATTTTTCTTCCTTTTAAAGCTGCAAAATTGTCGATTATATCGTCATACGATGGTTGTTTCTTCGTGAGCATCAATAAAATGTCTTCCTGAATAGAAATATTTGCCAAAGAAGCAAGTACATATATATATCTTGGGAACTAGTATTTCTTGAGCAAGTTTGTATTCTTTCAAGAAAACTTCTTTCCACTGACACACTTGTAGATGGAATTGTTGAAATGAGTAAAACCAATTTAGAATCTTCTGTGAAAATGTCTTTGTCTCCGTGAAACACTCGAAGAAGTTCTTGAGTCAATATATTCCTTAATTTTTTTTTGATTGTAGGTTTAACGACCACCGTGAGCAACTCAATGGGCTATAAGCAGTCGCCCGTCCCTAATTTTGGGACACTGGTTTCAGGGAAGGGAGAGAGCCAGTGCCTTAAGACAAACACAACATCCATGCCTCACCGGGATTCGAACCCTGACCCCTTTCGGACGAATGATCAGAGGCCATCGCTTAGACCACTGCGCCACCCGGGCGGCAATTTTTCATCGGCATATACAAGACTCAGTTCATTTTTAAGGCGTTGGTGTTTAGTAAATATGTTTCCGTAAAAATGTAGATTTTCAAGAGCGTGAGAGGGAAAGCATGTATGAAATTATTCGAATTTAGTTGTGTCAGCAAGTCCGACAAATTGAAGTTTCTTACAGCCTTGAAATCTTATATCCATTTCCATAAGAATGTGGTCCAAAATTTCAAAATACAATTGTTTATATTTTTGAAAATTGTTTCCTGTGTAAAAGCAGCATATTCATGTGCTGATTTCCGTAATTTTGCTAGCTTTTTCAAACTGTGTCTCAAATACCTCATCGTTCCTTTTATGGCTCAAAATTTCACGGTTTTTTTTTAATTTGAGTTACACAGTAGTTTATGTTCAGTGAGTTTTTCTTCAAAAGTTCGAATAATAGATCGGTGGAGCCAAAATGTAAATTCAAAAGTGTTCATGTCATTCAAAAAACCCTTTGGCAAGATGAATTGGTTTTTTGTCTGATTGTTCGCTATTCGTCAGAAATACGAACATTTTCTTCAATTTATCCTAATCTTCAACAATTAAACTTACTAATTTCGAAGTGGAGGACCATCGAGTGTCTGTTATGGTTGGTATGCGTCTTGTGGTTGTTGATGTAAGTGTATAAGACCGATTCGCAGAATTGTGAAAAAACGAAGCAATTCCACTGAGGCTTGCAAAAAGTATTCGACACTTAGAAAAACTCTGCTGTAATATAAGATTCAAACGATGAACTAAGCAATGAACAAAAACAGCTTGATAAGCTTTATCCTTGACTTTTTTTTCTGTAGCCCATTTAAGTGTCCAGACATTATCCCCATCGTAATATTGTCCTATTTATTTGCGTTGGTAATCAAACTGTTCCAAAATTTTGTCTAGCGTTTTGTATAAAGCTCCTGACGGTCTATCTTTACTCACATCATGGAAACCCAAAAATCCCTCAACCAATACACCTTCCGAATCAACAATCAAAAATTATTTAATTTTTGATGTGATTGTTTATATATATATTCAGGAATACGTTCAAGTAATTCATTTTGAATAGTTTTCGAGTTCCCAGTGAAGACATTTTTTATCCTTTCGCATTGATTTTGAATTTCTAAAGGACTTCTTGATATCAAGAATGAAAGTAATTCAATGAAATTTCCACGATTTATCGAGTCCATGCTTTCGTCATGGCTACGGAATGCTAGTTCTTGTTTGCTCAAATACAGTATAGACTAATACTGCCTCAATCACTGTCTGCAGGAAAAGTCTATTTAAGCGAACCTTTTCGTTAAAAGGCATTTTCAAAAGCCTAGCATTTCTTGCTCAGGGCATCGGCAATGTGTTTTGATTTTTTTCAAAATTCCTTAACATTAATTCGCATTTCAGGTGTTCGCTAGAATCACGATGTTTACGTAGTGACAGTGTTATGCTAAATAAATCTGAGAATCTGTCTTTATGCCACGCCGAATGTTTATTACTAAAAAGTAGGCAGGGCCAAAAAAATTAACGCAGAAGTGCTGCAAATCCCTTTATATTCAGTAAAACAATTTTTAATATTATTAGATTTACCGCTCTTCTTGATTTCTTTCTTGGCAGCAATTGTCAGTGAATCCGTTGGTCGTCCTTGAAGCAAAATGTCTCTTTTATCTTCTTTCCACCGATTAAATTGAGTTCGCAATAAATTGCAATGTCGTCCACAGGATGCATACTAAAAACTATAACTATCAGTTAAATTGTACACAAAGCAGGAAAGAACAAATTCCTTTCGGAAAATAATGTACCACAGCCCCACCAGAAAAAAGCCCTAGTAGATTGCTAGGTACCCTGGTAGTCCACCCGCTCCACCGTGATCTCTCACAACTTCACGCACAAAAACAGAGATGCAGAGCTAAGGGTGCCTGAAGCTGAAACACTTCACTTGAGCGAGCAGATTGGTTAGGGTGACATCACGGTTACCATGACAACTCGGACGAAAATGCAGACTTCCAAGCATTCTCATTTCGGCTCTTCACTTGCACTGTTTTGCGCATAAGGATTTGTTTTCCGTATTGAGCGCGCCATGTGAATTAATATCTATTCAAAATTTTGAGTATTTTGGAACTGAATAAAGGCAAAAAAGAATATATTATATAAAAAATTACTGAATAAAACTTTATTTTAAGTAAATTAGGTGAAGAGGCACTTCACCTGAAAAGCCGCTACTGGCTTCAGGTGAAGCTAATTTTGTTCTCATTAATGTGTCGTCATATTTAGCAGCTTGTGTCAAAACTTACTTAGTATTCTTTAATTGCTAAACTCAACTGCGCCTTAAAACCACAACAAATTAGATTATGAGACTGAAGGTCAATCTCTGAATAAGATCTGACAAAGTTACCTCCCCCAGGATGGCTAGTCACAAAGAGGAAATTCGTTTTGAAAAACTAAAACAAGGTAATTATATGAATTGGAAGTTTCGTATGGAAATGCCGCTGATACGAGAAAATTTATACTACGTAGTATTTGACGAGAACGCAAATAAGTTGGAGGACTTTGTTAAACGAGACCAAAGTGCTAGGGCATTAATATGTCTTCATATATCAGATTCTGAAATCATACATGTGCTTCATACTAAGACAGCAAGAACGACATGGGACACTCTCAAACGTGCACACAAACGAGCAAATCTGTTGAGTAAACTGTTCTTACTACGAAAGTTACAGTGATGTAAGTAGTATATGTCCCATACTATGGGACACATCATATACTACAAAAAACCTCAAAATCAGGCGTTTTTTGATTTTTCAGACCTCAATAATCACGAACATTTTAAGGCTTTTTATGAACAAAAACACCATATTTTCATTAAAAATCATTGATTTTTTAGCATAAAATAGTCAAAAACATCAGATTTTTGAAAATTGAAGTTTTTACTCTGTTTTTCATCAAACTAGAGCATCATAAAAACACACATTTTAAGTAATTTTTGTGAACATTTTTGAACAATTGCAATCATTTTGAACTTTGAATAGCTTTGATTTTAAAAGTGATGAAATGATGGTTTCAGTGATGAATAGAAAAGTTGTAAAACAAACTACTTTGAATTGGTACTTTGCAAAGTCCTTTTTAAAAATGCATTAAAAAAAGGGGTACCCAAAATGGATACCCCTTATAGGAAGATAAAAAGTGTAGGAAGATTAAAAAATATTTAAATTTTATGACATATCTTTGCAAGTAGATACACAACAAGTTTTTTATAGTTTACATTTATAAAATCATCAGAGAATTTTCTATTGATAACAATATCACACCAGTTAATTTTATCTTTATATTTCATAATAAAATCTTCTGTTAATTCTTGATTTCTTGTAACTTCTTTCCAATCAATAAAATCACTAAGAAAATCTATAGTTTCTTCACTTAATTTTTGTTTTATTGGAATTACTGACATGTCTAAGAATCGAAAGTTTTCTTTTATAAAATCATTACTTAATTTCTGATACATAGAAATTCTTCTCATATCTAATTTATCAATATTCATTAATATAAAACCCTCAGAAAGTGTTTGATATTGAGAAATCAAAGACCAGTTTAATTCATTGTTATTCATAAAATATTCAGAAAGAATCTGATATTGAGAAATTTTATCCCAGTTCACTTTATCACGAAATTCTGAAATAAAATCTTCAGATAATTTTTGATATTCTGATATTAAATCCCAATTTACTGCATCTTTTACACTTCTAATTATATCTTCTGAAAGTTCATTATCTTTAGAAAATGAATCCCAATTAATACTGCTCCTAATTAGTCTATCCATTTACATAGAATGTATTTTTATAAATGGAATGTTATTTTTTCAATTTCTAAGTAAGGTTTAAAAATGTTTAATTCTAAATAAGACATGACTTGTATACTTAATTCATCATTCTGTTTTCCTGATGCAAAGAGTATTAAAGGTTTATCGGTGTAGGCATCACCATTAAATAATATATTCTCCCCAAGTGTAATTAAAACTTCTGATTTCCCATTAGTATAATTAGGACGTAAATAAAATGTAATTTTCATATCCATATTTTCACTCAGTTTCATATTTCTGTCAAGGAGATTGCTACTAAATTTCATAAAAACGACTGTTTCCCAGTAACGCATAGCACCAAGAGTATTATATGCTTTTTTATCTTCTTGAATTGTTGCATAACATTTTTGATTATCCACGTAATTTTTATTAACTGCGTCATACATATCCTGAGGAGATGGAATATTCACTAGTCTTTTATTTTTTGAACATCAAACTTTTCATCTTTTAAAATTAAAACATTGTTTTCTAAATACCTCTTATTCACTGCATTCTTATCTGCTGTAGGATCAGCAACATTTCCTATTCTTCTACCTTTTGCATTAATTACATTCCCATCTTGAATATGTAAATATTTTTGATCCAAATTACTTAATTCACCTTTAAGTACAGCATCTAAATCTCTTATTCTTACAGCAGTTTCTTGAACAAAATCTGAAAAACTACCATTAATATTTTTTTCTATTTCACTTTTAACTTCCAGATTATTCTCTCTCATTTGTTTTAAAACATATTCTCTTGTAGTAACATCATGTTCATCTATAGGTTCTTTACAATTTTTTAAATTTTTTCTTCCATATCATAATTACCATCATCTGTTAATTTAAATCCATTTCCAGGAGGTCCAGGTGGTCCAATTCCAAATTCTTCATAAGATGAACCAAAAGGGTACCAATTCATTTATTTAATCTAAAGTTTTTAAAGTTTTAAATTCCTTATTAGCCATATTAAGTGATCCTCTTTTTCTTTCATTCACGATGAAATAAAATCTATATGGTTTACCTGGATTCGATCCTAATCTCCAGTTAAATTCTAGTCTTAAATTCGAAATATTAGTATACTCTGGATGATTAGATAAATTAAAATAAAAGATTGGATACAATCTCGCATAATTTACATAACTTATAAGACATCCACTTTCAGTATTATGAGTATTTAATCCAGCTGCTAATAATTCAGAATAACATCTATTATAATCTAACTGCCCATCTTTAAAATTCGTTTTATAAATTTCTTCTGGAACTTTTTTATTATTACATAATATCCAGCATTCAAGGAGATCTAAATTATCAAAAACCATATTGTTCTGATTTTGATTGCTTTCTTTTTCTACATACTGTGGAATGACAAGAACACTTAACACCTCATCAGATGTAGTTCTTATATGACATGCACCACTTGATGTTGTTTGCTGATTACTTTTCTCAATTGAAGCAGAACACCAAGTAATTTCAATAGGTGTAGAATTCAAAGCTATACTTTTAAATTCAGCCTCAATGGATGGGTACAACTCTACATAAGGTAACCATAATTGAAAATCAGATATAATAACTTTATAATTGGGATTTGCAACATCTGTGTATAACATATCATTATGACTATTTCTTTGAAATTCAAATGTAACTTTTATATCAGAAATTAATCTTCTAAAATCGTTGAGGAACCCAAAAAGTTGTCTTAAAGGAATCCAAAATTTTATTACATTACTGTTTTTTGTTAAAAGCCATCTCTGTCTAAATCCTTTATTATAAGAGGCATTTTCTTTTAATTTGATATCTGATCCTTTCTTTACATCTTTATTAGGATCATCTATTACTATTTTATCTTTATCAGCTGATTCTGATGTATCAACATAATACATCATATTTGTAGCCTCTGAAGTGGAATAATCTTTTGTGAAATTTATAAGTCCATTAATTTGATGAATTAATGAAGCACATTCAATATTAGAATCAGTTTGTTCTTTTCCTATAGTTAATGAAGCGGATCTAAACAGATTCCCACCATTTACAAATGTAACATTATCAGTTCCTATAGTATCATTATTATTTTTTACTATTTTACTTTCTAAGCATATATAACCGTTACTATATAATATAGGTGAATTTGTATCTTTAATAGTAAACTTATATTGATCAGATTCTTTTACATTAGTACTATCTTCATTATGTTTTATATATTCATACTTAGCAATTTTATTACTGTAATAATCTGGAATAGCTTTTAAGTCCCAAAGTTTTTCCATTTATTAGGATAAAAAACTCATTTATACCATTTCAAACCAGATCCATATCGATCCTGAATTTTCTTCTTAGCTAATATATCATTAACAGTTACAGAGGGTTTAGATAATATATCATTAACAGTTACAGAGGGTTTAGATAATATATTTTCAAGTTTATTTTGAATAACTTTTTTAGTTTTATCTTCAATTGATTTACCTAAAACTTCTAATATTTTTTTCCCAACAGTTTTGATTCCTTCAGTGAAGATATTACCACCATATCGTTTTGCATATAATCTATGTTTGTTATAATTCATTTATTAAGCTGAAAAGCCTGCGCTTAAGCTAAAATTAATCTATATAAAACTCTCATATTATTCAAGTCTATCAGTTCATTATCTTGATTCGTGATATACATTCGAATTCTATGAATATAATTTCGTCTATTAACAGGTAAAAATAAAGGATTTATTTCATCAATTTTTATTAAACTACCAGGAGGATTAGATGGCGTAAAAGAATATAAAATATCTGAATTAATATTATTATATAAAGTTCCTGTAATTACATCACAATGAATATGTATGTCATCAACTCCTCTAGAAATGTTTGCCATATATTTTCCTTCTTGATGATTATCTTCATATATTTCTGATTCAAATCCTAAAATTTCATGTAATTTACTCTCTCTAAGATCAATTTTATATTCATCTTTTAATTCAATTATAAAGCGCTGTGTAGCGAAATTAGCTTTAAATTTAATTGGTGGTTCATCTCCAAATCGTTTTATTAAAAAGTTATTTAATTCCCCTTAATGTGTAATTTCCATTATCTAAAGTTATTTCATGCCATAAACTACCATCAAAATACTTAAATGTATTATTTTCTTCATCAATATTGTTCCATGAAACCCACATAGACATAGATTTTAAAGCTATTTTTGAATTTTCATTAACAGGAATAGGTGGGACATATTCAATTGTAAAATCTTCTGATTTCTCAAAATTTTTTGAATCTAAAATTAACATTTATTAAGCACAAAATCTTCATTATAACCACTTGGTTCTTGGGTAAAAGAATATAAAACTTCAACAGGTGATTTACCTTTATTCCTTTGAGTTATGTATTTCATACAATAAAAACCACATTTAACAGATGTTGGTTCTTGTAAAAAACTCGAATTATATCTAATTCCTTTATTAGATGTTTCAAGATATTTTACAATATTTTTAGGTATGAAAATGTTATTCAATTTAATGTCTTTATATTTATATTCTCCAAATGGATCAAAATATTCCACAAAATTATATTTAGGATCATTATAATAACACACCCAATGAGTCCCAGGTCCTGTAGATATATCTAAATTAACAATTCCACTTTCAAATATCTTAATCTTTTTAGGTAATAAATCTGATGTAAATACACCCCTGAATCCTTTTACATCTTTCATATTTTGTTCTATCGTTTTATTGGATATACCTCGTAATTCTGAAGAACTCCCTTTCCAGAATGTTTTTTTTTAAGGTTACAACCTGATCCAGTTACTTTACTTAAAGCTTTATTCACACCAAAACTAGCAGCACCAGATAAAGCACCAGTACCAAGAGCTGCTAAGATAGGGATCAAAAAGGGTAAAATACCTCCGTTTTTCTTTAATTGTGTCTTACTTATAGTTATTCGTTTACCATTTTTAATTTGATTAATTTGAGTTTTTGTTAAATACATATCATGATTAGCACTTTTAGTTTTATCAATTTGCAATGTAATTTCTTCACCTTTCTTAACTGCTGATTTTAATTTGTTTTTCTGACCTTCACTCAAATAAATTCTTGATACAATATAATTACTCATTTATTAAGATAGAAACTTTGAATAATATTGTTTTACTTGCTCATTAGTCATTTTACCCTCTTTCAGTAATAAATCTAGTATTTGAACTACTTGGTTATATACTTTCTTATTTTTAGTTCCCTTACATATTTTATCTGTTAATTTATCTAAAATATTAAGACCCTCACCCATATAGTAATTCCCCATTTTGAGAGCTTCTAATGCTCTAATATATTTTCGCACCTCAGCCATTTTATAATCGAAACGATCAATTTTTTTCTCTAATTTTTTCTTTTTTTTCTTCATCTTTAGCATTATTAAGTGCTTTTACTTGAGGACCTTTTAGACGTCCGATTTCACTGATTTTTTCATTTGCTTGTTTTATTTTTTTTCATCAATCTCTTCATCAGATTTATTAACTAATTCTGAAGGTAAATCAAATCCTAACTTTTTTTAATAACTGATACATTCAAGTTTTTGTTTAAGTTAATTTTATGAATTCCTGCTTCTCTCTCATACATTTCTTTAGCATCTGAAATAGGTTCTTCAACATCTTCTAAGGCAGGAAATCTTGAAGATTCTGCAATTGGTTGAAATGAAAGTTCTTCAATTGCATCTTGAATAGCTTTTAAATTTTCTTTTCTAGATACATCTTGATATTCTAATTTTTCAACTATAGGTTTATGAAATTTTGTGATTGCCTCTTCATATCCTAAATCTTCTAATTGCTTCTCCTTATTTCGTTTTCTTAGTTCAGCATTTACTTTTGCTAATTTTAATAAATCTTGTATCACTTTACTCATTTATTTAACTGAAAATTTGCTTCCAAGCAAATTATTTTACTTCCAAGCAAATTATTTTACTACCAAGCAAATTATTTTACTACCAAGTAAATTATTTTACTTCCAAGCAAATTATTTTACTTATATAAATGGAAGATTTTGAACAAATTGAAGAATATTTATCTTTTGCTGAAATGGCATTATATCTAGCTGAATGTTATTTATCTCAAGGAATACCAGCTGAAGACTTATTATTTGAAGCTGAAATGTTTATTGAAGATGCTGAATTTCTATTAAATAAATATGATTAAGCCTTACAGCATTAAACTAAAAGATTATTCAGAACCAGAAGAATTTATAGATCCAAATCAAAATCCAATATTACCTATTCATCCTTTTAAACTTTTAATAACAGGATCTTCAGGATGTGGAAAAACAAATTTACTATTAAATTTAATATATGATCATTTAAATTTTGATGCATTATTCATATGTGCAAAAGATATTAACGAACCTAAATACTCTAAATTAAAAGAAAATTACTCAATGTTTGATGATATAGAAGAGGAAGACATTTTAAAAAATAAAGGGAAAGAATAAAAATAAGTTATTAAAATTATTTAAAAAGTTTAAGAAAGAAAACATTATTTAGTTCAGACATAAATGAATTTATTACTGTAGATGACTTAGATCCTTCATTAAAAAATCTAGTTATTTTTGATGACTGTGTAAAAGAAAAAGATCAAAACGAAATTGAAAAATTTTTTATAAGAGGAAGGAAGAAAAATGCATCCATTATTTATTTATCACAGACCTATTATTCAACACCTATTGATATAAGAAACAACTGTGATTACTTTATATTTTTTAAACTTCAGCACAGAGAAATTAAACAAATTATTAGAGAAATTGATGGTGATTTTAATATAGATCCTTATCAAAAAAGTATTAAAAAACCTTATGATTTCTTCATGTTAGATTTGAAAAATCCTCATATGAGATACAGACATAACTTTGATCCTATATAAATGGAAGAATATTTAGAAAAGAAAATGTATGTATACAGAAAAAGTTTTAATTACTATAATAAAATTAGTATATCATTATCAGTAGGCAAATTTATATTTAGTGCTTCAGGTTTATCAGCTTTTGCATTTATTCCTTTAGCAGCACTTTCTTTAGGAGCAGGAGTCATTGAAGTTGTCGATAAAACTCTAAATATTTCAGAAAGAAAAGAAGAATATAAACAAGCTTACAAATTTTATAAACAGATATTAAATTTAATAAACGCTAATTCAATTTCAGAACAGGATGCTTACGTTAGAGAAGAGGATTTTATAAAAAATATGAAGTATTTTCCTTTAGAGAAATATGTAAAACAAACGCAACTAAATGGTTATAGATATGTAAAATAGATTTACACTTAAATAAATGGAATTACAAGGAGGTGATATAGTAGGATGGTTACAAGATAAATTAAATCCACCTGAAATGCATATACCTGGTTACCAGTATTGTGGTCCATTTACAAAATTAGAAAAGAGATTAAAAGAGGTGATCCAGGAATTAACAGAGTTGATAAAGCTTGTAAAAAACATGATGTAGCTTATAGTAAAACTAAAGATACTAAACAGAGACATATTGCTGATCAAGAACTCTTAAACGATTTAGATTCAATTGAAAATACTACAAGTGGATTCTATCCATTAGGAGAGAAACAAGCTAAAGCTGTTATAAAACCAATTATAAAAGCAAAGAAAACATTTGGTTTAGGAATTTCATCCTATTGCTTAAAGTGCAAACAGAAAACTGAAACTAAAGATATTCAAGAAACAGTAGCTAAAAATGGAAGACGCATGGCAAAAGGAAAGTGTAAAGTTTGTGGAACTAAAAAGAGTGTTTTTTTAAAGACGTAGACCTTAAAAATATTTATTATACACCAGAAACTGGTTATTGTGGTATTAATGAATTACAAAGAAAAACTAAATTACCCAGGAAAGATATAGAAGAGTTTTTACATCAACAAGATGTATATACAAAACATAAACCACTTATTCATAGATTTAAAAGAAGAAGAATTTATGTTTCTCATGTCAATGACCAATTTCAAGCTGACCTTATAGATATGCAAGAATTTAAATCCTTTAATAATGACACAAATTATATTTTATCAGTGATTGATATATTCAGTAAATATGCTTGGACAATTCCGATTAAAAGAAAAACAGGTGAAGAGGTAACTAGGAGCATTTAAAAAAATATTTAAAGAAAGAAAACCAGAAAAACTTCAAACAGATAAGGGTACAGAGTTTATAAATAAACAAACTCAAAAGTTATTCAAGGATGAAAATATTCACTGGTTTACAACTGAGAATATTGAGATTAAATGTGCTGTTATTGAAAGATTCAATAGAACTTTAAAGACTAAAATGTGGAAGTATTTCACAGCAAATAATACTAGAAAGTGGTTAAATGTACTAGATAAATTAATTAAGAATTATAATAATTCTTATCATAGATCCATTAAAATGACACCTATAGAAGCAAGTAAGGAAGAAAATGAATTAAAAGTTTATAATAATTTGTATAAAGAAAAAGAGAAAAATAAACCAAAATATCAAAAAGGAGATAAAATAAGAATTTCAAAATATAAAAGAGAATTTAAGAAAGGTTATCTTCCAACATTTACAGAAGAAATATTTATAATTTCAGATATATTGAACACAGATCCTCCGACATATAAAATAAAAGATTTAAATAATGAAGAAATTACAGGAACATTTTATGAAAAAGAACTCGTGAAATATGATAAGAAAGATGACGTTTATAAGATTGAAAAAATTATTAGAAAGAAAGGAAATAAATACTTAGTTAAATGGTTGGGATATCCTGATGAATTTAACAGTTGGGTTGTACTTTGAATTTTTTTGCAAAACGCCCTTTCGGTGGAGGGTCTATGCTTCTTTTTTTTTATTTGTACCTGGCCACCCAGGTGGGCGTTAACTCTTAAGACCCTTCCACCGGAATCACACACACACACACAGAACTTTTTTAGATGTTATCACTCAAACCCGCTCTACCGTGAACCCAAACTCTGATTTCAAAGATTGAGACAGGGAGCCATTCTACCGACCGAGATTAGAACCTGGTACCTTTTGCATGCGAAGCGCTTACGCTAACGATCGGCCACGTCTGGCCAGGAAGTTTCTGTTTGAAACATATATTTATGTCGAAGCTTGGCTATGATCCAAAGTTGTTACGTAACGAAGAACTGCTTTTTTTTCCGAGGACACGTTACGTAATCGCGCGCCGCGGAGAATATTGGCAGCGATTCAACTTATGTAAACATTTTCGCTCGCAGCTTATCAGTGTTATGTAATGACTGTTTTTGCAACTAAGAAAGAAAGAGAGATAATGCCTTGTGCTGACATCTATATGTGAAAGAAAAAACTGTTATATGAAAATAATGAATACTGACGATATTAAAAGAATAAAATGATATCTAATAAATGGCTTCATTAAAAGATGTATGTTATGAAAATATTAAAGATAATTATTATTATGGTCTCTTTGGAGATTTTAAATTAATAATAGATAAAAATACTGGATATTTTAAACTTTGTAAAGATGGAGGTAAGAGATTTAAAAAATGGCTTCAGAAGATTTAATTAAAGATATTTCCACGGCTGGAATTCCAGCCATGGGAAAAAAATGATGTAATATATGAAATTAAAGGTGGTTTAACTGAAAAGTATAATGTAAATGGTTCTTATGTGTCTGATGATAAAAATTGTAGGCCCGAATTCGGGCCGCCATAAAAATGATCAATTTGGTTAAGAATTTAGACGGCCCGAATTCAGGCCGTGAAAATATACATGAAATAAGAGGTAAAACAGCAATAAAATATAACTTTAATGGTACATATGTCAGTGAAGATTTAATTACAAATATAGCTTGTTGGGTTTCAAATGATTTTTATGATAAAGTTAACAAGATTGTTAAAGATTATTATGTTAAAAAATTAAAAAGTTTTTAATAAAATGATATCTAATAAATGGAAAAAAATGATATTGAAGAAGCGAATTACTTTTCTTATTCATCTTCAGAAGAAGAACAAATTGAAATTCCTGAAAATTTTAAAAAAGTAATGAAACAAATAAAAAGAATGAAATATGATGAAGAGGAAGACTGTTATTATATAGATTATAATAAATATTTAAAAAGTAGATATGTTAGTAGAATAAGATATTTTAATCAGTTTAAAAGAAAAAATAACCTTAAATTTAATAAGGAAGCAGAAGATTTATTTTTAAAATTATTGGATTTTATGTACTATGAGAAAAATTTAAAATATGTATATTTTATTAAAAAAATTTGTGACTATTATAATATATCAAATGATATTAAAATTAATATAAATCCAAAAAATGAAAAGATCTGGGAAGACTTTAAAGCAGCAAGCTTTTCAGCTTAAGTATTTATAAAATTTGTTTCCTAATAAATGGAAGACAAAACATGCACAAGTTGTAAACAAACAAAACCTATTGATGAATTTTATGTTCAACATCGTTATGGTAAAGTTGATAGACAGCATTTTTGCAAATCTTGTCAGTGCATAATTTTATATAGAAAAATAAATTGTGATTGTGGTAAACAATATACTTATACTCATAAACAAAGACATTTAAGAAGTAAATTGCACAAACGTCGTTTAGCTTTTATCACTTTTTGATTTCGAAAATCCCTTTATAAATTTACTCCCTAATAAATGGATAAAACTTTGAAGCCAATTATTGTGCATCTTAAAAGTGCTCTGAATGCTATTAGTGTTCAGAAACTTAGAAATGTTTTAAAAAGATTAAATATCAAAAAACGAAATGTAAAAAAAGATGATTTAATTAAATCGTTGATAAAATATATTAGAAAGACAGGTGATTATAAGTCTGTTTTAGTAGATATCCTTGGATTAGATACATCAGAATATTTAGATAGAAAAAGAAAAATATTTATTAATCATCCAGAGAGAAGAAATAGAATTAAAAAAATTATTTGATTCTTTTAACTTGAAATTCAAAGATAACAAACTGAAACCAAGAAAAGAAAAGGAAAATTAAAACAGCTGTAAATCTTGAAAAATTATTTAAACCTGATTATGAAATTATTGAAACAAAAGGAAAATATATTAAAAAATATATGGTACATAGAAAGAATTATAGAGTAGCTGGAGTAAACATTAAACCTGAACAATATTTCAATATTTTACAAGATATATTTAGAAAAGCAATTGGTAAAATTCATGGAAAAGTAGATATAATAGTATACAGTCCTAATCTCAATAAACCATTTCATGATAAAATGATGTCAACAAATGATGCTTATGAATATTATATATATAAATTATCTGATCAAATAGAATATAAAGAATTAGATATTACAGACTGTATATTTGATTTTAATGTGGTTGAATTACCTGAAGGAGGAAAACATTTAATAATAGTTAAAGAAGACGATATTGTAAATAAAAGAAGTATATGCCAAATAAAAAATAATGATAATATTTGTTTAGCTAGATCAATTGTAACAGCATTAGCAATTCAAAATCCTGAGGTGTTATGTAATAAATTAAACCATGAAAAAATATCAAAGAATGATATAACATATATTAGAAAAGGTAGAGTTTTACAAAAATCATTAGCTGTAAAATTACATGAACTATGCAATATTCCATTAGAAATATGTTGTTTAGAAGAGGTTAAAATATTTGAAGAATTCTTAGATATTCAAATTAATATATTTTGTAGAGAGAATTTTAACGAAAGAATATATAGTGGTACTTATAAACCTACATGTATCTATATATTTAAAAATAGAAATCATTTTGATGTTATTACTTCTATTAAAGGATTTTTAGGTAGAAGAAATTATTGTGATTACTGTCAAATAAGTTATGATAAAAAAGATAAACATAAATGTCCTCTTAAATGTGATAGATGTTTTACAATAGATAGCAAATATTGTAATAGTGATGAAATATTTTGTAAAAAATGTAATAGATTATTTAAAGGTAAAGAGTGTTTTATATACCATGAAATGAAAGATAAAAAAGGTATAAGTGTTTGTAATAGTTTATGGAAATGTTTAAACTGTAAACGAATTATTAATCAATATGAGAGGAAATCAAAAGAACATAGATGTGGTGAAAAACGATGTAAAAACTGCTGGCAATGGGTTCTAAATGATCATAAATGTTTTATGAAACGTAAAGATACAAAAGGTGGTAAATGTATAAAAGACTGTGTTGAAAATATTCCATTTAAAGATAAATGGTGTGAAAAATGTAAATATGAATATACTGAAAAATATTTCTTTTTTGATGTTGAAACGAAACAAGAAACAGGAATTCATGAAGTAAATCTAGTTATAAATCATGGTTTTAAAGGAGATGAAAATATATTTAAAAATGAAGATGAATATTGTGAATGGTTATTTGATAAAAAACATTACGGCTATACAGTATTAGCACATTATGGAAAAGGATTTGATTTTCAATTCTTAGCTAAGTATTGTTTTAAAAATAAAATTGAAGTATTCACTATATATAATGGAAATAAACTTAATTATATGCAAATTCCTTGTTTAAATATGAGATTTATTGATTCTATTAATTTTACATTAGTTCCATTAAGAAATTTTCCTAAAACATTTGGATTAGATGAACTAGCAAAAGGGTATTTTCCTCATTTATTCAATACATCAAATAATCAAAATTATGTAGGTCTATATCCTAAAAAATATTACTATGGTTATGATAGTATGACATCAGAACAGAGAGAAATGTTTGATAAATGGTATAATACTGTAAGACATGAAACATTTGATTTTCAAAAAGAATTCATTAAATACTGTAGATCAGATGTAGATATTTTAAGGAGAGGATGCTTAGAATTTAGAAAATTATTTTTAGAAATTGCAAACATAGATCCCTTTAAATATGTTACATTAGCAGGTGTATGTATGGCTATTTACAGAGATAAATTCCTAAAAGAAAATACAATTGCTGTTGATGACGATATAATTCATAAAGATAAATATAGTAAAAAATCTATTGTTTGGTTAGATTATTTATCTCAGAAACATAATATTAATATTCAACATGCTTTAAATGGTGGAGAAAAGAAATTAAAATTAGGTAATAAATATTATAAAGTAGATGGATTTTATAATAATATAGTGTATCAGTTTCAAGGATGTCACTGGCATGGATGTCCTAAATGTTATAGAGAATCAACTATAAATATTCAAAATCAGATATGTATGAAAGACTTATATAATAGAACAAAAAAGATAAATAAGAAGATAAAAAATAATGGATATGAATTAATTGAAATATGGGAATGTGATTTTGATAATAATAAGGAAATTAAAAAATATATGAAAACTGAATGGAATAGAGATTTTGTAGATCCTTTAAATCCTAGAGATGCTTTTTATGGTGGTAGATGTGAACCAACAAAATTGAAATATGAATTCAAAGGAAATGAAAAAGGTAGATATATAGATGTGTGTTCATTATATCCAACAGTTAATTATTTTGATAATTATCCAATTGGTCACCCTACAAAAATATTTAATCCTAAGAAGTATGATAAGAAATGGTTTGGATTAATAAAATGTAAAGTCTTACCACCTAGGAAATTATATCATCCTGTGTTACCATATAAAGGCGAAAAATTAATATTCACTCTATGTAAATCATGTTCTCAAACTATAAAATGTAATCATTTTAAATCGAATCAAATTGTAGAAAAGAAAAGATGTAAAGACTGTTATGAAGTCAGAAATAAAGAATGTAATCATACTGAAAGATGTTTTATTGGTACTTGGACTACTGATGAAATGAGATTAGCACTTAAAAAAGGTTATAAAATTTTAAATATATATGAAGTATGGAATTTTGAAAATAAAACAGATGAACTGTTTAGAGATTATGTTAAAATGTTCTTAAAAAATTAAATTAGAAACTGATGATAAATGGTCTGAAAATTTTAAAACTGAAAAGGAATATAAGAGATGTGTTAAAGAAAAATTAGATATAAAATTAGAAAAAATAGAAAAAAATCCTGGTTTAAGATTTATAAGTAAGATATGTTTAAACTCTTTATGGGGTAAGTTTGGACAACGAAAAAATATGAAACAAACTGAATATGTAATGGAATTAGAAGATTTTTATAGAATTATATTGAATGATAATATTAAGGAATTAAACATGATATTCATGAATGACGATTGTGTAGAAATGACTTATAAAAAGAAAGACCAATATGCCGAAAATAATTTTAATACAAATGTTTATATAGCAGCATTTACAACTAGTTCTGCAAGAATAAGATTATATAAAATGCTTGATAAATTAGGAGATAAAGTGATATATTATGATACCGATAGTATTGTATATATTGAAGATGGTACAAATAAAATAAAAACAGGATGTATGTTGGAGTGAATGGACTGATGAATTAGGAGATGATAAACATATGAAATCATGGATATCTGGAGCCCCTAAAGATTATGGATATATATTAAATGATGGAATTGTAAAAGGAAAAGTTAAAGGATTTAAAATGAGTTATGAGAGTGAAACTGTTTTAAATTTCGATGAGAGAATGAAAGTAATTACAGGAGAAACAGAGTATTTAGATGTGAAAAGTAATCAATTTCAAATTCAAAAAGATAGAAATATTATGGTTAAGAAAACAAATAAAAGATACATGTTTGGATTTGATAAAAGAAGAATTTTAGATGATTATAATACTGTGCCTTTTGGATATTAAATCTTTGAATGTTTTAAACTTCTGAATTTTTAATCTTTCTATTTATAAAAATTATTCTATATAAATGGATGACATTACACTGATTTTCAATTTTCAAGGATTTATTCTTCCTAATAAAAGTATAATCAGAGAGATAAGTTGGTGTCATTTACATCAACCTGTAGGGGAAACAATTCAAGTATTTGAACCTCATTATATATTAAATGATAGAGAGCGAAGAATTATATATAAATGTACAAGAGATATTCATGGATTAAAATTTAAAAGATTTCCAGATCAAAAATCTCTATGGATAAGTACTGATGAGATTAAAAATTATATAAAAAACTTGTATGAATATTATGGTGGTAAGTTTGTATATAAAGGAGGAATAATGGAAAAACAAATATTTGATGAGTTAGAAATTCCTTCTATAGATCTTGAATTAACTAAATGTGCAAAAATTTTAGGTACTGGATGCTCTATGTATAGATGTATGTTTTACAAGAATTGTATTTCAAAAAAATGAAACCTTATAAATGGATTTATTAGGAGATATGAGAGCTCTCTTTACTGATCGTAAAGGAATCAAATATAGTGATGATATAAGATGTTTATCTCATTTATGTGAAGATTTAATATATGTGAGTAAAGATTATAATAATGAATATCCTGATCTTATTAAATTGATTGCTAAATATCTTAAAAAGATGCATAAACTAATTTTGAAAATAAGAACAAATGAAGAGGTTAAAAATAAAGGATTAGAAATATTTGATGAGATTACAAAAGAAATTACATTTGTGACAAATATATTTTAAAAATATTTATAAAAATGTTTCCTAATAAATGGATGAATTCAACAACATCAGATCATATCCTGAAACTTTCAAATTAAAAGATTTGAATACAGGAAAATATAAACTCATATCATTGAAAAAAATCCAAACAAAATTTGGAGATACAACAATTGCAAAATTAGAAGTTAATGATGAAGAAAGAGATTATTTTCTTAAAAAATGTCATGGAAAACTGTCAGATAAAACAATTAAAAAACTCAATAAAAGTAATTATGTTTTTAACTTTAAAGGCAAAATTGATGATAAATATTATGATTATGAATTAGAACTTTAATCTTCCTACACTTTTTATCTTCCTATTTTTTTAATCTTCCTATAAGGGGTATCCATTTTGGGTACCCCTTTTTTTAATGCATTTTTAAAAGGACTTTGCAAAGTACCAATTCAAAGTAGTTTGTTTTACAACTTTTCTATTCATCACTGAAACCATCATTTCATCACTTTTAAAATCAAAGCTATTCAAAGTTCAAAATGATTGCAATTGTTCAAAAATGTTCACAAAAATGACTTAAAATGTGTGTTTTTATGATGTTCTAGTTTGATGAAAAACAGAGTAAAAACTTCAATTTTCAAAAATCTGATGTTTTTGACTATTTTATGCTAAAAAATCAATGATTTTTAATGAAAATATGGTGTTTTTGTTCATAAAAAGCCTTAAAATGTTCGTGATTATTGAGGTCTGAAAAATCAAAAAACGCCTGATTTTGAGGTTTTTTGTAGTATATGATGTGTCCCATAGTATGGGACATATACTACTGATGTAGTTCTAAATAAAGTGGTGAATGGATTAGTCAAAGACAACCCCGAAAGAACACTTTAAAAAGCTGTTTAAAGTTTGACTTGTTTTCATCATTAATAATTTTTAATTAACTTTTATTATACATGATTTTATTTTGTTAAAACTGTTGAGTTTAGGCACTTTGAAACAAAAGAGTGAATGCTACGCGTGAGTCCCATGCCAAGAATATATATATTTGTTTATTTCCATAAGAAAGTGCCTTAGCGGTGAGCGTGATTCTAAACGATTTTAAATATTAAGTAATAATATTATTTTAAATATTCAACGTGTTTTGATTGATTTAGCCTATCAGTCTTTCCTATGAATTAGGGGAGACAATAATGGATATCCGCCGCGCCGGTGGCCCAGTGGTCTAAGCGATGGCTTCTGACCATTCCGAATTGGATCCGGGTTCGAATCCCGGTGAGGCAAGGATTCAGTGTTCGTCTTACGGCACTGCTTCTCTCCTTTTCCCGGAGCCAGTGGCCCTAAATTATGGAAGGGCGACTGCTTATAGCCTATCAAGTTGCTCACGGTGATCGCTAACCCCCCTTCCCCCCAAACATATCTTTTGTTTGGAGGGGAGAGGGTAATGAACACTATGGGTATCCATAGGCAATCGCTGATTTGGGGCTACTGCCCCGGGTTTGCTTCATCCTGGTCTGGGACTAGCTCCAGCGATTAACCAGAAGCCAACGCCTCTGACCACTTGTCTACGGGGTCTTCCTTTCGCGTTACCCGTAAAGAACCAGGTGATGTGCTAAATGACGACTTCAGCAAAAATCCCACTGCAATCATGAAACACTTGTCAGTTATGCTATATATGTACTTGTTTAATTTTTCTGTGTTTGTTTCTTGCTAGACAAAGTTTTAACGTACGGAGAATCTACCTCCTATAACAACATTTTGAAGATTACGGTCGTAACAAAGAAGTTCTCATTCTCTTAACATTAAAACTCTTGCGATTCGTGAATTGCCATAGAGCGTGAACCGACTGTAACACGATCATTCGTTTGATGTACAAATACGTTTGCGTATAAAACACAGCAATTGCAATTTCTGCCTACATGGCCATCTAAAAGTACCTTTGTCCCGCTTTAACCATGAACAGTGCCTTAGCGCCGCTAAGACGCGCTAAGGCCCTTCTACATCCTTGGAAAGTTATATTCGATACAGTATAATGAAACTACAAGTATGCAAGATCATATTAAAGAAATTCTTCAACTGTCGGAGAGTTTAAGCAACATAGATGAACCCATTAAAGAAACTCATTTGGTTGCAATATTCTATGTTCCATGCCCAGTTCATATGCTGTTACCCTCATAACGAATCTAGAAAGCAAAGACGAAAGTCAGTTAACACTAGATTGCGTAGAAAGCAAGTTTACTGATGAACATGAAAGGCGTGTCGAAAGTAGACAAAATGTCACTTCACACACATTAGCACTGAAAAATCAGCATGTACAAAGAAACCCTTCCAGCGTACAGAAATATTATACATATTGCCATCGCAAAAACCATTTCAGGTCAGAGCGCTTTTATTTGAAACGGAAAGATATGGTGCCAAAGAAATATTCGCCAAGTTCACGTAAGAATGAACGACATAAGTCAAAGTTGTGCATGGCAGTGGCGGTCCGTCAGATGAGGCAAGTGAGGCGCCGCCTCACCTGAAATTCCGCAGAATGAGAAGTGAAAAAAAAAACTTCTGTCAGTAACAAAGATATAAGAACTTTGCAGGATAAATGAAACACTGAAATTCACATTGTGATTCATGAATTAGGTTAAAAAAAGGCTTTCAAGAAGAGAAATGAATCGTTATTTTTGCAAAGCAGTTGCATGTTTTAAGCGCTTAGAGGCGACCGGCTGAATCGTCTCCATGAGAAGCCGGTTTTGGGAGCTGGGGATCAGAGAAGAGCCCTACAGAGTGAACCCTCCCACCCCCACGGTCCGAGGTCTACCTAAGGAGGTGCCGGACTTCCAGTAAGAGAAAGGAAATTTCTGAGGCGACTCTCCACTTCGCTTAAACTCGAATCGCATCTCTGCTGTTATTGGAGAACCCAAGGATTGAGTATCCAATGGGCGCGGGAAAATGAGCTGATGACCTTGGTAGAAAGTGGTTTTACAGGCGATGACGCCGTTCGCCTCTATACGCTTTGGAGTACGATTATTTCTACGTAGCTTTAATTATTCGTCAGAGTGTATTTGAGTCTAACTTTTAGTAGAGTGTTTGCAATCCCCTCTTCTGTGGGTGTTGGCTAGTTCATAGTAATGTTGAGTTTTTCTTCTTTTTTCTTTTGTTATTGTTACTAAACAGCATATTTTGATTTTGGTTGGAAAATATGAATGGCCCAACAAACGACGTGATTTGTGTTCTGGAAGAAATTCCTTTTAAACACTGGAAAGATTATGATAAAAGGGATGTTCTCATATCTGGATGACCTACACCTATAATAAGTTCAATATCTAAAGACAAGAAGTGCGGCAAATCGTTCTTTAGGTCTTTCAATAAATCATGGTACGAGATTTTCCCCTGGCTTTCTGGTAGCTATTACAAGCAAACTGTCTTTTGCTGGCCATGTTTACTTTTGAGCAATAAGAAAAATGTGTGGAATACAACGGGTTATTTTGATCTGAAAAACTTTTCTCGTAGTGCAAAATTGCACGAAAGCTCTAAAGAGCATATAACTAACCACGTAGGTCTAAAACGAATGGAAAAAAACATAAACACTATTTCTGATATGCTCAAAGAAAATGCTGCTCTTCATAAAGTCAAGTTTAATGAAAAGGTCAGACTAAATAGGCTTTTTATGGAACATATTATCGATTTAGTTGTCGTTCTAAGCAAGCAAGAACTGCCTTTTCGAGGACATAATGAATCCATTTCCTCATTAAATAAAGGTAATTTCAAGGAGATGTTCCATTTGTTACTTCGTAGGAGCACCCCAGAATTAAAAGCACATTTTGAAGAAATACGAAGCTTATTTTCTGGACAATCTAAAACGATACAGAATGATTTAATGGAGTGTATTCATGAATATATAAACGAATGTGTTAAAAGCGAAATTAATGAGTCAGAATTTTTTTCAGTGCAAGTTGATGATACAACTGATATTACTCACAGTGTTCAATGTTTGTTAGATACATATTGGACTCAAATTCTGAAGTAGTTGAGCGCTTCCTTGGTTTTCATGATATCAGCAGTCAGCACTGACAGGACTGCTGTGGCACTGTATGATCTGCTAGCATCGGTTTTGGAGGAGTTTGATTTTAAATCAAAGTTAGTAGGCCAGTGTTATGATGGTGCAAGCGTTATGGCTGGAGAGTTGAGCGGTCTGCAGAAAAAAGTCAAGCTAGAAGCCCCGCAAGCTTTGTTTACCCACTGTTTTGCCCACCGCCTTAACCTTATCCTACAACAGGGGTGCAAAAGTATTGTAAAATGTCGCATATATTTCGCCACTGTATCCAGCATGCCCTCATTTTCTCATAAGTCTGCCAAGAGAACCCACGTAGCAGATTCAGTTGTTGGGAAACGGATTCCTCAAATAGCGGAAACACGTTGGGCATCACGTTCGCAAAGTTTCCCAGCAAAAACAGTCTTGCTGGGCCAGCACTGGGCTATTGCTGGCAGCCAGTACTTCCAGCAATGGCCCAGCACTATGTAGCCGCTGCCGAACCGTCAATAAAATGTCCGGGCGGCCAACAGAAGGGCCAGCAATTCAGGCCAACAGCTGGCCAACAGTTGGCACCCCATCAGTTGTCATATGCCACAACAGGGCCATCAGTGGGCCATCACAGGCAGTAGCTGCCACAAGTGGCCCTTCAGTGACCCTGCAAGCACGTGCGAGAAATGATGGCTAGCCTAATGTGGTCCACTAGTGTGCCGTTAGTGGCAGCCGGCAACGACGTGACGTAACTGGTGGCTTGCCGAATCTTGTCCGCCAGTTTCCCAGTAGTAGCCATAATAATAATAATAAAAAAAGATAACCGCAGTTTCCCAAAGCTACATTTTTTTTTCAACCCTTACGAAGCTAGTGAATTAACGAACTGCGCTGGGGAAATTTTCTCAACACGTAGGAAAAACACCCGTTTGTCTCCGAGTAGATTTGAACTTTGGCCGTTTGCGTGGTAGCTAAGCTTTCTACCGACCGGACTAATTTGCCACGCTCGCGCATATGCTTAAAGTTGTCTGTTTGCTATGCAATGTGTAATCGAATGCTTCCCTCTTTCATTTTACAATATTGCGAGGTATTTTTCATGAAAGTCAGTTTCATATAATTGATAAATTAATTTTTTCAACGTAACGATAGTTTTTTTACCTTAAGGGAACTTCACTCATTTTCAAGGCGTGTACATACTTAGAGTCGCTTTCCAAAGTTTTGTACTGTCCTTGACCCCACATAGCGTTGCTTTTTTTTCTTTCAAATAATTAATAAATTTTGTACGTGTATAATTTTTTTCCAACAAACGTTGTTTTAATGGTTTTCCAGGATATTTGATTCAAGCGGTTTCAAATTGTTTCTTGTTTTTCATCCACTCCATTCCATGAATTGTTATTCATGGGAATGGAGTGGGTGTATTTCATGGCTGTAATCTAGTATTTCACGGCTTAATCTGATATCTTCGTCGACGTAAAATTTCATTAGGAAATTAATTCGCCTCTCCACATATGGATTTTTTTTCTTAACATCCACTAAAATAACACGATGGCGATAGCGTCGTCTTCAACTAACTGGTACCATGAGAGACACAGCAAGTGTTGCTTCTACGCATGCGCAGTCCCGTTGCTTCTACCTGCTGTTGGGGGTTGCATTGGTTGCCAGCAACGGGCCACTAGTGGCACTTGCCTGGAGGCCCACAATTCACGGCGATGCTGCAGGGCCATCAATGGCTCGCCAGCTGATAGCGCTGCCACCAACGGACCACTACCGGGCCGTTAGCGGCAGATTTCAGCCAGCAGTGACCCGTCATTGCCAGCTGGTGGCCAGTAGTTTCCCAGCACTTGTGTTTTTGCTGGGTTGCGTTTAATTTTGAGCGAATGGGGCAAACTAAAGAATGTGTTTGAAAACACAATGAATGACCCGGAATCAACGGCAGAATCAATCAACGGAGCCATAGGATATTTGAAAAATTTCACTGATTTTGAATTTGCTTTTTTATCACTGATTTTTGATGACATTTTTGGAATTACGGATGTACTGTTTGATGTTTTGCAAAAAAAGACCTTAGATATCAGTTATTGCCAAAGACAAATTAAACAATGTTGCGAACGAATAAATAAGAAAAGGAATGTAACCACTTACTTGAAACATTTCAGTGAAGCAATTAGTGGAGATCCTAAATGTCGCCAAAAGAAACATTTGAGTGAAGAAGTGGAAAACTATTACAAGATTTTGTTTTACGAAATCGTTGACAGCATAATAATCCAAATAAATACCAGATTTGAAGATATGGGAAAGCTCGAGTTTCTGTAGCTAGTTGACAGCTCAAAATACCATAGTTATTCAGAGTCATTTCCATCCAGTGCCCTTAACACTCTCAAAAAAAATTTCCAAACATTTTTACAGACACGCAACAACTAAAAAACGAATTAGATTTTTTATATAATGATCACAACTTCAGGGAACTCAGTGTTCAGAAAACCTTGAAAACAATGAACTAAAACGAGCTGAAAGATGTGTTACCAGAAGCCTACAAATTATTTTCTCTTGTATTGACACTGGCGTCAACAAGTTCTTCTGCTGAAAGGAGTTTTTCTTGTTTGAAGAGAATTAAGACTTACCTCCGTAATACAACGGCACAAGATTGTTTGTCTTCACTCGCTAAAATTTCAATCGAGAAGGAATTGCTGAACCATCTAATGTCCACTCAACCATTTTATGATCTGATCATAGACAAAAGTTGCAGCCAAAAAGGATCGCAGAATTGAACTTATTTATAAAACATAAAGTGAAAGCATTCTGTTCGAGACCAAAGCAAATTAATATCGCAATTCTCTGTTCTTAATTCCAGGTTTAAATTACCTAATACTTTTTTTATATAGAAATGTGCTTCCTTAGCTTGACTTCTCCTGTACATAGTTATCACGAGCCTGAACTTCAGTTTGTGACCCGTGCTAAATGCACCTTCACGATCATGCCAATCGAACTGTGACTTTTATTCAAGCTCAAGAAACACTTCGCGAGAAAAAAAATTTCTATTTAAATGATTTACTTTGAATTTTTTAAGAAGTGGATCTCCGACTAACGTTGGGATGTGAGAGACGCATTGACTAGCTAAAGAAACCGCGCAAATTGCGTATTTTAGCTCAAGTGTATTACATAAAAGAATACAGGTGAAATATTTCTTTCTTTGTTGTAAAATTATCGAATAATTGTTTTCATAAAAATATTGTTGCAAAAGTAGCGTATATTAAACACACACACACACACACACACACACACACACACACACACATATATATATATATATAGGAATATGTACATTTTTCCACTAAAATTTTTGGATTTTTTCGTGAAGAAAGACTCCCCACGCCGTGTTTCATATATTTCTATAATTTTATTCCATTACTGTTGAATAATATTTGTATATAAGGGCTAAATGGCATGGGCTGAAGCCCTAAGGGATGGGGTTTACAGCTGTTTATAACAAGGCGCCTACCCGGAACCAATGGCTTAACGAGACTTCTGAATCTCAGCAGGATTCAGCCGACTCGAACCCAGGATTTCAAAGATATCCAATGGGTGATACTGCCTTTGACATAAAACTTTTTGAAGGGGGAGGGGGTTCTGCACTTCTGCTGTATAACTGTGTATAAGTACATATAACAATTTTTTTTGTGGGGGCGCGCTTCGACAAATATTTTTCTATTGATACAAAACGAAGCTAATTTAATAAAATGAAGAAAATGCAATAAATTATAGTTGTTTTAATAAAATTTAATAAAGCAACTTCTTTGGCCGCTTTGCTTTACTTTCACTTCTATTATCAAGAAATTACATTGCTTTCCAAGTTATGTAAGAATCAATGAATTTAAATAGGGAAATTATCTATAAAACGTACTTAGAAAAAGCTAACTGTCTCGCCTAATAAGGGGGTGCTAACCACGACCCCCCCCCCCGCTACGCCACTGATATATATATATATTCGTATAACGTTATACGAATTTATATATTTTTCAATAACATATGTTTTACTGTTTTACATTTACATCAAGACATTTCGCCTCACCAGCATTTTACACCCCGAGCCGCCACTGGTGCATGGGAACTAATAGTTTGACACATATCACAATGCAAGAATCAAAAGGTGATAACAAAAGGAGTGAGCCTTGTCAAGAAAGTGAAGATTATATGCTAAAAGTACAAGCCCCGGAAAATGACAAGACCAAACGACTCACTGACTGGGTCATCGATTCAGGGTCAACAGCACATATAAGTGGAACGCAAGATTTCTTCTTAAAGTTAAGTAAAACTAAAAAAGGCAAAGTTACGATAGCTAATGGCGTGCAACTTGAAAAACATGGTATAGGCGAAGGTTATTTGAAAGTTCAAACATTGAATGGTCGTGTAAA
The DNA here is from genome assembly GCA_039090855.1 of Macrothele yani. NCBI lineage: Eukaryota > Metazoa > Arthropoda > Arachnida > Araneae > Macrothelidae > Macrothele > Macrothele yani. The sequence continues at coordinate 122,608,383 of CM077003.1, read as the reverse complement.
CACCGTAAAGCTAACAAATGTATTAAATGTTCCTGATTTGAATGATAATCTACTATCAGTTAAAACGTTAACAGACAAGGACTGTAGCGTAACGTTTGAAAGCAATGTATGTACAATTCAAAAAGGAGATTCAGTACTCGCAAATGGCATTTTGAAAAGTAACCTGTATAAGCTCTTAACAGTTACTGAAAACAGTAAACTAAAATGTGTAAACTCAGCAATAATTTGTACCAATACGAACTGTATTGAAATGTGGCATCAAAGGTTAGATCATAAAAATTATGACGATATAAAGAAAAGTTTGCAAAATTATATAGCAACAGGAAAAAAGCCCGGCCATTGTAAACACAGTTTGCAATGTACTACATGCATTAAGGCGTGCAAAACTGCGGAGCACCACGTGCCACTGATGAGAGAGGTAAACGTCGCCTGCGAAGGTGCTTGAAGGCCGATCGACACGCTACAGTGGAGCAATTCACTGGCCGAATGAACCAGAGGGCTACCGGAAGTGTGTTTAAAAATACAGTTCATCGAACCCTGCTGCGTATGGGGCTCCGATGCAGACGGATGATCACTGCACCTATGCTAACGAAGGTGCATCCGCAGAAAAGGCTCACATTTGCACGGCAGTATCGGAACTGGACCTCCGGTGGTTGGCAAATGATTGCCTTCTTCCATGAGTCGCGTTTTCTGCTTCATCGAACGCATGGACGTTGGCGTACAAGGTGAGAAACATAGAAGAACAAACACTCTTCAACTCTAGCTGGAAGAACACAAGCTCGTGAGGGCAGCATTATGGTCTGGGGAATGGCATTCTCTGGGTCCACTCATACGTGTGGAAGGCACTATGGACCGAATTCGTTATGAATCCATCTTTGCAGACCACGTACATCCATACAATCTGGTTGTCTTCCTTGGGGCGGATGGGATCCTCCAGAACGACAATGCGACGTGTCACACAGTTAGAAATGTCCGAGAATGGTTGAAAGAGCATGATGAAGATTTCAAAGTTCTTCCCTGGCCCCCTAATTCCCCAGACTTAAACCCAATTGAGCATCTGTGGAATGACCTCCATCGTGTTGTTCGCTCTATGGATCCTCCACCATGCATCCTCCAGCACCTGTCATATGCACTGCATGGCTCCACATAAACACATTCCAGCACCTTATTGAGTCACTCCCAGCCCGTCCGCCTGCTGTCCGCGCTGCACACGGTGGTTACTCTGGATATAAGCTGGTGGTCACAGTAATGTGACTCGACCGTATATAAATATATATATATATATATATATATATATATATATATATATATATATATATATATATATATATACACTATCTACTAAAAAGTAATTGGACACCTGTGATAGCAAAGGAAAACGAAGTTTATTCACCTTCAATAGTTGGTGGAGCCTCCACGAGCGGCGATTACAGCTGCGATCCTCCGGGGCAGACTCTCAACCAGGTGGTATACGACGGCTAGCGGTATTTTCTTCCACTCGGCTTGGAGAAGACAGGTCAGTTCCTTCACCTATTTCGGACGGTGGGGGCACCCCTTAAGTCGACGCTCCAACTCGTCCCATAGGTGCTCGATAGGGTTAAGGTCCGGGCTCTGCGCAGGCCAGTCCATTCGATTAATCCCATTGTCACCATACCAAGCCATGGTGGACCTCGCAACATGACAGGTGGCATTGTCATCTTGAAAGTAACACGGGTCCACCCCATAAAACTGCCACAACGTAGAAAGCGCATGGTCATCCAAAATCGTGCAGTAGGTCTCGGCGTTGAGTCTACCAAGAATTGCGACCAAGGGTTCCCGTGCCATACCAGGAGAAACACCCCCACCCTATAGCATAATTCCAACGCCACCGAACTTCACAGTTGGCACAATACATTCAGGCAGGAGGCGTTCTCCAGGCAGACGCCAATCCCAGACCCTGCCATCCGAACGGTAGAGGGTGAACCTTGATTCCTCGCTCCACAGAAAACCTGTTTCCACTGTTCAACAGTCCACTGTCGACGTTCTTTGCACCACGTTAGCCGAGCAGCGCTATTGGACTTGGTGATCAAAGGCTTGTGGGCGGCAGCACGTCCATGATAACCGAGCAGATGGGCTTCCTTACGGATGGTATTCATCGAAAGAACACTCTCGGATGCCTGTTGAAACTCCTCGCGGATATGGCTCATCGATTTGGTGCGGTTCTTCCGAATTTCTCTGGCCAGCACCCGTCTGTCTCTAACTCCCAGTTTTGTGGGTCTGCCGGGTCGGGGCACATTCCGAGAGTCACCTCTCATCTTTCACTTGCCAATCACGTAGGCCACTGTTGATTTTGGGTATTTCAACTCGCTGGATATGTCACGTATGGATCGGCCATTTCTGTGATACCCGACGATTACACCTTTCTCGAAATCAGAGAGCTCCGAACTGCGTGGCATCTTGCATGCGACTGGTTCCGTTGTTGTTTCCCACACGATATTTAACGGCGGTGGTCGTGACGTGTATCAGGACCGCAGATATCGTCGATTGCAGGGGTGTCCAATTACTTGTTGGTAGATAGTGTATATAGTATCGGAACTGGACCTCCGCTGATTATGCCTAACTGGGCATACAAATTATGCCGCCGAATGTACAGCTGCAAATGGTATAAAAACAAGCATGCAGCTGACCGCAATCATATCGCGCTGTGAGGTTGAGTGAAAATGTCGCTGCGGGAGAGAACTGACTTTGAGAAACGAAAGATTCTTGGGTGTTATATTAGTGAGTTGTCCATAAGAGAAACGGAGAGGCCTTTAAACATACCCAAGTCCTCTGTTTTGGATATACTGAATAGTTAAAAGACACATGGCGTGCCTAAAACAGCAAACCGCACCGGTAGACCAACGAAAATCAGTGATAGAGGACGTCGAAGCCTCAAAAGAGTCGTTACAGCTAATCGAATGAGTACTGCACAAGACTTCAGTGTGCAGGTTAGTAAAAATGCTGGAACCTCGGTATGTATACGTACCATTCGCAGAGAACTTCATTCCATAAGGTGCCGTAGTCGTGCGGCTGCTCATAAGCCTTTCATCTCCACTCGGAATGCTACTCGTCGTTTAGCATGGTGTAAAGGACATTTATCGTAGACCGTAGATCAATGGAAACTGGTCCTATGGACTGATGAATCCAGGTGCACGATCCATGAGTCTGTCACGATCCATCAGTCGGTCGTGTGTGGGTACGGCGGCAAACGGGGGAACGCTATTTACCTAAATGTACCGTTCCTACAGTCATGTTTGGAGCTGGCAGTTACTCGTGTGGGGGTGTTTTTCATGGTATGGTCCAGGCTCATTGGTTATCGTGGACAAATCTATTAACCAGCACGTCTGCCTCGACATTCTGGACAATTATGTTTTACTAACTCTGTGGCAATACTGTGGAAACAAGCCTTGTTGGTACCAGAAGGATAATATACCGATACATAAAGCAATGACTGTTACGGCGGGGTTTGACGATAATTCCGTATCGTGTGTAGACTGGCCAGCACAGAGCCCTGATATGAATCACATAGAGCACCTATGGGATGAATTAAAGCACCGCATAAGAAGTTTGGAACCAAGGCCTACTACTAAGCAACAGTTAGTGGCAGCATTATGTACTTAATGGAAGCGCATACCTATCGCTGTGTTCCAAAACATTGTCGAAAACATATCTCGAAGGGCCAGTGCATGCATTAGGGCCAAAGGTGGACCGACACTGTACTAATGTATGTCAATAAATGCTATGCTGTGTTTGAAAAAACCTAAACAGATAAGCAAAGAACAAATAATGAAACATAAAACGATATACCATGAACTGTCGTCATCAGGAGAGTACCAGTGCATGGCAAGAGCAGCTTTTCTGATGTTCGTGAAAGGTAGGTTGAAAACCAAAATACCCACGGACAGTACTCTCTAAGCTGCAAACTCTGATGCGAAACTGAACGAAGAAACGAAAAGAAGGAGAGACGGCGAACAGCATATACATAAGCATAGGTGTGGTGCGTATGGAGACGTAATGTGGGGGAAAAATAGTGCTCGAATCCTACGGATGTAAGCTACTTTATCGTTTAATATGTCTCGATTCTGTTCAGTTTTTGGCCTTTATAGTTTTGACTCGTTTTTAGACTAGGCTGCCATCTGATGCTGACCTTGGCGACGTATAACGGACGCTCCCTATCTTCTGATTCAAGGCTTCTTGAATTGGAAGAGGAACTACAAAGGATCAAGTGGGACATCGTCGGGCTAAGTGAGGTAAGGAGAAAAGGAGAAGATCTCATTGAACTGAAAAGTGGACATCTCTTCTACTATCGTGGGACAGATACTGGCAGAACTAGTGGTGTTGGATTTATAATAAACAAGAAACTGAAGGATAAAGTTGTAGAAGTTGAAAGTTCCTCTGACAGAGCTGCACGACTCGTTATCCAACTCTCGAGAAGATACCAGGCTCAGGTTATTCAAACTTATGCACCCACCACAAGTCATGTGAAGAAGAAATTGAAGAATTTTATGAGGAAATTCGTGATCTAAATCATAAAGGTGAGCAGCACTTGAAGATAATTATGGGAGATTTCAATGAAAAATAGGGCAACTGCAACAGAATGAAACTTCAGTAGGTAAATTCGGTCACGGCAACAGAAACCAGCGTGGGAATACTCTCGTAGAGTTTGCAGAGGCAGAAGGGTTTTTCATCTTGAACTCCTTTTTCAAGAAAAAGCCACACAGGAAATGGACATGGAGACACCCAAATGGGACAACAAGTGAAATTGATTTTATTATGTGTAACAAAAAATTCGTCATAGAAGACTGCAGTGTGCTAAACAAGCTCAACACAGGTAAGTGACCATAGATTGGTGAGATGTAAGATGCACCTCAACACTAAACTCGAACGTAGCAAGCTCATAAGACAAACAAAATGAATTGACATAACCAACCTTAAAAAAACACCATAATACCTTCAAGTTGGAACTGAAGAACAGATTCTCTGCTTTAGAAGGCCTAACATCGGAAGAAGTGGATATTTCTGAAGTTAACAGAAAAGTAACCAAAGCTCTTATGGAAACAGCAACAAAATTAGCTGGGTCTAAGAACAAATTGCATGTGAACAAATTATCAGGAAAAACCAAAATGTTGGTGCAAAAAAGAAGAGAGATGAGGACAACTAAAGAAGATGTGACTTCCAAAGTGGAATATATAGAGCTATGCAAGACAGTACGAAAAAGTATCACTGAAGACGTAAGGAAATTCAACTGTGAACTAGTAAGGAAAGCAATTGAAAACAACCAAAGCCTAAAGATAGCAAAGGGACATCTCAGTAAGGGAAGAAAACAGATTATGGCACTGAGAAAAGAAGATGGTTCTCTAACAAGAAATAAAGGCGAAATTTTGACAAGAGTGAAAGATTTCTACTCCAAATTATATGAAAGGGATGATACATGTACTCCAGACATCATAAAAGGTACCAGAGTTCTTCCAGTCCTTCCAGCAGAAGTTGCACATGCAATCAAGAACATGAAGCTGGGGAAAAGCTCCAGGAGAAGATGGAATTACTGTAGACATCATACAAGAAGCAAGTGGAGAAATCGAAACAGTACTCGCCCAAATTTTCACTCGATGCCTTAATGAAGGGAAGATTCCTGAGGATTGGAACAACGCTACAATGCTCCTGCTACATAAAAAGGGCGACATTGAGGATCTCAAGAACTACAGACCTATTAGCCTCTTATCAGTGGTTTATAAAATCTTCACTAAAGTTCTTTCACACCGTTTGAAGGTAACACTGGACATGGCTCAACCGAGAGAACAAGCTGGATTCAGGAGTGGCTACAGCACTGTAGATCATATCCACGTACTAAGAGAACTAACTGAAAGAGCGAGGGAATATGAACTTCCATTGTGCATGGCTTTTATCGATTATGAAAAAGCCTTTGATTCAGTGAAACCATCAGCAGTTACAATGGCTTTGAAATCCTGCGGTATTGAAGATGCATACATTAATATTATTAATAACATCTATGAAAATGCAAGTGCAAAGATTCGGCTGTTTGAAAATACAACACACATAAAAATTGGAAAGGGAGTGAGACAAGGTGACACCATATCTCCGAAGCTCTTTAATGTCACATTGGAAAATGTCTTTCAATCACTGAACTGGGAAAACAAAGGGATAAAGATTATCTAACCCACCTTCGTTTTGCTGATGACGTAGTCATTTTTGCAACTACCCCATCAGTGCTGCAGAGTGTGATCCAGGAACTTGCTGACAAGAGTAAAGAAGTGGGATTAAAAATGAACTTTCAGAAGACAAAAGTGATGTTCAATGCTTTTACAAGAAATGAATATTTATTGATTGATGGAGAAAAGCTGGAGATAACAGATACGTACGTTTATCTTGGACAGCAGATATCAAGTGAAGGTCACATTGATGAAGAAATTAATCGGCGTACAAAACTTGCCTGGAGAGCTTTTGGAAGAAACAGCATAATTTTCAAGAGCAATATGCCATTATGTCTTAAAAGAAAAGTGTTTGATCAATGCATCCTTCCAGTGCTTACGTATGGTGCAGAGACGTGGACCTTAACTAAAAGAGACATACAAAGGCTGCAGACAACTCAAATAAGCGTGGAAAGGTGCATGCTTGGTGTAACCAGGAGAGATAAGAAGAGGAACTCGTGGATCCGAAAAATGACGAGAGTGGAAGACATCATGATCAGAGTTAAATCCCTGAAATGGCAATGGGCTGGACATACTGCCAGACGAACAGACCATCGATGGACAGCCGAAATTTTAGATTGGATTCCAAGAGACAGGAAAAGACCCAGAAGAAGACCACATGGGAGATGGGTGTATGAAATTCGAAAGTATGCGGTAGTGACATGGAGGAGACTGGCACAAGACAGACCGTTGTGGAGGAAACTTGGGAAGACCTTCGTCCAACAGTGGATTGATAATGGTTGACAATGATGATTATGATGATGATATAGCATAGCTGGGGAGACCTTCATCCAGCAGTGGATTGATAATGGTTGACAATGTTGTTGGTGATGATGATATATTTATATAGTAGAAGCACAGACGGGGGCGCTATGTTTGGGGTGGGTCCGGGACGCACGCGGAAATTCCTAGTTACGCCTTAGGCGTTGCTCATAGAATGTTTGTTAAACATATAGCCGGCGGCGATTCTGGATATTAGCTGGTGGTCACAATAATGTGACTCGACAGTGTATATATATTCCAACAGAAAAAGACCCAGAATGATGACCACTTGGAGATGGATTGGTGAAATTCGAAAGCCTGCCTGAGTAACTTGGAGCAAAGTGGCTCAAGACAGACAGTTGTGAAAGAAACTTGGGGAGACCTTTATCCAGCAGTAAATTGATAATGGTTGATGATGATATATATATGCCGCCCCGGTGGTGCAGTGGTCTAAGGCGTTGGCCTCTGATCATTCGTCCGTAAGGGGTCCGGGTTCGAATCCTGGTGAGGCATGGATGTTGTGATTGTCTTACGGCACTGGCTCTCTCCCTTCCCTGGAGCCAGTGACCCTAAATTAGGGACGGGCGACTGCTTATAGCCCATCGAGTTGCTCACGGTGGTCGTTAAACCTCCAATCAAAAAAAAAAAAAATATATATATATATATAAAACTTGCCTGGAGAGCGTTTGGAAGAAACACTATACTTTTTAAGAGCAATATGCCGTTATGTCTTAAAAGAAAAGTGTTTGACCAATGCATTCTTCCAGTGCTTACATATGGTGCAGAGACGTGGACCTAAACTAAAAGAGACATACAAAGACTGCAGACAACTCAAATAAGCATGGAGAGGTGCATGCTTGGTGTAACCAGGAGAGATAAGAAGAGGAACTCGTGGATCAGAAAAATGACAAGAGTGGAAGACATCATGATCAGAGTTAAATCCCTGAAATGGCAATGGGCTGGACATATTGCCAGAAGGACAGACCATCGATGGACAGCTGAAATTTTAGACTGGGTTCTGAGGGACAGAAAAAGACCCAGAAGAAGACCACATGGGAGATGGGATGGGTGGATGAAATTCGAAAGTATGCGGAAGTGACTGGGCCAAGACAGACCGTTGTGGAAGAAACTTGGGGAGACCTTCGTCCAGCAGTCGATTGATAATGGTTGACGATGATGTTAGTAGAATCACTGACGAGGGCGCAATATTTGGGGTGTGCCCGGACGCACGCGGAAATGCCTAGTTATGCCTTTGGCGATGCTCATAGAATGTTTGTCAAAAATATAGCTGAGATGGGAACTGCCTTGCTTTGTATTTTGCCTTTTGTGGATGTACTTCAGCTATTTCAGGTCACGTGGCCTGTAGATAGGGGAAACTACAAGGAGCGCTGGAAAATGTAAAGTATTTCAGTAAAATAAAATATTTCGCTTATGGTCATGTATGTCGTAAATTGCTTCACGCGTTTTGTACCAGTTTCTCGGTTGTCGTCAGGCCCTTCATCCTAGCAGTAAGCGCTTGTTAGTTCTAACCCCCCACAGCAGGGGTGTTACAACTGGGTGTAGGAGAACAGGCCACAAAAAGTTTAAGGGACCGTATTAAAATTACATTTTTGATCGCTTCGTGACCGCGACCAGCAGAGGTTGATTATCTAAGTCAGTCATATAATGTGCTGACTCGGGAAACCTTAGATCATGAGGGGGTGGGGGGTGGGGGGGGGTGGGTTGTGATACCAAAAGTGTAAAATATGAAGCATTTCTGGTCCGATCGGAAGATTTTCAACATATACAAGCCATAACTCGACACATTATCCGAGGGCATCTGACTACTCAGCAAACCTGTCGGGGGGAGGGGGGATACCAAAAGTGTAAATATAAAGAATTTCTGGTCCGATTCGGGAGATTTTCAGCATTTACAACCTACAAGTTAACAAATTATCTGAGGCCATGTGCTACCTCAGTAAACCTGTCGAGGGGGGGGGGGGTTAAACATCAAAAGTATAAAACATAAAGCACTTCTGGTTGAAAATGCTGAAAAACTTCCGATCGGACACGAAATTATTTACATTTTATACTTTCGGTGTTACCCCTTCCGACAGGTTTCCTGAGACAGCACATGCCCTCGGATAATTTGTTGACTTGTAGGCTGTAAATGCTGAAAATCTCCCGATAGGACCAGAAATTCATAATAATTTATACTTTTGGTGTCTCCCCCCCCAATATGATTCCTGGGTAGGCACATGCCCTCAGATAATTTGTTTAGCAGTAGTTTATAAACCTTGAAAAATACCGTAAATAAGAAAATTTGAAATTACGGGAATTTTATGTGTCAGATAACCAATTCGGGAGACGTAGCCATCGAGCAGTCCAGAACGCAATTTTTATACGGCCCCTTAAATTTTTTGTGGCCAGTTCTCAGGTTTGTCTTTGGCCCGAAATTCATGGAAATGCCTACATTTTTTAGTGAAAATGAAATATTAAAAAAAAATATTTTATGAACAATAGTTGCTCAAGTAGTGGGGAATATAGCCACATAAAGTTTGTTTATGCAGAAGAACTTTATGGCACTCAAATTCCAATGTGTCCAGTTCTCCGTACCCGGTTAGAACTAACGATCTTTTTATTATATTTTGACTAAGCCGAGTCCTTGAAGTACGCACAAACAAAAGTTTTTAGCGTTAATTTTTTCTCTAATTAGTTTATTCTACTCCCATAAAAAAAATTGTATGTATATATTCTGTTTCCGTTCCAACAGGTAAGCAAATGTGTGCTCGCCTGTTCTTGTGCTGTTACACGGTACTCTTATAATTGAATCAAGTTTCGCCTGTGCACAAAGTCGCAGAATTACATTTACAATAAATATCAGCTATTACATATTAAATCTCTCCACCATTAAAACATGAAATTACGGAAACTATCTATAAGTCAGGTAACCAAACTCTGGGTTGGAGGCCACAGAGCAATTCGAAGTTCAATTTTTATGTTACTATCTAATATTTCTGTAGAACTGTTTTAACAAATTTTCATAATCTAGCGGATATTCCATTAGCCGTATCAATTTAAAAAACTTTCCGGCCAGGCGAATAATTGCTTTTCTTTTTTTTTTCCGAGAATATACAGTTTTAAATTCCATCCATTACTTGAAGTCGGAAGATCGAGAATTTAGGCACATCAGTTCAGTCCTACGGACTGTAAGGTAATATAAAAAACCACATGGTTTTTATTTAAATATGTTCAAAATTGTCCTCAATAATTCGTTCTTTTATGAAAGAGAAACAGTAGAAAAGATATCATGTCTGTATCCTTTTCACGAGAAACCTCATTCAAAGTCACAACAATTTGAAAATCTATAGTTCAGAATTGTTCGTAGAATATAATTCTACTGATCATTAGAAAAGGATTGCATTTACATGACATTCGTTTTATTAAATTCTTGTTATAACTTAGGTTTTCGTTTGTTTCCATGAAAAAAAACTGAACTTCATAGCAAAACTGACGATAAACACCAGTTTTCTGAAGAGCAGCGGCGACGATTAAAATAGCAAAGCAGCTCCCTCTTCTAAGGTACTTTGGTTATTTATTGTTCTCATTTTCTAGAACGGACCCTCAGGCGTAAAACACAAGCGTTCGTGTCTTTGTGGAAAGCTGTCGTTAATGTAATGACCGTAGGACTTGCCCAGCCTCCTACTGGGGAAAAAAGCACAAGCCCAGAATTGCTGGCCGCTTCCAGAGGAAAAACCTACGAGCACAGGACGCCCAGGGAAGCTTATTTTGTGATAGACGCCGACAGAGTTTGTCACTGAATCTTTCAAATCTTACGCCGCCTAGAGGGTCAATGACTCAACTACGAGGACCTGCTATGGATCAGCCTAAAGAGTGAATACAGATCCTAGTGGAGTTTTACCCGATCCAGGTGACAAGTGACTGTCTTCTTGGTGTCTCTAAGAACAGTAAGCCTAAAGTATATTATCAACAAAGTTGAATTTGAACTCTTTCTAATAGTGTGTTGTATAATATGTTTTATCAGTCAGTTTATTTTGATAGTTACAACATGGTAACAGAAGTCTATAGCTTAGGTCAACTGTATATATGTTATACACATTTAAGCTTCAGATAAAGCTAATTTTGTTTTCATTAATGTGTAGTCATGTTTAGCAGCTTGTTTCAAAACTTACTAATTCAGTATTCTTTTACTGCTAAAAGCAACTGCGCCCTTCAAACCACAACACGCTGTTGATTTGATTTCGATATAACGCCATTATTATGCACCAAAATGCAAATTTAATTTCAGTTGGTCTTATTTAATTTAAATTTCGTTACTTATTTTTTTCTGAGTTAGCTTTTATCAACAGAAGTCGTTTGTTAAAGCAGCGTTTGTTAAAACTTATTAAAAAAGAAGTCGTTTGTTAAAATTTATTTTTTTTATGAGTTGGCTTTTGTTTTCCGAAGTCGTTTGTTAAAACTTATTTTTTTTTTGAGTTGGCTTTTATTTTCCGAAGTCGTTTGTTAAAACAGCATATTTTTCTAATTGCAAAACTTTGGGAATTTAAAAGCTAGGTTGAAAAACCCCCCCCCCCCCCCCCCAAAAAAAAAAAAAAATTACCGGGCCTATGGACCCCGATTGCATTAAGACGTCTTTGTTCACACCTTTTCAATTGGCTCCGGTTCCCATCAACTTTGTTCAAAACATGAAAAAAAAATTACAATTTTTTATCTTAATAAGATATTATTTTAAGAACTATTTGCTATAGGTTTAGTTGAACTACCAATATCTATGTAATTTACAATGTTAACTTTATTAATAATAGGGACCCCGATTGCGTTAAGACGTCTTTGTTCACACCTTTTCAATTGGCTCCGGTTTCCATCAACTTTGTTCAAAACATGAAGAAAAAAATTACAATTTTTTATCTTAATAAAATATTATTTTAAGAATTATTTGCTATAGGTTTAGTTGAATTACCAATATCTATGTAATTTACAATGTCGTTAACTTTATTAATAATAGTGTTCTGCATACAGTAATATCAATTATCGGATTACTATTCTCATTAACAAAAACAACGTAACTAAAAAATTTTCCGAAGTTATTTAATTTTCAGTTCACAGCCCATTCAAGAGAACGTATGTCGCCATCTATGTTATGCACTGGTCATTAGAAAAAATACAACTGTACTTGTAATTTTGTCGCGAATGAGAATCTCTACAAAATATTTAGAATCAGAAATTTACTAAAATCCTGCGAATTAAATACTTCAGCTTATGTTAGAAAGTGATTTATTTAAAAGATCGCTGCCGGAGCAATGTTGTCTGGTACCATTAGATCTGCTCACATATGACTGTTCAATGAATAATGCTATTTATAGTAGGAACGTTGGGATAAAAATGGAGCAAGATTAAGGTGACCAAATTTTTGTGAACGAAACTGAGGACTAAATGATGCGGTGTCCTCAATTTCAATACAAAACCGAGGACAATTTCGTTTCAAAATGAGGACATGATTTTGGACAATGTCTGACACATTATGGTACAACCCATGGTTAGCAAAGAACGTTATGAACCTGCACCCATAATTGTCCAGTTTCATGGGAAAACGTACAATGAATATGAAGGATGATTTTCATGTGAAATAAGTAGGAAATAGCAATAAAATACTATAAGCAGAATATTACTTCTGATAAATATTAGATGTTACCATAGAGGGCAGCACATGCAAGCAAAGCTACATTTTGATTTCATACTGAAATTTCATTAGAATTCTGTAGAAGAAAAAAAAAATATCTAAAGCCAGAAAATTGTTATACACTGAGCGGACAGAAATTATGGAATATCTGTATGTTATCTCATAATAAATAAATACATCGCTCTTTCCACGTTCCAGAAACACACAGCATCCGAAAAATTGTTTTTCAGCCGCCGCTGTGGAAATGAACCAACAGAGCTCTCGACATCGCGCCGAGTGCGTTACGTTTACGCCACGGTGGCCAACAATCCACGGTGCTATGTGTATTTTTAAGTCAGCTTCTGACATCATAAATCCGTAAGATGGGCTCAGCTACTGAGACGTCTCCATCTGGTGGGCATTAACGGCACTAGCTATATATATTGTAGCAAACAAATTCAAAGGGCGAAATCCAAGGTGAAAATACTCCAAATACGTGGCGACAGTTAATAAATAAGTACATCGCTCTTTCCACGTTCCAGAAACACACAGCATCCGAAAAATTGTTTTTCAGCCGCCGCTGTGTCTACAGTTTTTCGGATGCTGTGTGTTTCTGGAACGTGAAAAGAGCGATGTATTTATTTATTAACTGTCGCCACGTATTTAAAGTATTTTCACCTTGGATTTCGCCCTTTGAATTTGTTTGCTACAATATATATAGCTAGTGCCGTTAATGCCCACCAGATGGAGACGTCTCAGTAGCTGAGCCCATCTTACGGATTTATGATGTCAGAAGCTGACTTAAAAATACACATAGCACCGTGGATTGTTGGCCACCGTGGCGTAAATGTAACGCACTCGGCGTGATGTCGAGAGTTCTGTTGGTTCATTTCCACAGTGGCGGCTGAAAAACAATTTTTCGGATGCTGTGTGTTTCTGGAACGTGGAAAGAGCGATGTATTTATTTATTAACTGTCGCCACGTATTTGGAGTATTTTCACCTTGTATGTTATCTCTATGGGAAGGGAAGATTCCAAGTCCAATAACTTCATTTGAAAAAACAATTTTCCGCCCCAGTGGCGCAGTGGTCTAAGCGATGGCCTCTGATCATTCGTCCGAACGGGGTCCGGGTTCGAGTCCCGTGAGGCATAGATGTTGTGTTTGTCTTACGGCACTGGCTCTCTCCCTTCCCTGGAACCAGTGACCCTAAATTAGGGACGGGCGACTGCTTATAGCCCATTGAGTTGCTCACGGTGGTCGTTAAACCTCCAATAGAAAAAAAACAAAAAACAGTTTAATGAAAAATGTGCTGAATAAAATTTGTAGAACTCTCAATGAAATCTACCAAATCCAACCAAAGTTAGCATCAGCCACTTATTTAATTGCAAGCAAGTGAATGTTAACAAAGATGAGATCATTTTAGTTAAATCCAGTTAAAAGAGAAACGAAATAACACCACAATTATCAAGATGACTTTGTTCGATGCTTCGGCATGTCTCCCATTAATATTGCGTGATTTCTAACTTAAGGTGGTTCCACCGAAAATCTCTGCCTTATGTTTCCAATGGTAAAACTTCTGTTAATAGATGGCGCGACCTGCACATTGATGACATCAGTCGACAAACAAATGTTGGATTGTTTAATTATGGTTATGTTTTAGCAAGTATTAAGTATCCCACGCTATAACTTAAAGTTAGTTTTATCGATGTGAAAATTTTCATCCTTCGGAATACATTAATTGCGAAGAAAATATGTAAAGAAATGTTTGCCATTGAAAACATAAGGCAGAGATTTTAGGTGGAACCACCTTAATTCAAGGAAAAATTCATCAGCTTCAGAAGGTAGTTCCATACCTTTACGAGTCCATTTTATTGCAATTAAATAAGTAATTGATGCTGAATTTGGTTGGATTTGGTACATTCAATTGAGTTCTACGATTTTTGTTTAGCTGATTTTTTTCTATTTGAATTTTTTAGGGGAATTTCAAAACTTGAGGACAGTTTACGTCCTCAGTCAGTTTTTACGAATTTTTTTTTTTTTTAATTTTGATTGGAGGTTTAACGACCACCGTGAGCAACTCAATGGGCTATAAGCAGTCGCCCGTCCCTAATTTAGGGTTACTGGTTCCAGGGAAGGGAGAGAGCCAGTGCCGTAAGACAAACACAACATCCATGCCCGACCGGGATTCGAACCCGAACCCCTTACGGACGAATGATCAGAGGCCAGCGCCTTAGACCACTGCGCCACCGGGGCGGCTTTACGAAATTGAGGACTGTCCCCAGGAAATGAGGATGTCTGGTCACGTTAAGCAAGATGCAAACTAGCGAATAGTTATTTGTTGCATCTGCTTTATTTCGGCATTGGTCAAATGAAGATCACGAAGAAACAAGATACAAACCAATCTTTTATGTTTGCATCTGTTTTATTTCCGCTTCAGCTACACGAATTTTCTGACTGCTTCAAAAACCCAATGTTTACATCTGCTCTGCCCTTAGTGATATCATATCGAGTTATCGGTAGTCGAGGCAATTCATCTGTGACGTCGGCATCATCCTTCCTTTATGGTCTGCATAGTATCGAAGCCTTGTGAACATCATGATGAACATGTTGTGAACTTACTCTCCTGTTCTAAAGCAGAATACTTATACTTTGCTTCTTAGAATACTTATACTTTACTTCTCGTTCATTTTCTGGTCCGAATGAATGAATATCGTGATTCGTTGAAATGTACAGTGAAATAAAATGCCTTCGACGAGGTTGTTGATTGGAGTTGGAACTGCATTATGTGTCGTTTCCTCCGCATCTATGTACATGAGAAAATGCTTAGAAGAAAGTATTGGTAGTGAGGAGTACTGCAAAAAAGCAGTAAAAGTGTTCCTAAAGCACCAACCGGCAATTGATGTTCTGGGACCTCCAGTCCAGTATAGAAGGCCGAGTTTGTCAGACGTGTACAATAAAGTAAATAATGTAAATGCGGCAGTAGCTTTACCGGTGTCTGGCGTGAAATCCAGTGGAAATCTGTATGTTAATGCTCATCGCGAAAGGCCCGGGGAAACATGGGATATTGAAGAAATTAGATTAAGTTTGAAGAGTGATCCTGATAAATACTTATTGCTGTGCAAATCGGAGAGCTGTAATCAAGACTAAAATTGAAAAAAGAAGAAAAAAAGACAAGTGTTTGTATCAGTAATGCGCCCGTAATGGAATGTAGGTAGCTTCGGATGCCATTAATGTAAACATTTAGGAATCTATGCCTGTGGGCATTAGTGAATCTAGTGATGCCGGAGTCTTTTTCACAGTATCATTAGAAATAGATTTTGTAAAGATCGTATTTGGAAATAAGTATTCATACAGACAACATATAATTTAATAATAAAATATTTTTTAATTCCAGATGTATGACATCTTGAAATATTTTCTTGAAGAATGTACAATCTTCTGAGCAAGATTCCTGGTGGTATTTAAGAATGGGATAACACGTTTTAAAACTATCAAAGGAGTGTGATTAAATCCTGCTGTTTGCATTCACTGTTAGTGAAAATTTGAGATGAGGAAATAAGTTACACAAAATCATTATTGGTTAAGCTTGGAAATATAAGAAGGTTAGTTTTATGTGCCTGATTTGGTTCATCTCTTGCTGACTGACCTTTCAAGTATTCTGGAAGTCGTCTAAACTGCTATATAATATCATCAACCATTATCAGTTCACTGCTGGATGAAAGTCTCCCAAAGTTTCTTCCAAAACTGTCTGTCTTGAGCCTGTCTCCTCCATGTTACTCCTGCATGCTGTTGAATTTCATCCATCCATCTCCCATGTGGTCTTTGTCTTCATCTGTCCCTTGGAATCCAGTCTAAAATTTTGGTTGCCCATCAGTAGTTTGTTCTTCTGGTGACATGTCCATTTTAGGGATTTTACTCTGATCATGATGTCTACCACTCTTGTCATTTTCTTTCCTTATCCACGAGTTCCTCATCTTATCTTTCCTGTTTCACCAAGCATGCATTTCCCGAAGCTTCTTTCAGTTGTCTGCAGCCTTTGTATGCCTTTTTAGTTAAGGTCCAAGTCTCTGCTCCATATGTAAGAACTGCAATGATGCATTGATTAAACACTTTTCTTTTAAGACATAATGGCATATTGCTCTTGAAAATTGTACTGTTTCTCCCAAAAGCTCTTTATCCAAGTTTTGTATGCCAATTAATTTCCTTATTAATATGACCCTTGCTCGATACAGTATCTGTTGTCCAAGGTAAATATAAGTATGTTACCTCAAACTTTCCCCCATCAATTGCAAAATCTTCATTTCTTGTGAAAGCATTGTACATCAGTTTTGTCTTCTGAAAGTTAATTTTTAATCCCATTTCTTTACTTTTGTCAGCAAATTCCTGAATCACACTCTGCAGTTCAGAAGGGGTATTACTAAAAATCTATGCCATCAGCAAAATAAAGGTGACTTAAATAATCTCCATTAATCATTATCACTTTGTTTTCCTAGTTCAGTGATTGAAAGACACTGCAATGTTGCATTGCATAGTTTAGAAGATACAGCATCACCTTGTCCCTTTCCAATTTTTTTTGTTGCTGTATCCTCAAATAGCCAAACCTTTGCAGTTTCATAGATGTTATTTAGAATGCTAATGTAAGCATCTTCAATATCGCAGGATTTCAAAGACGTTGTTACTGCTGATGGTTTCATGAAATGAAAGGCCTTTTCATAATCAATAAAAGCCATGCATAATGAGAGTTCATATTCCCTTGTTCTTTCAATTAGTTCTCTCAGTACATGGATATGATCTATGGTGCTGTAGTCACTCCTGAATCCAGCTTGTTCTCTTAGTTGGGCCATGTCCAATGTTACCTTCAAGTGATGTGAAAGAACCTTAGTGAAGATTTTTTTAACCACTGAAAAGAAACTGATGGGCCTGCAGTTCTGGAGATCCTAAATATCTTTTTTATGTAGCAGGATCATCGTAGCATTGTTCCAATGATTAATGATCATTGGAACAATGACTATATATATGTGCTTTCCATTCATCAGTTATCATAGTGGTTCCTTCAGTGTGTTTTTGAATCTGGTAAATTAATGCTTCTCTGGTACGCTTGTTCTCTGGGCACAGCTCCAATCTGAATTTCTGTGAATTAAACCCAGGACCTTTGTTTCCTCAATAATCCTTTTTGCATTATGTTTTCTTCTACCAAATTTTGTTTCATTATTTTCATTGAAAAATACAGGAGACTCTGCCCAGAAGAAAGCGAACTTGTCTCATCTTTGTGAATTAATACGTGGTGGTGGGAATTTTTCTGAGGCAGCGTTGCACTGGGAATAATGTGTCCAGCATATAAATAAATGGGGGTGCAAGAGACAACTTCCAAAACTACTTGGCAAGTGAGTCTGTGGAAGTCCAGCTCCTGCTTATTTTTTACTGCATGCATTTTGTTATTACAGTGACTAAAAAATGTCAATACCTAAATAAATAAATAAATACTTTTATTTTGGCTACTAATATATAGGCTTGGATATATTATCATAGAGAAAGGATGTTTTTAATATATTCCTTGCTTTTGTAACTATATACAATGAAATTTATGTAAGCGTTTTCTTGAAGACAAGCATGCTGGTAAGTTTTCCACTGATTACGTATAGCAATTAATGGTTGTTGAGAATGAAATCACCTTCCTATTACCTCCCCATTTCTGTTCACTTTTTGAGAAATCATATTGAAGACAGCCAGGATGAGTTTTACTATTATCTCTTTAAATGAGTATTCCATATCCCACCCCACAGGTGGCAGAACATAATAATTTCAGAGGGGGTGCAACTTCTTTGAGGCCTAAAACAATTTAAAAAATGAAAGAGAAAGATGACAGAGAGAGAGAAAAATCCATAGGATATATATGTATATAGTGGTTACCCTGGCTTTTTTAAAGTTTTGGCTGAATTCAATTTTTTTTGCCTAAGTGTTATAACAGTACAAAAAAGTAATTGACAAAATGATTTTTTTTTTTTCGCAAATTGTGAAGAATGCAATTGACAGCACAACCGCTGTATCATCATCATCATCATCATAATCATCATTCATTATCAATCCACTGCTTGATGAAGGTCTCCATAAATTTCTTCCACAATTGTCTGTCTTGGGCCTGTCTCCTCCATGTCACTCCAGCATACTTTCGAATTTCATCCTTCCATCTCCCATGGGGTCTTCTTCTGGGTCTTTTCCTGTCCCTTGGAATCCAGTCTGAAATTTCGGTTGTCCATCGGTGGTCCGTTCTTCTGGCAACATGTTCAGCCCAGTGCCATTTCAGTGATTTCACTCTGGTAATGACATTGTCCACTCCTGTCATTTACCTTATCCACAAGTTCCTATTCTTATATTTCCTGGTCACACCAAGCATGCACCTCTCCATGCTTGTTTAAGTTGTCTGCAGTCTTTGTATGTCTTTTTTAGTTAAGGTCCATGTCTCAGCCTGGCAGGATGCATTGATTAAACACTTTTCTTTTGAGACAGACTGGCATACTGCTCTTAAAAATTGTACTGTTTCTTCCAAAAGCTCTCCATCCAAGTTTTATATGCCGATTAACTTCTTCATCAATGTGACCCTCACTCGATATCTGCTGCCCAAGATAAATGTAGGAATCGGTTGTCTCAAGCTTTTCTCCATCAATCGCCAAATCTTTATTTCTTGTAAAAAGCATTGTACATCACTTTTGTCTTCCGAAAGTTCATTTTTAATCCCACTTCCTTACTCTTGTTAGCAAGTTCTTGGATCATACTCTGCAGCTCTGAAGGGGTAGCTGCAAAGATGACTATGTCATCACCAAAACAAAGGTGAGTTAAGTAATCTCCATTAATCTTTATCCCTTTGTTTTCCCAGTTCTATGATTGAAATAGATTTTGCAATGTGGCATAAATAGCTTGGGAGATATGGTGTCACCTTGTCTCACTCCCTTACCAATTCTTATTTGTGCATTATCCTCAAATATCCGAACCTTTGCACTTGAATTTTCATAGATGTTATTAATAATGCTAATGTATGCATCTTCAATACCGCAGGATTTCAAAGCCATTGTTAGTGCTGATGGTGTTTCACGGAATCCAAAGCCTTTTCATAGTCCATGAAAGCCATGCATAATGGGAGTTCATATTCTCTTGTTCTTTTAATTACTGTAATTTTTGGACTAAGAGCCGCAGGCGAGAAATTTAGCAATCTTGGAACCAAAAGTTGCCATAAGGGCCACACCTGTGAAGTCGTGGTGTGCTCAGAAAACTAAATCGTCTTCCTTATTTTCATGAATTAACTCACACCCAACATGATTATATGTATACTTAAAAGGCTAATCTGCAATTTAGTGTCGATCTGCTTTATGCACTTATTTTTTCATACTGGCAAAATTTTTTATTTATACATTTTTTATTAATCATGCTAATAATGTTATTTGTTTGTCTTTATTAAATGCTCAAAACCATTTATGTAAATATCAATCACAGTTAATCTTAAGACTCCCATTAAAATATCGCATTACTCGTAAAACCGCACAATTGTCAAAATTCCATTCAATGTGGATGTCTGCTACAGGATGGTTCCCTGTTTACCGCAATAGAATCCGTCTTAGAAGTAATTAACTTATAAATTATCGCTTGTAATGCTTTCGAATAATGTTTTTCTTAATCATATGTTCCTTATATGTTATGCTTTTTCTTCTCATCTACAGATGTTTTCGTTAGAATGAAGTTGCGCTTCCTTTTACCAGCTGCCTCGCACGCGTTCGCGAATCTGGCTGCCAACACTTCGAAACAGCGGTGCAGCTTTCTCTCTTTCAAGTGATTTGACCTACTTTCATTTACTGCGCACTGAGCCTTCGCGTTGAGCTCTGCTTTTATATGAATGGGAAAGCTTTCCCTTCTTTTTTCTTTTCCAGCCGAAGCCTTCAACTTTCACTATCGTCAGTAAACAAAAAAAAAAAAAGAAAAAAAAAAAAAGATTCAAATTGAAGCAAAACTCCGGAGCACGAGCCAAGAAACACCTGTAATCGCATGCCAGATTAACCAAAGAAGAGTAAACAGAATTTGTCTTTCCGTCCCGCCAGTATTGTTTGGGATAGGTCTCTGCTAATGGAATCATCCTGGGGCAGGCTTTTGTATTGCTCATGTTCTTAAGCTTTTGTTCAGGAAAGTGCCCATCAAACCGGTCTCCCCACCCCAGTGAAAATCAATGTTCCTTCCCTTGGTTGCATCACACCTTCCTGCATGATGTATGCTGCAGCCAACGAAAAAGATACGCTGGGCGCGCTATCCACAGAAGCCTTGAACGTCACGCTACTCGTCTGTGTGCTTATGTCCCCATTCCATCCCCACTCCCCCACGCAAAGGGCATTTGAGTCGGGCATTCCTGTCCTCCCCCACTTTCCCTCCTAAATCAACATCAGGGCAACAGAGTTATCGTTTAAATAGACGTGTCTAACGTATGAGTAGAAAGAGGAAAAACTTTATCACAGTCGAGTTTGTGAAAAAAAAAGACTTGGTTTGAAAAAATTTACTAAGCATCTGCATGAAAAAGAAAAAAAGGGAGGGAAGAAACAGTCTTATCGAAAACAAATTCGGCTTAAGGGCCGCACACCCGAAAAATTTCACTTTTAGTAACGTAAGCGCCGCAGCTCTTAGCCCCAAAATTACGGTAGCTCTCTCAGTACATGGATATGATCTATAGTGCTGTAGCCACTCCTGAATCCAGCTTGTTCTCTTGGTTGGGCCATGTTTAGTGTTACCTTCAAACGGTGTGAAAGAACCTTAGTGAAGATTTTATAAACCACTGAAAGGCGGCTGATGGGCCTGTAGTTCCTGAGATCCTCAATGCCACCTTTTTTATGGAGCAAGATCATTGTAGCATTGTTCCAATCCTCAGGAGTCTTCCCTTCATTAAGACATCTGGTGAAAACTTGGGCGAGTGTAGTTTCAATTTCTCCACTTGCTTCTTATATAATGTCCATGGTAATTCCATCTTTTCCTGGAGCTCTTCCCTGTTTCATGTTCTTAATTGCATATGTAACTTCTGCAGGGAGGATTGGAAGGACTTGGGCACTGGTACCTGTCGTAATGTCTGGAATAGATCCAAATCCCTTTCATATAGATTTGAAAATGTCCCTTGGAATCCAAATCCCTTTCATATAGTTTTGAATAGAAATCTTTCACCCTTGTCAAAATTTCGCTTCTATTTCTTGTTACAGTACCATCTTCTTTTCTCAGAGCCATAATCTGTTTTCTTCCCTTACTGAGATGTCCTTTTGCTCTCTTTAGGCTCTGGTTGTTTTCAATTGCTTTCCTCACTAGTTCACAATTGAATTTCCTTATGTCTTCAGTGATACCCTTTTGCACTGTCTTGCATGGCTCTATATATTCCACGTTGGAAGTTACGTCTTTATTTGTCCTCATCTCCTTTCTCTTTTGCATCAACATTTTTTTTTTCTTTAAATTTTCTTCATATGTAACTTGTTCTTAGTACCACCTATTTTTGTTGCTGTTTCCATAAGAGCCTTGGTAAGTTCTCTGTTAACTTCAGAAATATCCACTTCTTCCGATGTTAGGTCTTCTAAAGCAGAGAATCTGTTCCTCAGTTCCAACTTGAAGGTATTATGGTTGTGGAATAACTTTTACGGGTCTTATAGAGGTTATTTTTCATGAAAGTTGTCAAATTTTCGAACTAAAGCCTAGTTCGTCATCAGGACTATGTCACTGAAGTAGTTGCTACCACTCAGTTGGAAGAGTCCAACCGCAATTATCGTTAATTGTGGGACTTCTTCTTCTTGCTATTTCGATACTCTCTTCTAGTTTTCTCTGTACTAAGTTTGACTGGTGGGCGATTATTTTCACTGAGTTCCAATTTATTGAGTGTCCACTTGCTTGTATATGTCTGTCTAGCCCTGTTTTGTTACTAATGTTCCTAATAGCTGCTTGGTGTTCTTTCATTCGGACCTTAATACTTCTCCCTGTTTCTCCTATATAGCTGAGTCTGCAGTTACAGTCGATGCAATAAATTACTCCTTCTTGCAATTGGATGTCCAATTCTTTCTGCTTTAAAGCTGGCAGGAATTTTTTTATTTTGTTATTAAGATCTGGAGCAAGCCTGATATTATATTTTGCTTCGATCCTCTTCAGTTTTTCGAAAAGTCCCTTGTGGTACGTAATTTTGCTGGTGAATTTGAAGTTGTTTATTTCCTGCTTCTTCTTTGGCACTTGTCTAAATATTTTCTCAACATAAGGGAAGGGGTATTTGTTTTCTGCCAATATTTCTTTTAATTCTACTCTGTGAAGATCTTTTTGAGCATCTGAAGAGACCAGGACTTCAATTTTTTCCAAAAATTGTCTCGCCGAATTCAATTTAATATAATCAGGGTGGAATGAGTAGAAGTCTAACATCTTCCCTGTGTTGGTGGGTTTTCTAAAAAGCTGAGTAAATATTTTTCCCTGTCTTGAGGTCAAGGTTAAATCTAGGAAATTGATGCTATGGTCTTTTTCCTGTTCCAGGGTGTACTACAAGGTATTCTCTAGCACAGGAAAAAGACCATAGCATCAATTTCCTAGATTTAACCTTGACCTCAAGAGAGGGGAAAATATTTACTCAGTTTTTAGAAAACCCACTAACACAGGGAAGATGTTAGACTTCTGCTCATTCCACCCTGATTATATTAAATCGAATACGGCGAGACAATTTTGGAAAAATTGAAATCCTGGTCTCTTCAGATACTCAAAAGATCTTCACAAAGAAGAATTAAAGGAAATATTGGCAGAAAACAATCACCCCTCCCCATTTGTTGAGAAAATATTTAGACAAGTGCCAAAAAAGAAGCAGAAGAAAACCAACTTCAAATTCACCAGCAAAATTACGTACCACAAGGGACTTTTCGAGAAACTGAAAAGGATCGGAGCAAAATATAATATCAGGCTAGCTCCAGATCTTAATAACAAAATAAAAAATTCCTGTCAGCTTTAAAGCAGAAAGAATTGGACATCCAATTGCAAGAAGGAGTAATTTATTACATCGACTGTAACTGCGGACTCAGCTATATAGGAGAAACAGGGAGAAGTATTAAGGTCCGAATGAAAGAACACCAAGCAGCTATTAGGAACATTAAAAACAAAACAGGGCTAGACAGACATATACAAGCGAGTGGACACTCCATAAATTGGGACTCGGTAAGAATAATCGCCCACCCACCAGTCAAACTTAGTAAAGAGGAAACTAGAAGAAGAGATCGAAATAGCAAGAAGTACCACAATTAACGATAATTGCGGTTGGACTCTTCCAACTGAGTGGCAGCAACTACTCCAGTGACATAGTCCTGATGACGAACTAGGCTTTAGTTCGAAAATTTGACAACTTTCATGAAAAATAACCTCTATAAGACCCGTAAAAAAGTTATTCCACAATCACTATGAATAGAGGTGCCATAAATTCATTTACAACTGGTATTATGGTGTTTTTTAAGGTTGGTTATGTCAATACATTTTGTTTGTCTTATGAGCTTGCTACGTTCGAGTTTAGTGTTGAGGTGCATCTTACATCTGACCGATCTATGGTCACTACCTGTGTTGAACTTGTTTAGCACATTGCAGTCCTCGATGATGAATTTTTTGTTACACATAATAAAATCAATTTCACTTGTCGTCCCAATCGGATGTCTCCATGTCCATTGCTAGAAATCTGTAGTCTAAATGAAAGCATTATAAAAAGGGGGCTGGACTTCCCAAGTGTCACGTAAATCCTTTGGCGGCAGTTGCGGGTGGCTTTGTTTACATTTTACCCCACAGCTTACTGTGTGCCACTAACTACACAATAGTTTTATGACCTTCTGTCAGTTATATTCTTGCTGTGTACTCACTGAGTAAACATCAGGAAATGTATATGACATCTGTCTCCCATGTGTTTAATTTACCATGAGTGAGCGTGACCATGGATGTGGTAATAATGGCATGACCAATAAACAATGGGCATGAGCAAGAACTAGCACATATAATTATTCAGCTCTCAACAAATCATATATTTCCCACACCTTCCATCAACTAATGGAGTATGTGCTCGTCAGGAAATATTGATTTCGCACTGAAGAAGAAAAGTACTATATCGTAGATTTTTCACTTCCCATTCTACTTATTGTGTTTCATTAAAATATATATGCATTATTAAAATCTGACCCTGCTTTGCATTTCGTTGTTACTATTTATATCATGTAGAAAGCTCCAAACTCAAACATAAATAAACCTGCCGGGAACTGCCAGGGAAGGATCTACAAAACATTTTGAAAGTACTTCCCAAAAGGGGATTTCAGAATTATTCCTGGCTGGCCTTCTGATTATCAGTGCATCAAGTAGTTCCATTAATGGAGCAAAAGAACTAACAGTATTTACTATGTATCATTGACTTTTTATAAAACAAATCTTACTTTTCTTTACAAAACTTGTACTTTGTTAATGCACTGATGATCTGAAGGCTAACCTTATGGCTCACTTCCATACAATTTTTTTAGTTGAAATTCCATTATGAAGTTTTGTCTTTTCTGAGTGCTGATATGTATATAAAATTTTACTTAATAGGCATGCACCCCATTCCACGGCTGCCATTCTTCTCTTTTGGAAAATTTTGGGAAAAATTCTGTCTTTTGGAAATTTTGTAAGATTATTTTAAAACTGTGTTCCCCCTTTTACTTTCTTTCCAAAAAAAAAAAAAAAAAAAAAAAAAATATTGCAAAATCATATTCCTGTAATCACTGAAATAGTGAAGTTACATCAAATGTTTTAAGTGTCCAAAATGTTTAAAAAAAAAGTCAACACAATTGCATACCTGACAAATTTTTTGGTCTATGATGTTGTCTTCTATCAGAAAAAAGCTTTTTACTAGACTTGGTGGAATTTCTGGAAGTTCGTAGGATATCTCTCTGCCCGCAGACATTTTTTGAAATCAGTGAAAATGCCCGTTCTAAGCAGGGAAGAAAATATTCGGCGATTTTTCCCTTTTTGAATTTTTCTGACAAAGTTCTGTTTTCTCTCTTGCTCTCTCTCTCTTCCTGAGTGTATTCTTTATTTTTAATTGTTTTCTGATAATGTCCATTTCTTATTTTTCGTAATGGTGCAAAAGAGTGACTTGTTTTTTTTAAAGAATTTTTCTGAATGAAATGCATATTTATCTATTTTAACTGTATCTCCCTCAAAATCAATCATCAGGCTTGCATCCCCTCCCTCGTTTTTTTAAAGGGAAATTAAATTTCATATTAGGTGCTTAATCTGTCTGTGATGGAATCAGTGCCATTTCTGTGGCTCGTAAAACTGTTTTCATGACAGAGTGAAAAAATGTGGCAGTACCAGTTTTTTGGAATTAATTTCTCATAAAATGCATATTTACCATTCCCTAGTTACCTTGCTGTTTCAAAGAACACAGCTGGCATTTTCCCATTTTCTTAACGAAATTGAAGTTCAAAATGGTCAATTCCTATTCACTATACAAAGAAAACTACTTTGCCTGTCATGATCGCAATAGACAGTTGAAGTTCCAATTTTAAACTTAATTTCTCTTCCTGACAATACAGCAAACAGTGACTAATAAATGGGAAGATGTTCATTTTCAGTGAAATTAAAGTTTAAAATGCGATATTACCACTTCTTACCCTGTTGTAAAAACAACTGTGTGGATCACCGAAATGGTGCTATTTCTAGCATGCACAGATAAGAAACGATTTTCAGTTTGAATTGTGCTCTGTAAAAGAAAAAAATGCGTTCTCCTGTAATGGGTATAGCAAGAAGGGGGGCTACAAGGGATAAGAAAAATATCCATTTGTTAAGAAAATTTATAAAAAAAATATGGTAATATTTCCAGTGTTATCTGAATCAATATAAAACACCAACCCAAAGAAAAATGTTCACTTTCAAGAATGTATTTATAACTGGGTATGTTTTTAATATCTTTGCAAATCATAAATATATGTATTTCTTGCTGCACTGACCAATTGACCAATAAGGTCCAACTCCTCACGGTGAGTGTGACTTGATTTTCAGTCTTGTCTTGAACATCTTAGTGGCACCGATGCCATTCTTTACATGCTGATCAAACAGTAACATTATGGAAATTTTGAAGAATTTGTGACAGTGAGTATGGAAGAAACATCAAGGTTAGATGCAATATGACTATCTTTGGAAAAATTAGTGAATTTTTGTTTTTTACTTACGGTAAATGTTGTGGCCATTAAACTAAAAAAGGATGTCAGGAATGTTCCATCTCCCACTATATTTAAAATGTGGATGGAGCTGGACTGTTTTATAATTTTTCTTCTAATTAACTCTGAAAGTTTGAAGGCACCCCTTTTATAATACTTGAATCTCACTACCTGATCTCTTTTTCTGTAGGTTATCGAACATGGTTTTGGAAGCTAATTTGCATGTACACTGTAATGATATTCCTACAGTATATGATGTCAAGTACAACTATCAGCTTTATGCTCTAAATGGCCACACCAGTGGTGCAGTGGTCTAAGCGCTGGCTTATGATCATTCGCCTATGAAGGGTCCGGATACGGATCCCGGTGAGGCATGGATGTTGTGTTTGTCTTACGGCACTGGCTCTCCCTTCCCTGGAACCAGTGACCCTAAATTAGGAACAAGAGACTGCTTATAGCCCATTGAGTTGCTCATGGTGGTTGTTAAACCTTAAATCTAAAAAAAAAAAAAACCCTTTCAATGTCTGGGGCTCTGGCCAATTAAGTATGGTTCAGGGGCTCTGGTCAATTAAGTATGGTTCAGGGGCACTGATTTCACCAAATTATTAAGGGAGTGGGGTGCAAGCATGAAAAGATCAGACATGGAAGGGGCTTGTCTCTTCCATTGCCACTCCCACCCTTCCATTTTCCCACTATCCACCAGCTGATAGCTGATGCTTCATCCCTATAGGGCAAAGTTACTGGGATGAAGTGACACTACATGCCTTCAATAGCAGGCTTATTTCCTTATTACCTAAGCTCTGTGATGAATAGACAAAGTCATCACTCTTTCCAAATTTTTCTTTAATTAACACACAGCAACCAAAAAATAATTATCTGGACACCGCTGGGATTGTATTCCAGATCTCTCGATAACTAGCTGAGTGTGTTCACCTTACACTACGGTGGCCAACAATCCACAGCGCTGTGTGTGTTTATCTGTCAGCATCTGACTTCACAAATCCATAGAGTTGGGGTCAGCAACTTAGAAGTCTCCATCTGATGGGGCTTAACGGCACAAGCTATTAAATTACAGCTAATAAATCCAAAGGGCAAGAGCTATTCACATTGTCTCCACGTATTTGGAAGATTTTCACTATCACTCTTGTTCTTTGGATTTTAGTAGCTATAATTTAATAAACAATGTGAACAGTCTATTTACATTGTCTCCACATATTTGAAAGATTTTTACTATGATTCTCGCCTTTTGGATTTATTAGCTATAATTTAATGGCTTGTGCCGTTAAGCCCCACCAGATGAAGACGTCTCAGTTGCTGAGCCCATCTCTACGGATTTGTGAAGTCAGATGCTGACAAATAAACACACATAGCACCATTGATTGTTGGCCACCGTAACATAAGGGGAATGCACTTGGCCAGTTATCGAGAGATCTGGGGTACGATCCCAGCGGCGTCTGGATAATTTTTCGGTTGCTGTGTGTTAATTAAAGAAAAACGTGGAAAGAGATGACTTGTCAATTCACATTGTCTCCACGTATCCGGAAGATTTTCACAGCTCTGTAATGTTCGAAGAACAAAACATCCATTACCATCATTGGTTTGGTGAAATGGTAGACTCCCAGTATTCTGGAAAAAGGCAAGAGTTGCTTTATCACTTTGGCTTTCAACCATACACAAAGCTATCCAAATGTTTTTTTCTAAGGGCAATTAAACGGTTTGCTGCCTTGTTTCAAAACTGAGAGGCCGATCTTCCAAACCAGTTAGGAAGGGACTAGCTGCTTGTTAGCAGTGAAAAGATGTGGCTGATGTAATTGACAAATTTTTTTAACAGAGAAGGAAAATTCCTACTAGGTTGAATTAGTGCGGTCTTCAAAGGTGTAACTGTGAATAATTTTGAAAAAAGCATAGCACACATGAATAGCATGGAAAATATTTTAAATGAAAAAATATTTCAACTTGCACATTTCGAAAATGACATACACACACAAAAACTTATTTAATAACACAGGACAAAATATTGGGGAGGCACTGTCCCTGCTGTAAAATTATTGAAGGTGGCAAGATTCACTCCCCCCATAGTCGGCACTTAAAGTATAGCTCGTGTTCGATTGGGGTTAAAATAAAAAGGCTGTAGCTATTTATAATTTGTGAAATGTATAGATTTTATGCACAATTTGAGATATATATATATATAAGAAGAGGAACTCGTGGATCCGAAAAATGACGAGAGTGGAAGACATCATGATCAGAGTTAAATCCCTGAAATGGCAATGGGCTGGACATACTGCCAGAAGGACAGACCATAGATGGACAGCCGAAATTTTAGATTGGATTCCAAGGGACAGGAAAAGACCCAGAAAAAGACCACATGGGAGATGGGTGGATGAAATTCGTAAATATGCGGGAGTGACATGGAGGAGACTGGCACAAGACAGACCGTTGTGGAGGAAACTTGGGGAGACCTTCGTCCAGCAGTGGATTGATAATGGTTGACAATGATGATATCATCATCAACTATTATCAATACACTGCTGGGTGAAGGTCTCCAAGTTTCTTCCACAACGATCTATCTTGTGCCAGTCTCCTCCTTGTCACTCTCACATATTTTTGAATTTCATCCACTCATCTTCCGTGTGCTCTTCTGGGTCTTTCTCTGTCCCTTGGAATCCAGTCAAAAATTTTGGTTATTCATCGGTGTCCGCCCTTCTGGCACCATGTCCAGCCTATTGCCATTTCAGGGATTTTACTCTGATCATGTTGTTTTCTCTTGTCATTTTCCTTATCCATGAGTTTCTCTTCTTATCACTCCTAGTTACACTTAGCATATATTTCTCCATGCTTCTTTCAGTTGTCTGCAGTACTTGTATGTCTTTTTTAGTTAAGGTCCACATCTGCTCTGTATGTAAGCACTGGAAGGATGCACTGATCAAACACTTTTCATTTAAGACATAATGATATATTGCTTTTAAAATACTGTCTCTTCCAAAAACTCTCCAACCAAGTTCTATATGTTGATTAATTTCTTCATCAGTGTGACTTTTGCTTGATATCTGTTGTTCAAGGTAAATGTAGG
This sequence comes from Macrothele yani, assembly GCA_039090855.1. Classification (NCBI taxonomy): domain Eukaryota; kingdom Metazoa; phylum Arthropoda; class Arachnida; order Araneae; family Macrothelidae; genus Macrothele; species Macrothele yani. Next base: position 122,578,461 of record CM077003.1, on the reverse strand, counting down.
TATTGCTTATCTCCAGCTTTTCACCCATCAATCAATAAATCTTCATTTGTTGTAAAAGCATTGTACACCAGTTTGTCTTCTGAAAGTTCATTTTTAATGCCACCTCTTTACTCTTGTCAGCAAGTTCTTGGATCATACTTTGCAGCTCTGAAGGGGCTGTTGCAAAAATGATATCATCAGCGAACTGATGGTGAGTTAAATAATCTCCATTAATCTTCATCCCTTTGTTTTCCCAGTTCACTGATTAAAAGACATTTTGCAATATGGCATTAAAGAGTTTGGGAGATATGGTGTCACCTTGTCTTGCTCCTTTTCCAATTTTTATTGGTGCTGTATCCTTAAATAACCAAACCTTTGCACTTGCATTTTCGTAGATGTTACTAATAATACACTGCCGGACAATTGCTAAGGATGGATGACAATAGCAACAATAGCAACCATAAAATGAAAGGCAGGAAAATGTGGAAATTAGCATAAGTGCGGGATACAGTAAGACGTGTTGTGCGTATGCAAATTTTGGATTGCCGAACTTGTTCGTGACATCATAGCGCTGATAAGAGATATAAAGGATTTGACGCGTATTGACCGTTGTTGTTCAAGCGCAAAGTTGAAAGGGAGAGAATCAATTGACGAACTTCCAAGTTTCAGTATGTCTTCCCGACATCACCTAGATGATTTTACGCGTGGCCGTATTATTGGCAAGATTGAAGAAGGGCAAAAAATAACAGATGTTGCCAGGGAGTTCGACGTCAGCCACAGTGTTGTTTCAAGGCTTTGGAAATCATTTCAAACAAATGGAGAGTGTAGCAAACGTCACGGGGGAAGTCGTGTTCGCAGTATGACACCTGCAGAAGATCGGTACATAGTGCTATGAAAAAAAGACACCGGCGCAGCACAGCTAGTGAGGTAGCAAATCAGTTTATGGCTGCTACTGGCAAGCGGATCTCCCGAAAAACTGTCGCGACGTTTGCATGAAGGAGGACTATACGCCCGCCGTCCTGTTGTGTGCATCCCATTGTCCAGACGTCACCGTACCGCCCGTTTGCAATGGTGCCATCAACATCGCAATTGGACTGATAACGACTGGTCTGCTGCCCTCAGATGAGAGTAGATACAGTCTATTGTCTGATTGTCGACAACTGATCTGGCGTGATAGTGGTACTGCATATTGTCCAGCAAACATACAGGAAGGGACCGATATCCGACATGTAGTGTCATGGTATGGGCTGGCATCATGATCAATGGCCGTACGTCCCTCTATGCGCTTCTAACTGGGATTATGACTGGCCAACGATACATTAATGATGTTCTGCTACTTCGTGTTCGCATGTTCCGTGGTGCTGTCGCTGATAGATTGATTTTCATGGACGACACCGCAACATGTCATCGAACAGTCGCTGTCCAGGAGTGTCTTGAGAGCGAGGATATTCAACGCCTCGCATGGCCAGCATGTTCTCCAGATCTGAATCCCATTGAAAATGTGTGGGATGCTTTGGGGAGGAGTCTTGCTGGTCGCCAATGCCCTCCAATAAACAAGGACACCCTCATCCGTGCACTGACAGAGGAATGGGATAAATTACCCCAACAGCTGCTTGATAATGTTGTGCAAAGCATGACACGACGTGTGAAATCTTGCATCGCCCTCCATGGTGGCCATATCCCGTATTGACATCTTACGCCGGAACGCCTGCGGAGGGTAATTGCATTTTTTTCACGTTTACGTATTCTGCACAAAATGGCCTGTTTGTACCTTGAACACGTTCCAAAGCCTTCTGGATTTCAGAACACAATAAATTGTCTTTCTTGTAATGTCCTGGCATTCAGACATTATTTTATTTCACTTGGCATCCAACCACACTTACTTTTCTATGCGCTATATAGCCGTATATGATCCGTCCGTAGCAATTGTCCAGCAGTGTACTAATGCATGCATGTTAAATAACGCAGGATTTCGGAGCCATTGTAACTGATGATGGTTTCATGGAATCGCAGACCTTTTCATAATTGATAAAAGCCATAGATAAATGTATATATATATATATACAGGGTGTCCGAGAATTATTGGACACATTACAAAATTATATAAAACAAAACATTTAATAGATAGAAAGAAACTGACTGTACTAACTTAGAATGTAACTACACAAGTTAATAAATTTCGATGTGAGATCCCTTAATTGCTCGTAGTACGTCCAAGCGATACTCAATTTCATGCCATGTATTAGCAAGCATCTGAGGAGTTATGGAATTAATAGCAGCTGTGATATGCTGCTTCAGTTCCTGCAAATCAGTACAAGGCATCTGATAGACACGATCCTTCCCATAACCTCACATGAAATAATCCAATGGAGTTAGATCTGGAAAGCGAGGAGGACACGCAATGGGACCTCCACGCCCAATTCATCTGTTGGGGAAATGCTCATTTAGGCACTTACATACACATGTTGACCAATGTGGAGGCGTGCCATCTTGTTGGAAAACATATCTTTTGATCTGGGGTATAGCAAAATTTTCTAGCATATCCAAGTAAATGTCACCATTTATGTTGTTTTTTTTTGCAGGAGAAGAAAGGGCCAATCGCTTCTCTTTTTGATAGGGCGCACCACACATTAACTTTGGGGAATCTCGTTCCAGTTCAATAGCAGCATGAGGCGGTTCACTGTTCCATATCCTACAGTTGTGACAATTCACAATACCTGATACATGAAATGTGGATTCATCACTAAGAATTACATTACTGAGAAAGTTTTTGTCATTTTTCACTCGACTCAGCATATCCACAGCAAAATCTTATCTCAGAGTGTGATCATTTACATGCATCTTTTGCATTGTTTGAATTTTATAAGCATGGAACTTTAATTTCTTGTGCAAGATATCGTGAACTGTCTATTTCGGAATGCACAGTTCTCTGCTTGCTTTACGAACGGATTTTCTGGTGCTTCGTCGGAAACTTTCATTAACTTGGTCAACCGTCTCACCGCCGATGCTAGGCCTACTGGCTCCTCCACGATGTTCCACATTGCCAGTTTCTTTAAACTGTTTCATCCACCACTTAATTGAATTCATTGATGGAGGATTACAACCATACTCTAAACGGTACCGTCTTTTAACTTTAATGACAGACTTTAATTCCGCAAGCCATAATGCACACACAGCCTTCTGCTGTAGGGATGACATGACTACTGATTGCACATTTCTCATACATTCCTCATCAGGCCACACCTAGCGCCATCTATCGGATTCTGGGAATAACAATTCTGCAAAACAAAAATGTAGAAACCGTGTTAGTAATACGTGACATAGAAAAACAGACAATGCTCATAGTTTTTTTTTTACGTAATTTTGTAATGTGTCCAATAATTCTTGGACACCCTGTATATAAGATGATGAAGTTTGCATCAGTATTTTACTGTCCAAAATATTAAAAACAGTCAGGTATAAATCATCCCATATATGCTGCAGTTAGACATTGCCAAGCCATCTCCACTTACAGCGATCTTGACATGTTCATTCCCTTTGTTTCATTTTGTTGCTTACTGAGATTGGACACTGTTAATAATAGTAGCAGCAGTTTATTATAATATGACCCCAACCAGAGTTGGACTGGAAAACCAAAGACATCCAGGTATTCAGATATCAGCCAGCAGTACTAGCTATTTTTTTTTTTTTAAGTCATCAAGATGCATGTTTAATTGAAGCTGACTGAAATAATAAATAAATAGTCAATCCATTAGTCCATTTTTAAATAGCTTATGTAAATAAGTTTAAAAAAGTTATTGTTGCTGAACATATAATGCTAATAAAATTTGAGAGGAACACTGGGTATAATCAGAAGACTAACAGTTGGAGCAGCTGTTAGTCTTCTGATGTATTTAGTTAGTTTACCTTTAATAACCAGCCTGGATTGAAACCAAGAGGTCAGAAAAGTTGGAACAGTTGTAAAAAAGTATATACTCAGTGTTCCTCTCAGATGAAATTTTTTTCCTCCCACAGTTGGTTGTATTTTCATCATCATCATCATCACTAAGCTGTTCTCTGAAATTCAGAGGTTAGCTGCACAAAGAAATGCAAACTGCCAGATAATTTTTACTTACGTTGCCATATCAAACTTCTCCACTTACAGCGATCTTGACATACAACTCTGGCTTCACTGACATCTATCTCACGATGCACACAAGATCTTCTATACTTCATACTCATGATCTTTTTCTCATGCTGACACTCCCGAATCTGATCCTCCCATGATTTCCTTGGCCTTCCCCTGTATTTCCTTCCTGCCACTTAGGCTAAAAAGATTTTCTTAGCATTTCATCACTCACTCTTTCAACATGGCCAAACCACCAAAGCGTATTAGTCACTACCTTGCTTCACATTACACAACTGCAACACATCTTCATTCCTCACACAATCAGAACATGTCTTACCACACCTACCCACCCCCACCCCCCGTAAGTAATGCATTTCTCCAGCACACAAACAACTCCTATGTTTCTTCTGTAGTAGGTTTCACTGCCATACATCAGAGTAGGAACAATTACCTTTTCATACACAGCCATGCAGGACTCCTGTGACAACCTCCCAAAGCAGGCATGACTTTCAATGAAGAATTCACTGGTCTGCTAATTTCACCATCCAATTTTGTTTTCTCTGTCAATCATGCTTTCTAAATACACAAACTCATTCACCTGGTCAATCACTGTGCCATTTAGACTTATATTACATTCAGTACTATCAGTTCCTCGATCAAAAACCATAACTTTGGTTTTCCCCTTATTATTTCATGCAAACTTCATACGTCTAGACAAAATACTCTGTGACTCACTTTTGCTCTGTGCCAACAGGACAGTGTCACACGGATATCACCAAGACATAAACCAGTATTATCTATTTTGGCATCACACATGCATGCATCCATAAACTTCGGCTAAAAGGTTTGAAAAGGCAAAGTTCAGCTTTCACTTTCAAACACAGAAGGATTAAATAAGTGCGTTAAGTTTTTCATATGTTGTGAAGTCATTTCCCATATGAAAGACCAAACGCACTTATTTAATTAACAAAAATTTGTAAGAGTCGTAGTAAACTGCCAAGGTGACATTACACAACCTTGTCCGACTCCTGCGCCAATAGAAAACCATTCTGATAAAACACCATTCACTCGTACAGAAGCTCTACTGCCAGCATATGTGGCTTTTACACTTAAGTACATTCCCAGTAGCACCATATTCATTCAGTACCTTCCACAAAAGTGTCCTATTTACTCGGTCATAAGCTTTCTCCAAATCTATGAAGGCAACAAAAACTTTCTTACCAACAGCCAGATACTTTTAAATCATGTGTAATACAAAAATTTGATTAGAGCAGCCTTTACCAGGCATAAAACCACTGAACATCCCACACTTTCTCTGATGTAAGACCCATACTTTTTCAATAATGACCTTACCAAACATTTTCCCTGGCACACTCAGTAGGCTAATATCACGATAGTTCTTGTAGTCAGTCTGATCACCTTTTCCCTTATACAAGGGAACAATGATAGGAATGGTCCCTCGGGATTGGAAGGATGCTAACTCCCAGCACAACTGGCAAGTTTCAGTTAACCAGCCAATTACAGAGTCGCCACCATATTTCAACATCTCTGCAGTTATGCCATCTACTCCCGAAGCCTTACCATTCTGAAGAGATTTTAGGGCTTTACACACCTCTTCTCTTGAGATCCCTCCTGTGCTTTCCTCCATCACTGTGGCATCATCTGCTTCTGCCTCACAATCACCTTTGCTTTCTTGATATAATAATTCACAGAAGTATTCACCCCATCTTTCACTTAACTCATTTGGCTCCCAAATCATTTCCCCCATCCTATTCTTCACACAACTTATCTTTGTTTCCCCTATTTTTCCTGAGTCTCGTGTACTGCCAGAAAGCCTTCCTATCTTTCCAAAAAGCCAATTCAAGCCTTTCCACCTTCTCCTTCCTATCTTTTGCCTTACTCTAGCAAACTGTTTTTTTATATTCTGAGGAAAGTAAAGTGAGTTGTTTCTGTTAATAAAACTTACAGTAATCTGCTTATAACAAAGAGCTCAGGACCAAAGTAAACCCTCTTTAAATCCATTTTTGAGTGAAAATTCCCACCACGTAAAAATATGTATATGTGATAATATGCATATGTTTATATATCCATAACAATTGTATATACTTGAAAGATTTAATTAATTAACTACATTAGCACCGTAGTTAATTCTTTCAAGTGTATTGAACTTAGAAGCTATGTGAGACTGTTGATTAACTACACAATACACATAAGGTAAAAGCAAAATTGATATTCCTAATTAAGAAGAAGGTAGTGTAGAACACGCTAAGTTACGTATATATGTAACTTAGCCTGTTCTACACTACCTTCTTCTCAATTTGTTTGTTAGTTACGTGTATTGCCTACCACTCATTTGCTGATATTCCTAATACAACACTGACTTTGCTAGTGAAAGGGGCAATGGACACAATTCCAGGAATTGTTATCTCCCATTTTCCTTTTGGTGACATGCACCTTTTCATTATTACCATATCCTCTCTGCAATTGTTGTCCAGAAGTCCACTTACATGTGCCCCAACCATCCCCTTTTTGGCTAAGAATAAGTGGCTTGTTTTCAACTCTGCTGTAGCAATATGCCTAAGGCATAATCCCTTGGGGGTGGGTGGCAGAGATTCTTTTGCACAATTACCTTGTTGAGCATTTGATGTACTCACTCCCCATTGTTTTTCTATCAACATTCTTCCACTAGCATATGAGAATTCTCCTGCGCTGTTGCAATTTTGTCTTGTGTACCACCATTTCCATTCCAGAACAGTGCCCAGCAGATTTCTCTGCTTCATTAAATATGGAATTTCAGTAAATTTTGTTACTTTGCTTGTTAAAAGTGATCATCTCACCTTTTCTGTCCTTTGTTAAATCTGGGGGACTTCAATAAATTTTATTCATTAAAAATGATCAAATTAGTTTTGAATTGATATTGTGTAAAACAAAAGTTCCTGTTCTGCTCATTAAATCCGAGATCTTGCTAATTATAGGTTCATTATACGTATAAGGGTTCTACTGTGTATCATTGGATTTTTCTGATGAAAGCAATGTAATAAATCAGTTGTATGAAAGAAAAATGTGTCCTAACTCATAGATGTATTAAGTGAAAAAACAACAACAAAACTTTCGAACCCCACAGGTTTAGAATTTTGTGTGAAGCTGAGCTGTTGAATTTGAGTTCATTCTAGGATTATGAAAGGGCAGAGCACACACTTTGAAAACAAAGGGCACATTCAGGGCCAATTCTACCATTAGGCAAATTAAGCAGCTGCTAAGGGCACCCAAATTTGGGGCACCAAAATTGTTGACAAGATATTGAATCAATTAATAAATAAGAGAAAAAAATAGAAATGAAAAACCTCATCAACTGAATGAGATTTGTACAATGTGATTTCGAAAGAAAAAAACAGCAGAAATGGGTACACCCTCAGAAAAAGTTGTGGAGCGGGTCTCACTGTGAATTCATTCCCACTACTGCCCTGCTATAAATGTACTTTTCCACTCGCAGAGGTAATAAAAACCATTGGAACAGCAGCAAAGACCGGAGCAGGACAGTTGGCCTAAAACATATGGCACCTATTAGAAGGCTATGTTTAGTAAAGAAAAGAACTATTCATTACGGAAGGAGTTTTGGCTGCTGATGTTGGCTTTGGCATATGGATACATTCTCTGGGATGCATTGCTAATTGATAATGTGTAAAGGTCACATTCCCTTCGGCTATGGTAAACTGCCAAAGCCCATCTTTATGACACATTTCAGACTTTACAGGTTATAAAGATGACAATAATACTGCAGTATTCGTTGATTTGTTGTCGTTCAGAAAATACAGTTTTTCCAATACACTAAGATGGATTAATTTAAACCTTGAAGACATGCAGAAATTTTCCCAAATCCGAAAAATTCTTTAAAAAAATTACATGTGTTTATCCATGTTCCCTAAAATCTTAGATGGTTGTACTCGTCTTGTTTTCTGAATGCCTAAAATGTTTGGATGGGTTGAAAGAAAAAGAGGTAGGGAATGGGACTGTTATCGGAGGATGCAGGGATGAACCAAATTTCCCTTTATGCCTATGGGTGAGACGATTTCCTTCTCTTTGAATGAATGGTATGGGCATAAATTTGTTTTTTCAGTCTTGATTTCTTCTACTCTAATTGTTTTCAGTATCAAAAAAGTAAATTGTGTATGTGATTTTTTATATATGTGTTATGTGTTTTAGAAGAAATAAGATGTAAATCAACTGCAATCAACTTTTGTCAACTTCAAGTAAGTGCATTTTAAGTTATTTGAATTAATTATAACTTAAAATGTACTTACTATTATTCAGATCTTTTTCTGGAATCAGCCTTTTCATAATCAATAAAAGCTATATATATATATATATATATATATATATATATATAAACTCTGCTGAGTTATATAGATATGAATTACATATGTGTTGTGTGTGACTCACCCAAAGTCTCTCTCTTTTTTTTTTTTTTTTTTTTTTTTTGAATGGAGCAATAGACTCCCTCCCTGCCCCCTAAGGTAATGTGGCAAGCAAAGCTTTTCAAAGGTTAAACTCATTAAAACATATGTCCATTTGTCAATGCTACAAGAGCAACTTGTTGAACTATCTACGTTGTTGATCGAACATGAAATTGCCCATCAAATTGATTTGAAAGCACTTGTTGCCAATTTTGTGAAAATTAAGCACACAAAATGAAATTTTAATTTTAAAGTACATTGACCGGGTAGGTAAATAGCTGTATTTTCCACTATTTTTTTTTTTTTTTTTAGGTTTTACTGTTTCGGCATCTTGATATTATTGGATAAATGCAATATGTTTAGCCACATGAGTGACAAAAAAAAAAAAAAAAAAAAAAAAAATTGGGGAGCAAGGGTGCTGGCTCACCTAGGGTGCCAAACCTTCCTTCACCGGCTTTGGGTACATTCAAGCTTGTATTTTTCTGTTCAGAGGTATTAATAAGCAGATGGCAAACACAACTTTCTATCTGCTTCAATGGACAATAAGCTTTTGACATAAAAGGGAAGCAATAACAAGAAATTGATATAAAACCTTTTTTTTGTAGCTTCAAAAAGCATCCTAATTTTTGGAGATTTTTAATTTTTGGTACTTGTTTCAACATATCCGTACACAATTCTAAAACTGAAAAGTGCCAATGGATATTCAGTGTCTATGAATGACTGATCACGATTTATGTAAATCTTACAGAAAATCATATACAGATAGGCTTACCATACATCCTGGATGGGTGGCTGTTTTGTTCCAGTCAGAATTAAAAACATATTTCATTATACAGTTAACCCTCATCAACCCAGAACCTCCCTAAACTGGACAGCAGTGGCATGTGGGTTGTGTCCAGATTAGGCAAATTATGTTTGCAGCTGATTAAAGAAAGGAGTAAAGAGACATATTGTAGGTGTTGGTTGTAATACATATTGTTCACAACTGTCTTCAAATTGCAGATGTGTTACCTATGAAATTAAAGCTCTCGCAGCGAAAAATTTATAAAAAAAAAAAAAATTGTACTGTGGAATTACCTTTTTTTACGGGTCTTATAGAGGTTATTATTCAAAAAAGTTGGTGGTCAAATTTTCGAACTAAAGCCTAGTTCGTCATCAGGACTACGTCACTGGAGTAGTTGCTGCCACACAGTTGGAAGAGTCCAAGCGCAATTATCGTTTATTGTGGTGGTACTTCTTGCTATTTCGATCTCTTCTTCTAGTTTCCTCTTTACTAAGTTTGACTGGTGGGCGATTATTCTTACTGAGTCGCAATTTATGGAGTGTCCACTTGCTTGTATGTCTGCCTAGCCCTGTTTTGTTACTAATGTTCTTAATAGCTGCTTAGTGTTCTTTCATTCGGACTTTAATAGTTCTCCCATATAGCTGAGTCCGCAGTTACAGTCGATGCAATATATTACTCTTTCTTGCAATTGGATGTCCACTTCTTTCTGCTGTACATTGTTTCATTGGGATGAACTAATTAAGGGAAGATGTAGAAAGAAAAGCAAAGAGAACACAATTCATTATGGATACAAGGAAATGCTATATATGTACCATAAAGCTGAAAGCTTGAATTAAAAACTACTGTAAATTGTGTGGAAGAAATATTCTCATTATATGTAGAAATAAATCAGAATTATTTACCTAGCAATCGGACATCTTTGAATTGTCTGTATTTACTCTTCGTCATGCAACATCAATGACTTCAGAAAACTTGAAAACTGTGTGATGAAAACTTGAAACTGTGTAACGGATAGCATGCTCGAATTGAAATAATGAGATGCAGGTTCGATTCCTGCTGCAGGGCGATGTAATTTTCAAGTTTTCTGATGTAATTAATGTTACGCGATGAACAGTAAATACAGGCAATTCAGAGATGTCTGATTGCTGGGTTAATAGTAACTACTATATTTTTTGGTTATAAGTCAACGTGTAGTATAAGTCGAAGGGGTTAAATTTCACAATTTCCTTATCTTCGTTCATAGGTAAGTTGATCCTGAGTATAAGACGAGGCTAAAACAAATACAGCGAGTGTTCAGAAATTCAACTACACTTTTAATATTTTAGTAAATATTAAAAGGAAGAGAAAATGAGGTAACTTCCACATTTTTCTTTTTAGCAAAAATATGTATTTTGTAAGTCTGCTTTTTTACAACTGACAATACCGATTTTCCTTCCCTCCTACCAATCCGTCACATAAAGGTGGGGAAAAAAATAAGGTCACAAAAGTGACAAATCCGAGTGATGCTTGTAGTGTGAATTATCTGCTTTTTCTCAGAGTACAACTGAAATTGGAAATTAAAAGAGCTTTTGATTTCAATTGGAAACATGAAATAAATTAAGATAGGCATAATAATAATTGGCAGCAGTAGTTGATTTTAATTCAATTGAGACACTGACGGAGCAAAAAGAAGAAAAAAAATGTCTTTGCTAGGCGCTGGCAATTTCTCTTCTTAAAGTGCAAGCCCCTTAAGGCTGTCGACATGATTGTCCCTAGCTAATCAACTGTGTGACAGCCAGGGCCTGATTTATGCCTAGGGCCCCCAGAAATGCAATGCAAAAACAATATTTATGCTTTTTTTATTAATTATGAATGGAAAAAATATGTTTTGGGGGAAAAGTTTTTTTTTTTTTCCTGAGATGAAGATGAATGACTAAATAATTAGCCACTTAACTCTGATGATTGTTTCATGATGATTTTAGAGACATTTCTGTTGGATAAAAATATCCGTTATAGCAGCTTTTAAACATGTTCTTAGTGATGGAATATTACATTTTGCACACTTTCAGAATGGTTTCATGTAAATATTTGGGGTGTTTAGATCATGACAAAATTTAGGGCACATTATACATATATTTTTTTCTCATTGAGAAATTTCAATGACCAATGAGTAGGTAAGTTGTAGTATAAGAAGGCCCAAACTTATGAAGAAAGAAAAAGAAAAAGTCTTGTCTTATATGCCAAAAAATATGGTAAATTTATATTGTAGAATGATTGTGTTTCATTGCCATCAAAGTTTATTCATAAGGTCTGTTTGTGCTGAATTTTAAATTCTTCTTGTACTAATTGAGCAGTACAGACTAGTCACACAATACAATTAAAATGACAGTATAACTAGTCCACAGAAGGTGCACCATACCTTCAGCAAGAAAAAAAGAGCATCATGCTGTCCAAAGATAATCATTGACCAGATGAAACAATTCCATTTCATGTTGAGCTTGGTTTGAGTCCCGAAAGATTCGTCACAAATGAAATTGTCTGAATTAAATGCTGTTTTAGTTCAAGGCTAGCTTTCTTTTCTGTATTTTTTTGTTTGTTTTGGGGTTTAATAACTGCCATGAGCAACTTGTAGAGCTACAAGAAATTGCCCATATGAAATTTAGGGCCACAGGTTTCAGGAAAGCAAGAGAGCCAGTGCTATAAAACAAAGTACCATCCATGTCTCATCTGAGACTTGAACCTTGGCCCATTTTTGACAAAAGGTCAGGAGTCACAGCCTCTTCTGCATTTCTCCAATAAAAAAAGAAAAAGAAAAATGCATGTTAGGAATTTACAATAGGCTCAATCAGCACCTCTCAAACACACAAAACTGAATAAGTTTTTACCATGATTTTGAAAAGATGTACAGTCAACTCCTGATTACCCTCGGCAGTGGGTGGCACGAGTTTCATGGATAATCCAAATTTTTACAGGAAAAGTAAATTAATCTACAAATTATGTGCATAACATAGTGCTACGTTTTATTCAGACTAGTAGTTACTACTGCAAGTATAATACATAGTGAAAAGTTACCTGTTTACATCTTAAAATAATCAGTTACTTCTGTTTTTTTACGGCTAAACATTTTCGTTTGATTCGGGACTGTATTCAAATGTGTCTGCCTCAAATCAAACAAAAACAAATCAAACAGATTCTGAATGCGTCATTCTTGTTATGATACAGGACTGGAATGTTGAGTCATGACAAAAGAGCCCACTTTGAAGAACCAGCAGCCAATCAACATGCAAGTAGCCACCTGCACAAAGCACTCCCCCAACGTAATGTCTTGAAACACGATTCATTTACTACCCATTATTGTATTCATCATATTGTATGGGGCTACTTTTTCATAACTCACTCTCTACTACGTATCTCAGTAAGCAATGTATGATTAGAGACCTATTTTAGTGACTAAAAAAAATTATTACGTACTGCAATAAAAATTTTTTTTACAGCAACTAAGCAAAATTACTTATATTTTAGCAAAAAAAAAAAAAAAATATATATATATATATATATTGGGATGTAAGGTCAGGTGATGCGTAACATCACAGCCTCTCCTTGACAAATGTCAACCCCGCCTTCTCGTGGTGCATCCTGTTCCTACTAAAGGGGCTCTGACGACCGCCAATAGCGGTATAACTATACCATCGGGATTAGAGGAAATTCTATCCTACACTCACCAACCCGCTTGGCCAGCGTGGTGAGTTATGGCCAAACCCCTCCAAAATGACTCCACAACTTAAATCTTGGCCCTCAGTCTCCGGCAGCTGGAATGTACCTGGCCAAGGCAGCGGCCAGTGCGACATGAAGGCAGAGGGTGCTAAGAATCCCCGGAGGACCGGACTAGGCTGCCATCTGATGCTGACCTTGGCAACGCACAATGGACGCTCCCTATCTTCTGATTCAAGGCTTCTTGAATTGGAAGAGGAACTACAAAGGATCAAGTGGGACATCGTGGGGCTAAGTGAGGTAAGGAGAAAAGGAGAAGATCTCATCGAACTGAAAAGTGGACATCTCTTCTATTATCGTGGGACAGATACTGGCAGAACTAGTGGTGTTGGATTTATAATAAACAAGAAACTGAAGGATAAAGTGGTAGAAGTTGAAAGTTCCTCTGACAGAGCTGCACGACTCGTTATCCAACTATCGAGAAGATACCAGGCTCAGATTATTCAAACTTATGCACCCACCACAAGTCATCCTGAAGAAGAAATTGAAGAAGAATTTTATGAGGAAATTTGTCATCTAAATAATAAAGGTAAGCAGCACTTGAAGATAATTATGGGAGATTTCAATGCAAAAATAGGGCAACGGCAACAGAATGAAACTTCAGTAGGTAAATTCGGTCACGGCAACAGAAACCAGCGTGGAAATACTCTCGTTGAGTTTGCAGAGGCAGAAGGGTTTTTCATCTTGAACTCCTTTTTTCAAGAAAAAGCCACACAGGAAATGGACATGGAGACATCCAAATGGGATGACAAGTGAAATTGATTTTATTATGTGTAACAAAAAATTCGTCATAGAAGACTGCAGTGTGCTAAACAAGTTCAACACAGGTAGTGACCATAGATTGGTGAGATGTAAGATGCACCTCAACACTAAACTTGAACGTGGCAAGCTCATAAGACAAACAAAATCTATTGACATAACCAACCTTAAAAACACCATAATACCTTCAAGTTGGAACTGAAGAACAGGTTCTCTGCTTTAGAAGGCCTAACATCGGAAGAAGTGGACATCTCTGAAGTTAACAGAAAAGTAACCAAAGCTCTTATGAAAACAGCAACAAAATTAGCTGGGTCTAAGAACAAGTTGCATGTAAATAAATTATCAGGAAAAACGAAAATGTTGATGCAAAAAAGAAGAGAGATGAGGACAACTAAAGAAGATGTGACTTCCAAAGTGGAATATATAGAGCTATGCAAGACAGTACGAAAAAGTATCACTGAAGACGTAAGAAAATTCAACTGTGAACTAGTGAGGAAAGCAATTGAAAACAACCAAAGCCTAAAGATAGCAAAGGGACATCTCAGTAAGGGAAGAAAACAGATTATGGCACTGAGAAAAGAAGATGGTTCTGTAACAAGAAATAGAGGCGAAATTTTGACAAGAGTGAAATATTTCTACTCCAAATTATATGAAAGGGATGATACATGCACTCCAGACATCATGAAAGATACCAGTACCAGAGTTCCTCCAGTCCTTCCAGCAGAAGTTGCACATGCAATCAAGAACATGAAGCGGGGAAAGCTCCAGGAGAAGATGGAATTACTGTAGACATCATACAAGAAGCAAGTGGAGAAATCGAAACAGTACTCGCCCAAATTTTCACTCGATGCCTTAATGAAGGAAAGATTCCTGAGGATTGGAACACCGCTACAATGATCCTGCTACATAAGAAAGGTGACATTGAGGATCTCGGAAACTACAGACCTATCAGCCTCCTATCAGTAGTTTATAAAATCTTCACTAAAGTTCTTTCACACCGCTTGAAGGTAACACTGGACATGGCTCAACCGAGAGAACAAGCTGGATTCAGGAGTGGCTACAGCACAATAGATCATATCCATGTGCTGAGAGAACTAATTGAAAGAGCGAGGGAATATGAACTTCCATTGTGCATGGCTTTTATCGATTATGAAAAAGCCTTTGATTCGGTGAAACCATCAGCAGTTACAATGGCTCTGAAAACCTGCGGTATTGAAGATGCATACATTAATATTATTAATAACATCTATGAAAATGCAAGTGCAAAGATTAGGCTGTTTGAAAATACAACACACATAAAAATTGGAAAGGGAGTGAGACAAGGTGACACCATATCTCCGAAGCTCTTTAATGCCACATTGGAGGGTGTTTTTCAGTCACTGAGCTGGGAAAACAAGGGGATAAAGATTAATGGAGATTATCTAACCCACCTTCGTTTTGCTGATGACGTAGTCATTTTTGCAACTAGCCCATCAGAGCTGCAGAGTATGATCCAGGAACTTGCTGACAAGAGTAAAGAAGTGGGATTAAAAATGAACTTTCAGAAGACAAAAGTGATGTTCAATGCTTTTACAAGAAATGAAGATTTATCGATTGATGGAGAAAAGCTGGAGATAACAGACACGTACGTTTATCTTGGACAGCAGATATCAAGTGAGGGTCACATTGATGAAGAAATTAATCGGCGTACAAAACTTGCCTGGAGAGCTTTTGGAAGAAACAGCATAATTTTCAAGAGCAATATGCCATTATGTCTTAAAAGAAAAGTGTTTGATCAATGCATCCTTCCAGTGCTTACATATGGTGCAGAGACGTGGACCTTAACTAAAAGAGACATACAAAGGCTGCAGACAACTCAAAGAAGCATGGAGAGGTGCATACTTGGTGTAACCAGGAGAGATAAGAAGAGGAACTCGTGGATCCGAAAAATGACAAGAGTGGAAGACATCATGATCAGAGTTAAATCCCTGAAATGGCAATGGGCTGGACATACTGCCAGAAGGACAGATCATCGATGGACAGCCGAAATTTTAGATTGGATTCCAAGGGACAGGAAAAGACCCAGAAGAAGACCACATGGGAGATGGGTGGATGAAATTCGAAAGTATGCAGGGGTGACATGGAGGAGACTGGCACAAGACAGATCGTTGTGGAGGAAACTTGGGGAGACCTTCGTCCAGCAGTGGATTGATAATGGTTGACAATGATGATGATGATGATGATATATATTACCCCAAAGTTGCATGGCAGATAAACCACTCACGGGTAATTGCGAGTTAACTATACATGCTTTTGTTATCACTATGTCCGCATGTCTGTGGACACTACTTCACTTTATTAGTTCAGTTTGAAAAATTCTGTTTGAATTGTGAAAACAACGATCCCTACCTTTTTGGTCTTTTTCTGGCGTACAACTTTGCCACTAGGAGGCATAAATGCAGATACAATTGGTTTCAAAATTTATTTTATTCCATACCATTTGTTCTACAAATCCAATTGGAAAAACTTTTTATTTTTTTCTATTTTGATACCCCTTAGATACAGGGCCGGATTAAGGCCTTAGTGGGCCCGTAAGCTAAGGCATGTAAGTGGGCTAACCAAGGCTAAGACATCTATCTCAGTGGGCCCACAAAGAACTTATGATGGACAATCACTATTGAAGTCATTTAAAACACGCAACTGTAGCAATATGCTTGTGATAATCTTCAAACTAATAAGTCAGTTATCTGCAGAGTTTTCACAAAAAAATTAATGTATTTTTGACTGTTCTCATAAGAATATGAGTTAAAAGCTTAAGATTCCCAGATTTTGTCTTGGAATTTTTAATAATTTAGCATTGTATACTTTTCTTGGTGTGTCTTTTTTGTCATGCAATGAGAAGTCAGTGTATTTCGCCCATTAATGGTTCCAAATGCAGTCAGGGAAATGTGGGTGGATGGTAGTGAGAAAACTGAAACTGTCTCACCGGCCCTGGTGTACACAGCGATATGGAACGTTTACCCTTAGAAAGTCGCTGCCTTGAAATCTGTTCATCTTCTAGCCTCTGTTTATGATAAAGTGGAAATCATACGAGACAAAACTAGTCCTTTTACTTTTCTCTATATGTCCGTATATACGCTGTGTATTATTTGCGGTGTAGTGACATGCCTCCTGGGCCCCTAGGCTATAGCCCCACTAGACCCCCCCCCATTAATCTGGCCCTACTTAGATATCAATAGGAAACAAATTCTGCTTAAGAAATAATTCTTCACAAATAAGTGGGAGGCATGCCACCCCAGTGGTGCAGTGGTCTAAGCTCTGGTTTCTGATCATTTGTCTAAGATGGGTCTGGGTTCAGATCCCGGTGAGACATGGATGTTGTGTTTGGCTCACATCACTAGCTCTGTCCCTTCCCAGTGGCCCTAAATTAGGGATGGGTGACTGCTCATAGCCCTTCGAGTTGCTCACAGTAATTGTCAAATCCCAAACAAAAAAATCATAGAAAATGTAATTATTGGCACAAAGGGGCAGCATTTTCAGTTTCCTGTATAGCCATGTCTTCAGAAAACTTGAAAATTATATCGTTTTTTTATTGAAAGTTTAACGACCACCGCAAGCAACTCAATGGGCTATAAGCAGTCGTCCATCCCAAATTTAGGGCCACTGGTTCCAGGGAAGGGAGAGAGCCAGTACCATAAGACAAACACAACATCTATGCCCGACCGGGATTCGAACCCGGACCCTTCTCGGACGAATGGTCATCAGCTAGCGCCAGAGTTGTATGAAAATAAAATGCATCTGCGTACATAACCATAGAAACAGAAAACTTTCTGCAAACAATGAATATAACAGAATAAGATAATTTAAAGATCAATTAATAAAACAATAAATAATTATTAGAACATTACAGATTCTAATGAGGACAAAATACATAGTAATATCCAGGCCCTATGCACAATAAACACAAATTAAGGTTGTATCATGAATTTAAAATATTTGTGTTTATCGTGCATAGACGGCTGAATATTTCTATATGTGACTCATGGCACGAAATGTTTTGTATTGAGGACAAAATAAGCACATTATAATTGAATGTGCAACAATGTGTGTGAAATAGACCTTTATCACAAAATATTAAAGTATTAGACTGTGAATCTCATAAAAACAAGAGACTAATTAAAGAAAGCTTCTATATCCAGAAAAACAGTTCCACTAACGAACCTTAAATATCTTTAAATTGCATTTTCAACAACTTAATTTAAAAATAGTAGACTTACAAAACACGTAAGGAAAAGATTTGAATTTAATGACTGGCAACTGCAAGAGGAACCTGGCAATAATAAAATTTAAGTTCTTTTTTGTGTAAACGAAATTTTTGATACAGTTCCTATACACTGAGAACAACAGATCTTGATAAAATCTAGAGGCCAAAAACTAAGTAAAAACAAAGGAACTTTGAAGATGTGGAAAATAAGTGAAAGTTCTTCAAGTTAAAATAGAATTGAGTATATCAATCTCAGTAAAGCCTTGAGTAAGTGTTTTAATTGCTGTAGATAAGAAACATTTCCATTTTTTAAAAATCTACAAGCAAAAACTATCTGCAAAATCTGCTAACTTGGAAACTATCCGCGTACAGTGTACGTCTACATTCTGCAACTCTGGCCAGCGCTTAGACCACTGCGCCACCGGCCCGGCTATATCACTCTGCAGTGTGAATCAAACCCACATCTCTTGATTTCTATTCAAGCATGCTTTTGAAAAAAGTGTGCTTATGTAGTAAGATCAGTGGAAGCAAGTTATTTCAAGTGACGAATGTAAGATATCCTTATTTGGTAGTGATTGGCGAAAATATGAGATATCGTGTGGGAGAAGAGCTACATCCTGACTGCATCATGGAGGTAAAAGTAAAGCACCCAACAAGCGTTATAATTTGGGCATGTACGGCAGAGAATGGTGTTGGTCACGCTCATGTAATCGACGGCATGCTGAACACAAGAAAATAAGTTGGCACTACCATGGCACTAAACCTGCTGCTACCTTCCATCAGGGATTTCTTTCCTAACAATGCACCATTTCTTTTTCAGCAGGATTCAGCCCCCTGCCACACAGCACAAATATGCAAACAGTGGTTTGCAGCAAAGGGCATTCCAATGTTGACTTGGCTAGGAAACAGCCCTGACCTGAACCCAACGGGAAATGTGTGGCACCGTTTGGAAAACCCTTGTGTGAATAAGACATCAATCAAATAAAAGGCAATTAATTGAGGCTATAATGGCTTCCTGGCACCTAATAGCTAAGGCAGAGCTCCAAACACTTGTCTCAATGAGATGTCGTTGTGGTGCTGTTTTAAACAATAATGCTACCCTACTAAATACTGATAGTGCATTGCAATCATAAGTACCTGGCACCATTCTACCGTGATTACAGTATTTGTAGTTTGTAGCCTTACTTGTTTTGTACTGCAGATATCTGAATTCTTTTTGGTATTGAATTCAGCATGTTCAGAGTGGTTTCATGCCTGGTAAAGGCTGCACTAACCAAATTTTTGCATTATGCATGATGATTTTAAAGTATCTGGCTGTTGGTAAGAAAGTTTTTGCAGCCTTCATAGATTTGGAGAAAGCTTATGGCCAAGTAAATGGGACACTTCTGTGGAAGCTGTTGAATGAATATGGTGTTACTGGAAATATACTTAATAGTGTAAAAGCCATGTATGCTAGCAGTAGAGCTTGTGTACGAGTGAATGGCGTTTTATCAAAATGGTTTTTCATTGGTGCAGGAGTCAGACAAGGTTGTGTAATGCCACCATGGCTGTTTAATATATTTATGGATACATGCATGCGTGATGCCAAAATAGATAATACTGGTTTAGGTCTTGGTGATAGCCGTGTGTGCAGATTGCTGTATGCTGATGACACTGTCCTGTTTGCAGAGAGCAAAAGTGAGTTGCAGGGTATGTTGTCCCGGATGTACGAAGTTTGCATGAAATTCAAACTGAGTATTAATAAGGGAAAAACTAAAGTTATGGTTTTTGAGCAAGGAACTGGTAGTACTGAATGTAATATAAGTCTAAATGGCACCATGATTGACCAGGTGAATGAGTTTCTGTATTTAGGAAGCATGTTTGACAGAGAGAACAAATTGGATGGTGAAATTAGTAGGCAAGTGAATTCTTCATTGAAAGTCATAGCTGCTTTGGGAAGTTTTCACAGGAATGATGGGATCTCATGGGAGTCCCGCATGGCTGTGTATGAAAGTGTTACTACTCTGATGTATGGCAGTGAAACCTGGGTACCACAGAAGAAACATAGAAGTCATTTGTGTGTTGGAGAAATGCGTTACTTACGGTTCGTGGCAAGACACGTTCTGATCGTGTGAGGAATGAAGATGTGTTGGAGTTTGTTATGTGAAACAAAATGTTAGCAAGGCGGAGACTAATATGCTTTGGTGGTTTGGCCATGTCGAAAGAATGAGTGACGAGATGTTTCCTAAGAAAATCTTTTTAGCTGAAGTGGCAGGAAGGAAAGTTCAAGGAAGTCATGGGAGGATCAGATTCAGGAGTGTCTGCATGAGAAAAAGATCATGAGTATGAAGTATAGAAGACCTTGTGTGCATCGTGTGATGGATGTCAGTGAAGCCCAAGTTGTGTGTCAAGATTGCTGTAAATGGAGGAGTTTGATACGGCAACAGTAAGTAAATAATGAGTTAAAAATTATCTGGTAGTTTGTTTTTTCTTTGTGGAGCTAACCTCTGAATCCCAGAGAACAGCTTAGTGATATGTGTGTATTAAATTCTCTTTCAATTGATATATAAACATTTGCATTTAGAACATTTCTTACAAGCCTAAAAAGTTGCAAACCATGAAATTTTCAGGTGTCCACATATTAATACAGACATTTGATGTGGACTAGGAACATCAAACAGACATCATCGCTCTTTCCACGTGGAAAGAGCGATGACTTCTGTTTGATTAAGTGTCCACAATTTTGGCTACCACTGTAGGCGTTAATGTTATTCGTGTAGGCACACTGAAAAAAAAAATGTGATTATCTTTTGTGCATCTTTTTTTTGTATATATATTCCCTAAGTTGTATGCCAGTGTGGTACAAGTTGTGTTTAGCAGCGGTTCATACAATCAGTATGTGAAATGAGTGATCTTTCATACTTCCAAAGAGTACAAATTATAGGAACCTGTCTAGCAGGAGCATCTGTAACCATAACAGCAAAATTGTTTGGCTGTTATTAATTATTAAGGGTTTAGCAGGTCTCCATGGTTATAACTGCATATACAAAGCATGACAAAACTTCATCTGAACATTCAGTAATTAAAATGCAGTCAGTTACACAATCAAAATGTAAAATCTATTAAGTTAAAAAAAAAACATGAGATCTTTCGATTCCACATCGGGATTATCCTCAGTTGCTAAAAGTACACATTAAACTTTGATGAGGGGTGTACCCCCCCCTCTAACTTTTAAACCTCGTATCGTACCGCCACGGAAGTAACTTGGACCTATAGAAAAGTAACCATGCACAATCGACTGGACGTGCTTGTAGCGCCCCTAGTGGCAAAATACCGAACTTAGCAAAACTAACTCGGAAACCAAGAGAGATACGCAAAAAAAGTCCAATTACAAAATGAAAGAGCAGTGTTTAATTAGTACAAAACGACACTTGGTTCAGCAGAAAAAACAAGGCAAATTAAAGTAGTAAACTTTAAATTACACATAAACCAACACAAACGCAACACACAGTCTGTGCAGTATAAGTGCAACTAACCTGGCGAGTGGTCTACCATACACATTGTTCGAAGTGTGCACCATCAGTGACGATGCACATCTGGACTCTGGACAGAAATTAATCTCGAACAGCATGCAGTATCGCAGGGGTTACAGAATTACAGGCCCTAACGATGGATTCCTTTAAGTCTGCCCAGCTGGAAGGTTCTGTAGAGTACACTTGATCCTTCAGGTATCCCCAAAAGATGAAGTCCATCAGTGTTAGGTTGGGTGGCCATTCCGTACAACCACGATACCCAGTGACTGTGGTGGCCATTCCGTACAACCACGATACCCAGTGACTGTGGTGGCCATTTCATACAACCACAATACCCAGTGACTGTGGTGGCCATTTCGTACAACCACGGTACCCAGTGACTGTGGTGGCCATTCCGTACAACCATGATACCCAGTGACTGTGGTGGCCATTCCGTACAACCACGATACCCAGTGACTGTGGTGGCCATTCCGTACAACCACGATACCCAGTGACTGTGGTGGCCATTCCGTACAACCACGATACCCAGTGACTGTGGTGGCCATTCCGTACAACCACCATACCCAGTGAATGTGGTGGCCATTTCGTACAACCACCATACCCAATAATGTGAGATAAGAACGAGCGAACTGGAAAGGTTTTGTGGGAAGGACAGCCGTCATGTTGAAACCATATGCGTGGTAACGTAGTCAAAGGAACATCATCCAACCAATCGCTTACTGAAGCACATAACAGCTGCAATGAACACGGGTCCAATTACTGATATTTGCCACATTCCACGCCACACATCAAGTGACCAGCGTACTTGATGGCATGATTGTCTTGTCATGTGTGGATTTCTCACATCCCAGTAGTGAGAGTTCTGGTGATTGATGATTCTGCCCCTTGTAAATGTTGACCCGTCAGTCCATAGGATGTTGTCCACAAACCACGGCTTTTCCTGTAAGGTGTTCAAGATGAAATTACAAAAATCATACCCCCTTTGAAGGTCTACAGGCATCACTGTAGGGATGCACACCATGTTCGTTCAAAATTTGCCACACCTGTGATGCTGATAATCCACACGCACGTCTCGCTGCCTTCGTACTACACAGATTTGCAAGAATATAGCCCAAAACATACGCAAGATGTACTCGCACACCGGTACCAATGGGACGACCTGAACGACGATGCTAAGTAATGCTTCCTGTTTCTTGTCTGTGCTGCTGGATGCTGACGAGTGGGAACCGTACTCAATACGACGTCGCAGCCTTTTTCGCATTCTGCTGACATTTGACGTACAGCAAGACCACATCACAGTACTCGTCATTTGTGAAGATAGCC
This sequence comes from Macrothele yani, assembly GCA_039090855.1. NCBI lineage: Eukaryota > Metazoa > Arthropoda > Arachnida > Araneae > Macrothelidae > Macrothele > Macrothele yani. The sequence goes on along the minus strand of CM077003.1, from coordinate 122,555,549 downwards.
ATCTACCTGCCGACCTCATTCTCTGATTCACTCTCAATTCCTACCCATCATTTATAGCCCTTCGGCTGTGTGACATCATTTTATGTCAAGCTTAGCATAATTACATGTTATATCATGTAAACACTTTTCTGTTGCTGTCGTGTGCTAGCAGCCGGACATCTGACACTTTTTTCACATTTTCTTGTCTTTTCTGTAAGTGTTTCTGTTGAACCAAGTATCATTTTGTGCTAATTATACACCACTCTTTCAATATGTAATTGCCGCCCCGGTGGCGCAGTAGTCTAAGCGATGGCCTCTGAACATTCGTCCAAAAGGGGTCCGGGTTTGAATCCCGGTGAGGCATGGATGTTGCGTTTGTCCTACGGCACTGGCTCTATCCCTTCCCTGGAACCAGTAACCCTAAATTAGGGACGGGCGACTGCTTATAGCCCATTGAGTTGCTTACGGTGGTCGTTAAATCTCCAATAAAAAATAAATAAATAAATTTGTAATTGGACTTTTTTGCATATCTTTCTTGGGTTCTGAGCTAGTTTGGCTAATATTTTGCCACGCCGCCCCAGTGGCGCAGTGGTCTAATCGATGGCCTCTGATCATTCGTCCGAACGGGGTCCGGGTTCGAATCCCGGTGAGGCATGCATGTTGTGTTTGTCTTACGGCACTGGCTCTCTCCCTTCCCTGGAACCAGTGGCCCTAAATTTGGGATGGACGACTACTTATAGCCCATTGAGTTGCTCACGGTGGTTGTTAAACCTCAAATAAAAAAAAATAAAATATTTTGCCACTACGGGCGCTACAAGCACGTCCAGTCAATTACGCATGGTCACTTTTCTATAGGTACATGTTACTTCTGTGATGGTATGATACACGATTTAAAAGTTAGAGGGGGTAAACAGACTTTCCTAAGAACCCTGTATATACAGAACAAGGATGTAAGACATGATGCCAGATACATGAAATACAGTGTCATAATGTATGGTAGTGACATAATACAGAAAAAAAAAACCATAGTTTTCATTCATGATGAATGGCATGTACATTGCCAACAGTGCCGTTTCCATTCTGAAAAAGTAATTTCCATGGGTGGGGAATGTTTCAGTAAAAAATTATTACAACATAAAGTGCCACAGTTAAAAATATGCAAACTCTCAGCAAAAAAGTAAAACAGATTTGTTGGAGGTAGTTAATATGATGTGTGCTTCATCCCAATCAGGGTAATAAGTACTTCAGTGCTGTAGATGTAGAGCCTGTACGTATGTTGTATTTATGATCCGAAACATGAATTTTTAAGGAACGCTGTGTGGAGCTATGAAATGGAAGGTTCGTTGTTGTCCATGGAGGTTAGTGGAATGCTATGATGTACCCCACATCAATCAGCAAGAGGAACAGAGTCACTATCTTTTTTGATGCTTGAGAAGATTTTCATGCTGAAGTTGAGATGGCATTGAAGAAGTTTTTTAGAATCAGGGTAACATTTAAATCATATGATATGGATCCAACGTATCTTGGGTGGACAAATTCTTGGGATACAGCAGTGAATGAAAGTTGCTGTGAGTTTGCTAAAATGTGATTCATGTAATGGTCAGAATAGCCATATGACCACGATAGTTCCCTAATTTTACGTAGTTCCGAAGCATGATCTTGTGCGTTGGATGAATGTGTAAAAGCACATTTAATTAAAGAAATTAAGATATAATAACTTATGAGATAGGGGGTGGGCAGAATCGACTGGAAACAATGAGATAACGGAAGTGGGTTTCTTATATACTGAATGTTGAATGTCCAAGGTGTCAGGAGTACGTTTTAATAGGAAATCCAAAAATCTACCAATGGTAGAGAGTTTTTGGAGGATATCCCAAAATGGTAGAGAGTAGTCTTGAACAAGATCATATGCTGGTAGCATGCAGTAGTTAAGGATCTCCCCAAACCATCACAGAGTCACCACCGCCTTGAACAGAGCTGACCTGGCATGATGGGGCTATGGCCTCATGCTGTCGATCCCACACCCTCCCATCAACTTGGTTCAGCTGAAAACAGGATTCATCTGACCACACAACATGGTGCCACTCTTCAGAGGTCAAGTTTTGATGTTACCAGCACTAGGCATGGCATAATGTCCGATGACGAGCAGAAAACTACTTAGCTCACACTGCCAGTGGCACAGGTCACACAAGTAGGGCATTGGCTTAGGTAGACCATGGTAAATAGCATCCGCCATGGCTTGTTCTTTTGGCATTGGTGTGTCTGGTGATAGTACACCCTTGATGTGGTTGCCCTCTGGAACCCTAGCATTCGTACCTGTTGGGTGATAAAATGACCCATCTGTCTTGCCCCAACTATGTGTCCATGATCAAATTCGCTCAGATCACCACATTTACCCATATTTATTGATTGCAATACACTGCCAGGAAGCCCTGCTATCCGCCTATTTATCTCCTGCATTTTTAAAATTTTATTGGAGGTTTAACGACCACCATGAGCAACTCAATGGGCTATAAACAGTCGCCCATCCCTAATTTAGGGCCACTGGTTCCAGGGAAGGGAGAGAGCCAGTGCTGTAAGACAAACACAACATCCATGACTCACCAGGATTCCAACCCGGAATCTTTTCAGACGAATGATCAGAAGCCATCGCTTAGACCACTGTGCCACCGAGGCTGACGTTTGGTTTGGGTCCATCCCACTCTGTGCGGGGAATGCCCATCACCCTTATCTACTGTTTTGTCTACTCAGTGGACAACCTGCACAACAGCAGCAATGAATTCTTTCAAACCATTTAAAACCTGCACCTTGGTTTTGTACAAACCTTGTTGTTACAAAACCCCAGTAAAAGAAATCGAACAGCATAATATCACAAAAGCAGGATGGCCACAGAATTGGACCATCCTCCATGTTTCAAACATAATTTTCAAGTAATATTGTGGACTTTTACTGGAAAATAACAAGCTCAGTGACCTGTAAAAGAGCAAAATTAAGCAGCACTGCTTGTGTTGCCACAGGTTTTCCCCAAAACAAAATGGAAAGATCACAAAACCATGCGGTAGCTCACACTAACCATTAATTGAATGTCTCAAATACTACTACGAACACGGTTTTTTTTTGGTTCAGTTTTGGGGTTTAACAACCCCCATGAGCAACTCTAAGAGCTATACATAAACAATTGGCCATTCCTAATTTAGGGCCACTGGTTCCAGGTAAGGAAAAGAGCCAGTGCTGCAAGACAAAAACACCTCACCCATGCCTCATCCAAAACTCAAGGCCTGGCCCTAATTTGGACAAATGGCCAGAAACCAGCACTTAGACCACTGTGTGACCAGGGGAACCATATTGATTTTCAGAAACCTCACTTTGTCTGTAAAAAGCATACATTCTAAGAAGTGTTCATCTTTGTCATGGCGATCCAACATGTTAACATCGAACTTCAGACAGCACAGGATATCATTCGGCTACAAATCTTGTATAATCTGGGCTTTATATGTCTAAAATCTTAACCTTTTGAACCAAACTCACATGATTGTATTGCACAGTAATCATAATTCCGTGGCAGTCTATACAGGACTCCATTAAAATGTTTCCCTCATGCATTGAACATCTAAAAATAACATGTGCTGGGCTGGCTGCTTTTGTGTTGAGAACACTACCAATTTCCAGAAACTTCCAATTCCTTTTGCTCTTAGTTATTGAACGGAGGTTCTTACCAAAACATGCAAGACAATTTCTTCGTATTTGCGTCGCTGACTTCATCTCAAATAGGCACACTACACAAATACTTTTTTCTTGCACTGTTGCCACTTCAACTACTCCATGTGACAACACCTAGTGTGGTCTGCTTGCACAGTTAACAAAACAGAAAAATAAAAGAGTTCAACCCTTGAAGCACATTTTAATTTCTTGCAAATAAATTTTGAAATGCCTCTGGTGGCGCCGTGGTCTAAGCGCTGACTTCTGACCATTCGTCCATGATGGGATCCAGGTTCGAATCCCGGTGAGGCATGGATGTTGTGTTTGTCTTACAGCACTGGCTCTCTACCTCCCCTAGAACTAATGGCCCTAAATTAGGGATGGGTGACTGATTACAGCCCATTGAGTTGGTCATGGTGGTTGTTAAATCCCAAACAAATAAATAAATTGAAACTAAGAATGTACTAGTAGAAAAACTACCACTGCACATCATATTTATGGATCTGGAGAAGATGTATAATATAGTGGTCGTACATGAAGTGTAGAAACTGCCCACAAGAGATGTGTGTACCTGATTTACTGACATTCTTGCACATTTGTTTAAATAGCAAATGAAAATTTTCTACCTTTACGATGTTACATACCTTTGACATTGCATAAGATGTTTATAATTCATAGAGAAGAAATAATATTCTACTACCATATCAAAATGAATCTTATTTGGATATTCAGTAAAAACAAACACCAAATCCATTCATGTCTGAGAACCGTATACCAGATGTGGAACACAGGGTGATTGAATTGAGGGATTGTGCATAATAATGCATTTATGTGTAACTCAAATTTTTTTGTGCCCGTATATTTTACCATCTTAGTTTTGTTACAAACATTCTTGTAAGAAGTGCGACAAACTCTGCATGACCAAAAGAAAAAAAAAAGAGCTGTACAAAAGAAATATATCTCAAAAACTTATGATACAAAAACAAATGAATGCATATCTCGACTTTATTCCAAATGACATTTCATGAAAATATTTACAAATAACTTAAATGCAACACTGGGTTCTTTTTTACACTGAACTATAAACACTGCGTATGAGAGGATAATACTAAATACTACAGATTCTTTCATCATGAAATTTGGCAGTGTATACAAATACTTCCAAACTTTGGCAGTAAGAAAATCAGTACAAAGTAAAAGCAATAAAAAGAAAAGCAAATAAATGCCTTGGCTACAAGCAAAGTTCTTGGTGCCTGCATATAAGACATAACAAACTCTTACACTCACCCACACACACTCACACATGCACACACATATAATACAGTACCATCACTTCATACTGTAACACAGATCAAGAGCCTTGTTTACCACTACGTCAGATGTATCTTCTGGTATCTGTAAAATAAAAGATGCAGTGAAATGCTAAGACATGACTGCTAAAAAAATTTACACATAAATAAACTAAAAGATGAAATTTCATAGGAAAAAAAAAATACAGGTAGGCTCAGTTCTGATTGAGCCATCAGTTTGGAACTTGGGACTACGATTTGCAGATCCGAGACCGAGAGTTGAAATGAGCTCGTCAATAATTTGAGAGTTAAAGAGCTAGTCAAAAGCATTTATTTAATTTGTTATAGCCAACACAACACAGGTCTATGATGTGAAAAGTAGCTTACATAATTTTTTACAAATAATGCTGGACACATAGCGAACACAAAGCAGAGTTCCAGATGGTACGGGTTCGATTGGTGTGTAGGATTTTTGTTTGGCGGAGGCTGCTTTTAGGGGTTCTCGAAACTCTCTAGTTTATTAAGCTGCAGTCTTTTTGGGCTTCTTACATTCCTCATCACTTGCTCTCGATTTGATTTTCTCCACTTTTGCTTGCATTCATTCATTCTGTGAATTCTGCAGCATTGTTGCAAATGTTAACCTGTTCACACAAAAACAATTTTTAAATTTTTTAGCTTAAACCACTGTGATATGTTCTTTATATATTTGAATGGATTTTGTTGAGAGGTTTAAAATAATACCATGCACAGTCATATTGTGCTCACGGTTGCCGAGATGGACTTAGTCAAACGTGGTGGCACCCCCAGAAATACTGCATCATCTCCCCCGCGCACAGGGAGCTTCGCACGCACGATGCACTGGCGCAGTACACAAATTGGACTCCATGATGTTTACAAATATGCTGACACGATTAGTGTGTGGCACGCGTATTTAACCCTATAATGATTTCAATTGGGACCTATTTTTGTCACAGGCGGTCGGCTGTCAGTCACTCCATACTATCTGCGGAGTTAGACGTAGTCCTACATCAAAAAAAGAAAAAAAAGTTTCTCATAGTTTACTGGTATATGCAGTTTAGGTAGGGCTCAAAATTTCAGGTCTAACTCTACTAGCCAACAATTTTTTCACTCACCATCACATCACTGTGACATGCAAGAGACAGTGAATTTGCAGCAAGTTTTGTTTTAATGATTGTGTATGCAAATATATATATATATATATATATACAACTCTGTGATTGTGCACCTGAGATCTCAGAAAATTAAAAGTAATAATAATAACCCTCCAGGTTGTATTAAACCAGGAAAGTCATCAAAAGCCAATATATTTGAGTGCTGGAGGAAAAGAAATAAATAACTAAAATAACATTTAAAAAAATGTCAGTCATACACCACAACCCAATCCCCCGATCCCCATAAAGCGAATTGTCAGCACGTCCACCACCATGCTCCTTTTCCTCATATGTACATAAATACGTTTCCCAGAATCCCAGCTGGTACAGCAAAGATTAATCGGAGTACGGATGGGGAAAAATATCAGTGTTTTTGAGAATCGACGTTTTTCCAAGTGATAATTGACATTAGAAACTGCAAAAGAATATTTTCTACGTGAAATAAATGAATTTCTCTTTGCTGCATTCTTTTAAATATAATCTTAGGTCATGAATTAGGGACTTTTTCGCCGTTTTGCTCGATGTTTCATCACAGGAACCGACAAGTCCTCCCCTGCCCTCCCCAAAAAATTTAGGTTTCATGACCGATGTTAGAATCTGCAATAGCGCAATCAACTCCAAATTTTTCTGCGATAAGTAAATGAATTCGTCTTTTTTGTATTCTTATACAGAGAAAGGAAATATCACCTTTCTTTTTCGTATTCTTATACTGAGAAAGGCAATATCACTTTTCTATGTTGCGAATAAGCAATTTTTTTGCCATTTTTCTGCGGTGTTTCGTCGCCGAAAATCAAGTTCTTATCCTCGATGTTACTGGAGCTAATGCATCGAGGTTTACAATACATCAAGCCCTTTAACAAATATTATGGTTACTCGATGTTGAATTAGTGAGCTATCACCGATATATTGAACGGCGATTTATTCATCGATGTGCCAATAACTTCTGCAGATGGGAAAGATGCAAATTCTCTGGTTCTTTAGCAAAACATCGTGGTTTTTGCTGATACATAGAAAATTTCCACCCATATTATGGATGCGAGAATGTTTCGGAAATGAATATCCACTGATATGCCTATCACCATTCTGAGTTAGACCTAGATATGCACGCGGGGAAGAAAAGCTTCTTCCCACAATGCTTTGGGGTTCTTTTCAGCAAGCTTCACATCAGCTGCCACTACGCAGCCCATGGAAAGAGGCTCTCATTGGCTTGCTGGGCTGCTGGTGATGACGCAGTGATTGATACGCCTCCGTATCAATCACTGATCGTTTTACTGAAAACATTTCATGACAAAAAAAAAGCATGTTTAAATACAATACTCAAGATGCCTCTCACACTGAAATATTTTTAAGATAACATTTTACTGAAAGTGAAGACACCACCACAGTTCAAATTATTTTTGAGAAGATACTGTTTGAGCTAAAAATATTTTTGTGAAGATACCACCCAACAGCATCAAATACTGAACAGGAAAACAATTTAATATTTTTACTGCTCGCCAATAATAAATTTGTGGTCGCCATTGCCAAATTTTTTGCCCTGATTTAAGCTGAGTTTTCGTGCTCCACCAGGAGGCTTCGTCTGGGCTAGGCTTTCAATGCCTTCTTGAAAGCTTAGCCCAGACGAAGTTTCCTGGTGGAGTGCAAAAACTTGGCTTAAATTGTGTATTAGTTTTACGCCATTAAAAGGAAGTGTTTTAGTCTCTACTAGTAATTTGAATTTAAAGGCGTAAAATAGAAATTTTCTAAGCTTCCACGCACAAACTTTTTCAAGGAAGGTACACAGCAAACTAAATAACAGAATGCTTCAACAATTTGAATATGGTTGGTTGTTTGAGTACATCACCATATGGACAGCAAACTGAATAACAAAATCTTTCGACAATTTGAATGTGGTGACTTGGCAATAAATGAACACATACTTAGGCCATCTGGTCGATGTGCGATAGCTTGGAAACATTTGATTTCTATTTTATGCCAATAAATACAGATCACTAGTATAGTTTTACCAACTCAAGTATAGTTGAACAGTACTTCATTATTAATGAATTCATATCACTAAGTGTACCACGATGCACACATCATTTGCAAACTCAAGCTAACGAGTGGCTTCTCTCTAGATTCTGTATTTCAAGTGATATGATTTTGATCAAGTGGTTTTATTTTGACAGTGCTTGCAAAGGCAGTCATTATGTATTGATGCAGCACCAACATGAAAAGATTTTCACACAAATTTCACCCAGGTAAGGCTTTGTACAGATTTTAAAATAAAAATCATACATGGCATTTTATTTCTTTGATCCATTCATAAGAGTAATAATTGTGTAGAAAGAAATGCAGAAGATGTTCACACATTTTTAGAACGATTTTCCAGCAATATCATTAATTTTAAAATAAAAGTATTTCTTTCTTAAATGTTCTATCTTACAGGCCTTTCTCTGGACTATGAACCTACAGCTAGATTTCAAAGATAACAGGGCATTTCTTAAAATTGGTAGGGGTATTTTATTCCACTCTTCTTCCGCTGCTTTCTATAATACAGTAATTGTTTTAGGGTTGCCTTTAGAAAGCGCCCTTTTTAGCAGTTCGAAGGCACAATAGTCCATTAGTGAGACCAGTTTCTATTTTCATTTTTTTTCAAGAAATAAGAGTGGTAGATTTGGATGTATGACTGGTAGCCTTATCCTGATGGAGTTCTACTCTTTGAAGGCTCTGTGGATAAAGGTAGGATATTTCCTCTTCAAATGTAAGAGTTAAAACATTATTTTGGTAATATGTAGAATTGATTTTAACATTCTTTTCAACTTTTCTTAACTTTCATTTCCCGTTGTATGAGAAACCAGCAATAATCATGAATCTTTTACTGAAACTTTCTTTGCATTCTTGGAATCATGTTTGTAAAGTCTTTTTCTGCTGTTTTGCGATAGTAAATCCATCTTTTTCTTCATGTACAATGGGGAAATGAATTTCCCCAAAGAAATAATTCTTCATAAATACATTGTAGGCATTGTAATGCTATTATTGGCATGTTTTCACTGTATTCCATGTAACCACTTCCTTCAGAAAACTTGAAAATTTTCATCATCCTGGGGCGGGAATCGAACACGCACCTCTGATTTCCGGTCGAGCATGCTTGTCATTACACTACCCAGGACAAGGAAAATCCTAGCAAATGAACATAGATATCTGAAAACCTTCAGATTTGCATTAGTCGAAGCTATTCCCGCCCCATCGTAGCATCTCACGACCTTTTCTCACATCCAGGGTCGGATGTAGGTTACAAATTCCAGTGATGAAAGTAAGTCATATACAATTGGGAAACAAATTTCCCTGAAGAAATAATTCTTCATAAATACATGGTATGCATTGTAATGTTATTTATTATTGGCATATTTTCACTGTATTCCATGGAACCACTTCCTTCAGAAAACTTGAAAATTTTCATCATCCTGGAATTTGTGACCTACATCCAACCCTGGATTGGGAAAAGGTCATGAGAAGCTACGATGGGGCAAGAATAGCTTCGACTAGCGCAAATCTGAAGGTTCTCAGATATTTGCATTCAGTTGCATGGAATTTCCTTGTCCTGGGTAGTGTAAAGACTAGCATGCTCGACCGGAAATCGGAAGTGCGGGTTCGATCCCCACCCCAGGATGATGAAGATTTTCAAGTATTCTGAAGGAAGTGGTTACATGGAATACAGTGAAAATATGCCAATAATCCCATTTTCTTTTTGTTACAGTTGTTTAGGTAGATCCATGCTTCATTAGTGGTCACAATAAATTTCCATCTGTCTCCAGCAAAAAGACTTTCATAAAGAAGTCTACACCATGTTCTGTGCTCAGCCATGTGCCTAGGCTAAAGACGGTAAACATTATGTTTTTGATTCTTTTTTTTTTCCCAGATTCAAATCGTTGTGTATTACCTTGTTTACAGTTGATACAGAGATTTCTAATGACTTAGCAATTCCTCTTTGAGTTGATGGATTTTCTTTGATGACCCAGAGACCTTACTTTTTTTTTTTGAAATAGTCATAAAAGTATGTACCTTCTTTGGATATTTGTTTGGTATTATTTTTTATGCTAAAAGCAATGCTTGAAGATTTTCTCTCTATTGCTAATATTATGTGTTGCAGTTGTGTAATGTGAAGCAAAATGTTGTCAGCAAGGTGGATACCAATATGCTTCGGTGGTTTGGCCATGTTGAAAGAATGAGTGATGAGATGCTTACTAAGAAAATCTTTTTAGCCTGAAAGGCAGAGGAAGGTCAAGGAAGTCATGGGAGGATATGATTCAGGAGTGTCTGCATGAGAAAAAAATTATGAATATGAAGTATAGAAGATCTTATGTACAGCTTGTGATGGATGTTAGTGAAGCCCGAGTCGTATGTCAAGATTGCTGTAAATGGAGAAGTTTAAGGCAACAGTAAGTAAAAATTATCTGGTAGTTTGTATATCTTTGTGGAGCTAACCTCTGAATTTCAGAGAACAGCTTAGTGATGATGATGATGAATTAATAATATTACTCATTTTACATTTAGAAATGCTAATTCCATGATTTTCACAATGTTTTTTAATTACAGAATATGAATATTCTCTTTGTAAAGCACCAAAACGTATCCTTTTATCCACAGCTTGTTTACATGCGACATTTTCGTAGCAGGTGATATTTAACTGCAGCAGATGCTTCTTTGATGTTTATTTAACACACTGTTGCCAGTTTCAGTTCTTTGAATTTCTTTTATTTTCTGTAATTTCTAATCAAAGCGTTCTAAAAATGTGTGAATATCCTCTGTACATATGATGTGTGTATATGTGCAGGCTTTTTCAATGTCTATTTTACACCAAACTTAACTCGGCTTTAATCAGATTCTAAGTAACATTTAAGGAAACCAAGCATTTCTTTTCTCTACAGGCTTTGCCCTTGAGAGTTTTACTATATCACTTAGTCAAAAATTTAGCTCTTTTCTGTAGGAAGAATTACCTGTAGCTAAAACTTAATTGAGTAAGTTCATATAATTTTGCCACATATAATATGAAAACTAATTTCTTTTTTCACTTTTGTTTCAATATAACCCTGATCCGAGACATCATCCAAAATTATGGGCTGCTAGTTTCAAAAATAAAGAAAGCAAAGCACATCATCATCAAGTACCCTATAATTCATATATCAATGCATCAAACAAAACTATTAAATTTACAAAACATATTTTCTGCTCATTTCAACATTGTTATTTTTATGTCATCCTTATTTAACAATCTCACAGCTCATGCACTACATATGGAACAACCAATTATTTATTCCACTAGGGCTGCGCCTTTAGGCTCGCTATGCTTGTTTCCAGAGTAGCGCTCAGGCCCTGCAGTGCAGAACTTTTTTCAATATCCTTTTATTTTTATTGAAGGACTTTGCCCCGCCACCATTCCAAAGTTTCCGAGTTTTTTACTGTTGTTATTTTTTGGAAGGCCGGACTTTTGTCGTTTGAACTTATACGTTAGAATTTTCGACAAATGTGTTCGACTGTCTCTTTCCGGTGATGCCATCTGATGAAATGAAAATGTTCTCCCAATTGTTCAAAACTTTTTGCGCTGTATCGATTCCAAGATGGCGGTTTGTTTACAGTTTTTGTTTTGCTCCCGGTGAACTCCCTGTTAGATTTTTGCAGAACTTTTTTCAATTTCCTTCTCTTTTTATGGAAGGACTTTGCTCCGCCGCCATTCCAAAGTTTCCGAGTTTTTTTACTGTTGTTATTTTTTGGAAGGGTGGACTTTTGTCGTTTGAACTTAAATTTACCACCAAGGGGAATCTTGGAGAGGTGCCAGCTAGTTCTGTGTGACATTGGTGAAAAGACCCCAACTCACTGGGTTTTGTTCCAGAATTCTTAGATTGAATGACTAACTGGAACCCTCAGAATATTTCTGTGGGTTATTAGATCAGGAAAGCAAAGATGATTCTGAGACAGATGCAGATGATGGCACAGTGAGGGATGGAAGCACAGGAGGGATCTCAAGAAGAGTGTGTAAAGCTCTAAAATCTCTTCAGAATGGTAAGGCTCCGGGAGTTGATGGCATAACTGCTGAGATGTTGAAATATGGTGGTGACTGTAATTGACTGGTTAACTGAAATTTGCCAGTTGCGCTGGGAGTTAGAAGTGGTCCCTCGGGATTGGAAGGATGCTATTATTGTTCCCTAGTATAAAGGAAAAGGTGATCAGACTGAATGAAAGAACTATTGTGGTATTAGCCTACTAAGTGTGCCAGGGAAAGTGTTTGGTAAGGTTGTTATTGAAAAAGTACGGGGTCTTACATCAGAGAAAGTGTGGGATGTTCAGAGTGGTTTTATGCCTGGTAAAGGCTGCACTAACCAGATTTTTGCATAATGCACGATGATTGAAAAGTATCTGGCTGTTGGCAAGAAAGTTTTTGCTGCCTTCATAGATTTAGAGAAAGCTTACGACCGAGTAAATTGGACACTTTTGTGGAAGGTAGTGAATGAATATGGTGTTACTGGGAATCTACTTAATAGTATAAAAGCCATGTATGCTGGTAGTAGAGCTTGTGTACGAGTAAATGGTGTTTTATCAAAATGGTTTTCTATTGGTGCAGGAGTTAGACAAGGTTGTGTAATGTCACCATGGCTGTTTAATATATTTATGGACGCGTACATGTGTGATGCCAAAATACATGATAGTGGTTTATGTCTTGGTGATATCCATGTGTGCAGATTGCTGTATGCTGATGACACTGTCTTGTTGGCGGAGAGAAAAATAGATTTACAGAGTATGTTGTCTTGGATGTACGAAGTTTGCATGAAATTCAAACTGAGTATAAATAAGGGAAAAACCGAAGTTATGGTTTTTGAGAGAGGAACTGGTAGCACTGAATGTAATGTAAGTATAAATGGCACTGTGATTGACCAGGTGAGTGAGTTTGTGTATTTAGGAAGCACGTTTGACAGAGAGAACAAATTGGATGGTGAAATTAGTAGGCAAGTGAATTCTTCATTGAAAGTCATAGCTGCTCTGGGAGGTTTTCACAGGAATGATAGGTTCTCTAGAGAGTCCCGCATGGCTGTGTATGAAAGTGTAATTGTTCCTACTCTGATGTATGGCAGTGAAACCTGGGTACTGCAGAAGAGACATAGGAGTCGTTTGTGTGCTGGAGAAATGCGTTACTGGAGTCGTTTGTGTGCTGGAGAAATGCGCTACTAGAGTCATTTGTGTGCTAGAGAAATACGTTACTGGAGTCGTTTGTGTGCAGGAGAAATGCGGAAATTTTGTGGCAAGACACGGTCTGATTGTGTGAGGAATGAAGATGTGTTGAAGTTGTGTGATGTGAAGCAAAATGTTGTTAGCAAGGTGGAAACCAATATGCTTCAGTGGTTTGGCCATGTTGAAAGAATGAGTGATGAGATGCTTACTAAGAAAATCTTTTTAGCCCAAGTTGCAGCAAGGAAAGGCAGAGGAAGCCCAAGGAAGACATGGGTGGATCAGATTCAGGAGTGTCTGCATGAGAAAAAGATTATGAGTATGAAGTATAAAAGATCTTGTGTACGGCGTGTAATGGATATCAGTGAAGCCCGAGTTCTATGTCAAGATCGCTGTAAATGGAGAAGTTTGATATGACAACAGTAAGTAAAAATATCTGGAAGTTTGTATTTCTTTTTGGAGCTAACCTTTGAATCTCAGAGAACAGCTTAGTGATATGTAAGTGATATAGAAAACAAAAGCGGTCCAAAAAGCATTTCGGACTTTAAGACCTACCAGCATGCCAAATTTTAGATCTCTAGGTTATTTAGAAGTGGTCTAACAATTCGTGAAAAGTTCAAGCAGACAATGTTTCAAAGCCACCATTTTGATGTTTTTTTTTTTTTTTTTTTTTTTGGTTTTGTACTTTTCTAGGTATACAGACCTTAAGACCTATCAGCATGCCAATTTTCAGATCTCTAGGTCATTTAGAAGTAGTCGAACAATTCGCGGACGAACACACTCGCATTTATTTTCCCTCTTGCTTTTCATATACGAGGCAAAAGCCGATATTTACGTAGGTATTTAAGTATGCAGGCAGAAAACGCTGAACTTTAATAAAAGCGTCCCTACCAGTTTGATATTGTTGCCTGTTCCTTCACCCAATGAGAAGAGAGTGCTGAAAATAGCTTCGTCACCATGGCAGCAGGTCACGGGACCAGAACGTTCCTCTGTGGTTATCGTGCAGACAGACAAGCCGTTTGTTTTTGCGTCTTTAAAAAATGCTTAAAAATCAGAAAATTACTTTTTTTTGTAAAAAGGGATGATAGTTGTAAGTTTATGCTGTAAAAATTGCAAAGTGTTATGACTTATAGTTTGCTATATATCCGTTTTTTTAAATGGATCCCATCGCAAAATAGAGAATTTTGTGAAATTTAAAAATTTAATTTCTCGTAAACCAAATCAAAATAAAAAAAAAAAAGGGTGACAAGGTGCAAAAATTTGGTCATGACACTACATACTTACAAAGTTTTGTGGTTTCTGTTGCTGTTAGTGTGTCTGGAATGCGACCTGATAGCACTTTTTTGCTTACCTTAACTTTGAAATACAATAGCTCTTGAAGTACGGCCAGAATAAAAAACGATTTATTTCAGCGTGTTCTCCAATCAATTCTCTACAAACGATGTAAATTTCATATTTTTGTGTTCAACACGTTTTGTGCTGCGAGCTAGGAAAGCGAGTGTCGCGAAATTTCTAAAACAGCAGCGGCAGATACTTTTTTTAGAATAGAGAGAAGCAATAATTTTATTCTCACAAAGAGTTTTGTTTGGAAACATTCTGTGGTAAGGACTGGGTTCACACAATAATTGGTTGCTTTGGTTTTTGAGTGGTGACATTTGACATATCAATAAGTACACGCTATTTTGGCAATCTTTTAATATATATAAATGGAAAACGCTATTGCTATAGAAGTGTTATGGTACATGACTTACTTTTTGCAAGAATGTTACAGCTTCTTCAGGTTTTGTAAACTCTAGGAGTGATCGCCTTAATGTCATCAGCATGGCAGCTCCAACAAATGCCATAATTTTACATGATCCTCCAATTACCTTGTCCCATACTCTGTCACATGATAAAAATGTTTTAATTCTCAAAAATAGGATGAAATGAATGTACAAGTTCATAAATTTAATTATTCAAAAACAGAGTAATAATTTGTATTGGAAGATTACTACATACAATACTGTCACATTATACAGCAAGCAGTATCATAGCATATGGGAATAAAATCTGCATAAGATAAGAAATATGCCTGCAAATTACAAGGGTTGTAAGAAGTGGGCGCTTTACTCACCGGCACCTCAATATAATTTTTTTTTTTAATGAATTCAACAGGATTCATTACAAAAATGCATATGTGTACTGCAGTTACTCGAAAATAAAAAAAGCTTGTACAAGCCAATATCTAAATTCTAAAGCCATTTCTAAAAAAACTACGAAATGAGATTTTATTCTGTACCAAACTGGAAATGTAAGGTCACAGACAAAATCTTCACGTCTTGTCCCCCTTTTGAGAAAATCATTACTTTAAACTGAAAATGTGTAAAATAGTTCTGGAACTTAAGAGGTGCATTTTAGAAAAATTAATCTACAAAAAATTTGTAGCGTGCATGTATTTGTGTATTATCATACTTGCAGAAAATACTATCAGTAACTCCAATATCTTTTTTTTACTCAAAGATCCAGCCATTAATTGTCAACTCTTCAAAAAAGTAAATACAGGCACTCCCCACCTACAAAAATCCAACTTTACACCCCCCCCCCAAAAGCCACCAATTTTGTAAGATGTGTGATGAAATGTTAGCATATCAATAAGCTTTTAACTGGCAACTTCAGGCATAGCCTCCAGCAACACCATTGCTACAAGGGTGCCAGAGAACATCAATATGCACATACATAGTTCGCCTTATCATGTTACATTCAACGACTCATGTTACTAGTATGTAGTACGAAAGTGAGGGAGTTTCTTGTTTCTTCTATCACTGCGATACCTGTTTATGGTTTGTTATATTTGCATGTTATAGGCTCTCACAGTGAAGAACTCATAAATGTAGATTTAAAAGAGTTAAATGCACATAAGGTTGCCAAATACAAACTGGAGGTGAAGGAAACAAAATGTTTTACAACAAAGCAAATGGCTGAAGCCTTTTCATTGATCAACTGTGGTGTAGAATGGTTGGAGAAGCAAGAATTCGATATCTTAAGGCTTCTCAAGATTAACTGGGCAATTCAAACTGAGCTCTCCTGCTACAAAATTATCTACAAGGAGAAACAGAAGGCAATTGCTCAAACCTCCCCAAATAAATTGGTGAGAAAGAGTGACAACTTCCTTCAACATGCAGAATTTCTAATTCCACTTTCAATGCCATATTCATCTTCAACACCATCTACTTTTAAGAGGCTTTCCCCTTCTTCAGCAATTTTAGAGACTGATGACAAATCTGATATTTATGGCATTAGTGCTCTCTCCTGAACCTTATCCACATATTCCAATTAATAATGTTGTTTTATATATATACCACCTCCCCACACTGGAAATTTATATAATCCAGAAGTTTTTGGTCAATAATTTTTTTAATGCATGTCATGAGTAAGTTGTAATTTTCAAATGCTGTCAGACTAAGACATAAAGTGTTTACTCTTTAAATTGTTGACTTATGCTTACATTTATATACAGATCTTAGGTAATAAATATCAGCTTACCCTTTTTAGGTTAGTTTCTGTTGAACATTTTCTAGCACGTCAGGATTCTGGGTTTCCTGTAGGTTCTAGCTGCATGTGGTCCTCTCATTTTACCATTGTTGTACTTCGCACGTGCAAATGAGCAAATTAAGCAACATGAAGCAGTTTTGTAATAGCCCGAAGTTCACTGTGACTTTAAAAATATTTTACACTCACTTGAATTCCCAGCTGAAACCTACAGGAAACCCAAAATCCTGATGTGCAAGAAATGCTCACCATGACTTTAAAAATATTTTACTCACTTGAATTCAAGTGATTGTAAAATATTTTTAGTCATGGCGAACTTCAGGCTATTACAAAACTGCTTCGTGTCATTTAATTTGCTCGTTTGCACGTGTAAAGTACAACACTGGTGAAATGAGAGGATCTCACCCAGCTTGAACCTACAGGAAACCCAGAATCTTGATGTGCAAGAAAATGTTCAATAGAAGCTTACCTAAAAAGGGTAAGCTGATATTTATTACTATAGTATTTATGCACGGAAATTTAGCCATAGTTTGGGAAGTAAACAGTCCAAGATACTATTATAGACTGTACAGATCTTAGGTAGTTTCTGAATTATGTGTAATTTCAACTTATGAGGAGGTGTCTCGAACGAAACTACGTTAGGGAGTGCTGTAAACATAAATGGCAATTAACAACATCTCTATACAACAACAACAACAAAAAGGTCTTTTATGGTTAATATGTGCTTTGGAGATTAAATCTTCATTCCTTTCAATAATGTTATTAGTGCTACCATTTAAAGTCTACAAAATGCAGCACACCACTACGTTTTATAGCTTCTTAAGCCAGAAAATTTACAGATTCTGTCTGAGAAACAAAAGAAGATGAAATAACAAGAGGTTGTTTGTTATTTTGTCATTCTTTTGTTTCTATAAATAACAAGGACAATTTTCTCACACACAAGTGGCAGGAGTCAGAAAACATAGTTATAAGCACATATTCTGATACTTTGCATGTATTTTAAAACTGCTTACAAATGAACATGGAAATTGTGTTACAATAGGAATATACAAGGTTTTTACAGAGAACAAAACTTATCACTTGCATTCTGAGAAACATTAAGAGTCTGAGGTTCAGAAAATAATATAATTTATAGCATACCACAGAACCAAAGAACAAAATACTTTAAAAATCTTCACAAGAAGCAGGATAAGAAATATGCCACATATGATTTCAAAATGGTAACTACCATATTGGAATATACATTCACAAAAGCAATCTAACAACATGAGCAGGTCACCCAGCAATTGTTTATGATCTTAATAGCTCTACTCAGGTGGGACTGCAGAGATCTGCAGTTTAACCTTGTGGAAAATCAATTCTGACAAAACAGATCCTAAAATATTCTCAAATGAATGGAATGAAATAAAATTTCTGTTTGTCAAGTCCAAGTGGATATGCAGTAATTTTAATGTCCACATATAGTTTCCTAAGCTTGGTCTGAAACAAATATCACAACACAGTTATGAAGCAGAAAGTTTATTTTAATTTAGGGTTCAGCATAGTGAAAAATGACATGTATTGTTAAAATGGTCAACTTTTCTTGAAGTACTTTTCAGGTATTTAAATGAAACTGTGTTAGATTTAACAAGTTAGTAAAATCATGCAATGCATTGATATCATTATGATATGCTTTCCAACATGCTGGAAATCATTACTCAAGTTATGAGGATAATGGCTGTGAAATAAATATCGCTCCTGTGTCCTGACCTTTGACCCCATTTCGATGATATTATACAGAACTGATTCAGTATACCTCCGGAACAACATGTTTAAGTTTTGTCACAATTGAAGCATTTTTAGTCAAGTTATGAGGATAATGGCTGTGGAATAAATTTCGCTCCTGTGTCCTGACCTTCAACCCCATTTTGATGATATTCAACAGAACCTGTTCAGTGTACTTCTGGAACAACATGATTAAGTTTTGTCACAATTGAAGCATTTTTACGTAAGTTATGACGCATAAGGGCAATGGAATGGATTCCACTCCTATGTCCTGATCTTTGACCCCATTTCGTCCATTTTCAATAAAATTCATTCCACGGTGGTCACCTACGACATACGAAAATTTCATCGAAATCGAAACATTTTTATGCAAGTTATGAACTATAAGGGCAATGGAATGGACCCAGCTCCTATGTCGTGACCTTTGACCCCATTTTGTCCATTTTCAGTAGGGTTTATGCGGAGGTGGTCCCCTACCACATACTAATATTTCATTATATTTTCAGGTAGAACCATTTAATGGTGGTTTTAACTGTTGTAACTTTTTACATGCTATATTTCCTTTGAGTGGAAAGCAATTTCTCGGTTGGAAGTTATTAATATTAGCTGCGAATATGCACTGGTGTGCAAAAATTAAGGACGAAGAGGAGAAATTAGCATAACAGTGGAAAGAGCAGGCCGAACGGACCAAAAGATCACTCAGGAGATAGACTAGGGTCTGGCATGGTAGGGCATGGTCCGGTACCCTGCACATGCCCTACCGTGGGGGGGGGAGTGTATAAAGCATACGGGCGGTGTACGCTCAGCAATTCTGTGAAAGCTATTGCACGGTGTACATCCTTTTGAACGACGTCGAGTTGCTGCCACCGTGTGATATAGCCAACAGGAAATCCAGTAGATGACATCTGGATGACTTTACCCGAGGTTGCGTCATTGGGAAGTTGGAAGAAGGTTGAAGTATGACTAGGGTGGCCGAGGAGTTCGGAATCGCTCACGGCATCATTTCACGAGCTTGGAGAGCATTTCAAATGACTGGAACAGCTGTCAGAGAGTTTAGCAGTGGTCGTCCACAAGCAACCACGGCAGTGGACGACCGGTATATTATCCCACAGGCGAGAAGAAACAGATGGCAGACAGCGGGAGAAATTGCAAGGCACAGACAACTGGACGTCCGTTGTCGTGTTTTACCATGGTCAGGAGGCTGCACAAAGGTAGTCTATTTGCATGACGACCAGTACGGTGTGTGCCATTAACGCCTGCTCATCGGAGACAGCGGTTTCTGTGGTGCCAGGAACACAAGAACTGCACACATCAGCAATGGGATCGAGTTCTCTTTATGGATGAGAGCCGATTTAGTTTGACGAGCGATTCTGGATGTATACACATCTGGAGAGAGCAGGGAACACTCAATCACACCTCCAACATCATCGAAAGGGACCGGTTTGGAGGTGGCGGAGTTCTTGTTTGGGGCGGTATCATGCTTGGTAGCCGTACTGACTTCCACATCTTCCAAGGAGGTTTAGTTACTGGTGTCCGCTATTGTACCATGGTTCTCCTGCCTCACGTGCTTCTGTTTAGAGGTGCTGTGGGTCCTGAGTTCCTCTTCAGGGACGACAACGCTATACCTCATCGTACAGTGGCTGTTGCAGAGCTGTTGGAGAGTGAAGATATTCAATGGATGGATTGTCCCGCAAGGTCCCCGGACCTAAATCCAATCGAACACGTGTGGGACCTTCTTGAGAGCCACTTGGCAGCATGTCACCAGTTGCCAACAATGATTCTGCAGCTGCGATTGGTGCTACAAGAGGAATGGGCTGCGATGCCACAACAGCTCCTTGACAACCTCGTCCTCAGCATGGACAGACGTTGTAAATCCTGCAACGCAGTCAGTGGTGATCATATCCCCTACTATGGATTTTTCTTGGCAGCCGCCTGCCACATGGGCATTTCTGTCTTCTGTCCAGTTGTGCTCGAAGCTACCTTTTCAATAAAGTGCCTTTGTATCCTTTAGATTCCTTGTTTGGATGGTTTTGCTCACTTGTCCCATATTCTTACATCTTGGGGATCTTATGGTATGATTTGAGTCGATGTGGAGCACTTCTGCACGATGTTACATTCGAAAAACCGTCTCATCCTTAATTTTTGCACTCCAGTGTATATCGCGGTAATCGAATGCGATTCAAGGAAAAATCTTTCACGTACCTTTTGATTGTAGTTGGTCGATGTTCAAATCTTTGCACTGTTGTTCTCATCAGGTTCTTGGGTGTACACGTTTTTTGACTAACTTCAAAAAGTCCGCACGTTTCTTGAGTAGGATATACTTTTTAGTTGAACTACGGGAGGCACACGAAGACAAAGATTTGAACATCGATCAACTACAACCGAGAAGTACGTGAAAGATTTTTCCTTGAATCGCATTCGATTACTGCAATATATGTTCGCAGCACCAAATATTAATAACTTCCAACCGAGAAATTGCTTTCCACTCAAAGGAAAACGTTTTTCAAGTTTTCCAACGTAATTTTCACATCTCTTTTGTCTTCATGTGTCTCCTGTAGTTCAACTAAAAAGTATATCCTACTCAAGAAACGTGCACTTTTTGAAGTTAGTCAAAAAAAAAGCCTACACCCAAGAACCTGATGAGAACAACAGTGCAAAGATTTGAACATCGACCAACTATAACCGAGAGGTACGTGAAAGAATTTTTCTTGAATCGCATTCGATTACCGCGATATATATTCGCAGCGAATATTGATAACTTCCAACCGAGAAATTGCTTTCCACTCAAAGGAAATATAACATGTACAAAGTTACAGCAGTTAAAACCACCATTAAATGGTTCTACCTGAAAAAATAACGTATGGAAAACATGTTTTTTTTTTTTTTTAAATCTCGATACATCGAGAAATATGTGCGTAACTAAAATTTCATCGAAATCGAACCATTTTTATGCAAGTTGTGATGCATAAAGACAATGGAATGGATCCTGCTCCTATGTCGTGACCTTTGACCCCATTTCGTCCAGGCGGTCCCCTACCACATACTAAAATTTAATCGAAATCGAACAATTTTTATGCAAGTTATCGTGCAGACAGACGAACGGACAAAGCTGGAGCATATACGCTTTTTCAACCTACAGTTGGAAAGCATAAAAAATGAAATTGAACTGCTGGACCTAGAGAAGTTGGCCATTTTTGTTTTTGGATGGGACATAAAAACTGATTATCACTAACTCACTGCTGTATCTGTGTTTTAACTGTGTGGCACTGTCACAAATTTTACTAAAACCGATGTTTTCAAGCAGAATGCAGCATTTCTGCATGGTATAAGGTAACGGTATGTAATAGCCTCAGCAAGTAACAAATAAATGAAGATAGTTGGACATGCATGCTGGTTGTGTTAAGAAAAAATTGAAAACACAAAATACTTTTAACCTAGCTTGGGTCTTGAACAATCAGAGCAAGATTGGTTGCTAGATTTGGATTTTCAGTACCACTTAGGCATAATTATTTAGTGCAGCACTAGGCACTCCAACTATAAGACAAAAATTACTTAATGACAAAAGGATTTTCCTCCCAGTTGGAACTTTTCAATTACAATGTACATTGAATGGATAAATTATTATATACACCCCAATAACAATATGCAAAGCAGAAGCATCGTGTCCAGTCACATGGTATGCTGAAACTGACAATGCCTATAAGTAGAGCATGTCTCTATGCATTGGAAACCAGTCATGAAAACATAACAGCGCTGCCACTGATGCGCCGTAGCACGTAAATTACCCCCCCAAAAAAATAAAAAAAATAAATAGGACCCATAATTACAAATTCTACGCATCCTTTGGGACCCACATTTTATTTTGGATTTTTTTAACATACCTTAGGTAAAAGTCAAATTTGTGAGGATTAGGGAAAGAATAAAAACAGCCAGCAATGCACTGTGTGTCAAGATTATGTAAATATACAATATAAGATTATGTAAATATACAAATGTCCTGATTAATTTATTACAGGGGTGCAGAAAATTTTCAGGGCCCAATATTTTCCCAGAACGCAATTTTTTTTCTGTCCGAAATTTCCCCCAAAACTGTAGCGGACTTTCATACAAGTTTAAGCGAGTATTAGATCTATATGTTGATGATTAAGAACTAATCCTTAAAGCCTATTACTTCAAAATTTGAAAACAAACAAACCTAATATTTATTTTAGATTCAAAATGTCTGAAACATTTTTGGGTCTAGGTGAAAACAGTGGTGGGGCAGAGAGGCTGAAAAATAAACAGCTAAAAAAAATTCTGCAATTAACTATAATTTATTTCATTCTAGCATTTCAGGCGCATAATTGTGCCAGATAATTTTACTGAATGGAATTTAAATTAGACTTAAATCCTTTGAAAAATACACGGATCATTCGCTTTAAAATGTGCGGAACCCCTAATAATTTTTCAGATCGGCACCTACGACACATAAGCTGCCATTAGTTTCGGAAAATTTTTATTAGCATGACTAGTGGTTGCGCCGTACTTATTACTCGTGCCACGCTGTCTACGCCTTGGCATTAGTAAAGTCGTTTGGACTCGGTGAATCATATGCCAGCGGCAGTCTGCAGTATGTCACTGTGCTTAACCTCTTGTATTTATAACGACATGATATTTTTCAAAATGATTACCTGATTACCGTGCAGTAAATTACTCTTATCTTTCGCGTTATACTCGTTGTAAATAAGTCAATTTTTTGTTTTATTATTATTATTTATCTGCGGGCAAAAATTTCTCCAGAGCTGCCTTAATTTCCCCTGAACCTCGTTCGCGAGTTCGGACAAATTCTGCACCCCTGATTTATTAAACCTTTCAGCTCTTTTAATCAATATTGGAACAGTTGACATTCAAAATTTGAAAAACAACCAACCTTAATTTAATGAGAGCACTGTGAACGATTATACTCTACTAAAAGTTGTGTGTCTACTTCAATGATGCTCGTTAAAAGTAAAAAAACAACTGTTCAAGAGTAGTCATCATACAGTTCCTGTGTTTTGAAAAATAAAAACTGCTGTGGTGTTCTGAACTAACTTAAAATGCATTGTCCTTGTGTAGTTCCATTATTATAATGTTGGATCTTACCTTTACAGGCTGATTTTTTTTTTTTTTTGATTGGAGGTTTAACGACCACCGTGAGCAACTCAATGGGCTATAAGCAGTCGCCCGTCCTTAATTTAGGGTCACTGGTTCCAGGGAAGGGAAAGAGCCAGTGCCGTAAGACAAACACAACATCCATGCCTCACCGGGATTCGAACCCGGACCCCTTTCGGATGAATGATCAGAGGCCATCGCTTAGACCACTGCGCCACCGGGGCGGCTTACAGGCTGATGTGGCTGCAGCACCAGGTGAAGTATCGCGTGCAGTAAAGCACCCTATATCTGCACAAAAATAAATAAAAATAAAAATAAAAAATTAAAGAAAATTTTGTAAAAATTTTGCCTTGCTCCCCTGCTGCTCGCGGCTAGCAAGACGTTTTCCTACTTGCGTTGGCAACCGAAAATTATTGAACTAACAAATTAATTATTTGATTCCACTAATTAATAATAACTTCCCATAATTACTTATAACAAATTAATTATTAACTTCCCGCAAAACCTGTACCGCGATTGGACGTGGATGCCTGGATTTAACTCCAACACGTTCCAATCTACCGAAAAGTCACAGCAACGCACACACACACACTTGAAAAGATACCCAATGCTCATTTCATGCACGCTTGACATTCAATATTCAACAGTATATTATATACACTGCCACCTTTATCCATGAAGTGGCACAAAAATCTGCTCAGATGAATATATGGCGGGCTGCTCTATCGGCAGCATAATTATGCACAACGATTTAGACACTCTTATCACTGATTAAAACGATAACACTGATTTAACTAACTCTGATTTAACAATTACCACTGATTCACACACTGTTCACAGATGAGATTCTAGCATGCACAATAAAAAAATAGAGCAAAGGAAACATATGTGAGAGATTACCCAAAACATTTAAATACACACTTTAAAAATGAGAATTTATATAGTACGAGCGTTGGTACCAGTGATTAAAATAATACAGTAATTTCCATGACTGCCGCAGTTTAATTATAGGCTATATATAGATATATCTCTATACCATTACACACCCTGCATAGGCTTGAGGCCAAATTAGCAGGGAAGAGCTCTTTATAACTATGGCCATAACACAAAGAAAAAAACACACACGAATGGAATGTGTTGGAGGCCTCTTGCGTACCCCCTTTCACAGGGGACAGAGTTCTACACGCTGTTTCACCATCCGGCGGCACTTGTAGGTTGTGAGTAAATGTTCAGATAAACTCCACATACCTTGGCAGTCTTTAAGATGTCCTTAGTGCAGAGAAGTGGCAAGAAATCTCATGCCTTTATTTTTTGTGGCGACAGCCTAGGCACTTGTGCACTAATGTCGACCTAATTTCGGTCGATAAGCCTGAGCAACATTTCAGTCCAAAGGACTGAGATGTTGCTCATTTTTTGAGGGGACCATTCCTAGCCCTCCTTACTTGCTTCGCTCTGGGGTCGTTGTTCCTCTGGTTCTTTTAGGCTCTCAGCGGTCAGCTCTCAGGCCTTGGTTCCATCCGCCTCGCCGATGCATTTCTCTTGCGTGTTAGCACAATCGACTCAGTCCTGAGAATGCCTTGACGCTTGTTTCTCTCCTCCTGGGTTCTCCCTCCTCTTTGTTCTGTCACAAGACCTTTCACCACTTGAAGAGGGATTTATCACCTTGTTTTTAACTGTGGGTGGCCTTCGGTTTTCCCTTATGCAGTCCAGTTCGGAGAAAACGCCACCACCAGAATGCCTCTTTAAAGCTTCAAGAGGGAATTTTGGGGTGAGTTTTGCAGACTTTTGTTAGAGTCAAAAATGTACAAGACGATTGCCATAAGTCCGAAATAGAGATGGTCTGTCGCCATGTGGCCTTTCACAATTCTCGTTTGCCAGAAGGCTACGAATTATGCACTTTTTAAATAATGAACAAATTTTAACAATGGCAGTGATGAACAAATTAGAGGATCAATTACCGTAATTAATTATAACTATCAGTGCCACCTTGCAGTTATATCAAAACAAAAATTTATCGCATACATGAAATACAAAAATTTTCCACAAGTTAGGCTGCATCCTATAACAATAAAATTAATTCTGTCAGTACTTGATTTTCTTTTAAAGATTGCTTTCAAAGAGCATAAAGTGTCGAACAATGTACATTACATTTATTTTTCATTTGCTTCTGCAAGTATAAATATTCATTATCGAGCTTGCCTTTTTTGATTTTTTAAAAGGACCCAGAATATCTCACAAAATACCCACTTTTTAAAAATCTGTGGGTCCCTAGGACCCAACTTGATAAGAATGCAATGGCAGCTCTGCATAATCATGGGTAAAGACAGCAAAGTTAGTGAGTTTAATCATTGCCAGATACTAGCTGTGAAGAAGACCAGATGTTCAATCACCGCACCTGCTGAACTGTTGAGATTTCCACATCAGACCATCACACATCTATGCCAAGACAACATGAAATACAGCAATGCTTCCAACCAATTGGAGAAATGTAGCCGTAAATGTGCAACTGACTCTTGAGGTAAGTGTAGACTGTCCCGCATTGTTACAAGGAATTGCACTTTTAAGTGTGGAGCAGATAATGTTGGAAACAAATGAGGACACGTTTGCAAGCTTATAGAAAAAACAGACTATAGCAGTTGACATCCACATAGCATCATTCAAATTATTTAGTGGTCCGCTGGCCATTGGCTAGTAAAAATTCCATTGCACCACTGAAAAATTTATGTTTTTTTCTTTTTTCTTTTCAGTTTGTTGTAGAATTTGTAAGTTTATAAAGAGTTGAACTACAGATTTCAAAGTATCCAGGTTTTGCCATGGCAGTTTTCAGATAATTGAACTTCAGATATTCTACTCAAAAACTGAATATCGGAATTGCAAACCATATTTCAATTTTCTGAAAATTTTGGATGGTAAGAAACCGAGGTCCAACTCAAAATATTTAGATTAAGACAGCCCACTGTTTTGCCCAAGTGGTGGCCACAGAGTATGGGTCTTTTATATTATTTCCCAACTGGAGGTTGAAGAACCATTTATGCTCTGACTTTGCTAAATTGTTGTTTCTGTCTACATGGCAGAACATGCCTTTCACACTGCAGCAAGTTATTCCATGTAGTGTCATTTCTGGACCAGTAAAAATTAGGGAATTACCAACTTTTGGTATACAACACTGGTCCCCCCATTTCTATCACTGCATTGCATGTTTTGTGCTTTATTTACTAGTATGAGAAATTATACTAGTAAATAAAGCACAAAATTATGTTGATGAGAAATTATTGGATACAGTGAACAAGAAACTTGATGTGATTGTGGAAATTAAGACTGAGATTATAAGAATTAAGAAAATCTGTAGAGTTCTTGTCGACAAAATAGGATGAAGTTCTGGATAAACTATGTAATATGGACAAGGCAATTGATGTAGCATATGGTAAGATTATGGAGCTGGAGTCAAGGGTAAGGATGCAGGCTGCTGATATTGAGCTACTTCGTGAGAGACATCATAATCTCAAGCAATACACCAGAAATAAAAATTTGGAAATCCATGGAGTAAAGGAAGAAAAGAATGAGACTGAGGATGTCTTGCGTGACCTCATGTGCCGTATATTGGGTGAGCTGAATATGGATGATTTTGAGATTGGTGAAATCGAGACTATTCATAGATTACCTAGTAGGAGATCGCAGGGGATATCTCCAATTATAGTACAGTTCAGGAAAAGAACAGTTCGTGATGCCTATTTAAAGAAAAGAAGGACAGTAATAAAGACGTTGTGCCTGGATCTTTGTGTAACAATCGAATTTATATAAATGAAAATTTGACGCTTTTAAACAGGGAATTATTTTGGCAGGCTAGAAATTTTTCGAGAACAAACAATATTAAATTTTGTTGGTTTAGAAATGGTCGTATACACTGTAGGAAGGCAGAGGGAACCAAAGTGGTTGTTATCAAGAGTAAGGTAGATCTTGATTTATGTTGTTTCAACTAGTTTTTTCTTTATATGTGAAATTAATTTGTTTATTGTTTTGTTGAATTATTAAGAACTGTTTTACTGATTTGGTATTGCTTCAAGATCTATGTGAATTGATTACGACAGGGAATTATGGATTAAAATTTTTACATATTAATGCTCACAGATTACTGGGGAAAATGGATGTTATGTTGGCACTACTGGATGCTTTGAATTCTTTGATAGATTTTTTATGTATTACGGAAACATGGTTCGAAGAAAATTGCCCACATTTGTGTGAGATTCTGGATTTTGTGCTTTCCCTGCATCACGTTCTGATAATCAAGGTGGTGGTGTTGCTATTTTTGTGAGAAATACTCTTCCTGTGATGACTATTGATAAATTTACTGTTATTGATCGTGATTATGAAATGATTGCTGTTGAATTACATCGGTCTGTAATCTGTACTATACAGGGTGTCCGAGAATTATTGGACACATTACAAAATTATTTAAAACGAAACATTAAACAGATAGAAAGAAACTGACTGTACTAACTTACAATGTAACTACACAAGTTAATAAATTTCGATGTGAGATCTCTTGGTTGCTTGTAGTACATCCAAGCAATACTCGATTTCATGCCATGTATTGGCAAGCATCTGAGGAGTTATGGAATTAATAGCAGCTGTGATACGCTGCTTCAGTTCTTGCAAATCAGTACAAGGTGTCTGATAGACACGATCCTTCACATAACCCCTCATGAAATAATCCAATGGAGTTAGATCTGGAGAGCGAGGAGGCCAGGGAATGGGACTATTACGCCCAATCCATCTGTTGGAAAAATGCTCATTTAGGCACTTACGTACACACGTTGACCAATGTGGAGACGCGGTCTTGTTGGAAAAGGACGTTGTCATATATTTTGATCTGGGGTATAGCGAAATTTTCTAGCATATCCAAGTAAATGTCACCATTTATGGTTTTTTTGCAAAAGAAAAAAGGGTTAATCACTTCTTTTTGATAGGGCGCACCACACATTAACTTTTGGAGAATCACGTTCCAATTCAATAGCAGCATGAGGCCGTTCACTGCCCTATATCCTACAGTTGTGATTCACAATACCTGATACATTAAATGTGGATTCATCACTAAAAATTACAGTATTCAGAAAGTTTTCATCGTTTTCCACTCGATTCAGCATATCCACAGCGAAATCGTATCGCAGAGTGTGATCATTTACATGCATTTTTTGCACTACTTGAATTTTATGAGCATGAAACTTTAATTTCTTGTGCAAGATATTGTGAACTGTCGATTTCGGAATGCACAGTTCCCTGCTTGCTTTACGAACGAATTTCCAGGGGCTTCGTCAGAAACTTTCATTAACTTGGTCAACTGTCTCACCGCTGACGCTAGGCATACCTGCTCCTCCACAATGTTCCACATTGCCAGTTTCTTTAAACTGTTTCATCCACCGCTTAATTGAATTCGTTGAAGGAGGATTACAACCATACTCTAAATGGTACAGTCTTTTAACTTTAATGACAGACTTTAATTCCGCAAGCCATAATGCAGTCATCGCCTTCTGCTGTAGGGATGACATGACTACTGATTGCGCATTTCTCATACATTTCTCATCAGGCCACACCTAGTGCCATCTATCGGATTCTGGGAATAACAATTCTGCAAAACAAAAATATAGAAACCGTGTTAGTAATACGTGACATAGAAGAACAGACAATGCTCATAGTTTTTTTTGTACATAATTTTGTAATGTGTCCAATAATTCTCGGACACCCTGTATATCGATCTCCATATGGTTGTTTAGAGCCGTTTTTTAAAATTTTCTCGGGTTTCTTGGATGATATTAATGAACGTGGGAGTATTTTGTATTGCTTTGGAGACTAATATTGATTACAATGCAAATGATGGTGTAAAAATAAACTTTGTGGATATTATTGCTGCTTCTGGTTTTGATAATGTAATAGAGAGTCCAACTAGAATCACTGATGCTTCTGCTACGATATTGGATTTGTGTGTAACAAATAGTTTGTCCGGCTGCTCGGGGGTACTTGCTTATCATATCAGTGATCACTTGCCGATCTTTTGTTTATCGGGGTCATTCGCTGATAATGAATTACCATCTGTACGTTCTCTTCATATGCAAAATTTTAGTTTTGGAAATCTTCGGTTATTTGGTTTGGCTTTATCTGCAGTGGATTGGGCACCAATGTTGGTTCACACTGATCCTGGGGAGGCGTATGATGTTTTTTGGTCGACTTTCTGGGGACATTATGAGGTTCATTTTCATGTTATTACTGTCAACTGTTCTGTTTGTTGTAGAAAGCCATAGTTTTCTAGGAATCTTCTCAGGTGTCTACTTAGGAAAAAATAAATAAATATTTAAAGTGTTTTTGAGATCAAGAGACATGGCTGATTTAGAAATTTTTAGGAGATATCGAAATTTCTTCAATTTAATGGTTCGGTACGCAAAGAGAAATTATTATTTGAATAGGTTTCCTACTACTAGGGACTGTAGGAGAACCTGGCGGTCTATTAATGACCTATTGGGCAGAACCAGGACTTCTGCTCATTTGATTCAGCTTGATTATGATGGTGTGTTAGGGAGTCGGATCCTCAGAGGGTGCTTGATTTTTTTAATACTTATTTTGTGTAACTACCAGGTAGACTGATATCAAACATTACTTTGACTGGTAGTTGCTATACGGATTATTTAACAGATCGTTGTTCTTCATCTTTTTTTTTTTTTTGACACCTGTAGCGGATGATCTTTTGCAAGTACTAAATAGACTAGATTCATCAAAGGGCCCTGGCCCTGATGGGGTCCATCCAAAAGTAATAAAATTTGTTTCTCTGAGTCTGACTGTTCCATTAACTCACATTTTTAATAATATTTTCCAAACTGGTATTGTTCCCTCTCCTATGACCTTAGTCGAATTAGTGTTATCTTTAAAAAGAGTTTGGTAACTGATAAGGCTAATTATCGTCCAGTTGCCAATATTTCGGAGTTTGCAAAAATCTGGGAGAGGCTTACATTATATAGGTTAATTTCATATCTGGATAGTAACGATATTCTGGGCCACAATCAGCATGGTTTCCGTAAGGGATTTTCAACTGAGACTGCTGTTCTAGATGTTATAAATGATTTACAGGATGGATTAGATTCCGGAAATAGTGTGTTGGACTCTTTGCGATCTCTGTAGAGCATTTGATACTGTATGCCATGACATATTATTAACTAAGTTAGAGAGGATTGGGATTAGAGGTGTTGCACTTAACATGTTTCAGAATTATTTATTGGGCAGGAAGCAGTTTGTTCAGATCCGTGATCACTATTCTAGAGTTGAGTCTGTTTCAGACGTTGACAAAAATTAAATAATAAACACAAAAACTTGGGATATTACAAGTCTTTTAGGGTTATGTGTCAATTTGTTGCAGAAGAATTCTTCTCATTTCCTACTCTTAATTAAAAACAAATTGCACAACCTTCCTTCTGTCTATTTGCAACAAGTTAGTAAAATCATGCAATGCATTGATTATGATATGCTTTCCAACATTCCAGAAATCATTACTCAAGTTATGAGGATAATGGCTGTGGAATAAATCTTGCTCCTGTGCCCTGACCTTTGACCCCATTTTGATGATATTAAACAGAATTAGTTCAGTATACCTTTTGGAACAACATGATAAAGTTTTGTCGCAATCGAAGCATTTTTACGTAAATTATGACGCGTAAGGGCGATGGAATGGATTCTGCTCCTACGTCCTAACCTTTGACCCCATTTCACCCATTTTCAATAGGGTTCATCCTCAGGTTGTCTCCCCTACCACATATTACAATTTCATCAAAATCGAACCATTTCTAAACAAGTTATCAAGCGGACGGACAGACTGACAAAGCTGGAGCATATATGCTTCTTCAACCTACGGTTGGAGGTTAGAAAGCGTAAAAAATGACATCTCGGCTTCAAATTATTGAACAATAATTTTTTTTTCCCACACTGAGTAAATAAAAACAAGCACACAAGAATTGTGACATGTCTCTTCATCCCTCAGACAGATTGCCAGTATGCCTCTCTGAGGAAAAGATGTCACTAATTCTAAAGTATAGAGCAAAGAAATTATTTCTGTGCCTGGTGAAGAAAAAAAAAAAAAAAGATAAACAGAGTAACTGGTCAATAAATGGCTGGATATACATACATGCCTCAAATCTTACACACAAGCTTTCCTCTTCAGAAAGAGACTGACATTCTTCAGTATGACTTTTAGAAGTGGACATACTATTTTTCAGACTGGGAACTGAATGAAAGGTGAATGTACAGACAAAGCAAGGGATTTTGTAGTCTAATACCTTCAAGTGGAAATGCAGTTTTTGTTTTTTCAGTTCAAAGTCAGTAAGAATAGACGTCCCTCCTCCCAAATCACATACCTTCCTCTGCTTGATTCACAAACAATGGGAAATTAATGAATTTGTTTGCAACGAACTCACACAGGTCACAAATTTTCCTGCAACTAACTGATAGGAATGGTGAACTGGCACACAGCTATTCTTTCCTCAACACATCACAACCATACATCAAATTTTCTTCATGCTCAACAGGAAAATGGACATAAATTTTGAACTATATAAAATCATATGAGACATGTCAACAACAGACATGAGGTTGCTCTGTCAGTTCTCAAAGTAACAGGTCACCAGGAAAGCAATTACAACAAAATTATAGCAGAAAAATTATGTAGGCTATTTCCATTGAAAATATTTATAACGATGAAAAACAATGGTACATACTTTCAAGTAATTTCACACAATGCAAGCATGTGCCTGACATGACATTAAGCTGAAATTATATTGGGTATATAATAAATAAGTTTTGAGGGATTTCCATTCGGTGTCGTACTTATTACTGCTCGCATGTATTTTAAGGTGGCAACACTGCGATATCGCAGTACGAGACGCCATCTGTCAGAGTCAGTATACAACGTTCGATTGAGGTGTGAAGACGTATTTGTTTTACTTGATGGAAAATGGCAACTTTCGTCCCGACAAAACAGCATTTGCGGGAAGTGTTAGTGCATTACTTTATTGTCAAGAAAAGTGCTGCCGACAGCTATCGCTTAATGTCAGAAATCTATGGTGAACTTTCCCCATCCATAAAAACATGTGAGTATTGGTTTAGATGATTCAAAAGGAATGATTTTGATGTCAGTGCTAAAGAACGTTCTGGACCACCCAAAAAAAATTGCTGATGCTGAATTGGAAGCTTTACTCAACGAGGATCCGTGTCAGACCCAAAAAGAACTAGCAGCAGCATTAAATGTTAGTCAACCATGCATTTCACAATGTTTAGCTGCCATGGGAATGGTGCAAAATGAAGGGAATTGGGTTCCACATGCTTTGCAGGAAAGAGACCTTGAACGTCGAAAAACCATTTGCGAATTACTGCTTCAAAGGCAAAAAAGAAAGTTTTTTTTTGCATTGTATTGTTACTGCCGACAAGAAATGGATATGGTACGATAACCCTAAACGGCAGAAAGCATGGGTGAAGCCAGGTGAACCAGGTCCTTCAGCGCCAAAACACATTATCCATGGTTCAAAGGTAATGCTGTGTATCTGGTGGGACCAGAAGGGTGTGATTCACTATGAACTGCTGAAACCATCAGAACTATTACTGGTGATCAGTATCAAACCCAATTAATGCGTTTAAAACGAGCTCGCATGCAAAAACGGCCGGAACGGGAGAATAGACACAACAAAGTCATCTTACAGCATGACAACGCAAGACCACATGTTTCTCACCCTGTGAAAAAGTACTTAGAAGGATCCGACTGGGAACTTCTACCCCACCCGCCATATTGTGCCATCGGATTACCATTTGTTCCGGTCGTTGCAGTCAGCACTTTATGGAGAACGGTTTAGTTCTTATGAAGACATCAAAAATTGGCTGGACAACTGGATCTCTTCCAAGGAACTGGAATTCTTCCTTCGGGGCATATGTTCACTGCCCGAAAGATGGGGTAAAGTTGTAGCTTCAGAGGAAGCATACTTCGATTAATATTAAAATATTGTTTCTGTTCTCCAACAACGTGTTTTGTTCACCTCAGATCCCTCAAAACTTATTTAATACCCAATAATTTTTTTTTTTTTCCAGCTGCTGAAGCTTCTGCAGAATCTTGGGGAAGGAAGGGAGGTAGTAGGACATTTTTCAAAACTCATTCACACAATAGTGGACATAACTGCATAACTTACCTTGCTAATGCACTTTCATGGAGAATTTCTGCAAAATACCTGTCAAACCAAATCTGCGTAGGTAAGACATTAATGGCACGAATCATCACAAGATGACCGAATAGCTCTGGATCCTCTTTCTTTAATACTGATTCTAGCTGTTCGTGCTGAAAATAAAAGTTAAGATGCCCAAATGAAATATATTTTCTCATAAGTGTGAACAAATAATTTCCATTAACAGTGCATTTAATGAGACTACAGAATGGCCATTAACTAGTTTATACCAAAATCTATTTTATTTGAACCAAAGTGTATCAAAGATACACCTCAGAAAAATCTCACTTTGGTAGCTGGTGGGAAGGTAAGGGAAGAATGGCACACACAGGGTTCCCACTCAAAAGTAGAAAAAAAAAAAAAAAATTCCCTGACTTTTCCAGGTGGTCCTGAGAGTTTTTCCAGAGCGGCAAATCAAATCACATTGAGACAAATTGTTGCATTTCCTTACGAAAGCATACATTTGTTAATTCTTTAAATAACTGTTCTTTATACAATTACCTGCTTTTCATTAATAACAATTAAATGCATGAGGCATATTATTTTTGGTACCATAATTCCATGATCTTTTCTGAACCTAAGTAGTATACTGCCTATGTAGAATTTGTTAATACATTCCCGTAGAAACAGTTCATATGTAAGAAAAAATCTGTATGTTGAATAGTTTGTTTTCCTTTCTTCTATAGCACAGTGCAGATAAGCTTAATGACCGAATAGGCTCCTGCTCAGAGAAATGTCGAAAGAGAATCAACCAACAAAGGGCTTTGATCAATTGTTTAAGTGGTTCTCTTGTGATGTATTTCTCCAAGCAAAAGTGTACCAGGCCACTGTGCCTAATTGTTCCATGTTACAAAATATGAAGCAAACTATCTGCAGAAACCGAAAAAAACCATAACGTCAACAGGCAATTTTTTAAATTCAGTTTTGATAATTCTTAGAGAATTAAGGAATAATGTAATGTATTAAAAGCAAGATTTATTATCAAATTCTAGACAGGCTGTAATTGCAAATAATTGCTTACCTGAAATTAATACTGATAATGTTATGTTCATCTCACATATGAGGGAGAATTAAAAAGACACCACATAATGAACGTCCCGATTATACAGTCCATAAAGATAAACAGAAAATATGGAATATAAAGGATAAATAACTTTCATTATCCCAAATTACTTTATAGTTACAAAAATTAATGCATTTAACATAAATTTTACATAATATTTAACAAAATCATGTTTTATTTTTTTGTTTCAGGTTTAACGACCACCATGAGCAACTTGTTGGGCTATAAGCAGTCATCTGTCCATCCCTAATTTAGGACCATTGGCTTCACGAAGTAGGAGTCAGTGTCGTAAGAGAAACACACCACCCATACCTCATCTGGGACTTGAATCCAGGCTCACTTGGACGAATAGTTAGAAGCCAGAGGTTAGACCACTGCACCACTGAGGTGGCAAACCATGTATTTACATGTTTTAAAGAATATTTGAACAAAGACTTATTTTAAATTCTACATATAATGAAATATTTCAATCGATTAGGTGAAATTATATAACTGATTTATTTGTATTTTAAGTGCACACAAGTATATAAATAACATTTTAAACGACTCACAACATTTAGAGTTCCAGTTAGGTTTAAAAATGCAAGCAGCTAGGAGAATTTTGACTGAAGAGAATAAATTGCCCTTAAATGATACAATGCTGAAGCTTTAAATCCTTTAAGTGCTTATTTTACATAAATTTTAAAGAACACAGAAACTTTTGCTGAAATTGAAGTAATGGGAATGATAAAATGGTGAGTGTCTGACAGAATCTCTTAACATTTTGTTAGAGCGGTTCTATCAAATCAATCTAACAATTTGTATTTTTTATTGGAATTTACTTAGAATCTTTAAAGACAAAGCAAAAAAAAAAAAAAAAAAAAAAAAGAGAGAAGAGAGAGAGAGAGAACGGAAATCGTGACAGCATTTCTGTGTCTGAGGAAAAACCTGTGCCAGTACCATCCCAACAATTTCTAGCAATCAGGGAAAATAAAATACTGCTGACATTTAAAAATCAAAATTGTAATTATTTTAGATAAAGTTGGTTCTTGCACTTGGCAATGAGAACATCGAATCTATGGTATTTGCTTCTAAAAAACGCAGCATAGGATATTTAGACATTGTGCTGTTAAATTTCATAACCAATAAGCTGGCACATAGTGATCCTAATGCCATAACGGCAAAAAAAAAAAAAAAAAAAAAACCCAGAGATAAAGAAAAAATAATGGAAGCAACAAGTGGAGAAAACTAACAGTTAATACGGAATACCATTTTGCCTGAGAGGCTACAATTCATATAAGTACTTCCAAAATCCGGAAGTCTTAAAATTGATTGGCTACATTTGTGACACCACCATTAGTACTGAACTTTTCTCGCAGGTCACAGTTAATTTCCACGCTATGTCAAATTACTTGTACAGGAAACAATTGGAGGAAGTTTTGTGTTCACATGTGCTCATAAAATCCTCCTAACACTTTTGTCAACATAATTTTTCATCCTGCGGCGAGTGGCCTGTTTATACTTAACAATATCTTTATGAAGGGCAATACATTTGTGCAATGTTGATCAAGCAAAGTGCGATAAAGGTCTGGAGCCCACTCAGGTCATTTGCAGTAACTCCCCACAAATAACGTCATCCAAAATGGAGACAGGCTTTAGCGCCTGCACTGACAAACCTAAAACCAATAGAGCACGCACGGCAAAGATTTTCATCAGTAGTAATTAGGTAGTTTTTTGTTTTTTTCGGCAATGTGAGGGTAAAGATGCAAAATGAATAATTTATGCAAATCTTGTGAGGTGCAGCAACGCAAGAAAAATAATTTATGATTACAAGAAAATTTCTACCACATCTAACTTTTGTTTTCGCAAATTTTTGTTTCCTACGTATAAGCTTAAACCTTGGGAAAAATTATGAAAGAATGATGAAATTTATATTTCTTCTTATTCTAAATAACGGAGATATTTGCGTTTTATGCAAAACTGTTCCACTATGCACAAAAATTAAAAAAATAATATCTTCTAATCTATCAGAAATTAAAAAATTGAAACTTTCAGGGTTTTTTTTATAACTTGGAGGCAACTACCCGTAAAAAAATAAAAATAAAAATAAAAATGTAAGAATCGGAGATGTGTTGGTGGAAAATTATTTTAATATCTGACGATTTCGCGTGGAATGACCCAGATGTGAAAATCTATGGTTCTATGCGTCGGACTACCCTATTTTCCGCAACCAGCCAGCTCTTGCAGTAATCGGAATATCGTCTTAAAATAGCTATAAATAAATTTCTTCATGCATTATGAAATAGAAATATGACAGAATCAAGAAAAATCTCTTTCCGGCTGTAAAACCGGAAGACAATGAATTTAGAAAACGGCCATGAAATCTGGGAAATTTGGTAGGTATGCAATAGTACTGGCGTCATTGCATGGTATTTTTTTTATCAAAATACTCGTAAGTACTATGAAAAAAAAAAAAAATCTTTCCCCCTCTTTGAAGAATCTTCCTATTTCATAATATTTTCCCTGTTCAAACATTTGAAGATACATACTTTTCCAACTATACCAACTCTCTGCAGAATTATGAAAGCGAAGCTTCAGTTCGTAAGTGATGCGAACCTTTTTCAAAATAAATTAGGTGCCCTCAATTTGCAACATTCATCTACACTGCTCTTGAAGGGGGAAAAACGAATTTATTAGGATCACCAACATTTGACAAAATAAAATGTTTTTGTACATTTTGATAAAAGACAAGTGGAACATGCAAAAGAAAAAAAATCTCAACTTCTAAAGTTTCCAATGAATTTCAGCTAAATTTAAAATGGAACGCTATTTTCATATATCTTGTCCACTGTAAAAATTTCAGTCGATTATTTAAAAAATTGAGGAAATAACTTTTCATAATTTTTTCCCCAGTCTCTACACAGAGAACCGGGGCACCTACTCAGGAACAAATGACTGCTTCTGCGCGAACGCCAGCAAATAAGAGCCTGCAAAATGGGTGTGTGATTAATAGCTTTCTCTCACGCTTTGATGTGTCTGTTTGTTCGGTTGTAGTTTAAGAGCATCTGAAGACGGGAAAACCGCAAAGAGACGCACTCCCCAGCACAGCTGCACTTTAATCGGTGGGTGGGTTGCGGACTTGCCTCGAAGGATAAAACAACTCGGAATTATTTTAAAACTTAGCAATACAGAAATATATTCCACAAAAGTCTGAAAGAAAATATTTTTTTGGCAAAATAAAAAATTCCCTGATTTTTACAGAAAAACACGATTTTCCCTGAGTTTTCCCTGATTTTTGGAACAATTTTCAAATTCCCTGAGAATTCCCGGTTTTCCAGGTTGCGTGGGAACCCTGACACATTAATGTAAATGAGAATATGGGAGAGAATAATTCCAGCACATGATTCAAATAAATTAACTAGTTCATTGTGAGAACCATGAGAAGAGTAACTAACACATATTGGCCACTGAATTAGGAACTTCTATTCAATACAGGGTTGTTGGACCTCCTTTAGCCAGAATTATA
The DNA here is from genome assembly GCA_039090855.1 of Macrothele yani. Classification (NCBI taxonomy): domain Eukaryota; kingdom Metazoa; phylum Arthropoda; class Arachnida; order Araneae; family Macrothelidae; genus Macrothele; species Macrothele yani. Next base: position 122,516,973 of record CM077003.1, on the reverse strand, counting down.
GCACATATGCAGTTTGGCATAGATTCCACAAGGTGGAGTGCATCTATGACCAGATGTTCAGATAGCCCTTTAACTGGCTCAGAATTGACAGCAGAGAACTTTGCTGTTCAGATAGCCCTTTAACTGGCTCAGAATTGACAGCAGAGAACTTTGCTGTTCAGATAGCCCTTTAACTGGCTCAGCATTGACAGCAGAGAACTTTGCTGTTCAGATAGCCCTTTAACTGGCTCAGAATTGACAGCAGAGAACTTTGCTGTTCAGATAGCCCTTTAACTGGCTCAGAATTGACAGCAGAGAACTTTGCTGTTCAGATAGCCCTTTAACTGACTCAGAATTGACAGCAGAGAACCTTGCTGTTCAGACAGCCCTTTAACTGGCTCAGCATTGACAGCAGAGAACTTTGCTGTTCAGATAGCCCTTTAACTGACTCAGAATTGACAGCAGAGAACTTTGCTGTTCAGATAGCCCTTTAACTGGCTCAGCATTGACAGCAGAGAACTTTGCTGTTCAGATAGCCCTTTAACTGGTTCAGAATTGACAGCAGAGAACTTTGCTGTTCAGATAGCCCTTTAACTGGCTCAGAATTGACAGCAGAGAACTTTGCTGTTCAGATAGCCCTTTAACTGGCTCAGAATTGACAGCAGAGAACTTTGCTGTTCAGATAGCCCTTTAACTGGCTCAGAATTGACAGCAGAGAACTTTGCTGTTCAGACAGCCCTTTAACTGGCTCAGCATTGACAGCAGAGAACTTTGCTGTTCAGATAGCCCTTTAACTGACTCAGAATTGACAGCAGAGAACTTTGCTGTTCAGATAGCCCTTTAACTGGCTCAGCATTGACAGCAGAGAACTTTGCTGTTCAGATAGCCCTTTAACTGGCTCAGAATTGACAGCAGAGAACTTTGCTGTTCAGATAGCCCTTTAACTGGCTCAGCATTGACAGCAGAGAACTTTGCTGTTCAGATAGCCCTTTAACTGGCTCAGAATTGACAGCAGAGAACTTTGCTGTTCAGATAGCCCTTTAACTGGCTCAGAATTGACAGCAGAGAACTTTGCTGTTTAGATAGCCCTTTAACTGACTCAGAATTGACAGCAGAGAACTTTGCTGTTCAGACAGCCCTTTAACTGGCTCAGCATTGACAGCAGAGAACTTTGCTGTTCAGATAGCCCTTTAACTGACTCAGAATTGACAGCAGAGAACTTTGCTGTTCAGATAGCCCTTTAACTGGCTCAGCATTGACAGCAGAGAACTTTGCTGTTCAGATAACCCTTTAACTGGTTCAGAATTGACAGCAGAGAACTTTGCTGTTCAGATAGCCCTTTAACTGGCTCAGAATTGACAGCAGAGAACTTTGCTGTTCAGATAGCCCTTTAACTGGCTCAGAATTGACAGCAGAGAACTTTGCTGTTCAGACAGCCCTTTAACTGGCTCAGCATTGACAGCAGAGAACTTTGCTGTTCAGATAGCCCTTTAACTGACTCAGAATTGACAGCAGAGAACTTTGCTGTTCAGATAGCCCTTTAACTGGCTCAGCATTGACAGCAGAGAACTTTGCTGTTCAGATAGCCCTTTAACTGGCTCAGAATTGACAGCAGAGAACTTTGCTGTTCAGATAGCCCTTTAACTGGCTCAGCATTGACCTTTGCTGTTCAGATAGCCCTTTAACTGGCTCAGAATTGACAGCAGAGAACTTTGCTGTTCAGATAGCCCTTTAACTGGCTCAGCATTGACAGCAGAGAACTTTGCTGTTCAGATAGCCCTTTAACTGACTCAGAATTGACAGCAGAGAACTTTGCTGTTCAGATAGCCCTTTAACTGGCTCAGCATTGACAGCAGAGAACTTTGCTGTTCAGATAGCTCTTTAACTGACTCAGAATTGACAGCAGAGAACTTTGCTGTTCAGACAGCCTTTTAACTGGCTCAGCATTGACAGCAGAGAACTTTGCTGTTCAGATAGTCCTTTAACTGACTCAGAATTGACAGCAGAGAACTTTGCTGTTCAGACAGCCCTTTAACTGGCTCAGCATTGACAGCAGAGAACTTTGCTGTTCAGATAGCCCTTTAACTGACTCAGAATTGACAGCAGAGAACTTTGCTGTTCAGATAGCCCTTTAACTGGCTCAGCATTGACAGCAGAGAACTTTGCTGTTCAGATAGCCCTTTAACTGGCTCAGAATTGACAGCAGAGAACTTTGCTGTTCAGATAGCCCTTTAACTGGCTCAGCATTGACAGCAGAGAACTTTGCTGTTCAGATAGCCCTTTAACTGACTCAGAATTGACAGCAGAGAACTTTGCTGTTCAGATAGCCCTTTAACTGGCTCAGCATTGACAGCAGAGAACTTTGCTGTTCAGATAGTCCTTTAACTGGCTCAGAATTGACAGCAGAGAACTTTGCTGTTCAGATAGCCCTTTAACTGGCTCAGAATTGACAGCAGAGAACTTTGCTGTTCAGACAGCCCTTTAACTGGCTCAGCATTGACAGCAGAGAACTTTGCTGTTCAGATAGCCCTTTAACTGACTCAGAATTGACAGCAGAGAACTTCGCTGTTCAGATAGCCCTTTAACTGGCTCAGCATTGACAGCAGAGAACTTTGCTGTTCAGATAGCCCTTTAACTGGCTCAGAATTGACAGCAGAGAACTTTGCTGTTCAGATAGCCCTTTAACTGGCTCAGCATTGACAGCAGAGATCTTTGCTGTTCAGATAGCCCTTTAACTGGCTCAGAATTGACAGCAGAGAACTTTGCTGTTCAGATAGCCCTTTAACTGGCTCAGCATTGACAGCAGAGAACTTTGCTGTTCAGATAGCCCTTTAACTGACTCAGAATTGACAGCAGAGAACTTTGCTGTTCAGATAGCCCTTTAACTGGCTCAGAATTGACAGCAGAGAACTTTGCTGTTCAGATAGCCCTTTAACTGACTCAGAATTGACAGCAGAGAACTTTGCTGTTCAGACAGCCCTTTAACTGGCTCAGCATTGACAGCAGAGAACTTTGCTCTTCAGATAGCCCTTTAACTGACTCAGAATTGACAGCAGAGAACTTTGCTGTTCAGACAGTCCTTTAACTGGCTCAGCATTGACAGCAGAGAACTTTGCTGTTCAGATAGCCCTTTAACTGGCTCAGCATTGACAGCAGAGAACTTTGCTGTTCAGATAGCCCTTTAACTGGCTCAGAATTGACAGCAGAGAACTTTGCTGTTCAGATAGCCCTTTAACTGGCTCAGCATTGACAGCAGAGATCTTTGCTGTTCAGATAGCCCTTTAACTGGCTCAGCATTGACAGCAGAGAACTTTGCTGTTCAGATAGCCCTTTAACTGACTCAGAATTGACAGCAGAGAACTTTGCTGTTCAGACAGCCCTTTAACTGGCTCAGCATTGACAGCAGAGAACTTTGCTCTTCAGATAGCCCTTTAACTGACTCAGAATTGACAGCAGAGAACTTTGCTGTTCAGACAGTCCTTTAACTGGCTCAGCATTGACAGCAGAGAACTTTGCTGTTCAGATAGCCCTTTAACTGACTCAGAATTGACAGCAGAGAACTTTGCCACTGGATCTCGCATGCCCCATACATTTTCAACAGGGTTCAGATTTGAACTTTGTGGTGGCAAGGGAAGATGGTGGAAGTTGCTATCATGCTCGCAAAACATATCTTGTGTCACGGACAGTAGCACTGTCGTTCATGAAACAGCTGTCACATGCTGGATATAAAGTCAACACTGCAGAATGAAATTAATTGGCAGCAATGTTCAGATAATCCCTGGAGCAAACCTGACCTCCCAGCAATATTAGGGGACCTGTTATGTACTAACAGAACATGCCTCATACCATGACACAACCTCCAGAACCTTCAGTTGTGTTTACAAGGCAAGCTGGTTTCATTGCTTCATGCGGCTCCCACCAAATTCTCTGCCTATCATTGGTACAAAACAAGGTGTACCATGACTCAGCAGATCACATGACTTTTTTCCAGTGTCTAATCATGGTGTTTCTGATACCACTGTAGAGGAACTTTACGGTTCTTTGCAGAAATTGGTGGTTTCTGTATAGGCAGGTGACTGCAAATACTGATCCTCTTATATTCCCTACACATAGTTCACCGAAATATGAGTAAAAACAGCCTTCATTGAATACTTTGGTCAGTTGCTGTACATTAGAGATGAGTTCGGGCTCAATTTTAAGAGCCCGGGCCTGGCCCGCTTTCTATGATTACATGTGTTTGCTAAGCCCAGGCCCACTCAGGCCTGGGATCTCAGAAAATTTTGCTTAGCAAGGCTTGCATTATGCACAGGCTAAAGCTAAGGCCCCAATCAAGTTTAAAAATCATTAGTTTCGAAAGTTTACTTCAGTTAATCCACTTCATAATATTAATATGTTCTTCGAAACACTCTGCATAAAAGCAAGTGTTCTAAAATGTGGACTAGAAAACAAATAATTGATGTACTTTCCATTCGACTATACCAGGGGAATCAGTGATTTTGCCAAAAGCTGAAGATAAGAAAATCTTTTAGAAACACAAAATATTTCATTCGCTATTTCTTTCGGATTTCTAAATTTACTTTTATTTTGAATAAATTGCATTACAAAACATACAACTCTTTACAGACAGTTGCACATGTTTTAAATAGTGACTTTAGAATGCTAAACTTTGCAATATAATTTATGTATATGCTAACTGGTAAAGATAGTTTACAGTGATGTAGTAGAGCATAAAAAAAGCATGTAAGAAAGAAAATCTCAAAAAAAAAAAAGAAAAAAAAAAAGAAAGTATGAGCATTCCAGACTAGATTATTCTGCATTTTGTAACATTAACAAAGCTTTGCACATAATAGTGTAACAACGACGATATTATTCTATGTGTGTGTAGTTTCCAACAAGTTCATTATGAAAATTGCTTACCGGTAGTTCAAGCCTCTCGAAACTCCTCAAAAAAAGAATCACATCTGATGTTTCAGCACTTAACCTTGATCTTCTTTCCTCTAAAACTTGGCCTGCTGCACCAAACACTCTCGCTAGCAGAACTACTGGCTGGTATACATAGTACACGTCTCGTAATGGCAGCTAGCTTAGGAAATTGAGAATTCTTCCACCACAGTAACAAATCCACAGCTTCAAAATGTGTGTCCCCCATGCACAATTCTACATACTTACAAATTTCATCTGGATCAGGATCATGAATTTCAAACACATCTTCCAAATCTTTAAAATAAGCCTGCTGATTTTTTCCGGAAAAAAAATCAGAAAAATGAAAAAAATCATTGCTGAAGAAATCAAGCCACAGATCTAGAAGTGGCACCACCCATGTGCTTAACACTAGAAATTCTTTAATTTTTGGTAACCAGTTTATAACAATAATATCCAGGGAATTATTTTTTAATTACATTTTTTTGTAAAGGTAACTTATAAACAATGAAGGATATATATAAATAATTCAGTAATGAAATTCAACATGTGTAATGCCAAGCCCAGGCCCGGGGATTTCGGCTCTTAATAAATCCTGAGCCCGCCCGAGCTCATCTCGACTGCACATAGGAAGTCCTGTTTCTCCGTACAAGTCTTATCAGATGATGGAGATCTCATTCCTGACAGATCGTCCTTGCGCCACAGTCATGTTTCAAAAGACAAGCAATGAGAGTTATTTTTCAATTACTAAAGACCCTGGATATCTCACCTTTTGAAAAACCAGTCAGCTCTGCTGTTTTCAAAATTGTCACTCCAGCCAGATGGGCACCCGCATCAAGCCCTATACCAAAATCTGATAGATATTTCCTTTTTTCCCATTATGATCAACACTACAGATGAGCAGCAGTTATAAATAGTTGCCTAGATCTCTTGGTGATGCACATGACCATGTAAGCTGTGTAAGTGATGTTTACATACATCTACATAAAGGTTTCTAAATTCGGTGGCTGGTGTGTGTAGTTTTGCACAATGCAGCCATTATTTGTTGAGCCCATTAAAATGAAAATGGTAGAAATTGGGCAAATGCATGTGATTGTGCAACTAAGAAATGATGACATGCACAGATTTAACTCATGCTAAATATGTATTAATGAAGATGGGTTCTCAAAAGAGTCCCAAATGGCTGTGTATGAAAGTGTAATTGTTCCTACTCTAATGTATGGCAGTGAAACCTGGGTACTGCTGAAGAGGCATAGGAGTTGTTTGTGTGTTGGAGAGATGCATTACTTACAGGGAGTTTGTGGTAAGACACTCTCTGATCGTGTGAGGAATGAAAATGTGCCGCAGTTGTGTAATGAGGGGCAAAATGTTGTTAGCAAGGTGAAAACTAATATATTTATATTCATCAGTCATTCTTTCCACATGGTTTGACCACATTGAAAGAATGAGTGCTGAGATACATACATACTAATACGTTCAAAAAGTTCCAGAACTTTTTGAAAATTTGCCAAATGTCAGTGAATTACGTCATTCCCTGCTAAGCAAGCGACAAGCATGATGTGACTGACCAGCCAGAACCGGTTTGATCCAGATCCAACACGTACAGCGTATGTGCCTAGTTTGTGATTACAGGCATTCAAGGCTCTCCATCGCGAGGACAATGATGTCGAAATTTGAACAGCGTTCAAGTGTAAAATGTTATGTTTTGCTTGGAAAATCTTTTGCTGAGACTTTTTAAATGATTAAGTCAGCGTACGGTGAGAGTGCAATGAGTCGAACTAGAGTTTATGAGTGGCATCGACGATTCGAAAACGGGTTACAGAGTATCGAGGATGATGAGAGGTTAGGACGACCTTAGACCTTTCCTTTGGAAGCTGACCGCTCCAAAGGAAAGATCTTGTTAACAGTTTTCTTCGATTGCAAGGGGGTCGTACAAAAGGAAACGTTAACATCCTGAAACGTCTCTGAGAATCAGTGAAACGGAAGCAATCTGATCTTTGGAAGACCAACTCGTGGGTGCTCCATCTAGATAATGCACCAGCTCACAGATCCCTCCTGGTGTCCGATTACCTGTCCAAACATCACATTCTCATTCTTCCACAACCAGCTTATTCCCCTGATCTCACCCCGTGTGACTTTTTCCCTTTTCCCCGAATGAAAAATTTGCTTAAGGGGTGGCTCTTCTCAAGTTCCAAAGAAGTGCAACAAGCTGCGATGGAGGCACTTAAGGATGTGGCAAAAGAAGGCTTGCAATCTGCATTTAAATCTTTTTATGAGCGCTGGAAAAAATGCATAGTTGTACAGGGCAACTACTTCGAAGGAAACACCACATAAACAGGTATCATTTGTACTCATTCTTTTTTATCATAAAAAGTTCCGGAATTTTTTGAATGTAGTAATATATGACGTATATCACTAAGCTGTTCTCTGAGATTCAGAGATTAGCTCCACAAAGAAATACAAACAACCAGATAAATTTATAAATTATTATTTATTTACTTACTGTTGCTGTATCAAACTTCTCCATTTACAGCAATCTTGACACACAATACGGGCTTCACTGATATCCATCACACGACATACACAAGACTTTCTATACTTCATTCTCATCCTCCCATGACTTTCTTGGCCTTTTCCTGCCACTTGGGCTGAAAAAATGTTCTTAGTAAGCATTCTTTTTCAACATGGCCAAACCACCCAAGAATATTAATCTCCACCTTGCTAACAACATTTTGCTTCACATTACACAACTGCAACACATCTTGATTCCTCACATGATTAGAATGTGTTTTTTCACAGACTCCATGTAAGTAACACATCTCTCCAGCACATAAACAACTCCTATGTCTCTTCTGTAGTATCCAGGTTTCACTGCCATACATCAGAGTAGAAACAATTACACTTTCATACACAGCCATTCGGGACACTTTTGAGAATCCATCATCCCTGTGAAAACCCCCGAAAGCAACTATGACTTTCAATGAAGAATTCACTCGCCTACTAATTTCACCTTCTAATCTGTTCTGTCTGTCAAACATGCTTCTTAAATACCCAAACTCATTTATCTGGTAAATCACTGTGCCATTTAGACTTACCCTGCATTCAGTACTAACAGTTCCTCGATCAAAAACCATAACTTTGGTTTTTCCCGTATTTATACTCAGTTTGAATTTCATACAAACTTTGTACATCCGGGACAACATACTGCGCAACTCACTTTTGCTCTTTGCCTATAAGACTGCGTAATCAGCATACAGCAATATGTACACATGGATATTACCAAGACATAAATCAGTATTATCCATCTTGGCATCATGCATGCATGCATGCATCCATAAATATATTAAACAGCCATGGTGACATTACACAACCTTGCCTGACTTTTGCACGAATAGAAAATCATTTTGATACAACACCATTCACTCGTATGCAAGCTCTATTGCCAGCATACATGGCTTTCACACTGTTCAGTAGATTCCCAGTGACACCATATTCATTCAACACCTTCTGCAGAAGTATCCTATTTACTCGGTCATAAACTTTCTCTAAATCTATGAAGGCAGCAAAAACTTTTTTACCAACAGCCAGATACTTTTCGATCATCATGCGTAATGCAAAAATTTGGTTAGCGTAGCCTTTACCAGGCATAAAATCCCTCTATACATCCCACACTTTCTATGACGTAAGACCTCATACCTTTTCAATAATGACCTTACCAAACACTTTCCCTGACACACTCAGCAAACTGATACCACAATAGTTCTTGCATTCAGTCTGATCACTATTTTCTTTATACAAGGGAACAATGATAGCACCTCTCCAATCCCGAGGGACCATTTCTAACTTCCAGCACAACTGGCAGATTTCAGTTAACCAATCAGTTACAGAGTCACCACCATATTTGAACATCTCAGCAGTTAAGCCATCAACTCCAAGAGCCTAACCTTTCTGAAGAGATTTTAGAGCTTTACACGCCTCTTCTCTCGAGATCTCTCTTGTGTTTCCATCTCTAACTGTGACATCTGGTTCTACTTCAGAATCACCTTTGCTTTCTGGATCTAATAACTCACAGAAGAATTCACCCCATCTTTCACTTAACTCATTGGGCTCCCATATCATTTCTACGATCCTATTCTTCACACAGCTTGCAACTTTGTTTCCCCTATTTTTCCTTAGTCTCATGTACTTCCAGGAAGTTTTTCTATCTTTCCAAAATGACAATTCATGCCTTTCCACCTTTTCCTTCCTATCTTTAGCCTTGCTCTGGTGAACCAGCTTAGCTGTCTCATGCTTCTTACAGCAATATCCAACCTCAGAAATTCTACCTTGCAACATCCCCAAATATGCTTCCTTCTTTCTCTTTACTGTTTCATCAATCTCACTATTCCACCAGGCATCACCTCTAATGCTACCCATTATTTGATGCCACAGACCTTTCAGTGGCAGTGACAACACAGTTCTTAAAATATGTCCACTTCTTTTCTATATCCCTCTCACATGACTTCAACTCATTCAGTCGTTCACTGAGTAAATTAAAGTAATGTTGATGATTTTCAAGGAGCCTTTCAACCTACATTCTTTCTATCCTAGGCTTCTACCTTTTCCTCCAACCAGCATTTAGTTTCACTCGTGACACCACCAAGTAATGATCAGAGACAACATAAACACCTCTCATCACACGAGTGTCAACAACTAAGTGTTTCAGAGGCTGATCGTAAACAACAAAATCTATTGCACTCTTTTGACCAAGAGTACGTTTTCCCCAAGTATATGTGTGGATATACTTGTGGTTGAATAACATATTAGATACACACAAACCATTCTCAATGCAGAGTTCAATTAATCTTTCACCATTATCATTCACAGAAGAATCATTAAACTTACCCAGAATGTTATCAGAAATCGCATTCTGCACACCTACTCTAGCATTGAAATCCACTGGTATTATAACTTTCTCTTTAGCACCGAACTGGCTCAAAACAGCTTTTAGCTCATTCCAGAAATCTTCTTTCCTATCAGAAGGTTCCGAGTCAAAAGGAGCATACACTACAACAATTATTATTCTCTGAAGCTTCAAGTTCAAACAAATCCAAAGAATTCTCTTACTATAGTGAATCAAGTTGTTCATCTTTTCACTTAAAATCACACCTACACCAGCCTGTCTTCTCACATTATCCAACACTCCAGACCACACACTCACCGTTCCATTCATTTCTTCTATCCTAATTTCCTTCTTTTTAGTTTCATATACACACAGCACATCCAATTTATACTTATTCATTTCTTCAATCACTTCATTCGTCTTTAAATTTATTCCTCTAGTATTCAATACACCAATCTTACACCCACTCTGCCGAGATCTCTTTCTCATTCTCCATTTCTGTATTGTTTCCATGGTGGACCATCCTTCCCAAGTGTGGTAGGTCCACCATATCCACATTAGAGTTCGGAAGAAGAATTCTTTATGTCTTCTTTTTAATCAGGAAACTACACAAGTGTAGGGGATTAACCCACAGCTGACGGTTCCATCTGGTTATTTTCACCTACGGATTCTGGCAACCCAAGTGGCAGGAAAGAAAGGCAGAGGAAAGTAAGAAAGTCATGGGAGGATCAGATTCAGGAGTGTCTGTATGAGAAAAAGATTATAGAGTATGAAGCATAGAAAGTCCTGTGTATGTTGTGTGATGGATGTCTGTGAAGCCTAAGTTGTGTATCAAAATGGAGAAGTTTTATACTGCAACAGTAACTAAATAATCAGTTAAAAATTTATCTGGTGGTTAGTATTTCTTTGTGGATCTAAGTATTGAATCTCAGAGAACAGCTTAGTGTGCAGTAGTAGTAAATATGTATCTCTCTGTTCTAAAAAAAAAGTAACTGCCGCTGTTTTAGAAATTTTGTGCCACTCTTGCTTTCCTAGCTTGCAGAGCAAAATGTATTGTACACAAAAATGTGAAATTTACATAGTTTGTAGAGAATTGTTTAGAGAACACGCTGAAATAAACTGTTTTTTGATTCTGGCAATACTTCAAGAGCTATTGTATTTCAAAGTTAAGGTAAGCAGAAAAGTGCTATCAGGTCACATTCCAGACATACAAACAGCAACAGAACCACAGAACTTTGTAGGCATGTAGTGCCATGACTGAATTTTTGCACCTCATCGCCCTTTTTTTAAATTTTGATTTAGTTTGCAAGAAATGAAAATTTTAAATTTTACAAAATTCTCTATTTTGAGATGTGATCCATTAAAAAAACCCCGGATGTATGACAAACTATAAATCATAACGCATTGCAATTTTTACAGCATAAACTTACAACTATCATCCCTTTTTCACACACACACACACACACACACACACACACACACACACACACACACACACACACACACACACAAATAAAAAAAAAAACCATTTTCTGATTTTTAAACATTTTTTAAAGACGCAAAGGAAAGAAATGTGCGGCTCGTGTCTTCATGATAACCACAGAGGAACGTTCTGGTCCTGTGACCTGCTGCCATGGTGACACAGATAATTTGTTATGCATATGTTTTGTTGGTAAAGCTATCTCAGCAGTTGTTTAACGGTTTACGGAAATGTTTTTTGGACCACTTTTGTTTTCCTTAGTGGTAATTTTAGTAAGTGCTATAAGTTCAAACGACAAAAGTCTGCCCTTCCAAAAAATAATGACAGTAAAAAAAATCAGAAACTTCGGAATGGCAGGGGAGCAAAGCCTTTCAATAAAAATAGAACGAAATTGAAAAAAGTTCCACAAAAATCCAACAGGGAGTTCACCAGGAGAAAAACAAAAACTGTAAACAAGCCGCCATCTTGGAATCGATAGAGCGCAAAAAGTATTGAACAATTCGGAGAACATTTTCATTATCGTCTGTATGTGTGTGGGACTAATAACTCGATTGCAAAAATCCTTTTTCAGTCAAATACTACTACTTATGAAAACTCTGTGCATATTTTATTCCCAAAATAATGCACAATATTGCCGCTAGGGAAAGCCAATGTTTAATCTGTTTTTCTCAATATCTCTGCTTCTACAAATGTAAAAATTCTTTCAACACTGGATGCTATTTACCTTGTAGAACACTTTAGGTTAGTACATGAGGAGTTTTATAGTTCACAGTTCTGTCACCAGGTGGTGTTTTTCAGTTTTTATTTCATGTGATATACTTGAAGATCGGGCTGTAGGGCCTGAGCTCTACTCTGGAAACGAGCGTAGTGAGCTTAGAGGCGCAGCCCCTAATTAAATAAATTTATACTGTAGTAATATCTTTCAGGCTCTGTCACACTGACAGATGTTTGCACATTAAAATTTACATGGCTGATATTACACCTGCTGTTACTTAGCATAATACATATTTTAATGTGAGTTTTAACTTGCGCCATCAAAATTACAGAAACATGCTTGTATACAACATTCTGAATATCTAATGGTGATAAAGTAATAAAAAACAGTACATGTTAAATAATTTATGAACAGGTAAAATATAAAAGTGTACTAAAAAGTTTAAAACTCAACAGGCACATTAAAAAATGACAAAGTGATATATAACACTGTAACCCATCCCCCACAATAACGTTTTGAATCATGGCCTATGCTCCCCACATTTCCTAATTTTTTTGTATTTTGCAGTTAGATTTCTTTCTAGTGTTGCTGAAATTGTTCCTTAGTTTTTCCAAAAAGTGAAACAGCAGATGAAGTTAGTCTGTTAGGCATACCATACACAACCTGAGAAACTTTGCTAATGGTGTGGACCTTTGAAAAAAAATTGCTAATTCCACAGATTGCATTACAAAAACAACAACTAAAATATAGATAAATATATCAATCACCTTTCAAAATATTTTCTACTCCAATGCATAAAATGAAAAAAGAAAAAAAAAAAAAAAAAAACTCAAGGAAGAACTGAAAAAAAATATTACTGTTCATGAAATAAATACGGGATTACACCATGTAATACAAATTTTGAAGATGGCAATCCAATTTTTGGTGTAAATGTGACAAGGATGGTAAGTCTGACAATATCCGAAAACTTCATTGTCCTGGAGCGGGACTCGAACCCACGTTTTCCCAGAGCAGCCGGGTATGCTAACCACTACACCACCCAGAACGACCAAGTCTCAAGTTTCCGATTAATTTGAATATAACCATCACAGGATTTGCTAGTTGAAGCAACCGGCATTCATGTTTAGCGAATCTGGAGGTTAAGAATCCTATCCCGTGACTGCCCGGAGAAGCAGATAAATCATGAAATAAATATGGGATTACACCATGTAATACAAATTTTGAAGATGACAATCTGATTTTTGGTGTAAATGTGACAAGGATGGTAAGTCTGGTTGCTTCGACTAGCGAATCCTGTGATGGTTATACTCAACTTAATCGGAAACTTGAGACTTGGTCGTTCTGGGTGGTGTAGTGGTCAGCATACGCGGGACCTCTGGGAGACGCAGGTTCGAGTCCCACTCCAGGACGATGAAATTTTCAAGTTTTCGGATGTTATCTGACTTACCATCCTTGTCACATTTACACCAAAAATCGGATTTTCATCTTCAAAATTCGTATTACGTGGTGTAATCCTGTATTTATTTCATGATTTATCTGCTTCTTCGGGCAATCACGGGATAGGATTCTTAACCTCCGATTCTCTAAACATGAATGCCGGTTGCTTCGACTAGTGAATCCTGCGATGGTTATATTCAAATTAATTGGAAACTTGAGATTTGGTCGTTCTGGGTGGTGTAGTGGTTAGCATACCCGGGCGCTCTGGGAAACGCGGGTTCGAGTCCCACTCCAGGACGATGAAATTTTGAGTTTTTGGATATTATCTGACTTACCATCATTGTCACATTTACACCAAAAATCAGATTGCCATCTTCAAAATTTGTATTACTGTTCATTCTGTCTTTTTATGTTGCTGGTCCTCAACTGTTTGGGGGCTGAGAAACACTTGAAGTATATTGTGACATTTTGCAGAACCCCATTGGAATGTACCAATGTGTATAATTAAACATTATGAAATAACTGAGAAAACTTATTATTTATTTGATTGTTTGTTTTGGGGTTTAATGACCTGTATAAGGCCATAAAGCAGAGGTTAAGATACGGTTGCTATTTTCGCAAGGTGCGATGAGTTAATCTAAAATGTGAGAGAAAAAATAGCGTCTGTCGCAAAATGACACTAGCCAGTTAAATAGAAACCCATCAGCAGATTTTGTGCTGCGGCTTTTCTATTTCAGTGAAAACTGAAATTTCTGCAATTCTGGCAGCAATTTGCACTCCACTAATTTTATTTTCTTAATCCTTTTTTTATTTTTTTTATTGGGAGTTTAACGATCACAGATCACTGTGAGTAACACAATGGGTTATCAGTAGTCGCCCGTTCCTAATTTAGAGTAATTGGTTACAGGGAAGGGAGAGAGCCAGTGCCGTAAGACAAACACAACATCCATGTCTCAGCGGGGTTCTTTTTTTTTTTTTTTTTTTTTTTTTTTTTTGATTGGAGGTTTAACGACCAACGTGAGCAACTCAATGGGCTATAAGCAGTCACCCGTCCCTAATTTAGGGTCACTGGTTCCAGGGAAGGGAGAGAGCCAGTGCCGTAAGACAAACACAACATCCATGCCTCACTGTGATTCGAACCCGGACCCCTTTCGGACGAATGATCAGAGGCCATAGCTTAGACCACTGCGCCACCGGGGCGGCCTCAGCGGGGTTCGAAAGCGAACCCTTGTCAGACGAATGGTCATGAGCCTTAAGGTATGTTTCTACAGCACCTGTTAATTCAATCAGCCCCCTACACACACACCTTCCATATACTGTAGAGCTGTGAGCACTCCATAAAGGGTGGAGTGGGGTAAGATTATAGAGGCTAGAGGGATTAGACCCCTTTCCCATTCAAATTTAAAGTTTAAACTAAAGTCAGCTGTGGTGTCTACTGCATTCCCCCAAGGTCATCACAAACATTAGTTTTTCACTGATGTCCTAAAAAGCATTGTTGGTGTGAAAGATTCACTTGATGTTACGATTTTCCAAGCGACAAAAGCGGCTAACTTTCTTTAGTATTTTACTACCACTTTTCCCCCCATTTTAGCATTTTTGCTACAGCATTTATGGAGCCAGCTGAAACTATGCCATAAAGGTTTGCCCAGCCCTAGTTCAGAAACATTGCTTTCTGGGAAATCAGTGAACCAAAGTTGGAAGAATAAATAACATCCCTGTCTTGTCCCAGGACTTGAAACCCTAACCCTAGTAGTATGAAAAGTCATGCCCAAGACCACCTGGGAACCATAATGAAAATGTGTATAAGTGCTGCCTGTGAAGCACTTTCTGGATTTAAAGTCGATCTGTGTGATCAAGCATCCACCCTAGTCATCAGATTTGGTTTCCGCAGACTTTTTCCTCTTTCCAAAGGTGAAGTGTGCCTTGAAAGGAGAGTGCGTCAGCGACATTGAGGACATCCAACAAAGTGTGATCAACAGACTAAAGGAGGTTCCGGTTCAGAACTTCCACCGTGCCTTCAAACACCCGTACGGAAGATCTCATCATTGTGTGGAGTTGGAGGGAGTTTATTTTGAATCTGTGTAAGTGACAATTCAAAATATAGTTTTTTTGTTTTGATATACTAATTTTTGTCTCATTACTTAATGGGCACACCATGTATGCAGAGGCATAACTAGGGCAGGTCAGGCGAGGCAGCTACCCAGGGCGCAGCTGGAGAGAGGGTGCAAAAATCACTGCTTACAATCCGATTAAAACTGGAAATGAAAATTTTACACCAGTTCCTGTTACAGATTTTTTTTTTTTTTTTTGTAAATTTTTTTAGTACCACACTTTGTCATTTCTCCATTCATGGAAGTTAGGTATTATATGCTTCACCAGTCTTGGTAGCTTTGGCAAATTTGCAGTTCTTCCTCAAAATGTCCAAGAAATATGTTAGTGGTTCACATTAAAAAATGAAGGCATGGTTGTATGTACACTGCAAGATAAGGATGTCATTCACATTATTGAAGATTTTTGCAATTGCGAGCCATGACTCCCAGCTGGTCTGTTTGATGTGGTATTGCAGGTCCGACCTACAAAACAGTTGGGAAAAGCAGTCACAGTTTAATTGTGCCTCCAGTATAAAGATAATGGGTAACATTAGAGTTTCTCATGGAAGTCATGAAACCCACAAATAAGCAAAAACATATACACAGATAACAGAAAGACAAATGGCCTGGTGGCATAGTGGTTCAATTGCTGGCCTCTGACAGTTGGTTCAAGTGGGCCTGGGTTGGAGTCCCAAATGAGATTGTGTGCTTGCCTTTCAAGGCAATGACTCTCCCCAATCCCAAGATTCAGTGGGCCCTGAATTAGGGACAGGGAACTGCTTAGAGCTCTTGGAATTACTCATAGTGGTCATAAAACCCTGATAATAAAAGAAAATGAAAAACAGGGGGGGAAAGAAAGAGGGCGTGTTATTTTGTGGCTTGCTCCACGAGCAGAGATACCCATTTACACTTCTATTCATATGCAACATGTTTTTTTTTAATAACAATGGCTGCATATTTTTCAAAACAAAATGCAACTCTACTTAATTAAGTAACACAGAAAGAGAAAATTCTTACAAGGGATGCAAAACAAGGAGGGTTCTTCTTTTGGGATAAAACAAAATTCCTGAACATCCAGTACCCATTGATTTCAGTTGTCGAGATGCGGATGAAAACAGAAGCTAACGCAATGAGGTTCTGAGTATATTGATCCTCCATCTGCAGTGAAGGAAAAGAAAAAAGTGAACAACCTGTTTGAAGAAAGTAAATTAATTCAATACACTGATACATTTAGAATAAGATACCAACCTTTTCAATCATAATTTTTAACTTCTATCTGAATATTCTAAATGTAGTTAGAATGAATAAAATCTAAAAAAAAAAAAAAAAAAAAAGAGAAGATGTACCATACAAGCCCATGCCAATGCAACACCACAACATGGAAGATTTTCAACTTTAAAAATTCATGAAGAAAGCTGACAAAAAATAGTGTCCATTCTGTTTTCGCTGTTTTGGTATGTAACGTTAGTGAATATTTCAGGAAATTTTCAGATTTTTCAAAAATGGATTTTCTAAGAAACAGCCTTTCTTTGTAAATGCAAAAATTGTAAGTTTGCACATTCTGGCTATCAATATATAGCCAATGAAATATCTTGCAAGCAATAAACACTTATCACTTAACAAATACATCTGAAAACATTTAGGTTCCTGTATACTCCAGATTTTTTCTTTTTTGCAAACTTCACAATTTTGTACAAAACATTGCTTTTTTTTTCTTTTATATTACAGATTTTTTTTTTTTGTGTGTGTGAATGTCACAATTTTATTCAAAATATATGTTTTGCAATTCTTTCAAGCATGTTATTACACATACATAATTATGTTTATAACATAAAGAAAACATTGTTCAAACAATTAAAAAAAAAGTTCTACATTAATACCTTCAAAATTGGATAACTTGAAAATCAACAGGATTTCTAAAGTGAAACCTTGACTGATTTTTTAAATGGACAGGTTGTGATGAAAACGAAAATTTAGGAGTGAAAATGTTGGTATTTTGTTAAATGATTACGCACATATTTAAAAAAAAAATAAAAATAAACTGGTGATGGTCAGAGGACATCTACTGCATGAATTGTGATGGTATTACCTCACTTATCAGCTTTTTAGTCTTTCAGCAGTTGCAAACAAACTAATATATTTTCCACAGTCCATGCCTACTCATTGAAATTTCATAAAGTGATTCATAATTAATCTTGAAATCAGCTAAAATTTTTAATACTTTTGTGCAAACATACAGTGTAATTTATTTCATTTGAACTTCGTTAAACCGAATTCGTTGATAATTTGAAAATTTCCCTGCAATTTTAATCACAAAGTAATGCAATTCTTTTGTTTTATTCAAATTTCAAATTTTGATTTTGGCTAATTTGAATTCTGTAGCTTACTGTTGAAATTTGGCTCTTTGATTTGTTGTGGAACTTTGAACTTCTTGCTCACTATTGCTTTCACCATAGAGTGCAGCCAAAGGGTGTGTCCTCAGAAAAGCTGTTTAATGGTAATTAGAGGTGTCATCTAGAATTTAAAATGTTTTCACCAGTTGTTTCCAAAATTTTAAATGAAATAGATGGCTATGGAAAAAGCTCTACTGATCTTTTGGATGCAACACATATGATAAATAAAGCTTGGTAACATAACTCTAACCGACTCTGACGGTCCTACAGAAAAATGGGATACACTTTCTCAAAGAACACGGTCAGGTATTTCATTTCAGGCATTCACTGCAGTGGATTAGAATGGAGATACATATAAATATATTAAAGATGAAGACATTGTTTCAGACAGAAAAGGAAAACATTACTCTTCTGATGATGACGAAGAACCTCTACAGAAATGAAAATATATTGTGCCTTTTTTTCACAATATTGGGAAGCTATGTCATTAGTTGAAGATTTGTTGAAGCCCAAAAAATATTAATTCTCAACATTTTGATATTTCAGATAAATAAGACAATTCAGTATATAAAAACAAATCAAAAAAGCCAAAAATAACCTACTTTGTCAGCTGAAAATGTATGATCACTAAATTAAAACTTTTAGATAATTTGATTTTTTGCTACATTCAAATTTCTTCTCTTTCAATTCAAATCTACTAAACTGTACTGCATGTTGTTAACAGATCTACTGATTTTAGTAAGCCACGATTTTCTAATATTTCATTATGCATGCATCACTTTGTGTGCTTTGTTCATGACAAAACATACAGCAAAGCATGGATTGCAAGAAAAAAGTCATCTTGGAAAGTAATAAAACAATCCTCTACGAATCTGGCTCTCCCATGATTTACTTTTGCCTTCCTCTACCTTTCTTTCCTACTACTTGGACTGAATAAATTCTCTTAGTTAGCACCTTGTCACAACCTCATAATATTTTTCTTCACCCTACTAACAACATTTTGCTTCATATTACATGTGTCAGGAACACATCTCTATTATACACAGAATTAGAACATCTTGCCACCCTCCCACATCATAAAGAAAGCAGGTGCCCAGCAAGCAAACAAGTCCAGGGTCACTTCTGCAGCTTGTGGAACCAAAAAAAAAAAAAAAAAAAAAAGAAAGAAATGGGGGAAGGGAAAAGGAGGGACATTTAAGTGCCATGTGATTCTGAAAAGATCCACAACACACTTAAAATGACCAAAAACACCATTGCACTTCATGTTTGCACACCTAAAGTCATGTTTCTTCATCTTGCTAAGACTGACTCTGCAATAAATAAAGCAAATGGATGGGAACTGCTAAAGCACTTGAAAGACCATAATACAACAATTTCAAATGCAATGGAACACTGGAAATTGTTAATTTAATTTAATTTAAACTGCCTCCACACATTTAAATTAAATAATGAACTGCATATTTTCTACACCCAGAGAGCTACTAATTTCAGAAACCTATAAAATTTGGTTAAAACGCCACAGAAAAAAAGAAAAAAAAAGAGAAAGGTCACCTATTTAAATGCACAATGAAACCTTACGATGATTTATTTAATCATGAAATTATTTTATGTACATATGCTGTTTACTGAACTGCACATTTTTTGCTCCCAGGTGACACTGATTTTGGAAATTCATAATTTTCACTCTATTGTAGATCCATAATTCAGTGTCTTTCATACTGTCTGAGTCTGCTAATAATCTAGAGCTCTTTGGCCAAACATGGCCCTCGTGCCACAAAACTCCACCAACCAACCAACCAACCAACCAACCAACCTACTAATAATACATTCAGATGCAAAGCATTTATCTCCAACAACATTAGGGGTATGCAAAAGTTTACACTGCTCCCGCTAGCGGGCACTGTAGAGGTCTAACCGGCCATTGACCCATGCTGTCAGTTCATACATGAAGCCAAGCATGGCAGTCGATAAAGTTCATTTGCGGCACTGTTTGTTATTCATGTTTAATTACGGAAAAGTGTGAGTGAAGCATACGGTTCAATATGTCAGGCGTATGGCGAAACGATTATGGGTGAGTGGACATGTCGAGAATGGTTTGCCAGGTTTAAGAAAGATGATCTAAGCTTGGAAGAAAAGCCACGTGTAGGTAAACTGCAGGAACTCACAGACGAGGAGTTGGAATCGCTGTTGCAAGAGGATGCCACACAATCGACCACACAACTGGTGAAACGTTTGAAAGTGGCTCAATCGGTGGTGGTACGGCGTCTACAGGCCTTGGGGAAGATCCAGAAGATTGGTAAGTGAGTTCCGCATACTTTAACAGAGCATAATATTGGTCAACGATTGGGCATCTGCATGTCGTTGCTGAAGAGATTTCAAGGGAAGAATTTCTTGCGGAAGGTTGTCAATGGGGATGAAAAATAGGTCTGTTGTGAAAACTCCGTATGAAAGCGATCCTGGGTCAAACCAGGCCAGCCATCAACATCCACTGCAAAACAGGATATCTACGGGATAAAGGTGCTGTTGTGTGTCTGTGGTGGGATATGCACTGAGTGCCATACTTTGCACTGTTGAAACCGGGCGAAACAATCACTGCACAACGATATAGCGATCAATTGATGAAACTGAACGTCACAATTGAGCAAAACCGCCCGTAGACAGGTAAAGGATGCCACCCAGTCATCCTGTTACACAATAATGCCAGAACACATGTCGGTGCCACCACGAAATGAACCCTTGAACAGTTACACTGGGAGGTTTTACCGCACCTGGCTTACTCCTCGGACATTGCACCCTTAGACTTTCATCTGTTTCGCTCTATGCAACATGCTCTAGCCCAACAGCGGTTCACCACAGTTCCAGAGGTAGAAAATTTCGTCACTGTGTTCTTCAGCTCAAAACCAGAGTCCTCCTATCACAGGGGCATTCATTTCTTGCCTGAAAAATGGCAAAAGGTCATTGATGCTAACGGCCAATATTTCGTTGAATAAATGTGTACTGGTTTCCTGATTGTTCCTGTCTCCTTTCTCCTTAAAATGGCGGAAACTTTTGCATACCCCTAATAGATAAATTTAAAACTATTCTGCAGGCTTCAAAATGAAAGTGATCTTGTTTGTTGAACAGCATGGGAACAGAGTTGCAGAAAGGGAGTTTTCAGTGTGTGGAAATTTGGTGTAAAACTTGACAGAAAGAGCAAGGCAATTTATTAAGTGCAACCTTTCTTTGAGTCATGCATTTTGCGGTCCAAAAATGGGCAAGTTTCAAAAGGTCTCGAATTTAAAATGACCTTCATGGCTCGGAAGATGGTGTACAGTAACGATACACACACCTGATATGACTGGCAGTGAAGATGACGTATTTGGTAATTGTGAAAGCAGTAGAGAATCTTAAGATACAACAGATTAATTCTAGCAATTCATACTTTACGATAATGTACTGGCGATTTGCAAGTGCAAGATTTCTAAGTCGAGCAATACCACTACAAATCTACAACAATTTGTTCTATGCAAAGACATGCAATATTTTATGTGTAATAAGACATAGCCTAAACTGTATCAAACACAGTTGAATAATAAGTGATTTTTTATAGAATTCAATTGCTTTTACTTCACATTTTTACTAAATCTTCACATAATGGTTGCACCCAATATTTTAGCACAAAACCAAGGTACAGAATTTGTGATGATAAAGAGAAAAATTATGGCAATGCTTTCTTTGAACAGTTAGTGAGAGGAAGCATGTCCTACAAATGGTTCTCTCAAACCAGTTTCAATCTGTATGTTATATTTTTCAGTTCATTGTTACTGCTACTGGTAAATGTCTTAGTTTTGTTTTTCTATGTGGACATTATGGAACAGAAAAAAGTGTAAACAGCTTCCCTAGTGCATCAATTACAGAAGGGAATTAATAAGGAGACAAACTGTACACCAATTATGTAATAAATAGTAAAACTATACTAGCAATCCAATTTATCGGCGTAGGAATATATAAATAAGCATTTCCAAGTTTTTGTATATCAACCAGATGGCTTTTTTGAGGAAGTCAGACAGAAACTGTGATCTGAATAATAAAACGCTTTAACAATTTTTTATTCAGATTGCAGTTTCTGTCTAACTTCCTTGAAAAAGCCATCTGGTTGATGTGCATAAGCTTGGAAATGCTTGTTTACATATTCCTACGCCAATAAATTTGATTACTAGTATAGTTTTACTATTAATTACAGAAGGGAATTTGCTACAAATATACTTAAAACAATAACTTTTTTTGTCTAGGGCTTTAACATATTGTTTCATTAACATATTGTTTCATTTTTCACTTCCTTGAAAAAGCCATCTGGTTGATGTGCATAAGCTTGGAAATGCTTGTTTACATATTCCTACGCCAATAAATTTGATTACTAGTATAGTTTTACTATTAATTACAGAAGGGAATTTGCTACAAATATACTTAAAACAATAACTTTTTTTGTCTAGGGCTTTAACATATTGTTTCATTATCGGAGTTCCTGGAACAAAAATGTTATGGGGTCGACTAGTGCTTTTTTTTTTTTTATATATTTTTTGATCCAGCTGATAACATATATTGGCCAGTTTTTTTGTTGCTGTTTTGAGACACTTATATTCTCTAGTACAGGAGAAGGACAAGGAACAAGAAGATTTTCATTATAAGGTACAGGTCTTAATGCTGAAGGTATGTTAGGATATATAATACCCTTTTTTATTTTTTGCACTGTATCCACTAACATTTGTTACACAAAAATAGCACTCATTATGATGGTTTCTAGGTTCTTCCACACCAGTGGAATAGCAAAGGCATTGAATTTTTTTCAAAGTCACAAAATTTCAATACAAGTTTGGCATACTTTATGAAGTACCCAAACTTTATCTTGATCTCCAAACTTAATGCCAAAATATGCGGAGTACGGATTTAAAAAAAAATTGTAATATTCTGTCTTTGTTTTAACACAACATAATTTTCACAAATGTGACAGGATATATTAACATCATTTACACATCTACACAAAGCCATTTTTCACGAAACACTAACTATACCCAAATACAGTAGAACTTGGTTAATTCAAATCGGAAGGTAAGAAAATAAAATTCAAATCAACAAAAATTTGAATTACCAAAAAGTATTTATTCACAATTACAACAGCAAGAAAATTTTTTGAACTTCGAATCATCCATGAATTCAATTTAACCAAGTTCGAATTACATTTACACTGCACGTGAAAACTAACTTGTTTACACAACACAAGTACTGACACTAAGTTGGAGATACAGTCAGCTAGTTTTTGAAGAGCTAATCAGTGGCGTGCCACGAACTTTCTAGGCAGGAATGAAAAAAAAAAAGAAAAAAAAAAGACATACCTCATTTGTAGCGAAATTCCATCCTGCGATCCTTTTTTATGAATTCTTCCGTTACTTCTTCATAAAACGCAGGCTTTGACACCAAAGTCTTCAGGAGAACCTTTTCAATTGTCATTAAAGACAGTCCAGATAATCTGTCTTGTCCCTGTGTACTGCCGGAATATGTTTTTATTCTTTTAAGAGCGGAAAACGATCTCTCTGCAGAAGCCGTGGAATAAGGCATTGTCACAACTAAATGGCACAACTTATTTAGTTCTGTCAAGCATTTATCCAAACCAAGCTTGTGCAAAGATTTGAACAATTTGCAGACCATTTTACTGCTTAATTCTGGGGAAGAGTAAAGAACACTTAATTCACTTTTTAACCTTGTGAAATCAAAGTGTGTGGGATACGTTTCTTTGAGTGAATTCAAGCTCTCTTCGGGAAACTTAAGCTGGAAGATCTTAAGACTTTTTTTGGATTAATGAGCTCCACGAACTTTATTTTATCGAATGATGAAAATCTGCTTCTCATCTGTTTGCTAATAGTGTCAATTATTTCTGTGAGTAAACGTTTCCAGGGATCCGCAGATGTCTTTTTGAAAGAAGTTAATCTAATCTTCTTCAACGGAGGATGAGAGAAAGTGGGGCACAGGGATTCACATTCTTCTAGATTTTTTTATAGGAAGCCCGCGTTTTTTAAATATATTCCACTGTGCTCTTGATATGCTGCACACAGATTCCAATATCAAGATTTCTTGACTGCAATATTTCAAACAAAATTTCCGTTAAGCTGAAAACATCATGAAATACACAAAGGATGAAGATGAACTCTGGATCTTTTAGCTTGTGCAAGTACCCTTCAACAGATAAATACGTTTCCCCATAATATTTTTCAGGGCTTTCAAGAATTGCTTCAAAATATTTCACGAGAGAATGATATTGCTGCCTTACTGTGAACACGATTCGTGACTTGAAGTTCCACCTTACTGTAGATCCTGTGGGTAATCTGCGATTAACAATATTTCGCAAAAGTTCGCTTCGAAATGAAGATCTGGAAAAAGAGGATGATAGACCATCAAGTGTCAGGAAAAAAATGCGACATTCTTTTATATTTTGAGCGGAGAATGGTAACACAAGGTTCATATTATGCGCATAGCAGTGAACGAACATTGCACCTGGAAACAGCTGCCGTACTCTGGTTTGCAATCCTGTTTAATTCTCCTGTAATAACAGCTGCCCCGTCGTAAGTTTAAGCTATTAATTTAGCACCACATTTGTGAGTCTCAACTAAGGATTTCACGTGAAAGAACAGTTCTTCCGCAGTTTTTCCACTGCTTACATCGGAAAAGCCGAGAAATCGTTCGACCACTTCGGCATCTTCGGTTGTATATCTCAGTACTGTAGATAACTGAGATTTCTTAGAAATGTCAGAAGTTTCAGCCATCATGATAGCTGTAAAGTAAGAATTATCAATTTCTTTGTAGATGTGGGTTAGCATTGTTTGCTGAACAGCATCAATTAAGTCGTTTTGAATTCTGTTGGATTGGCCTGAAAATACCGTAGTGGAATCTAGGTGCTGCATCAGTAAGGGATCAAATTCATTAATCAGGTTCAAAGTTTCTACATAATTGCCTCGATTTAATGATGTTTCCAATTCGTCATGTCCACGAAAAGCCAGTTCTTGAATAGCTAAATGACACACGACACGAATAAGGCTTTGCAAAACATCGCGATTTTGTTGCACCTATTCATTATGTTTTGTGACAGACATATTCTTCTGTTGATATAATAAGCAATCGATTCTCACGGAGCCAAATGTCTTCAATTTTATGCAAGCCCGCAAGTGCTGCTCAGAACCTTCATGGCGTTTCATGGCATTATGCAAATTATTTAAGTCCGCATAACCAGTTTTGTTCCAAAAACGATTTTCTCATGGCAAAATAGCAAACAAGGCTAACAGTACAGCTTTTGGTGTTTTGAACTACCACAAATCCATTTTGTTTCATAAATGGAAGCGTTGAAATGTCGTTTGTATGTCTCCTTTCTTAAACGATGATGTTAGGCGACTCAATTTTGGTGTTGGCCTTCCGTTGCTAACACACTCCGATTTTTCCCCAAAACTCAGGGAATCGAAAGACTTATTCATTAATTTTGCATCATTATCCTCCACTTCATTTGCCATTGCGTTCCCTTTGTTCACTTAAACCAACGAATATGGAAAAAACAGCCTGGGAATGTTACAAACGTTACTACACGAAACACCTCTCGAAGCGATACACACAGTGAATAGCGAGTTACAGGCAAAAGAAATAATGCTTCTCATTGGTGGACGCAACAACGGCATTTGCATTTTGACCAGTCGTATGACCGGTTTCCCACAGCAATTGACATTACGCCGAAGCCTCTACTGAAGTGGGAATTTGCAAGGTGAACAATGCGAAACCACCTGGAAAGTCGGTTTCCTTAACGAAAGAGCTGGCTGTCATTCGTGGTGTGAGGTCACAGGCAGATGCAACTCCGATTTTGCATTTGATGGTACTGTTCCGAACTTCCGAATGAAAAAAAAATATTTACGTTTTGTTTTTGAATTAAACTCTTTCAAAACCATTGGCATATAGTTTACATTTTTGCACACAATTTTTTTCCTATAATTATTAGGGCATGCAATGCATGCGTTGCATACAACGACCGCATGCCACTGGAGCTAATTAAGGTCAACCAGTCATGTGATCAAAAGTGATGCCATCTGTTAGAAAGATTACGAACCACATATGTTGAGTTTCCTTGAAGAAGCATTAAAAATAGCATAAAAAAAAAAAAACTGTACGTAATAGATAAAAACTATTTACATTTTTGAAATCAGCATAAATAGTACTTTTAGAAATAACAATGATACAAGCATCAAAATACATGCAGGTCAGTAGAGTTTTCTTTCTGATCTTTTGCCAGTTATATCAACTGTTGTGTGTGATCATCTGTGGTTTCTGCAATCATACAAAGGTCACAGACCCATAGATATGTGTAACCCATAAACAACAAAAGGCCTCACCGAAAGCCAAGCAGTACAAAGCGTTGGCTTTGTACTGCTAAAATCATTCATCTGAGATGGATCAGGGATTCAATTCCAAGTCAGGCATGGGCCAGGGCTTGAAAAATATCATGCTCGAGATGCGAAGGGCATGCAAATTGTTGACCTTGGCAGAAAAAAAAACCAAATCTAGTTGCCTGAACGGGCAATTAAATTTTAGAACAAAGAAAGTTTGGAATAGAGAAGTTCCTCCTATCAAAAAAGAAAAAACAACAACAGCATGGTTATTGTATATTATGTTTTATTTCACTGCAGATCACTGGAAGTTGTATGACTGTTACGGAGTGCTAAGGACAGGAGAATATCATTTCTGTAATTACATTATGCTCTAGGTTCAGAAATTGGAACCATATGTACTGTAGTTTTGCTCCAAATGTTATTTACAGCATACAACAGGATATCACACAGTCCCTGGTGAGGGCGGGTCTATCGGGTATAACATGAGCAAATGAGGCAAGGAGCAAAGGCATGGAAGCTCCTGCTCATAAACAAAGGGTGGTACTGCTGAAACAAAGGCAAAGTTTCATTTAACAAGGAGGGTACACAATGCATTTCAGTTAGACGGGGGAAGAGCAAACAATATTGATGCCAATACTTAGTTTATCTGAAAGTACAGCAGCTTGTCGCTTCAGCTATGGTTGATCAAGAAGCATTAAGTAATGGATATCTGTTATTTTTTTTGGAAAAACGTCCAGCAACGAAAGTTTAACTCCTAGTAAGAAAATATATGAAATTCCCTATCGGTCAGAGGTTGTTACAAATTCATCTTCTGCATGGCTGAGTGATATAATTTTAGAATTGGAATCTACATTGTTGGTAAAAAGGAGACTTACGCAGACATTACATTGAAGTGTACGAAAAAAAAAAAAAAGCCTTTGCATAGCTCAGGAATAATGCATAAATCATTTAGTATATACAATTATTGCTACATTATTTAAACTGCTACCCCCAAATGATAATAAATAAATACATAAACAAACAAACAAATAAATAAATAAATAAATAAATAAATAAATAAATAAATAAAAAGCATGTTATGTATAATTTCCATTATCCAAAACAGAAAGAAAGCATTTACTATTGTTTAACATTCTCATACATAAAAAAAAAAAAAAAAAGTATGTCCAACTTGTAAACAATTGTTCTTTTCATGAATAAAGCACTCAATTACCTGCTGCTGAAAATCAAATATAAGGAGACCTTGTCCTAACAGGAACATAAGAGCAAACACAACTGGCTCTGATGTGTGATCACTGATTTTCCGCATAACATCCAGTGCATGCCTCAAGTGATTGTAATGCTCTTCCCTCTGACTCATTACTGATTTATGGCTGTCAGGGTTCACTGAAATAACACCTGGAATAAAAATGAAAGTTTATGGCAACATAATAACAAAACTGCTCACCTTATGCCTTCATCCAGCACAAAATAATACAACCCTTTATATAATGTCTATGTATGATATCTATAACCATAGTCGCCAATAAATATGGATACATCACTACTTTTTGAGGTTACTGAGATAAAGAAAATTTGAAATTTTTTTCTTTCCGTATTAAAAGTATATCCAGAACAGTTCATATTAAAAGTTTCCTGTATCGGTCACGACATATGAAAACATTTTACTCAAAACAGATTAGAATATATATACAGGGGTCGTGTTGCAGATTGCATTCTGCATTCTTCGCAATTTGTGAATAAAATTCATTTTGGCAATGGAAAAAGAGTTTTGGCAATTACCTTTCTGTACTGTTAAGTTGGCAAAAACTTTTAAAAAGCCAGAGCAACAGCTGTATGTATATATATATATATACAACTTAAATATATATATATATATGATTCCACAACTTAAATCTTGGCCCTCAGTCTCCGGCAGCTGAAATGTACCTGGCCAAGGCAGCGGCCAGTGTGACATGAAGGCAGAGGGTGCTAAGAATCCCCGGAGGACCGGCCTAGGCTGCCATCTGATGCTGACCTTGGCTACTTACAATGGACGCTCCTATCTTCTGATTCAAGGCTTCTTGAATTGGAAGAGGAACTACAAAGGATCAAGTGGGACATCGTGGGGCTAAGTGAGGTAAGGAGAAAAGGAGAAGATCTCATCGAACTGAAAAGTGGACATCTCTTCTACTATCGTGGGACAGATACTGGCAGAACTAGTGGTGTTGGATTTATAATAAACAAGAAACTGAAGGATAAAGTTGTAGAAGTTGAAAGTTCCTCTGCACGACTTGTTATCCAACTCTCGAAAAGATACCAGGCTCAGATTATTCAAACTTATGCATCCACCACAAGTCATCCTGAAGAAGAAATTGAAGAATTTTATGAGGAAATTTGTCGTCTAAATAATAAAGGTAAGCAGCACTTGAAAATAATTATGGGAGATTTCAATGCAAAAATAGGGCAACGGCAACAGAATGAAACTTCAGTAGGTAAATTCGGTCACGGCAACAGAAACCAGCGTGGAAATACTCTCGTTGAGTTTGCAGAGGCAGAAGGGTTTTTCATCTTGAACTCCTTCTTCAAGAAAAAGCCACACAGGAAATGGACATGGAGACATCCAAATGGCACGACAAGTGAAATTGATTTTATTATGTGTAAAAAAAATTCGTCATAGAAGACTGCAGTGTGCTGAACAAGTTCAACACAGGTAGTGACCATAGATTGGTGAGATGTAAGATGCACCTCAACACTAAACTTGAACGTGGCAAGCTCATAAGACAAACAAAATCTATTGACATAACCAACCTTAAAAAACACCATAATACCTTCAAGTTGGAACTGAAGAACAGGTTCTCTGCTTTAGAAGGCCTAATATCGGAAGAAGTGGACATCTCTGAAGTTAACAGAAAAGTAACCAAAGCTGTTATGGAAACAGCAACAAAATTAGCTGGGTCTAAGAACAAGTTGCATGTAAATAAATTATCAGGAAAAACGAAAATGTTGATGCAAAAAAGAAGAGAGATGAGGACAACTAAAGAAGATGTGACTTCCAAAGTGGAATATATAGAGCTATGCAAGACAGTAAGAAAAAGTATCACTGAAGACGTAAGAAAATTCAACTGTGAACTAGTGAGAAAAGCAATTGAAAACAACCAAAGCCTAAAGATAGCAAAGGGACATCTCAGTAAGGGAAGAAAACAGATTATGGCACTGAGAAAAGAAGATGGTTCTGTAACAAGAAATAGAGGCAAAATTTTGACAAGAGTGAAAGATTTCTACTCCAAATTATATGAAAGGGATGATACATGCACTCCAGACATCATGAAAGATACCAGTACCAGAGTTCCTCCAGTCCTTCCAGCAGAAGTTGCACATGCAATCAAGAACATGAAGCGGGGAAAAGCTCCAGGAGAAGATGGAATTACTGTAGACATCATACAAGAAGCAAGTGGAGAAATCGAAACAGTACTCGCCCAAATTTTCACTCGCCTTAATGAAGGAAAGATTCCTGAGGATTGGAACACCGCTACAATGATCCTGCTACATAAGAAAGGTGACATTGAGGATCTTGGAAACTACAGACCTATCAGCCTCCTATCAGTAGTTTATAAAATCTTCACTAAAGTTCTTTCACACCGCTTGAAGGTA
Organism: Macrothele yani; assembly: GCA_039090855.1. Classification (NCBI taxonomy): domain Eukaryota; kingdom Metazoa; phylum Arthropoda; class Arachnida; order Araneae; family Macrothelidae; genus Macrothele; species Macrothele yani. The sequence goes on along the minus strand of CM077003.1, from coordinate 122,487,045 downwards.
ACACTTGACATGGCTCAACCGAGAGAACAAGCTGGATTCAGGAGTGGCTACAGCACAATAGATCATATCCACGTGCTGAGAGAACTAATTGAAAGGGCGAGGGAATATGAACTTCCATTGTGCATGGCTTTTATCGATTATGAAAAAGCCTTTGATTCGGTGAAACCATCAGCAGTTACAATGGCTCTGAAAACCTGCGGTATTGAAGATGCATACATTAATATTATTAATAACATCTATGAAAATGCAAGTGCAAAGATTAGGCTGTTTGAAAATACAACACACGTAAAAATTGGAAAGGGAGTGAGACAAGGTGACACCATATCTCCGAAGCTCTTTAATGCCACTTTGGAGGGTGTTTTTCAGTCGCTGAGCTGGGAAAACAAGGGGATAAAGATTAATGGAGATTATCTAACCCACCTTCGTTTTGCTGATGACGTAGTCATTTTTGCAACTACCCCATCAGAGCTGCAGAGTATGATCCAGGAACTTGCTGACAGGAGTAAAGAAGTGGGATTAAAAATGAACTTTCAGAAGACAAAAGTGATGTTCAATGCTTTTACAAGAAATGAAGATTTATCGATTGATGGAGAAAAGCTGGAGATAACAGACACGTACGTTTATCTTGGACAGCAGATATCAAGTGAGGGTCACATTGATGAAGAAATTAATCGGCGTACAAAACTTGCCTGGAGAGCTTTTGGAAGAAACAGCATAATTTTCAAGAGCAATATGCCATTATGTCTTAAAAGAAAAGTGTTTGATCCATGTATCCTTCCAGTGCTTACGTATGGTGCAGAGACGTGGACCTTAACTAAAAGAGACATAGAAAGGCTGCAGACAACTCAAAGAAGCATGGAGAGGTGCATACTTGGTGTAACCAGGAGAGATAAGAAGAGGAACTCGTGGATCCGAAAAATGACAAGAGTGGAAGACATCATGATCAGAGTTAAATCCCTGAAATGGCAATGGGCTGGACATTATATATATATATATATATATATGGGATGTAAGGTCAGGTGATACGTAACATCACAGCCTCTCCTTGACAAATGTCAACCCCGCCTTCTCGTGGTGCATCCTGTTCCCACTAAAGGGGCTCTGACGACCGCCAATAGCGGTATAACTATACCATCGGGATTAGAGGAAATTCTATCCCACACTCACCAACCCGCTTGGCCAGCGTGGTGAGTTATGGCCAAACCCCTCCAAAATGATTCCACAACTTAAATCTTGGCCCTCAGTCTCCGGCAGCTGGAATGTACCTGGCCAAGGCAGCGGCCAGTGCGACATGAAGGCAGAGGGTGCTAAGAATCCCCGGAGGACCAGACTAGGCTGCCATCTGATGCTGACCTTGGCTACTTACAATGGACGCTCCCTATCTTCTGATTCAAGGCTTCTTGAATTGGAAGATGAACTACAAAGGATCAAGTGGGACATCGTGGGGCTAAGTGAGGTAAGGAGAAAAGGAGAAGATCTCATCGAACTGAAAAGTGGACATCTCTTCTACTATCGTGGGACAGATACTGGCAGAACTAGTGGTGTTGGATTTATAATAAACAAGAAACTGAAGGATAAAGTTGTAGAAGTTGAAAGTTCCTCTGACAGAGCTGCACGACTTGTTATCCAACTCTCGAAAAAATACCAGGCTCAGATTATTCAAACTTATGCACCCACCACAAGTCATCCTGAAGAAGAAATTGAAGAATTTTATGAGGAAATTTGTCATCTAAATAATAAAGGTAAGCAGCACTTGAAAATAATTATGGGAGATTTCAATGCAAAAATAGGGCAACGGCAACAGAATGAAACTTCAGTAGGTAAATTCAGTCATGGCAACAGAAACCAGCGTGGAAATACTCTCGTTGAGTTTGCAGAGGCAGAAGGGTTTTTCATCTTGAACTCCTTCTTCAAGAAAAAGCCACACAGGAAATTAACATGGAGACATCCAAATGGGACGACAAGTGAAATTGATTTTATTATGTGTAACAAAAAATTCGTCATAGAAGACTGCAGTGTGCTAAACAAGTTCAACACAGGTAGTGACCATAGATTGGTGAAATGTAAGATGCACCTCAACACTAAACTTGAACGTGGCAAGCTCATAAGACAAACAAAATCTATTGACATAACCAACCTTAAAAAACACCATAATACCTTCAAGTTAGAACTGAAGAACAGGTTCTCTGCTTTAGAAGGCCTAACATCGGAAGAAGTGGACATCTCTGAAGTTAACAGAAAAGTAACCAAAGCTCTTATGGAAACAGCAACAAAATTAGCTGGGTCTAAGAACAAGTTGCATGTGAACAAATTATCAGGAAAAACCAAAATGTTGATGCAAAAAAGAAGAGAGATGAGGACAACTAAAGAAGATGTGACTTCCAAAGTGGAATATATAGAGCTATGCAAGACAGTAAGAAAAAGTATCACTGAAGACGTAAGGAATTTCAACTGTGAACTAGTGAGGAAAGCAATTGAAAACAACCAAAGCCTAAAGATAGCAAAGGGACATCTCAGTAAGGGAAGAAAACAGATTATGGCACTGAGAAAAGAAGATGGTTCTGTAACAAGAAATAGAGGCGAAATTTTGACAAGAGTGAAAGATTTCTACTCCAAATTATATGAAAGGGATGATATATGCACTCCAGACATCATGAAAGATACCAGTACCAGAGTTCCTCCAGTCCTTCCAGCAGAAGTAGCACATGCAATCAAGAACATGAAGTGAGGAAAAGCTCCAGGAGAAGATGGAATTACTGTAGACATCATACAAGAAGCAAGTGGAGAAATCGAAACAGTACTCGCCCAAATTTTCACTCGATGCCTTAATGAAGGAAAGATTCCTGAGGATTGGAACACCGCTACAATGATCCTGCTACATAAGAAAGGTGACATTGAGGATCTCGGAAACTACAGACCTATCAGCCTCCTATCAGTAGTTTATAAAATCTTCACTAAAGTTCTTTCACACCGCTTGAAGGTAACACTGGACATGGCTCAACCGAGAGAACAAGCTGGATTCAGGAGTGGCTACAGCACAATAGATCATATCCACGTGCTGAGAGAACTAATTGAAAGAGCGAGGGAATATGAACTTCCATTGTGCATGGCTTTTATCGATTATGAAAAAGCCTTTGATTCGGTGAAACCATCAGCAGTTACAATGGCTCTGAAAACCTGCGGTATTGAAGATGCATACATTAATATTATTAATAACATCTATGAAAATGCAAGTGCAAAGATTAGGCTTTTTGAAAATACAACACACGTAAAAATTGGAAAGGGAGTGAGACAAGGTGACACCATATCTCCGAAGCTCTTTAATGCCACATTGGAAGGTGTTTTTCAGTTGCTGAGCTGGGAAAACAAGGGGATAAAGATTAATGGAGATTATCTAACCCACCTTCGTTTTGCTGATGACGTAGTCATTTTTGCAACTACCCCATCAGAGCTGCAGAGTATGATCCAGGAACTTGCTGACAAGAGTAAAGAAGTGGGATTAAAAATGAACTTTCAGAAGACAAAAGTGATGTTCAATGCTTTTACAAGAAATGAAGATTTATCGATTGATGGAGAAAAGCTGGAGATAACAGACACATACGTTTATCTTGGACAGCAGATATCAAGTGAGGGTCACATTGATGAAGAAATTAATCGGCGCACAAAACTTGCCTGGAGAGCTTTTGGAAGAAACAGCATAATTTTCAAGAGCAATATGCCATTATGTCTTAAAAGAAAAGTGTTTGATCAATGCATCCTTCCAGTGCTTACGTATGGTGCAGAGACGTGGACCTTAACTAAAAGAGACATACAAAGGCTGCAGACAACTCAAAGAAGCATGGAGAGGTGCATGCTTGGTGTAACCAGGAGAGATAAGAAGAGGAACTCGTGGATCCGAAAAATGACGAGAGTGGAAGACATCATGGTCAGAGTTAAATCCCTGAAATGGCAATGGGCTGGACATACTGCCAGAAGGACAGATCATCGATGGACAGCCGAAATTTTAGATTGGATTCCAAGGGACAGGAAAAGACCCAGAAGAAGACCACATGGGAGATGGGTGGATGAAATTCGAAAGTATGCAGGGGTGACATGGAGGAGACTGGCACAAGACAGACCGTTGTGGAGGAAACTTGGGGAGACCTTCGTCCAGCAGTGGATTGATAATGGTTGACAATGATGATGATGATGATGATATATATATATGGGATGTAAGGTCAGGTGATGCGTAACATCACAGCCTCTCCTTGACAAATGTCAACCCCGCCTTCTCGTGGTGCATCCTGTTCCCACTAAAGGGGCTCTGACGACCGCCAATAGCGGTATAACTATACCATCGGGATCAGAGGAAATGCTATCCCACACTCACCAACCCGCTTGGCCAGCGTGGTGAGTTATGGCCAAACACCACCAAAATGACTCTACAACTTAAATCTTGGCCCTCAGTCTCCGGCAGCTGGAATGTACCTGGCCAAGGCAGCGGCCAGTGCGACGTGAAGGCAGAGGGTGTTAAGAATCCCCGGAGGACCGGACTAGGCTGCCATTTGATGCTGACCTTGGCTACCTATAACGGACGCTCCCTATCTTCTGATTCAAGGCTTCTTGAATTGGAAGATGAACTACAAAGGATCAAGTGGGACATCGCGGGCTAAGTGAGGTAAGGAGAAAAGGAGAAGATCTCATTGAACTGAAAAGTGGACATCTCTTCTATTATCGTGGGACAGATACTGGCAGAACTAGTGGTGTTGGATTTATAATAAACAAGAAACTGAAGGATAAAGTGGTAGAAGTTGAAAGTTCCTCTGACAGAGCTGCACGACTCGTTATCCAACTATCGAGAAGATACCAGGCTCAGATTATTCAAACTTATGCACCCACCACAAGTCATCCTGAAGAAGAAATTGAAGAATTTAATGAGGAAATTCGCTATCTAAATAATAAAGGTAAGCAGCACTTGAAGATAATTATGGGAGATTTCAATGCAAAAATAGGGCAACAGCAACAGAATGAAACTTCAGTAGGTAAATTCGGTCACGGCAACAGAAACCAGCGTGGAAATACTCTCGTTGAGTTTGCAGAGGCAGAAGGGTTTTTCATCTTGAACTCCTTCTTCAAGAAAAAGCCACACAGGAAATGGACATGGAGACATCCAAATGGCACGACAAGTGAAATTGATTTTATTATGTGTAAAAAAAAATCGTCATCGAAGACTGCAGTGTGCTGAACAAGTTCAACACAGGTAGTGACCATAGATTGGTGAGATGTAAGATGCACCTCAACACTAAACTGGAACGTGGCAAGCTCATAAGACAAACAAAATGTATTGACATAACCAACCTTAAAAAACACCATAATACTTTCAAGTTGGAACTGAAGAACAGATTCTCTGCTTTAGAAGGCCTAACATCGGAAGAAGTGGATATTTCGGAAGTTAACAGAAAAGTAACCAAAGCTCTAATGGAAACAGCAAAAAAATTAGCTGGGTCTAAGAACAAGTTGCATGTGAACAAATTATCAGGAAAAACCAAAATGTTGATGCAAAAAAGAAGAGAGATGAGGACAACTAAAGAAGATGTGACTTCCAAAGTGGAATATATAGAGCTATGCAAGACAACACGAAAAAGTATCACTGAAGACGTAAGGAAATTCAACTGTGAGCTAGTGAGGAAAGCAATTGAAAACAACCAAAGCCTTAAGATAGCAAAGGGACATCTCAGTAAGGGAAGAAAACAGATTATGGCTCTGAGAAAAGAAGATGGTTCTATAACAAGAAATAGAGGCGAAATTTTGACAAGAGTGAAAGATTTCTACTCCAAATTATATGAAAGGGATGATACATGTACTCCAGACATCATGAAAGGTACTAGAGTTCTTCCAGTCCTCCCAGCAGAAGTTGCTCATGCAATCAAGAACATGAAGCGGGGGAAAGCTCCAGGAGAAGATGGAATTACTGTAGACATCATACAAGAAGCAAGTGGAGAAATCGAAACAGTACTCGCCCAAATTTTCACTCGATGCCTTAATGAAGGGAAGATTCCTGAGGATTGGAACAATGCTACAATGATCCTGCTACATAAAAAAGGTGACATTGAGGCTCTCAGGAACTACAGACCTATCAGTAGTTTATAAAATCTTCACTAAAGTTCTTTCACACCGCTTGAAGGTAACACTGGACATGGCTCAACCGAGAGAACAAGCTGGATTCAGGAGTGGCTACAGCACAATAGATCATATCCACGTACTGAGAGAACTAATTGAAAGAGCGAGGGAATATGAACTTCCACTGTGCATGGCTTTTATCGATTATGAAAAAGCCTTTGATTCGGTGAAACCATCAGCAGTTACCAATGCTCTGAAATCCTGCGGTATTGAAGATGCATACATTAATATTATTAATAACATCTATGAAAATGCAAGTGCAAAGCTTCGGCTGTTTGAAAATACAACACACATAAAAATTGGAAAGGGAGTGAGACAAGGTGACACCATATCTCCGAAGCTCTTTAATGCCACATTGGAAAATGTCTTTCAATCACTGAACTGGGAAAACAAAGGGATAAAGATTAATGGAGATTATCTAACCCACCTTCGTTTTGCTGATGACGTGGTCATTTTTGCAACTACCCCATCAGAGCTGCAGAGTATGATCCAGGAACTTGCTGACAAGAGTAAAGAAGTTTGATTAAAAACGAACTTTCAGAAGACAAAAGTGATGTTCAATGCTTTTACAAGAAATGAAGATTTATCGATTGATGGAGAAAAACTGGAGATAACAGATACGTATGTTTATCTTGGACAGCAGATATCAAGTGAGGGTCACATTGATGAAGAAATTAATCGGCGTACAAAACTTGCCTGGAGAGCTTTTGGAAGAAACAGCATAATTTTCAAGAGCAATATGCCATTATGTCTTAAAAGAAAAGTGTTTGATCAATGCATCCTTCCAGTGCTTACGTATGGTGCAGAGACGTGGACCTTAACTAAAAGAGACATACAAAGGCTGCAGACAACTCAAAGAAGCATGGAGAGGTGCATGCTTGGTATAACCAGGAGAGATAAGAAGAGGAACTCGTGGATCCGAAAAATGACGAGAGTGGAAGACATCATGATCAGAGTTAAATCCCTGAAATGGCAATGGGCTGGACATACTGCCAGAAGGACAGACCATAGATGGACAGCCGAAATTTTAGATTGGATTCCAAGGGACAGGAAAAGACCCAGAAAAAGACCACATGGGAGATGGGTGGATGAAATTTGTAAATATGCGGGAGTGACATGGAGGAGACTGGCACAAGACAGACCGTTGTGGAGGAAACTTGGGGAGACCTTCGTCCAGCAGTGGATTGATAATGGTTGACAATGATGATGATGATGATATATATATATATATATATAGCCACTTCTGAATCTAGCTTGTTCTCTTGGTTGAGGCATGTCCAGTGTTACCTTCAAGTGATGTGGTTTATAAAATCTTCACTAAGGTTCTTTCACATCACTTGAAGATAACGCTGGACATGACTCAACCAAGAGAACAAGCTGGATTCAGGAGTGGCTACAGCACCATAGATGAAAGAACAAGGGAATATGAACTTTCATTATGCATGGCTTTTATCGATGATGAAATGGCCTTTGATTCCATGAAACCATCAGCAGTTACAATGGCTTTGAAATCCTGTGGTATTGTTGATTGTTACATCAGCATTATTAATAACATCAATGAAAATGCAAGTGCAAAGGTTCAGCTATTTATGGATGCATCACCAATAAAAATTGGAAAGGCAGTGCGACAAGGTGATACTGTTTCTCCCGAACTCTTCAATGCTACATTGCAAAGTGTCTTTCAATCATTGAACTGGGAAAACAAGGGTACAAAGATTAATGGATATTATTTATCTCACCTTCATTTTGCTGATAACAGTCATTTTTGCAACTACCCCTTCAGAGCTGCAGAGTATGATCCAGGAACTTGCTGACAAGAGTAAAGAAGTTTGATTAAAAACGAACTTTAAGAAGACAAAAGTGATGTACAATGCTTTTACAAGAAATGAAGATTTATCAATTGACGGAGAAAAACTGGAGATAACTTGTACCAACATTTACCCTGGACAGCAGATATCAAGTGAGGGTCACATTGATGAGGAAATTAATCGGCATATAAAACTTGGTTGGAGAGCTTTTGGAAGAAACAGTACAATTTTCAAGAGCAATATGGGATTGCCATTATGTCTTAAAAGAAAAGTGCTTAATCAGTGCATCCTTCTAGTTCTTACGTATGGAGCAGAGATATGAACTTTAACTAAAAGAAACATACAAAGGCTGCAGACAACTGAAAGAAGCCTGGAGAGATGCATACTTGGTGTACCCAGGAAAGATATGAAGAGGAACCCATGAATAAAGAAAATGACAAGAGTGGAAGACATCATGATCAGAGTACAATCCAAAATGGCAATGGGCGGGACATGTTGCCAAAAGAGAAGACTACAGATGGACAAGCGAAATTTTAGACTGGATTCCAAGGGGCAGAAAAAGGCCCAGAAAAAGACCACATGGGAGATGGATGGATAAAATTTGAAAGCATGCCGGAGTAACATGGAGGAGAGTAGCTCAAGACAAACAGTTGTTGAAGAAATTTGGGGAGAACTTCATCCAGCAGTGCATTGATAATTTGATAATGGTTAACAATTATATATATATATATATAGAGAGAGAGAGAAACTAGTGGTGTTGGATTTATAATAAACAAGAAACTGAAGGATAAAGTTGTAGAAGTTGAAAGTTCCTCTGACAGAGCTGCACGACTCGTTATCCAACTCTCGAGAAGATACCAGACTCAGATTATTCAAACTTATGCACCCACCACAAGTCATCCTGAAGAAGAAATTGAAGGATTTTATGAGGAAATTCGTCATCTAAATAATAAAGTAAGCAGCACTTGAAGATAATTATGGGAGATTTCAATGCAAAAATAGGGCAACGGCAACAGAATGAAACTTCAGTAGGTAAATTCGGTCACGGCAACAGAAACCAGCGTGGAAATACTATTGTTGAGTTTGCAGAGGCAGAAGGGTTTTTCATCTTGAACTCCTTTTTCAAGAAAAAGCCACACAGGAAATGGACATGGAGACATCCAAATGGGACGACAAGTGAAATTGATTTTATTATGTGTAACAAAAATTTGTCATAGAAGACTGCAGTGTGCTAAACAAGTTCAACACAGGTAAGTGACCATAGATTGGTGAGATGTAAGATGCACCTCAACACTAAACTCGAACGTAGCAAGCTCATAATACAAACAAAATGTATTGAAATAACCAACCTTAAAAAAACACCATAATACCTTCAAGTTGGAACTGAAGAACAGATTCTCTGCTTTAGAAGGCCTAACATTGGAAGAAGTGGATATTTCTGAAGTTAACAGAAAAGTAACCAAAGCTCTTATGGAAACAGCAACAAAATTAGCTGGGTCTAACAACAAGTTGCATGTGAACAAATTATCAGGAAAAACCAAAATGTTGATGCAAAAAAGAAGAGAGATGAGGACAACTAAAGAAGATGTGACTTCCAAAGTGGAATATATAGAGCTATGCAAGTCAGTACGAAAACGTATCACTGAAGACGTAAGGAAATTCAACTGTGAACTAGTAAGGAAAGCAATTGAAAACAACCAAAGTCTAAAGATAGCAAAGGGACATCTCAGTAAGGGAAGAAAACAGATTATGGCACTGAGAAAAGAAGATGGTTCTGTAACAAGAAATAGAGGCGAAATTTTGACAAGAGTGAAAGATTTCTACTCCAAATTATATGAAAGGGATGATACATGTACTCCATACATCATGAAAGGTACCAGTACCAGAGTTCTTCCAGTCCTCCAGCAGAAGTTGCACATGCAATCAAGAACATGAAGCGGGGAAAAGCTCCAGGAGAAGATGGAATTACTGTAGACATCATACAAGAAGCAAGTGGAGAAATCCAAACAGTACTCGCCCAAATTTTCACTCGATGCCTTAATGAAGGGAAGATTCCTGAGGATTGGAACAACGCTACAATGATCTTGCTACATAAAAAAGGTGACATTGAGGATCTCAGGAACTACAGACCTATCAGCGTCCTATCAGTGGTTTATGATATCTTCACTAAAGTTCTTTCACACCGCTTAAAGGTGACACTGGACATGGCCCAACCGAGAGAACAAGCTGGATTCAGGAGTGGCTACAGCACAATAGATCATATCCACGTACTGAGAGAACTAATTGAAAGAGCGAGGGAATATGAACTTCCATTGTGCATGGCTTTTATCGATTATGAAAAAGCCTTTGATTCAGTGAAACCATCAGCAGTTACAATGGCCCTGAAATCCTGCGGTATTGAAGATGCGTACATTAATATTATTAATAACATCTATGAAAATTCAAGTGCAAAGATTCGGCTGTTTGAAAATACAACACACATAAAAATTGGAAAAGGAGTGAGACAAGGTGACACCATATCTCCGAAGCTCTTTAATGCCAGATTGGAAAATGTCTTTCAATCACTGAACTGGGAAAACAAAGGGATAAAGATTAATGGAGATTATCTAACCCACCTTCGTTTTGCTGATGACATGGTCATTTTTGCAACTACCCCATCAGAGCTGCAGAGTATGATCCAAGAACTTGCTGACAAGAGTAAAGAAGTGGGATTAAAAATGAACTTTCAGAAGACAAAAGTGATGTTCAATGCTTTTACAAGAAATGAAGATTTATCGATTGATGGATAAAAGCTGGAGATAACAGACACGTACATTTATCTTGGACAGCAGATATCAAGTGAGGGTCACATTGATGAAGAAATTAATCGGCGTACAAAACTTGCCTGGAGAGCATTTGGAAGAAACAGTATAATTTTCAAGAGCAATATGTCATTATGTCTTAAAAGAAAAGTGTTTGATCCATGTATCCTTCCAGTGCTTACGTATGGTGCAGAGACGTGGACCTTAACTAAAAGAGACATACAAAGGCTGCAGACAACTCAAAAGAAGCATGGAGAGGTGCATGCTTGGTATAACCAGGAGAGATAAGAAGAGGAACTCGTGGATCCAAAAAATGACAAGAGTGGAAGACATCATGATCAGAGTTAAATCCCTGAAATGGCAATGGGCTGGACATACTGCCAGGACAGACCATCGATGGACAGCCGAAATTTTAGATTGAATTCCAAGGGACAGGAAAAGACCCAGAAGAAGACCACATGGAAGATGGGTGGATGAAATTCGAAAGTATGCGGGAGTGACATGGAGGAGACTGGCACAAGACAGACCGTTGTGGAGGAAACTTGGGGAGACCTTCGTCCAGCAGTGGATTGATAATGGTTGACAATGATGATGATATATATATATATATATATATATACTGAAGAGCAAAACTGAAGACTAAGGAAAAACTTTAGAATTTAAAACGAAAGTTGCAAAAAAACCTGAAGATCAAAACGCGCAACGCAGCAGTTTTGAAAATTCAGAATTCACATTCTATTAAGAAGATACCTAAGCAAAAAAATACATATATAATTTTGACTCACACCAAGTACAACATAGAAAAGGTTATGTATCTACCGGTGTGAGTAAAAGGAGAAAAGATAAAAAAATAATATAAAACAACTGAATGTAGAAGGTGTCGAGAATACTGAGCCTTGGCTTTATCAAGGACCAGCAAAAACTCTGCATTTTCTCACTTCCACAAAGACCTAGTTGGAAATGGGTTTCTGCAAGGCCATAGATGCAAGTAACATTCCCACCTAAAATTGTTTTAAAAAATATATACATGTCTTGTCCTCCGCAGAGTTGTATGACCTAGCACTAGTTAACAATTTCGCTTGCATCCAATAACCTTCCTGGCCCGACCCACGCTCTTCATCTGTTACTATTAAACAGAGAGAAGAAGATTAAAGAGAACTCAAGCTGTGAGAGTGACATAATAATTAGAAATAATTTTCAGCTATAACGAAATGCCAAGTTCGTTTGAGAGAGAAATTAAAACCTGAAAAACAATGCAAAAGAAATCCAAATTTTTACATTGCAATTAAAAAAGGAAATATTAATTTTTAAAAAACAGATTTTTGAAAGAAAACTTGAGTCTAAAACCCCCTACTCTACAACTTATGACAGCACGAAAACGAGAATAAGTTAAAGACAATAATTAACTAAAGAAAACTTTGTGAAAGTTATATGACTTAAACAGTTAGTTGCAATATGTACAAAGTATTTCAGCAGTGCTTTAAGTGCATAATTAATTAGTTATTAAGAACTTAACTACTTTGAAAATACAGCGCAAAGAAAAGGAACAAGCTTAGCCATCTGCTGTTCCAAGGTACCCCAAAAGACGCGCAAAGTTACCAAGAAAAGAAAGAGTTAAAACCCGCAAAAATGTTAACAGACAAGCCAGTGCCTAAAAGCTGAAAAGCAAAAAATCAACAGAGAAAAAGTACATGAAGTACAAACATTGAACTTATAAAACCTAAAACCCAAATACAAGGAAGAGAGCTTACCTCTTGTGCGTCTAAACTTTCTCCTCACATGAGTAAAACATGGCTGACCTCTTTTGTAACACTTCTGCCACTCCCTAGTCGCTGGGGGGCAGTGTGGGTGGGGCTGATGGCCTTCTCATACAGAAAGAAACCAACTCGCGGAGATTTTAACCAGAGAAAAAAATATATAAACTTAAGACTGTGGATCTGTATGATCAGAAAGAGCAGAATTAACTCTCCAGAATACATGAGAAATATTATAAAATACACGAGTAGTGTATTTAATAATCTTTGCATGTATTAAATCACCTTAGTGAGCTTCTATAGATTAATCAGAATCTTATTAATTTTAATGTTGGTTTTACTATTTTTAGTATAGCTATCCTAGTGATGAATAACTAGTTTGCTTTTTTATTTGTTTTTATTTTCTTTTATAAACAGATTTTTAAGCTTTTTTGTGATTTTGTTTATATTATTTAATTTTTTGTTTTAATAGGACCTTCATATCCATAGCACTAAGGTTCCTTTTAGTAGTTAATAGGCATCCTCTAGCCAACTTCCTTACGGCTTTGATTGGTCAGAATCATATTATTAACTGTGTAGAAAATTAAAGCAGATCTGCCAACCTTACTCTATTATTCAGAATAATTTTTCTTAAAGTTCTTTTGATGAAAGAAGAAGGAATTTCGTTCTCTAGAAAACTATCTAATAGTATATTAATGTGGTAATTGAAGTCCAAATTGTTGCTGCAAATTCTTGAAATTCTTAGGACCTGAGAAATTAGTACATTCTCAATTACTTTGGTTGATATGTTATTATTCCAGTGTAGATATTTAATTACTTTGAAAGGAAAATTAACTCTTTTATCAAAGAGGCTAATAGATGGGTTACCTCTGTTGAGCTTAATGCTTAAGTCTAGGAACTCAAGTTCCTGATTACTGTGGTTGGTTTTACATAAGTTAAGAGAGCTAGGATAGATATTATCAAAATCACTCTCTATAACTTCTGAATTATTGATACACAGCAGATCATCAATATATCTAAAAGTGTAAAGGTAGTTATCTGAGCAGGTGGGGTGATTTTTAATGAATTTATATTCCTTAAAGAACAGGAATAGATTAGCGATATTCGTGGACGTTGATGTTCCCATGGGAATACCGTTCACTTGCTTATAGAGAGTATTATTATATAAGATATGGTTATTTTTTATGCAGCAATTGAGATAAGAGTTCCAAGTTCCTACATTAACAAATTGGTTAAGTTTAAATTCTGCATACAGCTCTTTAAAGGTAGTGATTATATCTGATAGAGGCAGATTAGTATATAGGTTTTCAAAATCATAACTATTAATATCTAGGGGACAAACTTTGAGTATAGTAGAAATTACTTCTGCATTATTATTAATTATCCAAAAATCTCTGTACATCAAGTTAGTACAGTTTCTAATGTGTTTCAAAACCTTCTTTAAGACATCTTCAAAAGCAAGATCTATTTTCTTTTTATGACTCCTTACTCCACTAGCTATGAACCTGAACTTCACAGGATCCTTATGAAACTTAACCGTTGCAAAAAGAAATGGAAATTCAGACTCATATCTTCTAGTTTGTGGAATTTTAAGTTTCTTGAAGAATGCCTTAAACCGATTTTCTAACTGCTTGGTAGAATACCTTACGGGCTCGTATGTTACTCTATTATTGAGTTCCATAGTTAACAATTCAAAATAGAACTTCTTACAGATAATTGCAAAATTATTGCTAGCTTTATCCGTAGTGGTAAAAATAAATAGGTCTTGTAGTTTGGAGAGTGACCTTTTAGCTTCTCCAGAGAAAAAGAGATTTCTGTCGAAACAAAAGTCCAGACCTGCCAACTCACCGGTGAAGCTATTGATTATATTATATTTCCATTCTGCGAAGGCCTCAATAGGCTGATTGTACGTTAAACTGGTTAAGTGCTATGGATATGAAGGTCCTATTAAAACAAAAAATTAAATAATATAAACAAAATCACAAAAAAAGCTTAAAAATCTGTTTATAAAAGAAAATAAAAACAAATAAAAAAAGAAAACTAGTTATTCATCACTAGGATAGCTATACTAAAAATAGTAAAACCAACATTAAAATTAATAAGATTCTGATTAATCTATAGAAGCTCACTAAGGTGATTTAATACATGCAAAGATTATTAAATACACTACTCGTGTATTTTATAATATTTCTCATGTATTCTGGAGAGTTAATTCTGCTCTTTCTGATCATACAGATCCACAGTCTTAAGTTTATATATTTTTTTCTCTGGTTAAAATCTCCGCGAGTTGGTTTCTTTCTGTATGAGAAGGCCATCAGCCCCACCCACACTGCCCCCCAGCGACTAGGGAGTGGCAGAAGTGTTACAAGAGGTCAGCCATGTTTTACTCATGTGAGGAGAAAGTTTAGACGCACAAGAGGTAAGCTCTCTTCCTTGTATTTGGGTTTTAGGTTTTATAAGTTCAATGTTTGTACTTCATGTACTTTTTCTCTGTTGATTTTTTGCTTTTCAGCTTTTAGGCACTGGCTTGTCTGTTAACATTTTTGCGGGTTTTAACTCTTTCTTTTCTTGGTAACTTTGCGCGTCTTTTGGGGTACCTTGGAACAGCAGATGGCTAAGCTTGTTCCTTTTCTTTGCGCTGTATTTTCAAAGCAGTTAAGTTCTTAATAACTAATTAATTATGCACTTAAAGCACTGCTGAAATACTTTGTACATATTGCAACTAACTGTTTAAGTCATATAACTTTCACAAAGTTTTCTTTAGTTAATTATTGTCTTTAACTTATTCTCGTTTTCGTGCTGTCATAAGTTGTAGAGTAGGGGGTTTTAGACTCAAGTTTTCTTTCAAAAATCTGTTTTTTAAAAATTAATATTTCCTTTTTTTAATTGCAATGTAAAAATTTGGATTTCTTTTGCATTGTTTTTCAGGTTTTAATTTCTCTCTCAAACGAACTTGGCATTTCGTTATAGCTGAAAATTATTTCTAATTATTATGTCACTCTCACAGCTTGAGTTCTCTTTAATCTTCTTCTCTCTGTTTAATAGTAACAGATGAAGAGCGTGGGTCGGGCCAGGAAGGTTATTGGATGCAAGCGAAATTGTTAACTAGTGCTAGGTCATACAACTCTGCGGAGGACAAGACATGTATATATTTTTTAAAACAATTTTAGGTGGGAATGTTACTTGCATCTATGGCCTTGCAGAAACCCATTTCCAACTAGGTCTTTGTGGAAGTGAGAAAATGCAGAGTTTTTGCTGGTCCTTGATAAAGCCAAGGCTCAGTATTCTCGACACCTTCTACATTCAGTTGTTTTATATTATTTTTTTATCTTTTCTCCTTTTACTCACACCGGTAGATACATAACCTTTTCTATGTTGTACTTGGTGTGAGTCAAAATTATATATGTATTTTTTTGCTTAGGTATCTTCTTAATAGAATATATATATATATATATATATATATACATGGTCGAGTCACATTAATACGACCACCAGCTAATATCTAGAGTAACTGCCAAGGGCAGAGGGTACAGCAGCTAAATGGGCTGGGAGTGACTCAGTTAGGTGCTGGAAGGGGTTCACAGGTATGTAGAGCTATGCTGACTGTAGTGCATCTGACAGCTGCTGAAAGGTGCGTGGTGGAGGATCCATAGAACAAACAACATGACTGAAGTGATCCCACACATGTTCAATTGGGTTTAAGTCTGTTGAATTAGGGGGCCAGAGAAGTACTTTGAAGTCCTCATCGTGCTCTTCCAACCACTCTCAGACATTTCAAGCAGTGTGACACATCACATTGTCGTGCTGGAAGATTCCATCCGCCCCAGTTCAGATAATCAGCATGTATGTGTGTACATGGACTGCAAGGATGGATTCATAATGAATTCGGTCCATACCTTCCACAGGCATGAGTGGACCCAGGGAATGCCACAAAAACATTCCCCAGACCATAACGCTGCCCCCACCAGCTTGTGTTCTTCCAGCAATGGCTGATGAGTGTTTGTTCTCCGATGTTTCTTGCTTCATACGCCAACATCCATTCGTTTGATGAAGCAGAAAACATGACTCATCAGAGAAGGCAATCCTTTGCCAATCAGCGGAGGTCCAATTCCAATACGCCGTGCAAATGTAAGCCTCTTCTGCTGATGCATCTTTATTAGCATAGGTGCAGTGACGATCCATCTGTATTAGAGCCCCATATGCAGCAGGGTTTGCTGAACTGTCATTTTAGACACACTTCCGGTAGCTCCCTGGTTCATTCGGTCAGTGAGTTGCTTTACTGTAGCGTATCAATCGGCTCTCACGCACCTTTGAAGCCGACGTTCACCTCTCACATCAATGGCACATGGTGCTCCGCAGTTGCCATGTTGCTTATTCGCAATGGTGCCATTTATCCAATCACGGTACACTTTAACCACAGCAGCATGCGAATAATTCACAAACTGCGCTATTTCCGAAATACTGCCATGCTTGGCCAGAAAGCCAATAACCATCCTTTTTTTGCAAATCTGATAAAGTGCTCCCTTTATCCATGACAGCAATGAGTGATATGTTTTCAGATTGCCTACAACACACCATATATACCCTCCAAGCCAGCTCATGACACGTGCCTTCTTTCTTTGGCTGCGCGCTGTTGACGCCAAAAGTAGGTGGTGGTCACAATAATGTGACTCGACTGTATATATATATATATATGTATCACTCTCTCTCTCTCTCTCTATATATATATCAGGGTATCTACTTATTTTCAATGAACCAAATTCATGACTTTTCAATGACATCTTCAGTTAAATTCATGACTTCTTGACAATGCGTGGCACAATGACAAACATTCTAGACTCATGATCTAGTACCCTTGGCTTGAGATACCAGGTTATTTATTATTTTTACAAACACTGAAATTAATTCCATGTGACAATAAGTTAGGCAAAACTGATGTGTTTATAGTATAATAGCATTGTTGCTAAGATGGCTATATGGGGGGGGGGGTAATGAACCCCTACCTGAAAGCCAGTTGAGATGAAAGCTGAATGTAATTCTTATGTCACTAAAATTGCTTGTTAACATGAATAATGTAATTATGTATAACTTGCACTATGCCATTCACCAAATTCTATGTATTTAAAGAAATAAAAACATTCAACTCTCATCAAGGATGGGGTATGGCTATTTTCAGAAATATTTATCATTACATCTATTAATACACAAATTATTTTAAAATGGTAATGCTGTAAAAACTTACAAGTATTTATTAAGGCAATGTAAAAACTATGAATGTGTACTGGGTCCTCGTGGGATCCATTCGTGCCTGGCGCACGATCCGTCGATCCTCTCTACCGGTGGTCCTCCTGGTCTGTCCGGAGTTGCTCCATCGTGTGGCAGTGCCGTCACATCTCCACTGCTCCCAACACAGTGGGATAGTATGGTCAGAACGATCCACGTGGCGGCCTATACGGTGCGCCGACCACGCTGCGGTTTTCAGCCTGATGATCAGGCCTCTCCCAAAGTCCGTTAAGTTGTGTAAAACGATGTCTCTGGCTTCTACCTGGCATTCTTGTCACTCTGTGCTCTTCCTTGCGTCTGCCGGTGTTTTTCGTTTTCATGGGGCATCGACTACACGCTGGAGGCAAATGCGTTGGAGGGAAAAGACCAAAGCAACGTCTCACTGCACCTTTTTGCTACAATCAATTAGGAACTAAAAAAAAAAAAAGGGAAAGTCTTAATTGTTGGCAAATCTGCTAAGCCTCGCTGCTTGAAAAATGTTCACTCACTGCCATGAGAGTATACACAGCAAGCAAAAAAGCCTTGATGACAACAGACATTTTTACTGACTGACTTTTCAAGTTTAATGCAGAAATGAAAAGAAAAATCACCATTTTCTTCCATAACTGTGTACACCTCATAACTAGCCCCAACTTGAGACTGCATTCATGTTGAATATTTTTTGCCAAACTACACTGCCGTTTTACAGCCTTAAGATCAACGAATCATTGGAAGTGTGAAAACTTGCTATCAAAGCCAATTAGTGAAGTAAATTCTTCACAGGATTGAAAGAACCGATCAAAGACAAACAAACATAATTGAGGCTATAGATATGATTGCAGGAGCATGGGGCTAAGTTAGCCAAAAAATTATTTTCAGCTGTTGGAAATATGCTGAAAATAAGATGGGTTACACCTGCTGTGCTTATGGTTGCTCTGAGCGATATAGTAAAGGAAGTTCTATGATTTTTCATGGGTAAGAAACGAATTAAATACCTAAGTCATTAAAGTTCAATTACTTAACCAGAAACTTGCAGCTATTGATATAAAAATATAGTAACTTAAGAGAAAAAAAAATGGAATGCATGTTCCAAATTCTTCGCAAATGTTCATCACATTATAAATCACGAAATGTAAACAACCCGATCATGCATGTATATAGCTCATAAGTAAACTTACCTGAAGAGTTTTCATTATATATGAGGCGCAGTCACATAATACACCGAAAACACTGAAGTTCTGCAGCGTAAATTAGTAATCATAACAACATTTTTACATGAAATTTGGAGTCTGATGATGACGTGCCCAATGTTGGAGCCATGGCGGCTTTGATGCAGCTATTGCCAATGCTCAGTCCATTAGTATATATGGTCGAAGTTCACACCCAAATTTTTTGCATAACGTCTAATGTCTAAAGTTTAAGTATGATTTACTTCTAATGTTCAGTTCTTATCTTTTCACGTGTTATTATCATATTCAAGTATATTTACCACATTCAAGTTTCACTTTGAACATTAATATGCTGTTGAACCAGAAGCAATTCACGATTTTCACAGTAAAGTTTTCAGGTTTCACATTAAATTATAATATCCTAAAAAGGTAATTAAAAACCAAGAACTATGTACAATTGTTCACTGAATTACTTTTTTCATATTATTGTTTCAACCTTTTCCTGATAAGCCTATCTTTTTCTGCTTCCACCCCAACTAATTTACTTTCAGTTTTCTTTATTTCAGCTGAACCTTGTATGATCAAGTTAGAGGCAACTGCTATTTCAACAGTATTTTGTTTTTCTACAGCTTTTCTCATTCTTTCTGTTCCCTCTTGAATTACTGCTAGGGAGGCTTCTTTATCTTTTTTAAGCCTATTTATTTCTGCATCATTTTCTTTTATTTTGTCATCAAACTCAGCTTTTCTTTTTTTCTCTAGCTGCTTTTCCTTATTTTCCCTCTCTTTCTGCTTCCTTTCTTTTACCTTTTTTTATTCTTCTTCCTTCAGCTTATCAACATACTCTTTATAAAATTTATGTGAATCACAAACACTATTTAACAAATTTCTTGTTATGGGAACTTTACTTACACATCCATAGTGTTTAATGGCCCCTTTAACTATTCTTAATGATGTTATAGTTGAGTCTTTTAAGTTAGCCTTGTCCTTCCTGAACAGAGCAGTGTTAACCGAAAATCCCCTTTCTGCATCAGCATTACCATGAGGTAAAACTAAAATTGACTTCATGAGTTTAGCAAGATTTGAGTATTTTTCTTTTCCGCTAGAGTCTTTAATACTAAATATATTACGCCAGTAATGATCAATCCGCACTGGAATATGCCCTTCCTCTGAAAAATTCACTAGCTCATCTAGAGATGGCTTATCAGAATTTAAAAGTTTCCACTCTTCTCTTACTCTATCGATTTGTTCCTCAGAAAGATGCAAAACACTTGAAATTCTGGTTATTTCCGAAAGTCCTTCAGTGACTGAAAGTTGAGTTGACTCTTTCTTTGGTTCTTTTACCTTTAAAACTTCTATGTCTCTTAGCTTTTGATTGCAGAATGGCAAATTTGAATTTAAATATTTTGTGGTTGCAATTAGTGATGATCTTACATCTAAGAGAAATAATTTCTGCCTGGTCTCTTGAACATTCCTGAGGAGATTTTTTGTCTTCATATCAACTTCTAACTCCCCTAGTTTTTTCTATGAATTTTTGTTTTCAAAATCTACATTCTTTAGGTCTTCTCCAAATTTCCCTGCAATAACATCATCTTGGATAAACTGAGGCATAACATTCCTCATTAAAGTATTTAAATCAGAATATAAGTGGTGTATTTTTGGTTCTTCACTCTTGATAACATAATGAAAACTTTTCAAAATTTTGGTGTGAAAATGAAATTAATGCTAAATAGCAAGGAGTTAGCTCATTTTTCAGGAAACAGTGAATTCTTTTATACCTTGCCGAATTGCGTAGTTGTTTTTCAAATATTTTTTGAGATGGCAAGAAGTTTAAAAAATATTCTGTATTATTTAGCCATTGATCCAAGAGCCTCTGGGCTACAGAACCAATGGTTAACCATCTGTTGCTGACATGACGCAAAAGAAATTTGGCTGTGACCAATGTTATATCCTCGACAGATTTATAATCCTCTCATCTTGCAGCACTATTCTTTAAAAAGTAATGCATATCAGTAGCAAATTCTTCAAAATCTATATTTAAGCTTGTCAAAAATTTTTTAAATGCATTACTAACATCACGCAGGTTGCAAAAACCTAGTTCCAAAGATTTCTGGCCTGTTTCTTGTTTTACAACTTCATTGAATTTGCGTAAAAAGCACTTATTTACATTTGGGCTGTCCATGGATACACAAATAATTCTGTTCAACGAAATATTGAAGGATGATAACACATCAAGAATTTCTTTTAGCAAAATATCTGCTGTTGCATGACCCAGAAAAACGCTTGTTAGGTATCGGCAAGAAACTGAATTTATTTCTGAAGACCAGTACCTGAGATACACATCCAACTGCCGTTTCACTTGTGTATTTGTAGTTTCATCAAATGCTATAGTAACCTTTCCTGGGCTACTAGATGCAATGTCTTTTTTCAAATCCTCTTCAAAATATTTTGACAATCCATGTGATATCACATAAGCAACTTTTTTTCTTTAAGTTGCATTTTGGCTGCAATAGCAGAATCAGGAAACATTTCTTTGAAAAGTTCAACTGTTTCAGTGCATGAAACAAAAGACATTGTCCTTAGCAACTTTCATGGCCCATAATGCTTCGGCTTTAGCCAACTGTAAATCATGACTCAGTACTTCACTAATATTTGTTTTGGGCTGAAGATCCCGTCCTCCAAAGGCTTTCAAGATGGACTTATTTTGAAATTTACTTTGAAATTTCTGCAAATGTTTTTTCCCTTCATGATGCGCTTTTACTTGTGAAAAGCCACTATTAGAAATATTGAAAATTTCTGAACACAATATACACTTAGCAGAAAATATTGTTTCAGTTGCAGAACACCATTCTTTCAACTTCACTCCGTCCAATTCTTTGGCGAGCCACGCATCTTGAAATTTCATTTTGGATTTAGGCATCTTAAACACTTGTATTACTAACCAGAAAATGAAAGGGAAGTACAAAAACACGTTCCAATATTGCAAAACCAGACAACTTCCCGAAGTTTGGCTGCGAGGATGTCAGAAGATAGAAAAAAAAAAAAAAAAAAAAAAGCAAGTCACCACTAGAGAACTGAACCTGCACACAGCACAGAGAACACCATAAAAGACGCAAAACCAGAAACTATCATATGCATCTCACGCAAGTTCCGTCAAAGCGAGTCGGAGCCGAGATATATTGCGTATCAAAGGTCGCTGTCGCCGACGCACGATCGAAGGTTAATGATCACGTGCTCTACTGCCTGCCACGATAACACTCAGCTACCATCCCATCGTCATTACCGGAGGTTACGGAAGGAGACCACATGTTTCCTCTTTACTTCCACCCACCTGTGGTTTACAATGACAAAACATCAGCAGAAAGAGGAGGTTCCACGAGGCATGTTCAAAAATAAAGTATGATCTTCTGCGTGCCACTGAGTTCGTCTGCAAAGCGCAAACCAGGGGTGAAAATGACCCCCCCCTTTCCCTTAGATCTCTTGTTACTCTTGAAAACTGTCCGAAGGCACAAAAGTGGTTGGTTGGTTGGTTGGTTAGTGGATTTTAGTGGCGCAAGGGCCAGGTTTGGCCAAAGAGCGCCAGACAAAGAACTATCAGCCACAGAATTTTAAAAGCGTGGAAAATGAGTAAGAGCAGACAGGCTTGGTAAAAGTTGAAAAAGAGTATGAGGAAAGCAGGAAAGACAAGGTAGTTAACTAGATTTATAAAAAAATTCACTAATTGAGGGACACGAAAAGTCACTCTCCTCCCCACACTCCTCTGCAATGCTGGCAGAGGTTGGTTGGTTGGTTAGTGGATTTTAGTGGCGCAAGGGCCAGGTTTGGCCAAAGAGCGCCAGACAAAGAACTATCAGTAACAGAATTTTAAAAGCGTGGAAAATGAGTAAGAGCAGACAGGCTTGGTAAAAGTTGAAAAAGAGTATGAGGAAAGCAGGGAAGACAAGGTAGTTAACTAGATTTATAAAAAAAGTCACTAATTGAGATGGACGAACCGTCACTCTCCCCCCCCACACTCCTCTGCAATGCTGGCAGAGGGCGGGGACGAACTGTCACTCTCCTCCCCCCATGTTCCTCTGCAATGCTGGTTGAGGCTGGGGACGAACGATCACTCTCCTCCCCCCCATGTTCCTCTATAATGTTGGGTGAGGGTGGGGACCTCGCTGAGGCCGAGACAGTTTGATGGACACTGCACACCTTTGCGGATTGAGGGCCGGGTCTTCCGCACGTGCAGGCTGTCTGCTGGGAACCGGAAGAGGCGGGCGTCTTCAAAAGAGAAGGCGCAGACTCAGCTGGTCGAAGAAGCTGGAGCTCGGTGAAATCCACCTGTGTCGCTTGTTCAACTGTAGATCGCCTGGCAAGTGCTGCGAGAGCTACAGGGCGCGGAACAAAGGGCTGCACGGGTTGTGGCAGAGACTGAACTACCGCGGCAAAAGTACGCTGTCGGGTGGTGGGTATACCCAACTTGGCCTTGGCAGCAGGGTACGAGAGGCCTTCCAGGGTCTTGAGGCGCTGGATCGCCATCTCGTCCTTCCATTTCATACAGTTGCGAGAGTAAGCTGCATGGGCCTCACCGCAGTTAACACAGCAGGCCGCAGAGGTGCAACCATCCCCGTCATGTTCACTGGAGCCACAATTTGCGCAACGAGCGGAACTCTTACAGAAACGTTGGGAATGCCCGTACCTCTGGCACCGGAAACAGCGCAGAGGACTGGGAATGAACGGGCGAACACCACAGACCAAGTAGCCAGCCTTGATTTCGGTCGGAACTTTCGGGGAGTTAAAAGTTAAGATCACATTTTTAGACTTAATCAAGGAACCATCGCGCCGGAACATCATACGACGAGCAGCAATAACACCTTGATCTGCAAGTTCAGTCACCAATTCGTCTTCACTGCATGGCAAGAGATCAAACTCCGAAATAACACCCCGAGAGGTGTTAAGAAACGGGTGAGGTGTCACTTTGACAGGAATGCCTTGAAGACTAGAAAGGTGCAGAAAAGTGTTACTCTGAGAAACACTGCAAGTTTGGACAAGCAGGTCCCCAGAGCGAAGCTTCCTCACAGACTTCAAGGGGCCAACCGCAGCGTCCAAAGCTTTAGAAATGAAAAATGGAGATCTGGTGGACAGTCTCACATTCGGATCGATGGATTCCACAACTAAGTGTGTAGCATGCGTAGTCACAGCAAACGAGGGGAGACGGCGCTTCGGAGCGACTGGAACAGCTGCCGAAGAAGAGGTTCCACATTCTGGGTCCAGGTCATGGTCGAAAGATCGTTTAAGGTTAAGAGACTGGGTAGGTTGAGAAGACGAAGGAGAGTCGTTTACAACTATCATTTTCTCAGGTGACTTAAATTTGGAGTGTTTATGTTTGGGTTAACCCATGGAAAAAAAGAAGGAAGATTCGTCTGCAGACTACTCCACCCACCACCGAGCCCAACAAGGGAGAACTGGAGGTCCGCAAGCCAAGAAAATGACGCTAGACACAGTTCTGGAGCTTATACGTTGCAGATATAGTCTGTTGGCTGTGATCACACGCACTCGGCGGACACTTCGGCCTCCTGGTACCGTCATGCCAACGCCTTTGGCATGATCCCACAGCCCCCGGGCTCACCCTGCCGTGCCATACGACAAAAAGCCGCTAAAGCCCTGTACACAACTTGGTACAAGACTTCTGACTAGAGGTGGGTTAGTCTCTAGCCTCCCGTTTACAGCGAAGCCGGGGTCGAAGAGGAGTGTTGGTACACAGGAGGCACTTAACCGGTCTCCTGCGACCTCAGCCGCCAGACATCCCATTTCCGCCTCACGGGTCTCCGCACGCGGCAAACATGCAGGTAGGTCTAGCACCCAAACCAGCTAAAAGGAAAAAAAAAAGAAATCCAAAGAAGACAAATCCTGGCAGGGAACCTAAACGGAATCTCAGCAACCTACGAACTGAGCGGTTAATATAAATCAGTTAGTGGTGGAGGGTAACAAAACCACAAGACCGGGGTGTTAGTACATAACGTGGTAGAGATTAGGTAGAGAACACAACACGGGCAACTAGCCAGTGGAGAAAATGAAGAAAAACGAAAAAGCGAGACACAAGACCAGCTCGGGATCGTGGGGCCGCGACTCCCCAACAGCTGGATGAACAGCCGTCCCTGCAAACACCAAAATAAAAAACAAGCGGTGGCATGACATCAGATGTTGACCAGTCACAAGGTCAGCTCGGGCCGTGGGGGCGCCGCTCCCCAAATAACTGGAAAACCAGTTATCCCCGTGCGGGGGCACAAAAGTGGAGCGCCCGCCCCGAAGCAAGTGCATCTCGATGGCGTCATTTTCCCTCCCTTCAGCAGCACACCATATAGGCTGTGTTTCTACAATAACAGGTCTTCTTACCTTACTGTAATGGTAAATTTATTGGCGTTAATAACGGTTATATTTTTAATAAATAAGCTTACAAAAATTTTAGGAAGAATAGCAAATTTTAGTTATAATTTTAGGAATTTAAGGAGGGTCACAAAATATTAGGAATTTTAGGAATTTTAGGAGAAATGCGATCCCTGCCATTGATTAGAAGTATGGTAAAAAGCATTTACTTTTTATCCATGAATAGGCAACTAAAAAAGTTGTTATATTCTTCAGGTAATGGGAAATGTAGATCTGATTCTTATTGAGTAAATGAATGTTGTTAACGAAACCATTTCAATAAAATGAAGTTATTTTAAATTTACATTCTTTGGTTTTCATGCAAAAATATATTAAATAGAAATATATATATATATATTACAAAAAACATAGAGCTTGTTACTGAAATATTTCTACTTCACCACTGTGTGTAATGTGGTATGTTTAGGATGAGAACAGGGTCAGAGGTTTATTCCAGGAGGAGGGGGTGGGGGGAGTCTAAAACTATGACCTCACGCATGCATAATATGTCCCTTTTTGAAAAAACTGTGCCCTTTCTCAGCAAATTACTCTGCCCTTTTAGGATGAACACTTTAGCGGTTTAACTGTTGGAACTTTTTACATGTTGTAGCTCCATTGTGTGAAATGCAATTTCTCAGTTGGAAATTATTAGTATTTACTGCAAACAAATACCTTGGTAATCAAATGTAATTCAAGAAAAACCTTTTCACGTACCTCTCAGTTGTAAGTAGTCCATGTTCGAATCTTTGTATAGCTGTTCTCATCAGTCTCTTGAGTTTAGACTTTTAAGAATTTAATCGGCACATTTTCTTCATGGGTCCCAAAATTGGATAGAAAAAATAATTTATTCGATACATTTGTCTATCCAATTTCAGGACCCGTGAAGAAAATGTGCCGACTAAATTCTTAAAAGTTAAACTCAAGAGCCTGATGAGAACAGCTATACTAAGATTCGAACATCGACCACTTACAACTGAGAGGTAAGTGAAAAGTTTTTCCTTGAATTACATTTGATTACCGAGGTATTTGTTCGCAGTAAATACTAATAATTTCCAACTGAGAAATTGCATTTCACACAAAGGAACTACAATATGTAAAAGTTCCAACAGTTAAACCACTATTGAATGGATTTAACTGAAAAAGAATAATGTATATAAAACATATTTTTTAATCTCGATACGTCGAGAAATACGTGCGTATTAAATATTGTCACTTTACTGAATTTTTTTTTATGTACATAATGCATAAGCCACTATTATGGCGGGCATCACACGTGCGAGATGTCAAGGTCACACATATAGGAAAGAAGCAACCGCTGTTTAGTTGCATTGCTCCAGTATTAACAAATGAAACTAAACATAAAACTGTGGCACTTGGCATGCACAAATTTTAAATTGGGAAAAGAAAAAAAAAATCTAATCACAATCATACCGCAAGCTTGCGGGAAAAAAGGGCCCACCACGCGGACATCGTGGTCGAGAAATTAATCGTCCGCAATGAATTCTTGATCGTTGCGGACGGGCAGTATTGTGCAACCTGACTTTTATGCGCTTCATATAATATATTAGTATTTTGCCTTAAAGGTCCATTTCACACACATTGCTATACATTCAGTTGTAATGTTCTTATTTTGTCCTCACTGAAATCTGTAATGTTCTAATAATTATTTATTGTTTTATTAATTTTTCTATAAATTATCTTATTCTATTATTATCGTGATTTGCAGCAAGTTTTCTGTTTCAATGGTTATGTACGCATATACATTTTATTTTTATACAATTCTGCTGTCAACACAGAAATGTATCTTAATATCTACATGCAGTTCGTGAACCAACTGGATGATACTGAACTACAGAATGACTTCTTCCAACAGGATAGTGCAACTTATCACACTTCGCGATCGGGTTATCTCCAAAGGTTTGTGGCCACCCAGGTCTCCGATTTAACTCCACCTGCTTACTTCTTATTGGGTCATCTGAAAGGTACTGTATACAACAATAAGCCTAGGACTATTCGGCAGCTGAAAAACAACATCATACAGGAAATTGAAGCAACAAGTACCAACATGCTCAGGTGTACATTTGATAATATGCAGCAAAGAGTTGATCTTTGATTGGATAAAGATTGGCGTATGGTGGTCCATTTCACGGAATTGGATAATTGGTTTCATTTTCTTTGAATAGACTGTCAACACAGATATGTATCACAATATCTTCATGCAGTTCGTGAACCAACTGGATGTTATTGAACTGTATCAATTTTAACATCTTTGTGCTGCAAATTAGATGTCCTGATATAAGATGATTAACGAAGACACCATATAACCAACCCGATTACTTTTTATGGGGCTATCTGAAAGGTACTGTATACAGCAATAAGCCTAGGACTATTTGGCAGCTGAAAAACAACATCATACAAGCAATTGAAGTTATAAATACCAACAAGCTGAGGTGTTCATTCGACAATATGCAGCGACGAGTTGATCTTTGTTTTGATAGAGAGTGGTGTATGGTGCTCCATTTCACGGAATTGGATAATCGGTTCCATTTTCTTTTAATAGACTGTCAACACATAAATGTATCTCAATATCTCCATGCAGTTCGTAACCAACTAGATGATATTGAACTGTATCAATTTTAACATCTTTGTGCAGCAAATTAGATGTCCTGATATAAGATGATTCATTTGTGCAATTTTACATCTTCGAGCTGCAAATTAGATGTCCTGATATAACTTCTTATGGAGTCATCTGAAAGGTACTGTATACAGCAATAAGCCTACGTCTATTCGGCTGCTGAAAAACAACATCATACAGGGTATTGAAGTAATAAATACCAACATACTACGGCGTACATTTTATAATATGCAGCAACAAGTTGATCTCTGTTTGGATGCAAATGGCGGACATATTTAACATTTTCTCTGATATCGATGTGATTGTGAAAAGGTAAGACACTTCGTCTTCAAATTTCAGTTTGAAAAGTTCCCCCTTTCAAAATTATAATGTTTTTTTTAGGTAAAGTCCCGAGTGAATCACTCTGTAGTATGTTACTATATACCAAACATTACAAACACTACATATTCCCAATTGATCTTCCTCATATAAATCAAATTTATGAAGAATTTTAAATCACACAAATTTATCCACTGTTTGGAAGTAAATCCAGTTAGATGCTCCAGCATGGCTACGTTTGAATTACCTAGTGGTCTGCTGGCCATTGGCTAGTAAGTTTTTTTTTATTTTCTAATTTGTCACAAGTTAAAAAAAGAATTTCTATTTCTTTTACCTTGCTGCATGATTTTCTTTTTAGGCTGCAAACTAGTGATATGTTTAAAAACAAATATTGGAGATATTTTCATTGAAATGATACATTATTTTCTACATGCACTGTAAATGTCTTTAATTTTTTTTATTTATTTTTACGGGCCAGTGGTTTGCAAATTCTAGTGGTCCACTGGGACAGTACTAATTTGTTATTTTTAGGCTACATATAATTTGTTGAAAGTGAAATGTTAGAAGAAAACAAAATAAAAAAAACAAAAACAGACTTAATTGTCACTCACTATAAATTTATCATGGAGAACACTTACGAACTTTATCAGTTATGTGCTGAGAACTGAAAACATTTTCAGAATGTGAATGTTATTTTATTATTGGATTTTAACGATTTATATTAAAATCTCGAATATATTTTCCCTCTAGTAATCTTCTAACATGCAAAAGACAACTAGTGGTTCTGACATGACAGCATAGTTTTAATTATAAAGTTTAGAAAATTTTAAATTGCAGAGATTACATTCCTTTTCTTATAAGTAAAACCATAATGTATGTATATATACACATTATGATTTGAACATAACTGGAGCTTCAGTATTAAGCATTATTATTATATATGCTTAATACTGGAACTTCAGTGTTTTTCATGGGCTTTTCTAGTTATCTTTTGATTTGCATTAATTGTACTGTTGCCATTTTAAGAGTTAACTAACACTGAGGTGTTGTTATTTAAGATGAATTAGTATTGGGATGTTATGAAAGCATACATATTCTAATTTAGTAAAAAATAAATAAAATGTATGCATAGTATTATATCAAAAACAGTAAAAGTAAACCTTTCGAGTACAAAAAGGCTGGCTGCACACACAATTTATGGAGCACATAACAATCCTGGATTTATCAAAATGACTGATTCTATATCAAATGGCCAGGGTGAAGTCTTTATGTAATGAAATCTTCATCATCAACCATGGGTAATGTCCTCGTAGGTGCCTACTGCCATGGGGCATAACAGTTCATTCGTCTTACATTGTTTTACTACCAGCACATTATGTAATGAAATGAGCTCTGCAAAAAGTAACAATGCAGCTTGAAAAACTTAATATAGCTGCATTTGGGAATTGTAAACATCATTTGATTAAAAAAAGACCCTGAAAATCCATCAAATTTAACTTACGATTTTTTAAATCGAAACTACCCTCAGGGTTACCACTGGTTTCACGATTCGATTTTAAAGTCGCAGAACTTTGACTCTGAAATCTTTTTGGTCATATGGTTTCTTCGTTAATCACCTTATATCAGGACATCACATCTAATTTGCAGCACGAAGATGTAAAAAATGAGCAACGATTTTGCTCCAAGGAAGTAATCCAGTAGCAAAGTAAACATACCAACTTTCTAAGCATCCAGAATAAAAATTCCAAACGAATATATTTAACCCACATGAATGAAATCGTAACTTGTATTTATAATTTACGTAAGTTACAACAGTAAGTCTACAAACGGCCTACAACACTTTTCGCACCACACGTTTTAATATATACAATAAATCAGTACATTATTTTAACATATCAGTCATCTCAACTTAAAATATGCTATTTCTTAGGATTTTCGTAAAAGGAAACAAATGCCTGAGCACTTATAGAAAAGGTATGCTTTGACAGATGTACAATGTTTACATTCTCACCTAAAAGGACCTTCCACACATATTCTCTGTACATTGATGGAACGGTAAACCTCTGGCAAAAATTTGACAACTTCGTCTTGTCCAAAGGTTTTTCTTTAAGCAAAATTTCTAACGATTTCTTCTCTTCAACTCCCCTAAAACCAACTTTGTCGTAATAATAGGAACGGAAGTTCCTACTTGCATCTGCCATGTTTGCAAACAATGTTCCTTTTTCCTTAAGGCGTGAAAACCCAAACAGTCACGGTTCTAACAACTAATGCCACTCAGCTGGAAAAAATGGTATATAACTCTTCCACTCAATTTATCTGCGCAACAAATACAGTGCTTTTAGAAAACGTCATTTCCGAAATAAAAATATTTATGCATTTAAACGAGAAGTAGATCGGATATTTAAAAAATTAGAAGCGAGAGTGACTAATCTTGATTCATTTGCTATTATGAGTTCCCAATTCTTGATCCCGATCAAGAATGAGAACGCATCTAAAACTCGGCCAATAATAAAATCAAGAGAAAGTAAGAAGTGGAAGGGAGGGGCGTAAAAGGGCAATCCAGAACACCTCTGTTTAATATTTGGTAGCAAATAATAATCTAATCGGAGACCTACGAAGGCGTATTATTACATCCTGTTT
This sequence comes from Macrothele yani, assembly GCA_039090855.1. Taxonomy (NCBI): domain Eukaryota; kingdom Metazoa; phylum Arthropoda; class Arachnida; order Araneae; family Macrothelidae; genus Macrothele; species Macrothele yani. Next base: position 122,456,094 of record CM077003.1, on the reverse strand, counting down.
GTTCGCGATTAAGGAAAAGAGCCTTCAAAGATCCTAAATAATTGACATAGGATTTTTGAAAAACATTTTCATTGAAAACTGTTCATGAACTATTTCCTGAATGCATTCTAAGTGTTGCTGGCAGTGGTGAAAGTAAACGGTTTGTTTTGGGGGAACGCAATGTTTAGTGTTTAAAGTCTGGGTGGTTTCTCTGTCTCTCTCTCTCTCTCTCTCTCTTTCTTACAATCACACGCACACACATTTTGTACACCTGTGTTTTTTAATATGCACATAAATAAAAAATTGCAATGAATAAAAACTATACCCTCATAAATTTGTAATTCAGCTAAAAATGTCGATATCACAAAGAACAGTTGCGTGTCAACTGAAGGAGTTCCGGTTTTCTTAATTGCGCAACTGAAAAATAGTGAAAATATTTGGAATTCATCAGTCGTTTTTCTAACTAATTGTAAATAGTTGTTATCTTAATAAATGAGCATATTAAGTTCATCGACGTTATGCAGCATCAAAAGGACAAAAACCATACACCCTGGTAATTTAAACTTGGAAGGAATACCTCAGAGAGTCTTCATTCCTAACTTTATGTTAAAGAAACCGTTGCAGTAAGACACACTTTATACCATTAGAGGATGCTATCTCTTCCTGAAGCAGTGGCGGCTCGTAACGAAAATTACTGGGGAGGCAAACTACTTTTCAACCTGGATTCAAATAAATTTATTCAATTTAATGCCATTTTTTCCACATTATAATGCTTTTTATTTACTTTCTCATGTACGAAGTATAAAATAAGTAACGTGACCCGTGAAAAGATTCGCAAAGATTTTACCGGAGACGCACGTTTTACATGACTTTGAGACCAACACAAAACCTGTTTATGTAAGACTCCGGTCCTTCACCTAAATATATTTTTTCTCAGTCTAATTGCCCTCTTGGACTATTGGGAACTGTTAAGCCAGTTTGAACATGAAATACATTGCATCGAAATAGTTTTTTTTATTAAAGAGATCAACAGAAGATAAAAAGCAAGACTGAACTATACATCATTTTCATCTCAAATGAAATTCTATGCACACTGCTACCTTCACTGACGCCAAAAGAAAAAAAGTCTTGAAGACTTCTGCCCACAGCGTTTACCTATACAGCTAGAGAGAAAGCTCACCTTACGCTTATATTGTCTTGTATATGAGGTCTATCTTTCGTTCTTTCTGTTTGGCGAAGTGATTTATTATGTGGTCATACCATGTCTGTTCTGCTTCCATCCTTTTCACAAGCGCCTTCTCGATGGACAAAACTGATAAACTTGACAACCTTTCAGGCCAAATGGAGTTTCTTTTGTAGTTTTTTTATCCTCTTCAGGCACGAGAAACTGCGTTCCACAGAGGCCGATATTGCAGGAATTTTTACTACGAGGGAAAGGAGTCTAAACAACTCTGGCAGTGCCTGTGCTAGATTATTATTGTATATGGCAGATAGAAGTTCTGTTGTAGTTTTGACATTGTTCCACAGATCTCTGTCTGAATACAAAACCTGCAGCTCACTATTCAGTTTGGTGCTGTCAAAGTATTTTTCATAAGTTTGAAGCAGAGCTATAGAACAATGTTCAGGAAAAATTCTAGAATGAGCCTCAAAGCAGTGTACATCGACTAACTGAAGAAATTTTAATTTTTCAATGTCAGAAAAACGGCATTTTAACTGAGTTGTAACATTGTCTATTACCTCATAATACAGTCTGTGACGTATATTTTAATATAACTTTCATGTTTAGTTTCTTTTCCTATGTAAATTTGAGTTTATTCTTTGTTATACTTCGAAACTTAACGGGACATCTTCTGTCTCACGAGAATATTGTTGGCAACACATTTGAGGTCAGAGTGAAAGTGACGTATGAATGTATGATATAAGAACGATAGATAAAAGGACGAGATAACAGTTGCTGTGGTGGCGGGTGTGTGTATTGATGTTCGACTGCTAAGTTAAAGATGAAGTTACGTTATATTTTGAAGTGCGATGTTTGCGGAGTTTCTTTGAACTAGTGCTGGAATAAAGAACGAATTACAGTAAGTGTGACTTCTGTTTTATGTTTTGTCTGGCCGTGAAAACTTAATTAGGAACTATTGCATCGTATTTTATTTAGTTTTCAACATTCCTCAGTCATGGTTTAGACATAACGTAGAACCAATCTTGCTCACAAAAAAGACAATTACGTTATAAGTCTTCTGTATTGCATGGTCGGTGGAATACCATTGCTTCCTTTAAATCTTTTATTTGAAGAACCAACCTCACTGCACACGTTATGATAGATATCATCAAACTGTCTCTGATCTCGAAAGTACAACAATTTTTCCCATAAGGCAGTAATTCGTTTGTTACAGAATGTAACATCGGAACTATTTGATTGCAGTACAGAGAAAGTAACCTCAGTTAAATAAAATATTTTTATATATGAGAAGAGAAGAAAAACGAAATTAAAATCTTGGAGCCACCGTTTTAGTCCTGCTACTATGTGAATTGTTTCATCATCATTGGAATCATCCTCAATTTTTTCAAATATTTCAATTAGCAGGAACATGTGGTCAACTATGGTAGACACTGAACGAGATCTGAAGTTCAACCTGGTCTGTAATACACGAGGTGGTCTGGGTCCACCAACAGATTCTAGTAAATAAACACGCTTTGTCGATTTGGAAAAGAATGCACAAATTGCATTTAAATTTGCAAAAAAACAAACAAACGTGATTCCTTCAAAACTGCCGCTGCTCTGCTCAAAACTAAGTTCAGTCCTGTGTGCGTAGCAATGAACAAATAATGCTTGAGGGGCATCACGCTTCACTTTTGCTTGCAATCCATTCAGCTCTGATGCCATCATTGCTGTTACATCATATGTCTGTGCAACTAGTTTTTCTTTGTAGCTAAATCTTTCCAGCTCACGATTCTGTAATTCTTTAAGAGAAATAGCACACAGATCAGAACTTACGTCAAAAAATCCCAAGAATCTTTCTACTGGTGCTCCGTCTTTCACGAATCGAACTATAATTGATACTTGTGCATGGGAGCTAATATCTGTCGCTTCATCAGTCTGCCAAGAAAAAAAACCTGGACATTTTCAATATCTGTATTGATTTCATTCCTATCTGTATGAGCAACTGATTCGATTAAATCAGTCTGTATTGTTTTTGAAGTTTCTGAAAATGTTGTACTATTCTCCATAAACACTCTCAATGTTTCATCACTCTTGGAGAGTAAATCAATCATCTTGAGGTATCCCTTATTTTCAGAGGCTTCGTTCTCATCATGTTCACGAAATGGGAGTTCTTGCCGGGCCAGTAGTGTTGTAATATCAATCAACTTCTTTATTACATCACGATCCTTTTTTACTTTTTCATTATAACGTAAGTCACTTGTTCTCTTCGCTTCGTTGAGAGAGTAGTCTATCCTTGTTTTGCCTAGCAACTCTAATTTGAGAACTGACAGAATGTGATCTTTACACTTTTTGCGCCAGTCCAAAGCACGTGGTAAGTTTTTCAAATCATTGAAGCCTTTCTCTTGTCAGACTTCATTGCCATTCACAGGAAACAGCAAACATGGCCACCAATATAGTTTGTTCGTCGTTTCACTACCAGTTAGCCACTGTTATTTTCTGTACCAGTCAATATTAAAACCTCTGTTTGAAGTTTTGCTCTTTGAAGTCATCTTTTTCGTTTCAGGTGTAGGCTTACCATAATCTTTAATTTGATTATTTTCTTCAAAATATCTCCTACTGAAAGGCTTTTCCAGTAAACCATCCATCATATTAGATATGTTTAAAGCATAGGCCATGGTCTGACAAACAACTCTTCATAAAACATAAATACAATTAGTTACGAAAGCATTAGTGTGAAAAAAAAAGCAACTAGGAAGAAGGCGCTATGTAATGCCGCTCGAAGTCAGAACGAGGAGTTAAAGGGAGGCACTGCCTCCCTTGCCTCCTCCCCAAAGCCGCCACTGTCCTGAAGCCATGGAGTCTTGGTCAACTGCTATATAACGAATTGTTACTGTGAATGAATTTGAGTTTGTTATTCTAAAGCCAAGGTTAATAAACTCTATTAATCTTGTTCTAAATCAAGCCCGCAACATTGTTAATAGTTCAGCATTCCGCCCTGTGGAACGTATTAAATGATACAAAAGCAAAACAGTCGAATGCGAGCATCCCCCCCTGGCCACAGGCTTTTAGCTAAGAGCCCGAAGAACAAAATTTGTGTGGCGAAACTGTAAAATCAGAGATAAAATTTTCAAACGCAAAAATCTTACACAAACCACGAACAGAATTCATATATGTAAATAAACTGCGAGCAAAAATTTCCTCCGAATAGTTCTGTTGCACATTTTTTCTTTAAATATTGTGTACAAGACTATTTGGAAGAACGCCGTTACCTATCGTTCCCGCCACTTTCACCACTGGCTGCTGGTATTTGATGTCATTAGATTAAAGGAGCCAGCATCCAGAACAAAGACATTATGTCTGTTTTTCACAAATACGGACTATAATGGTTAATAGCAACTATTTTCTAAGTGCAAGAGTTTTATTTCATCTTGTGTGAATGCTAAATTCTCCAAAAAATTATTTACTTTAAATGTTCCCAGGACCGCCCTCAGACCCGGGTAAGAGGGGCACTTGCCCCGGGCCTCGGGTTTTGGAGGGAAAAATTATCTTCATAGGCACAAAAATTATTAAAAAAATAATATATGCAGAATAAAGCAAAATAACTATGAATGAACTGCACAACCTACTGAATGTTACTTTATTTGTATGGGATATATACAGTATACTGTATATGGTATATGGGAACTTTTGAATCATAGATGAAATAGATATGTATCTGAACACCTAAATTAGCCGCACTGGTGGCTTAGCGATCTAAGCGATGGCTTCTGACCATTCTTACGAGATTAGTCAGGGTTCGAATCTCGAATCCTGGTGAAACATGGATGTTGTGTTTGTGTGACAGTTCTGGATCTTTCCGTTCCCTGGAACCATTGGCCCTAAATCAGAGACCTGTGACTGCTTATAGCCCATTGAGTTGCTCGCGCTGGTCGTTATACCTCCAAACAGAACAACAGCAACAAGAACAACAAAAACTAAATAAAGCCAGCCAGTGTTCTGAATCAAACGGGATAGTTCCGGATTTGGACAACCCCGTGGGCCGAATACACTTTTTGTACTTTTCGTGTTTGTATGTGTTTAAACTGTGATAAACAACACTAGAAAAAATCAAGATGCAGTGTTACACTAACGGAAAAAAAAAATCCAAACACAAAGAAGGGGCTGTGTTAGATAAACGACAGTTGGTAGGCGGTGAGAGTACATCTGTAAGATGACGTCTGTGCAAATTTCGCGCTCGGCGCATACGTGTGGCGCTAGTAGCGCCCCTCGGAACATACAAAGCAGGTTTGCTGTAAATACGCGCTGTAACGTTCGTGAGCGTTAGTTATCGTTGAGATTCGACGTAGGGTGTTGATGTTAGTCAAGAATGCCTTTAAGAAGACGAAGAAGCCATTATCAACAGCTCACGGAGTTTGAACGAGGTCGTGTAATAGGGCTACGAGAAGGTGGATTTTCGTTCCGCAATATTGCAGAACGACTTGGCAGGAATGTAGCCACTGTGCATGATTGTTGGCAGCGGTGGTCAAGGGAAGGTACTGCCTCAAGAAGACCGGGTTCCGGCCGGCAACGTGGCACTACTGAGAGGGAAGACCGCCGTGTACGGCGTATGGCCGTGGCGCATCGCACCGCGTCTGCGGCAGCAATTCGAGCTGCAGTCGCCACCACAGTGACACAACGAACTGTTAAAAATCGGTTACTTGAAGGACAGCTCCGAGCCAGACGCCCTGTAGCGTGCATTCCACTTACTCCAAACCACTGCCGTTTGCGACGTCAGTGGTGTCAAGCTAGAGCTCATTGGAGGACGGAGTGGAGATCTGTTGTGTTTTCTGATGAAAGCCGGTTCTGCCTGTGTGCCAGGGATGGCTGTGTGTTGGTTAGAAGGAGGCCAAGTGAGCGCCTGCAACCAACCTGTCTGCGGCCGAGACACACTGGACCTACACCTGGAGTTATGGTCTGGGGAGCAATTTCCTATGACAGCAGGAGCACTCTCGTGGTTATCCCACGCACTCTGACGGCACAGTTGTACGTCGGTCTGGTGATTCAACCTGTTGTTCTGCCATTTATGAACAGCATTCCAGGGGGCGTTTTCCAACAGGATAACGCTCACCCGCATACCGCTGTTGTAACCCAACATGCTCTACAGAGTGCCGACATGTTGCCGTGGCCTGCTAGATCACCAGATCTTTCCCCAATCGAGCACGTATGGGACATCATTGGATGACAACTCTAGCGTCACCCCCAACCATCATTAACCCTCCCTGTATTGACCGACCAAGTGCAACAGGCATGGAACTCCATCCCACAAACTGACATCCAGCACCTGTACGACACAATGCATGAACGTTTGCGTGCTTGCATTCAACATTCTGGCGGTTACACCGGTTATTAATGTACCAGCATTTCACATTTAAAATGGCTCTTCTCGCGCTTACGTTAAGCTGTGATCTTGAAACCTTAATCGATTAAATATGTTACCTATACAAATGTATTGCCGCCATTTCATTCCTATACAACTATTTTGTCGTTGTGTTGGGATTTTATTCCGTCAGTGTACTTTAATACGAAAATATCTTTATAAGTTTGTATCAACAATTGAAACGTAAGTTTCATTTGATTTCTATTTCCTACATTATACATGTAATTTTGATGTATTTTGTATATTTTATGCAACGTGATTACCATTTTAACTTCGAGAAAGACAGTTATTCGATCAGAGGAATTTTACTGGCAAAACAAAGTTCTTCAAAATATATCTTTCTGGAAATTAAAATAATATTTGACACTTCCATTGCCAACCCGGTAGCGCAGTGGTCAAAACACTGGCTTCTGACTATTCGTCGAAGATGGGTCGGAATTCGAATTCCGGTAAGGCATGAATGTTGTATTTGTCTTACGACACCGGATTTCTCCCTTCCTGGAAATAATGGCCCTGAATTAGTGAAGGGCTACTGCTTATAGCTCATAAAGTTGCTCACGGGATTGTTAACACCCTACATATCATGCAGTTGCTCAGGGTGGTCGTTAACACCATGTGTATGAGTATATATAGGTGGTACTAAAAGCAAGTTGCATATGAAGAAAATAACGGGGAAAACAAAAATGCTGCTGCAAAAGAGAAGGAAGATGAGGACAAATTAAAAGAATTTAACTTACAAAGTGGAATATATAGAGCTATATGCAAGATTCATTTGCGAACCAGTGAGAAAAGCAATTGAAAATAACAGAATCCTGAAGAAGGCAAAGAGACATCTCAGTAAGGGAAGAAAACAGATTATGGCACTGAGAAAAGAAAGAAGATATGGTTCTATAACAATAAATTATATGAAAGAGATGATACATCTATTCCAGTCATTAAGAAAGGTACCAGTACTGAAATTCCTACAGTCCTCCCCGCAGAAGTTAGACACGCAATTAAGAACATGAGACAGGAAAGAGCTCTAGGAGAAGATGGTATAACTGTGGACATTATATAAGAAGCAAGGGGAAAATAGAAATTACACTCGCCCTAGTTTTCAATAGATGCCCGAGGTAACCTATATCTATATTTACCTTGGTCAGCAGATATAAAGCCAACGTCACATTGATAAGAAAATTAATCGGCGTATAAAACTTGGATGGAGAGCTTTTGGAAGGAACAGTACAATTTTCAAGAGCAATGCACCATTATGTCTTAAAAGAAAAGTGTTTAATCAATGCATCCTTCCAGTTCTTACATGTGGAGAAAAGACATAGACTTTAACTGTAAAATACATACGAAAACTGCAGGCAACTGAAAGAAGCGTGGAGAGATCATTTCTCCATATATATTGAGATCATCAATGCATCTCTCATAGATGCATGCTTGCTGTAACCAAGAAAGATAATAAGAGGAACTCGTGGATAAGGAAAGTGACAAGAGTGCAAGACATCATGATCAGAGTAAAATCCCTGAAATGACAATGGGCTGATGTTGCGGAAGAACGGACCAGCGATGGCAACCGGAATTTAAGGCTAGATACCAAGGGACAGAAAAATACCTAGATGAAGACCACATGGGAGGTGGATGGATGAAATTCGAAAGCATGCAGGAGTAATATGGAGGAGACTGGCTGAAGACAGACAGTTGTGGAGGAAACTTGGGGAGACCTTCGTCCAACAATGGGTTGATAATGGTTGAGAATGATGCTTAGAACTTATCTAATTAATTTGGCATTACTGTCAACAGAACACGCGTTATGTAAAAAACAGTAGCGTAACTACCACCCCGCAACTGCGGGGGGCGGGGGGCGCAGGTAACCAAGGGGCGTATTGCAGCTTCCAGTTATAGTTTTCTGAAAAAATTCGAACACTCACAAAGACAAACAAACAAATAATCAACCCAAAAGTTCATATTTTCTTTTAAGGTACATTTAGCTTTGCTTAAATAAATGCCATGTTTTACTTTTAAAGCACTGGATGTTCCACAGATTGAAGCTATTCGGCCCTTTGACTCCGAGTCGTAATACGATCGGTCTCCAATCTACCTCTCTCTGCGCTGCTGAGGAAAAGCGCGAGTGAATAGCGGGTACGTTGCCACAGTTCATCAGGCGAAGTCGTGGGTGGTGCTTGCCGGGTCACTCGGTTGGCGATCAGCAAGCAGACTTGTTCGATTGGCGACATATCGGGAGAACAGGCGGGCCACGGCAGCGGTGACACCTGGTGGGCCGTGAAGAATTGTTGCACGATGCGTGCCACGTGCGGGCGCGCATTGTCCTGTTGAAACGTGACCACTGGCAGGTTCTGCAGGTGAGGAAGAACTACAGGCTCCAAAACGTCGGAGATGTAGCGGTGGCTGTTGAGTGTAATGGCGATGCGTACCAGAGGAGTGCGGGTGTCATATCCAATTGCGCCACCAACCATAACGCCAGGCGACGGACCGGTATGGCGATGCATAATGCAGGCGTCATACAGCCTCACGCCTCGGTGACGCCACACGCGGATTTGACCATCGTGGTGTTGCAGGCTGAAGGGGGATTCGTCGGAGAAGACAATGTCGTGTCATTCCGTAGTCCAGGTGCGGCGTTCAGCGGCCCACTGCCGCCATACTCGCCGGTGGTGTAACGTCAATAGTAATCGGAGCAATGGGCGCCGTGCGACAAGTCCCCTCTCCTGCAGACGACGTCGAACGGTACGTGCTGACACAGGTTGTTGCGCAACACACCCTAATTGCTGGCCTAACGTTCGTGATGTGGTGGTGCGAGCCGTCAATTCCCGCTGCACAACATGCCGGTCCTCTCGTTAGGTGGTGTGCCGCGACTACGGCAATTGCTCACGTCGGTTTGTCCGTCCCTCCTGCATCCACCAAATCCATACTCGCCTCACTGTAGCTGGATGTCGTCCCACACGGGCGCCGATGTCTCGGTACGATAAACCGCTGTCGCGATAATCCACTATTCGTCCTCTGTCGAACTCCGAAACGTGCTGGAATGACTGCCGTATTCTGCGACGAGGCATCAGGAAGCTTCCCATGCACGGGTCCGGAAGCACAGCACACTTCCACTACTTACACCCCGTCTTCTGTGCACCCTTCATATAGTGCCTTCTCGGTGGCGTGTCGGGCGCACATGATTTTCATATGCCCTGCAATGCTAATCGTTTGCATGTCCTCTCGCGGGCGACGCATGCTGCGAATTTCAGGCCAATCGGATGCTTCCTTCTTGGTGTTGCATTTTGGGTGGCCAGCAGTGTAGATCAGCATACCTGTACCTCACATGGGACCATGAACTTCGTAATACATTTTTAATCAAATTATTTATACATACAGGTGTCCCACACTCCCTAGAGGAAGCCTTGGATGTTCCATATTAGTTTTTCTCGTGCTTTTTAAATGTGCACAATGCTAAAGGGTATTCTGAAACCAATACCACAACAAAAAGTTATAACCAGGGGTGTAGTAGGGTGGGAACGCACCGGGACGGCGTTCCGGTACTTTTTCTAGCCGGCACACGTTTCGGTAAACCCTTTATAACATGATTTGTTTTCTTTTTAAAGAGCGAATGCCCTATAATTCGTTTCCAATGAAAAAAGAAATGCAATTATAAACTGCACAGTTAGTGGGATTAACGCCCTATGTTTACTTGAAGGTAGAGCTGGTCTCTAAATCCACTTTCACTTGGCAGTCCCAAATAGCGAAATCTTGTTCCTTGAATGCCAAAACGGGTAAATCCACACCAAGTCCGATTTCGACCGATCACTACATTATGTTAAGCTACAAATAAATATATGAAAATAAAAAGAAGAGAGGCGGAATAGGAAAGGGAGGGGAGGCTAAGAAGGGAAAGATATTGGAGACGTAAAGGCACCGCTCGTTCCCGTACTTTTTCTCTTAGCACTACACCACTGGTTATAACTGAAAAATTATTACTCTCTGAGCCACTGAATACTTTTGCTTCATTGAGAAAATCATATTAAGACTGTTTAATTATTTAAATAAGTGACATAGGTCCAGCTCGAGCGTTTAGCCAGAAGCCAGCGCCTCTGACCACTCGGCACGGTCCTTTTGTGTTACCCACAAGGAATTAGAGAATGATGCAGGGATTGCTTTTTTCTGGAATCGACGGAAAGTTTAGTACAAATGCCCTTTTCAGCCATAAAACACTTGTAATTCTGCTATCACGCCCTGTTTAATTTTTGCGTGTTGATTTCCTTCCTAGCAATGCAGTCTTAATCTAAGAGGAAGCCTATCCTTACAACACTTGTTTTTATTTTTTTATTTTTTTTATTGGAGGTTTAACGACCACCGTGAGCAACTCAATGGGCTATAAGCAGTCGCCCGTCCCTAATTTAGGGTCACTGGTTCCAGGGAAGGGAGAGAGCCAGTGCCGTAAGACAAACACAACAACCATGCCTCACCGGGATTCGAATTCGAACCCGGACCCTTGTCAGACGAATGATTAGAGGCCATCGCTTAGACCACTGCGCCACCGGGGCGGCACAACACTTGTTTTCGAGATCTGCTGTATTGACAAAGGAATTCCTATTGTCTTTTCATTAGAATCCTTGGGTTCGTGACAGGCGCGAAACCAGAAATGTTTTCGTTGGTTGTTATGAAATCGATGACGGCAGTACGCAAATAATTTGCATGCAATATCGATATGTTATTTATATCTTAGGGGAAAAGAAATTTTTGCTCCAATTAGTATCTCTAGATATGCAATTGGCATCATCAAAATAAGTATCGTCATTGAGCGAATTAAAGTACAGAAATTAATAAAGTAATTTATAATAAAAAAGATGAAATAATAAATTCCAATACGAGTAACTAGATAATCATATTGCAAGAACTTTATCATAATATAACTATAATATAAAAGGCAATACACTGAAGGAATTTGTCTCATCTGCCTGGCGTATCTCTTGTCTCAAGAACCTATGGGGACTGTGATTTATTTTTGTTATTCTTGTGGAATATTTTGTTGAATGCTCAATTACTTGGAGTAAATATGAAAATGCTGCGCATGGACTTGGAAGCTTGATTACAGACATCCATTTTCCTGAACGAATCTTAGTACTGAGCAGGGGCGGATTGGCCCACCGGGACACCGGGACATTTCCCGGTGGGCCCATTTCGTAAACTTTGTCTTTTTCTTGCTTACTTTCTTAAAAATGTTTTCAGTTCAGTTGTTTTAAACCACAACACTTTTTTTATAAACGAAATACGCATAATGTAATTATTACGAGCGGGGAAAACCCCCTTCTATTTTGAATTAGGGAAAAAAATCCCCTCACCAGGCAACTGCTAGAATCCCAACTGCAGTAGATGGGCCATGTGTGATTTTGAACTTCTGGGTTCACTTAGTAGCTGAGGAACGAGAATCTATGTACCGTATGTTGCGGGAGGGCGGTGTGTGTACAAGATGTTCTATATATTCCCCAAGGAAGGGAAGGGTCGTAGTTGATTTTACTCCCGTTGGTGGTAGGAGGCATTAGTGCTGTGCTCATAAGAGCTGAGTTCGGGATCAATTTTAAGAGCCCGAGCCCGAAGTATGTCAGCCCTAGCCCGCCATAGTCCGAATTTTTTATTGCAAAATAGAGCCCGGATCCGAACGAGCCCGAAAACTATGATTAAGCTGTTAGGCTTTAAAAAAAATCTCCTCTTCCAAACTTCCACTCCTTCCTCCCCGTGATATTAACCGAAGTCTTTCTCAACTGCGGAGGGGTGAAGGGATGTCTATCTATTTCTATGACCATTCATTTTATCCTGAAATGTTTCGAGGGGCCCGGCATCAGGAAAAAGCGGGAAGCACAGCAATCTACATATGTCAACAGCATTGGGGTGGGGGCTGAACAGGGCTAAAACTTTTTCACTACTTTAATTAAAGTAGTGAAAATACTCACCCATGTTGGATAAAGTTGCAGAACAATGCTGGATAGTGGTTATTATTGGATGTCATCATCATCATCATTGTCAACCATTATCAATCCACTGCTGGACGAAGGTCTCCCCAAGTTTCCTCCACAACGGTCTGTCTTGTGCCAGTCTCCTCCATGTCACTCCCGCATACTTTCGAATTTCATCCACCCATCTTCCATGTGGTCTTCTTCTGGGTCTTTTCCTGTTCCTTGGAATCCAATCTAAAATTTCGGCTGTCCATCGATGGTCTGTTCTTCTGGCAGTATGTCCAGCCCATTGCCATTTCAGGGATTTAACTCTGATCATGATGTCTTCCACTCTTGTCATTTTTCGGATCCACGTGTTCCTCTTCTTATCTCTCCTGGTTACACCAAGCATGCACCTCTCCATGCTACTTTGAGTTGTCTGCAGCCTTTGTATGTCTCTTTTAGCTAAGGTCCACGTCGCTACACCATACGTAAGCACTGGAAGGATGCATTGATCAAACACTTTTCTTTTAAGACATAATGGCATATTGCTCTTGAAAATTATGCTGTTTCTTCCAAAAGCTCTCCAGGCAAGTTTTGTACGCCGATTAATTTCTTCACCAATGTGACCCTCACTTGATATCTGCTGTCCAAGATAAACGTACGTGTCTGTTATCTCCAGCTTTTCTCCATCAATCGATAAATCTTCATTTCTTGTAAAAGCATTGAACATCACTTTTGTCTTCTGAAAGTTCATTTTTAATCCCACTTCTTTACTCTTGTCAGCAAGTTCCTGCATCATACTCTGTAGCTCTGATGGGGTAGTTGCAAAAATGACTATGTCATCAGCAAAACGAAGGTGGGTTAGATAATCTCCATTAATCTTTATGCCTTTGTTTTCCCAGTTCAGTGAATGAAAGACATTTTCCAATGTGGCATTAAAGAGCTTCGGAGATATGGTGTCACCTTGTCTCACTCCTTTTCCAATTTTTATGTGTGTTGTATTTTCAAATACCAGAATCTTTGCACTTGCATTTTCATAGATGTTAATAATAATATTAATGTATGCATCTTCAATACCGCAGGATTTCAGAGCCATTGCAACTGCTGATGGTTTCACCGAATCAAAGGCTTTTTCATAATCGATAAAAGCCATGCACAATGGAAGTTCATATTCCCTCGCTCTTTCAATTAGTTCTCTCAGTACGTGGATATGATCTATTGTGCTGTAGCCACTCCTGAATCCAGCTTGTTCTCTCGGTTGGGCCATGTCCAGTGTTACCTTCAAGCGGTGTGAAAGAACTTTAGTGAAGATTTTATAAACCACTGATAGGAGGCTGATAGGTCTGTAGTTCCTGAGATCCTCAATGTCACCTTTTTTATGTAGCAAGATCATTGTAGCGTTGTTCCAATCCTCAGGAATTTTCCCTTCATTAAGGCATCGAGTGAAAATTTGGGCTAGTACTGTTTGGATTTCTCCACTTGCTTCTTGTATGATGTCTACAGTAATTCCATCTTCTCCTGGAGCTTTTCCCCGCTTCATGTTCTTGATTGCATGTGCAACTTCTGCTGGAAGGACTGGAAGAACTCTGGTACTGGTACCTTTCATGATGCCTGTAGTACATGTATCATCCCTTTCATATAATTTGGAGTAGAAATCTTTCACTCTTGTCAAAATTTCGCCTCTATTTCTTGTTACAGAACCATCTTCTTTTCTCAGTGCCATAATCTGTTTTTTTCCCTTAATGAGATGTCCCTTTGCTATCTTTAGGCTTTGGTTGTTTTCAATTGCTTTCCTTACTAGTTCACAGTTGAATTTCCTTACGTCTTCAGTGATACTTTTTCGTACTGTCTTGCATAGCTCTATATATTCCACTTTGGAAGTCACATCTTCTTTAGTTGTCCTCATCTCTCTTCTTTTTTGCATCAACATTTTGGTTTTTCCTGATAATTTGTTCACATGCAATTTGTTCTTAGACCCAGCTAATTTTGTTGCTGTTTCCATAAGAGCTTTGGTTACTTTTCTGTAAACTTAAAAAAATATCCACTTCTTCCGATGTTAGGCCTTCTAAAGCAGAGAATCTGTTCTTCAGTTCCAATTTGAAGGTATTATGGTGTTTTTTAAGGTTGGTTATGTCAATACATTTTGTTTGTCTTATGAGCTTGCTACGTTCGAGTTTAGTGTTGAGGTGCATCTTACATCTCACCAATCTATGGTCACTGCCTGTGTTGAACTTGTTTAGCACACTGCAGTCTTCTATGACGAATTTTTTGTTACACATAATAAAATCAATGTCACTTGTCGTCTCATTTGGATGTCTCCATGTCCATTTCCTGTGTGGCTTTTTCTTGAAAAAGGAGTTCAAGATGAAAAACCCTTCTGCCTCTGCAAATTCAACGAGAGTATTTCCACGCTGGTTTCTGTTGCCGTGACCGAATTTACCTACTGAAGTTTCATTCTGTTGCCGTTGCCCTATTTTTGCATTGAAATCTCCCATAATTATCTTCAAGTGCTGCTTACCTTTATTATTTAGATCACGAATTTCCTCATAAAATTCTTCAATTTCTTCTTCAGCATGACTTGTGGTGGGTGCATAAGTTTGAATAATCTGAGCCTGGTATCTTCTCGAGAGTTGGATAACGAGTCGTGCAGCTCTGCCAGAGGAACTTTCAACTTCTACAACTTTATCCTTCAGTTTCTTGTTTATTATAAATCCAACACCACTAGTTCTGCCAGTATCTGTCCCACGATAGTTGAAGAGATGTCCACTTTTCAGTTCAAAGAGATCTTCTCCTTTTCTCCTTACCTCACTTAGCCCGACGATGTCCCACTTGATCCTTTGTAGTTCCTCTTCCAATTCAAGAAGCCTTGAATCAGAAGATAGGGAGCGTCCGTTATACGTAGCCAAGGTCAGCATCAGATGGCAGCCTAGTCCGGTCCTCCGGGGATTCTTAGGACCCTCTGCCTTCATGTCGCACTGGCCGCTGCCTTGGCCAGGTACATTCCAGCTGCCGGAGACTGAGGGCCAAGATTTAAGTTGTGGAGTCATTTTGGAGGGGTTTGGCCATAACTCACCACGCTGGCCAAGCGGGTTGGTGAGTGTGGGATAGCATTTCCTCTAATCCCGATGGTATAGTTATACCGCTATTGGCGGTCGTCAGAGCCCCTTTAGTGGGAACAGGATGTACCACGAGAAGGCGGGGTTGACATTTGTCAAGGAGAGGCTGTGATGTTAGGCATCACCTGTGTACTATCCACTTTATGACAGCACAGAATTCAGAGTGAAAGCTAATAATATCAAGAACTTATTTTGAAATAACTGTAAGATTATTTACGGGGGTGTTCATATACGATCCCTTCCCCCCCCCCCGAAATGTTCTACCTACGCAGCCTACGCTCTTTGTGATAACTGACAAATGCTGCAGATGAAGGCATTTACGGAGATACCATTTCAACATGAAGTTACAAAATGTTTTGTTTGCGTTATTTAGTAAGGTGTCTTTACAATACATAACCGCAGCATAAAAGCACGTTTTGTAATTGAAACACGTACGAAAATATGATCGCTAAATGAAGAATCTGTTCGCCACGATATTTAAAAATCTTTAAATTTCTAACTGTGATAGTCCACAATAGAAAAAATACAAAAATTGCAGTATAAATAGAAAATTTTACAGTGTAAAAGTTCTGTATTTTTTTCATTTATTTAAATTTAGAAATCATATCTTATGCGAAAAGATTTTTGGTACAACTCCAACATAATTTTGGTAGTAGCAGTTCTCTCTCTCTCTCTCAAATATTTGTTGGAATTTCAACAGACTTCGTTGAAAATTTAAGAACTGGAAGCTCAATGGTATGGAAATCAAGATTATTTTACGATCTGTCAAACAAGTAAAGGCCATATAAGCAATTAAAAAAAAGTTTTTAATGTTCTTACTTCAGCGTTCTTAAGACAAAATTTTAAACAAATATAAATATTGAGTGTGTCCATAATTAGGAGCTTCTTCAGCGCAATTACATACATAACAAACTAAACTAGTGATTTAAACCTGGTTATTCGCATTTTCCACGTCGATTAAGTGAGTTTGCCACGATATTTAAATATCTTGAAATTTCTAACTGTGATTGTCCAGAACAGAAAAAATGCAGTACAATTTTTCTGCATTAAAATCTTGGCATGGGCCGATGAGAATTTTTTCGCAACACCCACTTCGATTTAAGGATGACGGGTGTACTTTTTTTACCCTCCCCTTCCCCCAGTACTATGCTTGTCACTGTTTCCAGAGCAAATGTACTTTTTGTTTTGTTTCTTAAATAAAAAAAGTGATTTTCAGTTGTGATACAATAGTACAGCAGAACTACTATTGAACGGGCTCATTTGCAAAAATTTTCCCGGGCTCTTTTGCGACCGCCAATCCGCCCCAGGTACTGAGAGACATTTTCTTTAGAAATGTTTATAAGTTCACAAAATCTTCCTTTCCCCTGAAATCAGACAGACTTCTTTCATTTAGTTATGTTTTCCGTCTTAAAGGCGATGAAAGTGTTTTTTCAGAAATACTCTCTGCATAACTACTAACATGGTGGTCCATTATCTTGGTACAGAATTTTAAGAAATGACGCACGATCCTTTTTGAGGAATTCTGCCCGCCATCTTGAAATTTTTGAACTATGCCTAAGACAAAGTTGTTTAATTTGTAATTTTCGAAAGAAAAGAAAAGAAAGGATTTTATGCAAGTAAACTTCATAATACCTGACAATAAATCAAGGAGTGAAAAGTTATCATTTAAAGTATCTAACCAAAGCAGTTAGTTTCTTTTTTATCATTCGGACTTTAACGAACCCTTTAACAATTTGAAGATACATTAACCTATTCCCAAAATAGGGGCTTTGGTTTCGGGAAGAGGACAGGAGGACAGGGTCAGTGTCGTGTGACAAACAGACACTCCTGCCTCAGCCAAGGTTCTGGCTCAGTCTCGATTTGGAATAATAATCAGAATCTCGGCTTCTGAACACACGGCCACTTAGATGAGCATCCAGAAAATTGCCTATTTTAAAGTAATTGATGTCAAACTACATCGTTATTAGGGTTTTTTGAAACTGAAGAAGCTACAACTCAATTCATATCATACATATGTTCATGATACAATTGGTTTTAAGTTTTTCTGTGTGGGAGACTCCCATTTTAGTGCGCATCTGTCAAGACGACATAAAAAATTAACAAGTTAGTAAAATCATGCAATGCATTGATTATGATACGCTTTACAACATACAGAAATCATTACTCAAGCTATGTGGATAATGGCAGTAGAATAAATCTCGAACCTATGCCCTGACCTTTGACTCAATTTCGATGATATTCGACAGAACCGGTTAAGTGTAGTTCCGGAACAACATGATGAAGTTTTGCCTCAATTGAAGCGTTTTTACGTAATTTAAGAGCGATGGAATGGATCTCGCTCCTATTTCCTGACCTTTGACCCCATTTCGCCCATTTTTAATCGAGTTTGTCCCCAGGTGGTCCCCTACCACATACTAAATTTTCATCGAAACCGAACGATTTTTAAGTGAGTTACCGTGCGGACAGACATACGCACACAACGCGTGACGTAATGAGGCAGATGGTCGCGAGGGTGTGACGTCATAAAACTTTAATAGGTTCCACAAACAACGCGTGACGCAATGAGGCAGATGGAGTGACCTCGCGCCGACATCTCAATCGCGAGTCGATCGCTAGAGTGTGACGTCATAAGATTTCTAAGAATGGGAAACATCAATAGGACGACGCCATGACAGTAAAAACGTGGTGACTCGGGGTGGTTATTTAACCCACTAAACGAATTTTTCCGAAGTATAGATCAAGCTAAATCGATTTCTAGTACCAGAAAACGATAGGTTGACAACTTTCATCAAAATCTTCAGAGCCGTTTTCAAAATAAAATTTACATATATACAAGAATTGCTTCTTTAATAAGATGTGATGGAATGCATCCCGCTCGTTTGTCCTGATCTTTGACCCTACTTCACATTTTCAATAGGGTTTATCTACTACACACTAAAATTTCATCGAAATCGAACCATATTTACGCAAGTTATGACGCATAAGGGCAATGGAATGCATCCCGCTCCCATGTCCTGACCTTTGACTCCAGTTCACCCATTTTCAACAGGGTTCGTTCCCAGGTGGTCCCTTATCACATACTAAACTTTCATTGAAATCGAACCATATTTACGCAAGTTATGAAGCATAAGGGCAATGGAATGGATCTCACTCCTATGTCGTGACCTTTGACCCCATTTGTCCCATTTTCAATAGGGTTCGTCCCCAGGTGGTCCCCTACCACATGCTAAAATTCATCGAAATCGAACCGTTTTTACACGAGTTATCGTGCGGACGGACAGACAGACGGACAAAGCTGGAGCATATACGCTTCTTCAACCTACGGTTGGAAAGCGTAAAAAAGGAATGTTTGAGACGCAAAGCGTTGGAAAAAGAACTACAATTTTAGAAATTTAATCCTCTGTCGACAGAAAAGATAGTAAATAAACAGCTGCTACTATTCTGTATCATACATTTTTTTTACTTAGAAATGTGTCTACTAAGTTCCCAACCAATTTCTACTGGGGCCATTTAAGCAATGTATTTTTTTACATTTGAAAACAAATTTCGGTATCAAGTAATTGCCCTAAATTGATTAACCAGCGAGTAGCATCTCGTTAACCTACAAACAAATGAGGAAGTGTCAGCGAAAATTACGTTTCGGATAATTATTAAATTTTGAAAGTTGTTACAGTTACTCATACTTACCCGGAAAAAACCAATATGTATATTTAAAACGTAAAAATTCATAACCGGTTACGTGCGCGTATGGGTGTGATTTAACACAAATTTTGAAGATGACAATCCGATTTTTGGTGTAAATGTGACAAGGATGTTAAGTCAGATAATATCCAAAAACTTAAAAAAATTTCATCGTCCTGGAGCGGGACTCGAACCCGCGTCTCCCAGATAGCGCTCCGGGTATGCTAACCACTATAACACCCGGGCGCTATCTGGGAGACGCGAGTTCGAGTCCCGCTCCAGGACGATGAAATTTTTTTAAGTTTTTGGATATTATCTGACTTAACATCCTTGTCACATTTACACCAAAAATCGGATTGTCATCTTCAAAATTTGTATTACATGGTCTAATCCCGTATTTATTTCATGTGATTTGATTTGAATCAAGCGCGTAATCACATTCTATTTTATTATCATGAATACCCGCCACTCACTTCGTCTGTTATTTGCTTATTTCAAAAGCATCTAGACAATGTACGTTTTTAATAACCAATAGAATTTAACCAGAGCATTGTTTTGTAGCGATCTCGTAAGAAAACAGATATGCTTGAGCATTTTGTTCCTTCAATATCACTTACATTTTTATTCAGTGTAAACGATTTTTTAATCTATAGGCCGAAATCGTCCCTTTGGGTTCGCAATACAAGCCAACTGCATTAACGCTTTGGGAGAAAGCCTAGAATGTACGTCAGTGGTTTAAAACCGGGGAAAGATGCCACACCAATAGTTATATGCGATCACCCAAAACGGCAGAATTTCATGCGCTCAGTTTTTAGTGAAATATTTATCAGCCACTTGCGACATCATTTACATTCTAAATGATATACGCATACACTACTAATATCTGGGCATCTCTTTCTTGATAGCGAATTCAGTCCTACCCAATCACCACGTCACAGAAGCCAACTACACTCAGTAGACAAAACATTAGAGATAGGGGTGATGGGCAGAATTGACATAGGCGTAACCCGCGCAAATCGGAACAGACCTAAACGGAACGCAGGCGATAAATAGGGGGACAGCAGGGCTTCCCAACAGTGAGGGCCGCGGATGGCCTAGTGGTCAACATTCGTGACTACCACGGAGGAATCTCAGGTTCGATCCCAGGCAGGTACACTGAGAAAAATGTTTTGTTAATTCAAAAATTTTTTTTTGGTAGATATACACTCAACAAAATTTTTTGTTGAATTTGCAAAATTATTTTGTTGAAAATTATTGTTGATTTAACAAAATTTATTGTTATCACGACAAAATATTTTGTTGCAGCAACAAAACATTTTGTCATGATAACAATATGTTTTGTTGGATCAAACAAATTCCCAAAAATCGACAAATGATTTTGTTAAATGAACAATAATTTTCAACAAAATAATTTTGCAAATTCAACAAAAAATTTTGTTGACTGTATATCGACAAAAATTTTTGTTGAATTAACGAAACGTTTTTATTAGTGTAGGAACCCACGAACCACTAAATATCCGCCGTGAGTCGGATGGGCACGTTAAGCCTTCGAACCCTGGGTACTGCCCCCTCCCGGTTATAAATAAGAGCATCTTTCTCCCCTTTCTACCTAGCTTCCATGCGACTTTCCTGTCGGGCACTCTAGCGCAAATCTCCGAGCTTCCTACTTCTGAGATTTGTTTAAGACCTGGGGTCAGACAATCCCTTCCTAAAATCCTCTATATATCATCTGATCTTCCCAACAGTGTATCGCAATCAACGAATTTGAGTAAACGTGGTGATCTGAGCGACTTTGATCTTGAATGTATTGTCGGCGCAAAACATATGGGCCATTCTATTGCCTAAATGGTAAGAAGCCTAGGGTTCCCGAGGACAACTGTATCAAAGGTGCATAGCGAGCATACCATCGTCGGGCGGATCAGTGGCCAGAGACCAAGCGGTGGCCGACCACATGCATTTGATGATCGGGGTCGACGTAGACCATCCAGGTTCGTACAGATCGACCACTTGGTGACGGCGGCGAAAATCTCATCCCGGTTAAATGTTGGAGCCCCAACCAGCGTCAGCGAGCGAATAGTACAGCGCACGCTACATACCATCTTATACGGGAGACGACGCCATAATGGTGTGCCGCTGCTGACTGTTCGTCATGGGAAATTATGCCTTACCCCCTAGACTTTTCCCTGTGGGGCTGTGTGAAGAATATTGTGTACCACACAAAGGTTCCGAATGCGGATGAGCTGAAGCACAGGTTTACAGCTGCCATCACAACAATTCCTGAGGACAGGCTCGGGAGAACATGGCAGAAGGTCGAATACCGTCTCGACGTTATTCGTGCAACAAATAGTGCGCATGTGCAGCTCTACTAGCATCCCAAAAGACTTTGGAAAGTGCTTTTCAATATGTAATAAACCGATTTTTGTTCTCTTATTTCGTTTCTGTTTTATTGGGGGTCAAAGTTGTAAAAATAATTTTGGAAGGCTCTGTATTATGATTTACATAATATTATATGCTTTTATATTCTAACTCGCATTTAATATGTCTGATTAAAAATTGCAACGATTTACAATCTATTCGAAACATCGACAGTGTGCAAAACTAATTTTTGTAAGGAGAGCAACGCGAAATAATATTTTGTGAGGGAGTACGGTAATTTTGCGCTAGACCACTGGTTCGAGTAATTTAGCTGGGTGCTTTAAACTAACTTATTTCAACTGAAGTTTTTCTATCATAGAAATGAATGAGAACCGAATTCCAATTGGTCGCTAACAAATAGCAGGCATATATACAGTAAGTTATCAGCACAGAATCATTGTATTTTTTTATCTTTTCCGATGTAATCATCTCTTCCAAATACTTGAAAATGACATCTACCAGGAGACGGAATTGGACCCGAATTTCGAACAAAAACCGGGAGATGTCTGTTCGGTTCCCTCTAGCTCGGTTCCAGTTAGCTCGCGGCACGTTCGAACGCACGTGCCGCGAGCTAGCTTGGAGGGTATATAAGGTGTGCTGTAAGCATTCTGAAAACATATCACTCATTGCTGTCATGGATAACAGGAGCGATTTATCAGATTTTCAGAAAGGGATGATTATCGGCTTTCGGGCCAAGGGTGGCAGCATTTCTGAAACAGCGCAGTTTGTGAACTGTTAGCGTGCTGTTGTGGTTAAAGTGTATCGTGATTGGAAAAATAGCACCATTACGAATAAGCGACGTGAAAACTGCAGAGCACCACTTGTCATTAATCTGTGAGGTGAACGTCGGCTTCGAAGGTGCGTGAGAACCGATCGACACGATACAGTGGAGCAACTCCCTGGCCGAATGAACCAGGGGGCTACCGGAAGTATGTCTAAATCGACAGTTCATCTGTATGGGACTCCGATGGAGACGGATGGTCACTGCACTTGTGCTAACGAAGATGCATCGGCAGAAAAGGCTTGCATTTGCACGGGTATCGGAATTGGACCTCCGCTGATTGGCAAAGGATTGCCTTCACCGATGAGTCCCGTTTTTTGCTTCATCGAACGGACGGAGGTTGGCGTATAAGGCGAGAAATATCGGAGAACACACACTCTTCAACCATTGCTGGAAAAACACAAGCTGATGGCGCAGCGTAATAGTCTGGGGAATGTTTCCGTGGCATTCCCTGGGTCCACTCATACCTGTGGAAGGCACTATGAACCGAATTCGTTAGGAATCCAACCTTGCAGACTACGTACACTCATACATGCTGAATGTCTTCCCTGGGGCGGATAGGATCTTCCAGCACGACAGTGCGACGTGTCACACACCTAGAAATGTCCGAGAGTGGTTGGAAGAGCAAGATGAAAACTTCAAAGTACTTCTCTGGCCCCTAATTCCCCAGATTTAAACCCAATTCTGCATCTGTGAGATCACCTCGATCGTGTTGTTCGCTCTATGGATCCTCCACCACGCACCCTGCAGCAGCTGTCAGATGCACTGCTGTCAGAATGGCTCCACATACCAGTGAACACCTTCCAACACCTTATTGAGTCACCCCCAGACCATTTAGGTGCTGTCCGAGCTGCACAGGCCGGTTACTTTGGATATTTGATGGTGGTCACAATAATGTGACTCGACCGTGTAGATGACCTGCGGTGACCTTTGTCGGAAGATTAGGGATATGTAAATGGGTGTCTCCCAGCGTCAATACATTCTTGAAACTAGAAGGCGTTATTTAGCACAGGTGTTAGAATAAAAAGCCGAAGTGCTGAAGAACAGATTAAAGTCAGTTTATATAAGAAGGTTGAACAATAACACTAGTCAAAAATTTTAAACTGTGTTTTGATAACATGGAGGAAATCAGGCGTTTTTAACTAATTTCGAGGTGCTGAATTCAAATATGACTATAAAAACTCTCCATCACGTACGGTTTTTGTGTATGAACATTTGCTATATTTCCAGGCACAAATATACAGTGCGAGATATACACATTACAGCTTCTCATTGTAATGTATTACAGCATTTATGTATCTTGTTAGCATTAGTGTTACAAAGTATAAATACCATATTCATATATCACTGCATATGAGACATCAAAAGAAAAGAGAAATAAACAATATCAACAAAAAATATAAATGTATACACACATACTCGTATGCCCGTACAAGTGGTTCATTTTCGTATCTTATGTGTGTTGTCCTCCTGCAAAAACCAACAGTAATCACTCATCATTGAGGGATCCCACCTGCCTTGGATACCTCTCCTCCATCATTAGGACATCTTGGTGGAACCTTTCTCCTTGTTCATCGCTGACTGCTCCCAGGTTGTCAGGAAAGCCAGAAGTGCAGATGCGAATGGAGGAGATGCAGTTTTAAGGGCATCCGGCACCCAAGGTTTTTATATTTCTTGAGAAAGTCGTGAATCAGATGTTCGTAGTTGCCCTCTTTCTGGCTATCCAGAAATTCCTTGACCACAGATGTAAAAATTTGCCATGTGGCGAGCTCCGTGCTGTTTAGCTTTTCAGTAAAAACAGAATCACGCAGCAGTTTCCGTATCAGAGAACCAAACAAGATACCATCTTTGAGTTTTGCATCACTTAATTGCGGAAACGTTTTCTTCAAGTGCAAGAAATCTGGGACAAATTTGTCCATAGCCTTCACAAAGTTTTTCATCAGCCCCAGTCTGATATGAAGTGGTGAAAGCAGCATATCAGAGGGATTAACTAGGGTCTTGTGACGAACGTTACTCTTTCCAGGAATGAAAACATCTCGTTTAGGCCAGTCTGTCCGTTTGTGGTGTTCTGCTGTGGTCCTACTGTCCCACATACAAAGAAAACAACAAAACTTGGTGAAGCCACTTTGAAGCCTGAGAAAGTCATATCACTTTCAGATAATCGCATACTGACCACCTAAACTGGACATATTGTATTGTAGTGAGAATTTCGCCCATGCTTTCGTACGTCTCTTTCATTCTGTGACTTGCCTGTCCCGCAGGACGCACATGTGATAAAGGCAGATAGCAGCGGAGCACATGCCAGTGTAGTATAGTGGATAGCACTCGGAGCTCCGGAGCCGAGAGTTGTGGGTTCGAATCCAGCCCCTGGTACAAAAAAGATGGAGAAATTTACTTCGTCACAGGACTATGTTGAAAGTTGGACTGTCGAGCAAGCAAAAACCTTCTGT
This sequence comes from Macrothele yani, assembly GCA_039090855.1. Classification (NCBI taxonomy): domain Eukaryota; kingdom Metazoa; phylum Arthropoda; class Arachnida; order Araneae; family Macrothelidae; genus Macrothele; species Macrothele yani. The sequence continues at coordinate 122,431,170 of CM077003.1, read as the reverse complement.
GACGTGCCTGCACCGCAGGACGCACATGAGATAAAGTCAGATAGCAGCAAGAGCACATGCCAGTGTAGTATAGTGCATAGCACTCTGAGCTCCGGAGCCGAGAGTTGTGGGTTCGAATCCAGCCCCTGGTACAAAAATGATGGAGAAATTTACTTCGTCACAGGACTATGTTGAAAGTTGGACTGTCGAGCAAGCAAAAACCTTCTGTGACGTGCCTGCACCGCAGGACGCACATGAGATAAAGTCAGATAGCAGCGAGAGCACATGCCAGTGTAGTATAGTGCATAGCACTCTGAGCTCCGGAGCCGAGAGTTGTGGGTTCGAATCCAGCCCCTGGTACAAAAAAGATGGAGAAATTTACTTCGTCACAGGACTATGTTGAAAGTTGGACTGTCGAGCAAGCAAAAACCTTCTGTGACGTACCTGCACCGCAGGACACACATGAGATAAAGGCAGATAGTAGCAAGAGCACATGCCAGTGTAGTATAGTGGATAGCACTCGGAGCTCCGGAGCCGAGAGTTGTGGATTCGAATGCAGCCCCTGGTACAAAAATGATGGAGAAATTTACTTCGTCACAGGACTATGTTGAAAGTTGGACTGTCGAGCAAGCAAAAACCTTCTGTGACGTGCCTGCACCGCAGGACGCACATGAGATAAAGGCAGATAGCAGCGAGAGTACATGCCAGTGTAGTATGGTGGACAGCACTCGGAGCTCCGGAGCCGAGAGTTGTGGATTCGAATCCAGCCCCTGGTACAAAAACCATGGAGAAATTTACTTCACGATAATTCCTAGAGCATGTGTTACTGGAATGGAAGGCTTCTAGTCTCTCTTGGACAAAAGGACAGCTTTCAAACTAACCTTGGATGAGTCGATAAACAGACGCCATTCCGTAGGATCGTGAGATATTCCTAATTCTGTCATTAGCCCCGGAAGATCTGAACAAAAACACATACCATTCTCCTTTTCATAGAAACGATATGAACCCAAATTTCTACTTCTGAACACAGACGCACGTGTATTCTTCGCTAGCAGGCTCTACTCCTGCAGTCGGAAACTTAAAGTTCAGCTTGTTGTTTGGAAAGATGTAGGTCTGGAACGAGATCATTCAGTTCATTTTGCTCAATCAAGTGGCACTCGTCTAAGTATTAGGAGTGTATGTATCTGGGTCTTCATGTGTGTCTATATCTTCATTGGGTGAATTTGAATCTATCTGTTCACAGTTCAATGGATATTTTGGTATAGGAAAATCTTACCCATGCGGAACAAGCCTTAAGGCTGATGGAAAATTTGGATACTGTATTTTACTTTTATTCTTCTTTGAAAAGCCACTCAATTTGGTTAAACAAAAATAAGAATCTTCAACGTCATCAGTCGGCTCACGCCAAATCATCGGAACTGCGAAAAACATGGATTTAAGCTTACCTTTCAACCATTCACTCAGGCCATCAAAGCAGAAAATGCCGCAGACATGTGGACCTCACGATTTATTTTGATCTCCAACATGACATCCAAAGTACAAATAGTAGGCTTTTCTCACAGTCTTTGTCAATGGACGACTCTGCGATTTTATATAGCAAAACTTATCCGGAACATTAATACATCCGCGATGATACCTTTTCTCCATTTCCCCAACTTTTGCTCTTAAACATGCAGCACGTGTTTCTCCTTCAATGTAAAAAACAGCAATGGCGGTTCGGTTGCGGCTACACGTTCTCTACCTGTGAAAAAATCAGTGTTGCCATTCATGACATGTCTGTTGGAGAAATATGACAATAAAAAGATCTAGTGTCCTTTTACATGCCTACAAGCGCTAATGTGGAACAATAGTACACATTTAATGCCCCATAATAAAAAACGCAACCTGATGCCCATTTTGTAAGGAAAAATCTGAAATCAGCACACAAAAATTAGTTTCAAACAGCTGCATTTGTTACTTTGTAGACCAATGTAATTGATTTTCGATTATCATTGGCGGAGGATTAAGGACATGTAAATAGATGTCTGTCAACGTCATTACATCCTAAAAACTGGAGGGCGTTGTTTAGCACAGGAGTTCGAATAAAAAAGGCAGATTCAAGTGAAAATGAAGATCTTCCTGGAAACATGGTCTCACTCGGAGGTACGCGCGATGATTAGATTAAACACTGTGACGCGTGGTACCGAAAGAAACATTTGCATTTGTAGGAATGTGAAGCAAAGTTACCCGTTCGTTTTCTTACAGCACAACCTCCACAACCACCATGTCTGTTGTTGATGTTGAAGGACTGTTACTGCGTTTCTCATCCGTTACGCATTCCGTTCAACTGCGAATTTTGGACATCATTTTAACACCACGAACATCCATGACTTGAGGACCATAAACTTCGTGCAGTTAACGATGAATCTCCGGTGCCGACGTTCTCCATGCCCACAGAAACCTGATCGCTGCGCGTACCTCCAAGTGAGATTACATTTTCAGACGGGTTATCATTTTCTCTTGAATATGTTCTCCATTACATTGCCTTATTAATCGAACTTCCGTGCCACACAAAAATCCTCTAGTTAGAAAAGTGTAAGCACGCTGGGAAGACATAGATTTACCTTCCGTAATCCGTTGCAAAAGGCAGTTCGGAAGCTAGTTATTGATCAGTCTGCGTAATTTACAAGTATACTGAAGAGATGACTGCACGGGGAACAATAAAAAATATGGCACTTCTATACTGATTGTGACATATATGAAGTTCTTTTACTTAGCATTGTTTTTTGTATTGTACTGCCTATTAAACACAGGGTTATTACAAACGAAATAGGCAGTTTCAACATTTTATAAAACCGAAACTATTTAAGATATCGAAACTCACTTTACACCGGTTTGTAAGGAAACTCATCAAGTTTGTTACAACAACTTACAGAAGTTCGACGTGTGAACTCATAGTTACAAGACTACGTTCAAAAAGTTCCGGAACTTTTTGAATATTTGCCAAGTGTCAGTGAATTACGTCATTCCCCGCTGAGCAAGCAAAGAGCATGATGTGACCGACCAGTCAGAACCGGTTTGATCCAGATCCAACACGTACAGCGTATGTGCGTGGTTTGTGAGTACAGGCGTTCGAGGCTCTCTGTCGCGAGGACAACAATGTCGAATTTTGAACAGCGTTCAAGTGTAAAATTTTGTGTTCTGCTCGGAAAATCTTTCACTGAGACTTTCCAAATGATTAAGTCAGCGTACGGTGAGAGTGCAATGAGTCGAACTAGAGTTTATGAGTGGCATCGCCGATTAGGAAACGGGCGATACAGTATCGAGGATGATGAGAGGTCAGGACGACCTTCAACATCCACAACAGGTGAACAAATCTCCATTGTCAAAGAAATTTTGAAAAGTGACCGTCGAAAAACTGTTGCAGCGATTGCAGAAGTTACTGCCATCTCAGTTGGAAGTTTCCATGCCATTTTAACAGAGAAACTGGGCATGCATAATGTGTTCCAACAAATTGTTCCCAAAAACCTGACACTAGAAAAAACGGATGAGCGCATGCAAGTTTGCGGGGATAACATCGATGCAGTGGATTCAGATCCCGATCTCTTGAATCGATTGATCTCTGGCGATGAGACTTGGTACTTTCTGTACGACCCCGATCCAACTGACAGTTAAAAGTGCGGAAATCACCGTCGTCACCACAACCAAAAAAGTTCAAGGCTGACTGCTTCAAAGGAAAGGTCTTGTTAACAGATTTCTTCGATTGCAAAGGGGGTCGTACACAAGGAATTCCTTCGACATAGTCGTACAGTCACTAAAGAAGAGTACGCCAACGTCCTGAAACGTCTCCGAGAATCAGTGAGACGCAAGCGACCCGATCTTTGGAAGACCAACTCGTGGGTACTTCATCACGATAATGCGCCGACTCACAGATTCCCCTGGTGTCCGATTACCTGTCCAAACATCACATTCCCGTTCTTACACAACCAGCTTATTCCCCTGATCTCACCTCCCGGTGACTTTTTCCTTTTTCCCCGGATGAAGAATTTGCTTAAGGGACGACGCTTCAAGTTCCGAAGAAGTGCAACGAGCTGCGACGGAGGCACTGGATGACCTGGCAAAAGAAGGCTTGTAATCTGCATTTATATCTTTGCATGAGCGCTGGCAAAAATGCATAGCTGCACAGGGTAATTACCTCGAAGGAAACACCGCATAAATAGGTATTATATGTACTCATTCTTTTTTAATATAAAAAAGTTCCGGAACTTTTGAACGTAGTAATATATCAAACAATCGAATTGCTGCCAAAACATGCACTAACGTATCTTTGTCAATTCTAGCAATAGCTGTTGTGATACTTAATTTCAGAGCAGCTAAATCATCAAGAAGAAAAGGGACAAAGATCTTGCCTTTGACGGGATAGCCCAATTAAAGAAAGTCACAGGGTGTTAGATCCGGACTTCATGGTGACAAACATGTAAGCGACATAGACATAAATCTAGCTTTTTTTCCCATGTAACATAGCTACAGAAATTTGAAAATTTAGTAGTTCTGGAACGGGAACCAAGACGATTAAATTTTCAAATTTCTGTGGTTATGTTTCATGAAAAAAACAGCTTGAGTTATGTCTCTATTAATTATTCCATCTGTTTCCAACTTGATATTTACTCATTTGCTGGTGATCTAACTTAGCACTACGATGGGACAGGTTTGTTTCGACTGACGCAGTGAAATCAAAATCTGATGTTTCAGATGAAAGCCTCAGTTGTTTGGATTTCATTGTCCTGGGTAGTGTAATGGTTAGCATACTTGAGCGCAAATCGGGAGATGCAGGTTCGATTTCCGTTTCAGGGCGATTAAAATTTAAAATTTCTGTGGCTATGTTACATGGAAAAAACAGCTTGATTTATGTCTACATATATTAATTATTCCATGTGTTTCCAGCTTGATGTGAGTGGCATGTTGTCGCTTGTTAAGCGGCCAATCCAGCGCTGTGAGAGATTTTCATCGAGGTAATTCCTAACTTCCGGATGGCAGGGGGATGGTGCTCCATCCTGTTGGAAAATGAAACTGTCACTGTCTTCATGCAGTTGAAGCATCAACTAGAAAATTAGCATTTTGAGATAAGAACTTCCCGTTACAGTGTTTTCTTGGAAATAGAAAGGGCCATATATACTTTTATAATTGAAACAGAACAATGAAATAAAAAAAAATGGCATTCTTTCAAAGTTTCCATTGATTCCAGCAGATGGATAAAGCTCAACGAACTAGAAACAGTGCAAAACATTTTCCCAGACTGACTTGGGATTCAGTCGAAACTAGTATTTGCATTATGTTTATCATGCCGGTTTGTGCTCGCGAGCAAATCCGTGAGAAAGCATAATCACTGATAATTAGCAGATAATGGAAATCGCAACAGGAAAGAAAAAGTACTGATAAGTTTTATCATTGTTCTTTCGATATAGAAACGTCTTTTGCTGATATAATGAAGCCTCCTTGGCTATTTTTACCTAGTTCGATACAGCAACAGTGCTGAGAGATAATTTTCTTCATCTGATATGTTAAAACTGTTACTAAATCCATCGAGGGCACCGCAGTGATATATTTTTTTCACTGAATCGGAAGTTATACTGTTATGAACTTCAAGAAAGCAGATGCAGCGCAAACACACCAATAAATGAATAAATTAGTGTAAGAAATACATTTAAATGTATTTCTTCAGCGTTACTGAAATCACTAAAAAATGTTTCGCTCAAATTTGGTCATTTCAAAAGATTTTGAAACCAAATGTAATAAGAGACACACTAAAAATATAAGATATTTATAGTTATTGCACAGTTTTAGAGTACGATTCGGCGCAAGCATGTCTGCTGAATACATGAAAAATTTCGACCCGTTTAAAGCAAAATTTTGAAAATTATTTTTTTGTGAAGGAATACTAAAAAGTTAAAACTTTTCTGATGGTTTTGGGAAAAATACAGTCAAACGATGTTTTATTTGTTCCCTAGTGTAATTCCTAAAACAGATTTAATTTACAGAAGTTACTGAATGCGTTCAGCCTGAAATCTTAAAATCTGTATTTTTAATTTAGAAGTGAAATGGTGAGGACGGGGTTGTATTCAACGAGAGACCTGCGGCGTGTATCATTAAACTTTATGATGAACCATCTACGACTTCCTTCATTTCATGTATACACTGAAGTAGACACTTTCGGGGAAAAACTCGATAACAAGTACTTCGGTAAATTAATTTTAACCCAATATAGCAGTATTTATTGAATATTAATAAGCACAGCAGCACTCTTTTAAGGATATATGTACACATATTGTATATTGTTTTTTTTAGACTGAAATGACTCGAAAACTGATTAACTGATCAAAACAAAATTTCATACTTTCAATCTTTGCTTAAAAAAATATTGATAGTCAATTTGACTGAAAATGGACAAAAGTATCTATATGTATAAAAGTAAAAGTTTGTATATTTGTTTGTTTGTCCGCTATACAAATCTACAGTTTTCACCTTAGAACCACCATATTTGGTATACTATCTCATGGTACTCTGACTTAGACCGTAGAAGAGTTTTGGAAGGGATCGGAGTCAGGTGGGGCAAGGGGGCCCCCATACAAAACTTTCGTTATTTTAGTTAAAATTCTACATTTCAAAATTGTCTTTATTCTTCAGTATAAATAACATTTCTATGTACATGACAGTAGAATTCTGCCAATAAATACAGTGGTATATACACCAACTGGAAAGTTCCAGTGAAACGTAAAACAAAATATTGTTAAAATCATAAAATTATTTCACCTCGTAGGGCGAAGGAGAGGCAGACAATAAAGCACGAGCGATACAAATGAAAATGTATACCTACAGTATTGTAGACCGGGAAAGACATGATTCTATACTATGCACAATTTCCAATCAAGCATTACTACCATACTCAAGATTAAACATGCACAAAGTACTAATTCACATAAAAGACCATGGGTGAGAAGGAACTAACAGGTGCAACAGTATTTAGAAATATGACAGTAATGGTAGAAACAATTAAGCACAAATACTTATTATATGTACAGAATTATGCAGTGACAAGAGAGAAATACGCTAAACGGACCCAGGAGGGTAACTTTACAAAAAAAAAAAAAAAAATAGAAATCGAACAGTAATGCAATACATAAGTGTCATATCATATGTACAGAACAATACAGTGACAAGGAAGAAAGCCGATAAACATACCCAGAAGGGCAGCTTCTCATGAAACAGAAATGTAACAGTGATGCTGCATTTAAAATTTACATCATATGTACAGGAGTATTCAGTGACAAGGGGGAGAAACGCTAAATGTACTCAGAAGGGCATCTTTTTACAATAAATTATACACACAGGGACAAATATTCCAAAATATATTCAACTTAATGAAGGGGACATTATGTGTGCAGTAAACTGTGATAAGGAAGAATTATACATAACATCATAAAATCCAACATTATCGAAGAGAACATGGGAAACATGGTGAGCTATCTCCAATAGCACATTAAACAGAATAATCACAAATAGCGAACCATGTGGGTGAAAAGGAGACACCACCTAGGAGCCTCATACCACCAAAATTAATACGCAAAATCATGAGTTGTGACAGTGAACGTGGGTAACAACAAAAATCCTACCTATAAGTTGAGATGTAGCTACAAATTGTAGATATGGAACCACCCAGCCGATTGGGCCCAGGTGAATTGAAAAAAGCTATCGGTGTTTGTTGAGGCAGCACGAGAGTGCTCCATTCGGAGACGAGTGGTTAACCGTGCTAGGAAGCGTCTCCGAATGATAGCACTTGCCTCCTGAGGAGGTGGAGTAAGAGCAGGGAGGCGTTGTTCAAGATGGAAAGCATATACAGTGTACTTCACAAGAAGTAAAATGTAACGGCACACAGGAGGCAAAGGAGTAGGTGGATGCTTTGTTTGAAGTAACCAAGCATATGCAAGAAATGGTAACGATCGAGCACAAATTCGATCAGCAAGACGAAATGCTGTGTTTAGGACTGGCAGGAGAACGGGGCAGAATAGGTATTGATGTTGGACGTCGCTGACTTCAGGGCAAAAGGAGCACTGCGGAGAGGTGAGAAGGATCATGCGAAACAGTACTGATGGGGCGGGGAGACGAAGGTGAAGAAATTGCCAATGGACATTGAGTTCAAGAGGGGAGGAAAGGGCAGAGGTAGATGCTGTCCAGATGGCGGGGAGAAGAGAAGGAGGAGCAGAATGAACAGAAAGTGGAAGTGCGGGAGAGGAAAGAAGAAGCCAATAAAAAGAAGAGGTGGAGATAGAAGTAACTAGAACCGGGGAGCTACGAATGAGGAGAAAGAACGGCAGAGAAAGAGGGGGGAGGTGACCGAGAAGAGACCATCACGGGAAACGGGGAGTGGAAACAGACTCCAAAGCGCAGTGCGAAGGAGAAGATATTCGTTAGCAAGAGTAATGGTTGGATATAGAAACAGGGAAGAAAGAGGTCTCCACGTTAGATCAGAACTTACGAGAGAACGGACAGTTATCACACCAGAGCAGATCCAAGTAGGAAAATAAAAGTAAGGGAGGTTAGGAGGGTGCATAAGAGAAGAGAAGAAGAGAGGTTCATCTAGGAGATCAAGAGTTGAAGAAGGAAATGAACGGAGAAGAGAAAGCGAACGAAAGAGAGAAAGGCCCTCTCGCAGGACAGGAGGGAGGTGGGACGGGAGAAGAGAGTATGCATCCATCTTCAGAAACAGTAAGAAGGTGAAAGATGGGTCACGGGAAGAAGCTAGAACATTCAAGGTAGTGGTAAGGGACGGAACAGTTGAAGTGGCAAGGCGAACGAAATGAATAATGCCATGTGTTTTATAAAGGATAGCTGGATCAGGAAGCTGAATGCCACCCAAGGATGCTGGCAGATGAAGCGTGTTAGGTTTAACCCAATGATGTGACGACCAGATGACGGAAGTTGAGAGGCGAGCGATGGTCAGCATTTGTGACACGGGCACAACCGTCGACATCCAAGAGTATTCGCATAGTGAGATAAGTTGTCGACGAACAACGGCTGCTCGTTGACGGAACGATGTGAAAGGGCGGACCTTACTCCAGTAGGCAGCAGTCCGTTGTATCCGGGGAAGAAGAGCAGTCCAGGTGGCGGATGCAGAAGCCAAGGGCAATCCGACATACGCACCGAGGATCTTCTGTGTAGTGGCTGTCCACTGTGCACCCCAAGGAGCATCGGTGCGGGCAGCCCATGCCCCACACCATAAGCCAGTACTTTTAGCGGCATTCAGCGCAGCTCCAGATGTTGCAACATACTGATGATATATAAAATACAGGCGATCAAATTGAGATTCATCCCTGACGCAAAAGGTCACATCATCAGCATAGGCGGTGAAAATTATCCGATGATGACGAGTACTAGTCACTGTCGGCGGTAGGACAGCCAGGAGTGATCTTCGGGCTGCTAACAGGAAAGGCTCGAAGGCAAGAGCGAATAGCTGGCCGGAGAGCGGACATCCTTGCCGCATGCCTCGCTTAAACGGAATTGGAGCGGTTAGAAAAGTGGCCGCTCGAACATGGAAACTGACGCCCTGATAAAGGGCCAAAAGAGCGGAAGAAAAGGCAGGAGGAAAGCCAAATTGTGAAAGGACAGCAGAGAGATAAAAGTGGGAGACGTTATCAAAAGCGGACTCTTGATCCAGATTGAGAAAGGCAAGAGGTTCAGAAAAAGAGCGAGCGAGGAAGTAAAGATGAAGGAGAAGAGAAACGTTAGTGGAAATAGTCCGACCAGGCACGGTGTATGTCTGGTCGGGAGAAATAACGAAAGAGAGAACAGAATTAAGGCGACGGGATAAGAGTTTTGTATAGAACTTATAGTCAATGTTCAGGATAGAGATAGGGCGCCAGTTTTCAAGATCCAAGAGGTCACCCTTCTTAGGAAGGAGGATGATGTGTGCCAAAGTGAAGTCGGGCAGTAACGCAGGAGAGGAAAAAGCAGACGAGAAACACGCAGACAGAAAAGGCAGAGGGCACGGTAGAAAAGCACGATAAAAGGACAGAGGAAGGCCGTCAGGTCCAGGAGCGGCATGAGGATTGAGAGTAGCGAACGCCTCGCGGAGTTCACGAAGAGATAAAGGGGAGAGTAAAGAAGTAGATAAAGTAGAGGGAACCTGAGGAAGAGAGGAGAGAAGAGGAGAAGCTAATGAGGATGAAGACTGCGTTACTGCACTGTACTTGGCGGTGAAATACTGTCTGGTGAAAGTGCATAGCTTCGATGGGTTCGAAGTGATAGAACCACCCTGGAGGCGAAGATGACGCAAATATGTAGCAGAACGATGTTGAGATTCCAAGGCGGTTAAGTAATCGTGAGAATCAGCTGTAGGGGAGAGAGGTGCAAGAAATGCATCCTGCAGGCTGCATCGGATGCGCGGTGCGCGGGAAAGAAGCAAAGCGTGGAGATCTGCCAGATAGCCGGGGTATTGCGGATCATCAAGAGAGAACATCGACAGTAGAGCACGTAGATTCGCAATTCCCATATCGCTCTTATTCCGAGAGGCATGGGATTAGCGCCGTACAAAAAGGACCAAGCCATGTTTGACACTGAGCCACAGTTGCATCGCGTCTGACGTTGTATCAAGAAGGGGCTGACGACTTCGGAGGAACTCACGCACAGCAACACAAAATTGTTGATCATCCAGGAGCGAGTCCGGAAAAGTCCATACTCGTTCAGTCCGTGAAGGTGAAGGAGAAACACACACCGACAGACTGACAATACCATGGTCTGAAGTGGCGGAAGGATGATGGGCAGCAGCTGCGATCGACGGGAGAAGAGCAGTTGAAACATAAAATTTATCCAGCTGTGCTGCATACGGTGTACGATTGCAGTAGTTTGTCACGAATACGGGGAAATGGAAGGGCATACGGTGTACGATTGCAGCAGTTTGTCATAAGCACTGGGAAATGGAACGGCATACGGTATACAATTGTAGCAGTTTGTCATGAGTGCAGGTAAATGGACGGGCATACGGTGTTCAATTGCAGCAGTTTGTCATGAATACGGGGAAATGAACGGGCATATGGTGTACGATTGCAGCAGTTTGTCACAAGCACGGGGAAACGGACGGGCAAACGATGTGCGATTGCAACAGTTTGTCATGAGTACGGGGAAATGGGTGGGCATACGGTGTTCAATTGTAACAGTTTTTCATGAGTACGGGGAAATGGACGGACATACAATGTAGAATTGAAACAGTTTGTCATGAGCACGGGGAAATGGAAGGGCATACGGTGTACGATTGCAGCAGTTTCTCATGAGCACGGGGAAATGGAAGGGCATACGGTGTACGATTGCAGCAGTTTATCACAAGCATCCGGGAAATGGAAAGGCATACAGTGTACGACTGCAGCAGTTTGTCACGAGTACGGGGAAATAGACGGACACACGGTGTACGATTGCAACAATTTGCCATGAGTGCGGGAAAATGGTCGGGCATATGATGTACGACTGCAGCAGTACACTACGGAAAAGTGCGGAGAAATGAACGGGCATACGGTGTACGATTACAACAGTTTGTCTTGAGTTCGGGGAAATGGACGGGCATACGATATGCGATTGCAACATTTTGTCATGAGTACGGGGAAAGGGGAGGGCATATGGTGTTCGATTGTAACAGTTTGTCATGATTACGGGGAAATGTACGGGTATACGGTGCAGGATTGAAACAGTTTGTTATGAGCACGGGGAAAACGACGGGCATACGGTGTACGATTGCAGCAGTTTGTCATGAGCACGGAGAAATGGGAGGGGATGCAGTGTACGATTGCAGAAGTTTGTCATGTACACGGGGAAATGGAAGGGCTTATGGTGCACGATTGCAGCAGTTTGTCATGAGCACGGAGAAATGGAAGGGCATCCGGTGTACGATTGCAGCAGTTTGTTATGAGCACGGGGAAATGGAAAGGCATACGGTGTACGATTGCAGCAGTTTGTCATGAGTACGGGGAAATGGAAGGTCATGCGGTGTACAATTGCAGCAGCTTGTCATGAGTACGGAAAAATGGACGGGCATATGGTGTATGACTGCAGCAGTACACTGCGGAGAATTGCACAAGAGCGGAGAAATGAACGGGCATAGGGTGTAGGATTGCAACAGTTTGTCATGAGTACGGGGAAATGGGCGGGCATACGGTGTGCGATTGCAACAGTTTGTCATGAGCACGGGGAAATGGAAGGGCATGCGCTCTACAATTGAAGCAATTTGTCGTGAGCACGGGGAAACGGACGGGCATACGGTGTACGATTGCAGCAGTTTGTCATGAGTACGGGGAAATGGTCGGGTATGCCTGCCGTATATGTGTATATGTGACGTACTATGGAGGTGAATCACGTGTCAAGACGGAAATTCTGCAGCGGTACAGTGCGTACGATCTGCTTAGTTGGGAGAGCAACTTACTCCGGAGTGAGGAGGCGCGCGTTCGATCTTCTTCACGGAGAAATTTGTTTTTCACATTGGCTCTCGAACTTAAAAATGGATCTACTGGCCGTTGGGGTCTTCGAAAAATGTGTGATGTTTGTTCCACACATCGTCTAGAATTAATTAAAAATTCCTTCTTCGCTTAAAAAAATGAAATAAAGTTAAGAAGGAGATGATGTGACGCACTACAGAGATAAAACACGTGTCAAGACGACAAATCTGTAGCGGTACATTCCGCCCGTGTAGCTTAGTTGGGAGAGCAACTTACTCCGGAGTGAGGGGGGTCTGCGTCAGCGACAAATCAATCTACGTTACCGACAAATTTGTGCTTTCATATCTACGATTGCAGCAGTTTGTCATGGAAGTCAGAACGACAAATTGATCTGCGAATCTTGTGAGAACAGTCTTTTAAAACTCCCAGTTTCCATATGTGTAGGACGACGAACATGATCTTCAATCAGTTCTTTTACCGGCTTTTCTTCTCAGTGGATATTGAAACGTTTTTCATCAGTTTTCTTTTTCAAGTATGGCGTGTGTTAATTATTATTACGTTTGTTAAATGTTTTGTAGGGGAGGCTGGCGGACGCCAAGCTACAGCCCTGCAAAAGGGGGTACGGGAAAGACTCGTGATTTTAGCGACTTTGCAGTGGTGAGCAGTGAAAGCATCTCAGAAACGGCAAACCTTCTCGGCTATGGAAGAACAACTGTATACAATGATTGGTACACAAACAAGGAAACAAGCAGTCAGTAATTTTTCTGTCGGCAGAAACTGCTGATCGATGTTAGAGGGAAATACTGGCATCAGAGGATTGGACCAGGTAACAGGCGAGATCCATTGCGTCAAGTTATTGCGCAGTAAAACAGCGGTATCGAGAAGAGAATTTCGGCATGCACAGTTCACCGCATATTGGCGCAAATGGGATATAACAGCACACACACCCTTCATGTACTATAACGTAACCCTTCTTTTTCGTGTGCGAGATTGGTATTACGCTATGTCTAAAAACCATGACTAAGGAAATGTTGAACCAAATGAGAATACGATGCAATAGTTGCACGGGGTAGCTCTAATTAAGGTTTTACGGCCACACGAAACATATACAGACGCCAAACTTACGATATCCTTTTTTTTTTTTTTTTTTTTTTGATTGGAGGTTTAACGATCACAGTGAGCAACTCAATGGGCTATAAGCAGTCGCCCGTCCCTAATTTAGGGTCACTGGTTCTAGGGAAGGGAGAGAGCCAGTGCCGTAAGACAAACACAACATCCATGCCTCACCGGGATTCGAACCCGGGCCCCTTACGGACGAATGATCAGAGGCCATCGCTTAGACCACTGCGCCACCGGGGCGGCCTTTTTTATTGGTCCAGCACGATTGATGACATTCACAATATAACACTGCTAGTATTACACTACACATATAATACCTTAATTATCTGTCGTATATTCTAGCTTAACAAAGATCGAACATCTACACACACACACACACACACACTAAGCAACTGCTGTATCGCCCTTTTTATCTATCGTTATTATCACATTCATACGTAACTCTCTCTGACCTCAAAGGTGTTGCCAACCTCACAACCTCATTCATGTGAGAGAGAAGATATCACGTTCAGTTTGGAAAGTGTAAAAGAGAAAAAAAAATTACATAGGAAAAGGAACTAAAAATGAAAGTTAAATTACAATATACGTCACATCATCTCTCGTCTAATCTAAAAACTGACAAATTCACCTGCTGTGGGCATGGGGACAGCAAAACTGGAACCCCGAAGACCAGGAAAGAGTCATGTACTCCGATGTATTCCGCTATCAGTTAGCACACGCAGATGGAAGAGCCAGAAAATGGCGTCAACAGCACAAACGGATGGACCCCATCTGCCTAGCATCACCTGTACAAGCTGGTAGAGGTGATGAAATGGTATGGAGAATGTTTTTATGGTGGCCGTACATCCTTAGTAGAATCTCTGCAACATCATTTGGATACCCTGAACAACATTGCGGATTAGGCACTCCCGTACGTATACATGATGTTTCCTGATGGAGAGAGCTGCTTCCAGCTGGAAATTGTGCCACGCCACTGGGCTCGGATCGTTATACATCGGTTTCAGGAGCACGACAGGGACTTCGAAGGACTAAAATAGCTTACACAGTCCCCAGATCTTAACCCAATTAAGCACCCGCGGGACGCGATTCAGAGAGCCATACGTAACAGAGATTACATAATGTTTGTTGATGGTGAGGGCTGTTCCCAACAGGATAATGCACCACGCCACAAGGCTCGGATCGTAACATAGTGGCTCCAAGAGCACGACAGTGGCTTAAAAGGGCTAAAATACCCCCACAATCCCAGATCTTAACCGAATTAAACACTTGCGGGATGAGATTCAGACAGCCGTTCGTAACAGAGATTACATGATGTTTGTTGATTTAGAGGGCTGCTCCCAGCTGGATATTGTGCCCCGCCACAAGGCTCGGACCGTCACAAAGTGGCTCCAGGAGCACTACAGTGACATCAAAGTGTTAAAACGTACCACACATTCCCTAGATCTTAACCCAGTTGAACATATGTGGGGTGCGATTGAAAGTGCCATTCGTAAGAGAGATATTCTTACAACGGACATTCGGTAATTGATGGACGCCATTACATCCGCTTGGCTGGACATACCTGTTGAACGGTATCAGCATCTCGTTGAATCCACGCTACTTCGAATCGAGGCTGCTTTAAAGGATAATGCAGTCCAACACATTTATTAGATAAGTGCACCTAATAATTTGTTACTTCAGTGCATTTACTTCACACTAGCAAGCTTACGTGACAATACACGAAAAACGCCACTTAAGCCTTGATGCGATAAAAATGTATCCAACCATGTAGACTGATTAGCCATTCCATTATGACCAACCCGAGCCTAGAGAAATGAGCGCGCCTGGATACCGAACGGTGGCGCAGGTGAAGTTCACAGAGCAGTATATATACAACCCGAGGACCGGCTTTCGGTTAGTAGAGTGTTCGGAGTCAGAATGGGAAAAGCTGCCGATTTATCGGAGTTTGATAAAGGACAAATTGTGATGGCACGGAGCCTCGGAACTACGATCTCGAAAACGGCGTGGATTACAGGTTGTACAAATGCCGCTGTAATGAGTACGTATCAAAAGTGGTGCACAGATGGCCAAACGACGAACCGTTGTCCAGCCGAGTGTCTCTCGCAGCTCATTGACGCCAGAGGGGAGTGGAAACGGTCGCGCATTGTTCACAGCGACCGCAGGGCCACAGTGCGGCAAATCACCTACAGCTACAATAGTGGTGATCAGAGCAATGTGTCACAGCACACAGTTCGTTGCAGCCTTCTGCGCATGGGCTTGCTTGGCCGAAGACCCAGCCGAGCTCCCATGCTCACTGCACGTCATCTTCAACAACGCGTGAAATGGGCCCAAGATCATCGAGATTGGACCGTGGATGATTGGGAGAAAGTGGCCTGGTCTGACGAATCAAGATTCCTGGTGCATCACGTAGACGGCCGAGCGCGGATACGCCGATTAGCAACGGAGGCTGGGGCACCTGGATGCGCTGTTGGGCAGAAACAGGCCGTCGGCGACGATGTTAGGCTGTGGGCGATGCTTTCTTGGGGCACTTTGGGCCCCATGATCCCAACGCACAATCCCTGACAGTTGTCAGGTACCTGAACATCTTTGCTGACCAAGTTCCCCCATTCATGGCAACTGTGTTCCCAGCTAGTGATGGCCATTACCAACAGTATAATCCGCCATGCCATACTTCCGCAACAGTCAAGGAGTGGTTCGAGGAACATGCTGGTGACTTTCTGTTAATGCCCTGGTCTCCGAATTCACCTGACATGAACCCATTGTGGTTCCACTTGGAAAAGCGGGTTCTCGTTAAATCACCACCACTCCGAAATGTACGGGAACTGGAGGACCTGCTGTGGACATTGATACCTATCACCACCTCATCGAATCTATGTCTCGCCGTGTGGCCGTTGTTATGCGGGCTAAAGTGGCTCCTACAGCTTATTAGGTAGGTGGTCATAATGCAATGGCTCATAGGTGTAGATGACTCTGCTATGAGAGAAAATACAAAACTAAACTTATGGCCTTGTTTCTTTTGTCCTAATGTGGTGAGGGCACACACTGTCCGTTGTGCTTCTCGTGGAAGTGCAAAACCAGGAGGACTTTTTGCACACCAATCCCGAAAATCGTGAAAGATCCAGTGAGTCTAGGAAGAGAGACGTTCTTCTTTTATCAATCACCCTGTTTCTTTGTTGTTTAACGGCTGCTATGAGTAGCGCTGATGGCTATAGGCAGTCGCCGGTCCCAGGGAAGGCAGAGCGCCCGTGCTTTAAGGTAAACACATCACAATGTCTCATGCAAGATTCTAGTCCATGCCCAGGCGGAAGAATACTTAGTTGCCAACGCTTCTGACCACTCGGCCACCGGGACTGCTACCGGTTACCGTTGAGCCTTGTTATAGATATTACAAGCACAAGTTTAACAGGGAATTTCATTCATTTGAACTGGAAGAACAAATGCGTAAGAATAAGTGGTATGTGAGGTATGACGATGCATTCGCCGCTTTGACAACTTCCCAAGGTAATCACCGAGATGACATGTGGCAAAAGGCATTTCCCATTCAGTGCTCGAGTAGAACTAATTATTATTAAATTACGTAGTGAACCTTCTTGATTATTAGGTTTAAATTATTTCTTTAAACCTAATAATCAAGAGATTCACTTTTGTTTGGGCGCCAGTATGACATTTAACCTTTTGCCAGTGGTGGAATTCAAATCTTCCTATTCCGCAGAGGGTGTTTTCCCAATTGAACTACGTCGGCAGGCGTATCGCTGTTTCATTGTCTATTTGATTAATGCGCAACTTCAGTAACACATCATGCCGCCACGGCGGCGCAGTGGTCTAAGCGATGGACTCTGATCATTCGTCCGAAAGGGGTCCGGGTTCGAATCCCAGTGAGTCATGGATGTTGTGTTAGTCTTACGGCACTGGCTCTCTCCCTTTCCCTGGAACCAGTGACCCTAAATTAGGGTCGGGCGACTGCTTATAGCCCAATGAGTTGCACACGGTGGTCGTTAAACCCCCCCCCCCCAAAAAAAAACGACGTCATATCACGTAGCACGTTACAAGTCACCGTTGAAAACGTGGAGGCATAGTGAAAATTTGGATCAAACATATCTTTGATTTTTTCATTACTATAGGGATACATCATTCCTCTTATTAAACAACTTGTTTCGACACACACACAAAAAAAATTGCATTAAAAAGGATTGGGATTCGTAGTTCCATAGGGTTTCTTTTATACCCACACTCAAGGGCTTCGGAACCGCTGGGACAGAGGGGAGAAGTTACTCCCGTATTCATCTGCTTGCTTTGGCGAAACATCAAGTTCGCCCCGTCATTTTTCTTCCTTTTTAATCATGCCCGTAATCAGAAATCACTCAAACAATTAGATTTTATTTCCTGCCATCTGAAATTCCTTCTTGTAAAACTAAATATTATTTTCTATTTTAATTATTAACGATCTAGAACTCTGGTTTTTTAAATGCGTTTTTTGAAATGCTGGTTAAACTATCCTGGTTTATCCAGTATGAGGTACCAGTTTTATCAAAAACAGTTACCCTGAAATTCGTGAAAAGTATTGTGTTTTTATAAGAAAAGTAGACACGTTTTCTGTTTCATTTAAGTATAAAATCGGTCTTTCTTTAATGGAAGGAAATAGAAGGAGGAGGGGAAGAAACGAATGACCAAGAGGCGTATATTCGAGGCTAGCTGCGAAGCCCAGAGAATGCACAAATAAAACTGAATTAAATACGCACAAATAAAAGTCAATTATCAACGGTATTAAAATGGTATTAAAATATGTCGATGCTTTCGGTGCGAAAAAAAACGCGTGCGGATTGGCTTCTTTAACTCAGTCTGGCGAGCGAAAACCACTGCATAACGCAAGCAGTTCTTCCAGATACATGAAAAACTACCGAAATGACACGGTAACTATTTTAACTCCAATGTTAAAATATTTAATATATACATTTAAAAGATGATATAGTAAAATATGTTCACACATGAGATCTTTCGGTACCCAAAGTGGGCACCATCTTCAGATGCTGTTAAAATTCGCCAAACGAACGTAACAGACACTGTGTATAAATTAAATATTTTAACATTGAAGTTAAAATAGTTTTCGTGTCATTTCGGTAGTTTTTCATGTATGTAGTTATCGGCACGAGTTAAAGTCACAGTGTATGTAGTTCTTCCAAAGGCTTCGCTCTTCTGATTCGAAAACCTTCCGTACGATCGCCTGCTGGAGTTTCCATGACAACATGAATCAGCTGGTAGAGGGGAATGGGCCATTGCTTTGAGCAACGGTTCGCTCAGAAAAAAGAAGATTTAGACTATCTCAGGCACACGCATAATTCCCGCCCATAAGATTGTTTCGCGAGAGTTGTTTCAGTTTTTGTAAAGTGTCAATGAATTAAAATCAGAGATATTATATCTTAAATTCGTGGTTTTGTTGGATTCGAACTGTTTCGATAAATTTCGTGAAAGCTTTCCTGAACATCTACTCTCAGAACTTAAGGAACTCTATGCTTCAAATTTTGATACACCTCGACTAAAAAATGAACTGAAGGTGTTTTATTCTTTGATAAATACAAAAACAAATCAGTAAGAGATATTACTTGTTCCATAACGTTGAATAAATTGGACATAGTGTTTAGTGAGGTGTACAAATTAGCAGACCTCATATTAAACTTTCCATCAACAACTGCAACTGCCGAAAGAAGTTTTTCAGCATTAAAAAGTATCAAGATATATCTTAGAGCCACACAAGGACATGCACATTCGAAAAACTTGGCTGTTTTGTCAATAGAGAAAAACATTCTTTTTTAAACCATCAATCATAAAAGTTGCATGATAAAAATATCAATAAGAATATGCTGAAAATATCGTCAGTTCTTTTTCTACCTAATATGTCTTTTAGTAGTGAAATTCTAATTGTACGTTTTGGGTTGGTTTTCTGCATGCTTAGACAGCTGCCTTTTTATTCTCATTGATTCTTTTTAAATATAAAAAAAGTACTCGAAAGAAACATTTTATGAAAACGTAACACTCAAGTTCACACATAAGGAAAGAAGAATGGAGTTCATGTACAAATAAAGTATCCAAAAGGAGAATGAAGTTCATGTACAAATAAAGTATTCAGAAGAAGAAGGAAGTTCATGCACAAATAAAAGTATTCAGAAGAAGAATGGAGTTCATGTACAAATAAGTGTTCAAATTCCAATCTCATAATTATTTGGTATCATGTTAGCAATGGCATGCATGCACCTAAAATTTAGACAAAAAGTTACTTCTATTACTGAACAATTAAAAATTAAACTTCGCAATTAAAAAAAATACTGGGGAGGGGGGAAGGGTGACGGGTGAGATAGCCCAGGTCTCGGACCCAAGATACACCACTGGAATGAGCTATTTTACAAGTACGTTGTTTGATGCATTACGTAAGAGCTACGTGTAGGCGTAGCGTCGGGTGCACGTGCCCCCAACTTTAGAAAATTTAAATGCGAGGGCAAGCCTACGATATATCAGCAAATATGAATGGGAGGTTTAATGGAGTCGCAACGAAGTTCAAAGAGGAAGAACCAATATATTTGCGCGCGCACACACACACACACACACACACACACACACACTGTTATTCTCGATTTTTATATTTAGCTGTGATTTGCTTTTTCATGATGCAAAACCATGGCAAAATGCTACCAGTGCAGAAACTCATGCAACATTATTCATGTATCAGCAAAGAATTTTATAATATTTAAAGAACTTGTAAAAAAAAAGGAGAGAAATTTGTTTTCAGAAAATTTAACATCTTGTCAAAAATACTCAAGACTGTTCGTCATTTTTCATTAACAGCAGTGCTTGAAGAACAAAAAAAGTTTGCACAACAAAAAAAAGTTTGTTGTGTACTTAAAAGGCCCAAATTTTGTGACATTTACGGAGAAGCTATTCCCAAGAATGGTTTCTCCAAAAGGGAAACAGTTTACACTGTTTTGTGTCCCTCACCAAAGGAAAACACCAGTTTACACTTATTCATGCCCCCCCCATTTGTTGTTTTTTGGCCACGCTAGCCTATGGAGCTACGATTCTTGTCGAATTCATACTAATGTGGAAGTGTCCTAATCAATACAGTTTAATATCGCTTATCATGTGAGGAAAATGTTTTATATCGAAAAATCCTATCATCTAGATGTAAAATTAAAGTTGGCCGCCCCGGTGGCGCAGTGGTCTAAGCGATGGCCTCTGATCATTCGTCCGAAAGGGGTCCGGGTTCGAATCCCGGTGAGGCATGGATTCTGTGTTTGTTTTACGGCACTGGCTCTCTCCCTTCCCTGGAACCAGTAACCCTAAATTAGGGACGGGCGACTGCTTATAGCCCATTGAGGTGGTCGCTAAACCTCCAATCAAAAAAAAAAAAAAAAAAAAAAAATTAGGGTTGCATATTAATTTAGATTTTACAGATGCAATCGTTTTATCTATAGCATGTTTAAATGACGTCATTGCGTCCTGTTTCACAACAAACAATGCGTTTTATGATCTGACTGAAAAATGCTCTTCTTGCTCCCGTCATCAACAAACAACGCCGACACCCCTGCCCCACACTTATCGCGGGCAGTTTGTTCTGCAGTAACGTAAATGCGAATATACCGATCAATTTCCTCCTGAAGTTTCTATATTCGAAATGGGTTACCTCCTTAATTTTTCTCTTTGTATATCTCGTAGGGACTTATAATTCATTTTACAGAAGCCATCTTCAAGAGTAAGTACGCACTACCAAAGAAAGCTGGATTTTTTTTTAATTTGTTCCCATGTCGCATTTCAGTGAAAAGATGAAAATATTTCTGTCGCGCGTTCCGTTATCAGTGAATTAAATAGACTCGAGAAAGTTACCCTTTGCGTGTGTGTGTGTGTGTGTGGCACCCGAATTTTGTTATTGCTGACTGAAACATCATTTTTCTGTCATTAAACAACTCAGATGCTTTCGCTTCAGGTGTGAGCCTACGCATCTTATTTAGTGCTTTCAGCCATTTTCAGAGCTAGTGGGGTAAAACTTATTTTCTGCCCAGCGAACCTTGAACTCACCCAAGCGTTCACTTGGCATTCAAAAGTATTACCTGAAAGCATTAACGGACTCATTTTTAAAGGGGAAATCGAGGAGCAGATTGGCGACAACTGCTGACACGTTAAAGAAGAGGGAATGTTCGAAAGCGAAGATGGCAATCGCCTAGAAGCCTACCACCAGCAGAGAAGTTAGTCAGGCATAGAAACAAACTTCTACAAGCACCGCCAGACGCACTCTCAACCGACTTGCGATACTTCTTTTTCGAAGAAACGACTGGGCACGAGGGGAAAATAAAGAGCAGATAGCAAACGAAGAAGGAAAAAAAAAATCACTGGCTAAAAAAAAATCAAAAGGGTATATACATCACAGCAGCCCCCTTTTTTTGTATTGAGACTTCATTTGCACACTGTAGAAGAATACGCGTCATTCCCGTTATCTTTTTGAAAGGGGGAAAAAGAGCTCTAAAGCAAAAGCTCTAATGAAGCGTGTTTTCTAATCTGGGCACGCTGGGAAGCAAAGGAAACAATGTGTAAGAATGCATTCAATACACACCGTTTATCTTTAGGATTGAATATTCACGCATAATTTACCATGAAAGTGTCCTGCTTTCGAGGCTGCCTTAGCTATCGCACCTTGGACAAAGACAAAAGGATCGCATTGATTGTATGTGGCTGGATTCGCTTTATTCTATCCCTCCGCAACCTCCCCAGCGCCCCCCCCCAACCTCCAACTCTGTCTTTCTCCACACACACAAGCAGACAATTCTTCCTACCCTCCCACACCAAATGAACAGAGGAAACGACAATTAGTGTGTGTAATCTACTTTCTCTTCTTCGTTGTCACAATTTTCGATTCCCGAACCGTGGTTGTATTTTTACCCCTTTCTGGTTAAACCCACCCTCTTTAGGAATGGCAACTACAAAACATTGCAACCCCTCCCCACCCTCCAGCCACTCTTTTACCTAAAACGGTCGAGCGACCTCATCATGGCAAAATTTTGCTTACTTAGACTCACGGTGAAAAGGATCTATCTTTTCAAATATTTGCGCCCGAAACTGGTGTGAATGTGTTAATGGCGTTGAAGTATGTCCGGACTCGAATTGACGAGCTGTGATCGGTAGTGTGGAAAGAGGTGACTCTGCCTTCATTTGCAATAGTCCATTACCCATTAAATAAATGTTTTGTAAATGACGTCGTTTTAAATGAAGGGAGGTGACTCGGGTGGGGGTTGCTGGGTGGGGTAGGATAATAGGGGGGATGAGCCTCCGATAGAAACAAAAGGTTGGGAAAATGAACGGCCGGTTGTGGGGATTCGAGCTGACTGAGTTTTGATCATGCAAAAGTAAAAGACTACCGTCAAACTCTTAAACAAATATTTGGGAAGTTTTCCAAAGACGCCCCATGTAAATGGAGAACTCTGTTAAATATTTTTCCGGGTAATTACCACCCAGTTTAATTACTCCTCCCGGAGACGCGATTGCTACCTCGCCGTTCCTCCGCTGGAAACTGAATTCACACCGGCGTTTGATTCAGCAACCGAATCACGGCCGTCGGACGGGTGAAGTTTGAAGGATTTGTATCGTTCCGAGATTTATGTTGCGTTTTAAATGTCATTTTCAAAATGCCACAAGGAAACCGACGCTTTAAGTTAGCTGAAAGTAAAGGTGACAAACACGAGAAGAGCTATCGCGTTCTCGTTCACATTGAAAGTGAAATAACAACTGATTCTGGATTTAGCAAATTTAAGAAAGGGTCACGTACCAGAATTTTCTGCGGTGTTGTGTAATAGAAAAAATTGCATTGGTGACCAGAGTGAAATACGAACTACAGGTAACACAAACTGGTAGAAATCATGCAAAAAATAGTAGGAAAAAAAATAATAAGTAGGTAATGCAGACTGATAATGTGAAGATGACACGTATTCTGTATATTCTGATAAGAAAGCTTATTAAAAACAGAAACATTTACAAAAGAATTTCTCAAGGGGACCTAGAAAGCAATTCTTGAGAAATTCTCTTAGGAAGAATATCAGTATTCTTGATTCGTGATTTTTTTTTTTTTTTTGGATTTAATTACCCCATGACCATTAGGAGCCGCCTTGTCTTTAGTTGAAGGTCACTGATTCCGTGGAGAGTATAAAGCCAGGGTCGTACGACAAACAAACCATTAATGTTATCCACGAACCCAGCTCAGGCTCAAATATGGCGAATAGCCCTAGCGTAGGGCAAAACTGCGGGGACTCAGGGGGACAAATATTAAAGATACCCCTCTTTCAGAATGGAAATTAGTTTTTTCACTTTAGATGCTTTCAAGAAGACCGTATGCTCCATGCACACACACACCTCATGCGTGTTAGTACAATATCATCATCATTATCAACCATTATCAATCTATTGCTGGATGAAGGTCTCCCTAAGTTACCTCAACAATCTGTTTTGAGCCAGTCTCCTCCATGTTGCTTCGACATGTTTTCGAATTTCATCCATTCATCTTTCATGTGGTTTTCTTCTAGGTCTTTTTCTGTCCCTTGGTATCATCATCATCATTGTCAACCATTATCAATCCACTACTGGACGAAGGTCTCCCCAAGTTTCCTCCACAACGGTCTGTCTTGTGCCAGTCTCCTCTATAATCCCCCCTCATACTTTCAAATTTCTTCCACCCATTTCCCACATGGTCTTCTTCTGGGTCTTTTCCTGTCCCTTTGAATCCAGTCTAAAATTTCAGCTGTCCATCGATGGTCTGTCCTTCTGGCAATATGTCCAGCCCATTGCCTTTTCAGGAATTTTACTCTGATCATGTCTTCCACTCTTGTCATTTTTTGATCCACGAGTTCCTCTTCTTATCTCTCCTGGTTACACCAAGCACGCATCTCTCCATGCTACTTTGAGTTGTCTGCAGTCTTTGTATGTCTCTTTTAGTTGAGGTCCACGTCTCTGCACCATATGTAAGCACTGGAAGGATGCACTGATCAAACACTTTTCTTTTAAGACGTAATGACATATTGCTCTTGAAAATTATACTGTCTCTTCCAAACGCTCTCCAGGCAAGTTTTATACGCCGATTAATTTCGTCATCAATGTGACCCTCACTTGATATCTGCTGTCCAAGATAAATGTAGGTATTGGTTACCTTTAGCTTCCCCCCCCCATCAATCGATAAGTCTTCATTTCTTGTAAAAGCATTGTACATCACTTTTGTCTTCTGAAAGTTCATTTTTAATCCCACTTCTTTCCTCTTGTCAGCAAGTTCCTGGATCATACGCTGCAGCTCTGATGGGTAGTTGCAAAAATGATTACGTCACCAGCAAAACGAAGGTGAGTTAGATAATCTCCATTAATCTTTATCCCTTTGTTTTCGAAGTTCAGAGATTGAAAGATATTTTCCAATGTGGCATTAAAGAGTTTGGTAGATATAGTGTCACCCTGTCTCACTCCCTTTCCAATTTTTATGGGTGCTGTATTCTCAAATAGCTGAATCTTTGCACTTGCAATTTCATAGATGTTATTAATAATATTAATGTATGCATCTTTAATACCGCAGGATTTCAAAGCCATTGTAACTTCTGATGGTTTCCCCGAATCAAAGGCCTTTTCATAATCGATAAAAGCTATGCATAATGGATGCTCATATTCCTTCGCTCTTTCAATTAGTTCTCTCAGTACGTGGTTATGATCTATAGTGTCCAAACGTCCGTGGTATTCGTGCCAACTAATATGCAGCAATCACATTACTGCTATCAAGACAAGATATTAAAAAACGGAGATAGTTGCAAAATAAAATATGAACTTTATTTACAATTAAAACCAAGTTAAAAACAAGGAGAGATCTTTCGGACCCACTATGGGTCTATCATTGGACAACGCATGGGTAGGATTCCGATCTTTTAAACTTGGAGATCCATACCACAATGCATCAGCATGAAGGCATTGCTCCCAATTCACGCATGTGCACTTGACAAAATATACATGACATGCAAATAATGTAAAACTACAAGTAAAGACGGTTATGGATTACAATGATATATACAATGGTTTAAAATATTGTGTTTCTAAGATGCACATGGTGTGTCGTCATTACAACATTGACTGGAGAGCATAGAAATGTATATGCTTTCAGTGAATAACAAATTAGATTTTGTTGTGGTCATTGCTAAACAAGTAGTGTTATTCCAACCCGGGGTGTGCATACCTTGATTTATTGGTCTGGACAAAGCGGTGGCCTTCGAGCCCGTCCGGACGTTATACTTATGTTTGGACACACTGGTCGCAATTGTCCGAAGCGTAGATCCTATGTACCTAGAGTCCCTGTCGTTGGAGTCAATCGCCTTTAATGGGATAGGGTAAACCCCATGTTTTTGTAGTGGCGCTACTGTATCACGATCCGAAAATAACTTATGTGTTTGTATGCTAAAGTCCATGTTTTGTTTACAACATGCTTTTTTAAATATGTATAACCTCAGGGACAAAATCAATGGAGCCAACGTGTGAGACCACATCCCTATTTCCTCGTAAAGAGGTAAGCATAGAGCGTTGGCATTTGTGAAGTTGTCTTGCCACAAACTCTCGTGGATATCCAAACCTGAAAGCCAAATCAAAAAATAAATTTTATCTTATTGTCACGAAATTTAACGGACGAGGAATGTGAGTAGGCTCTGCGAAAAATGAAAGATAAAGCGGCCGTCTTATGTTGAATTGGGCTGGCGGAGGGGAATGGAACTAATGTGGGAGGAGCAGTTGGTTTTCGATAAACCCTAAATGAAAATGAACGGTTAGTAGGGTTAGGTGTTAAACAAAAATCAAGAAAAGGAAGTGATCCCTGGGTTTCAATTTCAATAGTGAATTTGGTAGATGGAAATGGAGTGGATAGTAAATCAGCAAAGTCATGCAGTGCATTAAAAGAATGGGGCCAAAAGACTAAAATATCATCAACATACCTTAAAAATAATAAAGTCTTATGCAGACACTGCCTGAGTACTTTGTTTTCCAACTGTTGTAGTACTATCTCAGCCAAAAGACCCGATAGTGGAGAGCCCATGGGCGTGCCAGCTTTTAGTCGATAATTAATACTATCAAAAGGAAAGTAGGGGTGTCGGGCTATTAACTTTAAGTCTTTAACAATGGCTATAGCTTCAATGGGGGTGACCCATAAACCTGGTAGTTTTTCTTCAATGAGCAAATGGGCAGGATTCAGAGGGACGCTGGGAAATAAGGATACAACATCCATGACTCTAGGATAAACTGTGAGTCCCAAGAGTCAAATGACTTAATTTTGGCAAGTGCTTGGGTGGAACTGTGAATGGAAAAGTCAGAGTTAGCAATTAATGGTTTCAGAAATGGGGTTAACGCTTTTTCCAAGAGCCGGGTTGGATTGGCATAACCCCAAATCAATGGGCAAACAGGGTGGCCCTCCTTATGTAATTTAACCTTGCCAAATAATTCAGGGATCCTAGGGCCATTGGGTGGATGCATACAAGTGGATATGTTATGTGGAAGGAAGCCCTGGTTTTTCAATTTACGAAGTGTAACAATTGAGGCAGAAGTTGGGTCAGACCTGACTATTTCATGAGAGATTTTGTTAATTGCCTCGACCACTTTACGTGTGTAATAATCGTGGTTCATGAGTACAATTTCCTGCGACTTATCAGCAGAGGTTATAGCCAATGCAGAATTACGTGATAATAACAGCAACTGTTTCATTTCATACTGCAAAATTCTGTGTTGTTCTGTTCGCATAGTCTTCTCGGGGCGAAGCAAGGCCTGGGTGACATCATAACGAGTTGGTTCCTGTTCCTCGTATTGTGATTAAAGTCCGGGTAACAGTATTTGTATCCAGGGGAAAGGGCAGATGCTTGAACATTATTAACATGTATTGCACTGAGGTTGACATAGCTGGGTTGAACCGGACTTCTGGTCGAGATGAATCTCATTGGATCATACATTTCAGCAGTTCTTTTAGCCATTAGAGCACACAGCTTCTTGATGTGTTTTTGCTGTAATCGTTCGATGTCAGAAGAAAAAATAGATGAATGCACAGTCATTATTCTATCCAATAAGATAGGGCGTGTTGCTCTTGTAAGCCAAGAATATGCATTATATGACTTTCTGTTAAGATGGTCAATAAGGCCCCGTTTACTACGAATAAGACTTAGTAAACTTTTACGTTCAGCAATGGATAATATGTGGGCGTCCTTTGCTGAGACTGCCCTCCTGTTGATAGCCAAACATTTTGGAATTATTTACAGTTCCTTACAGTTAAGTAAATAGGCCAAATGCGTGCCTTCATAGGCGAGCTTGCGTCTCATGCGAAACAAAATTTCTGAAACCATTAATTGCTAACTCTGACTTTTCCATTCACAGTTGCCAAAATTGCCAAAATTAAGTCATTTGACTCTTGGGACTCACCGTTTATCCTTGCGTCATTGGATGTTGTATCCTTATTTCCCATCGTCCCCAGGATCTTGCCCATTTGTCCATTGAAGAAAAACTACCAGGTTCAGGGGTCACCCCCGCTGAAGCTATAGCCATTGTTGATAACTTAAAGTAAATAGCCCGACGCACCTACTTTCGTTTTGATAGTGTTAATTATCGACTAAAAGCTGGCACGCCCATGGGCTCTCCACTATCGGGTCTTTTGTCTGAGATAGTACTACAACAGTTGGAAAACAAAGTACTCAGGCAGTGCCCGCATAAGCCTTTATTATTTTAAAGGTATGTCGATGATATTTTAGTTTTTTGGCCCCATTCTGTTAATGTACTCCATGACTTTGCTGATTTACTATCCACTCCATTTCCATCTACCAAATTCATTATTGAAATTGAAACCCAGGGATCACTTCCTTTTCTTGATTTTTGCTTAACACGTAACCCTACTAACCGTTCTTTTTCATTTAGGGTTTATCGAAAACCAACTGCTCCTCCCATATTAGTTCCATTCCCCTCCTCCAACCCAATTCAACATAAGACCGCCGCTTTATCTTTCCTTTTTCACAGAGCCTACTCACATTCCTCGTCCGTTAAATTTCGTGACAATAAGATAAAATTTATTTTTGATTTGGCTTTCAGGTTTGGATATCCACTAGAGTTTGTGGCAAGACAACTTCACAAATGCCAACGCTCTAAGCTTACCTCTTTACAGGGAAATAGGGATGTGGTCTCATACTTTGGCTCCATTGATTTTGTCCCTGAGGTTACACATATAAAAAAAAGCATGTTGTAAGCAAAACATGGACTTTGGCATACAAACACATAAGTTATTTTCCTAAATCAAAAAGGATCGTGATACAGTAGCCCCACTACAAAAACATGGGGTTTACTCTATCTCATTAAAGGCGATTGACTCCAACGACCGGGACTCTACATAGGATCTACGCTTCTGACAATTGCGACCCGCGTGTCCGAACTCAAGTATAACGTCCGGACAGGCTCGAAGGCCCCCGCTTTGTCCAGACCAATAAATCAAGGTATGCTCACCCCGGATTGGAATAACACCACTTGTTTAGCAATGACCACAACAAAATCTAATTTGTTATTCACTGAAAGCATATACATTACTATGCTCTCCAGTCAATGTTGTAATGACGACACACCATGTGCATCTTGGAAACACAATATTTTAAACCATTGTATATATCATTGTAATCCATAACCGTCTTTACTTGTAGTTTTACATTATTTGCATGTCATGTATATTTTGTCAAGAGCGCATGCGTGAATTGGGAGCAGTGCCTTCCTGCTGATGCATTGTGGTATGGATCTCCAAGTTTAAAAGATTGCAATCCTACCCATGCGGTGCCCGATGACGGACTCATAGTGGGTCCGAAAGATCTCTTCTTGTTTTTAACTTGGTTTTAGTTGTAAATAAAATTCATATTTTATTTTGCAACTATCTCCGTTTTTTAATATCGTGTCTAGACAGCAGTGAGGTGATTGATGTATATGATCTATAGTGCTGTGGCCATTCCTGAATCTAGCTTGTTCTCTCGGTTGATCCATGTCCAGTGTCACCTTCAAGGGGTGTTTAGTGAAAATTTTATAAACCACTGATAGGAGGCTGATGGGTCTATAGTTCCTGAGATCCTCAATGTCCCCTTTTTTATTTAACAGGATCATTGTAACATTGTTCCAATCCTCAGGAATCTTCCCTTCATTAAGGCATCTATAATAAATAAAATTCTCCGGCTGGACGTGTAGTGCAGGAAAGCTTACGTTAAGTCACGTTAGGGTTATTGAAAGGTTACTTGACGTAGCTAAAGTGTGCTTAAACTTCAAAGTCCTAGAGTTTGTTTAGGTAAGACACGCACGTGCAATAAATTCCAAGAATATGCAATTTATTTTTACTCAGCGTTCCTTATTATCTTGAATATCAGTAATATAACTTCGGTTTTAGTACATTAGTACCTTGAAGGCTCCTTATTAGAGCGGTAAACACAATATACCCTGAACTTAACGTAAACACTCAATGAAATAGACTTAACGGCCAGACAGAGGTCTGACAATAAAATGAACTAAGTAAACGTACTCACTTTTAACCTTTTATTGGGGAGCTCCTGGTATTACTCAAATACACACTCCAAAATAACACAACTACTGATAGCCCGAACTTTCGTACTATCGTAATATTGTAGAAACGTAGGTAAATCGCATATCAATAATCAGGAAGAACCTATCACATATAAAACGAAGCTCTTCGGTATACTTAAGCACGCCTATATACACTGCATACCACCACGTCATGACTTACACTCGTTGCCACATATAATTCAGCGGGAGAAACAACATCTCGTTAGGTGAGAAGATAATTTGCATAGGAAAATAAAATAACAAGAGATAGTAAAATTAAAAAGAAACTGAATCTAGAGTATACGTTACACATCGAGTGAAAACTTGGGCGAGTACTGTTTCAATTTCTCCACTTGCTTCTTGTATGATGTCTGCGGTAATTCCATCTTCTCCTGGAGCTTTTCCCTGTTTCATGTTCTTGATTGCATGTGTAACTTCTGCTGGGAGGACTGGAAGAACTCTGGTACTTTTCGTAATGTCTGGAGTACATGCTTAGTCTCTTTCATATAGTCTTGAGCAGAAATCTTTCACTCTTGTCAAAATTTTACCTCTATTTCTTGTTACAGAACCATATTCTTTTCTCAGAGCCGTAATCTGTTTTCTTCCCATATTCAAATGTCCCTTTGCTCTCTTCAGGATTAGGTTGTTTTCAATTGCTTTCTTCACAAGTTCACAGTTGAATTTCCTTACGTCTTCAGTGATACTTTTTCTTACCGTCTTGCATAGCTCTATATATTCTACTTTGGAAGTCACATCTCCTTTGGTTATCCTCATCTCTCTTCTTTTTTGCATCAGAATTTTTGCTTTTCCTGATAATTTGTTCGTATGCAACTTGTTCTTGGTACCAGCCATTTTTGTTGCTGTTTCCATAAGAGCCTTGGTTAGTTTTCTGTTAACTTCAGAGTTGTCCACTTCTTCGGACGTTAGACCTTCTAGAGCAGAGAATCTGTTCTTCAGTTCCAATTTGAACGTATTATGATGTTTTTGTAGGTTGGTCATTTCAATACTCTTTGTTTGCTTTATGAGCTTGCCACGCTCAAGTTTAGCATTGAGGTGCATCTTACATCTTACCATTCTATGGTCACTACCTGTGTTGAACTTGTTCAGCACACTGCAGTCTTCCATGACAAATTTCTTGTTACACATAATAAAATCAATTTTACTTGTCAATCCATTGGGATACCTCCATGTCCACTTCCTTTGCGGCTTTTTCCTGAAAAAGGAGTTCATTATGAAAAACCTTTCTGCCTCTGCAAATTCTACGAAAGTATTTCCACGCTGGTTTCTGTTGCCGTGATAGAATTTACCTACTGAAGTTTCATTCTGTTGCCGTTGCCCTATTTTCACATTGAAATCTCCCATAATGATCTTCAAGTGCCGCTTGCTTTTATTGTTTAGATTATGAATTTTCTCATAAAATTCTTCAATCTCTTTTTCAGGATGACTTGTAGTGGGTGCATAAGCTTGAATAATCTGAGCCTAGTATCTTCTCGAGAGTTTGATAACAAGTCGTGCAACTCTGTCAGAGGAACTTTCAACTTCTACCACTTTATCCTTCAGTTTCTTGTTTATTATAAATCCAACACCACTAGTTCTGCCAGTATCTGTCCCACGATAATAGAAGATATGTCTGCTTTTCACTTCAATGAGATCTTCGCCTTTTCTTCTTACTTCACTTAGCCCGACGATGTCCCACTTGATCCTTTGTAGTTCTTCTTCAATTCAAGGAGCCTTCAATCAGAAGATAGGGAGCGTCTGTTATACATAGCCAAGGTCAGCATCAGAAGGCAGCCTAGTCCGGTCCTCCGGTGATTCTGTGGAGTAATTTTGGAGGAGTTTGGCCATAACTCACCACGCTAGGCAAGCGGGTTGATGAGTGTGGGATTGCATTTCCTCTAACCCCGATGGCATAGTTATACCGCTATTGGCGGTCGTCAGAGGCCCTTTAGTGGGAACAGGATGTACCACGAGAAGGCGGGGTCGACATTTGTCAAGGAGAGGCTGTGGTATGTTGCGTATCACCTGACCTTACATCCCGTCCCTTGGTATACACTCTAAAATTTCGGTTGTCCGTGATGGTCCGTTATTCTGGCAACATGTCCAGCTCATTGTCATTTCAGGGATTTTACTCTGATTATGATGTCTTCCACTCTTGTCAGTTTCCTTATCCACGAGTTACTCATCTTATCTTTGATGGTCACACCATGCATGCATCTCTCCACGCTTCTTTCAGTTGTCTGAAGTAGTACAGTATATATTTGGTGTGTGCAAAAGTTCTACCCCTTTTTTGTAATATATGCAAATTGGCATCGGAGTATATACGTCACAGATAACGCTGCGATGCCGAAAGTTTGGCCAATAAAGCGTAGAGTAGTAGAGCATATAGAGGCACTAGGCTTGTCCGAATAAGTCATTTGTAATGGAAATCACGGACGGTGTAACGTGGCATGCGATAAGGAGCACGTTAGACATTGTTTACTGTACGAGTTCGATAAAGGCAGTACTGCCACCGCGGCTTGCCGCAACATCTGTCAAGTGTATGGGGAGGATGCAGTTTATTATAGCTCATGTCGCCATTCGTTCCGGAAATTCCGGCACGGAGACAGAAGCTGTAAAGGTCAACCACGTCCTGGACGTCCATCCGTGGTTTCTGAAGAGGATGTGGACCAAGACCTAACAAATGACCCACATCCAACGATTCAGGAATTAGCGGAAACGTTGTTAGTACACAAAACAACAGGCGAAAGACGGATGCATGCGCTTGGGTTCATCACCAAGTTCGATAACTGGGTGACGCACCAGCTTTCTGAAAAGCAACGAGATGAGATAATCCGTTCCTGTGTTTCTTTGCTTTCTCGTCACAGAAATGAACCGTTTTGGGGACGAATTGTAACGGGTGATAAGAATTGGGTACTGTATCGTAATGTAAAGCGTTGGCAGACGGTGTGCTAAGGTGCGGAGTCTGCTCCATCGACCTCAAAAGGAGGACTGCATCCCTAAAGAGTTTTGTTGAGTGTTGGGTGGGATGTCCAGGGAATAATCCACTGGGGAGTTTTGACACCTAACCGAACGATAAATGCTGTGACCTCTACTGCCAACAGTTTCACAGATTGCGAGAACAACTGACATCGAAGGGCCCAGCACTCGTTAATCGCAAAGGCGTGATCCTTCATCATGATAACGCCAAACCTCATGCTGCTTTAATCACTCGGCAAAAATACCTGGACTTTGGTTGGGAAGTGTTACCTCACCCGGCGCATTCCCCTGACCTGGCACCTACGGACTACCACCTTTTTCGATCGTTACAGAACGCCTTCACTCTCCAAACCTTCGATGATGTGGACGATCTGAAAACAGCATTACATTCTAAAACACAGGAGTTTTTCCGGCGTGGGATTCACCTACTCATAGACAGATGGCAAGAGGTCATACAGAATGATGGCAATTATGCGAAATCGTAGGTACGTTATTTGTTGTGTTCTCCTTTATCCTGTTCCCACT
This sequence comes from Macrothele yani, assembly GCA_039090855.1. Lineage (NCBI taxonomy): Eukaryota > Metazoa > Arthropoda > Arachnida > Araneae > Macrothelidae > Macrothele > Macrothele yani. The sequence continues at coordinate 122,397,511 of CM077003.1, read as the reverse complement.
AAAGGGGCTCTGACGACCGCCAATAGCGGTATAACTATACCATCGGGATTAGAGGAAATTCTATCCCACACTCACCAACCCGCTTGGCCAGCGTGGTGAGTTATGGCCAAACCCCTCCAAAATGATTCCACAACTTAAATCTTGGCCCTCAGTCTCCGGCAGCTGGAATGTACCTGGCCAAGGCAGCGGCCAGTGCGACATGAAGGCAGAGGGTGCTAAGAATCCCCGGAGGACCGGACTAGGCTGCCATCTGATGCTGACCTTGGCTACGTACAATGGACGCTCCCTATCTTCTGATTCAAGGCTTCTTGAATTGGAAGAGGAACTACAAAGGATCAAGTGGGACATCGTGGGGCTAAGTGAGGTAAGGAGAAAAGGAGAAGATCTCATCGAACTGAAAAGTGGACATCTCTTCTACTATCGTGGGACAGATACTGGCAGAACTAGTGGTGTTGGATTTATAATAAACAAGAAACTGAAGGATAAAGTTGTAGAAGTTGAAAGTTCCTCTGACAGAACTGCACGACTTGTTATCCAACTCTCAAAAAGATACCAGGCTCAGATTATTCAAACTTATGCACCCACCACAAGTCATCCTGAAGAAGAAATTGAAGAATTTTATGAGGAAATTTGTCATCTAAATAATAAAGGTAAGCAGCACTTGAAAATAATTATGGGAGATTTCAATGCAAAAATAGGGCAACGGCAACAGAATGAAACTTCAGTAGGTAAATTCGGTCACGGCAACAGAAACCAGCGTGGAAATACTCTCGTTGAGTTTGCAGAGGCAGAAGGGTTTTTCATCTTGAACTCCTTCTTCAAGAAAAAGCCACACAGGAAATGGACATGGAGACATCCAAATGGGATGACAAGTGAAATTGATTTTATTATGTGTAACAAAAAATTCGTCATAGAAGACTGCAGTGTGCTAAACAAGTTCAACACAGGTAGTGACCATAGATTGGTGAGATGTAAGATGCACCTCAACACTAAACTTGAACGTGGCAAGCTCATAAGACAAACAAAATCTATTGACATAACCAACCTTAAAAACACCATAATACCTTCAAGTTGGAACTGAAGAATAGGTTCTCTGCTTTAAAAGGCCTAACATCGGAAGAAGTGGACATCTCTGAAGTTAACAGAAAAGTAACCAAAGCTCTTATGGAAACAGCAACAAAATTAGCTGGGTCTAAGAACAAGTTGCATGTAAACAAATTATCAGGAAAAACGAAAATGTTGATGCAAAAAGAAGAGAGATGAGGACAACTAAAGAAGATGTGACTTCCAAAGTGGAATATATAGAGCTATGCAAGACAGTAAGAAAAAGTATCACTGAAGACGTAAGAAAATTCAACTGTGAACTAGTGAGGAAAGCAAATTGAAAACAACCAAAGCCTAAAGATAGCAAAGGGACATCTCAGTAAGGGAAGAAAACAGATTATGGCACTGAGAAAAGAAGATGGTTCTGTAACAAGAAATAGAGGCGAAATTTTGACAAGAGTGAAAGATTTCTACTCCAAATTATATGAAAGGGATGATACATGCACTCCAGACATCATGAAAGATACCAGTACCAGAGTTCCTCCAGTCCTTCCAGCAGAAGTTGCTCATGCAATCAAGAACATGAAGCGAGGAAAAGCTCCAGGAGAAGATGGAATTACTGTAGACATCATACAAGAAGCAAGTGGAGAAATCGGAAACAGTACTCGCCCAAATTTTCACTCGATGCCTTAATGAAGGAAAGATTCCTGAGGATTGGAACACCGCTACAATAATCCTGCTACATAAGAAAGGTGACATTGAGGATCTTGGAAACTACAGACCTATCAGCCTCCTATCAGTAGTTTATAAAATCTTCACTAAAGTTCTTTCACACCGCTTGAAGGTAACACTGGACATGGCTCAACCGAGAGAACAAGCTGGATTCAGGAGTGGCTACAGCACAATAGATCATATCCACGTGCTGAGAGAACTAATTGAAAGAGCGAGGGAATATGAACTTCCATTGTGCATGGCTTTTATCGATTATGAAAAAGCCTTTGATTCGGTGAAACCATCAGCAGTTGCAATGGCTCTGAAATCCTGCGGTATTGAAGATGCATACATTAATATTATTAATAACATCTATGAAAATGCAAGTGCAAAGATTCGGCTGTTTGAAAATACAACACACATAAAAATTGGAAAAGGAGTGAGACAAGGTGACACCATATCTCCGAAGCTCTTTAATGCCACATTGGAAAATGTCTTTCAATCACTGAACTGGGAAAACAAAGGGATAAAGATTAATGGAGATTATCTAACCCACCTTCGTTTTGCTGATGACGTAGTCATTTTTGCAACTACCCCATCAGAGCTGCAGAGTATGATCCAGGAACTTGCTGACAAGAGTAAAGAAGTGGGATTAAAAATGAACTTTCAGAAGACAAAAGTGATGTTCAATGCTTTTACAAGAAATGAAGATTTATCGATTGATGGAGAAAAGCTGGAGATAACAGACACGTACGTTTATCTTGGACAGCAGATATCAAGTGAGGGTCACATTGATGAAGAAATTAATCGGCGTATAAAACTTGCCTGAAGAGCTTTTGGAAGAAACAGCATAATTTTCAAGAGCAATATGCCATTATGTCTTAAAAGAAAAGTGTTTGATCAATGCATCCTTCCAGTGCTTACGTATGGTGCAGAGACGTGGACCTTAACTAAAAGAGACATACAAAGGCTGCAGACAACTCAAAGAAGCATGGAGAGGTGCATACTTGGTGTAACCAGGAGAGATAAGAAGAGGAACTCGTGGATCCGAAAAATGACAAGAGTGGAAGACATCATGATCAGAGTTAAATCCCTGAAATGGCAATGGGCTGGACATACTGCCAGAAGGACAGATCATCGATGGACAGCCGAAATTTTAGATTGGATTCCAAGGGACAGGAAAAGACCCAGAAGAAGACCACATGGGAGATGGGTGGATGAAATTCGAAAGTATGCAGGGGTGACATGGAGGAGACTGGCACAAGACAGACCGTTGTGGAGGAAACTTGGGGAGACCTTCGTCCAGCAGTGGATTGATAATGGTTGACAATGATGATGATGATGATATGTACACGGTCGAGTCATATTATTCTGACCACCAGGCAATTCTTGATCTCAAAGACTACAGTCGTGTGACGATTATATATATTAAGATAAAACAACGTAGTTTGTCACAAATATATATATATATAAATATTATTTTTCAGGTCGACCGGGTAATATCCAGATTAACCGCTGTGTGCAGCGCAGACAGCAGCTAGAAGGGCTGAGAGTGACTCAGTAAGGTGCTGGAAGGTGTTCACAGGTAGGTGGAGCCATGCTGACTGCAGTGCATCTGACAGCTGCCGGAGGGTGCTTAGTGGAGGATCTATAGAGCGAGCAACACGATCGAGGTGGTCCAACAGATGCTCAATTGGGTTTAAGTCTGCGGAATTGGGGGGCCAGGGAAGAACTTTGAAGTCTTCATCGTGCTCTTACAACCATTCTCGGAGATGTCTAGCTGTGTGACACCTCGCATTGTCGTGCTGGAAGGTCCCATCCGCCCCAGGGAAGACAATAAGTATGTATGGGTGTACGTGGTCTGCAAGAATGGATTCATAATGAATGTGGCCCATAGCGTCTTCCAGAGGTATGAGCGGACCCAGGGAATGACACGAAAACATTCACCAGACCACAACGGTGCCCCCACCAGGCTGTATTCTTTCAGCAATGGTTGAAGAGTGTTTGTTATCGGATGTTTCTCGCCTTATATGCCAACGTCCATCCGTTAGATGAAGCAGAAAACGTGACTCATCGGAGAAGGCAATCCTTTGCCAACCAGCGTAGGTCCAATTACGATACTGCCGTGCAAACGTAAGCCTTTTCTGCCGAAATACCTTCTCATAGGTGCAGTGACCATCCGCCTGCATCGGAGCCCCTTACGCAGAAGGGTTCGCTGAACTTCTGTTTTATACACACTTCCGGTAGCCCCCTGGTTCATTCGGCCAGCGAGTTGCTACACTGTAGCGTGTCGATGGGTTCTTACGCACCTTCGAAGCCGACGTTCACCTCTCACATCAATGGCATGTGGTGTTCCGCGCTTTCCAAGTCGCTCATTCGCAATGGTGCCATTTCTCCAATCACGATACACTTTAACCACAGCAGCACGCGAACAGTTCACAAACTGCGCTGTTTCAGAAATACTGCCACCCTTGGCCAGAAAACAGATAATCATCCCTTTTTGCAAATATGATAAATCGCTCTTTTTATCCATGAGAGCAACGGGCGATATGTTTTCGGATTGCCTTAAGCACACCTTATATACCCTCCAAGCCAGCTCACGCATATATATATATATATCATCATCATTGTCAACCATTATCAATCCACTGCTGGACGAAGGTCTCCCCAAGTTTCCTCCACAACGGTCTGTCTTGTGCCAGTCTCCTCCATGTCACTCCCGCATACTTTCGAATTTCATCCACCCATCTTCCATGTGGTCTTCTTCTGGGTCTTTTCCTGTCCCTTGGAATCCAATCTAAAATTTCGGCTGTCCATCGATGGTCTGTTCTTCTGGCAGTATGTCCAGCCCATTGCCATTTCAGGGATTTAACTCTGATCATGATGTCTTCCACTTTTGTCATTTTTCGGATCCACGTGTTCCTCTTCTTATCTCTCCTGGTTACACCAAGCATGCACCTCTGCATGCTTCTTTGAGTTGTCTGCAGCCTTTGTATGTCTCTTTTAGCTAAGGTCCACGTCTCTGCACCATACGTAAGCACTGGAAGCATGCATTGATCAAGCACTTTTCTTTTAAGACATAATGGCATATTGCTCTTGAAAATTATGCTGTTTCTTCCAAAAGCTCTCCAGGCAAGTTTTGTACGCCGATTAATTTCTTCACCAATGTGACCCTCACTTGATATCTGCTGTCCAAGATAAACGTACGTGTCTGTTAACTCCAGCTTTTCTCCATCAATCGATAAATCTTCATTTCTTGTAAAAGCATTGAACATCACTTTTGTCTTCTGAAAGTTCATTTTTAATCCCACTTCTTTACTCTTGTTAGCAAGTTCCTGCATCATACTCTGTAGCTCTGATGGGGTAGTTGCAAAAATGACTATGTCATCAGCAAAACGAAGGTGGGTTAGATAATCTCCATTAATCTTTATGCCTTTGTTTTCCCAGTTCAGTGATTGAAAGACATTTCCCAATGTGGCATTAAAGAGCTTCGGAGATATGGTGTCACCTTGTCTCACTCCTTTTCCAATTTTAATGTGTGTTGTATTTTCAAATAGCAGAATCTTTGCACTTGCATTTTCATAGATGTTATTAATAATATTAATGTATGCATCTTCAATACCGCAGGATTTCAGAGCCATTGCAACTGCTGATGGTTTCACCGAATCAAAGGCTTTTTCATAATCGATAAAAGCCATGCACAATGGAAGTTCATATTCCCTCGCTCTTTCAATTAGTTCTCTCAGTACGTGGATATGATCTATTGTGCTGTAGCCACTCCTGAATCCAGCTTGTTCTCTCGGTTGAGCCATGTTTAGTGTTACCTTCAAGCGGTGTGAACGAACTTTAGTGAAGATTTTATAAACCACTGATAGGAGGTTGATAGGTCTGTAGTTCCTGAGATCCTCAATGTCACCTTTTTTATGTAGCAAGATCATTGTAGCGTTGTTTCAATCCTCAGGAATTTTCCCTTCATTAAGGCATCGAGTGAAAATTTGGGCGAGTACTGTTTCGATTTCTCCACTTGCTTCTTGTATGATGTCTACAGTAATTCCATCTTCTCCTGGAGCTTTTCCCTGCTTCATGTTCTTGATTGCACGTGCAACTTCTGCTGGAAGGACTGGAAGAACTCTGGTACCTTTCATGATGCCCGGAGTACATGTATCATCCCTTTCATATAATTTGGAGTAGAAATCTTTCACTCTTGTCAAAATTTCGCCTCTATTTCTTGTTACAGAACCATCGTCCTTTCTCAGTGCCATAATCTGTTTTTTTCCCTTACTGAGATGTCTCTTTGCTATCTTTAGGCTTTGGTTGTTTTCAATTGCTTTCCTTACTAGTTCACAGTTGAATTTCCTTACGTCTTCAGTGATACCTTTTCGTACTGTCTTGCATAGCTCTATATATTCCACTTTGGAAGTCACATCTTCTTTAGTTGTCCTCATCTCTCTTCTTTTTTGCATCAACATTTTGGTTTTTCCTGATAATTTGTTCACATGCAATTTGTTCTTAGACCCAGCTAATTTTGTTGCTGTTTCCATAAGAGCTTTGGTTACTTTTCTGTTAACTTCAGAAATATCCACTTCTTCCGATGTTAGGCCTTCTAAAGCAGAGAATCTGTTCTTGAGTTCCAATTTGAAGGTATTATGGTGTTTTTTAAGGTTGGTTATGTCAATACATTTTGTTTGTCTTATGAGCTTGCTACGTTCGAGTTTAGTGTTGAGGTGCATCTTACATCTCACCAATCTATGGTCATTGCCTGTGTTGAACTTGTTTAGCACACTGCAGTCTTCTATGACGAATTTTTTGTTACACATAATAAAGTCAATTTCACTTGTCGTCCCATTTGGATGTCTCCATGTCCATTTCCTGTGTGGCTTTTTCTTGAAAAAGGAGTTCAAGATGAAAAACCCTTCTGCCTCTGCAAACTCTACGAGAGTATTTCCACGCTGGTTTCTGTTGCCGTGACCGAATTTACCTACTGAAGTTTCATTCTGTTGCCGTTGCCCTATTTTTGCATTGAAATCTCCCATAATTATCTTCAAGTGCTGCTTACCTTTATTATTTAGATCACGAATTTCCTCATAAAATTCTTCAATTTCTTCTTCAGCATGACTTGTGCTGGGTGCATAAGTTTGAATAATCTGAGCCTGGTATCTTCTCGAGAGTTGGATAACGAGTCGTGCAGCTCTGTCAGAGGAACTTTCAACTTCTACAACTTTATCCTTCAGTTTCTTGTTTATTATAAATCCAACACCACTAGTTCTGCCAGTATCTGTCCCACGATAATAGAAGAGATGTCCACTTTTCAGTTCAATGAGATCTTCTCCTTTTCTCCTTACCTCGCTTAGCCGGACGATGTCCCACTTGATCCTTTGTAGTTCCTCTTCCAATTCAAGAAGCCTTGAATCAGAAGATAGGGAGCGTCCGTTATACGTAGCCAAGGTCAGCATCAGATGGCAGCCTAGTCCGGTCCTCCGGGGATTCTTAGCACCCTCTGCCTTCATGTCGCACTGGCCGCTGCCTTGGCCAGGTACATTCCAGCTGCCGGAGACTGAGGGCCAAGATTTAAGTTGTGGAGTCGTTTTGGAGGGGTTTGGCCATAACTCACCACGCTGGCCAAGCGGGTTGGTGAGTGTGGGATAGCATTTCCTCTAATCCCGATGGTATAGTTATACCGCTATTGGCGGTCGTCAGAGCCCCTTTAGTGGGAACAGAATGTACCCACTAAAGGCGGGGTTGACATTTGTCAAGGAGAGGCTGTGATGTTACGCATCACCTGACCTTACATCCCTACCTTACACACACACATATATATATATACACTATCTACCAACAAGTAATTGGACACCCCTGCAATCTTGGATATATGCGGTTCTGATACACGTCACGGCCGCCGCCATTAAATACCGTGTGGAAAACGACAACGTAACCAGTCGCATGCAAGATGCCCCGCACTTCGTAGCTCTCTGATTTCGAGAAAGGTGTAATCGTCGGGTATCACAGAAATGGCCGATCCATACGTGACATATCCAGCGAGTTGAAGTACCCAAAATCGACAGTGGCCTACGTGATTGGCAAGTGGAAGATGAGAGGTGACTGTCGGAATGTGCCCCGATCCGGCAGACCCACAAAACTGGGAGTTAGAGACCGACGGGTGCTGGCCAGAGAAATTCGGAAGAACCACACCAAATCGATGGGCCACATCTGCGAGGAGTTTCAACAAGCATCCGGGAGTGTTCTTTCGATGAATACCATTCGTAAGGAAGCCCATCTGCTCGGTTATCATGGACGTGCTGCCGCCCACAAGCTTTGATTACCAAGTCCAATAGCGCTGCTCGGCTAACGTGGTGCAAAGAACGTCGACAGCGGACCGTTGAACAGTGGAAGCAGGTTCTCTGGAGCGACGAATCAAGGTTCACCCTCTACCGTTCGGATGGCAGGGTCTGAATTTGGCGTCTGCCTGGAGAACGCCTCCTGCCGGAATGTATTGTGCCAACTGTGAAGTTCGGCGGCGGTGGAAATATTCTATTGGGGTGTTTCTCCTGGTACGGTACGGGACCCTTGGTCGCAATTCCTGGTAGACTCAACGCCGAGACCTACTGCACCATTTTGGATGACCATGCGCTTTCTACATTGTGGCAGTTTTACGGGGTGGACCCACGTTACTTTCAGGATGACAATGCCACCTGTCATGTTGCGAGGTCCACCATGGCTTGGTATGGTGACAATGGGGTTAATCGAATGGACTGGCATGCGCAGAGCTCGGACCTTAACCCTATCGAGCACCTCTGGAACGAGTTGGAGCGTCGACTTAAGGGGAGCCCCAACCGTCCGAAATCGGTGAAGGATTTGACCTGTCTTCTCCAAGCCGAGTGGAAGACAATACCGTTAGCCGTCGTACAACGCCTGGTTGAGAGTATGCCCCGGAGGGTCGCAGCTGTAATCGCCGCTCGTGGAGGCTCCACCAACTATTGAAGGTGAATAAACTTCGTTTTCCTTTGCTATCACAGGTGTCCAATTACATGTTGGTAGATAGTGTATATATGGAGGGTATATACGTCGGAAGAAGCTGACATCTCTGAAGTTAATAGAAAACTAACCAAGGCTCTTATGGAAACAGCAACAAAATTAGCTGGTACTAAGAACAAGTTTCATATGAACAAATTATCAGGAAACAGAAAAATTCTGATGCAAAAAAGAAAGAAGAGAGATGAGGACAACTAAAGGAGATGTGACTTCCAAAGTGGAAGATCGACAGGTTCGACGTTCTGATCCACAACCACGTCATCTCCGGGACCTCCGGGATCTGTTGTAGTCCGAATGGGCTAGTGTGCCTCGGGCAACCTTCCAGGGTCTCATTGCGTCCATGCCACGCCGTCTCGCCGCTGTCAGGCAGGCCATGGCTGGTTATACAGGCCAAGGCTGTCATGCAAGGCTGTCATGGAGGTCATGGCTCTCATGCAAGGCTGTCATGCAGGTAATGGCTGTCATGCAAGGCTGTCATTCAGGCCAAGGCTGTCATACAGGCCCGTCCGCCATGACTCTCATGCAAGGCTGTCATGCAGACCCGTCTCGCCATGGCAGTCATGCAAGGCTGTCATGCAGGTCATGGCTGTCATGCAAGGCTGTCATCCAAGGCTGTCATGCAGGTCTGTCTCGCCATGGCTATCATGCAGGCCTGTCTTGCCATGGCTGTCATGCAGGCCTGTCTCGCCATGGCTGTCATGCAAGGCTGTCATGCAGGTCATGACAGCCTTGGCCTGCATGACCTGCATGACAGGGACGTAAAAACACATCTCGATTGAAAAAAAAGTATTTTGTTGACCGATGCTACTCGTGTCGACAAACCTTTTAGAAACATTTTCTTTTTAAAATAGTGCATGGTTTCTGCGCCAAGGGGGTAGACGTATATCTTATTTTTGTCAATATCTCGACTTCTATGAGTCCGATTTAAAAAAATTCTTCTTTGTTGGATAGTGTTTCTAGTGTGACAAGTTTTTCCTAAAAACTCAAAATTTTCAAGTCATTCATAGACTTTCCGCTAGGGGGCGTAAAGGTAAATTGCGTTTCCCACTATTTCTCTGCTTCTAAACCTCCGATTCGAAAAATTCCTTCTGCACCGGAAACAGCTCCTGATAAGAAATCCTTTGCACATAATTTCTAATTTTTGTAAAAAAAATGATATGGCCACCAGGTGGCGTAAGTCTTAATTTCCACTTCTGATGTATTTGCAGCAAAATATGAGCTCCTAAAATCTCGATTGAAAAAAAAGTCTTTTGTTGACCGATGCTACTCATGTCGACAAACCTTTTAGGAAAACTTTCTTCTTGAAATAATGCATGGTTTCTACGCCAGGGGGCGTAGATGTATATCTTATTTTTGTCAATATCTCTACTTCTAAAAGTTCAATTTGAAAAATTCCTTCTTTGTTGGATAGCGTTTCCGATGCGAAATGTTTTTCCTATAAATTCAAAATTTTCACGTAAATCATTTAAGACTTTCCGCTAGGACGCATAAAGGTAAATTGCGTTTTCTGCTCCTAAAACTTCGATTTGAAAAATTCTTCCTGTATCGCATACAAGACTTGATGGAAAATATTTGTCACATCATTTCTAATGTTTTGTAAAGAATGGTTTGGCCACCAGGGGCCATAAGTGTTAATTTCTGATTCTGATGTATTTGTTGCAAAATCTGGGCTCCTGAAAACTCGACTAAATTTTTTTTTTCTTGGACCGATACCGCTCATATGGATAAACCTTTTGAGAATACTTTCTTCCTGAAATAATGCATGGTTTCCCTACCAAGGGACGTAAAGTCACATCTCATTTTTGTCGATAACTCTGTTTCTAAGAGTTCGTAAGCTCAAGATTCCGTTTACACCAATATCTGAGGGATTAAAGTCCCGATTGAGAAACTTTTTTCTTCCGTCAGATACTATTGTTTTCCATACCGGTTCCATTGCCTTTGAATAGCTTTGATGAATTTAATTTGCGTCAGAACGGATTCAAAAGACGTGCTTATTACACCCGAAAATTCGGTGTCATCTTTCTTGTTGAAACTGCTTTTGCCAACAGCGTCCAACTGTTCTGGATCCAAATGAACATGGGCAGCGATTCGGAGAATCGACTAATCAACTTCTAGGAGGCATGTTCACCTGCCTCTCTCAAACCCGTTCAGCTACTGATAGGGTTGGCGGTGAGGACTATAAGACATCTCCTGTACTTAGATATGACCTAACAGCTCTTAAAACTCCGTCACTTTGTTCTGTAAAATATGGAGCACGGGCCACGCTATGTCTTCGGTGGACCATGTTTTCCTTTTTATCTCTCACACGTTTTACGCATTTGATTGCAGACTGGAATTATATACATATCTCACCTGCCTGCATACACCTACGAATTTGCACGCCGGTACGTCGACTATTTCTGGGTAGGGTAATTTTAATGCCAAGCAGTGTATAAAATTATTAACGGATGATTGATTATATATAATCGATCACGCGAGCATATTTTTTGTAGCACTGAGCTTAGAGCAGGGTACAGGGAACAAAGCAATTCGTTGTTTGCAAAGTTCAATGGCGGTGACGATAAAAGCAGTTCAACAGCGGATTTTCAAAAAATTGTTAGGCAATACTATACCCGAAATTACAGGAACCGCAACCTGGAGAAAGCAACAGGAATCCACACCCTGACAATTAATGTTTGAAATGATATTTCTATGTAAAACCTCCTTGCAAAACCTCGAAGAGTTTAAAAGACGGCTCAAGCGAATTAAGTTCCAGCTCATATGTCGGACACTGGGAATTTTCGTTAGAGGGGGAAAATACATAGTGCACATCACAAAATAATTTTTATTGCAGGCGAAAGATTCTTTTTACGCACACGCACACAAAACTTGTTGCTTTTTATAAAATAATCATTTAAAAAAATCAGACGAAACGGTGTTTTCACAATTGATTTGGTTTTGCTGGTTAAATGTCCTGGTAAAATACTGAGCTCCCAGTTGCATGAAAGTCGCAGACAAGTTGATTAGCTGTAACACCAAAGGGCAGGGCATTACAATTCATAAATTTTGAAAATCGATTAAGAAAAACACAGAAATTCAGGACGTGTAAAAGTCACAAGAAGAAACACTGTCAAAAGACAGTTGTACTTATTGGATATCATGAACTCATGATGCAATAGGGTTCTAGATGTATCAATAGTTGCGAAATTTATACTCACTCTGCCGGTGACGAGATTCGACTTCCTTGTACTCTGATTCCGAACGCTTTTCTGATTAAGCTACACAGGCACGGGCTTGTTCACTATTACTTGTCGTCTTGACATGTGCGTCATCTCTGAGAGAGATACGTCACTTGAGAAGGGGCTGGGACGGAATCGTAGGTTTCCGGGTCAGCCGGTAAACCATGCTTGAAGTAGCTCACTGTAAAAGAAGGAATTCTAACTAATTTCAGACGATGTGTTTGGAAGAAGCATCACATTTTTTTTGGAAGAACCTAGGGGATTCATATTTACGTTTGGACATCAATGTGAAATTCAAATTTGCCGGTGGCGAAACTCGAACTTGCATCCATGTGCTCCGGAGCTCAATACTTTCCCAGTTAAACTACGCCGACAAAGTGACTATTTGCCGTCTTGACACCTGCGTCATCTCTGAGGTAGGTACATCACATAGTAATTGTGACGTGCCTGCCCAGCAGGAAGCACACGACATAAAGGCAGATAGCAGCGACAACGAACGTCCTCGTAGCTCAGTTGGTAGAGCGACTTCTTCCGGAATAAGTGGACTCGGGTTCGTTTCCGGGCGCGGACCAAAAAATGACGGAGAAATTTACTTCGTTATATAATAATAACACGAGTAATTAAGGACAAGTGTTTCTTTAAGAGAGATCTTAAATTATGTACGTATTGAAAGCTAAATTTTCGAAGTTTGCTGCATTCCCGCCTCCAACAGTGAACAGTTTTATAGAACCGAATCAACATTGTTTTCGCCGCCCCGGTGGCGCAGTGGTCTAAGGCGTTGGCCTCTGATCATTCGTCCGTAAGGGGTCCGGGTTCGAATCCCGGTCAGGCAATGGATATTGTGTTTGTCTTACGGCACTGGCTCTCTCCCTTCCCTGGAACCAGTGACCCTAAATTAGGGACGGGCGACTGCTTATAGCCCATTGAGTTGCTCACGGTGGTCATTAAACCTCCAATCAAAAAAAAAAAAAACATTGTTTTCCCTTTGTGAGTGTTTGTGTGTGAGCGTAGGCATGAAGGGGGTATGGATGAATCATTTGATGACATTAGATTTAAATTCCCAGTGTGCATTACGTGTTCTGGGGAGCATGGGCGACCATAGTTTTCAGAAGAGGGCAAACAGAAATTGTAACTATAAATAACATATACAAACACCATATGGAAATTTCCACTGTGCCTTCTTGCTATTTAACCCATTTTTACCACAAACACACAACACATAAATTAAATTGGAACGCAGAAGACCCAAAAACTCCATAAAAGTGATGGATAAATGAACTTTAACAGCTTATTGGGACAAAAAGGACATTCCTTTGTTCCAGGGGACCCCAGCGATCACCCAGTTGATCATCAAGAAAGAAAATATACCCTCAAGACAAAGTTCAGGAAAGATTTGTTTCTAGTAGTGAATGCCAGCAGCCACTCACTACTAGACAAAAATGATACCATAGTTTTACTGCCCACATACATCCAGAACATCAAACAAAGATCTAAAGATCTTCTCTCTTTCCACGTTTATAAGTGAGTATTATGAGAGGGAAAGGGGATATGGCTATCGGCCACGGTAAGAAATGGCTATGACCAGGGCCCGACTTAGGTCAGTTGAGGCTCTGTGCACATCCGATGTCTGGGGCCCCCTCGATTAAGATTTTCAGTCAAACAGTCGAAAAGAATATTTACTGGTAAATATTTTTTGCAAGCAGCTGTTCTAGCAGTAAAAACATTAAAACACATCCCACATGCTAGTCAACTTTATAGTCAATGTGGATTGTAATAGACGATCATTCACACCGGCTGTACTTCCACACACCTGCAGAGCTTACGGCTGTAACATTAATTACTCTGGAATTATAATATTTTTTTGTTTGATAGTATCATTTATGGAAACAAAGAACTATCCTCACAGAGATATAATTTAAAACACATAGTTTACCATAAATTTAATGGAAATGATGAACCAATGGTAGCTTAAGCTGTAAGTACTCCCTCACAAAGTCTTACAGCTGACCACATACAATGTGGGATAAATTATTATAACACTCCATGTAAATTATTGCAACAGTCTTTAAATAAAGTAGTGTCATCAATTAGACTTTTTTGTATTTTTATTTATATAAAAATAAACCCTACATAATTATGAATATGGATTTACAATTTTTGTTCTCACAAGACTAATATTAATACAAATATGTTTTAGTAAATTATACATGTTTGCTGAAATGCTTTTCATGTATAATATACCGTATTGCTCCGAATTTAGGCTGTTCCCATTGCATTTTGATTGTTACAAATAAGGGTGAAAATAAGATGTTGTACTGGCCGATCACATTTCAGCGGAACGCTTGAGCTTTATTATACGAAATAATAATACTTTGGTTTCCAAAATCTCATCCGAAATTTTGAAACCGAAACTTATAATAATGTCGTGCTATAACGGAAAATATATTTTGGTTCTGAATATTTTATATTATTGTTAAGGTAGTTTGGAGGCCCCTCCAAATTCTAAGGCCCTGTGCACGTGCAGAAATCAGGCCTTGGCTATGACCAAACACCAGCGCAGGAGAATACTTTTTTTTTTTTTTTTTTTTTTTTTTTTTTGATTGGAGGTTTAACGACCACCGTGAGCAACTCAATGGGCTACAAGCAGTCGCCCGTCCCTAATTTAGGGTCACTGGTTCCAGGGAAGGGAGAGAGCCAGTGCCGTAAGACAAACACAACACCCATGCCTCCCCGGGATTCGAATCCGGACCCCAGACGGATCAGAGGCCAGCGCCCACTGCGCCACCGGGGCGGCAGGTGAATACTTCATTAAAGGTGGAGAAAAAAGTGGAACTGAAGAAAAGGAGTAGAAAAAGTTGAAGTATGACGCCAGTAAATCCCCGATGCTATTGCGTGGATCCGCGGAAAAGAGACCACAGCAATAATCTAAAAGGCCCCCACCCCCAAAAAAAAAAAAAAAAAAAAAAACACGCTAGTTGGAATTTATTTTGACCTCAGCGATGAGCAACGAGCAGCTCAACCACCATCAAGCAAATTCAAAGAATATGATTTATTTTTTCTATTTCAAGAGAGTTCTGTTTCTTTTGTCGACCGTTTTATTTCATATTTTGTATTTTATCTAACTGTTTTTACCTCTTGGCATAATTATTCCCTAATGAAGTAAATTAACAGAAGGAGATTAAAAAAAAAAAAGCAAAACTTTTGCTTGTATTCGTGGGAAAATGCAGTTTGTAGTTGAACACAGAGTCCCCCCAAAACCCCTCAACCCTTCTAGATGCCCCAACAGCCTCCCTCCCCCGAGTCTACGACCTAGCAACGACCCTGGTGACAAGTACGACTTACGAAGAATTACCCCTTTTCTAATACCAAGGAACGGAACAAAGCGTTCACACTGCTTTTTGGTGATCAATCAAAATCTCTTTTCACTTCTGTTTCCTTTGTTTACAAACCTCTATTTTTTTTTTTTTTTTTTTTGTGCAAACTAAAACAGAAAATTTTACCTCCAAATTCGCAGTAAATTTCAACTGTTATAAAATCTTTAACAAAAATCTATGCATTTGTTACTGAAATAATAAATAAATAAATGCGTTAAATATGTTCATGATGTAGAGGATTTTGGGAAGGGAGTGTCTGACCCCAGGTCTTAAACAACCCTTAGAAATAGGAAGCTAGGAGATTTGGGCTAGAGTGCCCGATAGGAAAGTGACACGGAAGCGAAGTAGAAAGGGGGAGGAAGACGCCCTTATTTATTACCGGGGGCCAGTACCCGGGGACCGACGACTTAACGTGCCCATCCGACTCACGGCGGATATTTAGTGGATCGAGCGTTCGTACCTGCCTGGGATCGAACCTGAGGTCCTTTCCGTGGCCGTCGCGAACGTTACCCACTAGGCCACCCGCGGCCCAAATGCGTTAAATATTGAAAATCTAGTCTATTTAAAAGAAAAAAAAATGATGGGGTGAGGGGAGGGGGGATTGCCCCAGTCACTTTACGCTGGATCCGCCGCCAGGAGAAGGCAGGGCGCCCCACATATGCAGTGGCGTACCCAAGGGGAGTTTCCAAAAATTTGGAACGTTTCAATATTTCAAAAACGCGATTTTAAAAGGCAAAGTTTTGTTAGTATTTGAAATTGTTTTTATGTCTTATGGCAACAATTGAAGGTGTTTCTCATGAAGGCAAGGAAGCAGCAAGGAGCCAAAGACCAGAATGCCCCATTGCAATGAAAAGCCAATAACTAGACAAACTGAAAGTCTCTGTGGCGACGAGGCAATGCCAAATTTGAGTTCCATGACTTATTTCAGATTACTCTATAAAGTACACTGAAAAGCAAGGAGTTTTGATTAAAATACCAAGAATCACACCAAAACAAAACCAACACTGGAACGTAAACATGGAAAACCCAGAAGACTATTACAGGATTTCAATTTATGTAGCATATTTAGACATGTTTATAAGTGCTTTGGAAAATAGATTTCTCGCACACAAATGGGTTTCATCACGATTTCAGTCGCTTTCCCCAACAAATCCTAATCTGCCACCGTCTTCTCAAGATATTGATGGTTTTTTAAACTTTAACTGAATTTTATACAGTGGATTCGAATGTCTCGCAAGAAGAACTAATCGCAGAATTGAAACTGCGGTGACGTAGGATCAGCCGCAAAGAAAAGGAGCACTGGCCAAAAGATGCATTTAGTGCTTTAACACTGTGCTACAGTGAAGTGTTACCCAATATAAAAACATTGTTTCACATGCCAGGTACTCTATCAGTGACAACTTTAGAAAGCGAGATTTCGGTTTCAACACTGCGTCTCTTAAAATGATGTCTCGTAATACCATATCAGAACTGAGACTCAATGGGTTAACATTACTTCTCATTCATCGAGAATACACACAGAAAACTGAAGAAGTTTTAGATGAACTAGCAGAAAAAACCAGAAGGCTGGAAATACGACTCAAGTAATAGTAAGTAAAAGTAACATAAGACATCAAATCAAAAAAAATATTTGTCGAAATGAGTGTCGTCAGCGTCAGGGATTGTTAGTTTTACTGTATAATGAAAAAAAAATAGGCCATTATATAAATAAAGAATGTTTCATTAGGAGATAATTTTTATTTTTATTTCGTTCCAGAATTAATTGTATGTTTTAAAAATTGAACAATAAGTAGTGTAGTATTCTTGTTTTTCTGCCCAGATAAATAACAAAATATAAGTGATCAATCATTATGAGTGATAAGAATATAGTCAATAAGAATATTAATAATAATTTTCCGCAAACATTTATTTGAATATTTTTGTGCGGAATGTTGCATACATTTTAAAGATGCAGTCATAACACATGTAGTTGTATAAAAGAAATAAATTTCATACACCCTTCCTCCGCCGAGAAAAATTTGTGGGCATGCCACTGCACTTGATAGGGAGAGATTATGGCTTTGCTAGGGAGAGATTTTGCGATAGCGTTAAGTTCTAAATCCTTCAAATATAATGTAATTTCAAAGTTAAAAACATCTGAAGTTTTGTGCAGAAAATTATGTAAAACTGTTAACCATCGAGTTAACCAAGAAGTAGTGAAAAAGTTTCTTAAACGAATTCTGGAAAATACTTTTAAATAAGACCTGAAGCAAACGCACATGAGCTGGCAGAAAAATTGAATGATTGCTTTAACGTAGTATCGTCTAGAAAACTTAATTTTCGAGGGGTGATTCAGTTCATCGTTATAATCGATATTTTGAAATTCCGGGAGCAGTAATGAGAAATTTAAAATCATAGCCGTTTTGATATTCCCATTAAGTTTTTCTGGGTTATAACATTGAAACCGACGAATAAAGCAGTTTTAAAATTTCACTAACCTCCGAAAAATAGAAAAACATGCACTAGAACGGAAAAATGC
This sequence comes from Macrothele yani, assembly GCA_039090855.1. NCBI lineage: Eukaryota > Metazoa > Arthropoda > Arachnida > Araneae > Macrothelidae > Macrothele > Macrothele yani. The sequence goes on along the minus strand of CM077003.1, from coordinate 122,379,617 downwards.
GAACTGTTTAAAAGTACACTTTATTGAAAAATGAAATTTGCTCACCATGCTCACAAACATGAAAGTTACAGAGAATTAAAAATGAAAATATTCATTCGAAGCACTCAATTTAATGAAATGCGAAAGATTTAGTTTCTACAAGCCATTTTTCTATTAGCGCTGGAAACGGAGGGCAAATCTATCATTTTCCGGCTGGAAATATAGCCAAAATTAATTAAAAAAAATTGAAATCATTTCCGAAAACTGATATTTCCTCTAACCTGAATTTAGAAGGTGTTTTGATCTTTCGCGGCAAATATTGTAATTGGAAATCGAAAATTAAAAATGGATGATCAGTAGTTGCATAATAAACAGTTTTGGCGGGTTTAAGAAATCTTCGGTATCTTTTAAGAGAGGAACTCGACTGTGTGAGACTACTTAGCTGTGATGCAACATACAGGCTTACAGCTTTTAAGGGTGAAAGATAAGTTTATGGTTGACCTCATGAAGACAACCTTCTGGGATCAATGATTCTCAAGTTATTACTGGGATTTGCTGAATGGAAACATTTCTTTTCTGTTTGTTTAATTGGAAGTTTTGGAAACCATTGAGATTCCTTTGTTTGGTGGCGCCATCTAGGTGCAAAGCTACAACGTTCATCACACCAAAAGTTTATGATTTGAAATGAACTTAAATGAGAAAAAACCTTAAATATGAAAAAAAACCATTAAGAAGAATAGAAGTTACGACTAGGTAAATGGTATTTAATAAAAAGGGTTTCATACTAAAATTTTATTAATTGAAACGAATTTAACTGAGAAATAACACCTTAAATATGAAAACACATTAGGAAGAATAGAAGTTACGACTCTCTAAATGGTGTTGAATAAAAAGGTTTAATTTCAAACTTTCGCCGAGCAACCGGTGGCTTTATCGAGGGTACAGATAAACATAATACAGAATCTAAATTAGTTTAAATTATAGTATTATTATATACTATTAATAATCGCATAATCCAGTGCTCTTTTTTTCTGGAAAACAAGCTGTCGGAACTCTTAAGCATAAGTTGTTCATGGGGAGGGGTGACCTAATAAAAAGTAACTCAAAAACGTTGCTCATTTTTATATGGTACAAACTGCAGGAACATAATTTACATGCACATATATATTTAATTATTATACTTAAAATAGCTAGTAATCCATAATAGTTTTAGAGTGCTTAGCAAATATTACATTGTGTTAATTATGTTATTGTAATCAAATAATTATTCCAAACTCAAAGGCGAAAATTTTGTGCTTAAAAACCTGCCGAACCGCCTTGCTCATTCGGCATGAAAAAAAAAAAAAAAAAAAAAAAAGCGGTGTTATACTTGAAATCATTTTAATTCCTGTATTCTGTTTACTTGTATCCTTGATAAAGCAATTCAGCTGGTTAGCGAAAGCTTGGAATTAAACCTTTTACTCGTATTTAACACCATATGCGGAGTCCTAAGACTTATTCTTCTTAGCGTTTTTTCTAAACATTAGGTTCAGAACAAATATTTATTTATCGATATAAATGAAGTACATCGATACCAAAACCATAGACACATATGAGCATATGAACCTTGTTCAGAATCGTTCAGTTTTGCATCTGAGATATTTACATCAGAAATGTTAATTTATGAAAAAACAAGTTAGTAAAATCATGCAATACATCGATTATGATACGCTTTCCAACATACCAGAAATCATAGGAAAAATGCCTTGGTTTTGAGGGGACTAAACAATGGTATAACGTTTGAGGTTCACATATATCAAAATTAAATCTCTTTGTGCACGTGTTACCCATTTCTATTATCAAGAGCTAAAACACATAAGCCGTTTTATAATTAAAAGTCCCATCTGAATCGGGCACGTTTCGCGGAAGTTACTGTGCAAAAATAATGGCTAACGAATCTCAGGCAATGCGCACAGCCAGCAATTGCTGACAAAAAACATTTTTGGCGGAACTGCTTCCAAAGTCGTTGCGGAACAACGTATGGTATTTCGTCGTAATAGAAGCATTTTCACTCAAGTCATTACTCAAGTTATCAGGATAATGGCTGTGGAATAAATCTCGCTCCTGTGCCATTGACACCTTTGATCCCATTTCGATAATATTAAACAGAATTGGTTTAGTATACCTCCGGAACAGCATACTAACGTTTTGTCGCAATCGAAGCAGTTTTAGTCAAGTTATGAGGATAATAGCTGTGGAAGAAGTTTTGCTCGTGTGCCCTGACCTTTGACCCCATTTCGATGATGTTCAACAGAACCGGTTCAGTATACCTCCGAAACAACATGATAGAGTTTTGTTGCAAACGAAGCATTTTTACGTAAGTTATAACGCATAAAGGCGATGTAATTGATCCCGCTCCTATGTCCTGACCTTTGATCCCATTTCGTCCATTTCAACAGGATTCGTCCCCAGGTTGTGCCCTACCACTTAAAATTTCATCGAAATCGAACCATTTTTACGCGTTTTATCATGCGGACAGACAGACAGAGATACAAAGCTGGAGCATAAACGCTTCTTTAACCTACGGTTGGAAAGCGTAAAAAATGAAATACGATTTTTATCGCGGGTATGTATCAGGACAAATAAATTCAGATATTTTAAGCCAGTTCTCAAGGGAAAATGCCCAATACTACGACGATTACATTTTCCATAGCCCCCGTGAATTTATAAATAAAACGATGTTATGTAGTATGGAAATGTGTATAACTTTTTTCACTGCATATGTTTATTTTGTTTTCCTCTTTTCACAGTGCATATCAGTTGGGTGTTTCGCATTCCTACAGCAGGTTTAACTTGCGGATAATATGTCGTGAAAATCATCACAACTTTATATATGTACCTGCAATGAAAAATGAAAATAAAATAATGAAATGAAGAAAATTACTTCAAAACAACTAACAAAACATGAAATTTCGTTGAGCTGTATAGTTTCTATGGTGACCACAAAGTCCTGATACCTGCTAGTTAGACGTCTATGTGTAAAAGCTCATTAGCACAGCTAGACTTAAATAGCTTCAAATCCGTATTCTTCTTCATTATTTTAGACTGTGAAACGCGGAATGCTCGCACCGACGACCTTTTCCATAGGGGATGACCTCGAGTAGGGAGCTTCAACAATTTCTCTGTAATTCCGCGGCGACGCTGGACGATCTGAGCGCTTTCAATCAAAGACACTTTCTGTGAAAGAAGTCATCTTCTTTCATGCTCACACAGTTTCGTGTCTAGAAGCTGTACTTCTGCGGAAATTTTGTCCTTATATCTCTAAAACATGCTTTTTCTCGCGCCATGGTCGTGAACTCAAACGCTAATAATCGGTCTCTCTACTATCGTATATTAAGTGCTGTCCGTTATAGTACATACCTAGAAAAAGTAAAAAAAAAAAAAGATTAATATATAAATTTTTTTTTTATATCTAGAAAAATATAAATCATATGTAATAAACAACAGACACAATCTCATGCACAGAGACTTAATGGTCATTCTGCAGTTTCAGATATGAGTTTGTAACTAAGGTGATGTCTGCCAACAGGGTGCTACGTGCACTATTAGTAATGGCCCACTCTGCCAAGCTGGGTAATATCCGAAATGCTCATGCATTTCGGATAAATTTTCCCCAGATAAATTTGAGCAATGATCAAGCAATGCCGACCTGGTGTTGTGCGTGGCTTTACCTTTGTCCATTTCTTAGATTGTTTAGACTGTTTAATGACAGTACGGTCTTTAAAACAAACAGAGAAAAAAATTTCAAATGAATTTCACCAGAAAATCCCCTCTATTATTCAATTACCTTCTGAAACAAGAAATGTAGAAAAGTCTTTCAAAACTTTTAATTTAATTGAAGAAAGTGTGCTAACTGTCATTATTTTAGAAAAGAGCAGTTCTAAATGACCACGTATTAGTGACATAGCTAGACTTGGAAGTCATCGGGTGTACATAGAGCGTTAGCTTGGGGACAGTCAAGCTTTCCCTGAAGAGTTCTGGACATCCCTACGAAAATTCAACAAACGGAATAGCAATATACCGGGTGGAACTTTTGCGAGGACCAGGTATAAATTTCATGATGGGACCCTGAGAAAAACTTCACTGTGAGCCCTAAAAAATACATCTCATATTTAAATAAAGTCTTTACATGAAAAGTGTCATCCGCAAGAAACACATATGAAAACTATCATAAAGAAAAAGTGATTATCTCAAAGAAGTGTTTGCTTAAACTTAAGAAAAAGACCATAATATGAATGGAAAGTTCAGAAAGAGAGAGAGAGAGAAAGAGAACAAAAATTTTCAAAATTCACAATTTTCTTTTTCAGAGAGGAAGAGAGAGAGAGAGAGAGAGAGAGAGAGAGAGAGAGAGAGAGAGAGAGTCAGAATCAAAATCTGAGAGAAAGAGAAGTAAAAGTGTCAAAATCTGCGAGCAAGAGAGAGGGATAGAGAGAGAGAGAGAGAGAGAGAGAGAGATAAAAAAGTTTCAAAATCTACAATTTTCTTTTTCAGAGAGAGAGGAAAAGAGTGAGAGTAAAATGTGTCAAAATCTGTAGTTTTCTTTTTCAGAGAGGTAGAGAGAGAGTGTGTGTGAGAGAGAGTCAAAATCTGAAAGAAAGAGACAGTAAAAGTGTCAAAATCTGCGAGTGAGAGATAGAGAGGGAGAGAGAGAGAGAGAGAGAGAGAGAGAGAGAGAGAGAGAGAGAGAGAGAGAGAGAGAGAGAGAGAGAGAGAGAGAGAGAGAGAGAGAGAGAGAATCTGTAGTTTTCTTTTTCAGAGAGGTAGAGAGAGAGTCAAAATCTGAAAGAAAGAGACAGTAAAAGTGTCAAAATCTGCGAGTGAGAGATAGAAAGGGAGAGAGAGAGAGAGAGAGAGAGAGAGAGAGAGAGAGAGAGAGAGAGAGAGAGAGAGAGAGAGTAAAGAGTAAAAAGTGTCAAAATCTGCGATTTCCTTTCCGGGAAGAGGGAGTCGAGGTTGCTTTGTGATACCTGTGAAAACTTCACAATATGATACAGAGATAAATAACGTCTACTAATCTGCGTAGCGAAAATGTTTGCGTAGATAATAACAGGCATCCCTCAAAAATAAATTCTTTTAAATATCTTTTTTCCCAAACGCATATTTTAGTGATTGACGCAAGGTGGAGTAACTGACAAATTAGTGACCTTTTCAACTTTTTATATGCTCGTATATATGAAAATGGCTTGTTTTTCCAATTTCCAGTACTGTTTTAAAAGCCGCTGAACAACTGGCCTCCATGTATTGTCCAAAAACAAGTTTGATATTCTTCTTTTTATTTTTCAAAATGTAAGTATCTGGTTTACACACAAATTGTTCAATACGTAAAAGTAGGGAGCCACAAAATGATGAAATTTTATTTTCTATTTCATGAACGCGGAAAAGTTTAAGGTGGTCATGATATCAATTTGAAATGTGTAAATCTTGCCTTCTGTACAACGAAGGGCAGCAAACCCATTTGAAAGTGGGGAAATTGGAAACTAAAAAAAAAAAAAAAAAGTTATGAAGAATCATTTTAAAGACCTCGAGCTCTGAAGCTTAAAAAAGTAATAAAACTAAAAAAATCTACCCAAAACTATTTTGTTTTTATTTTCTTAACTGTGCAGCCCTGTGAAAGCGCGTGTCCCGTTGCAATAGTCCCGGTTGCCCCTGTGGTCCAGCCGGCCCTCATTACAAACATAACATCAATTGGTACACCATATTTGGTCCGTCCCGGTGACGCAGGAAGTCTAGGCGCTGTTTCCTGACTGTCTGTCCGAGATGGGTCCCGGTTCGAATCCAGTGAGCATGGATGTTGTGTTTGTATTACGGCACTGGCTCTCTCCTTTCCCTGGAACCAGTGGCACTAAATTAGATATTGCTTAGGCGACTGCTTATAGCCCATTGAGTTGCTCACGGTGGTCGTTAAATTCCCAATCAAAACAAAAACGGTCCCACCATATTTGAAAAAAAAATAACGAAAAGAATTTCAGTATCACATTTTAAATCCGTCGAGTCATCAATATGGAAATTGGAAGTTTTAAAACACCGAAGTGTTTTTACAGAAACTTGTTTAAGCAGCAATAGTTTTTGCTCTATAAACTGATCAGTTTTTTGCTCTATAAACTGTTGGAATTGAATAACGTATGACCCGTCCATTTCCCCGTACTTACTACGATTACTCAATTTTGAAAAACATTGCGTTCAGTGATATCCTTTAGGAAACTAATCAAAAATAAATAGCGACCCTGAAACGTAAAAATACGAATCATAGAAACGCAAACATTGTAAAGTAACGTATGTGAAACACAATACGCAACGGGAAACAAAAAATAAATAAATAAATGCAGTGAGTATAAATTACACACAGTCGTGGCATGAAAGACGGCGAATCTACATGCCTCAACAATTCAGAAAGAACAGAAACACAATGCAAAGCAGGACGAATGGCAAGTAAATATTCAAATGTATATGATCTCATAAATGGTGTTTACAGTCACGGGTTTTGGTTAGTTGCTTCCACTCGCTTGATAGAAATGGGTGGATGCCATGTCATTAACAAGTTGCGAAGACTTCTGATATATATATATGGAAAGCTTCCAAAATATCAAGTTTTGTGGTTGAATCTGGCTTGTCAATTAGTTTTGCTTCTTGAAAGAGAAATTTATGGTCCTTTTCGTAACAGTGGTTTTCTGTAGGTCACAATTCCGAATGTAGGTCTTGTGCTCCTTCAATCGAATACGCAAGGCTCTACGGGTCTGTCCAATATACGAACCGCCACATTCACATGGAATTTGATAAATTCCCCAGGAGTTTTTGTCTTCAACATAGTCCTTTGATCCTAAAAATCTCATTTTGTTTATGGGTTTAAAAATTACTTTAAAATTAAAGGTTTTGAGAATTTTTGAAATTTTGAAGGCAATGTCACGGGATAATGGAGCAAGGGCAAAATTCTCTCGCAATGGGCGCATTGCGAGAGAATCTACTATGCACGAGCTTTTTGACTATGTTGAAGACAAAAACACGTGGGGAATTTATCAAATTCCAAGTGAATGTGGCGCTTCGTATGTACGACAGACCCGTAGAGCTTTGCGTTTTCAATTGAAGTAGCACAAGACCTACATTCGGAACTATGACCTAAAGAAGTCATCGATGGCTAAGAAAAGGACCATAAATTTTTCTTTGAAGAAACAAAATTAATTGACAAGCCAGATTCAACCACCGAACTTGATATTTTGGAAGCTTTCCATATATATCAGAAGTATTCGCAATTTGTTAATGACGTGGCAAACCCTCCACTTCTATCAAGCGCGTGGAAGTAACTAACCGAAATCCGTCACTGTAAACACCATTTATGTTATCATATGCAATGCAAAGCATTCTGTTAGTAACCGTCGTGTGCAGCGCGGACAGCTGCTAGACGGACTGGGGGTTACACAGGAAGGTGTTCACAGGTATATACTTAAGAGCAATTGAAGTAGAGATACCTGTCTAGTAACGTGTACCACCACCTTTCGCCCTGATGACGGCGGCGATTCGTTTTGGCATGGACTCGACAAGACACCGGAAGCGTTGGGAAGCCATACGGATTCCCGACCCCTGAACAAGCTTCCACAGTTCACGAAGATTTGATGGAGGGGGGGGGGTCAGAGCCTCGAACATATCTTTCGATGGCATCCCAGATGTGCTCGATGGGATTGAGGTCAGGTGACCTAGCTGGCCAAAGAAGCGAGGTCACGTCGGTGGAGTGTTTATCCAACCATTCGGATACAATTCGGGAGCGATGGCACGGTGCATTGTCTTGTTGCAGGATGAGGTCCCCAGTGGGATGTTGAAGACGCACAAACGGGAGCAAATGGTCATCCAGTATATCCCGGTAACGTTGACCTGTGAGGGACGATGTCACACGTACCAGAAGTCTCATTTCAGTCCACGTAAACAGTACCCAGACGAGAATGCCACCCCCACCAGCTTGAAGAGTACCCTGCTGGCAAGAAGGATCCATCGCTTCATGTGGTTTGCGCCGTACTCGTATCCTGCCATCCGCATGTACCAACGTGAATCTCGACTCGTTAGTCCAGGCAACATTTCCCCACATGTCTAGGGTCCTGTGGCGATGTTCCCGCGCCCATGCTAATCTTTGCACCCTGTGATGTGCGGTCAGCAGCGGTACCCTCGTGGGACGATGGCTTCTGTACCACATAGCGAGGAGATGGTTCTGGATGGTGTGGCTGCTTACGCGTTTTTGTGCACCAGCGTTAAATTGCCGAGTGATTTCTTGCACTTTGGCCCGTCTATCCGCTGTTACAATGCGAGCTAGCGGACGATGACCCCGCTCATCCACACGCTGTTGTCCACGGCAGTTGGCCCTAGCAGGGATGGTTTTACCGGATTCGACGTACTCACAGTGCACCCGTGACACCGTGGCTCGTGAAAATCCCAGTGCCTTCATGACTTCCGAGATGGAGTGACCCATTCGTCGGGCCCCGACAATTTGCCTACGATCAAATGCGCTTAGATCCTTCTTCTTACCTATACTGCGTCCGACTCTTACTGATTCCCGTCGCATCACTCCTTATATTGTCGGATAGCTGCATACGTCATGTCGTTTCCGTTTACAGGGCCGCCCACAGCGCCACATTTGCATAACGCCAGCTGTCTCTAATTCAATTGCTCTTCAGTGTATGGATCCATGCTGACTGCAGCAAATCTGACAGCTGCTGGAGGTGCGTGCGTGGAGGATCCCTTGAGTGAACAACACGATCGATGTGGTCCCAAAGATGCTCAATTGGGCTTAAGTCTGGGGAATCAGGGGGCCAGGGAAGTACTTTGAAGTCTTCATTCTGCTGTTCCAACCATTCTCGGACATTTCTAGCTGTGTGACACGTCACAGTGTCGTACTGGAAGGTCCCATCCGCCACAGGGAAGACAATCAGCATATATGGGTGTACGTGGGCTGCAAGGATGGATTCATAATGAATTCGGTCCATAGTGCCTTCCATTGGTATGAGTGGACCCAAAGAATGCCACGAAAAGATTCCCCTGAACATAATGCTGCCCCCGCCAGTTTGTGTTCTTCCAGCAATGGTTGAAGAGTGTTTGTTCTCCGATGTCTCTCACCTTATACGCCAACGTCCATCATTTCGAAGAAGCAGGAAACGTGAATCATCGGAGAAGGAAATCTTTTGACAATCAGCGGAGGACCAATTCCGATACTGCCGTGCAAATGTAAGCCTTTTCTGCCGATGCACCGCACAGGTGCAGTGACCATCCGTCTGCATCGGAGCCCCATACGCAGCACGGTTTGGTGAACTGTCGTTTTAGACACACTTCGGGTAACCCCCTTGGTTCATTCGACCAGTGAGTTGCTCCACTGTAGCGCTTCGATTGGCCCTCACGCACCTTCGAAGCCGACGTTCACCTCTCACATCAATGGCACGTGGTACTCCGCAGTTTCCACGTCGCTCATTCGCAATGGTGCCATTTCTCCAATCACGATACACTTTAACCACAGCAGCACGCGAACAGTTCACAAACTCCGCTGTTTCAGAAATACTGCCGCACTTGACCCGAAAGCCGATAATCATCCCTTTTTGCAAATATGATAAATCGCTCCTATTATGCATGAGAGCAACGGGCGATATGTTTTCAGATTGCCTTAAGCACACCTTATATACCCTCCAAGCCAGCTCACGCGACGTGCCTTCTTTCATTGGCTAAGTGCTGTTGACGTCAAAAGTAGGATGTGGTCACAATAATGTGACTCGACTGTGTAAATAAAATGAGACTTAAACATGCAGTGAAATGAATACATATGGTGATCAATTGGATCACTGTATTTGTAGACTATTAGATGATAAGTTGTGAATTGCCAAATTACTAATGCACGTATCTGCGCATTCATTACATTAATTTACACTGAAGAGCCATTGAATTAGAGATACCTGTCTAGTAACGTGTAGCACCACCTTTCGCGCTAATGACGGTGGCGATTCGTCTCGGCATGGACTCGACAAGACACCGGAAGCGTTGGGAAGCCATACGGATTCACGAGCCTTGAACAAGTTCCCACAGTTCACGGAGATTTGATGGAGGGGGTCAGAGCCTCGAACATCTTTCTCGATGGCATCCCAGATGTGCTCGATGGGATTGAGGTCAGGTGACCTAGCTGGCCGAGGAAGCGAGGTCACGTCGGTGGAGTGTTCATCCAACCATTCGGATACAATTCGGGAGCGATGGCACGCTGCATTGTCTTGTTGCAGAATGAGGTCCCCAGTGAGATGTTGAAGACGCACAAACGGGAGCAAATGGTCGTCCAGGAGATTCCAGTAACGTTGATCTGTGAGGGACGATGTCACACGTACCAGGGGTTCCATTTCAGTCCAGGTAGACAGTCCCCAGACGAGAAAGCCACCCTCACCTGCTTGAATAGTACCCTGCTGACAAAAAGGATCCATCGCTTCATGTAGTTTGCGGCGTACTCGTATCCTGCCATCCGCATGTACCAACGCGAATCTCGACTCATCAGTCCAGGCAACATTTTTCCACATGTCTAGTGTCCAGTGGTGATGTTCCCGCTCCCATGCTAATCTTTGCACCCTGTGATGTGCGGTCAGCAGCGGTACTCTCGTGGGAAGATGGCTTCCGTACCCCTTAGCGAGGAGATGGTTCTGGATGGTATGGCTGCTTACACGTTTTTGTGCACCAGGGTTAAATTGCCGAGTGAATTGTTGCACTGTGGCCCGTCTATCCGCTGTTACAATGCGAGCTAGCCGACGATGACCCCGCTCATCCACACTCTGTTGTCTACGGCAGTTGGCCCTTGCAGGGATGGTTTTACCGGATTCGACGTACTCACGGAGCACCTGTGACACCATGGCTAGTGAAAATCCCAGTGCCTGCTCGACTTCCAAGATGGAGTGACCCATTCGCAGGCCCCGACAATTTGCCTACGATCAAATGCGCTTAGATCCTTCGTCTTACCCATACTGCGTGAGACTCTTACTGATTCCCGTCGTATCACTCCTTATATTGTCGGATCGCTGCATACGTCATGTCATTTCCGTTTACAGGGCCGCCCACGGCGCCACATTTGCATAACGCCAGCTGTCTCTAATTCAATTGCTCTGCAGTGTATATATTTGTGGTTCAGTCGTTAAAAACACACACTGCGGCAACTGAAAAACGAGAATGATATCATGATGCCATTGTTAGTGCTGCCATCTACTACAAGTAATCATGAAATAAAGGAGCGATTGTTTCTCGAGCACTGCAGTCAAAGTCAGCGGGAATTGCTACCATTTGAGAACGTAGTGTGATCTGAAGCGCACGTCTCTCTTGTGTCTGTGTTGTGAAGGGACAACGGAACAAAGAGCAAACATCAAGCTATGTGTTCGGCTAGTCAAAAGTGCCACAGGAACGTTCCAAATCATGAAGCAAGTGTAGGGAGCGAATTGTCTCTCTCGTGAACGTGCTTTCGAGTGACGTAAACTTTTCTTTCATGGGAGAGAATCAGTGGGACAACGATGAACATCCGGGTCCAGCAAAACCAGTTTGAATGACAAACGTGGTTGGAAAGGTACGGGAAATCTTTACCAATGACAGAAGAACAACGCTCCGATCGATTTCAGATGATATGTGCATTAATAAGAAAATCATTCGGCAAAAAATAACCCAGGATTTGAAGATAACGATCTGTGGTGGTCTGTATTTTTACTGAAAGTTTAACGACCACCGTGAGCAACTCAATGGGCTATATGAGCAGTCGCCCGTCCCTAATTTAGAGCCAATGGTACCAGGGAAGGGAAAGATCCAAAGCCGTAAGACAAACACAGCATCCATGCCTCACCGGGATTCGAACCCGAACTCTTTCTCGGATGAATGCCATAAGCCAGTGCTTAGACCACTGCGCCACCGGGGCGGCGTGGCAGTCTGGACCACATTCCTTAACAGATGAGTGACGGCAATCGCGAGTTGAAAACTGCAAAGAACTCATTGAGCAGCTGGAAGTAAACCGAACTTCTTGACGTCATTACGGGTATAGACATAGTGATTTCAATACGATTCTGAAACTAATCGACAAAATGCGGAATGGAAGCCTGCAAGCCCTTTCAGAGCCAGAAAAAAGATCGCCAAGAAAGGTCAAAAATCAAAACAATGCACATTGTTTTCCATTATAGCGACAGTATTGTACACAAAGAATTCGTGTCCAAAGGCCAAAAGGTTAGTTCTGCCTATTGTACTACTCTCTGTATGCTTTGAAGGCTTTTCAGAAGAAATTCCGTCGTGTGTTCCTCGATATCGAGAAGACGAGAATGAGTTTTTCTTACACGGCAACGCACCAAGCCACAAGGCTTTCCTAGTTCGGAGCATTTGGCTAGAGAAAACGTTACGTACTGTTGCATCCACCGTATTCAGCGGAATTATCACCGTGCGACTCCTTCTTATTCCTGAAGCTGAAGGCACCACTTAAAGGGCCGCCCCGGTGGCGCAGTGGTCTAAGCGATGGCCTCTGATAATTTGTCCGAACAGGGTCCGGGTTCGAATCCTGGTGAGGCATGGATGTTCTGTTTGTCTTACGGCAATAGTTCTCTCCCTTCCCTGGAACCAGTGACCCTAAATTAGGGACGGGCGACTGCTTATAGCCCATTGAGTTTCTCACGGTGGTCGTTAAACCTCCAATAAAAAAAAACACTTAAAGGCTGTTATTTTGATGCCGTGGAAAGATTCAAAAACTTCTGACAACAAAATTCAAGAGTATACGAGACACGGCCTTCCACCAGTCGTTCCAGTCTCCTCGTGTTCGTTGCATGCAGTGTGTGGATGGAAGTTACTTTGAATAAACTATGGTTAGTTTACTTATACATGGGAACATTATGTTTTTCCAGCATCAGTCTCGTTTTAGAATTGAAGCACAGTGCATTCACACGCTTATACAATAACTTTTACAGTAAATCCATGCTACGGGAACGTGCATTAACGACCCAGTAATTTAAATAAACATTTCGCAAAGAAAATAGACGGGAAGCTGATGACTTTTCCAGCATACCAAAAATGATCCCTCAGCATATTTTCCCCGATGAGATCTTAAGTTTTCTAACCGCGAAGTATTTCCTCTTGGAAGCATGGTGTCACTCGAAGGTACGAATGAATATTGGGTTTCATTGGGTACGGAAAACGTCGGCAGCAGAGATCCGTCGCCAAATCGCCAACTGCAAGAAATGTATCGTCCTCACAATGCGTTGACGCATGAGAAACGTAATGACAGGTCTTTAACATCGATAACTGACAACAACGTGGCGCGTGGTTTCTTTTGGGACCACTCATCCAGTGGCAGATTGGCCCATGGGAACACCGGGATATTCCTCGGTGGACCACTTGAGAAATGGCCCACTATTTCTTGCATATTTTTTGTTAGGATTGTTTGGAAAGAAAGAATAATTATTAATAACAAGGAATAATGCACCAACTGTACCCAAATAGTATAACTATACTAGTGATCAAAAATTTCTTGGCGTAGAATAGAAATAAATGTTTCCAAGCTTTCGCACATCAACCAGATGGCTTTCTCAAGGAATATAGACAGCTAACTGTAAACTGAATAATAGAACGGTTCAACAATTTGAACGTGGTGACTTGACAATAACGAATAGATGCGAACGTAATCAGGTATTCAAAGACACGATGCATTATGCTCGTTTAGCACTTGGAAACATGGAAGGAAAACCAAGAGGCAATCACTATTTGAAGAACTGGTTCCAAACTCGTGACAACTCCAGTGAGACGCTATCATTGCACGACTCGCTGTTGGTTATGATGTCCAAAGTTTGGCGAATGGCAGTAGATTTTGGGGTGGAGTAGGAAGCTTATTTCTTTACGTCATCCTACATAAGAGCAGCGGACTTGAACTTGACTTCTCGACGAGATACTACATTGGAATGACTAAACGTTCATTTAGAATTAGAGTTAACGGCCATAAAAGAGACATAAAGAACGGCAAAGAAACCACGGCCCTATCAAGAGCAGGCAAGTTCAAGTCCGCTGCTCCTATGTGGGATGACGTAAAGAAATTAGCTTCCTACTCCACCCCAAAATCTACTACCATTCGTGAAACTTTGGAGATCATAACCAACAGCGAGTCGTGCAATGATAGCGTCTCACTGAAGTTGCCACGAGTTTGGAATCAGTTCTTCAAATAATGATTGCCTCTTGGTTTTCCTTCCATGTTTCCGCGTGCTAAACGAGTATAACGCATCGTGACTTTGAATACCTGACTACGTTCGCATCTATTCGTTATTGTCAAGTCACCGCGTTGAAATTGTTGAACCGTTCTATTATTCAGTTTACAGTTAGCTGTCTGCCTTCCTTGAGAAAGCCATCTGGTTGATGTTCGAAACCTTGGAAACATTTATTTCTATTCTACGGCAAGAAATTTCGGATCACTAGTATAGTTATACTATTTAAAAAACAAAAACAAAAAAAAAACGAATAATTATTTTGGTCAATGAATGAAATACGGGATCACACCATCGTGTGATACAAATTTGGAAGATGTGAATCCGTTTATTGGTGTAAATATGACATGGATGTTAAGTCAAATAATATCCGAAAACTTAAAAATTTCGTCGTCCTGGAGCAGGAATCGAATCCGTGTCTCCCGGATAGCACCCGAGTATGCTAACCACTGTTTCGAGCTTGGATGAGCTCGGACTGACATGCTTCGAGCTCGGATGGGCTCGGGCTGCCATGTTTCGAGCTCGGATGGGCACGGGCTGACATGCTTCGGGCTCGGATGGGCTCAAACTGACATGCTTCTGTCTCGGATGGGCTCGGTCTGACATGCGTCGGCCTCGGATGGGCTCGGACTGACATGCTTCGGGCTCGGATGGGCTCAAACTGACATGCTTCTGTCTCGGATGGGCTCGGTCTGACATGCGTCGGCCTCGGATGGGCTCGGACTGACATGCTTCGGTTTTGGATGGGCTCGGACTGACATGCTTCGGCCTCGGATGGGCTCGGTCTGACATGCTTCGGCCTCGGATGGGCTCGGACTGACATGCTTCGGGCTCGGATGGGCTCCGATTCTTAAAATTCAGCCCAAATTCAGCACTGATCGTTACCTCATTCGACTGAGAATGGATGTACATTTAGCTAGAGTGCGAAGAAAAAGACGCTTTCAATTAGTATTACATCGAACAGAAAGAGGAAAAATCGATTTTTTATTGTTTCCGGAAACTGTTGCTTTACTTCAAATATACATGAAATATTGATAAATAATAGATCTGATCAACATTGGTGATTTGTGCGTTGTATATGTCACCGGCTTATTTTATTTAATCACAGAAGTACACACGAATTTTTGCATTTACATGAAAAATGAAGAGTACAGATTTTCGATCCAAGTCACCTTTCTTCTGATTACAGCTTCTCTACCCCGCTGGTGAAATTTTTCCAAAAAAATGATTAAACCCAGGTAGTTTGCGTCATGCAATCGGTTTTCTAACTAGATGAATATCTCTCACACACACAGGCATTTGATTTCTCAAGTTCAAATAACTTATTTCTAAGTTGCACTACTATTTTTTTTGATACTTGATTTCAGTTGCAACACAAAACAACCAACCATAAAACGAAAAGGGAAAAATCTACGAAGTTTGGCGAGCAAACAAATAAACTTTCATCTCAAATGTGCTATCTCCGGATGTAGCGCTCATCGAACAAATTTGAGATTTGGTGGGTGGTCATCTACAGACTTCAACCGCAATCGCAACACATTGTAGCCACTTTGAGCACTCCTGTAACCAGATGGAAGTAACAAGGGGATTTAGTGTTTCTATATAGATGGATCCCGCGAAATGTGATCTTCTTACCCTCAGTCCTCTCCTCAGTCCTTTGGGAATAATCTTGTACTTTTTCCTACTTCATTCTTGCTTGTGTTTGTTCCTTATTTATTCTAGCTTTTATCCAACAGCAACGACTTCCCATGCTTCTCGTTATGTTGCTCTGCAGGATTGTACACTGCCCGATATAGAACAAGAAAGATGACACTGAATTTCCGGATGTAATGAGCTCGTCCTTTAAATCCGTTCTGACGCGAATTAAATTTATCAAAGCTATTCAAAGCCAATAGAACCGGTTTGGAAGACAATAGTATTTGATAGAAGAAAGAAGTTTTTCAATCAGGTTTTTAATCCCGCAGATATTGCTGTAAACGGAATCGTGAACTTTACCTCTGGTGGAAAACGTGTGCGTTAAAAAAAATTTCAAATATATGAGAAACGTTTAGCAGCAGAAATGCTCTCGAACAAAGAAAGAATTTTTCAAATCGGACTCTTAGAAGCAGAGATATTGACAAATATAAGATATGCATCTACGTCCCCTAGCGCGAAAAACGTGCATTATTTTAAGAAGAAAGTACTCTCAAAAGGTTTTTCTATGTGAGCAATATCAGTCCAGAAAGAATTTTTTCAGTCGAGTTATGGGGAGCTCAGATTTTGCTGCAAATACATCAGAATCAGGAATTAAAAGCAGAAGTTTTCCCCCTGGTGGCCAAATCATTCTTTACCAAATATTAGAAATGATATGAAAAACATTTCGCATGAGGAGCTGTATGCGATACAGAAAGAATTTTTAAAATCGGAGATTTAGAAGCAGAAATATCGGGGTAAACGCAATTTACCTTTACGCTCCATAGCGGAAACTTTACGAATTATTGTACTAGAAAATTTTGAAATTATATGAAAAACATTTCGCACTAGGAACTCTATCCAACAAAGAAGGAATATTTCAAATCGGACTCTTAGAAGTAGAGATATTGGCTAAAATAAGATATACATCTACTCCTCCTGGCTGGGAAACCATGCATTATTTTAAGAATAAAATGTTCGGAAAAAGTTTATCGACGTGAGTAGTATCGGTCCACAAACGAATTTTTTTCAGTCGAGATTTTTGAAATTCAGATTTTGTTGCAAATACATCGGAAGCGGAAATTAAGACTTACGCCCGCTGGTGGCCAAATCATTGTTTTACCAAAAATTAGAAATTATATACAAAATATTTTCCATCAGGAGCTATATCCGGTGCAGAAGGAATTTTTTAAATCGGAGTTTTAGAATCAGAGATATCGGGGGAAACGCAGTTCACCTTTACGCCCCCAAGCGGAAAGTTTATGAAGTACGTGAACATTTTGAAAGTATATGAAAAACATGTCGCACCGGAAACTATCCAGTAAAGAAGGAATTTTTCAAATCGGACCATTAGGAGCAGAGATATTTACAAAAATAAGGTATACATGTACGCCCCCTGGCGGAGAAACCATCCAATATTTTAAAAAGAAAATATTCCAAAGATGTTTATTGCTGTGAGTGGCATCGGTCCACGAACGAAATTTATCAGTCGAGATTTTAGAAGCTCAGATTTTGTGGCAAATACGTACATCAGAAGCATAAATTAACACTTACGCCCCCTGGTGGCCAAACTGTTCTTTACCAAAAATTAGAAGTTATATGCAAAAGATTTCCCATCAGGAGCTGTATCCGCCGGAGAAAAAAATTCCAAATTGGAGTTTTAGAAGTAGAAATATCGGGGAAAACGAAACGCAATTTACTTTTACGAACCCTAGCGGAAAATCTATGCGTAACTTGAAAAAGTAACTATACCTAAAATAGTTTTCGACATAAATGTAATCGAAAGGTAAAAGAGTTTTTTCAATCGTATGTTTAGAAGCAAATATACTGAATAAAATGCATTTTGATTCGATGTCATCTGCATTTACGCCCTCTGGAGGCGAAACTGTACATCATAAAAAGAAACGGAATGAAGGATCATCATATTCATATTTAAAGCTTCCCAATGCAAAAAGAATTTTTAAGATCGGACTATTAGTTGCAAAGATATGTAGTCCACAGGCGGATAGACAGACGCACAAACCGGTAACATAAGCACGATCGTTTTTTAAAAAAGACGTGCTAAAAAGGCCTAACCATGAAGCACTTGTTGGAGCATGATGCAGACTGGTGGGTATGTGTCGAGAGCTGGGTTATAAACCGGTTACAAAAAGTTAGAGATATTGCATGAAATGAAAGATGTGTTATCTTATTAAAGTATTAGGTGCGCAGTTTAATTCTCGGCCACAGGCACGACACGTTGACAGCAAATTATAGCAAATCGAATACGTACCTAATCAGGGAAATAATCCCTGTCGCGTTGGATACATTTGAGCCATCGCTCAGGGAGCTGTACAATGCCACTGAGGAAAAAAGAGGGCTGTTTCTAGTTGATAAAGTCATCAATACTTGTGTGGACCTCCTCGACAGAAGTGAAGTGCGTATCACTCAGGTGATGCTGCAGGGAGCGAGAAAGGTGATCATCCCATGGGGCGAAGTATGGAGATAACGCCGGGTGGGACAAAATCTCCCATCCCAGGTCTGTGATCGTGTTTAAAGTCGTTTTCGCGGTGTGAGGACGCGCGCTATCCTGAAGCAACAGGACCGACCTTCTGTCCTTCTCGGTGTATGGCCTTTTCGCCTCCAGTGCATCACTCACACAAATGAGTTCCTGACAATAACGCTCAGCATCGACCGTTTCATCAGGTTTGAGAAACTCATAGTGTACGACACCGCGCTGATCCCACCATATGCACAGCAACAACTTCCTGGCATGGATATTCGGTTTGGCGGTACTGGTAGTAGGCTGACCTGGATAAACCCACGATTTGCGACGCTTAGGATTATCGTAGAAGAAGGATCCACTCTCATTACAGGTAAAAATCTTGTGGAGGAAATCCTTCTTCTTGAATCTGGAGAGCAAGGACACAGCAACATCGTAGCGCCGAGACTTGTTCGCAGCTGTGAGTTGGTGGGGCACCCAACGGCCCTCCTTGTGAATCCGACCAAGCTTGTACAGGCGCTTTGCAGTGGCTTGCCGTGTTACTCCGAGTTCCTGGGCGAGCTCTGACTGTGTGCGACAGGGATCCGCGTCTAACAATTGTTCCAGTTCCTCATCGTCAACTTTCTGTGGCTGTCCCGGACGTTCTGCATCACGGAGATCGAAATTTCACTTCTTAAACCGCTGGAACCACTTCTTACACGTACACAGCAGCCTCACTCAAAGCAGCACAGATTATTTGCTGGGTTTCCGGGGGCACTTTTTTTCAGCTGAAACGCGAACAGGAGGCAATGCCTCAAATATTGCTTCTCGAACGAAATTGCTTTCACGGTCAACTTTCGTCCCTTCTGTCACTACAGCTGAGAGCGGTTACGGTTGCCTGGAAACCTGTTGGATAGTGCTGCAGTCAGCCATTTTCGCACACAGCAATTTGCATTTGCCGACGTTCTATGATCGCTTGCGGTTAGGGGCTGAGAATTAAGTTACACGCCTAATAACATGCATTGAAATTACATCAGTGAGACTGCGTAACACAAATGATAAAAATGCATTTACAAAAACAATTTGTTGTGAAATTTCTGCACACAACAGAGTAGCACCGCAATACAGACAAAATGCTAAATTCGGGAAACGTTCATATCTATGGTTTCAGTATCCGGTAAAACTACCTCTGTGTCGGAGAACGTCTTGACACCTACGAGGTATACTTGCAATGACATTATCCCGCCCCGGTGGCGCAGTGGTCTCAGCGATGGCTTCTGATCGTTCGTCCGAAAAGGGTCTGGGTTTGAATCCCGGTGAGGCATGAATGTTGTGTTTGTCTTACGGCACTGGTTCTCTCCCTTCCCTGGAACCAGTGACCCTAAATTAAGGACGGACGCCTGCTTATAGCCCATTGAGTTGCTCACGGTGGGCGTTAAACCTCCAATCAAAAAGAAAAAAAAAAAAGACATTATTGACTAGCCTCTGGCGCAGTTCGTCCTATATTACAGGCAACAGGTTACGGAGGACTGCCAGTGTACTGGGGCATGGAACGTGGTTATCTAGACATCGCTGTACAGCGTGCGGAATGTTATCAATGGGATTAAGGCCAGGAGACCTCGGAGGCAGCTGTAACGATTCAATCCCATGATTTTCCAGCACCGGAAGCACGGTCTAGTTACGATGACTGGTTGCATTGATTGTCATTGAAAAAACGGAATTCATGTCCAATAGCAGAGTGGAACAGTGTCACAATGGGCACAACGATCTCGTTTAGGTACACTGTCGCATTCACTTTTCCTTGACAAACATACAAGGAAGTACGGTCATTAAAATGCACTCCTGTACAGTACAGAACTCACTGCCGCTGGTAAGGGTAGACGGACTGCACATAGTGTGGTTGCATTCGTGTGCCTGATCTCCTCTACACGTATCCTCGTCGAGTATCAGGACGAAAAGCGAAATGTAACTCTTCTGTGAAAAGTACACGTTTGCCACTCTGTATTCCACGACTTGTTCTGTTGGACCCCAGATACATCTTTGACGAAAGGGATCTGATGTAAATGCTATACATCTCGGAGGCCTCCTTTGCCCGAGTCCGTACTCGTGAAGAAGGTTTCGTAACGTTTGAGTACATACTGTGACACCAGAAGCTGCTCGAAGTGATTCACGAAGTTGGCTACTGCTCATACTAGGCCTATTCTGAGGACTTACTGTCCGATAGCGATCTTGCCTCCTGGTAGTTGTCCTCGGGCGACCACCCCTTAGTCGATCTGCAGAATTTCCATGTCGCAGAAATCTCGCGTGTAGCCGACTTTCTAAACTTTGCGAAACTTCTAAAGCAGCAGCCACACCAATTTGCCTTACACCTGCGTTTAACATACAGACAGCCCTATTTCTGTTGTCAGGGCTTAAACGTCCTCTAGACATCATTTTTATTAATCACACACCTAAGGCCAGGAACATAGCAAGCGTTTTTACACTTTCCAACCGTAGGTTGAAGAAACGTATATGCTTCAGCTTTGTCCGTCTGTCTGTCTGTCCGCACGATAACTCGCGTAAAAATGGCACGATTTCGATGAAATTTTAGTATGTGGTAGGGGACAACCTGGGAACAAACCTTACTGAAAATGGGCGAAATGGGGTGAAAGGTCAAGACATAGGAGCGGGATCCATTCCATCGCCACTATGCGTCATGACTTACGTAAAAATGCTTCGATTGCAACAAAACTTTATTATGTTGTTCCGGAGATATACTAAACCAATTCCGTTTAATATCATCGAAATGGGGTCAAAGGTCAGGGCACAGGAGCGAGATTTATTCCGCAGCCATTATCCTCATAACTCGACTAAAAATGCTTCGATTGCGACAAAACTTTAGTATGTTATTCCGAAGGCATACTGAACCGGTTCTGTTGAATATCATCGATATGGGGCCAAAAGTCAGGACACAGGAGCGAGATTTATTCCACAGCCATTATCTTCATAACTTGAGTAATGATTTCTGGTATGTTGGAAAGCGTATCATAATCAATGCATTGCATGATTTTACTAACTTGTTTTATATGAGAGGGAAGACTTGAAATTTCGTTCCTTCGAGTTCGAAATTGCGCCCCTTCGTGTTGTACTCTAATAATATATGGCACGCACCGCCGTTATGGGAAAGTATTACGATCGTTCAAAAACCGCACACCAGGTTTTTGACAGAATTTTATTAAAAATGTAGAAACTAGGTAAACACCCGAGAACCACAGGTTGTAAATACCAAAATAAAGCGTAAACGTTATGTGAACACCGACAGCACAACACTCCACAGAAGTGCAGAAAGAAAAACAAACCAGGTCGGAAAGAATGAGTATCGGCTAGTGAGACAGTACTTATATTGGGTTGATGCATAAGTTCATGCCGTTTTATTTCACGATTGTTTCCCAGGTCAGTAGTGACGATGCAGATGGCCAGTTGCATATCAAAATGTAGCCAGTAATATCGTGTATCGAAATCATATTGCGTTGTGTGATTGTGGCCAATGGTTTTTTTTGGTTTTCTGGTCCGGAAGTATGGAGTGTCAAGTAGAAAGGAATGAAGATTTCCGACATTTGCTCCTTTGTGAGTTTAACAAGGGATCCACAGCCACCGAGACGACTCGACAAATTTGAGCTGTGTACAGGGAGGATGCTATTGCTCCGAGGATAGCTCACAAAGGGTTTGAGCGGTTTCGAGGTGACAATTTTGAACTAAACGACTCTCCACGTTCAGGTCGTCCATCTCACTTTGATGAGGATCGTTTGAACCATCTCATCCACTTGGATCCGCGTCAAACCACACACAAATTGGCCACTGAGATGGACTGTGATCAGGCCACCGTGGTGCGACACCTGGAACGTATGGAAAAGGTCCAGAAATTGGGTCTTGGGTGCCTCACACTCTCACCAAGGACAACAGGAATCAGCGTGTGGCCATATGTGGTTCATCGCTCGCCCGTTATCGCGAATCTTCTCAGCAACACAAACCCTTTTTGTCACGTATTGTTACTGGAGATGAAAAGTGGTGCCTGTACGTGAATTTCAGGCATCGGAGCGAATGGTTAAGCCCAAACAAGACGCCCACACCACGTCTAAAACATGACCTTCATCCTGCGAAGATCATTTTGTGTGTCTGGTGGGACATCGAAGGCATTATTCACTGGGAAATAATACCGAGGAATCGGACCATCAACGCTGCACTCTATTGTGAGCAACTCCGCCGTGTGGAAGGAGCATTTCAGCAGAAATGGACACGTCGGCGCCATGGTGTCCTTCTTCAACATGATAACGCACGCCCTCACAGTGCAAACATGACCAAAATGGCCATTCAGGACATGGAATGGGAGATCCTTCCACATCCGGTCTATTTCCCAGATGTCGCCCCTTCAGACTGTCACCTGTTCCAATCTCTGTCGAATTCACTCCGTGGAACGTTCAACAATGATGTTGATCTCCAGAATTTCCTTGATGATTTCTTCGCAGCAAAACCTGCACGTTTTATCAAGAATGGAACTGCAGACGTATCCAGACGTTGCGATACCATCGTAAATAATGGGGGTGGGGGTGGGGAATACATAGTTGATTGATTCTGTTTCCTCTTGTGATGTAATACATTCTTGTAGTGAGGTGAAAAAAAGGCATGAACTTATGCATCAACCCAATACGTATATACAGCGTACAAATATATATATATATATATATATATATATCATCATCATCATATTGTATATACAGCGTCAAACATGCATATATGTACAGTATATGTATATACAGCGTCAAACATGCATATATGTACAGTATATGTATATACAGCGTCAAACATGCAAACGCCATTCACCTCAAGACCGTTGCCAGATAACATTCAGTGAATGAAAAAACATAACGCTAAGACTAAAACGCTTAACCTCTTAAGTGGTATGCCCATGAAAAATTCCTGGGCTAGCTCTACTGCCCATACTGTTCTATCCCGGGAAATTTCCGTGGTCTGTTTAAGTGTTCAATTGCGTTCACGCACGAAATATTTCCGGGTCCTTTTTACTAATTTGAAAGTAGTTCATATGTTGGCCGAATGAAGGGGTTAATGGAACGGTTAATTCAAAGATTCAACCGTTCCATTAACCACTGAAGCGGTTAAGGAGAATTACCTCAAAATTTACGTAGAGAAAGAAACTAAAATTGAAAGGTAGATTATACGCCATAACTTTGATACATTTCTAATTTTTCACTTTCATGTAAACATCCAGGGTGAGTGATGAGACAGTACTTAGATCTTCGAAGTCTCACTGCATAGAAAAGGAACAAGCTTAGCCATCTTCTGTTCCTAGGTACCCCAAAAGACGCGCAAAGTTACAAAGAAAAGAAAGAGTTAAAACCCGCAAAAATGTTAACAGACAAGCCAGTGCCTAAAAGCTGAAAGGCTAAAAATCAACAGAGAAAAAGTACATGAAGTACAAACATTGAACTTATAAAACCTAAAACCCAAATACAAGGAAGAGAGCTTACCTCTTGTGTGACTAAACTTTCTCCTCACAAAAGCAAAACATGGCTGACCTCTTCCGCCACTCCCTAGTCGCTGGGGGCAGTGAGGGTGGGGCTGATGGCCTCCTCATACAGAAAGAAACCAACTCGCGGAGATTTTAACCAGAGAAAAAAATATATAAACTTAAGACTGTGGATCTGTATGATCAGAAAGAGCAGAATTAACTCTCCAGAATACATGAGAAATATTATAAAATACACGAGCAGTTTATTTAATAATCTTTGCATGTATTAAATCACCTTAGTGAGCTTCTATAGATTAATCAGAATCTTATTAATTTTAATGTTGGTTTTACTATTTTTAGTATAGCTATCCTAGTGATGAATAACTAGTTTTCTTTTTATTTGTTTTCATTTTCTTTTTATAAACAGATTTTTAAGCTTTTTTTTGTGATTTTGTTTATATTATTTAATTTTTTGTTTTAATAGGACCTTCATATCCATAGACCTCTACGGGATTCGAGCCCGGACCCATCTCTGACGAATGGCCAGAAGCCAGAGGTAAGATCACTGCGCCACTGGGTCGGCCAAACAAATTTTAATGAAATCATCAGATTGAACGACAGAGAAAAAACCTAAGGTGATCACTTTTAATAAGCAAAGTAATAAAATTTAGTGAAATTACACATTTAAAGATGCAATGAAGATCTACTGAACATCGTTCTGGAACGGAGGAATAGAAACTGCGGCATTCAGGATGAAATCGCAACAGCGTAGCGGAATCTTGGTATGCTATTGCAAGAATGTTGAGAGAAAAACAATAGTCAGGGTGCATGAAGTGCTGAGCAAGCACTTGGTGCTAGGGACTCTCTGAATCACCCATTCCAAAGAGGTGGGTGTTGGTTGTCTCCAAACCTTAACAGTATCGTGTCAGCAGAGTTGAAAACTCCTCTGCAAAAAAAAGGAGAATGGGTGGAGTCTATGCACATGTATTAAGTGGATTTCTGGACAACTATTGCAGAGAAAGATAGGGGAGTAATAAAAAGTGCTATTCGACTACAATTAAGGGGACGTAAATATAAAGCAAAACAAACAACATTAGATTCCTTTTTTTAAATGTATCCACACGTTGTCTGCTTCAGGACTCGCTGCTAATATGAATTCATATGTAAGTGCCTATATATTTTTTTAATTTAACTAAATCTTTTAATACAGTCTAACCCGTATGTTACGAAGTTAAAGGGAGAGACAGAAGCATTCGATATATGTTAACTTCGCGATAACCGAAGAGATAAAAAAAAAAGGGATATTTTTGCATATTACATTACGCCAGGTTAAAACTCTTCAATTATAAAGTATTTATCAATTAATTGATGGTAAATAAATTTGTTAATTGAAAACTATAGCTGGAAAAGGATTACGAGTGAGATTTGTAATAGGCAAAACATTTAAAGAATGTAAAAATTAAATAACGAAAATTTGAAATTTCACCTGTTACGTCGGATATATGAGCCAACTCTTGCTTGTTTTGTGCTCATCGTGATCGCTGTTTAAAGTGTTTTTCAACTTGCTCTAGGAGGATAAGATGTTTCTAGATGCAAAATAAACTCTAAGGTTTTCTAAAGTGAGATTAAATGATTGAAAGTTGGCGAGTGGAGGGGAAAAAGGACATCATTTGCCCAGGAGATGTATGTTTGGCAAGCGTGGAGATGGGGAAGGGGAGAGCAAGTGGGAGGTAGTAAAAAAAAGCAATTGAAACATCCTCTTCTTCGTCTTAATTGACTTATCTGCGAGAGGAACCACGCCGACCTGTGGCACAGTGGTCTAAGCAGAGGCTTATCGTCATTCGCCCAAGGTGGGTTCGGGTTTGAATCCCGGTGTGGCATGGATGTTGAGCTTGTCTTACGGCACTAGCTTCCTCCTTACCTGGAGCAAGTTACCTCCCCGTGAGCATTGAGTTGCTCACGGTGGTCGTTAAAACCCCCGGGGAAGAAATATTCACATATCACGAGGGGGGCTGACGGTTTTGATGAGTACTTTTTTTTTTTTTTTTTTTTTGTTGATTGGGGGTTTAATGACCACGGTGAGCATGAGTACTTTTTTTTTTTTTTTTTTTTTTGTTGATTGGGGGTTTAATGACCACGGTGAGCATGAGTACTTTTTTTTTTTTTTTTTTTTTTTGTTGATTGGGGGTTTAATGACCACGGTGAGCATGAGTACTTTTTTTTTTTTTTTTTTTTTTTGTTGATTGGGGGTTTAATGACCACGGTGAGCATGAGTACTTTTTTTTTTTTTTTTTTTTTTTTTTGTTGATTGGGGGTTTAATGACCACGGTGAGCATGAGTACTTTTTTTTTTTTTTTTTTTTTTTGTTGATTGGGGGTTTAATGACCACGGTGAGCATGAGTACTTTTTTTTTTTTTTTTTGTTGATTGGGGGTTTAATGACCACGGTGAGCATGAGTACTTTTTTTTTTTTTTTTTTTTTTTTTGTTGATTGGGGGTTTAATGACCACGGTGAGCACCTCAATGGGCTATAAGCAGTCGCTCGTCTCTAATTTAGGGTCACTGGTTCCAGGGAACGGAGAGAGCCAGCGCCGTAAGACAAACACAACATCCATGCTTCACCGGGATTCGAACCCGGACACAACTCGGACGAATGATCATGAGTCAGCGCTTAGACTACTGCGCAACCGGGGAAGTCAGTGCTTTCCGAACATTCGATAGACGAATCATTCACCAGCGAAGACGGTTTCCCAAAATATGAAAGGCTTCTAAAAATTAAAAATTAAACATTGATCTGGGCTTTTCTACCAAATTTGCGTCATAAAAAAATTGTAATTATTCTCCAAACACCGCTGCGCTATGGAAAATTTATTTATTTTATGTTTTTCAACATACGACTGGTGTTCTTTCAGCCGAAATTTAAGGCATCTTTGTGTCTGACTTATGCGAGATAGGACGTACTGATACTGGGTGTGATGGATTCCCAAGGATTTCTGCCTTAGGTCCTTTTTCGCAGAGCATAAACGTTGTTCCTTAATTTCAGAAAATAAATAAATAAATAAATAAAAAAGGGGAGGTGCACGAGGTGTCGTCAACAACAGGTAATTTCTTGTTTTACAGTGAAAGAGGAAGGTTTAAAAACTGTATTAATGCTACCTCCGTACGGAGCTCTGTTATACAGGGTGGTGCAAAAGTAAAATGCGATTAAAAAAGATCTATGGGTCAGAGAGACACGCGGTTTGCAGATTAATATTCACCGAAGTACGGTATTTCGTATGGCACCAAGAAAAAAAAATAGCTCAAAATCTCGACAATAGAGGGCGCTGCTGCAGAAAATGTCACATAAGTGACGTTTGCACATTACTCGCACAAAGCAACGTTAGGGTGAGACATAAAAACCACTACGGAGAAATGCAGTCACATTTTCATTGTGCGAAATTAATAAAGGTTCGTTCTGTCATTCTGACTGCAAAACCACACGGTTTTATTAAGCTAATAATTTACATATACCGTGAAAGCAGGCGTACACGTTTAGCGCTGATCATTTATTGAGCAGGCATGGTGCACACGAATGACCACCCATATCTCCAGATCCCATACCCGCTGATTTCTGGTTGTGGGGCAACTTCAAATCCCGTGTGTATATAGAGGTAATCCCCAGACTTTACCATGGCTGAATCAGCCATTCCCGTTGACTATTGTTCAATGCTGTATCAGATGTAATATCACGACTGCACAGCAGTACTGGATTGTGGGGGTGAGCACATTTCGCTTTTGCATTTTAAGATCATGCTGGAAAAAAGTAAGTTTCCCTAATTTAACGTAGATATTATTTCACAATTCTCACATCTCGTTGTTTTCCCTGCAGCAGCGCCCTCTATTGTCGAGATTTTAAACTATTTTTTCTTCTTTTGATGAAATACAAAATCCCGTACTTCGGTGAATATTAATCTGCAAACCGCATGTCTCTCCGACCCATAGATATTTTTTTAATAGCATTTTACTTTTACACCAATCTTTTGAATCACCCTGTATGCGGTTTATCGAAAAAACATTGTTCGTAATATGCAGTTAAAATAACAAGGGAGGATATTACGCAGATCAAGAGATCTATAAAAATTTCAGTTTGTGACGAACTTTGTATTATGTGAGCACATTATATGTGGGCTGACTGTTTATCCAGCAGATATTGATATATCAGGTCATTCCAGAAGTAATGTCGTTTTGCCAAGCCCAACAATAGTGATTCCTCTGTGGTGCCCAGACTATGACGTCGACCACGGTGAGTATAAGAGGAATCACGCGAGCAGACCTTCAAGTCACTTGAGACCGCAAACGGGAGTTCTGGGTGCAGTCGTTGTGTACTTAAACCACATAGGAAATGGCAATGTCAGAAGACCACATTGGGCACAATATGCTGAATGAGTTCAACCATCAACATTCAGCGACGGCAGCAACACGAAACATCAATGCCGTATAAGGGCCGCGTAATCAAGAGTCAACGCTGGTTCCAGAAATTTCGACGGGGTGACACCAGCCTCAAGGATATGCAGTGACACAGACGGCCTGTTGAGCTGGATGACGACGTGCTGAAAGCTGCTGTTGAGGGAAATCCGCAGGCAACAGTCGAGGAATTGGCCACACTTGTTCATTTAACCCATTCCTCTGCAGGACCTCGGTTATGTGTCGAAACTGGATAAGTGGGCACCCCATGATCTCACACCACAACAGCTGCAGCAACGTGTGGACATTTGCACTTCTTTGCTCTCCCGTGAAAAAAAAGAGCCGTTTTGCACAGAATTATCAGGGGTGATGAAAAATAGATTATTTATCACAACATTAAGTGTAAACGGCAGTGACTTTCCAAAGGGAATGTGACTGCAGCAGTGGTGAAACCAGGACGTTTCCCACAAAAAAGGTTTTGATGTCTGTGTGGTGGGATATGCAAGGCATAATCCAGTACGAGCTGCTGCCACTCAACAAAACCATTACAGGGGAAGTCTACTGTTAGAAGCTGCAGCGTCTACGCACTGCTTTGCAGGATAAACGTTTAGCACTCGTAAATCGTAAAGGCGTGCTGCTGCAGGAGAACAACGCAAAACCACACACAGCGAAAATGACCAGTGCCACGTTGCAGGACTTCGGATGGGAAAAATTTCCACATTCAGCCTATTCCCCTAGCATCGCCCCATCCGACTACCACCTCTTTCGCAGCCTATAAAACCATCTTGCTGGGACTACACTTCGAAATGTGGAGGAGGTGTGGCGAACCTTTTCTGCCTTTTTTACATCGAAATCCATGGAATTCTATAAGTCTGGGATTCAAAACCTTGCCGATCGATGGGAGAAGGTTGTAACTACTGGGGGCACTTATTATATGGATTAAAGCATCTGTTTTAGGTACGTTTTTCTTTCTTTCCTTCACAGGTTGAAAAAACGACAGTATTTTTGAGATTACCTGATATTAAAAAAAACGTATATTAATATTATCGTTTTCATCCAAAACGGATTTAGCGAGGATTTACGTTATTTCCGGGATGCTCGCTTTAAGCGGGTTCTACTGTATAATCTTCATATCGTACTCCTCTCAGAACATATGTCTCAGAAATTCAGCTCCCAGTCTCTGAATACAGCTCTCTGATATCACTCTAACTCAGAATACTCTAAATATCACTCTAACTCGGAATACAGCTCTCTAAATATCATTCTAACTCGGAATTCAGCTCTCTAAATATCACTCTAACTCAGAATAGAGCCCTCTAAATATCACTCTAACTCGGAATACAGCTCTTTAAATATAACTCTAACTCGGAATCATCATCATCATCATTGTCAACCATTATCAATCCACTGCTGGACGAAGGTCTCCCCAAGTTTCCTCCACAACGGTCTGTCTTGTGCCAGTCTCCTCCATGTCACCCCTGCATACTTTCGAATTTCATCCACCCATCTCCTATGTGGTCTTCTTCTGGGTCTTTTCCTGTCCCTTGGAATCCAATCTAAAATTTCGGCTGTCCATCGATGATCTGTCCTTCTGGCAGTATGTCCAGCCCATTGCCATTTCAGGGATTTAACTCTGATCATGATGTCTTCCACTCTTGTCATTTTTCGGATCCACGAGTTCCTCTTCTTATCTCTCCTGGTTACACCAAGCATGCACCTCTCCATGCTGCTTTGAGTTGTCTGCAGCCTTTGTATGTCTCTTTTAGTTAAGGTCCACGTCTCTGCACCATACGTAAGCACTGGAAGGATGCATTGATCAAACACTTTTCTTTTAAGACATAATGGCATATTGCTCTTGAAAATTATGCTGTTTCTTCCAAAAGCTCTCCAGGCAAGTTTTGTACGCCGATTAATTTCTTCATCAATGTGACCCTCACTTGATATCTGCTGTCCAAGATAAACGTACGTGTCTGTTATCTCCAGCTTTTCTCCATCCATCGATAAATCTTCATTTCTTGTAAAAGCATTGAACATCACTTTTGTCTTCTGAAAGTTCATTTTTAATCCCACTTCTTTACTCTTGTCAGCAAGTTCCTGGATCATACTCTGCAGCTCTGATGGGGTAGTTGCAAAAATGACTACGTCATCAGCAAAACGAAGGTGGGTTAGATAATCTCCATTAATCTTTATCCCCTTGTTTTCCCAGCTCAGCGACTGAAAAACACCCTCCAATGTGGCATTAAAGAGCTTCGGAGATATGGTGTCACCTTGTCTCACCCCCTTTCCAATTTTTACGTGTGTTGTATTTTCAAACAGCCTAATCTTTGCACTTGCATTTTCATAGATGTTATTAATAATATTAATGTATGCATCTTCAATACCGCAGGTTTTCAGAGCCATTGTAACTGCTGATGGTTTCACCGAATCAAAGGCTTTTTCATAATCGATAAAAGCCATGCACAATGGAAGTTCATATTCCCTCGCTCTTTCAATTAGTTCTCTCAGCACGTGGATATGATCTATTGTGCTGTAGCCACTCCTGAATCCAGCTTGTTCTCTCGGTTGAGCCATGTCTAGTGCTACCTTCAAGCGGTGTGAAAGAACTTTAGTGAAGATTTTATAAACTACTGATAGGAGGCTGATAGGTCTGTAGTTTCCGAGATCCTCAATGTCACCTTTCTTATGTAGCAGGATCATTGTAGCGGTGTTCCAATCCTCCGGAATCTTTCCTTCATTAAGGCATCGAGTGAAAATTTGGGCGAGTACTGTTTCGATTTCTCCACTTGCTTCTTGTATGATGTCTACAGTAATTCCATCTTCTCCTGGAGCTTTTCCTCGCTTCATGTTCTTGATTGCATGTGCAACTTCTGCTGGAAGGACTGGGGGAACTCTGGTACTGGTATCTTTCATGATGTCTGGAGTGCGTATATCATCCCTTTCATATAATTTGGAGTAGAAATCTTTCACTCTTGTCAAAATTTCGCCTCTATTTCTTGTTACAGAACCATCTTCTTTTCTCAGTGCCATAATCTGTTTTCTTCCCTTACTGAGATGTCCCTTTGCTATCTTTAGGCTTTGGTTGTTTTCAATTGCTTTCCTCACTAGTTCACAGTTGAATTTCCTTACGTCTTCAGTGATACTTTTTCTTACTGTCTTGCATAGCTCTATATATTCCACTTTGGAAGTCACATCTTCTTTAGTTGTCCTCATCTCTCTTCTTTTTTGCATCAACATTTTGGTTTTTCCTGATACTTTGTTCACATGCAACTTGTTCTTAGACCCAGCTAATTTTGTTGCTGTTTCCATAAGAGCTTTGGTTACTTTTCTGTTAACTTCAGAGATGTCCACTTCTTCCGATGTTAGGCCTTCTAAAGCAGAGAATCTGTTCTTCAGTTCTAACTTGAAGGTATTATGGTGTTTTTTAAGGTTGGTTATGTCAATAGATTTTGTTTGTCTTATGAGCTTGCCACGTTCAAGTTTAGTGTTGAGGTGCATCTTACATCTCACCAATCTATGGTCACTACCTGTGTTGAACTTGTTTAGCACACTGCAGTCTTCTATGACGAATTTTTTGTTACACATAATAAAATCAATTTCACTTGTCGTCCCATTTGGATGTCTCCATGTCCATTTCCTGTGTGGCTTTTTCTTGAAGAAGGAGTTCAAGATGAAAAACCCTTCTGCCTCTGCAAACTCAATGAGAGTATTTCCACGCTGGTTTCTGTTGCCATGACCGAATTTACCTACTGAAGTTTCATTCTGTTGCCGTTGCCCTATTTTTGCATTGAAATCTCCCATAATTATTTTCAAGTGCTGCTTACCTTTATTATTTAGATGACAAATTTCCTCATAAAATTCTTCAATTTCTTCTTCAGGATGACTTGTGGTGGGTGCATAAGTTTGAATAATCTGAGCCTGGTATCTTTTCGAGAGTTGGATAACAAGTCGTGCAACTCTGTCAGAGGAACTTTCAACTTCTACAACTTTATCCTTCAGTTTCTTGTTTATTATAAATCCAACACCACTAGTTCTGCCAGTATCTGTCCCACGATAGTAGAAGAGATGTCCACTTTTCAGTTCGATGAGATCTTCTCCTTTTCTCCTTACCTCACTTAGCCCCACGATGTCCCACTTGATCCTTTGTAGTTCCTCTTCCAATTCAAGAAGCCTTGAATCAGAAGATAGGGGAGCGTCCATTGTAAGTAGCCAAGGTCAGCATCAGATGGCAGCCTAGTCCGGTCCTCCGGGGATTCTTAGCACCCTCTGCCTTCATGTCGCACTGGCCGCTGCCTTGGCCAGGTACATTCCAGCTGCCGGAGACTGAGGGCCAAGATTTAAGTTGTGGAATCATTTTGGAGGGGTTTGGCCATAACTCACCACGCTGGCCAAGCGGGTTGGTGAGTGTGGGATAGAATTTCCTCTGATCCCGATGGTATAGTTATACCGCTATGGGCGGTCGTCAGAGCCCCTTTAGTGGGAACAGGATGCACCACGAGAAGGCGGGGTTGACATTTGTCAAGGAGAGGCTGTGATGTTACGCATCACCTCGGAATACAGCTCTCTAAATATCACTCTAACTTGGAATACAGCTCTCTGAATATCACTCTAACTCGGAATACAGCTCTCTAAATATCTCTCTAACTCGGAATACAGCTCTCTAAATATAACTCTAACTCGGAATACAGCTCTCTAAATATCATTCTAACTCGGAATTCAGCTCTCTAAATATCACTCTAACTCAGAATAGAGCCCTCTAAATATCACTCTAACTCGGAATACAGCTCTCTAAATATAACTCTAACTCGGAATTACAGCTCTCTAAATATCACTCTAACTCGGAATTCAGCTCTCCGAATATCACTCTAACTCGGAATACAGCTCTCTAAATATCACTCTAACTTGGAATACGGCTCTCTTTTGCGTACCTCTTATTGAACTTTTCTTTACTTATCTTTTGCCCCACTGTCAGGCTGCTAACTTTGAAAAGCTCATCGGGATAAATTCACGTAGCATTAAGTCAGGAAATGTTTAATGAAGGGAAACCAAATTTACAGAGAAACTCAAAAGGAAAGGTAAATCAGCGGTATTCGTCGCACAGTCATACAAGATTTTTGAACTGGCATTCGCATCCTGTAAGGGTCAAAAAACCAAAAGGCAACTTCGGTGGTCGAGTGGTCTGAGGCGCTGGCTTCTGACCAATCTTTCTGGATGGACTTTGGGCTCGAGTTCCTGGTGAAAAATACGTGTCATGCTTGTCTTATATCGTTGGCCCTATCTCTTCCCTGGAACCAGCCCTAAATTAGGAATGTGCAAGTGCTTATAGCCCTACGGTTCTTCTTAACCACCTGATTACTCTAATTTATTTGTTTATTTAAAACGGGTAAATAATCACGTGATCACTAGCATTTTTTTTATTTCTAACGATTTTTCTATAAAACGAGTCGGTCCAAAGGATCGCCATAATTATATGTCTTTTCCTAACTTTTCATTTTACTTACTTTTTTGCGCAAATCAATGAGTTCTTTTTTTCTTTTCCTAGCGACTTTATATTCCATATATCACTGTTAAGTAAGACAATAGCAATATTTTTTTTTTCGTGGAAAGAAACGCACACAATGTGTGTATCAGGGAAAAACGGAGAGAGGAAGAGAACGATGACGGTAATAAAAAATTAAAATCAGCTTCCAGATAAGTACGTCCAGAACTAAAAAAAAAAAAAAAGAAACATGATCTTTCTCTTACTGTCACACTTCATCTTTTATCCAACGATCCTCGCGAAAATCCCAACAATCGTTTCAGCAGCAATGTCTTGCACCTCTTCCCTTCATCCTCTACTTATTCTTTCCCATTGGCGGAGACTTAACCGATCTGCGAAAGACCTTAATAGCCGTTCAGTCATCAGGGGCGCAGGGAACCATTCATGTATGAATTTATACACTAAAATTGTGTTTGAGCCACTCACCCGCGGTTGATAAGTTATCTGCAAACGCGAACTTTTTTTTCCTTTCTTTCTACTGGCGGCTTTCCGTCATATAATGATGCACGTATTCGCTTACTTTTGCTGTCTTAGGTATCTTCTGTCATCCTCCCCTCCACCTTCCCTCTCCTGAGTCTTCCTGAAAAAAAAGAATAAAAAAAGCAAAAAAAAACAAAAAAAACCAACGTCTTCTTCAACCGTCGGAAAGATGGCGAGTGGGGGATGGTCACATTATGTTGTTGGCTGTCTTCCTTGAAAGGGTGATTTCGGAAAATCCGTCTCTTTCTCCGTGATATCCTTGCATACTTAAGCAAATGCGCTGAATGAGAGAACTCGACCGTGATTCTGGGCCCATTGTTCACTTTGCATGAATGATGAAATGCCATGGGACCCTTCCTGTCCTTCTCCCCTCCCACCGTCTCCCCCAAACCTCAACATTGCTCTCTCTCTCTCTCTTCTCTCTCCCATTTAAAAAAAAAAAAAAAAAAACGAAAAATTTCACACTTGCAGTGTCTTTCCTTTAGAGTACAGACGAATGAACTTTACAAGCGCGTTCAGATCTTCCTTCTTTTTTTTTTGTCCCCCTTTTTTTTCGCCTTTTCTCCCTTACCCTGTATTTTTCCTTACTCCTCGGGTAGTTTAACTTTAATTTGAAATATATCAGTTTGTCTTGATTCGGGAATGTAGTAGGGAATCAGTCGGGTTTTTATCTGTCTCTGAGGCCCCCACCGGCAAAGCCTATCAATTACGGAGCGTCTTTCCCTTGCGCCGCCCGAAATGCAGCCTGAAAAATCCCCTATATCTCCTTTTGAATATGGGTCATTAAGGGTGAAAAAGGGGAGCAAATTTTCCCACGTCACTGAGTATCAAACAACAAGCATTCCGTTCTTCGTTCTTTTTCTCTTTTTCGGGAGCGCCCGATTTCCCCCCCCCCTCGTACTCCGTTTTTCTTCCAGTTCGTGAGTGCGAGCTGTTTTGGAAGAGTGGTTTTGTGATCCCCCCCCCGAATATTCAATGATTGATACATTTTAAAAATGAATTTTGGTTCTACTGTCTCTGCTCCGCGAAAGTAAATATGACGGTAGAATACAGCTCTCCGCTTGAAAATAACAGCGCACCACGCAGTCTGGAGTTCCCCCGAGAAGAAGCCTATATTGTTACAACTAGGCCCAATTTGTAGTTGGTATGAGGCTATCATCGACAGGTGATGTTCAACCAGTATCGGCTTGTGAAAGCCTGCTAACGTTGGTCTAATGTTAATCTCAGGCTACCGCTTCCGCTCTGATAGCATACATAGTTTTTAAAAATATTTTACTGATGTAAAGGCGGTCAAATTTAATTGCATATAAAAAAAGAAATAAATGGGAAAAAAAACCCCGAAAAAAGTGAGCTATTCACAGTACCTGATGTGTCATTTCAATCTGTGTTTAAGATCTGTTCAGAATTACTGTTTAAAAAAAAGGATAGAAAGAAGGAAGTCCCGTTCGCCAAGTACATGGTTAGTACTGCGAGCTCCTAGCTAATTGGCCGAGATGGAGCTCTGGTAGAATTCCGGATGAGGCATGGTTCGTATATTTGTCCCACGGCTCTGGCTATCTCTCTTCCTTGGAACCTGTGGCCCCAAATTTAGGACGGGCGACTGCTTATTGTTCTAGATGCCCACCATAGGCGTTAACCCTCGGAAAAAAGAAGCAAAAATTGACGGAATAATTGCGAATAGGAAAGCAATAAACACCCGACGTTAATTAGCTGAAGCAGTATTAGGCGACAATTTTTAAAGATCTCCAGTTACTTCATCAGAGTGTGAACAACG
Source organism: Macrothele yani (assembly GCA_039090855.1). Taxonomy (NCBI): domain Eukaryota; kingdom Metazoa; phylum Arthropoda; class Arachnida; order Araneae; family Macrothelidae; genus Macrothele; species Macrothele yani. The sequence continues at coordinate 122,343,519 of CM077003.1, read as the reverse complement.
TAAGAACTAAGTTGCATAAAAACAGACATTAACAAAAAGAAATATGTTTATTCTACTCATTAATAACCCCACTTCATCAACTGATCTCTACCCCTGAATAGAAGAGAAATGGTAACAGCCCGTCCTAGTGGCCAGAGGCAGTGGCTTGTGGCTAATAACTCGAGTTGGTCCGGGGTGAAGCTCTGGAACCGGTTTGGATGGTGTGCCGATTTGATTACACGGCGCCCATACTGCCACTTCCATGGAAACAGTGTTCCTAAATAAGGGACGAACTACGCTTTATAGCCTTAGACGATCACACAAGTAGTTAAACCCTGGAACAAAATTAAAAAGAAATGGAAAGAAGGCAATTTCTTTGGTGGATGGGAAGGTGGGGGTAACTACTGTCGTGAGTGACCAGATAGGCTATATATAAGCAGTCGCCAGACCCTAATTGTGGACCACTGGTTCCAGGGAAGGGAGAAAGCCAGGGCCTTAAAACAAACCCATCTATGCCTTACCGAGGTTCGAACCCAGAACCATCTCAGACGAATGTTCAGAAGCCAGCGCTCAGCCAACTGCGGCGCGGGGGCGGCGCGGCATATTCGAATACTTGAAATTTTGGTAAAATCATAAACGGACGTTCATTTTGCGATAGTTATAACTGAGATGGAAGACAAAGTGAGTTGCAGAGTATGTTGTCCCGGATGTACGAAGTTTGCATGAAATTCAAACTGAGTATAAATAAGGGAAAAATCAAAGTTACGGTTTTTGAGCAGGGAACTGTTAGCACTGAATGTAATGCAAGTCTAAAAGGCACAGTGATTGACCAGGTGAATGAGTTTGTGTATTTTGGAAGCATGTTTGACAGAAAGAACGAATTAGATGGTGAAATTAGTAGGCAAGTGAATGCTACACTGAAAGTCATAGCTGCGTTAGGAGGTTTTGACAGGAATGATGAATTCTCAAGAGAGTCCCGCATGGCTGCGTATGATATGAAAGTGTTATTGTTCCTACTCTGATGTATGACAGTGAAACCTGGGAACTGCAGAAGAAACATAGGAGTCCAATGTAGAACTGCTATTAAAAGCAGCGACAATACTCTTCGTCACGTATATTTTGTTTAAGTATGCAGGGTGGAGTAGTTAGGTCCACATAATGATATGAAAATGCAAAACGAACATTAATGGTAACACATTTTTTACTTATAATAATTTCGGCATTTTTAGTCACTGTGGTAAAGCCTCTGCTAATTAGAACGGACATTTGCTTATTTAGATGAGATCCAAGTTCTGCCTGAACGGAAGATTCACGGATTAAAAAACATTATTTCGAGTTAAAATTCTATACCTTAGTATAGGTGTTGGCCAGGAATGATGATTAAAAACGTGAATGTTAAAAAACCCAAATGAATAAAAGGTTTTCATATCATTATATGGACCTAACTACTCCACCCTGCATACTTAAACAAAATATACGTAACGAACAGTATTGTCGCTGCTTTTAATAGCAGTTCTACATTGAAGTCTTTGGTCACGTAATATCGCGCTATATGCTATTTTTGCGTATAGGAATATAAGAAAACATAGGAGTCGTTTGTGTGCTGGATAAATGCGTTACTTACAGAGGGTTTGTGGCAAGACACGTTCTGATTGTGTGAGGAATGAAGATGTGTTGCAGTTGTGTGATGTGAAGCAAAATGCTGTTAGCAAGATGAAGACTAATATTCTTCGGTGGTTTGGCCATGTTGAAAGAATGAGTGATGAGATGCTTACTAAAAAATGTTTTTTGGCCCAAGTGGCAGGAAGAAAAGGCAGAGGAAGGGCAAGGAAGACATGGGAAAATCAGATTCAGGAGTGTCTGCATGAGAAAAAGATTATGAGTATGAAATATAGAAGATCTTATGTACGGTGTGTGATGGATGTCATGTGAAGCCCGAGTTGTATGTCAAGATCGATGTAAATGGAGAAGTTTGATACGGCAACAGTAGGTTTATTATCAGTTAAAAATTTATCTGGTATTAAAAACACAGTTTGTCGTCTTACCACGATTTTAAAAATTACAGTTAAAAATATATATGCCCAAAGTTAAAAACATTAGCCCTTTCAAGTCCACTGTGGACCTGTCATCAGATGGTGCGGTTGCATTATGCCTTATGTCAGTTTGTGAGATGGAGTTCCATGCCTGTTGCACTTGGTCGGTCAATACAGGGACGGTTAATGCTGGTTGGGGGTGACGCTGGAGTTGTCGTCCAATGATGTCCCATACGTGCTCGATTGGTGAAAGATCTGGTGATCTAGCAGGCCACGGTAACATGTCGACACTCTGTAGAGCATACTGGGTTACAACAGCGGTATGCGGGCGAGCGTTATCCTGTTGGAAAACACCCCTGGAATGCTGTTCATGAATGGCAGCACAACAGGTTGAATTACCAGACCGACGTACAACTGTGCCGTCAGGGTGCGTGGGATAACCACGAGAGTGCTCCTGCTGTCATAGGAAATTGCTCCCCAGACCATAACTCCAGGTGTAGGTCCAGTGTGTCTCGGCCGCAGACAGGTTGGTTGCAGGCGCTCACTTGGCCTCCTTCTAACCAACATACGGCCATCACTGGCACCCAGGCAGAACTGGCTTCCATCGGAAAACACAACAGGTCTCTACTCCGTCCTCCAATGAGCTCTAGCTTGACACCACTGACGTTGCAAACGGCAGTGGTTTGGAGTAAGTGGAATACACGCTACAGGGCGCATGGATGGGAGCTGTCCTTCAAGTAACCGATTTGTAACAGTTCGTTGTGTCACTGTGGTGGATACTGCAGCTCGAATTGCTGCCGCAGACGCGGTACGATACGCCACGGCCATACGCCGTACACGGCGGTCTTCCCTCTCAGTAGTGCCACGTGGTCGGCCGGAACCCGGTCTTCTTGAGGCAGTACCTTCCCTTGACCACCGCTGCCAACAATCATGCACAGTGGCTACATTCCTGCCAAGTCGTTCTGCAACATTGCGGAACGAAAATCCACCTTCTCGTAGCCCTATTACACGACCTCGTTCAAACTCCGTGAGCTGTTGATAATGGCTTCTTCGTCTTCTTAAAGGCATTCTTGACTAACATCAACACACTACGTCGAATCTCAACGATAACTAACGCTCACGAACGTTACAGCGCGTATTTACAGCAAACCTGCTTTGCATGTTCCGAGGGGCGCTACTAGCGCCACACGTATGCGCCGAGCGTGAAATTTGCACAGACGTCATCTTACAGATGTACTCTCACCGTCTACCAACTGTCGTTTATCTAACACAACCCCTTCTTGGTGTTGGGATTTTTTTCCGTCAGTGTATATAGTAAGCACATTGACGAAACAGTATGTTTTGCCATGCGCATGTTCATTACATAATCATGTCGTACCATTAGAGCTCGGGTTGTTGCCGGTATTGTCTCTTTCGCTGTAGTAGTTACAAAGCAGTTTCCATGGTAACGGTATAGTGATAGGGGTATCGTCGTTACAACATTCTGCCCTATGTTTATGAATCAATAAGCTTTCTGTCAAGAGGATAAAAGAACAGGTAGTCGGCGTATGTAACATAGTAACACCGACCCAGATAGGTGAGTGTTGACCTTTCAGGCATAGTCTTAAAAGGGCGGTGGAGGTGGAGCATGATTTAACATTGTATTTATGTTCAGAGACACGTGAATTAAGATTGCAACGGGTCGAACCAATGTATATCTGGTCGGTTACATCAGCACTCATGGCTTTTAGTGGGATTGTATACACACCAAACTTAAAATCAAGGGGAATCTGATCCCTGTCATTTTTAATATGGGCGAGAATGTGGAACGTTTTTATGCCAAAATTGATATTAAATGGTCTACATGCGTTTTTTAGGGTATTTGTGACAGCAGGGATGTATGGTAGTTTGCTGACATATGAAGAGGTTGGTCTCGTTCTTGGTAATGTTGAGTATGATGCATTAAAGACACGGCTCATTATGGAGTTAACGGTGGCAGATGGATAATTATATAATGCTACAATATCCATAATTTTTGCAACTTCTAGGTCTCTTTGATCAGTTGAGGATGAATGTGTAACTGCTCGATGAAACATAAAGTGAAGGGCTGAGAATTTTTTGCCTGAGCGAGTGGAAGGAGTTGTAGGGAATCATAGATATTGTTGCAGTTGGTTTTCTGTATGCAGAGTGAGTTATTTCGTTCGTAATAGGGTTTATTTCCAACAAGAAGTCCAGATAGGGTATTGTATAATTGGTTTCAAATTCCGTAGAAAATTTTATGGAACTGTGTTTTGTAGACAACATAGCGGTAACCTCGGTAAGGCTTTCAAGGGTTATAACGAAGTAAATTTCTCCGTCATTTTTGGTCTACGCCGGGATTCGAACCCGAGGCCGCTTATTCCGGAACAAGTGGACTCGGGTTCGAATCCCGGCGTAGGCCAAAAATGACGGAGAAATTTTCTTCGTTATAATGGCGCACGAACTATCCGGATGACCCGGCCGTTCAAAATCTCGCATTGGTGTGATGTTATTTCCACACCGCGAGACAGGAAAAATCAGAGAATTCCTTCTCCAGCGCACCGCGAGACAGGAAAAATCAGAAAATTCCTTCTCCAGCGCTTCGAAAAATAAAAATGTGTGATGTTGCATTCCACACAGCAGATTGACTGGGAGTTCTCAAGTTCACGTTCTACAGTGGATGGCTGCCTGCAACGATTCATGGTCACGGCGATTCAGGACGCACACGACATAAAGGCAGATAGGAATCAGAATAAACGTCTGCGTAGCTCAGTTGGTAGAGCGACTTGTTCCGGAATAAGCAGACTCGGGTTCGAATCCCGGCGTAGGCCAAAGATGACGGAGAAATTTACTTCGTTATAGGGTGGATTGCCAAAACAATAACACATCATCCATGTATCTCAGGTGTAAAATAGGTTTCACATGAAAGTTTGTGAGGAATTCGTTTTCTAGATCTTGTAACAACAACTCAGATAGAACTGCTGAGAGGGGTGACCACATAGGGGCCCCCACCATTTGACGGTAAATAGTACCGTTAAATCGAAAAAATGTTCTATTGTACACTAGTCTTAAGGCATTAACAATGCTTTGAATTTCATTATGGGTGTAAGTTCCTTGGGCTGACAGCATTTCTTTGATAATACGGTGGACAGCAAGCACAGGTACGTTAGAATATAAGAAAATGATATCAAGTGAGGCCGTTATAAACTGCGAGCTAGACGATGTAACGGAATGTATTTTATTTAACGCCTGAGTGGAGCTGGACACCGAGTATATGGATGAAGTGCTTAATGGGGCTAGACATTTTGCCATGTACTTATACCTGAGAAACGTGGATGATGTGTTATTGTTTTGGCAATCCACCCTTGAAAAACTCACCAAATTCACCACTATGTGGTCTTCAAAATACAGTTCCATAAAATTTTCTACGGAATTTGAGACCAATTATGCATTACCATATCTGGACATCTTGTTGGAAAGAAACCCTATTACGAACGAAGTAACTCACTCTGTATATAGAAAACCAACTGCAACAATATCTATGATTCCCTACAACTTCTTCCACCCACTCAGAGAAAAACTCTCATCCCTTCACTTTATGTTTCACCGAGCAGTTAGACATTCACAAAGAGACCTAGAAGTTGCAAAAACTATGGATATTGCAACATTATATAATTACCCATCTACCACCGTCAACTCCATAATGCGCCGTGTCTTTAACGCATCATACTCAACATTACCAAGAATCTCGTTCTCCTGCCGACAAATCAAAGAAGCATGGAGAAGTGCATGCTTGGTGTAACCAGGAGAGATAAGAAGAGTAACTCATGGATCAGAAAAATGACAAGAGTGGAAGACATCATGATCAAAGTAAAATCCATAAAATGGCAATGGGCTGGACATACTGCCAGAAGGACAGACCATCGATGGACAGTCGAAATTTTAGACTGGATTACAAGGGACAGGAAGAAGACCACGTGGAAGATGGGTGGATGAAATTCGAAAGTATGCTTGAGTAACATGGAGGAGACTGGCACAAGACAGATCGTTGTGGAAGAGGCTTGGAGAGACTTTCGTCCAGCAGTGGATTGATAATGGTTGACAATGATGATGATGATGACTCAACATTACCAAGAACGAGACCAACCTCTTCATATGTCGGCAAACTACCATACATCCCTGCTGTCACAAATACCCTAAAAAACGCATGTCGACCATTTAATATCGATTTTGGCATAGAAACGTGCAACATTCTCGCCCATATTAAAAATGACAGGGATCAGATTCCCCTTGATTCCAAGTTTGGTGTGTATGCAATCCCACTTAAAGACATGAATGCTGATAAAAAAAAAGATCATATGTAGAGGATTTTAGGAAGAGAGTGTCTGACCCCAGGTCTTAAACAACCCTCAGAAATAGGAAGCTAGAAGATTTGGGCTATAGTGCCCGATAGGAAAGTGACACGGAAGCGAAGTAGAAAGGGGGAGGAAGGCGCCCATATTTATTACCGGGGTGCCAGTACCCAGGGTCCAACGGCTTAACGTGCCCATTCGACGCACATTTAGCGGATCGAGCGTTCGCACTTGCCTGGAATCGAACCTGAGGTCCTTTCCGTGGCAGTCACGAACGTTGCCCACTAGGCAATCTGCGGCTCACATCCATGAATGCTGATGTAACCGACCAGATATACATAGGTTCGACTCGTACTAATTTTAATTTGCCGCCCCGGTGGAGCAGTGGTCTGAGCGATGGCCTCTGATCATTCGTCCAAAAGGGGTCCGGGTTCGAATCCCGTTGAGGCATGGATGTTGTGTTTGTCTTACGGCACTGGCTCTCTCTCTCTATCCTGGAACCAGTGACCCTAAATTAGGAACGGGCGGCTGCTTATAGCGCGTTGAGTTGCTCACGGGGGTCATTAATCCTCCAATCAAAAAAAAATCTTAATTTAAGTGACTCTGGACATAAATACAATGTTAAATCATGCTCCACCTCCACCGCCCTTTCAAGACTATGCCTGAAAGGTCAACACCCACCTATCTGGGACGATGTTACTATGTTACATACGCCGACTACCTGTTCTTCTATCCTCTTGACAGAAAGCTTATTGATACATAAACATAGGGCAGAATGTTGTAACGACGATACCCCTATCACTATACCGTTACCATGGAAACTGCTTTGTAACTACTACAGCGAAAGAGACAATACCGACAACAACCCAAGCTCCAATGAAACGACATGATTATGTAATGAACATGCGCATGGCAAAACATACTGTTTCGTCAATGTGCTTACTATATATATATACCATCCCAAGGCATAACGCAAAAACACCATCTGATGACTGGTCCACAGTGAACTTGAAAGTGCTAATGTTTTTAACTTTGTGTATATATATATATTTAACTGTAATTTTTAAAATGTGTAAAGACGACAAACTATATTTTTAATATCCTTCAGCACGAATAAATTTACGTCCTATGATTTATCTAGTAGTTAGTATTTCTTTGTGGAGCTAACCTCTGAATCTCAGAGAAAAGCTTAGTGATGTGTGTTTATGTAGATGGAAAGACAAGGCTTTATAAAATTGAAGTCATTACTGCGCAAAAACGCATCAGACCAGGATATCAAAACTCTTATAATGAAATGCTGCCACCCCAGTGGATGAGTAGTCTGAGCTGCGGGCTTCAGATCTGCTGTTCGAGTTGGGTCCTAGTTCGAGTTCCGGTGAACGCATTGGTGACGCGTTCGTCCCCCCCCCGGAATCTGGCAGCAGCCCATTCCAGCAGCGCGCATTGCTGAAAAAGTAACCTCAAGGAGGATCCTCGCGGAGACGAGCTCTTGGTGGCACCCGAAAATCCTCATTACTTTGCATACACATAAAAAAAATGAGGTAATCTGTTTCGTCGGCCCTCTTGTATAGTCTGGGGACATGGACAGTCAAAATGAAATTAAAAAGAAAACATCTACTACTGGTTTTTTAAATACGGATATCTAGGCGAAATCTAGAAAATTCACCGGACAGCAAGAATGAAAACCAAAAAGGTACACTGACAGAAAAACAGTAATCGTGAATAGATTAGTGCGGTGAAGCAAGCAATTTATATGAGACATATAACGAGAAACGAAAATTACCGTACCTTTCAGTTGGCATTGGAAGAAAAGGTTAACGGAAAAGAAGAGAACAGGAGAGGCGACATAACATTCTGGACTATTTTGAACCGAGGACTTGTAATCAAATTCAAACATAAAAGATGGCCGCCTCTGTCTTCACTGATCGTTACTAGATGATGGAGCCATAAGAAGTTTTTATCTGTGTAGATGATGGAGCCCTAAAAAGAAGTTTTTATCTGTGTAAATGATGGAGTACTCAGAAGTTTTTATCTATGTAGATGATGGAGCCCCAAGAAGAAGTTTTTATCTGTGCAGATGATGGAGCCATAAGAAGAAGTTTTTATCTGTGTAGATGATGAAGCCCTCAGCAGAAGTTTCTATCTGTGTAGATGATGGAGTCCTAAGAAGAAGTTTTTATCTGTGTAGAAGATGTAGCCCTAAGAAGACATTTTTATGTGCGTAGATGATGGAACCCTAAGAAGAAGTTTTTATTTGTGCAGATGATGGAGCTCTAAGAAGAAGTTTCTATCTGTGTAGATGATGGAGCCCTAAGAAGAAGTTTTTATCTATGTAGAAGATGGAGCCCTAAGAAGTTTTTATTTGTGTAGATGATGGAGCCCTAAGAAAAGTTTTTATATGTGTAGACGATGGAGCCCTGAGAAGTTTTTATCTGTGAAGATGATGGAGCCCTAAGAAGAAGTTTTTATCTGTGTAGATGATGAAGCCCTCAGAAGAAGTTTCTATCTGTGTAGATGATGGAGTCCTAAGAAGAAGTTTTTATCTGTGTAGAAGATGTAGCCCTAAGAAGACATTTTTATGTGCGTAGATGATGGAACCCTAAGAAGAAGTTTTTATTTGTGCAGATGATGGAGCTCTAAGAAGAAGTTTCTATCTGTGTAGATGATGGAGCCCTAAGAAGAAGTTTTTATCTATGTAGAAGATGGAGCCCTAAGAAGATATTTTTATCTTTGTAGATGATGGAGCCCTAAGAAGAAGTTTTTATCTGTGCAGATGATGGAGCTCTAAGAAGAAATGTTTATCTGTGTAGATGATGGAGCCCTAAGAAGAAATGTTTATCTCTGTGTAGAAGATGGAGCCCTAAGAAGTTTTTATTTGTGTAGATGATGGAGCCCTAAGAAAAGTTTTTATATGTGTAGACGATGGAGCCCTGAGAAGTTTTTATCTGTGAAGATGATGGAGCCCTAAGAAGAAGTTTTTATCTGTGTAGATGATGAAGCCCTCAGAAGAAGTTTCTATCTGTGTAGATGATGGAGTCCTAAGAAGAAGTTTTTATCTGTGTAGAAGATGTAGCCCTAAGAAGACATTTTTATGTGCGTAGATGATGGAACCCTAAGAAGAAGTTTTTATTTGTGCAGATGATGGAGCTCTAAGAAGAAGTTTCTATCTGTGTAGATGATGGAGCCCTAAGAAGAAGTTTTTATCTATGTAGAAGATGGAGCCCTAAGAAGATATTTTTATCTTTGTAGATGATGGAGCCCTAAGAAGAAGTTTTTATCTGTGCAGATGATGGAGCTCTAAGAAGAAATGTTTATCTGTGTAGATGATGGAGCCCTAAGAAGAAATGTTTATCTCTGTGTAGAAGATGGAGCCCTAAGAAGTTTTTATTTGTGTAGATGATGGAGCCCTAAGAAAAGTTTTTATATGTGTAGACGATGGAGCCCTGAGAAGTTTTTATCTGTGAAGATGATGGAGCCCTAAGAAGAAGTTTTTATCTGTGTAGATGATGAAGCCCTCAGAAGAAGTTTCTATCTGTGTAGATGATGGAGTCCTAAGAAGAAGTTTTTATCTGTGTAGAAGATGTAGCCCTAAGAAGACATTTTTATGTGCGTAGATGATGGAACCCTAAGAAGAAGTTTTTATTTGTGCAGATGATGGAGCTTCTAAGAAGAAGTTTCTATCTGTGTAGATGATGGAGCCCTAAGAAGAAGTTTTTATCTATGTAGAAGATGGAGCCCTAAGAAGATATTTTTATCTTTGTAGATGATGGAGCCCTAAGAAGAAGTTTTTATCTGTGCAGATGATGGAGCTCTAAGAAGAAATGTTTATCTGTGTAGATGATGGAGCCCTAAGAAGAAATGTTTATCTCTGTGTAGAAGATGGAGCCCTAAGAAGTTTTTATTTGTGTAGATGATGGAGCCCTAAGAAAAGTTTTTATATGTGTAGACGATGGAGCCCTGAGAAGTTTTTATCTGTGAAGATGATGGAGCCCTAAGAAGAAGTTTTTATCTGTGTAGATGATGAAGCCTCAGAAGAAGTTTCTATCTGTGTAGATGATGGAGTCCTAAGAAGAAGTTTTTATCTGTGTAGAAGATGTAGCCCTAAGAAGACATTTTTATGTGCGTAGATGATGGAACCCTAAGAAGAAGTTTTTATTTGTGCAGATGATGGAGCTCTAAGAAGAAGTTTCTATCTGTGTAGATGATGGAGCCCTAAGAAGAAGTTTTTATCTATGTAGAAGATGGAGCCCTAAGAAGATATTTTTATCTTTGTAGATGATGGAGCCCTAAGAAGAAGTTTTTATCTGTGCAGATGATGGAGCTCTAAGAAGAAATGTTTATCTGTGTAGATGATGGAGCCCTAAGAAGAAATTTTATCTCTGTGTAGAAGATGGAGCCCTAAGAAGTTTTTATTTGTGTAAATGATGGAGCCCTAAGAAAAGTTTTTATATGTGTAGACGATGGAGCCCTGAGAAGTTTTTATCTGTGAAGATGATGGAGCCCTAAGAAGAAGTTTTTATCTGTGTAGATGATGAAGCCCTCAGAAGAAGTTTCTATCTGTGTAGATGATGAAGTCCTAAGAAGAAGTTTTTATCTGTGTAGAAGATGTAGCCCTAAGAAGACATTTTTATGTGCGTAGATGATGGAACCCTAAGAAGAAGTTTTTATTTGTGCAGATGATGGAGCTCTAAGAAGAAGTTTCTATCTGTGTAGATGATGGAGCCCTAAGAAGAAGTTTTTATCTATGTAGAAGATGGAGCCCTAAGAAGATATTTTTATCTTTGTAGATGATGGAGCCCTAAGAAGAAGTTTTTATCTGTGCAGATGATGGAGCTCTAAGAAGAAATGTTTATCTGTGTAGATGATGGAGCCCTAAGAAGAAATTTTTATCTCTGTGTAGAAGATGGAGCCCTAAGAAGTTTTTATTTGTGTAGATGATGGAGCCCTAAGAAAAGTTTTTATATGTGTAGACGATGGAGCCCTGAGAAGTTTTTATCTGTGAAGATGATGGAGCCCTAAGAAGAAGTTTTTATCTGTGTAGATGATGAAGCCCTCAGAAGAAGTTTCTATCTGTGTAGATGATGGAGTCCTAAGAAGAAGTTTTTATCTGTGTAGAAGATGTAGCCCTAAGAAGACATTTTTATGTGCGTAGATGATGGAACCCTAAGAAGAAGTTTTTATTTGTGCAGATGATGGAGCTCTAAGAAGAAGTTTCTATCTGTGTAGATGATGGAGCCCTAAGAAGAAGTTTTTATCTATGTAGAAGATGGAGCCCTAAGAAGATATTTTTATCTTTGTAGATGATGGAGCCCTAAGAAGAAGTTTTTATCTGTGCAGATGATGGAGCTCTAAGAAGAAATGTTTATCTGTGTAGATGATGGAGCCCTAAGAAGAAATGTTTATCTCTGTGTAGAAGATGGAGCCCTAAGAAGTTTTTATTTGTGTAGATGATGGAGCCCTAAGAAAAGTTTTTATATGTGTAGACGATGGAGCCCTGAGAAGTTTTTATCTGTGAAGATGATGGAGCCCTAAGAAGAAGTTTTTATCTGTGTAGATGATGAAGCCCTCAGAAGAAGTTTCTATCTGTGTAGATGATGGAGTCCTAAGAAGAAGTTTTTATCTGTGTAGAAGATGTAGCCCTAAGAAGACATTTTTATGTGCGTAGATGATGGAACCCTAAGAAGAAGTTTTTATTTGTGCAGATGATGGAGCTCTAAGAAGAAGTTTCTATCTGTGTAGATGATGGAGCCCTAAGAAGAAGTTTTTATCTATGTAGAAGATGGAGCCCTAAGAAGATATTTTTATCTTTGTAGATGATGGAGCCCTAAGAAGAAGTTTTTATCTGTGCAGATGATGGAGCTCTAAGAAGAAATGTTTATCTGTGTAGATGATGGAGCCCTAAGAAGAAATGTTTGTCTCTGTGTAGAAGATGGAGCCCTAAGAAGTTTTTATTTGTGTAGATGATGGAGCCCTAAGAAAAGTTTTTATATGTGTAGACGATGGAGCCCTGAGAAGTTTTTATCTGTGAAGATGATGGAGCCCTAAGAAGAAGTTTTTATCTGTGTAGATGATGAAGCCCTCAGAAGAAGTTTCTATCTGTGTAGATGATGGAGTCCTAAGAAGAAGTTTTTATCTGTGTAGAAGATGTAGCCCTAAGAAGACATTTTTATGTGCGTAGATGATGGAACCCTAAGAAGAAGTTTTTATTTGTGCAGATGATGGAGCTCTAAGAAGAAGTTTCTATCTGTGTAGATGATGGAGCCCTAAGAAGAAGTTTTTATCTATGTAGAAGATGGAGCCCTAAGAAGATATTTTTATCTTTGCAGATGATGGAGCCCTAAGAAGAAGTTTTTATCTGTGCAGATGATGGAGCTCTCTAAGAAGAAATGTTTATCTGTGTAGATGATGGAGCCCTAAGAAGAAATTTTATCTCTGTGTAGAAGATGGAGCCCTAAGAAGTTTTTATTTGTGTAGATGATGGAGCCCTAAGAAAAGTTTTTATATGTGTAGACGATGGAGCCCTGAGAAGTTTTTATCTGTGAAGATGATGGAGCCCTAAGAAGAAGTTTTTATCTGTGTAGATGATGAAGCCCTCAGAAGAAGTTTCTATCTGTGTAGATGATGAAGTCCTAAGAAGAAGTTTTTATCTGTGTAGAAGATGTAGCCCTAAGAAGACATTTTTATGTGCGTAGATGATGGAACCCTAAGAAGAAGTTTTTATTTGTGCAGATGATGGAGCTCTAAGAAGAAGTTTCTATCTGTGTAGATGATGGAGCCCTAAGAAGAAGTTTTTATCTATGTAGAAGATGGAGCCCTAAGAAGATATTTTTATCTTTGTAGATGATGGAGCCCTAAGAAGAAGTTTTTATCTGTGCAGATGATGGAGCTCTAAGAAGAAATGTTTATCTGTGTAGATGATGGAGCCCTAAGAAGAAATTTTTATCTCTGTGTAGAAGATGGAGCCCTAAGAAGTTTTTATTTGTGTAGATGATGGAGCCCTAAGAAAAGTTTTTATATGTGTAGACGATGGAGCCCTGAGAAGTTTTTATCTGTGAAGATGATGGAGCCCTAAGAAGAAGTTTTTATCTGTGTAGATGATGAAGCCCTCAGAAGAAGTTTCTATCTGTGTAGATGATGGAGTCCTAAGAAGAAGTTTTTATCTGTGTAGAAGATGTAGCCCTAAGAAGACATTTTTATGTGCGTAGATGATGGAACCCTAAGAAGAAGTTTTTATTTGTGCAGATGATGGAGCTCTAAGAAGAAGTTTCTATCTGTGTAGATGATGGAGCCCTAAGAAGAAGTTTTTATCTATGTAGAAGATGGAGCCCTAAGAAGATATTTTTATCTTTGTAGATGATGGAGCCCTAAGAAGAAGTTTTTATCTGTGCAGATGATGGAGCTCTAAGAAGAAATGTTTATCTGTGTAGATGATGGAGCCCTAAGAAGAAATTTTTATCTCTGTGTAGAAGATGGAGCCCTAAGAAGTTTTTATTTGTGTAGATGATGGAGCCCTAAGAAAAGTTTTTATATGTGTAGACGATGGAGCCCTGAGAAGTTTTTATCTGTGAAGATGATGGAGCCCTAAGAAGAAGTTTTTATCTGTGTAGACGATGGAACCCTAAGAAAAAGTTTGTATCTGTGTGTGTCGCTGGCTTTCTAGTTTCCAATTTTGAAGGTTCGAAATAATTTCTCCAATCGAGAAAGTGTTTAACGCATCTAGCTATCATGAAACACGAGCTGTGATAGATGTGTTGGGAAATAACGGGGAAAAGCTGTCAAGTGCTCCTTCGTTGGGCAATGACAAAAAAGATTTAAAACAACGGGTTGCATCTATGGCTGAAGAAGTCCGGAATGTGTTGGGCCCCATTTCGTGGCCACCATGCTCACCCGATCTAACACCCCTTGATATTTTCTTTTGAGGTTGCATCAGAAGTGAAGCTTTTACGTACCTCTACTATTGCCATCCAATACTGATAATCTAAAGATATGCGAAGATGTAAGGAATGCCGCCCCGGTGGTGCAGTGGTTTAAGCTCTGGCTGGTGACCATTCGTCCGAGATGAGTCAGAGTTCGAATACCGTGAGACATGGATGTTGTGTTTGTCTTACGGCACTGGCTCTCTCCCTTCCCTGAAAACAGTGGCGTTAAATTAGGGACAAGGGGCTGCTTATAGCCCATTGAGTTACTCATGGTGGTCGTTAAACTCTCAAACTAGCAAAAAATGTAAGAAATAACCATCAGCACTAAACATTCTTATTCTAGATGAAGAAGAATGGTTAATGTTTCCGCAAGTCCGTTGCACAGATCTCTATTTTAAACCATTCATTTTCATGTCACTCTGACATGTTTTCGAAGTTTACGTACCTCTATCTCCCGCGTGAGCTGCTTCTGAGTCTTTTCCTGGCCCTTCGTATCCAGTCTACTATTTTAGTTGTCCAACTGTGGTTAGTTTTTATACCAACACACCTGTCTCATTGCCACTTGAGGGTCTTTACTTTGATCATGATGTGTCATCCACACTTATGTTACAATAATTTATATTTATGCTTACTTATATTACAATAATTTATGTTATAATAGCATCATAATATTATATAACGTTTTTAATGTTCTGCTGGCTTTGATCATTATTGGAAATGAATTTAATTACTTGATTTTTCATGAAAGAAATACGGGATTAAGCCATGTAATACAAAATTTTGAAGATGACAATCCGTTTTTTGGCGTAAATGTGACAAGGATGTTAAGTCAGATAATATCCGAAAACTTGATAATTTTCGTCGTCCTGGAGCGGGAGTCGAATCCGCGTCTCCCAGATAGCGCCCGGGTATTCTAACCACTACACCACCCAGAACGACCAAGTTTCAAGTTTCCTATCAATTTGAATATAACCATTAGCAACCGGCATTCATGTTTAGCGAATCTGGAGGTTAAGAATCCTATCCCATGATTGCCCGGAGAAGCAGATAAATCATGAAAGAAATACGGGATTACGCCATGTAATACAAATTTTGAAGATGGCAATCCGTTTTTTGGCGTAACTGTGACAAGGATGTGAAGTCAGATAATATCCGAAAACTTGAAAATGTTCATCGTCCTGGAGCGGGACTCGAATCCTCGTCTCCCAGATAGCGCCCGGGTATGCTAACCACTACACCACCCAGAACGACCAAGTTTCAAGTTTCCGATCAGTTTGAATATAACCATCAGAGGATTCGCTAGTCGAAGCAACCGGATATTATCTGACTTACCATCCTTGTCACATTTACGCCAAAAATCGTATTGTCATCTTCAAAATTTGTATGACATGGCGTAATCCCATATTTCTTTCATGATTTATCTGCTTCTCCGGGCAATCACGGGATGGGATTCTTAACCTCCAAATTCGCTAAACACGAATGCCGGTTGCTTATGGTTATATTCAAATTGATCGGAAATTTGAAACTTAGGCGTTCTGGGTGATGTAGTGGTTAGCATACCCGAGCGTTATCTGGGAGAGGCGGGTTCGAGTCCCGCTCCAGGACGATGAAAATTTTAAAGTTTTCGGATATTATCTGACTTACCATTCTTGTCACATTTACGCCAAAAATCGGATTGTCATCTTCAAATTTGTACCTGTTTTTTAACATACAAGTTAACCATTGAATTTCAATAGAAACTTGATCGACACTTTTTTCTGACATTAAATTTGCAAGTATTGGATCTAAACGCATTTTCTAACACTGGTGTACAAAAGTTTTATTGTTTGAGATTTGTTGCCTGCTTCTTATTGACTGCGATGTGCCGATTTCGAAAATAATCTTCAAGTTCGTCTACAGAGTTTTTAACAAAATTAATTTTTGAAATCATTGATTTACGCGAAAAATAAAAGGCTTCATAAGTTACTTTTTCTTTCTGATCAATTATGAAATATTTCTAGTCATACTTGTTGTGCATCGGCTCTGGACATGAATCTGGTAACTTTTGGGAAAGGAAAGAAAAAATGCAGACGGATGAAGGGGAAGGTACACACTGTTGAAAAATGAATCATAGAAATGTCCTGTAGCAGTCGCACACATTGTCTCTACAGGAAAAAAAGAAAAAGCTGTTTATTATTTCTGACTTCTTTGCGTTAAGCGCTGACACTGTGTCACGTGATCTGGGCCGGGCACACCTGTGAGAGTGAGCAACTCGAGGTGTTCGCACGCTGCTCTGTTTTTACGCTGTGATGTACTCGCAAGCACATGTTCGTGTTCCTCTGATGCACAGTGATTATTTTAAGTACCCTTTAAAAATCTCATCCCACTTTTTCAGTGTTACTTGAGCTCATCCCAAGCTCTCTATAAAGATGAGAGTTGTGCATTGGAGATTGTCTGCGATGAATATGTGTAAGCAGGGTTCAAACATGGTACATTAAACTGAGTTTCGGTTTGGATTTTTTTGTCTATTTTATTTGTGTTTGGTTATATTATTTATCTATTGTATCTTTTAATTAATTGTATATTATATTCTACCTTGAATGGTTGTTCTTGTGATAATGACATGATGTGTTAACTGTTCAGACCTTTCACACATCAGTTTTAATGCTCTTTGTTTTTGTATTCATGCTTGGTTTTATCATTTATCTATTGTTATCTTGGTTTTTATTTGTTGTACACAGTGCGTCAAAGAATTTTTTAGACTCGCGCTAGATTTCAGCCTACGGTGGCGCCACAAGTGTAATCGCGAATGCGTTATAACAATTGCGCAGTACTTTCTGCCAAAAGTACTGCGCAATTGTTAAAGTAACTCGAACGAAACGGGCGTTCATTAGAGAAGTAAAATTTTTTTCATGTTGAATTATTAAGATGGAACAAAGGGCTGTTATTAAATTTAACGCCAAACTTGGTAACAGTGCCTCGGAAACGTTCCAAATGATGAAACAAGTTTATGGTGAGTTTTGTTTAAGTAGATCAAATGTTTTCCTGTGGCACAAACGTTTTTTGGACGTAAGAGAGAAGCTAGAAGATGATAAGCATACCGGAATACCAAGTTCATCTAGGACACCTGAGATTATTGAAAAAGTGCGTGATTTCGTGGCAAACAATCGATGTGCGTCACTAAGAATGATGGAAGAGTCTTTAAACATCAACAAAGAAACGATTTGAACCATCCTGCATGAAGATTTGGGCAAAACAAAAGTATGTGCTAAATTTGTTCCACACACGTTAACCAAAGAACGAAAATCAAGGAGAAGTGCACCTTGCAGAGATATCGTTTCAGCCGCTGAAAATGATCCAAACTTCTTAAAATCGATTGTTACTGGTGATGAAACATGGTGTTTTCAATATGATCCCAAAAACAAAGCAACAAAGTGCGGAATGGAAGTCAAAAAACTCGCCACAAGCCAAAAAAAAAAAAAAAAAAAAACCAGAAAAGTTCCTTCGAAAATCAATACAATGTTCATTAGATTCTTCGATAGTAAGGGTATTATCCACAAAGAATTTGTTCCAAGTGGACAAACAATTGTTTTTGAGTTTTATTTAAATGTTTTGAGGCGTTTGATGGGCAGAATTCGTCGCATTCGTCCAGAATATCGAGATGAAAACAGTTCGTGTTTGTTGCACGATAATGCACCCAGTCACACCTCACTTCTTGTTCGTAGATTTTTGGCAAAAAATAACGTCTGCGTGTTGAATCATCCGCCTTATTCGCCTGATTTAGCACCCTGCGACTTTTCTCTGTTCCCAAAACTTAAAATGACGTTAAAAGGGTGTTATTTTGATGATATTTCGACCATACAAACAGCTTCTACGCGTGTTTTGGAGGCAATTCCGCAAAGTGAACTGGAACAGGCATTCGAATCATTATTAAATCGCTGTAACAAGTGTATTGAAGCCGGAGGGACTTATTTTGAATAACAAACCAAAACAAATTATAATTTCTTGTTTCTATTTCATTTTACAGACCCAGTCTTAAAAATTCTTTGACGCACTGTGTATATTGTATTCGTTTTTGAATAGTAGACCACTCGATCTCTGGGGTGGCATTTCGCAACTTTTCGTTGTGGCTCGATTCTTTAGTTACCTAAAATAGCTTATTGCACCAGTATTCCATGTTTCTTTGGCACTGATGGTTTCCATGCTAAATTTTTCTTGAAAGCTGTACAGCTACATTAATTTTACGAAAAGAAAAAAGTTGTACGAAAAAATAGAGTTGAAAAATAAAGTTTAAATATAGCGGATGTTCTCTTTTCTCTCTCCCTGTCGTATGTTTTGTTGGCAGCCTAGTTCAGGCTGCCTAATCAAGTGTATATTGGTGTCAAAATCTGGGCTGTGAATAGGCTGACCATACGTACCGTTTTTTTCATATTTCCCGGCCGTCCCGTCGTTTTAATAAAAATGCCAATTTTGTCCCGTTTTAAAAAAACCCCTATACACTGAAGTTATGCAAATGTGGCTCTGTGGGCGACCCTGTAAACGAAAACGACATGACGTATGCAGCGATCGGACAATAAAAAGAGTGATGCGACGGGAATCAGTAAGAGTCGGACGAAGTATGGGTAATACAAAAGATCTAAGCGCATTTTATAGTGGGCAAATTGTCGGGGCCCGACGAATGGGTCACTTCATCTCGGAAGTCGTGCAGACACTGGGATTTTCACGAGCCACTGTGTCACGGGTGTACCGTGAGTTCATCGAATCCGGTAAAACCATCCCTGCAAGGGCTAACTGCCGTGGACAACAGCGTGTGGATGAGCGGGGTCATCGTCGGCTAGCTCGCATTGTAACAGCGGATAGAAGGGTCAAAGTGCAAGAAATCACTCGGCAATTTAACGCTGGTGCACAGAAACCTCTAAGCAGCCACACAATCCAGAACCATCTCCTCGCTACGGGGTACAGAAGCCATCGTCCCACGAGGGCACCGCTGCTTACCGCCCATTACAGGGTGCAAAATTAGCATGGGCGAGGGAACATCGCCAATGGACCCTAGACATGTGGCAGAATGTAGCCTGGACTGATGAGTCGAGATTCACGCTGGTACATGCGGATGACAGGATACGAGTACTGTGCAAACCACATGAAGCGATGGATCCTTCTTGCCAGCAGGGTACTATTCAAGCAGGTGGAGGTGGCATTCTCGTCTGGGGACTGTTTGCGTGGACTGAAATGGGACCCTTGGTACGTGTGACATCGTCTCTCACAGGTCAAAGTTACCGGGTTATCCTGGACGACCATTTGCTCCCGTTTGTGCGTCTTTAACATCCCACTGGGGACCTCATCCTGCAACAAGACAATGCACCGTGCCATCCCTCCCGAATTGTATCCGAATGGTTGGAGGAACACTCCATCGACGTGACCTCGCTTCCTTGGCCAGCTAGGTCACCTGACCTCAATCCCACCGAGCACATCTGGGATGCCATCGAGGGAGATGTTCGAGGCTCTGACCCCCTCCATCAAATCTTCGTGAAGTGTGGGAGCTTGTTCAGGGGTCGTGGATCCGTATGGCTTCCCAACGCTTCCGGTGTCTTGTCGAGTCCATGCCGAGAGGAATCGCCGCCGTCATCAGGGCGAGGTAGTGCTACACGTTACTAGACAGGTATCTCTAATTCAATTGCTCTTAAGCTATACTTTAGAACCTTGAGAAGTGCGAAAGCTTGGTGACTTTTGTATATGTATTATATTTTCGTAACAATAAATTTACAGATAGAAACTTCTAGTTTTCCGAAGTATATCTTAAAAAATATTATTACCTTTACATTTCCCCTTTTTTCTCAACATAATTTTCATTAATACTGATACACTTATCGCATCGCTTTATCAGTGCATCGAAACCTGCAGCACAGAAATCTTGGATCTGCTGATGCCTCAGCTACATTTATTATTACCTCTTTGCATTTATTTCCACTTATTTTTCAACATAATTTCCACCAATATTGATACACTTATACCATCGCTTTATCAGTGCGTCGCAACCTGCAGCGTAAACGTCTTGGGCATGCCGTCTCAGCCACATTCGCACTTCACGTTCAACCTCGTCGTCATCCGCGAAACACTTGTCTCCAAGATGCGTTTTTAGCTGACGAAACAGGTGGAAATCGGTCGGAGCAAAGTCGGGGCTGTGAGGCATATGTTCAAGAAGTTCCCAATCTGGTTGTTCAATTTTCTGCTGGGTTAATCAAGCCGCGTAATGTCTGGCGTTGTTGTGATGGAGCAGTACGCATCTAATCAGCAAACCTGGACGTTTCGTTCGAATGGTATCGAGAAGCATCAACAGAATTTCACGGGTCTGATTCATTTGCCGGACGTTTACTTCACCGAAGGGTCACTTGACCGAAAATCACTTTACCGAAAAGATTGTTTCACCGAAAGATCACTTGATCGAAACGTTCATTTCACCGAAGGGTCATTTGATCGAAAGGTACATTTCACAGAAGGGTATCTTGATCGAAAAGTTCATTTCACCGAAAGGTCTCTTTACCTAAAAGTTCATTTCACCGAAAGGTCTCTTTACCTAAAAGTTCATTTCATCGAAAGGTCATTTCAGCGAAGAGTCAGTTTATCGAAAACTTTGGATTTCATTACACGATCTGTTGAAGCATGGTGCACGTTCGGCAGACAGACCACTGAAACGTTAGGGAATCATACTCAAATTGCACTTTTGATTTCTCCGTGTCACAGAGAACGCAAAGATTTAGTTTTAAGGCAAAAACAATTAATTTTAATTTCCTAGGCCTCGGCTTAGGCCTTTTTAGCAAATTTTAGTCATGTTCATAAAGTTTACATAAAAGTTATGTTCAGTGCTCATGTTCATAAGGTTTACATAAAATGTCAAGTTAATAATGTTGCACAATTTTTTCAGGCAACAAGAATCAATTTTAGGGCCCTTGGTCTCAGCTTAGGCCTTTTTAGCAAACTTTAACCGGGCGTGCTCATGTTCATAAGGTTTACATAAAAAGTTACTTTACATTTTATGTAATGCTTATGAATATGAGTAGGGTTAAAATCTGTTAAAATGGCCTGTATCTAGGCCTACGGTCAAAAAATTAATGTTTGGTGGTTGAGTAAAAGTGGAACATTATTTACTTGATTTGTTATTTAACCCTTATGAATATGAGTTCGGAGAATCAAAATTTGACAAAAAGGCACAGATCTAGGCCTTATAAATAATGTTATATTTCGAAAAACCTACTCATGAGGAGGTGTTTCATAGAAATTAAAAATATATTTTTTATGCAATCCGATAATGTTTAGGTGGCCAGTTTTTCAGAAACTCGCACCGCACTCCAACAGATCTCTAACAACAAAATTCTAAGTATTCGATAAACTGACCATTCGGTGAAATGATCTTTCGATATAATGAACTTTTTGGTAAAGTAATATTTCGGTGAAATGAACTTTTCGATCAAATGTCCTTTCGATGAAATGAACTTTTAGGGGAAGTGACCTTTCGGTAAAATGAACTTTTCGATCAAGTGGCCCTTCGGTGAAATGTACCTTTCGATCAAGTGATTTTCGGTCAAGTGACCTTTCGATGAAGTGAACGATACCCGAATTTCCCAGTACAATGCAGTATTCACATTCTCACCTCGCTTCTGGAAATGGGTTAACAGCACTCCTTGAGAATACCAAAACACTGTGAGCATAATCTTCCCTGCTGATACCAAATTCGAAATTTTTTGGTTCAAGGTGAAATGGTATGTTTCCGTTCAATTGAAGCATACTTTGATTTGGGTTGGTAATGATGCACCTACGATTCGCCCCATTAACAATCCTGTTAAGCATGTCTTCTTTTTCACATGCATACCCAGAGAGATTTTGCAAGGACATGCCCATTCGTTTTATTTTGTGTTCCTGAGCCAGTTCCCTGGGCAGCACCATGATACATACTCTTTCCGGAAATTCAAACGATTATGTCTAATGCTCTAGATTAAACCATAAGAACACCTTAATGCAGTTGCTACGCTGTCTATCCTTTCTCATTTGTCAGCTCGACTCATCTCCTCCAGAGTTGGGCAGGAATGCATTGCAAAGTAATGGAAGTACAGATTACAATTAACGTGTAATGCAGTAACAGGTAATGCATTACAAGGTAATCCCAAGTATGGTTTGCACAAGGTAATGAAAATAATCTGTAATGCCTTACAATGAAAAGGATATAATTCAATTATTTAATAACGCCATTCCAACGCAATGAAATTATTTGGTAATGAAATTACACAATTTGCAAATAAAAATTACATACTAATAGTTTATAGAAATGTACGTGTGCCGAAGGCTATGTCTGGAAAAGTCGGCCATGTAATATAGCAGACAGAGACCGAAATGTCGTGTAGAATGTTCTAGAAGAGGCAAGAATGGGTTAGACGTTTGTAGAATGTTCCAGAACGATCGCGCAGTGGGAAGTTGGAGAGCTTTATGTAAATTAAGAATATTCCAGAAGGTTCAGATCCTGTCGTGAAGTGCACTGCCGGACAATTGCTAAGGACGGATGGCAATAGCAACGATAGCAACCATAAAATGGAAGGCAGGAAAATGTGAAAATTAGCATAAGTGCGGGATACAGTAAGACGTGTTGTGCGTATGCAAATTTTGGATTGCTGAACTTGTTCGTGACGTCATAGCGCTGATAAGTGATATAAAGGATTTGACGCGTATTGACCGTTGTTGTTCAAACGCAAAGTTGAAAGGGAAAGAATCAATTGACGAACTTGCAAGTTTCAGTATGTCTTCCCGACATCGCCTAGATGATTTTACGCGTGGTCGTATTATTGGCAAGATTGAAGAAGGGCGAAAAATAACAGATGTTGCCAGGGAGTTCGACGTCAGCCACAGTGTTGTTTCAAGGCTTTAGAAATCATTTCAAACAAATGGAGAGTGTAGCAAACGTCACGGGGGAGGTCGTGTTCGCAGTACGATACCTGCAGAAGATCGGTACATAGTGCTATCAACAAAAAGAAACCGGCGCAGCACAGCTAGTGAGGTAGCAAATCAGTTTATGGCTGCTACTGGCAAGCGGATCTCCCGAAAAACTGTCGCCAGACGTTTGCATGAAGGAGGACTATACGCCCGCCGTCCTGTTGTGTGCACCCCATTGTCCAGACGTCACCGTACCGCCCGTTTGCGATGGTGCCATCGACATCGCAATTGGACTGATAACGACTGGTCTGCTGTCCTCTTCTCAGATGAGAGTAGATACAGTCTATCGTCTGATTGTCGACGACAACTGATCTGGCGTGATAGTGGTACTGCATATTGTCCAGCAAACATACAGGAAAGGGACCGATATCCGACATGTAGTGTCATGGTATGGGCTGGCATCATGATCAATGGCCGTATGTCCCTCTATGTGCTTCCAACTGGGACTATGACTGGCCAACAATACCTTAATGATGTTCTGCTACCTCATGTTCGCATGTTCCGTGGTGCTGTCGGTGATAGATTCATTTTCATGGACGACAACGCAACATGTCATCGAACAGTCGCTGTCCAGGAGTGTCTTGAGAGCGAGGATATTCAACGCCTCGTATGGCCAGCACGTTCTCCAGATCTGAATCCCATTGAAAATGTGTGGGATGCTTTGGGAAGGAGTCTTGCTGGTAGCCAATGCGCTCCAAAAACAAGGACACCCTCATCCGTGCACTGACAGAGGAATGGGATAAATTACCCCAACAGCTGCTTGATAATGATGTGCAAAGCATGACACGACGTGTGGAATCTTGCATCGCCCTCCATGGTGGCTATATCCCGTATTGACATCTTACGCTGGAACGCCCGCGGACGGTAATTGCATTTTTTTCACGTTTACGTATTCTGCACAAAATGGCCTGTTTGTCCCTTGAACACGTTCCAAAGCCTTCTGGATTTCAGAGCACAATAAATTGTCTTTCTTTGTAATGTCCTGGCATTCTGACATTATTTTATTTCACTTAGCATCCAACCACACTTACTTTTTTATGCGCTATATAGCCGTTTATGATCCGTCCTTAGCAATTGTCCAGCAGTGTATATATAAAGGAGTCAGTCGCTCGCTAGTCCAGTGTTCGTATCGGACAACTAATGGACAACAACACTTGAGAAGTACGGCAAAAATGTCAAGAGTTTACAAATTTCGGTAATATTCGGCAGTGCACCCTGAGTTGCTGAACTGTGAGTGTAGTGCTAATATGTGCTTGTGGCTGTAGTGGAGTAATTATTTTGAACAGTGAAACGTATGTAATGGACGAGAATACTGTACTGGAGATGGACGAAATGAGTGTCTCTAACCGAAATAAACATCCCATTGGTACTTACTTCATATACTGTATATTATTTCGCTCAAATCACTTTACTTACGGCGAAGACGGGGAAACTACTCATGTCATACATGTACAATCTCCAATACCTACATACATGCATTTGAGGTCCGAGGGGTGGAACAATTGTCAAATAACTTACACAACGTGTAAGGGTGTACTGGTTGCTGGTTTGTTCACGTAGTATTGTTACCCATAAGTTATTGATTAATTACCAACATACAGTTAGCCATTGCGATTATAATGAGTAACTGCTACATGTCATTACAATTACCATGTAATTCTAATAACAAGTTCACCATTACCATGTAATGGTAACGCTAAGTTCTTGTTCCCATTACCATTACGCTATAATGCATTACCGATTAATTCAATTACGATTTTGTCCAACTCTGATCTCCTCCACTTCCTCATAGTTGCTTTTGTCTCAGTCTGAACAGGACAACCAGGTGGGTCTTCATCAGCAACGTCTGAGCGTCCATGAGATAATTTATCGACCCACTGTGTATCGCTTTTCGGGACAAACATTTTTCACCGTGAACATTGTCGTATGAATATCCTTTGCACGAAGTCCCTTTGCCCAAAGAAAACGCACAACAGCACGCTGCTCTTCGGTCATACACTCCTTGATCATGGCCGCCATTTGCAGTCTGAGCAGGACATGCGTACGCGATACCTAATATCGGCTACGTTGAACTACGAGCAAGCTGGACTGTGCTGCAACCTAATGACACCTTTAGAAACTGATAATTACCATTATAAGATATCCCATAACTGTTTGTGACTTATTTACTGACTTCCACTCGTAGGATAAAGTAATACTAATCTCGCACTTCCGGTAGTTGCTTAGTGGCGTCACTGTCTAAACCACCACAGTAAGGCAATATAATTGTTCTACGTTTCTATGAAATCGGGGAATAGCAACGTATCAGAAATATTTTCCGGAAACCAGAGGGAATAGCACTCATAAATACTACCAGAGCGTTTAGTGCATATTGTTTTCAGCTTTTAATTAGGCAAATATGAGGACCGTTACCAAAATATATTTTGTTAGGCATAAAGACATTTTTTGTTTGAATAACTTATATGAACTTATTCTATGTTCTTTTCTTTAAGAACAAAAACAGGAAAAATTACCCTTGTAACTACTTAAGCTTCAGAAGTATAATCCGTGTACCTTCCCATCATCGTATAAATACACTGTTGCCCAAAATTAACGTGACAAGTACAAATTCGGGAATATGCCCAAAACGAGACGACCGATTGTAAAGATTTTTTAGGGGAAACGCTAAATCGACGTACCTAAGCAACATCGTGGTAGCTCCGCTGAAAATATGCAAATGAAGGCTTACGTCATCGAGCTGGCAGGCATGTGACCTTGATAAGCGTTGTTGTGCGCGGGGTTGCGGCAATTGAAGCTTGAGTTGGACTGATAGTGGAAGAATGGCTCCGCACTGTCGCTTATAGGATATTTTTACTGTGGAGAGTGACCGCTAGATTAAAAGCAAGGTAATAGTAAGCTGAGTTCGCAACATGGCTGAACGTGTCGGGCAAGTGTTTCCCATTTCGGAAGACACTTTCAAGAAAATATAGGAAAAACCAGAATACAGAGACAGGGAAAGCCGTGAGCCACAACAAGTCAAGACGACCGATTCTCTAACAGCTCGCCGCCGTAGGGAGTCGACAGGCATATAATTCTTTCAGGAGCACGGATCTGCTTTATCCAAGAAAACAGCTGACAGAAGACTCTACGAGATAGTTCAGTATGGAAGAAGACCAGTCGTTTTTATTCCACTCGCCGCATCGCACAGAAGGGTCGGTATGAATTGGGCCCGTCAACATCACCTCTGGATCTCTGATCAATGTGCCTGTGTTCTCTTCAGTAGCGAGTCGTGGTTCAGCTTAAACAAGGATCCTCGACGTGGAGAGAGGCGAGAAGCCGAAATCTTCTCTCCAGGATTAGGGAATTGATTACTGCGGTGGTGGAAGATTCCAGGTTCACGCTGGTATCACGTTGGATGGACGCACGTCACTTCACGTATTTCTAGGAGCCACCCTGACTGCTACATGACACAGAGATGACATCCTTGATTGTTATGTACGGCTTTTCAGGGGAACTGTTGCCCCACCCCCAGCTCCTTTTTTAGGGACGATAACGCTGCTCCTTATAGGGATCAGCTAGCCGACAAATACATGAAGGGTGAGGATATTCACAGGATGAGTTGTCCGTGAGATCGCCGGACTTGAACCCGATAGGTCATGTTTGGGATGTCCTGAGAAGAGGAATTGCAAGCTTGCGGCAGCCCTCTTCCAAAATCCTCCCGAGACTAAGACACGCCTTGGTAGAGCAGAGGCACTTATTGCCTCAAATTCTCATTAACAGCCTTGTAAACAGCATGAGGGCTCGATGTACGAGCTGTATTGCTGTTCGGAGTAATTACACTCTCTATGGAGTAATTACGCACCTCAAAATCTGCGCCACTTGCTGCACCGCTTTTGGAGTGCCATACTGTCATGCGTACGCTTCCTCCTCATACGGTGATGGCATTCCTTTTTTGTTGTACATTGCTGCATTTCTGATATATGTATGACCGTACCAACTATCATTAAACTCTGTCGTGTGGATTTTGCGCTATTCATGTTTTTGTGTTTGCCACTTTAATTTCGGGCGCAAGTGTAAGTTTTCTTGAAATATGATGACTAGGCACGCTACTTTGCTAAACGACAACAACGAGACGTATGTATGTATTCAATTATTATATACTATGTTTTTGCAGACAAAATATTGGAACATTGATGGAAACTTCAAACAACCAAAATACGGAGCACAATACATTTTTTTAATCAAAATAATCACCGCCAGCAGCAACACATTTTCTCCAACGAGACACAAGCTTCGGTATGTTTTCGTTAAAAAAAATGCCGAACTTTGGGATAGGACAAAGTATGGTTCCATTTGATATCTTATTGTGAAACGAATTACCTTGTGGAAAAGTGTCAGGTGCTTGAAGAATGATTGTCCTTTGGGGAGAGATTAGGTGACTAAGTTGGATAAGATAAGGTTATCGAAACTCAACTGATGTCTGTACCAACGGCTACTAGCGGGAAGCGTCAGCAGCATTAATTATCACATTTCAGATATAGTCCATCATGGGTAATAAAGGTTGAACTGCAACTCGTCGGAAAACACTATGTGCTGCCATTCATCACGCAAGCGTTAGCGTTCTTGGCCCTATTGCAGACGTTGACGTCTGCAGTTTAAGGCCAAGGGAAGTCGAAGCAACGAACAACGAGCGATGAGTCCTCTCTGAAGCAAACAGCGTTGGATGAAGTTTGAAGACAACCCTTGATGTGCTCCAGATCTCTACTGTTGTGATAACCCTTGAGACGTGGCTGTTTCGTCCGCAAACATCATGCGGTGGAGATGAAAATCCTCCTGTGTGTTTGTCCTTAGATGGACTCCAGACTCGTCACGTCGGTGTTTCATATCCTCCTCTTCCCACTGACGTAATATTCGCATCACTGTGCTCGCGTTTCGTCCAACACGAGAGTCGATGTCGCGGAAGGAAAGACCACTTTCTCGCAATCCAAGACATCGACCTCGCTTGAAGTCCGTCAGCTGTACTTAAAGGTAACACGTCTGCTGCGGCGGGACATATTGAGTTACTACCACTACCTTACTGCCACAATTCTCGTGAATCGATTTGCCCAGTGCATCCTGATTTTATACTTTCTACGGGACAGCTACAAGAGCGTGGGTGAATGTGCGCTGCGGTTGCAATCCTTTGCACCCCTCACGTGACCTATACTCATCCTGCGAATTTCGGTCCGATCGCACACGTTTTTCCTGGTGCTACGTTTTCAACAAATAGCGCAGTGTATATAAACCGAATTTAAAAGCGGCAGTATATACATGTATATATATACAGGACGATTCCTAAAGTCCTAAGTCACCTCAATAACTTGGTAACAAAGACAGCTAGAGCTATGGAAGTAGGGTATAGTATAGTAAAACAACCATGCGCTATCTGATGAGAGTGACTTCAGCGCCCCTAGTGGCAAAATGTGGAAGGTAGCACTCCTATCTCGGAAACCATGAGAGATACGGGAAAGAGATGAATTAGAAACTTGTAGAGCATCAACGAATTAGTAAGAAATGACATATGGTAGAAACGGCTGGGGTAAGTAGAAAGCTGGAAACGTGAGGGAAACACAAGGTTTATTATACTCAGGCATGAATACAAAGGGAGTACATTGGTCGTATTTAATGCAACGGCGTACTTACATAACGTTGTGTTTAACGTAAATAAGGTTCAATATGGCCACCATCGGCCACAATACACATTTGAATGCGAGACAGAACTTCCCGTTGTACGTTCGCCAGCATAACAGGTGTCACGCTCTCACAAGCAGCAACGATACGCAGTCGGAGATCGTGGAGACTCCTCGGCTCCACCCTGTACACGTAATCCCTTAGGTAACCTCAGAGGAAGAAATCCATGGGAGTTAGATTCGGCGATCGTGGAGGCCACGTTACGGGAGCACCATAACCGATGATCTGTTGCTCGAAAGTGTCGGACAGGAAGTGCTGTACCTCTGTTGGTTGATATGCAGGAGCGCCGTCATGCTGAATCTATAATGAGTGTACATCTTGCAGAGACAGATCCTCTAACTACTCAGGTAATGTGCTTTCTAACAGCTGCAGGTATCTTCGTCCATTTAATGCGCCCTCATAGAACACAGGCCCAACAAGTCGGTCCTTCCAGATGCCATGCCAGACATTGATCGACCAGCGCACCTGATGCCTTATTTCCCGTGCAAATAATGGATTCTGAACTGCCCAGTAATGGATGTTTTGCTTGTTCAGTACCCCGGCGCGTGTGAACTGCGCCTCGTCAGTCCAAAGTATGTTTGATAGAAAGGCCGCATTTTCTTCTACTGTGTTCATTACAAAATTACACGAATCTCGACGTCGTTGGTTATTCCCTGGCATGAGTACGTGCAGCGGTACTGTACGGTATGGGTCGACTTCATGCTGATGTAAAATGTTCCACACATGGGATTGTGATAAGCCACATGTCATACTGACTTCCCTCGTACTGGTGTGTGGGTTGGCCAAAACGTATGCCAGAACATCGACTGCTTGCACATCCCTACCCATTCCGGTGGGTCGGCCCGAACGGGGACGCGCTGTAATACTGCCTGTCTCTCGTAGCCGTCGAACCACGTGACTGACGGTCCACGTTGTCGGCGATGGATGATTCGGAAATTGTAAGCCATACAAGCGTTACGCTTACCTCGCGTTGCGCCCGAATTCTCTATATAGCAGTATCATCTCGCAACTTTTCATTCGAATAGCCTGCCAGGCTCGTTCTTTACCCAAAACTGATGATACAAATGACATAGCTCCTGACCGACGATCCTTTATACATTGCCACGCCACGCCTGATACGGCAGGTGAGGCGTTATGTCACACCAGATTTTGCATACGACACTCACAGGCGTGCGGTCGCATACGTCATACTTTTCTCTCTGCAAGACTGTTACCGCGACAACGGCACGAACCGGCTTCGCACAAGTTCGCGTTTCCAGCCTTCTACTTACCCCAGCCGTTTCTACCATATGTCGTTTCCTACTAATTCGTTGATGCTCTACAAGTTTCTAATTGATCTCTTTCCCGTATCTCTCATGGTTTCCGAGATAGGAGTTCTAACTTCCACATTTTGCCACTAGGGACGCTGCAATCACTCTCATCCGATAGCGCATGGTTGTTTTACTATACCATACCTTACTTTCATAGCTCTAGCTGTCTTTGTTCCCAAGTTATTGAGGTTACTTAGGACTTCAGGAATCACCCTGTATATATACTGTATGTATAGCTGAAAAACCAACTGGAAGTATTAAACGAAAAACAACTTTGAGATTCTAAAACGCCTAAGGCTGCATAAAAGAAAGATCAAACCACAATACTAAAAAAAATGCAAAACCCGAAGATAAATGTTTTAAAAAAGTAGGAGGAAAACCAAATAAAAAATTCCGAGAACAAAACAGAAGAAAAAACACAACTAAACCCAACCGTCCGAAGCAAACGAGCTCCGAACAAGTGAAAACAAATGAACAGCAGAACGTAGGGAAGCAGATCAGTGGCTGATTCTCCTATGACTTCGTCAAGGGAAAGCAAGCGTGAAGACAATCACTCACTTACTTACTGAGACCATGGAAGTGTGGGTTTCTGGTAATTTAGTTTTCTATAAGGACAAATTGAATTTAAGGTTAAATTTGACAGATTTAAAAGGGACTACTAACCCAAAATAAGCAAACTAAACAACATTGGCCGACCTCACACAAATAACCAAGAGAATCTCAGCAAACTACTCTTATAGAAGGATGACAATCACGCACACTTCCATGATCTTAGTAGATAAGTGAGTGATTTTCTTCATGCTTCCCCTTGACGAAGCCATAGGAGAATCAATCATTGATCTGCTTCCCTACGTTCTGCTGTTTATTTGCTTTCACTTGTTCGGAGCTCATTTGCTTCGGACGGTTGGGGTTAGTTGTGTTTTTTCTTCTGTTTGTTCTCGGAATTTTTTGTTTTGTTTTCTTCCTATATTTAAAAAAAATATATCTTCGGGTTTTGCATTTTTTTAGTATATATTATAGATAGATCACATTAAACTAAAAAGTGGACATCTCTTCTACTAGCGTGAGACAGATACTGGCAGAACTAGTGGTATTGAGTTTATAATAAGTATAAATACTTTAACTTATTTATTCGTGTATCGAACGAAAAGCAAAATTTAAGTGATACAACACGAACGAACGATGGAATAACTTCTAATGAATTATTTCTGGACAACTGCGCCAATGATTCTCTGCGATATGGGTAATGGAGTTGTTGCTAACGGTCAGGGGAGAGAAAAATCCTTTTTATTTTGGATGAACGTAAACTAAAAAAAAAATATTACCCTCCCCTAAAAAAAACAAAAAAAAAAAAAAACAGAGAGAGATAAAAAGAGGGACAGGCGGAGGTGAAAGCGTAGTTTAGAACTAAATGAAACACTGCTCGTCACTTTCTAAGTGACTATATGAGATGTTAAGCTACTGTTAAAAAACTTCCAGGTGGTTTATTGCTTGCAAAGAAATGCAATCCTTTAGGCCATCGGTTCCCAACCTTTTGACGTAGGACTACGTCTAACTCCGCGGATAGTGTGGGACGACTTACTGCCGACCGTCTGTGACAAAAATAAGCCCCAACTGAAATCATTATAGCGTTAAAAAATACGTGCCGCACACTAATCGTGTTAGCATATTCCTAAAGACCATGGAGTCCAATTCGCGTACTGAGCAATACATCGTGCGCGTGATACTCCCCTCGCTCCCTGTGCGTAGGGGAGATGATGCAATATTTCAGGGTGTGCCGCCGCATTTGACTCAGTCTATCTCGGCAACCGTGAGCGCAACATGACTGTGCGTGATATCGTTTTAAAGCTCTCGACGAGATCTATTCAAATGTACGAAGAACATTTCGCAGTGGTTTGAACTCAACATTTAAAAAAATTGTTTTCTTGTGAACCGATGAACACTTTTGACACCATCGCGGTTTATCTAGACAAGCGTGAGTGCAAAACGTCTGTGCGTGGTAACGTTTTAAAGCGCTCGACGAGATCTATTCAAATATATAAAGAACATATCGCAGTGGTTTAAACTAAAATTTTTAAAAATTGTTTTCGTGCGAACGAGTAAACATTTTCGACAATGCCTCGGAATTCGCAGAATGAACGCAACCAAAAGTGGAGAAAATCAAAACCAGAGGCAAGAGCAAGTTATGTGGAATGTAAGAAGCCCAAGAAGACAGAGCACCACGTTGGGTAGTTCGTGTATCGATCTGCTTTGTGTTCGCAAAGTATCCTGCATTATTTGTAAAAATTATGTAAGCTACTTTTCATGTCATAGACCTGCATTGGCTATAACAAATTAAATAAAAGCTTTGAAACCATACTCGACTAGCTCATTTAAACTCTCCGATGTGCAAGTCGTAGTCCTACGTTCCAAACTGACGGCACAGTCAGAACTGAGCTTGCCTGTTTAAAATATACATTGCAGTGTTAGAATTAGAAACAAACCTTTTACTGGCCCAGCGGACCACTAGAATCTGCAAACCACTGGTCCACCAAAATGCCCACTGGTCCATAAAGATGATAAAAAATTAAATAATTTACAATATATGTAGAAAATAACGTGTCATTTCAATGGAATTATCTCCAATATTTGTTTTTAAACCTATCATTAGTTTGCAGCCTGAAAAAAAAAACTCTGAGCAAAGTAAAAGAAACAGAAATTTATTTTTTAACTTGTGACAAATTAGAAGAAAAAACTTACTGGCCATCCGGGCCAGTAAAATCAATAGTTCAGTGAATCGACGGACGTTTTACCGGTAAATGGCCAGTGGACCACTGGGTCATTCGAACGTTGCATTGTCATTCAGTAATGGCCCATTTTGATACGTAATTGCGTATTTGAATAACCACTTGACATTTTCACATTTTTGGTGTGACATTATATTCTTTATTATCCGGCATTTTCGCTTTGAATTTAGCAAAAAATCCTTCCTGTATTTTTTTGACTTTTTTTTTTATGAGCCTACCTGTATTTTTTTTTTTTTTTTTTTGGCTCATGAACCTCTTTCAATATTATATTGATATCGCGAACACTTGTGATATTTCTGTTCACATAATAAGGAATGTAACAGTTTTGTGCGTATATTCTTAAATGCCTCCAGTACTTACGGTTTTGTTCCGCGGAAATTACATTTTTTATACAAATTCGTGTAACATTATTACAAAAAATTATTTCTTTCCTTCAAAATACGAGTTGATTAAATTAGAAATGTCCTCACCAGTTGTACGCTCTTTTCACGGTGGTCGTTAAACCTCCAATAAAAAAAAATTGTATGTGTAAGACTGTTTCTAACACTAGTAAATAACATGATATTGAAATGTGCATTAAAAACGATTTACTTATAGCTTAGTCACCCTTTCTTCCTACAACTCCAGCAGGAAGGAGGCAATCCTCGTGGTGCCACGACCTACACAGGAAATGGGGTAGGGGGGGGGTTAGGAGCGGGGAGAACAGAGGAGGCTTTAGTAAGGAAAGCTAACTTCACCCACTCCCACACTGTCCTCCTCAACCACCAGCCGATATTGAAAAAAATCATGTTGTGCTTCTTTGGACTGATGCAATGTAGAGGATTTTAGGAAGGGAGTGTCTGACCCCAGGTCTTAAATAACCCTTAGAAATAGGAAGCTAGGAGATTTGAGCTAGAGTGCCCGATAGGAAAGTGACACGGAAGCGAAGTAGAAAGGGGGAGGAAGACGCCCTTATTTATTACCGGGGGGGGGTGCAGTACCCGGGGTCCGACGTCTTAACGTGCCCATCCGACGCACGGCGGATATTTAGTGGATCGAGCGTTCGTTCGTACCTGCTGGGATCGAACCTCAGGTTCTTTCCGCGGCAGTCACGAACGCTGCCCGCTAGGCTACCCGCGGTCACGCTGTGCTTGCAAGCAAGTATGAGTCATTTTCTTGTAGGACTTACGTCCACAGTGAGTAGAGTTTAGGTCCCAGCCCCCTACAGCGAGTTCGCCTTTTGGGCAGGATACAGAAACGGAAGGAATGAGAGCAGGTCTAGCGACTTTTGACAGAACAGTTTGTAGTGAGATTAGAGTACAGTAGATGGCGCCACCGAACAAGTACGATGTTGCACATAGAGGGGTGAGAGAATTTCAGGGAGACATAGGAAAGGATACCCATTTAACCAGTGGATTCAACCTGGGGGCCGTCACTTAACGTGCTCGTCCGATGCACGGCGAATATTCAGTGATGTTTAGCAAATCACACCACCTCCGCAAGATCAGCCTAGGATCGAACCTGAGGACCTTGCATTGGTAGGCTAACCACTCAGCCATTCGCGGCTTTCGCGCTGTGCTTCTTCAGGAATGTCATTTTTAAAGTGTTTCGCGGGACATCCTTCCCGGACCCTCCTCCCCTCTCACCACTGCAGGGGCTTACGGCACGCTCCTGATTGTAATTTTACGAAGACTCCATTACATATTTTTTTCTAAGAATCCCTTGGAACACCTTCGCGAAGCACCTAATGGAAACCACTCCTTTAGGTGATGTGAAACAGTGATAAAAACAAATCGTCTTGCCAGAGAGAGAAAGGTCTCAACTTTTTCCTGTTCATTGTTTTGCGGTGAGTAGGAGTTTATAGGAAGAGTATTTCATAGTAGGAATGTGAAGGCTTTTGGTTTTTGAGCGGGTAATGAGGTTTGGCTGTTAACCACGGTAAGAAAGGCTTACCTCTAAACACAAGCAAAGGAAAATGCGCGATTAAAGACGGAGACAAAAAAAAAAAGCCGAAATCCGGCATCCCAAACTCTTCGATGTCATTGCGTGGATCCGCGGAAAGGAACCAGAATACTAAACAAAATAGTAAATAATTTTTTCATCCTAATTGGGAGTTATCTTTCCTCCAGCGATAATGACCCTGCAAATCACCCACTGTCAAACAAATTCTGATAATGCGATTTATTTCTAAATATTTACTTTTCAGTATGGAGAAAGTGTTCGCTAATGAAGTAAATTAACAAAAGGAACGAAAATACAAAGTAAAACTTGCATCTTTATAAATGGATAAATCCAGTTCGTCGTTGAACACAGAGCCCCCCCCCCCCCCAAGACGAGTCTTCAGCCTCTCCAGCTGGCACCTGGTTCTGAGACCTAGCTACAGCCCTCGGTGTACTCACGGAGAACAATCAGTACATTGAAAAGAAAAATTTCACAGTTTGACATTTCAGAGGCACTTAAAAAAAAAAAAAAAGAAAAAAGGCATCTAAGAACTTTAGTTACAGAAATCTGTACTGAATGCCACTGACATTTTTTAAAAATTTTGCTTATCGTATTTCAGTTATTACAACATCGCACAGCGAAAGCGAAACTAAGTAACACTCAATTAATGCAGCATGCAGAAAAATATCTTCCTCAGGCAGATTATGTTTCATTTCTCTGCTTCTCTGCTACAGATACCCAAGTAGATAGATATCACTCAGGAGAACTACATTTTATTGTTTCAAGATTATAGTGAGATTTCATTTTTATTGAAGCAAATTATATTTTCTTCCACTGCTGACAACGTGGTTATTACTCTGATGAAAGTCTTACGTGAAATACTAGACAAAAGAGAGGGAAATAGTAAAAACAATTCATGGTGTGTAAGAACCACGGGAACAAACTTTTTTCCGTATATAGAAATAGTTGCAGCACCTTCCCACTGTGATGAGACTTCCGACCAAGCTGCTGAAGAAATGTTGTGTACGCTGAGCCACAAGTATACAGCACAGACAGAGAATCACACAGAAGAGCAAAAGCGATAATCTGAGCTAGATAAGAACCTTCAAGCACAGGCAGGTAGATACAGAGGGTGAAGGACTTAGGGATAGAGACATTGATAGCGAAAGAAAGGGCGAGAGGTAGAAAGAAAGTAAGAGACAAAGATTGGGAGAAACCGGCAGAGAGAAAACCCTTGACAGAAAGAAATAGACTGACAAAGAGATAGAGATTAGGAAGAGAAAATAAGAAAATGAGACATGCAAATATAGAGAAAGACACGCAGAGAGAGAAAAAGAGAGAGAGAGTTTGAAAGAAACTGAGAGAAAGAAGCATGCTGACAGAGATTGAAATAAACTGAGAAAAAGAGTCCGATGGACAGAAAGGGAGAGATGGATTCGAAGAACTGAGAAAAGGAGTCAGACAGACAGAGAGAGATTGAAAGAAACAGAGGGACATGGTAAGACTAAGATCTGGAGATATAGACAAACGGAGAGACATTGGAAGGCAGAAGGAAAGACAAAGGAAGGCGAAAAGGCGGGAAGAGAGAGAGAATGAGAGAGAGAGAAAGAGAGAGAGAGAGAAAGAGTGAGAGAGAGAGAAATAGAGAGAGAGAGAGAG
This sequence comes from Macrothele yani, assembly GCA_039090855.1. NCBI lineage: Eukaryota > Metazoa > Arthropoda > Arachnida > Araneae > Macrothelidae > Macrothele > Macrothele yani. The sequence goes on along the minus strand of CM077003.1, from coordinate 122,306,897 downwards.
AGAGAGAGAGTGTTTGAAAGAGACCGAGAAAAAGAGGTATGCTGACAGAAGAGGAGTTTGAACGAAACTGAGAAAAAGAGTCAGCCAGACAGAGAACAGAGAGAGATTGAAAGGAACAGAGGAAAGGAGTGAGACAGACAGAAAGATTGAAAGAAACAGAGAAAAAAGTCAGAGAGAGAGAGAGAGAGAGAGAGAGAGAGAGAGAGATATAGTGAAAGAAACAGAAGGATATAGTAACACAAGATCTGGAGACAGACAAACAGAGAGACAGATTTGAGGCAGAAGGAAAAACAAAGTCAGTCAAAGAGAGAGAGAGAAAGAGAGAGAGAGATCTGTGGAAGTACACACACACAGTTCTCTATTCTACTGGAAAAATTTATCGCAACATATCTCACGAGGATTCTTACACTTTTATGCTCTGCAGAAAAAAAAGAATACGCAAAAAAGTCACATAAGTGGAAAATTTAAACAAAATTTAAAAATTAGTTAGTAAGAACAAGTTGGCAAAAATTTACGAGATATACTCCAAGCGTGGCACTTCTAGCTTCTTAATTCCGAATAAATAAATAAATAAATAAGACGGGAACAGCATAATCATGCATTCAACATTCTCGTAGTGATACATAAAATTCACTGATTTATTGAAAACGCTTCTAGTTGGAGAAATTAATTCTGTATATGCTAACTTCCCTGTTCTCGGTATTCAGTCAATGATGTGAAGTTAAATTTGTGCGATATAAGTAGGTTTCGTCAAGTAAAAACACTCTTCAGTACATGCATAATTATTATCAGTATGGAAATTTATCCTGTATTTTTCATTTCGGCGTTCGGAAGGGCGATTTGTTAAACGTGTCTAACATTTACAGTAATTTAAGACCATGCTGCATATCCTCAACAAACTTGAAAATTACGTCGCCTTGGATCGGGAATCGAATCCGTATCTCCCGATTTCCGTTCGAGAATGCTATCCATTACACCATCCACAACAACGAAGTTCCAAGCAAATGAAGCTAGGCAGTTATAGTGGTTCTTGGATTTAAAAGGGTCGTCGACGCTACGAGGAAGCATAGAATTGCTTGGACTAGCGCAAATCTATACTCGGTTTAGATTTCTAAGTTATTACTGATTAGCTTCAGTTACTTGGAAGTTTATCGTCCTGCATGGTGTAAGCGTAGCATGCTTGAATGGAAAGCTGGTCATGTGGATTCGCTTCCGACTTCAGTGTGTTTCAAGTTTTATGAAGAGAAGCTACAAGTTGAGCAGTGAACAAAAAGTAATTCAGCACCGCATTTGTAGTGTTCTGGTATTTTGAAGTTTTATTCTTTACAAAATTGTTCGTGGAACAAATAATGCAGTCACTTAAACCTGACAAAATAAAAAACTCTAAGGGGCCATGAGAATGAGCAAGTAAGTCCAAATTCTTTTATTCTCTCCAATTTTAGAAGTCACACGAATCTGCAGCAGAAATCACACGTACGCTTTGCATTTGAGTGGGAACCAGTTGACACTCTTACCATCTTAATCTCTACTCACTTCACATACACTGTTTGCTTTCGACGTAGGTTTTATTTACATTCTGACTCACTGTCAGTGTTGACAGACGTAAAAGGAAATTCGGGGAAGTAATGTGCCGTATGGTAGGAAACATCTGAGAAGTAACAAAATGTACACAAGCAATAGAAACTCAAAAAGAAGGTAAAATTAGAGATATATCAGGCAACCAAAAAAGTTCTGTCGTTTTTCGGTACAGATCGCTGCAGAAGTTGATTTTATCGCAAATGAATTTGCGTAGTTCACGTTTTTGAGTGCGCCCCATATGAGTCTTTCATTCAGGGAGGTTTCACTGCGTTTGATTTGGTTTTCGGTAAATTACAAAGCATTGGAAATGTCTGTTAAATCTAACGTTATTCGATCGTGTTTGCTTTATGAATTCAAATTCGGCACAAATGCTCCACAGACATGTCGTAAAATACGTATTGCATTTAGAAGCAGTGCTGTAACAAATCGTATGGCACAAAAAGGTAGTACAAAGTTTTTGTTTGTTTCTGGTGAAGAATCGCTGGAAAATGCATCACGCTCTGGAAGACCGTCTGTCATTAATGACAAAGATTTGAAAATCGCTGTTGAAAATAATTCCGCCTTAACGTGTCAAGAACTTTCAAAAATGTTCCGCTTAAATGATGAAACCATTCCCTTACATCTGCATCAACTCGGGAAGACGTGGATGCTCAGTAAGTGGGTCCTACACGATTTGTCAGCAAGCAATAAACTTCAAAAGACTTCAATAAACTTCATCTGCTCTTCACTTATCTCCCGTCATAAAAATGAACCGGTTTTGGACTTGTTGTTAACGTGTAATGAAAAATGGATCCACTACTCCAGCTACAAGCGGGCATATAATTGGTTGTCACCGAAAGATCCAATTCCTCATTCAGCAAAGGCTCCACTCCATCTTAAGAAGCTCATGCTTTGTGTAGGGTGGACTTCGGCTGGTATTGTGCACGACGAGTTTCTTCCCAAAGGCCAAAAAATCACGGTGAGGTCTACACTCGTCAGTTCGAAAGTGTGCAGGATGCACTGATTCACAAACAGCCAGCAGCACTGGTGAACAGAAAAAAAGTGAGGTTCTTGCAGAACAATGCCAAACCACATACAGCGAAAGTTACCAACAATATGATTAGCTCTTTAGAATGGAAACTATTGCCTCATCTACCTTATTTCCCTGATATTTCCCCAAGTGATTATCGTCTTTTTCTTACTTTGGACAACTACATGCAAAAGAGACAGTTTAGAAATGAAGCAGAGATAAAATCGGAGGTGGCAAGGACTTTTGATTCTAAAGACAAGACATCTGACAGAAACGGTTTACACGAGCTTGTATCTCGTTGGGTAAAGGTTGTCGATTATATCTCGTTGGGAAAAGCTTATTTTGACGAGTAAAATCATTTTTGAAATAATTCTATAGTTCTTTTATTTTTATCGTGCTTACTCACAAACAAAAAACACAGTCGTCTGACACACGATTAAAAACTTTACTATTAAGTTTAAAATCACTTAACTATTTAAGTATAAAATACATTTAATTCTATTAGATCTTTCGGGTATACATTATACCCTTCCTCAGATGAGACCTAACCTTAAAATCATTAAAATCGTTAAAACCAAGACTACAATTTGTCAACTCACTGGTGTCTATATATACATATACACACCTATATGTCCGGTGCGTTCGCTGTATTACGTACGCATGCGTCAAGTCTCGTCCAATGTTCTCTCGCGCACTTGTGTTCTTTTTCCAATGTCCAGAAGGTGTCTCCTGGGTGCTACTATTACATATGGAAAATCATCTTTACAGGATTTTATGTAATGCATTCCATATGGAAAATCATCATTACAGGATTTTATGTAATGTATTACATATCGGAAATCATCATTACAGGATTTTATGTAATAGCATTACGCTGGAGACACCTTCTGGACATTGGAAAAAGAACACAATTGCGCGAGAGAACATTGGACGAGACTTGACGCATGCGTACATAATACAGCGAATGCACCGGACATATAGGTGTGTATATGTATATATGCTGTTTCTTTTAGAAACAGCATAATTTTCAAGAGCAATATGCCATTATGTCTTAAAAGAAAAGTGTTTGATCAATGCATCCTTCCAGTGCTTACGTATGATGCAGAGACGTGGACCTTAACTAAAAGAGACATACAAAGGCTGCAGACAACTCAAAGCAGCATGGAGAGGTGCATGCTTGGTGTAACCAGGAGAGATAAGAAGAGGAACTCGTGGATCCGAAAAATGACAAGAGTGGAAGACATCATGATCAGAGTTAAATCCCTGAAATGGCAATGGGCTGGACATACTGCCAGAAGGACAGACCATCGATGGACAGCCGAAATTTTAGATTGGATTCCAAGGGACAGGAAAAGACCCAGAAGAAGACCACATGGGAGATGGGTGGATGAAATTCGAAAGTATGCAGGGGTGACATGGAGGAGACTGGCACAAGACAGACCGTTGTGGAGGAAACTTGGGGAGACCTTCGTCCAGCAGTGGATTGATAATGGTTGACAATGATGATGATGATGATATGTATATATAGACACCAGTAAGTTGACAAATTGTAGTCTTAGTTTCAGCGATTTTAATGATTTTAAGGTTAGGTCTCATCTGAGGAAGGGTATAATGTATACCCGAAAGATCTGATAGAATTAAATGTATTTTATACTTAATAGTAAAGTGATTTTATACTTAATAGTAGAGTTTTTAATCGTGTGTAAGATGACTGTGTTTTTCGTTTGCAATTCCATAGTTAATATAGACATAAATTAAGCTGCTCTCACAGAAATTTGAAAATTTCATCGTCTACGAACGTGATTCGAACCCGCATCTCCTGATTTGCGCCAGAGTATGCTATCCACCACACCACTCAGGAAAATATAAGCCAATCAACTGAGGCATTCATCTGAAACGTCAGACTTAGATTTTTTTAGGCTTAACGACCACCGTGAGCTTCCCAGTGCGCTATACGCAGTCATCCGTTCCTAATTTAGGGCCACTGGTTCCAAGGAAGGGAGAGAGAGCCAGCGCCGTAAGACAAACACAACATTCTTGCGTCAGTGGGATTCGAACCCAGGCCCATCTCGGACGAATGATCAGAGGGCATCGCTTAGACCACTGTGCCACTGGCGCGGCATTGATTTCACTGCATCAGTCGAAACAAACGTGTCTCATCGTAGTGCTAAGTTAGATCACCGGCAAATGAGTAAATATCAAGTTGGAAACACATGGAATAATTAATATAGACATAAATCAAGCTGTTCTTTCCTTTGAAAATTTAAATCAAAGTGAAATGAAAGTCTGACGTTGCAGATTAATGCCTCAGTTGTTTGGATTTTACTAGCCTGGGTGGTGTAATGGTTAGCATTCTCGAGCTCAAATCGGGAGATGCGGGTTCGATTTCCGTTCCATGAAGATTAGGTTTTAAAATTTCTGTGGTTATGTTACACGGAAAGAACAGCTTGATTTATGTCTACATTAATCATTCCACGTGTTTCCAACTTGATAATTCTAGTTTTTTAATTTTCACACAAAAAGGCGACAGAACTGTTTTGGTTACCTGATACATCACACGATGTCATTGCTTAAATTACTGTACTTGTGAATTTCTCATTTATTCGCTACTGTCTTAATTTCTTATACGCTACTGCTACTAATTTATTTATATGCTACTGTCTTAATTTCAGTGATGGTACCTAACACTGCTATATATGACAGGCTCTAAAGAAGTTTTATAATTACCGACGCTATTGCACAGTGTTTTTTCAAGTGAACTGAAAAAAAAAACCAATCGTTTGTTTTCCCTTTTTTTTATGTTGTATGGACGATGCTTTGTTTTCTATTCATTTAACACGACATTTCTTTTCACACTTTGTGCATTTATCACTTGCTTAGACTCCCAGAAATGATTTTAGAGAAATGCACAAACAAATATGTTTGCATACTGTTGTCTGCAGTCGAAAAAGAAGAAAGAAAAGGATTACAAATGTATTTGAAATGTGTTCTTTGCTGAGCATCTGGTTAATGAGACTGGTACATCATGGAAAGAAGTAGTGTTTCATATCAAAATAGTTGCATTATTTTTTTTTTTTTTTTTCAGAACGGCGTAAGAGTGGGATGCTGAGAAGTGTGAAAAACGGAGATGAAGTTGAGGCGAAGGAAGCCGAAGATCGTAGCAGAAGGAAAAGTCAAGGAGAGAAGGCGGCAGGCATGCAAAAGGATGAAAAAATATCTGCATGAAATCCATCAGAAGATTTTTGAAGAAAGTCAATACTGCAAGAGAGACTGCAGAGGAGATGAAAGGAGGAGGGCAACACGGGCTGATGGGTGAGGTGGATGGGGGTAGGGGTGGGGGTAGTGAAAAGTTAGTTCTTTGGCAAGAATATCAAACCCGGGGGCCGACGCTCCATTTTTCGATCGCCGATTCCCACCGCCTGCGCCGCTTGTTTCATTATCAGGCCTCCGTATGACATAGGTAATTTCCAATGGCTCGCACCCATTCAACCACAGCCAAAAACACTGATGAACTAAGTTGAAAGTTTTTATCAATTACCTTATTTGTTTTCCGTGCGCGACTAGGAAGGGCTGGCTGGCTTACCACATCTCGCACTCCTCTCCTTCCTCTTCTTCTTTCACTTTACATCGCGGCTGCTCTCCTATCTGCTCTGTTCGCTCTATTGCATTCCTACAAACACACACACACATACATGCATGCGAGAGAAACTCCAAGATGCATTTGTTAGCGCATTCATCATTTGCAAGCTCATTATGGTACGGAGACCAGCGTTAATGCACACAGGATGGTTGTGGCCTCATCATACGAAGGAAATACGCTACTGTTGAAGGGGGTAGGGGAGGGGATCTCGGGGATGGGTGGCAAGAGGGGGTGGATGGGAAAGGGGGGGGGGCAGGAGCATCACCAGAAGGCTCTGGTCTCTGCGTTTGAGCTCGAGTCAAGAAACAATGGTAGTGTAATTAGTTCCTATCTCCAAAAGAAGTCGCTATCTATTTAGCCCCCGATTGGTGATTTATTTTGAAAAATTAGTGCCGATAAGACCAGGGGCATTGTTAGTTCCTTGTGGCTTTCTCGAGGGGGAGGGAGGCGCACGGATACATAGATGAGTAGAGGGACACAGAAACACACATACGGGATGGGGGGATTTTTGGGTGGGGGAGAGGCGTTCCGTGACAGGACCGATTAATTTAACGTTTCTTCACACAGTTCTGAACCGCAACGTAATTTTGTTTTCAGTTCAACCTTGGGGGGGGGGGGGGTTTTAGAGATTAAAGTGAGATGGCATTGAAGTGTTACAAAATGAAAATTTTTAAGCTGCTGTTTTTTTTTTATAATTTGAAAAAATTCTGCACGATTTTAAAATTTCATTTACAAAATTCTTTTATAAAAAGTCGCGCACTTGGGCTATATTTTTGTTTCCTTAAAGATAAGCAAAAAAGAAAGATCTTTGAAATTTCTGTGAATTAAATTAACACTGACATGGGTATGAGCTTTAATTTATCTGGCTGAGTACGGAGAACATAATTAAAAAGTACTTTATACACACGTAACAGTAATTACCACGAATGTAAATCACGACATCGAAATTACTTAACCTAGAAAATTTCTCTTCTAGCATACAAGGTTTTCTTAGAGCCATTACTGCATTAGAGAAAACTGGGCAAAGGATTCTACAATACAATAGAATAAAAAAAAATTCTATTTTTTTGATAAAATAAATTAGCTGTGTTTTGCTTGTAATACTTTTTTAATTCATATCTATATGTACAAGAAAAACAGTTATTTAACGGTGAAAGAAGATTTTTCAATGGAAAATATCGAGGGCCATGAGTCTCGCCACAAAACGGTTATCAAAACAACTGCGAAAATGTGGACATGAATTCGTTTTTCGGCGTCTGGTCTACCTACAGTTCAATGCAATTCAAGGTTCTGATTTTCAAGCTTCATTTCAAGGTTTGGTACCTCGGTTATGCGTTTTTCAGTTATACGTTTTTCACTTTCATACGTAATTTTCCGCAGGTTCCGATATTTTGCTGAAGTTCCCATCGGTGTCACATCAATTCGTCGCCAGCATCAATTCGCCGACTACGTCAATTCGTCGCCTGCGTCGATTCGTCGACTACGACAGTTCGTCGCCTGCGTCAATTCGTCGCGTTTACAAATTTTGGTAACATACAAAACGAATGCAGGGAAACGTACGATTTCGAACGTTTTCCGCCCTAATCAAATTTAAAAGGTATGGACACTCAGGCAGGACAGGAATATTACGCTTTTTCTTTGGCACTAAAAATATTAGACGGTACATGGTTTTTCGAACGGGTCGGAGCCCGGGGGTCGCAGCCCCCATACAAAATTTTCGTAAAATCTACAGTTTTCAATTCAGAACCACCAAATTTGGTATCACGAAACTCTAACTTAGACGGTGGACGGTTTTTGGAAGGGGTTGGAGCCCGGGGGATCAGAGCCCCCCTCATAAAAATTGTTTCGTAAAATTTACAGTTTTCAATTTAGAACCACCAAATTTGGTATACTATCTCATGGTACTCTAACTTAGACTGTAGACGGTTTTTGGAAGAGGTTGGAGCCAGAAGGGTAAGAGACCCCCATACAAAATTTTCGTAAAATCTACAGTTTTCAATTTAGAACGACCAACTTTGATAACCTATCTCATGGTACTCTAAATTAGACGGTAGACGGTTTTTGGAACGGGTCGGGCCCGGGGTTCAGAGACTCCTCATACAGAATTTTCGTAAAATTTAGTTTTCAATTCACAACCACCAAATTTGGTATCCTGAAACTCTAACTTAGACGGTTTTTGGAAGGGGTTGGAGCTCGGGGGTCAGAGCCCCTCATAAATTTTTTTTGTAAAATCTACAGTTTTCAATTTAGAACAACCAGATTTGGTGTATAATCTCATGGTACTCTAACTTAGACTGTAGACGGTTTTTGGAAGCGATTGGAGCCAGGTGTGTTAAAGCCCACCATACAATTTTTTTGTAAAATATACAGTTTGCAATTTAGAACCACCAAATTTGGTGTACTATCTCATGGTACTCCTACTTAGACTGTAGATGGTTTTTGGAAGGGGTTAAAGCCCGGAGGATCAGGGCTCCCCCACCATACAAAATTTTCGTAAAATCTACAGTTTTCAATTTAGAATCACCAAATTTGGTATATTATCTCATGGTACTCTAACTGAGGCGGTAGACGGTTTTCGGAACGGGTCTGGGTCAGGGGGTCAGAGCCCCCATACAAAATTTTCGTAAAATTTACAGTTTTCAATTTAGACCTACAAATTTGTTATACTGTATCATGGTACTCTAACTTAGACTGTAGACGGTTTTTGGAAGCGGTTGGAGCCCGGGGATCTGAGCTCCACGCATACAAAATTTTCGTAAAATCTACTGTTTTCAATTTAGAACCACCAAATTTGGTATACTATCTCACGGTACTCTAAGTTAGACTGTAGACGGTTTTTGGAAGGGGTTGGAGCCCGGGGTTCAGAGCCCCCCTCACACACAAAATTGTCGTAAAATCTACAGTTTTCAATTTAGAACCACCAAATTTGGTATACTGTATCAAGGTACTCTAACTTAAAATGTAGACGGTTTTTGGAAGCGGTTGCAGCTCGGGGGTCAGAGCTCCACGCATAGAAAATTTTCGTAAAATCTACTGTTTTCAAATCAGAATCACCAAATTTGGTATAATAAAACTCTAACTTAGTGGGTAGACGGTTTTTTGAAGGGGTTGGAGCCTGGGGGTCAGAGCCCCACTCATAAACTTTTTTTCGTAAAATCTACAATTTTCAATTTTGAACCACCAAATTTGGTATACTATCTCATGGTACTCTAAGTTAGACTGTAGACGGTTTTTGGAAGGGGTTGGAGCCCGGGGGATCAGAGCCCCCCATACAAAATTTTCCTAAAATTTATAGTTTTCAATTTAGAACCACCGAATTTGGTATACCGTCTCATGGTACTGTAACTTAGACGGTAAACGGTTTTCGGGAATGGTCGGTGCTCGGGGGTCACAGCCCCCATACAAATTATCGAAAATCTACAGTTTTCAATTTTTAACCACCAAATTTAGTATATTACCTCATGGGGCTCAACACTAAACTCGAACGTGGCAAGCTCATAAGACAAACAAAATGTATTGACGTAACCAACCTAAAAAAACACCATAATACCTTCAAGTTGGAACTGAAGAACAGATTCTCTACTTTAGAAGGCCTAACATCGGAAGAAGTGGATATTTCTGAAGTTAACAGAAAAGTAACCAAAGCTCTTATGGAAACAGCAACAAAATTAGCTGGGTCTAAGAACAAGTTGCATGTGAACAAATTATCAGGAAAAACCAAAATGTTGATGCAAAAAAGAAGAGAGATGAGGACAACTAAAGAAGATGTGACTTCCAAAGTGGAATACATAGAGCTATGCAAGACAGTACGAAAAAGTATCACTTAAGACGTAAGGAAATTCAACTGTGAACTAGTGAGGAAAGCAATTGAAAACAACCAAAGCCTAAAGATAGCAAAGGGACATCTCAGTAAGGGAAGAAAACAGATTATGGCACTGAGAAAAGAAGATGGTTCTGTAACAAGAAATAGAGGCGAAATTTTGACAAGAGTGAAAGATTTCTACTCCAAGTTATATGAAAGGGATGATGCATGTACTCCAGACATCATGGAAGGTACCAGTACCAGAGTTCTTCAAGTCCTCCCAGCAGAAGTTGCACATGCAATCAAGAACATGATGCGGGGAAAAGCTCCAGGAGAAGATGGAATTACTGTAGACATCATACAAGAAGCAAGTGGATAAATCGAAACAGTACTCGCCCAAATTTTCACTCGATGCCTTAATGAAGGGAAGATTCCTGAGGATTGGAACAACGCTATAATGATCCTGCTGCATAAAAAAGGTGACATTAAGGATCTCAGGAACTACAGACCTATCAGCCTCCTATCAGTGGTTTATAAAATCTTCACTAAAGTTCTTTCACACCGTTTGAAGGTAACACTGGACATGGCTCAACCGAGAGAACAAGCTGGATTCAGGAGTGGCTACAGCACAAAAGATCATATCCACGTACTGAGAGAACTAATTAAAAGAGCGAGGGAATATGAACTTCCATTGCGCATGGCTTTTATCGATTATGAAAAAGCCTTTGATTCGGTGAAACCACCAGCAGTTACAATGGCTCTGAAATCCTGCGGTATTGAAGATGCATACATTAATATTATTAATAACATCTATGAAAATGCAAGTGCAAAGATTCGGCTGTTTGAAAATACAACACACATAAAAATTGGAAAGGGAGTGAGACAAGGTGACACCATATCTCCGAAGCTCTTTAACGCCACATTGGAAAATGTCTTTCAATCACTGAACTGGGAAAACAAAGGGATAAAGATTAATGGAGATTATCTAACCCACCTTCGTTTTGCTGATGACGTAGTCATTTTTGCAACTACCCCATCAGAGCTGCAGAGTATGATCCAAGAACTTGCTGACAAGAGTAAAGAAGTGGGATTAAAAATGAACTTTCAGAAGACAAAAGTGATGTTCAACGCTTTTACACGAAATGAAGATTTATCGATTGATGGAGAAAAGCTGGAGATAACAGACACGTACGTTTATCTTGGACAGCAGATATCAAGTGAGGGTCACATTGATGAAGAAATTAATCGGAGTACAAAACTTGCCTGGAGAGCTTTTGGAAGAAATAGCATAATTTTCAACAGCAATATGCCATTATGTCTTAAAAGAAAAGTGTTTGATCAATGCTTCCTTTCAGTGCTTACGTATGATGCAGAGACGTGGACCTTAACTAAAAGAGACATACAAGGGCTGCAGACAACTCAAAAAAACATAGAGAGGTGCATGCTTGGTGTAACCAGGAGAGATAAGAAGAGGAACACGTGGATCCGAAAAATGACAAGAGTGGAAGACATTATGATCAGAGTTAAATCCCTGAAATGGCAATGGGCTGGACATACTGCCAGAAGGACAGATCATCGATGGACAGCCGAAATTTTAGATTGGATTCCAAGGGACAGGAAAAGACCCAGAAGAAGGCCACATGGGGGATGGGTGGATGAAATTCGAAAGTATGCGGGAGTGACATGGAGGAGACTGGCACAAGACAGACCGTTGTAGAGAAAACGTGGGGAGACTTTCGTCCAGCAGTGGATTGATAATGGTTGACAATGATGATGATGATCACTCTAACTTAGACGGTAGACGGTCTTCGGAACGGGTCGGGGCACGGAGTGTGAGAGCACTCTAAAATTTTCGTAAAATCTACAGTTTTCGATTTTGAGCCACCAAATTTGGTATACTATCTCACGAAACTCTAACTTCGACTGCAGACGGTTTTTGGAAGCGGTTGGCGCCATGGGGTCAGAGCCCCTATACAAAATTTTCGTAAAATCAAGAGTTTCCAATTTAGAACGACCTAATTTGGTATACTACCTCATTGTATTCTAACTTAGACCGCAGACGGAAAGGGTCGGTGCCCGGTGTGAAGGGGCCCCATTCAAAATTTTCGTAAGAATTACATTTTTTGCTCTTAAGAACCGCATCCCAATACAGCCCTCCGATACACCACCTACGGTCTAAGTTATGGGCTGTAGATAACAATAAAGTGCAATAATATCCGGTTAATGGTGTGCTAAAAACACAAATTAATAAAAGTTAGCTTTCACAACTAACGGGTTCCTTATAAGGCAGAAATACAATGTAATGTAAATAATGTAAATTCTTTTTTGTTTCGTAAAATTAAATTAACTAAATAAAAAAAATTAAAATAAGTTTACTGAAAATTTACGGAAATACCTTCTTCATTCATTACCTTCACCCGCTGAACTTGGTGATTCTACAAATAGTAATTTTTACCCGGGAGATACCGAGCACCCCTGTTAGTAGAAACTAAAGATAATGTTACACTTTTAGTCAGGCACAAAACAATAATTATAAAGCCCTAGGCCTGGGCCTTTTTAGCAATTTTCAGTTCGCCGTGCTAATTTTCATAAGGTTTTCATAGAAGTTCGAGATTTTAGCAATGCGCTTTACTGAGGTTGAAACTATTAAGCAGACACTTGGCCTAGGGCTTTTTGATAGTTTTCATTCCTCCTAGCTGATATTTATATAGTTTTCATAGAAAATCAAATTAATTCTGTTGAAATGTTACTCGAGCACAAAACATTAATAGATACGCCCGAGGCCTACGCATATGCATTTTCAGTAATATTTATAATGCTGTGATCATATGAGGTTTGTACGACAAATCAATTTAAGAGTGTTGCTCTTATTAAAAATTCTTTAAAAGGCCTAGGCCTAGCGGCTAATAATTAATATTTGGTGCCTAAGTGAAAGCGCAACATTATTAACTTGATTTGTTATGCACACCTTATAAACATGAGCACAGCGATTAAAAGTTACTGAAGAAACCTTGTAAGCAATATTCTTTGACCGAGTTCAAGTGCAATTTACGAAATGTCAACAGGTCAAAATCTCTAAAGTAACAATGAAATTTGGAATATTTCTTTTTTCTTTCTTTTTATTTCAGTTTTGACACTTGTATTAAGTTTTAAAAACATATATTTCTCATATTGTTTATCTTCATTGTGATTTTAACAGAATTTCTTAACATGTTTTGGGCATTTTATTTTGTGTGGTTACAGTTTTTTAATGTTTTGGGTATTTCATTTTGTGTGGTTACTTGTTTTTATGTTTTGGGCATTATACTTTGTATGCGTATTTTTGTTATGTTTTGGTTATTTTATTTTCTGTGGTGGTTGTAATGTCGACAGGATGAAAAGGGGAAACTGTGGACAGTCGCGATGCCTACTTGCTTACAATTTTTTTTCAAATACAGCACATGATTTTGTATTGATTTATACCACTTACTCATTAAGCAACCACAGGTTTCTTTAAATATGACTTTTTCTCAGAGCCTTCTGTTTCCTCTACCTACCGCTTTCGGCTCCGCAATTTCTTTTCTTGGTTTTAGAATATTTTCCTTCTTATTACTCTATTTTCTCATGTAAATTCTTTATGTAAAGTATGTCAGTGAAGCCCTGTTGCTGAAGTAAAAAAATATTTCCAACTGAAACAACGCAGTTCAGATATTTTCCCGCTATTAACTCAAAGAATGAAAACAAATACAACAAATCTGGCCAATGGTTGAGGCATGAGACAGTACTTACTAGTAACCAGGCTAAGTTTTGAGGACGAATTAGCTTAGGATTTTCTAATTCCAACAAAAAAGAATTACCGCACTGTATCCCTCCCCATCCCCGAGTGCTGGCCTTTGGATGTCTTGAAAGAGAAGTCCTAAGGACACATCTGTATCGTAATTACCTGAGAATCCGTGGCAATCTTCTGGTGTCGTAGTAGAAAAACACACTTCCTACTTCTCCTAAATTGCTTGGATGTAATGCCAACGAACAAAGTTTTGCTGTGGCATTGGATTTCTGTTGCTTTTGATGGAATACCTTTCCTTTGGGGTTTACCGCTTTCAGTATAGTATTCAAGACACAGGGGAATACGCCCCAACGTAAAACACCCGTTTCACGGCAATTAACTACAATTAGCGAAAGAAAGGTGCTGTACAGGAAATAAGTCGGACTTGACGTATCTGAACTTAAAAAGTCGGGGGAATGTCTTGCATGAAAAACTGTGTTTGGTTTACAGATCATTTAGCACGTAGAGACGTAGGTCTTTTTTTAATACGTTACGGGGTAAACAAATTGTCTTTTCAGTGTAACAATATTTCTTTCCCAAAACCGTCTACAGTCTAAGTTAGAGTTTCATGAAATAGCATACCAAACTTGGTAATTCTAAATTGAAAAATGTAGATTTTTGGAAAATTTTATATGGGGCTCTGACCCCTCTCGGGCCCCGACCCGCTCCAAAAACCGTCCACCGTCTAAATTAGAGTACCATGAGATAGTATACCAAATTTGGTGGTTCTAAATTGAAAACTGTAGATCTTACGAAAATTTTGTATGGGGGGGGGGGGGCTCGGACCCTCGGGCTCCAACCCCTTGCAAAAACCATCAACAGTCTTAGTTAGAGTTTCGTGAAATAGTATACTAAAATTGGTGGTTCTAAATTGAAAACTATAGATTTTACGACAATTTTGTAGGGTGTGTGTGTGTGTGTGGGGGGGGGGGGGCTCTGACCCCAGCTCCCCGACCCAAACTGTAGATTTTAGGAAAATTTTGTATTTGAGGCTTTGATCCCACGGGCCCCTTCCAAAAACCGTCTACAGTCTAAGTTAGGGTACCATGAGATAGTATACCAAATTTGGTGGTTCTAAATTGAAAACTGTAGATTTTACGAAAATTTTGTAAGGGGGGGGGGGGCTTTACACCTGTGGCTCCAACTGCTTCCAAAAACGCCTACGGTCTAAGTTAGAGTACCATGAGATAGTATACCAAATTTGCTGGTTCTGAACTGAAAACTGTAGATTTTACGAAATGTTTTTATGAGAAGGGCTCTGACCCGCCCGGGCTCCAACCCCTTCCTAAAACCGTCTACCGTCTAACTTGGAGTTTCATGATACCAAATTTGGTGGTTCTGAATTAAAAACTGTAGATTTTACGAAAAATGTGTATGTGGGAGGCTCTGACTTCCCGGGCCTTGGCCCGTTCCAAAAGCCGTCTACCATGTAAGTTAGATAGTATACATGAGATAGTATACCACATTTGGTGATTCTAAATTAAAAAATGTAGATTTTAAGAAAATTTTGCATGGGGGAGGGGGATCTGACTTCCGTGGCTCCAACCGCTTCCAAAAACCGTCTACAGTCTAAGTTAGAGTTTCGTGAGATAGTAATACCAAATTTGGTGGTCTTAAATTGAAAACTGTAGATTTTACGAAATTTTTTATGGGGGGCTCCGACCCCCGGGCCCCGACCCGTTCGAAAAACCGTCTGCCGTCTACCGTCTAATATTTTTAGTGCCAAAGAAAAAGCGTAATATTCCTATCCTGTCTGAGTGTCCAAACCTTATAAATATGATCAGGGCGGAAGACGTTCGGAATCGTACGTTTTCCTGCATTCGTGTTGTATGTAACCCAAATTTGTAAACGCGACGAATTGACGTAGTTGACGAAATTGTTCGCGACGAATTGACGCTCGACGAATTGACGCGTGACGAATTGACGCGCGACGAATTGATGCAGGCGACGAAACGAATTGACGCTCGACGAATTGACGCGTGACGAATTGACGCGCGACGAATTGATGCAGGCGACGAAACGAATTGACGCAGTCGACGAACTGACGTATAACCGTTCCTATCGCTTCTGAAATTCGGTTATATGTAATTCATGTACACGATTTTTGCGATTACATGTTAAATTTTGAAATTCGTATTATAAAAAATACACGGTTCTTTGATTCTTTTGTACGTAACCCGGCATGTTACAACTTTGAAAGAATCGAGATACATTTTTTTGCAGACATGAAATAAATAATGCAACTAAAAATTTACTAATATCGTTTACAGTTATCTTTTTTTTATTTCTGAATTCAAGAAATTTGATATAAGAAAGGTTAGTGAATATTTTACTCGGCACTTATGCTAAATCAACTAGTGGACAAGGTGTTTTGAAAAGAGCGATGATTATAAGTAAGGGATGAGCAACAGGGGTATTGATTATAAAAAAAAATCGTGTTAGGATCTGCTAGATGTATTTCAAAGGTAAGGATTTTTTCCATATGTCGAAAATGTGAAATCGTACTGAATTTTTTAATCTAGTTTTTTCGTAATGAAATTAGGATAAAAAAATTAGTACAAAAGTCAAAATAGGCATAGGCTTAAGGTAGCATACAAAGTACTCATGTATGTATGTATGTATGTATGTATGTATGTGTATATTGTCTTACAATATTAATTAGCGTAATCTAATATTATGTAGTTATTTGGTTCTTTTTTTCTTTTTGGAGGCATTCAAAATTCTACAGTCGCATTTAACATTTTGAAATTTGTTTTATAATTTTTTTTTAACATTTAGATGATTTTTAAGACCATCCTCTAGAAAAACGTAATTTTTTGACTGGGGGCTTTAGCGACCACCGCGAGTAACTCAGTTGGCTATAAGCAGTCGCCCGTCCCTTATTTAGGGTCACTGACTCCAGAGAAGGGAGATAGACAGTGCCGTAAAACAAACACAACACCCATGCCTCACCGGGATTCGAACCCGGGCCCATCTCGGACGAATGATCAGGAGCCATCGTTTGCGCCACCGGGGAGGCATTTACGCGCAATAGGATTTTTCTATAACGATCAGGAGTGGATTTGCATACAGTGACAGCAGCAAATTTTCCAGTGGACCACCCGAGAGATGGCCCATTTTTCATTGTTCTTTTCGGCAGGATATTTTGTGACGAACGAATAATAATTTTGGTACTAACGTATAATAATCGTTAATTACGTTTGGGTTTCATTTCTATTTAAAACGTTATCTCCTTAAAAGGAAAAAGAATTGTTTCCTTCTAACAGTATGTTGTGCGTTTTTTCTCTGAAGCGATATAGCAAAATTCTCAGTACGTATGTGAGAAAAGCACAATAAACCCAAGCCCGCTGTTGTGAATTAATTAAGCTAAAGTTAAATGCAGTTAGACGAAAATCTTTGAACTTAGAACCCAGGATTGTCGACATGCCCTACCCTTCTTTCGTAATCTTAAAAGAGACAACAGTGCCCATCATCTCCACACCCTTATTTACAGATTGTGACCGAGTACAAAGCCATACTTTCGCAGATATACAATATATTGACAAAAGTCACCGGACACCCCTTCAAAGCAAATAAACGGATCCGCTGCGTTGTTACGATGCACGGGAAAGCTGCAAATAATGTAAAAACAAGCCTGTAGCTGACCGCGATCATATTACACTGTGAGGTTAAGTGAAAATGTCGCGGCGGGAGAGAACTGACTTTGAGAAAGGAAAGATTGTTGGCTGTTATATTAGTGGGTTGTCCACAAAAGAAACCGAGGGGCGTTTAAACATACCCAAGTCAACAGTTTTGGATATACTGAATAAGTGGAAGACACCAGTGGCGGCTCGTGGTGTAAAATGCTGGTGAGGCGAACGGTCTTGATGTAAATGTAAAACAGTAAAACATATGTTATTGAAAAATATATAAATTCGTATAACGTTATACGAATATATATATATATATATATATCAGTGGCGTAGCAGGGGGGGGGTCGTGGTTTGCACCCCCCTTATTAGGCGAGACAGCTTTTTCTAAGTACGTTTTATAGATAATTTCCCTATTTAAATTCTTTGATTTTTATATAACTCGGAAAGCAATATAATTTCTTGATAATAGAAGAGAAAGTAAAGCAAAGCGGCCAAAGAAGTTGCTTTATTAAATTTTTATTAAAACAACTATAATTTATTGCATTTTCTTCATTTTATTAAATTAGCTTCATTTTGTATTAATATTCAAGATGTGCGTACGTACCAATAGGAAAATATTTGTTGAAGCGCCCCCCCCCCCAAATTGTTATATGCACTTATGCACAGTTATACAGCAGAAGCGCAGACCCCCCCCTTCAAAAGTTTCATGTCAAAGGCAGTATCCCCCATTAGATATCTTTGAAGTCCTGGGTTCGAGTCGGCTGAATCATTAAAATCCGCTGAGATTCGGAATTTAGCCCTTATATACAAATATTATTCAACAGTAATGGAATAAAATTATAGAAATATATGAAACACGGCGTGGGGAGTCTTTCTTCACGAAAAAATCCAAAAATTTTAGAGAAAAAATGTACATATACCTCTCTATATATGTGTGTGTGTAATATACGCTACTTTTGCAACAATATTTTTATGAAGACAATTATTCGATAATTTTACAACAAAGAAAGAAATATTTCACCAGTATTATTTTATGTAATACACTTGAGCGAAAATACGCAATTTGCGCGGTTTCTTTAGCTAGTCAATGCGTCACTCACATCCCAACGCCAATCGGAGATCCACTTCTTAAAAAATTCAAAGTAAATCATTTGAATATAATTTTTTTTCTCACGAAGTGTTTCTTGAGCTTGAATAAAAGTCACAGTTCGATTGGCATATTAGTGAAGGTGCATTTAGCACGGGTCACAAACTGAAGTCCAGGCTCGTGATAACTATGTACAGGAGAAGTCAAGCTAAGGAAGTACATTTCTATATAAAAAAAAGTATAAAATAATTTAAACCTGGAATTAAAAACAGAGGAATACGAAATTAATTTGCTTTGGGCTCGAACAGAATGCTTTCAGTTTATTTTTTATAAATAAGTTCAATTCTGCGATCCTTTTTGGCTGCAAATTTGTCTATGATCAGATCATAAAATGGTTGAGTAGACATTAGATGGTTCAGCAATTCTTTCTCGATTGAAATTTTAGCGAGTGAAGACAAACGATCTTGTGCCGTTGTATTACGGAGGTAAGTCTTAATTCTCTTCAAACAAGAAAAATTCCTTTCAGCAGAAGAACTTGTTGACGCCAGTGTCAATACAAGAGAAAATCATTTGTAGGCTTCTGGTAACACATCTTTCAGCTCGTTTTCTTTCATTGTTTTCAAGGTTTTCTGAAAACTGAGTTCCCTGAAGTTGTGATCATTATATAAAAAATCTAATTCGTTTTTTAGTCGTTGTGTGTCTGTAAAAATGTTTGGATAAATTTTTTTGAGTGTTAAGGGCACTGGATGGAAATGACTCTGAATAACTATGGTATTTTGAGCTGTCAACTAGCTGCAGAAACTCGAGCTTTCCCATATCTTCAAATCTGGTATTTATTTGGACTTCTATATATTCATGAATACACTCCATTAAATCATTCTGTATCGTTTTAGATTGTCCAGAAAAGAAGCTTCGTATTTCTTCAAAATGTGCTTTTAATTCTCGGATGCTCCTACGAAGTAACATTTGGAACATTTCCTTGAAATTGCCTTTATTTAATGAGGAAATAGTTTCATCATGTCCTCGAAAAGGCAGTTCTTGCTTGCTTAGAACGACAACTAAATCGATTATATGTTCCATAAAAAGCCTATTTAGTCTGACCTTTTCATTAAACTTGACTTCACGAAGAGCAGCAATTTTCTTTGAGCATATCAGAAATAGTGTTTGTTTTTTTCCATTCATTTTAGACCTACGTGGTTAGTTCTATGCTCTTTAGAGCTTTCGTGCAATTTTGCACTACGAGAAAAGTTTTTTAGATCAAAATAACCCGTTGTATTCCACACATTTTTCTTATTGCTCAAAAGTAAACATGGCCAGCAAAAGAGAGTTTGCTTGTAATAGCACCAGAAAGCCAGGGAAAAATCTCGTACTATGATTTATTGAAAGACCTAAAAAACGATTTGCCGCACTTCTTATCTTTAGATATTGAACTTATTATAGGTGTCGGTCTTCCAGATATGAGAACATCCTTGTTATCATAATCTTTCCAGTGTTTAAAAGGAATTTCTTCCAGAACACAAATCACGTCGTTTGGTTGGGCCATTCATATTTTCCAACAAAAATCAAAATATGCTGTTTAGTAACAATAACAAAATAAAAGAAAAACTCAACATTACTATGAACTAGCAAACACCCGCAGAAGAGAGGATTGAAAACACACTACAAAAAGTTAGATTCAAATACACTCTGACGAATAGTTAAAGCTACGTAGAAATCTTCGTACTCCAAAGCTTATAGAGGCGAACGGCGTCATCGCCTGTGAAACCACTTTTCACAAGGGTCATCTGCTCATTTTCCCGCGCCCATTGGATACACAATCCTTGGGTTCTCCAATAACAGCGGAGATGCGATTCCAGTTTAAGCGAAATGGAGGGTCGCCTCAGAAATTTCCTTTCTCTTACTGGAAGTCCGGCACCTCTTTAGGTAGACCTCGGACCGTGGGGGTGGGGGGGGGGGGGTGGGGGGGTTCAGTCTGTAGGGGCTCTTCTCTGATCCCCAGTTCCCAAAACCGACTTCTCATCGAGACGATTCAGCCGGTCGCCTCTCAGCGCTTAAAACATGCAGCTAGCTGCTTTGCAAAAATAATGATTCATTCCTCTTCTCGAAAGCCTTTCTTTAACCTAATTCATGAATCACAATGTGAATTTCAGTGTTTCATTTATCCTGCAAAGTTCTTATACCTTTGTTACGGACAGAAGGTTTTTTTTTTCTTTCACTTTGCGGAATTTCAGGTGAGGCGGCGCCTCACTTGCCTCATCTGACAGGCCGCCACTGGAAGACACATGGCGTGCCTGAAGCAGCCAAACGTACCGGCAGACCAAAGGAAATCAGTGACAGACGACGTCGAAGCCTCAGGAGAGTCGTTACAACTAATCGACGGAGTACTGCACAAGACGTCAGTGTACAGGACAGTAAAAATGCTGGAACCTCGGTATGTACACGTACCATTCGCAGAGAACTTCATTCCATGGGTTACCGTGGTCATGCGGCTGCTCATAAGCCTTTCATCTCCACTCGGAATGTTACTCGTCGTTTAGCATGGTGTAAAGAACATTTATCGTGGACCGTAGATCAGTGGAAACGGGTCCTATGGACTGATGAATCCAGATACACAATCCATCAGTCTGATGGCCGTGTGTGGGTATGGCGGCAGCCGGGGGAATGCTATTTACCAGAGTGTACTGTTCTCACTGTCAAGTTTGGAGCTGGCAGTGTACTCGTGTGGGGTTGGTTTTCGTGGTATGGTCCCGGCCCATTGGTTATCGTGGACAAACCTGTTGCCCAGCCCGTCTACCTCGATATTTTGGACAATTATGTCCTACCAACTCTGTGGCAATACTATGGAACCAAGCCTTGTTGGTACTAACAGGATAATGCACCGAGCCATAAAGCAAGGACTGTTACAGCGTGGTTTGACGATAATATCGTATCGTGTCTGGATTGGCCAGCACAGAGCCTTGATCTTATTCCCATAGAGCACCTATGGGATGAATTAGATCGCCGCATGAGAAGTTTGGAACCAAGGCCTACTACCGAGCAACAGTTAGCGGCAGCATTATGCACTAAATGGCAGCGCATACCTATCGCTGGGTTCTAAAACCTTTTCGAAAGTATGTCTCGAAGGGTCAGTGCATGCATTAAGGTCAAAGGTGGTTTCAGAATTGCTTTAATTTAACAGAACAGAGGAGACGAGCAACCTTAAATCGTCTCAAAGAAAAAAAGAACAGGAATGATACAAACTGATAAAAGCTATGATATGTACATTGAATGAGTAATGACAAATTTACAACGTGATGCAAACAGAGCAATGCTTGAGATAGAACAAAATGATCACATGCTGGGCACCGCAGTGCGAAAGAATATCAAAGAGTTAATGCAGAGTCTTAACTCGCCGTGAGATATAACGGACTTGGTGTAACAGCGAACGACGGGGTCACTGACGACCAGGTAGCATAGAAGGAGCTTTCACGGCATGCAGAGATGGCAGACTGATACTCCTGCTGTACCACCGTGCACAGAGTAACGGAAAGAATGGTGAAAGGTGAAGTCCCAAGTGCGCCAACTATGAAAAAAAGTGTCGAGGAGTGGCAGTTCGTCTCTTGTAGAAGGAGTAAGTCGGCCCCAAGAGGCGAGAGATCTTCCAGAACGAGAGCGTTAGCGAGGGGGTTAGCACACCCCCTACAATTCAGAGTGGCGACTTTGAATGGGTAAGTCCGACTTGGGATGAAGGGCAGCTATGACAGCTTTCTGGAATGTGTCGAGGCGATTGATGATACTACGACACCACAAGACGTAGTCGGGTTGCTTGGCATTATGCCGGAGGAATTTGAGAGTGGAGGTTGCTCGGGCGAAGACCTCGAGAAGAACTGCTTCAAACTGCTGTAAAAGGATGAGAGAAGCCTCCCGATTTGTTTTATGAGTGTGAAACTAGTAAAGATCTTCAAAGGAGACAGGTTCTGAAGAAAGAGGGGCATTGGTAAGCAGAGTCGAAAAATCTTCAAACGTCGGCAGAGGACCACACTTTGAAGAGGAAGAGCTAGAACGTGAGATGGGAAACTTGGAGCCTGCTAGACGGGTGGAATGATGTGGGTGGCCAGTCGGGGAAGGTGATTTCTTCTTTTTCCTCCGGGCCTCGGTACTGGTAGTAGAGCGACGTTTGCCGTGGATCGAGGACACACGAGATGTGGAATCAGAGGAAAGGTCCACCTCATCGCCGGGAGCAAAAGTGCCGACGGTGAATGAAGCTTGAGGATTAGCCGTAATGTCGTCTGATGGAGAGAGAACACGGGAAGGCAAGGAGGAGTTAAGCGGAGGAAAATCCGACAAAGTGGAGAAAGCAACATCGGAAGAAGCGTGTTGATCGAAGGCTTTATCAGATTTTCGGCAGAACTGGGTCCAGAAGGTGCATACGCAGGAGGAGGCATAACAGCAGAAACGGAGGAAGAGGTAGAATATTGCCTTGGAGCTGCAGGAGTCAGTGGCTCTGCATGGGGGCAATGAGTCTGCTACTGGCCGTAAGCCTTGCAGCGTGAGCAATGAGCATAGGTGAGGAGCTCAATCCGGTGGCGCTCGTTACCGCAACGAACATCGAGGAACCATGGAAACTTTATGAGATGCTCTTCCGACGGGAAGATGCTGCGAGCAGTTCTACGGAAGCCACAGATATGTTTATCATCGGGGTCAGAGGGGAAGAGGAGAGAGTCTTCACTGGGCCGACCACTCTGCCGCATCGACTAAGTGCAGCACACAGCATATCATCAGAGATCTCTGGGGGCACCGGACCTAGA
This sequence comes from Macrothele yani, assembly GCA_039090855.1. Lineage (NCBI taxonomy): Eukaryota > Metazoa > Arthropoda > Arachnida > Araneae > Macrothelidae > Macrothele > Macrothele yani. Next base: position 122,283,557 of record CM077003.1, on the reverse strand, counting down.
GAGACCAGAACAGGACGCTGGGTGATAGATTCGGCTAAGAGGTGACAATCGCCAATTGATAGGCCCCGAAACAAGACAAGCTAGGCATATTCTTTCTTCGAAAAATAAACAATCACTGTTCGTTGCTTTCGGGTGAGGTGGGTGATGGCACCAGAAGGAAGCATACTCTTGAGAGCGGAGCTGTACTGTTGCAAAGGAGTGTTGGGCAGCGCATCAAAACAAAATCCCAACTCGAGGGTCGAATAAAGACGTTGACCAGCAGGAGAGTTCTCGGGAATGTCTAATAAGATGGTGTCACCGTTGTGACGTACCTGCCAGCAGGACGCACACGACATAAAGGCAGATAGCAGTCAGAACAATCGTCCGCGTAGCTCAATTGGTAGAGTGACTTATTCCGGAATGGGGGGATCCGGGTTCGAATCCTGGCGCGGATAAAAATGACGGAGAAATTTACTTCGTTATAATGGCGCCCGAACTTTCCGGATGACCCGGCCGTTCAAAATCTTGCAATGGTGTGATGTTCTTTCCACACCGCGAGATAGGAAAAATAAGAGAATCCCTTCTCCAGCGTTTCGAAAAATAAATGTGTGTGACGTTGCATTCCACATACCAGATTGACTGGGAGTTCTCAAGTGCACGTTCTACAGCGGATGGCTGCCTGCAACGATTCATGCCCCCGGCCCTCTTTCGGAGGGGGGGGGTGTGACGTACCTGCCAGCAGGAGGCACACGACATAGAGGCAGATAGCAGTCAGAACGAAAATCCGCGTAGCTCAATTGGCAGAGTGACCCTTTCCGGAATAAGCGGACTCGGGTTCGATTCCCGGCGTAGACCAAAAATGACGGAAAAATTTACTTCGTTATACCGTTGAGAGTAACGTAATAATCCATAGGGGGCAGACGAGACGAGGAGGAAGCCGGTTGAATACCAGAAGCAGCCACAGAATACGTGCGTGCAGAAGCACCTCCTCTGGAAGGCATTGACGCAGCATAAGACAATGTACTGGAAGCAGAGGCAGTAGAAACAGTAGAGGGCATATTAGCGATTCCAACAGAGACTTCCATGAATTCATCATCGTCAGCAGAGGCCAGGGACGTCACATCCACGTTCTCAATGGCAGAGTCGGAGACCTGAGCAGGAGAAGACGTGCAAATGACAGGAGGAAAATTAAGGCGCTCTCCACTAACAAGCGAAGATGATTGATCAGCTGCGTCTGTCGTTGAAGAGACGACGCGAGGAGCTGCAGCGATGCAGGCGGGAACAGCGCCTTCATGGGCAGATGCCATAATCAATGGCAAAAGTTAACGAAGAAAAGGACCAGCTAGTTGTGGAAATTAAAACACCAATAATGAAAAAAAAATAAGCACTCACCAATTCGTGAGGGATCTTAAACGAAAGCACAGACCTTTAACTTCGGCATGCACACAGAAGAACAATGATGGGACACACAAAACACATACGTGAAGCACTCGAACACGGAGCTCGTGAAGACACGTGTAGGCCAAAGGTGGACCGACACCGTACTAATGTATGTCAATAAATGCTATGTTGTGTTTCTCTTCTAGGTGCTCCGTGTCTTTTTAGTGTATTTTGAAATCCGTGTCCTACCAACATTTACCAGTAAAAGGGAAAACGACCTACTAGTTCTAATTCATGGGTCAAAATATAGGTAAACTTAAAAAAGGCGTCTATTCAAGAAGGAGATATCAATACTTTTGCTCAGTAGGGGAGCAGTGACCAATTAAATATAAAAAATAAATGCGTAGGAAAATTTGCCATGTGGCATGTGCACGTTTCAACTTTCAGAATGATCTTTAGGTTGATTTAGTTTGGAGAATTTAGAGGTGTTAAGTGGTGGGTTGAGGCTAAGGATCGAAGAAGCTGGAAAAGACTGGGAGAGTTCTATACCCTGCAGTCAAAATTGGAAACGGGTCAAAGATTTTGGACCGGAACCCGGCCTTCACATAATCGGACCCGACCCGGACAAATCTGCTTTGAGATATAAATTAGTATATATCATCATTGTCAATCATTATCAATCCACTGCTGGATGAAGGTCTCCCTAAGTTTCTTCCGAAACGGACTGTCTTGGGCCAGTCTCCTCCATCAAACCATCTCTCACGTGGTCTTCTTTTGGATCTTTTCCTGTCCCTTGGAATCCAGTCTAGAATTTCGGTTGTCCATCGGTGGTCCGTTTTCCTGCCAATATCTCCAGCCCATAGCCGTTTCAGGGATTTTACTCTGTTCACGATGTCTTCCACTCTTGTCATTTTCCTGATCAACGAGTTCCTCTCTTTAACTTTCTTGGATACACCAAGTATCCATGTTTCTTTCAGTTGTCTACAGCCTTTGGATGTCTATATTAGTTGAAGTCCACGTCTCGACTCCGTACGTAAGCACTGGAAGGATGCATTGATTAAACACTTTTCTTTTAAGACAAAATGGCATATTGCTCTTAGAAATTGTACTGTTCCTTCCAAAAGCTCTCCAACTAAATTTTGTACGCCAATTCATTTCTTCATCAATGTGACCCTCACATGATATTTGCTGCCCAAGGTAAATATAGGAATTGGTTATCTCCAGCTTTCTCCATGAATAGATAAATCTTCATTCCTTGTAAGAGCATTGTACATCAGTTTTGTCTTCTGGAAGTTCGTTTTTTAATACCATTTCTTTACCAATCTCAGCAAGTTTCTGGATCATACTCTCTAGCTCTGAAGTATTATTTCAAAGACCTCTGAAGGGTTCTTTGAAATATTTTTTTACTAGTCAAAAATAAAACGCAAATAAAACCGGGTAGAAATCGGGTCAGGAACACCTTGACCCAACCCGTTTGATCAGCAAGAAATTGTCAACCCGGTGACTCATGACCGGTTTCCATCTTTTCCTGCAGTGGGTGCCAAGAGGCTAAGACGAAGAAGAAGAAGTTGGAAATAGTTCTCTAAGGGGCTCGTGATTTTTTTAGTCGAAACCTAAGTCTTCAAAGAAAAATAATTTCCTCGTATAGCACCCCGTTTTCATCTTGAGTTGGTGTTGCATTCAAACATGAATGGCATGGGCGGATTTACAGGGAAGCAAACGAAACCCAGGTGCCTGGCCCCGCGATGTTGGAGGACCTCAAAAATAAAGATTTTTCATTATTATTTTTTATTCTGCTTCTCAAAAATGTCATAGAGTGGGGGGATAAATTCGCTATTCTGGGTTTTTGGGAGTTCGATTCAGCCCTAACTGGAAGTACGTTATCTACAAATATCACTTTACTATCCTAAATGCAGGCTTAGTAAAAATCTTTTGAGATTAACATTATTTAATACTACACTGCAATTGAGCTCAGAAATTGGGGTTTTACTTCTGGCCAATTTTCTTAGAAAGTAATGAACATTTTGCTCTTTAATTCGATGTTTAATGAACATTTTGCTCTTTAATTCGATGTTTAATGAACATTTTGCTCAATTTCCCCTTAAAATTTCTGTTTCCCCCATTAACTTTAGTTTATGAGGCAATCACAAGACTGTTACCACACGAGTACAATGGTATCGGAAAAGCTGGTTTTACCGTACACACTAATTGATTTCAAGCATGTTGGGACTCTCTTTAGAGGGAACTGGCAGTGGGGTAGATATATCGAAGTAAATTTCTCCGTCATTTTATCCACGCCGGGGCTCGAACCCGGGTCCCCTCATTCCTGAATAAGCCACTCTACCAATTGAGCTACGCGGACGTTCGTTCCGACTGTTATCTGCCTTTATGTCGTGTGTGTCCTGCTGGCAGGTACTTCACATCTCCGGTCAACTCGAGACCTGCTCCCAATACCCGAGGCCTTTCCTGCTCTCCTCCTTACCACTGTCTGCTTTCAAATCCCTGAAGTGACTCTCCACCCTCCTTTGTTTCCACCAAACTCACCCCTTTACCTCCACGAAGCTCCCATGGGAAAAACAAGCTGGCATAGGCTAATACAAAAAGCATTAAGGTAAAAATTAACAGGAATTGCGCTTTCTGTCGGCTGATTTGAAACCAAAGAAGGCAAAGGATCAAACGAGCACGACAATACTAATTCGTCTACAAAAATATAAATGCTCAGACCCTGAAATGAGACGAACTGGCGTCTCTAAATGAACCGTGTTTCTGATGTTTGATGCGGGATGAGACAGCGAAATTTCTCTCACGCTTCGTGGGAAAAAAGGAAAAGGAGCACTAAAACGAAATAAAAGTCACGAAATGAGATTTAATATCTTTGCCTAAACTCTAGAATTAAATCTCCCTAACACTTACGTGATATGTTAAAATACTGTGGGTCAGTGACCATCCTTGCACATGTTCTGAATTTTTTTCCTTAACACCAAAGCTTTCGACTTTTAACTTCAGCCATTTCCTCTCCATCAGGGTATTACAAAACCCCTAAGTACTAAATCTCGTCTTGATAGCATATAGTTCTTGGAATAAAAATCACACACACACACACACACACACACACACACACATCATGTTCGGGGGAGCTCTAAAAGTAGATTCCTGTTGAAACCTAGAAGTCAAACTTTTTGTGATTATAATCCTTTCGCTTATATTAAGAAAATACGTGGAAAAAAAAACCACCGTGTTTTTTTAAGGATGGCAGTCACAAAGTGAGGTAGGAGAGGGGAGGGAGGGGTCAGTGCTCTGCGCAGTGGCACGGTAACTCTAAATCCGCCTCTGATGAGTGGATTTAAAAAATTCTTTCGCCGTTGAATTGTTGTTAAAATTTTTTTGATGGCTGAATTCGTTTTACAATGCATATTTCGACAGCCCTGTTTCTTCTAGGATCCAACTGAATTGTTTTTTCATGATGGAAATTATTAGTGTGTCTGTATAGTGGATCGTAAGATTAAAATTCCTTGCCGGATTAGGTCCTACCAATCCACTTCTCATAATGATAATAGTTATCAGGTAGTCTCGAACATCAAATATTTACATGCAGACGTTTGCATCCGCCCCGGTGCCTGAGTGGTATAAGCGATGGCTTCTGATTATTCGTCCTAGATGGGTCCAGGCCCGAATCTCGGTGAGGCATGGATGTTGTGTTTATCTAACGGCACTGGCTCTCTCCTCTCCCTGGAGTCAGTGGCCCTAAATAAGGAACAGGCTAGTGCTTATAGCCCATTATGTAGCTCACGGTGGTAGTTAAGCACTCAATCAGGAAAACAACAACAACAAAAAAAACCAGCGTATATCGAACACCTTCACAAATATACTGCCAAAAAGATTTATCACAATCCAACGGAAAGAAAAAAGAATTTAGTACTTAGCAGGAATCCTTGATATGCATTTTTCTTTTCTTTTAATGCATCTGTAACCATCCCTTTAAACAGTAACATCAAATGACAATGGACTTTACGACACACTGCAGAGGTGTGGCGTTCTTAACTATTTGAAACGTATCTACGTAGTCTCGAGAGAACACTACTTAAGATTTCCTCTTCTTATTTACTCTCTCTCTCTCTCTCTCTCTCGAAATGAAACAAAAGTCACTCAAATAAAATTTCAGAAAGTCTTACTGTCAACTCTTTTATTCCCTCAGTATCGCGTATAGGCACAACACTTGAATATTCCAAAATACTTGAGGAACTAATCACAATAGTAGTAATAATACTTCAAAACTAATTAACTAAAGTTAGTAAGCAGAAAACCTACTCCAAACGCTAAGTATACACTCATCGTCAAAAAAATAGTTGCACCCAGAAGGACTTGTAGGATTGCAATGCTATTTGGAGGAAGGTAAAGGTTACCAGGAACAATAAATGATTAAACATTGAGACTCATATGGGCAATAATTATTGAGCTGCACGCCTATTAGTAGTGTCTCTCGGTATGGCGTCGGGCCGCCATGTTTGCTCACACAGCATGCCAGACGTCTCGGCATGGAGTTGTACAGGTTCCTAGTGGTGTCCTGCGGTAAACCATTGCATGCAGCTTGAATCTTCTCACGCAGTTCCTGCAGATTGTGCAGTAGGGGCGGAGTGTGGATGGCGCGTCCAATAGCATTCCACATATTTTCAAACGGCGATAGGTCTGACGATGCGGCTGGCCACGGCAGAGTGTCAGTGCCTTGAAGGCAAGCTCTCGAGACAGCAGCAGTACGCTGACGAGCATTGTCCTGTTGGAAAATCGCACCGGAATGAGCGTTTAGAAAAGGTAGGGCCACTGGTTGCAGGAGCTCATTAACGTAACGCTGGGCTGTCAAAGTGCCTGTAATGAACAACAAATGTGATCTGGCATCGTATACATTTGTACCCCGCACCATGTCATCAGGCATTCCCTTCGTGTGACGCTCGACAACAAACCGTTTATCTTGGCGATGACCACGGTTCCTCCACACACGCATTCGCTGATCGTCTCCTCCAAGACAAAAGCGGGACTCGTCACTGAAGATCACCTGCTGCCATTCTGAGGGGCTCTTTGACAGTCTGGCACGACACCACTGCCGTCTTTGGCGACGATGCAATGGTGTTAAGGGTAGTCGTCGTAACGGTCTGCCTGAGGGTAGTCCTACGTCGTGCAGCCGTCTGCCAAAGGTGCTGGCACTAATCGGACGATGCATGGAGGGCACCACTGCTCGCTGAATATTCGCCATCGTGGCTGTCGGGTCACTCCCAGCATGTCGGACAACCCGTCGGTACTCTCTCTCTCTCTCTCTCTCTCTCTCTCTCTCTCTCTCTCTCTCTCTCTCTCTCCGTGGTTCGTCTAGGTCTCCCAGACCCTTCCTGTCGCTGCTGCGTGACGCCTTGTTCTATCCACTGCTGCCGACAACGTGCTATAAGACCGTCCGCTTCCGAAAACCAAACGCTTCGGAAAAACCAACGATGCGGCTCCTCTTGAACTCCTACAACTGCTCGGATTGCTTCCGAACTTTTCTCCGAGGCATACTTCACTTGAAAAGGATTCAACCAACACAACAGAATGAGTCAGAATGGGACGCACCCGCAACGGGACGACCTTATATAGCCAGTCAGACACAGCGCTACGACCCCTCCTTGCTGGAGTCATATGCCAGGCCAAGCGTGATACTTAAATCATTTGCATGTCTCATGATGCCAAACATACCCACCAAGTTTCATTTCTGTCGGTTGCTTCCTTCTGAGTGCAACTACTTTTTTGACGATGAGTGTATAACAATACCACTCTAATAAGCAACCTTCAAATAGACACAGTTTTCAGATAACACAGCTTCCGCGATTACAACATAACACCACCACACCACACTTTTGGCTGCTGCTTCAACATTATATATATTTAGTTCTTATCTGTCAACATGCATAGATCACGCTGCCTGACCACATAATTGTCGCCAACATCATTCCGCGAGAGAGAAGATATAAGGTTAAGGTTGAGAACGCTAAAAGAGAATGAACTCAAATTTACACAGAGAAAGCAACTAAAATGAAAGCTAGTTTAGTGTATACGTCACAGAGGTCATGATAATGTGAGCACTTATCAAGACGACAAATCTGCAGAGATACATTCTGTCGGTGTAGTTTAGTCGGTTAGAACAACTGGCTCCGGTGCGAAGGGACGCGGTTTCGATCTCCGCGTCCGACACATTTGTGATTTTCACACTGGCGTCCGATTGGACTGTAGAAATGGATCTACTAGCAGTTGGGTTCTTCAAAAAATGTGTGATATTAGTTCTCAACATCGTCTGGAATTAATGAAAATTCCTTCTTTGCTTCAAAAAAAAATATTACTAGGGAGATGATATGATGTACTACAGATGTCATGATGTAAGTTATGTCAAGACGACAAATCTGCAGCGATACATTTCATCGGAGTCGGTGCACTTTAGTCTCTTAGAACAATTGGCTTTGGAGCGAGGAGGCGCGACTTTAAATTTTCCGTTTCCAATCCTCCACAGTAAAGTTGTGCCTCTGAGCCCATTGATAACGTGCGACTCTGTGACTTGCTGTTAAAAGAGGCTTCTTCCGTGATACTCTGCTCCAGATGTGTACCGCATGCAGTTTTCGTCGCAACTTCCTTTCAGAAATTGGTTGGATTGGCCTTTCATTGACTGTTTGGAGCAATTGTTGCCTGGTATGAAACCGATTTGCAGTTACTAGGCGTGAAACATGGCGGAGGTCCTGTTGGTGAGAATCATTTTCTAGCCACAGTTACGTCGCCTATTTTCAGTGGACTGCGAACAACACAACTGTTTGTAGACACGCTGAACAGTACCCTTCGACACACCAACAAATTGGACGACTTCATTCACTTTGTGTCCGTGGGCACTGCCAAGCACGATGGCTCCTTTTTGCCACTAAGTAACGTCTGTCTTACGACCCATATTGCAGGCTAAATTCAACACACACGTTGCTCTTCACCACTGCACGAGACAGAAATGATCCTGCAGACCACTTCAGTGCTATTTATCTTCCAAAAAATGCTATCACGGTGCCCTCAGTGAAACTGGTAAGTTACTACTGTCATTTCTGTTAGGGGTGACTAATTTTTTGTCCGGTGTGCTTATTACAAAATACATGATTGCTGCGTAGGCCAATAAATCCATATAACAATAAAACACTTAAACCATTTCCGGGCTTACAGATAGCATCTATAGCGAAACGAGCCTATTCTACTGGTGGTGGAATTCTAAACCATGCCTCCTCACTCCGGAACCAGTTGATCTACCGAATGAGCTACACAGACAAAGCTTATCTCTACAACTTTGCGGTCTTGACATGTGCGTTACCTCCGAGGTAGGTACGTTACATTTATCCCGTCCTTGAGAAATGGCTGGGACAGAATCGTAGGTTTCCGGGTCAGCCGGTAAACCATGCTTGAAGTAGCTCACTGTAGAAGAATGAATTCTCATGAATTCCAGACGATGTGTGGAAGGAACATCACGCATTTTTCGAAGAACCGAACGTCCAGGAGATTCATTTTTACGTTCGGAGGTCAATATAGCGAAACAAGTCCTTTTTTTTGCATGTGGTGAGATTCGAACCAACGCTTCCTTGCTCCGGAGCCAGTTCTTCCCCCAAGTAAACTACACCGCCGAAGCTTATCGCTGCAACTTTGCTGTCTTGACATATGCATTAGCTTTGAGAAAGGAGGATTGCCCATCTTACAGATGATTTTCTATTCTGACGACAAAAGACCTATGGTTGAATATTTCCTGCTTGGAAATGAATTAATTCTAGAATGTTTCGAAACTCCTGTAATTGAACTGTAGCTGAACATGCTACCATACAAACTTTGATTTTCGAAAATATTGACACCTGATGTAGTAATTTTAATGTCCTAAGCCAGTGTTGTTTAACTGGAGGCCTGCAAATGGAGAATTAACCAAATTTCATTTTTGACTGAAAAGAGGTGGAATAAAATCTGAAACGTTACACTGCATTGAACACCAACAAGTATATACGTATTAAGAGAATACAACTTGGTTTACCACAAAAAAATATATACATTTTTTTTCAAGTTAACCATGGTTTCGCTGGGTACTGACCTAGCTTCTTCATCAGGAGGAAAAAATATTTGTGACAAACCACGTTGTATTTTTTTTTTTTTTTGATTGGAGGTTTACCGAGCACCGTGAGTAACTCAATGGGCTATAAGCAGTCGCCCGTCCCTATTTTAGGGTCACTGGTCCGAGGGAAGGGAGAGAGCCAGTGCCGTAAGACAAACACAACATACATGCCTCACCGGGATTCGAACCCGGACCCCTTTCGGACGAATGATCAGAAGCCATCGCTTAGACCACTGCGCAACCGAGGCGTAAACCGCGTTGTGTTCTCTTAATACGCATAATCGTCACAAGACTGTAGTATTTGAGATCAAGAACCAACAAGTATTAACTCGGTATTCGCCGGAACTATCGAATAGAGTGGATAAGGCAGCAAAAATATCAAATTCAATTTGTTTGCGGATACCATGCACTTACGCATAGAAATTTTTTAAATATTTTTAGATGAATATGATGACTTGCTTCTGCACAGTCGAATCGGTTAGCTGAGTGCTGGAAAATGTTTAGTAAGATTTTTTCATCTTCGGAAAGAACTTTATCCCCCTTTTTTTTTTTTTTTTTTTTTTTTGAAAGAACAAAAATGCCATACTGATCTAACTAAAAGTCTCTGTGATATCGCTTTTCTGAGATCATTAGCTTTCCTAACCGATATCATTCAACAATCGAATTTGCTAAATATTGCTCTACAAGGAAAAGACTTGTAATTTTTACAGTAATAAAACTAGTTTTCGTACCATTATTCTAGAAAGAAAGAGTTGAGTCACTTCGAATCTTTCAAGGAGTTTTCTGATGAAATGGCAGTACTTGGTGAAACTATAGATCTTAAAGCGTTTGTTCCTCAGCTTGAAAATTATAGCGTGAAAAGGTATTTCCCGGTCGCGGAAAATGAGCACGCATCCTGCTCCGGAGCCGAATGCTTTCCCAATTAAGCTACACCAACGAAGTTTGTTGTTGCAACTTTACCGTCTTGACACTGCGTCACGGGCATGGGTCTTCTGCACTAACCCCAATCTGTGATCCTTATTTGATAGGTCAGCTGTAAGAAGGGAGAGGTGAAAATAGAAGAGACATATTTTTGCCCTCCTCCTCTAGGGGAAAGGGGGAACAGGAAGCTTCCGGCATAAGATACTCTCTGCAGGACAATACGCCACCGACTCTTTGCAAAACAGTAGTGTGATTGCATTGCATTATTCTTCAGACAGCAGAGGTAACATGGAGTTTATGTACAGCCAAAGAGGGAAAAAACTATTAATACATTCAGGACACAAATTCTATAAAGATGTAAATAGAAACAGAAATAGGGTGGAAGTGGCGTTGTACAGAGCGCAAATGCTTGGCAAAAGTGTACCTGGATACTATGGTGCCTCGGTTATTTTACAATCCGATTTGTGTCACAACCATGACCCACCAAAACTGCTGTAAAAATAAAAAATAAGAACTTTTTGGGGGATGAAGAGTCAACCTCCATGTGGTATCACCTGGGTAACGCTAATAGACTCTGTCGATTTTACCATAGGCTCTGTCGAGGTTCACTGTTCCAGCAAATGTTTCCTCAGATTCCACAACTAGTAAAAATATCAATGTACTTTATTGCAACGGACTTATCAATAGTTCAAGACATGTCCGATCTTTAAAAATATTAAGCATTCAGTAATAAATAATGAAAGTACCGAAAGTTTCCTAAGTGGAAAAATGCAAAGAAATCAGCGTATTTTTCTGTGAACGGCATGATAAATTTTGCTAAACAGTGAACCTCTTATATCAAATTTACTTTCCGGGAATTGCTCTCAAATCACAATGTTCGTCCTAATTCGGAGGAACGCAGACTCCCAAGAAAAGGTAATTGAAGCACACCTCAAATTCGGTGGTCTCTGAGTGCAGTAATCTCTGAGGGATGGGGGTGGAGTGGAGTGGAGTAGGGGGTCTGTGTCCAGGGCAGTTAGCCCATTAACCGGGAAAGGCTACGGGGAGGGGGGGAGCTGACTCTTTTCGTAATAAGGTCAGTGCAGTTGACCAACACCCTGCGTCACCTCTTAGGTAAGTACGTCATATATTTACCCCCCCCGCTTAGGAAAGAATTAGAACAGAATCGCATGTTTTCGGTTCAGCCAGCAAACTACACTTGAAGAAGGTCACTACATAGTGCAGAAGAAGGAATTCTGACTAACTCCAGACGATATGTGGAAAGAACATCACACATTTTCAGAAGAACCCAACGGCGCCATGGAATTCGTTTTACGTTCGGGCGCCAATACAACATAAAAGCTTTGCCGGTGGTAAAAATCGTGTCAGCATCCTTCTGCTCCGGAGCCGAATGCTTTCCCAAAGAAGCTGCACCGACGAAATTTGTCGCTGCAACTTTGCCGTCTTGACACGTGCGTCACCTCTGCAATACAACACACACTCTTATTATGAATTTTGATGATAGGTATTGAAACCATTTGATTAATTCAGACCAAGCGTACGTCTGTTCCGCAATTCATTGAATGTTGTCGCTGAAAGCACGAACCCCATTTATTAAATGGAATTATGTGAATTTCAAGCAGATGAATTTATTAGAACTCGATCACATACTGGAGCACAATGGTTAAAACTTTGAAAACTGAGCTGTTGACTTCAGATCATTCGTCCGAGTTAAGCCCGCGTCCCGGAATAAGCAGTGCGTTCGGATTACGATGTTCTTCCGAGTTAAGCCCGCGTCCCGGCATAGGTAGTGAGATTAGCTTATGGTGCTGAACCGAATTAAACCCGCGTTCCATCATAGGCACTGCGTTTGGCTTACGATGTTCTTCCGAGTTAAGCCTGCGTCCCGGCATATGCAGTGAGATTAGCTTACGGTGCTGAACTGAATTAAACCCGCATTCCATCATAGGCACTGCGTTTGGCTTACGATGTTCTTCCGAGTTAAGCCCGCATCCCGGCATAGGTAGTGTGTTTGGCTTACGGTGCTGGACCTCTCTGGATCCAGTGTCCCCAAATTAGAGACGGATGACTGTTTATAGCCCAACGTGTTCCTGATGGTGGTGGTTTAACCTATCCCCTCCAATAAAATGCGTGTAAAGTAAATTAAAACGATTTTTATAAAAGCAAATTTGGAGGAAGGTCGCTGTAGACGAAGTCTGATTAGGCGTTCCACTAAGGCCAAAGGTGTTCTATTAGATCGAGATTCTGACACTGAGCTGACTAGCTTGACATTTTGTTCTTCACAAACTAGTCTTGTACACATATCGTACGGTGTGGCATGGAGGATTGCAGTACTGATACAACCCACAGTACCTGCCAAAGTACTGCCACATGTATGGAGCACGGAATTTTCCAGAATTTTGAAGCAGAGGGTGGACTTTACAGTATTATATATAGGGTGTTTGATAAGCCCTCGGAATTTTGCAATTATTAAAATTTCTCTTTTACAGGATTTTATAGAAACTAGTGCTATAATACACACCCTTCCGTGAGGTTTCCTTTGACGTAATTTTGCACCTCCGCATATGCTCCTGCATTCTCTACGCATTTCTTAATACTTTTGCTACTGCCGACTGCCAAAAGTTTGCTGGAGCATCATTCATCACATTGTAGATTGTTTGTTTCTAATTCATCCAAATTACGTAGTAGGGCCGCCCCGGTGGCGCAGTGGTCTAAGGCGCTGGCCTCTGATCATTCGTCCGTAAGGGGTCCGGGTTCGAATCCCGGTCAGGCATGGATGTTGTGTTTGTCTTACGGCACCGGCTCTCTCCCTTCCCTGAAAACAGTGACCCTAAATTAGGGACGGGCGACTGCTTATAGCCCATTGAGTTGCTCACGGTGGTCGTTAAACCTCCAAACACAAAAAAAAAATTACGTAGTTCTCTATGGCAGACGTCCACCTTGGTCCACCCCTAGAGAAAAAATATAGCAAGGCGTCAGACCTGGTCTGGGGGAGAGCACTTTTGGCAATCTATCGATCATGCAGCCATGCAAAGACATCATTTGTAAAATGAGGGGTTACCCCATCCTGCATAAAATGAAGCTCTGCAATGTATTCCCATTGAGTGATTACTCGCTCCACATGATCTCGCCGCATTTCTAGGTAACGTGCGGAATTCATTATGTCTCGCAGAAAGAAAGGTCCAACAACTGCGGATGTCGTGAAACTACAACACCCTTTACCTTTTTTATTGGCTTCAAGTCCAGTGTCGTATCAATGCCAAATTCAGCCCTCCACCACCTTTGTACTGTTACCACAGATTCTCAGACTTCATCACGGGCTGCTATTCTGACTCTCTCTTCCATACTTAAAACGGGCAGCAAAGTTCACCAGCAACAGAAACTCATATGAACCTCAAATAATGGCGTATATTACATCACTAGTTTCAATAAAATCAGTTATATAAAAATGAAGAAGAGACAATGGTTTCAAAATAGGGAGTGGCTTATCAGATATCATGTAAAACAACCAACGGTCTAAGTCCCACCAAGCTGAAACGTCCCTAAACCATAACAGAACCGACACCAAACTTCACAGTCGGAACGACGCAGTCTTGAGAAACGTATGCATGTCTGCCGGAGCGAAAAACATGACTAATCGTTGCATGGAACCCTCTTCCACTTCTTTACAGATACACATGGAGCAAGAGACTATGTAGATAGAAATAAAGACGAGACAGGAAAGCAGACTTCAGTATGACGTCGGATGTTACTTTGGTCTGTACATTCTCTCGAAAACGTATAACGTTATATACAGGGATATACGTTATGCGTATATACAGGAACATGTATACAGGGTGTATAGGAAAGTCCTTAAACAGGGAAATAACCTTTGAACGCAAAATGCTAGAATTGTGGAAGTAGTGTGTACATATAGTAAAGTGACTATGTTCTATCCGAAGAGACGGGTTGCAGCACCCCTAGCGGCGAATTTTAGAAGTTAGCGATCCTATCCCGAGAACCAACAGAGATAGCGAAAAAAAGTCAATCACAAACCTGTAGATCGTCACCGATTTTGTATGAAATGACGCCCTACATTCAACAAAAACTCCAATAGAAGTCAGGAAATGCAGATCTCTCGGTATCCGATCACCGGCATAAATACATCACGAATGACATCGCAAAGCGTAAAATCTGTAAACGAATTTTGCCTGCAAAACAGCGAAAGATGGATCAAAGTATGCAAATGGAAACGCTACTTCATACCTCACCGGGAAGCATAAATTGGCGGTCAGGGAAGGTTTGTCAGACAGTGCGTGGACTGGATCTTTGAGTCTGCACATGGCTAGTTATTCCAACGAGGAGTACTGCGAGATGGTTATGTTGTATGGAGAATGCGGTCGTCGGGCAAGAGAGGCAGCACGCCAATATGCATTACGTTTCCTTAATCGTTCTCATCCTACTGCGGCAACTATCATCAATGTCGTTCGTCGGCTGAGAGAAACCGGAAGCATTACAAGTCGTTCCCGTTCAGGTAGGCCGACACTTGCAGGTGTGCACGTGCAGCCAGTGGACGTCCTGGCCTATGCGCTATCCCACTCACACTGCAGTAGAGAGACATCACTGCGACGTGTGGCCTTACATTTGGTCGTGTATGGCAAATTTCTATAACCCGGTATTATCCAAGCATGCAGTAACGTAACACCTAAAATGCTGCAGAACGTCCAACAAGAAGTTCTAGCTCGAATACAGATGTGTATTGCTGCCGATGGTGGACACATCGCGAATGCTTAAGTATTAGTACGGACATTTTGTATTTCTAGAACATTATTTTGTGTTTTTCTTCTTCATAATGTCCTACTGCTGTACGCATTTTCTACTACTTTAATGTACAGTACATAATAAATTGTACCTTGCTGACACGTACATGTATTAGTTTTATTAGTAAATTTGCATCACCTTAAAATGTCACACTTCTGTACGCGATGAGTGACGTATTTATGCCGGTGATCGTATACTGAGAGATCTGCACTTCCAGACTTCTATTGCAGTTTTTAGTCAATGTAGGGTGTCATTTCATTCTAAATCGGTGACGCTCTACACGTTTGCCATTGACGTTTTTTCGCTATCCCTCTTGGTTCTCGCGATGGGATAGCTAACTTCCAAAATTCGCCGCTAGGGGTGCTGCAATCGGTCTCATCTGATAGAACATAGTCACTTTACTATATGTACACACTACTTCCACAACTCTAGCATTTTGCATTCAAAAGTTATTTCCCTGTTTAAGGACTTTCATACACACCCTGTATAAGGTGCATGTCCTTCAGCCTTTCGTTATGTGCTTGGGTACGCCATCAGTACTCCTCTTCCGGAATCAAACCAGCACTTCAGTGATTCGACACTTTTTACGTCATTTTGTCCGCCGTTAAGAGATATGCCTTATACCACCAACATTGACAATGTCATCTTTACTCTCCTCCCTACTCAGCCATTTTGTTCCTCAGCATGGAGATAGCTAATACAACGGGGTCAGTGATTCTTTAAAGTTCCAAAAGGATTACTTTAATCTTTATGATATTCCAATTCCAAAAGAACACATAGTGCAAATTGTAGGTACTCAGGGATGGATTAGGACTACCAAATCAGGCCAGCAATTTGAGTTTTGAGGCTCACTATAGAGCACACGTGAGTACAGAGGAATACCTCATACATCCTCGCATGAAAATAAAGATCTGTTAGATATTAGATGAAAGATAACTGTTGAAGCATGCATTGTGAAAGGAGTTCAGTAGTGAACAAATTTCGATAACAATTTAAGCGTGCCTCATGATTAAATGTAGCATTAAACTTCGCTCAAAACGGGATGTTGCACCAGATAATTATTTTTAGCTGAAACATTTGGGTTTTTTTTTTTTTTTTCAGATTTAACGACCACCGTGAGCAACTCAATGGGCTATAAGCAGTCGCCCGTCCCTAATTTAGAGTCACTGGTTCCAGGGAAGGGAGAGAACCAGTGCCGTAAGACAAACACAACATCCATGCCTCACCGGGATTCGAACCCGGACCCCTTCCGACGAATGATCAGAGGCCAACGCCTTAGACCACTGCGCCACCGGGGCTGCTTGGTTTTGGCGCAAAAGATATCACGAGATACTTGAAGAACCCATTTTTTTTATTGAAGGTTTAACGACCAGAGTGAGCAACACGATGGGCTATAAGAAGTCACCCGTCCCTAATTTAGGGTCACTGGTTTCAGGGAAAGGAGAAAGCCAGTGCCGTAAGGCAAACACAACATCCATGCCTCACCGTGATTCGAACCCGGACCAATCTCGGACGAATGATCATAAGCCAGCGCTTAGACCACTGCGCCACCTGGGCGGTGATCCCATTTCCAACTAAACCGCCACGAATATCATTCTGAAATTTGAAATGTGCACATGCCTCATAAGCAGATTTCCTACGCAATCAATTTTTATATTTTGTAACTGATCACCTATGCACAACAGTATTGCTATCTCCTCCTTAAATAGACGCCTTTTTTTTATGTCTACCCGTTGTTTTGACCCATAAATCCATACTGGAAATCGTTGTTTGTTTCTTTTAAGATAAATGTGGGTGGAACACAGATTTTGAAATATTTCTGCGGGAGATTCAGTTTGTGCTCTGTGTCAGCCTGTGAACAAGGAGGTTGGGATGATTGGCCATCACAATGCGTACTAATGTATCCTTCAAAATTAGAAAGGGAGGGTAGGGCGTCCCAATAACCGTGGGCTCCAAGTTCAACGAGTTACATCTAACTGTAGTTAACTTCAGCTTAATTAATTTATAAATGCGTGCATGATCCGTCAGCACTTTTCTCACAAAAATACAGAGAATTTTACAATTTCCTCTTTTTTCAGAGCAAACGCCAAACATAGATACAATCTTTTTTTAAGGATATAACGTTTAGACAGACGTAGCTCACATGAAATTAACAATTATTATTCATAAATATAAAAATAATTATTTGCTCATGCCAAAAAAATCGAGACAAGCAAAAAATTATGAGAAAAAGGCCATTTTTCGAGTGGTCCACTCCTGCGGGTACCTGTTCAGTAGATACAGCGAAGACTTTCTTTGTGTAGGAATTGACAGAGTACTAATAGAGGTGCCTGCTATGGAGCTTTTTCTGCACACCTTACAGAAGTATTTGTAAAAGGCATAGCTAGTTGAGGAACTGTATCGTGTTTTGGCAAATACACTGGTGCTCAAAATTAAAGGATAATTTATAAATTCATACATTACTCGAAGTCATCATCATCATCATTGTCAACCATTATCAATCCACTGCTGGACGAAGGTCTCCCCAAGTTTCCTCCACAACGGTCTGTCTTGTGCCAGTCTCCTCCATGTCACCCCTGCATACTTTCGAATTTCATCCACCCATCTCCCATGTGGTCTTCTTCTGGGTCTTTTCCTGTCCCTTGGAATCCAATCTAAAATTTCAGCTGTCCATCGATGATCTGTCCTTCTGGCAGTATGTCCAGCCCATTGCCATTTCAGGGATTTAACTCTGATCATGATGTCTTCCACTCTTGTCATTTTTCGGATCCACGAGTTCCTCTTCTTATCTCTCCTGGTTACACCAAGCATGCACCTCTCCATGCTTCTTTGAGTTGTCTGCAGCCTTTGTATGTCTCTTTTAGTTAAGGTCCACGTCTCCGCACCATACGTAAGCACTGGAAGGATGCATTGATCAAACACTTTTCTTTTAAGACATAATGGCATATTGCTCTTGAAAATTATGCTGTTTCTTCCAAAAGCTCTCCAGGCAAGTTTTGTACGCCGATTAATTTCTTCATCAATGTGACCCTCACTTGATATCTGCTGTCCAAGATAAACGTACGTGTCTGTTATCTCCAGCTTTTCTCCATCAATCGATAAATCTTCATTTCTTGTAAAAGCATTGAACATCACTTTTGTCTTCTGAAAGTTCATTTTTAATCCCACTTCTTTACTCTTGTCAGCAAGTTCCTGGATCATACTCTGCAGCTCTGATGGGGTAGTTGCAAAAATGACTACGTCATCAGCAAAACGAAGGTGGGTTAGATAATCTCCATTAATCTTTATCCCCTTGTTTTCCCAGCTCAGTGACTGAAAAACACCCTCCAATGTGGCATTAAAGAGCTTCGGAGATATGGTGTCACCTTGTCTCACTCCCTTTCCAATTTTACGTGTGTTGTATTTTCAAACAGCCTAATCTTTGCACTTGCATTTTCATAGATGTTATTAATAATATTAATGTATGCATCTTCAATACCGCAGGTTTTCAGAGCCATTGTAACTGCTGATGGTTTCACCGAATCAAAGGCTTTTTCATAATCGATAAAAGCCATGCACAATGGAAGTTCATATTCCCTCGCTCTTTCAATTAGTTCTCTCAGCACGTGGATATGATCTATTGTGCTGTAGCCACTCCTGAATCCAGCTTGTTCTCTCGGTTGAGCCATGTCCAGTGTTACCTTCAAGCGGTGTGAAAGAACTTTAGTGAAGATTTTATAAACTACTGATAGGAGGCTGATAGGTCTGTAGTTTCCGAGATCCTCAATGTCACCTTTCTTATGTAGCAGGATCATTGTAGCGGTGTTCCAATCCTCAGGAATCTTTCCTTCATTAAGGCATCGAGTGAAAATTTGGGCGAGTACTGTTTCGATTTCTCCACTTGCTTCTTGTATGATGTCTACAGTAATTCCATCTTCTCCTGGAGCTTTTCCTCGCTTCATGTTCTTGATTGCATGTGCAACTTCTGCTGGAAGGACTGGAGGAACTCTGGTACTGGTATCTTTCATGATGTCTGGAGTGCATATATCATCCCTTTCATATAATTTGGAGTAGAAATCTTTCACTCTTGTCAAAATTTCGCCTTTATTTCTTGTTACAGAACCATCTTCTTTTCTCAGTGCCATAATCTGTTTTCTTCCCTTACTGAGATGTCCCTTTGCTATCTTTAGGCTTTGGTTGTTTTCAATTGCTTTCCTCACTAGTTCACAGTTGAATTTCCTTACGTCTTCAGTGATACTTTTTCTTACTGTCTTGCATAGCTCTATATATTCCACTTTGGAAGTCACATCTTCTTTAGTTGTCCTCATCTCTCTTCTTTTTTGCATCAACATTTTGGTTTTTCCTGACAATTTGTTCACATGCAACTTGTTCTTAGACCCAGCTAATTTTGTTGCTGTTTCCATAAGAGCTTTGGTTACTTTTCTGTTAACTTCAGAGATGTCCACTTCTTCCGATGTTAGGCCTTCTAAAGCAGAGAACCTGTTCTTCAGTTCTAACTTGAAGGTATTATGGTGTTTTTTAAGGTTGGTTATGTCAATAGATTTTGTTTGTCCTATGAGCTTGCCACGTTCAAGTTTAGTGTTGAGGTGCATCTTACATCTCACCAATCTATGGTCACTACCTGTGTTGAACTTGTTTAGCACACTGCAGTCTTCTATGACGAATTTTTTGTTACACATAATAAAATCAATTTCACTTGTCGTCCCATTTGGATGTCTCCATGTCCATTTCCTGTGTGGCTTTTTCTTGAAGAAGGAGTTCAAGATGAAAAACCCTTCTGCCTCTGCAAACTCAACGAGAGTATTTCCACGCTGGTTTCTGTTGCCGTGACCGAATTTACCTACCGAAGTTTCATTCTGTTGCCGTTGCCCTATTTTTGCATTGAAATCTCCCATAATTATTTTCAAGTGCTGCTTACCTTTATTATTTAGATGACAAATTTCCTCATAAAATTCTTCAATTTCTTCTTCAGGATGACTTGTGGTGGGTATTATGATGACTTGTGGTGGGTATTACTCGAAGTATTTATGAGAAAATTCAACGAAATTCGGTAAAGAGGTGCCTTTTCTTTCCGGCCTTAGTTATAGATTTCTGCGGAACTGATTTTCATGATTTTTTTTAGTGAAAACTGTGACTATGTAGATGTGCACAAAAATCTAAAAAGTCGCGATTTTCGATTCGGTCTGTTTTTTATTTGCCCTCAAAAGTTTTAATATGTTTTTTCCCTTCCCACACTCTTTTAGGGGCATATGCTTCGAGTTCGTGTATTGTATACATCGTCGAATTGGTGACGTCACAATATGGTGACTGGGCATAAGCACACGTTGCTAACATGTTAGCTAGCGTTAGTTTTAGGTTTAATTCCATGTTGTGACGTCACATTTCGACGACGTGTTGCATATCATTGGAAAGGTGAACCAGCGCTATGTAGTGACTTCACACTTCTCTCTGTCACAAATCACAACGAGGCGTGAACACGAGTCACTCAAACTCAGACAACAATTTTAGTTTTGAATTCGAAAACAGCACGTGTGCGTTATCATGTAGTGAAAAATGTCAGTACACAACAGTAATTTTAGGAATCTAATTTCTCCTGATGGCAATTGCTTATTTCGTTCAATTTCTCTTTGTCTTATGAGCACTCAAGAGAATCATCATCAAATCCGTTTGCAAGTTGTTAACAGAATTATAAATAATTGGGATTTATTTTTCCATTTTATTATTGGAGATTCATCTTATAGACTGCCGATTCGCGTGGCTGACGATTATAAACGTTTAATGTTACTTGATGGAGAATATGCGGGGCATGTTGAATTAACAAGTATTTCTCAGTCGCACCCCAACGAATCTATGTACGTACATCGAATACACAATTTTGATAATCCCACTATATATGGTGCTGGCAATGAAGTATGGCATTTATTGTTTTCTGGACCCCAAAATGGCGGCCATTTCGATGCTCTGTTATTTAAGGTGGATCCACCTAAAATCTTTGCCTTGTATTTCCAATGGGAAAACTTCTGTAGCCATTTTCTTCAAAATTAATGCGTTCCCAAGGATGAAAATTTGAACATGACAAAAGTAACTTCCTATTATAGCCTAGTTACCTTCTAATTTTCACGCGTTAATATCATAATCTTGTAATTTACATGAAAGAACAGTCAATGGAACAACATTTAAAGTCTTTTGCTCAAAAATGTGGTACTTTAATATAGAGTATGATCACTCTTGTCAGTCATGTAGCTAAAGAAACGACTCTTCATACTGTTTGTGAGGATATTGATGGGGTCTTGAGGGATTAATCGCTACTCCTCAAAAAAGCTGTAGGGTCTGGCGAGCTCTAATGGGTGTCCCTAGAGTATCGCATACAGGCTGAATGGGATTGAGCTCAGGGTATTTGGATGGCCACTCTATTCGACGAATATCTTCTTCTTTGATAAAACTGCTGACAAAATGAGCTCGATCATTAGCATTTAGCAGCCATAAAAATGAAATCTGGACCAACGACTCCTATGAATAGCCTTCAGTATCTCGTCTATGTATCTCAAGATAGTAAGAGAGAAACTGTGAAGGACGTACAAATCTGATCACTCAATCGTCATGATTACTGAAATCAAACCACTGCCACCAGAATAGTCTCTTTCTCTGATGTTATAGGGACTGTAGCGGGTTCCTGGTTTTTACCCGATGGGAAGACGTTGCGAATCGGTACTTAAGCAGAATAGCAATTCACCTCTAAAAAAAACATTGGCTAGCTGGTATGGACTATAAGTTTCATGTTGGCGACCTTACGTTAAACGAGTTCGCAGGGCGGGAAAGTTAGAATGACACAAATAACTGCTCTCTTTTCAAAAAGGCGTTGCTCTCGAAGTAGGATACTTTGAAACCATGGTTTCTGTAGCAGCTGCAAGCTCCAGAGAGAGTTGGGTAGAGGACATTTTCCTGTTCCGTCTGGCAGTCAGACTTATGTAGCGATCGTCTGCAGCAGTTGTGACTCTTTGACGGCCTTGTCCTGGTCAGTGACGAATATCTTCTGTCTGCTTAAACTGTCTCCAGAGTTTTGACAGAGAATTTTGGAAACCTCCATCTGTATTGCAGTGCTTTCATCCTACCAATGGCTCTCCACAGTTGAAAATCATCCATACTATGTCTGTGGGACGTAACCAGCTCGACGAGCCACTGAATTGAAGTCAAGAAATCCGTAGAACAGTTAAGGTGGTAGGCCCGAATAACGCCACCTTAACACTTCAAATGCTGTATCTCTGGAAATAAGGTATACAAAAACAGGAAAGTAATGACGAAGACACTTTAATCTCTTCTGTAGATAATATCATAATGATACGGATGATAAGTATTTCAGGAGCTAAAATAAAACTGTTAGGAAAAGTTTGCATCACGCCGTTTTTAGGAATAGGTGGTTTAATTAACGCCATCTATTCTTTAACATAACATTACGAAATAGTTTTCCCCCAAACTAACATTATTTAACCAAAATGCAACAATATCAAATCCATTTTAAGTTTATGAAACAAAATGATAAATATTCATTCATTATTAACTCTTTTTTGTAGTTAGAACAGCAGCTGTAATAGTCAAAAATATAATTAAATAACAAGGAACTGTACACCAACTATACTTAAACTATACTTAAATAGTATAACTATACTAGTAATTCGAATTTCTTGGTGTAGAATAGAAACCAAAGTTTCCAAGCTTTCGCATATCAACCAGATGGCTTTTTCAATGGAGGTAGACAGAAAAATGATGTCTTTCTTCCTTGAAAAAGCCATCTGGTTGACTGCTCTCTACCTTTCTTGAAAAAATCATCTGGTTGATGTGCGAAACCTTGGAAATTTTACACCAAGAAATTTGGATTACTAGTATAGTTATACTATTTAGGCAAAAATATGTTATGCACTTACTGGGTTATTAAAAAGAATGATATGGGACAAAAATACAATCTTTCACACGATACAAACAATGCGTTAGAAAAGTTTGAAAATACATAAGAGCTTGAAAATTCATAAGAGAAAGCCATCACTCTGCGCTTTCTGGACATCTGGAAGTTGAAAGACTTGTGTTCATTCTGATGCCTTCACTCTTATCATGTACACTGTAAAAAAAAAAAAAAATTCAGCTCAACGTTTAACCAAAAAATGGTTCAAGTACATAAAGAAGATTTGGTGAAACTGAAAAGCACCATACTGAAATTGTGCCTGATGGTTCAAGCAGGCACCAAAATATGGTTCAACATTTCACCATGTTTAGTTGCACGCGGTAGCTCCAAATTATGGTGTAATGTTTAACCATATTTTGTGGTTGCAGCTAATTTGAACCATTTTTGGTTCAACCGAGCACCAAATTTTTAACAGTGTAAATACCTTAGACAAAATTTATAGAAGGACACGTTCTCTACGCAACCTTCATCACAAATAAAACACATCCAGCCTTTACTTGTGCTTGGTTGTGACTTCACTTCTGGTTGTGACTGGTTTAGATCTTTTCTGGGTTTCCTTTGCCATATTTTTTCACAGTGATTTCGCATCTTTAAACATGGCAGCCTTGATTACGTTTGCCTTGTAATTCAGTGATTTACGTGTGATCCTCCGACAAACTGGAAATGAGTTTAACATGACGAAGATTTACATAAGTGTCGTGAATAAACTAAAAATCCTGTATGTGCAAATTTAACGCCACCACGGCGTTACAGGGCTACGGATTATTTGATGGTATTCTACATCCGTTTCTGTAAAATTTCAAAATTTTACATAAATTTGCTAATTTCTCTCTGTGGACGAAGCTCCAAGCATCAAAAATATGTATTGCTTTAGAAAGTTATTCTTCACGGCATCTACAAAATTTGTTCTTTTCGCTTACCTTAATATGGTAGCAGACTTTCAGTTCCGTGACTCAAGAGCAAATGGCGGATATACCGCTCCGTTCGTAACTGATGATGGACTTCTACTAATACTTTTTCTCGCTACATGGCATATGAATGCTGACCCGTACGGTGAACAACCACTATCTGGTATCGTTACAAGGAATTCGTTTGGTGATAAAGGGATACATGGTGTTATTTAGCGTAAGTACCTTACAAGATGTGCGTAGACTCTCGCGTCTCTTTAACAGAATCCTAATTTCCATATTACGGCAAACCTGTGGCAAAAGTAGTTTGTATTGCAGCCTTCTGGTCTGTAAATTCTCAAACATACTCTCTAGTTCATCATCATCATTAGTGTTTTGTCTTTTGACAGGCCCAACGGTAACTCAACAAGTCCTCTTCCTCCAGTTTTCTCTGTCCCTTGTTTCCCCCTTCAATACTTGATAGCTTCCTGTGCTCATGATATCATCAAGCATCATTAGTCGTCTACTTCGACTTGGTAGCTTTCCTTCAATTTTCCCTTCTATCATTCTTTTCAATAAGCCGTCTCTTCTTAACACATGTCCTATCCAGTTATATTTTCTTTTTCTTATGGTTTTAGAATACTCCTTTCTTCCTCACCTCTTTGCAACACTTCATCATTGGTAATTTTTTCAATCCACCTTATTTCTTCCATTCTTCTCCATAGCCACAGTTATAATCCAAATATAGCACTTAATGAGCATTTTCTTTAAATTTTTATTCATTTTATTACTAAATAAATATTTCTTGTTGTAAAATGCGTATTTTCTTTTATTAATTCTTTCTTTTATTTCCATGTCAAGTATTCTATTTTCTTGGATTATGCTACCGAGGTATTTGTATAGTCTCACTTGCTCTACATCATCCCCATTCATCATCACCTCAACGTTTCTTGGTCTCCTAGAGACTCTCATCGTTTTTGTTTTCTTTGTGTTGATTTTCATACCATATTTTATGCTTACACTTTCAAATTTTGCATTAGATGCTGTAGTTCATCTTCAGTATTAGCTAATATTTCTTGGTCATCTGCAAATCTAATGCTTTGTATTGTTCTTCCTCCAATAGTGATTCCTCTTATCTCTTCATCAAATGCTTTTTTATCATTTTTTTCTCTCTAGTTAATGAATTTAAATTTCTATGTTTGCCAATTTTCAGTGCATTTTTTCTCATTGTCCGTTTCTTGCAGTTCCGTTGAAAGCCTTGGAATCAGACCTGGATGATCGGCTATATATCGGATCGACCACCCGTAATTTGAAGACTCCCTTATCGGAGAATAAATATAATATTAAAACCATATTTATCTCCAAGGCCCTATACTATAGCGCCTTGTTCGTGAAGGGGCATATCAACCTCAATAGGATGAGACAACCATATTAACCACTCCAGTGTTATGCCATTTAACATTTACGGAAAGTTTGCAAATTTTTCGTCACCAACCATTGTGCTGTAATGACGACCTTCCTCGCATTATTCCAAACCCCTGGAAACAGCTCTTGAAAAAGACTCTTGAATAATTGACTTTAAGACTATTGTTTACCTTTGTGTTTTGTTACCTCATTATAATATCATTACCATACACTGAAGAGCAATTGAATTAGAGATATCTGTCTAGTAACGTGTAGCATAACCTTTCGCCCTGATGATGGAGGCGATTCGTGTTGGCATGGACTAGACAAGACACCGAAAGCGTTGGGAAGCCATACGGATTCACGACCCCTGAACAATCTCCCACAGGTCACGAAGATTTGATGGAGGGGGGTCAGAGCCTCGAACATCTCTCTCGATGGCATCCCAGATGTGCTCGATGGGATTGAGGTCAGGTGTCCTGGATGGCCAAAGAAGCGAGGCTACGTCGGTGGAGTGTTCATCCAACCATTCAGATGCAATTTGGGAGCTGCATTGTCTTGTTGCAGGATGAGGTCCCCAGTGGGATGTTGAAGACGCACAAACTGGAGCAAATGGTCGTCCAGGATATTCCGGTAGCTTTGACCTGTAAGGAACGATGCCACACGTACCAGGGGTCCCATTTCAGTCCACGTAAACAGTCCCCAGACGAGAATGCCACCCCCACAAGCTTGAAGAGTACCCTGCTGGCAAGAAGGATCCATCGCTTCATGTGGTTTGCGCCGTACTCGTATCCTGCTCTCCGCATGTACCAACGTGAATCTCGACTCATCAGTCCAGGCAACATTTTTCCACATGTCTAGGGTCCAATGGCGATGTTCCCGCACCCATGCTAATCTTTGCACCTTGTGATATGCGGTCAGAAGCTGTACCCTCGTGGGACGATGGCTTCTCTACCCCATAGCGAGGAGATGGTTCTGGATGGTGTGGCTGCTTACAGGTTTTTTGTGCACCAGGGTTAAATTGCCGAGTGATTTCTTGCTCGGGGGCCCGTCTGTCCGCTGTTACAATGCGAGCTATCCGATGATGACCTCGCTCATCTACACGCTGTTGTCCACGGCAGGTGGCCCTTGCAGGGATGGTTTAACCGGGCTCGATGTACTCACGGTGCACCCGTGACACAGTGGATCGTGAAAATCCCAGTGCCTGCACGACTTCCGAGATGGAGTGACCCATTCGTTGGGCCCGACAATTTGCCCACGATCAAATGTGCTTAGATCCTTCGTCTTACCCATACTGCGTCCGACTCTTACTGATTCTCGTCGCATCACTCCTTATATTGTCGAATTGTTGCATACGTCAAGTCGTTTCCGCTTACAGGGCCTCCCACAGCGACACATTTGTATAACGCCAGCTGTCTCTAATTCAATTGCTCTTCAGTGTGTGCGCATGTCTATACGACGCACGCACACGCCATATCCATACCCAAGTGTATTTAACCACACCATTCACATGCTACTAGTCGCATGTGAGGAAAGGTCTGGCGCGGACCTGAAAGGTCTTATGTGTTTTTAATCTGGGTATGATTTTAACTAAAGTTTTATATTAAATATTTATCCTTCAAGATCGTGCTAAGACGGCAGTTGTCATTTAACTATCCTTTAGGTTTTTGTACAAGCGTATTTTTGAAGTCTACGAAACATTGTTTCATGCAGACTCTTTTACTTTGGTTACCAAAATCGGGAAATCTTATCAACCATCCAATAAGAGCCCAGAGTATTTCGTTTTACTAATTCACCGAATTTTTTATTTAGAACTTCTTTTGAAATAAAGTAAATATTTGATTTTGAGGAGCAGACATGAAATCCGCCTTTGTTTCGCTTTGGGATCGAATATATGATGCTTCACCGTTGAGCCATATTGATTTAGCAGGTCTGTTGCGACAGAAAGATTTCATTAGATTTTTTGCAAACATTTAAGAGATAATTTTTTTCGCGTATAAAGTACTTTTCATGGAAGCTTTCAATTCATGTCTTCACATATCTACTTCTCGTTTTTTCCATCACCAATATTTGCTAGAATTGAACCCTTTATTTATAATATATTGGGCAGTGTGTAGTTTTCTACGGAACTTTATGTTCTTTAATCCCCTTATATACGTATTTTGCACTCACTGAATCTTTTATTCTGATTGCAAAGCTCAGTGGCATTTGTCTTTCTCCTACAAAATAAGCAAACAGAGAACATATAAAACAAGAAAGATGACGCCGAACAACACGTCTTTTGAATCCGTTCCGATGCGAATAAAATTTATCAAAGTTATTCAACTTCTAGCGGAAGAATAATGGAAAAGTTGAAAACAGTCGACAAATATTCTTCACGGAAAAAGCTATGCTAAGGAAGGAGAACTTTTCAAATACTTCCCCAGGAAGCATAGATAGCGAGAAAAAGGTTTTGACTTTTGCACCTCCTAGTGGGAAATCTGTGCGTTATTTAAAGGCGATAATACTCCACATCTTTATTGTAGTGAATGGTATCCAGTGTAATAAAAGAAATCTCAATATGGTTTTTAGAAACCGAGATACAGCTGCAAAGAGAAGTACACAAACACAACCTAGCGACAGAGCTATGAACTATAAACCTCCCCAAACACAAACCTAAAGTATTCGACAAAATAAATGACATACGTTGTGGAAAAAATTTGTTTAGATCTCACTTATAGAAGCAGAGATATAACTAATTAAAAATTGTCTTTCGCTAGCGGCGAAACTGTGCATTATTTGGCGAAGAAAATACACACTAACAGTTTTCATAGTTAGTAGTATTTGACCGAAAATTAAAAAAAAAATTAATCGGGTTTTTATTAAGGCAGATATTGCTGAAAACGTAAACGTGAGCTCATGACCTCTAGTGGCACTTGTGCATTCAAGAAAAATTTGAAACCGTATGAGAAACATTTCGCACTAGAAATGCTCTCCAACAAAGGTGAATTTTTCAAATCGGACTCTTAGAAGCAAAGATATCGGCAACAATAAACCATATGTCTACGCCCATGGTGGAAAAGTTACATACATTATTTTAATAAGAAAGTATTCTGAAAAGGTTTTTCGAGGAGAGTGGTGTGGATCCACGAAATATTTTTTTCAATAAAGTTCTCTGAAGGTCATATTGTGTTGCAAATACATCAGAAGCGGAAGCTATCACTTACAACCCCTGGTCGCCAAATCATTCTTTTTGAAAAATTATATACACAATATTTCCCACCAGGAGCTGTATCCGATGCAGGAAGAATTTTTCAAATCGGAGTTTTAGAAGCAGATATATCGGGGAAAACGCAAGATAAATTTATGACCCATAGCGGAAGATTTATGCGCTACCTAAGAATTTTGAAATAATATGAGAAACACTTCGCACCGGAAACGCTCCCTAAGTAAAATATAATTTTTCAAATTGGACTCTCAGAAGTCAGGGATATCTATAAAAATAGGATATGCATTTACGTCCCCTGGCGGGAAAACTATGCATTATTTTAAAGTTAAAGCATTCTGAAAAGGTTTTCCGAGGCCAGCTTATCGGTCCACAAAATAATTTTTTCAATCGAATTTTCAGAAGCTCAGATTTTGCTGCAAATGCATAAAAAGCAGAGAACCCCCTCCCCTCCTCCCCCTTCGGTGGCCAAATCATTCTTTACCAAAAATCGGAAATTACATGCGAAACATTTCCGATCAGCCGATCAGGAGCTGTATCCGATGAAAGAACTTTTCAAATCGGAGTTTTAGAAGCACAGATATCAGGGAAAACGTAATTTACTGTTACGCCCCCTAGCGGAAAATCTTTGCATTACTTGAAAAAGTGGCTGCACCTAAAATTGTGCTCAGTGTAAATGGCATCGAAAGGTCAAATAATTTTGTCAATCGGATATTTAGAAGCAAATACGTGGAATAAAATGTATTTTGATTTCGATATCATCTGCATTTACGCCCTCTAGCGGCGAAGTTCTACATCGTAAAAGTGGGGAAATGCAAGCATCACCATTCTCACATTTCAAGCTTTCAATGCAAAAATAATTTTTCAAATCGGACAAATGGTTGTTGATATATGGAGACCGCGGGCGGACGGACAAACCGATAACATAAACGCGATCTTTTTTTCAAAAGGAGTGTTAAAAATGGGGTAGTCAGATTAAATAAATCAGAATTCTTTTTCTTTCGAGAATTCCTCAATAAAAAGGAAAACTAAAAATAACACATAGCCTTCTTCTTCAGACATTATTTGTATAACATCCCTCTGGTCAATAAATTCCTAAACATATTCACTATTTAATGAATTTAAATTCAATCAGTTAATAGGACCGCCGACCAGAATCTCATATATTTTTGGCACGTCTTTTGTAAAAAATGAAAATAACATGTACGGTATCACTTTGTCAGTCCGTCTGTCCACCCGCCTGTGGATACCATACCTCTGCAACTACTAGTCCGAAATGAACAATTATTTTTGCATTGAGAGAATGGCGATTCTTGCTTTCCTTTTTTTTTTTTTTTTTTTTTTTTTTCAGATGCATAACTTCGGTGCTAGGTGTCGTAAATGCAGATGCTATCGAATTCAAAATGCATTTTATATCACATCCAGAGCTTGAAAAATTTTCATGCTGGTTCACCAGTCAGGTAAATATCTCACTCGTCAGCTGAACATAGATAGCCCCAGCAGGTCTGCCGATTTTGTTCCGTGTTTTAAAGTTTGATTTGTTAAAAATTTACACACATCTCTCGAATATTTTATCGCTAACCTAATTTAACCGATTAATCACAGTATAACAACCAAACTCAGTTTTCTCCCTCAATGGGAGATGATGAAAGAGTCCTTCAATGTTTTATAACTTTCTTACCAGCTCCGCGGAAACACGGATTCCCGTGTTTGCCCTTTGATCTACGACAGCAATTCCCTAAGTGCCAGCTCGCGAGGCGCATGTGACTCTTACACTACCTATCTTTTCACACAGGGTTTGGGGAAATGATTCTACCGGGCCTGCGGCTTCTTGCCTCGTGTTCATTGTTAAGCGGACTGTGTCCTGATGTTTCAACCCGCAGCATTCGCTGTCTAATTTCTTTCGCGGAGAAACCGGTTTCCCATGCTGGCTCACAATCACGCATCACTTCTGTGAATTAAAATAAGCTTTATTAAGAACCTGACAATTTTACGCATGCACAAAAACGTTTAAATAATTGTCGATTGAATTTAAACTGTTTTACTGAATTGTTTGCTCGTCAGTTAAAACTTTTCACTCGTCACAGGCGAGTGAAAAGTTTTAACTGACGAGTTAAAACTTTTCAAGCCCTGATCATATCATTGCTTTCAAATATTCGATTGAAAAAAAATTCTTCCTTCCCTTCGATACCATTTATAACGAAGACTATTTTTGGTACAGTTCCTTTTTCAAGTAAAGCATAGTTTTCCCGCTAGAGGGCGTAAAGTTATATCACGTTTTCCTCTATATCACTTCTAACGTTTGATTTGAAAATCTCTTTCTTTCTGATATCTTCCTACCGCCATGAAAAACAATCTGTGCACAATTTCATAGTTTTTGCAACATGCTTTTCAGCCCTTAGTGGGAGTAAATAAATATTTCTATTTCTGGATGTGTGTTTTATCTATTGTAGAAATCTGGTTCTTTTTTTTTGCAACTGGTTCCATTGACTATGAATAACCTCGCTCATGTTGTGTATTTTAAATTGCGCGCAGTTTTTTTCCCTAAGTGGTGTACGTCGTATATTTTCAATTACGCTAAATTTCTATATTCTTTTAAAAATCTGCTTTGAAATATTTTTCCTGTCGAAAAGGATTCAAAAGTCGTGTTCATTGCAACCGTGAATTCGGTGTCACCTTTTTTGTTAATAAAGGAAGCATGTAAAGAAAGGGATCAGGCCAAACAATCTCCCTTTGGGTTGCGGTGACTAAGGTTGACAGATTAATTATACAGACATTTGACGTGGACTAGGAACATCAAACAGAAGTCATCCCCCTTTCCACGTTTATAAGTGAGTCACGAAAACATTCTCATTGACCGCCACCGGATATCGAACCCAGGGTCTTCAAATTACGCGCCGGATATGCTTCCACTGCACCACAGCTACCTCGAATTCCTCCAGACTCACATGCACTAACTGTCAAGCCAATTGGCAGATTGCTTCTTGGAGCCCCGTACAATGCTGGGGATTCACCAAAGATGGTAAGCAGCAACTGAACAAATAATTAGAAGGCGAATGAATAATTAATATAGACATTTGACGTGGACTAGGAACATCAAACAGAAGTAATTGCTCTTTCCACGTTTATAAGTGAGTAACGGAAAAATTCTCAAGACCCTGGGTTCGATTCCCGGTGGCGGCCAATGAGAATTTTTCCGTGACTCACTAATAAACGTGGAAAGAACGATGACTTCTGTTTGCTTGACAGATTTAGTTTGAACTTCGTCAATATCCAGCTGGATCCTGCCGATAAAGGCAAACTATGGATTCCTCCCGTTATCGTCACTTTCACCTTGGTCAGACTATTAATCTAAGATTTCCTAAATTTATAAGATGGCTTGTTACGTATACACAGTGTGGCAATTAAGTCATGAGACTGAAGTTTTCAAAAAACGGAAAAGCAGGAAAACTTACGCGAATATATGTATTTTATTCGAAATACATTCTTCCTGCTTTTAATACAAAAAGCGGCGCGATCAGCCAACGAAAGAAAGTATTTGAAAAGATAATTTTTCGGTATGGAGTGAGGAGCTAATGTCACAGTTCGTTGTACTTCTTTAATGTCTTGAAAAACTTTTCATATTGAAGACAGATTTAATTTAGGGACGTTGAAAAATCTGGAGAACAAGGGGGTATAGTCGAGTGCACCACTTTGTTTCGTGCCAGAAATTGCGTTACACTGACTGCTCTGAGTACGGGTGCGTTATTGTGAAGCAGGAACCATTGGCCGTTTTCGTACTTTGGCCTGTCACGAACAATCCTTTTCCACAATCGCTCTAAAATAGGTGTGTAAGCATTGTCAGTAACAATTGTACCTTCAGGAATGAACTCGTGTTGCAGGAATTTCGTTGCTGTCGTAAAAGCACACAAGCACTGACTTGATTTTGGACTTCTATAACCCGATTTTCTTTCCATTGGGTGACTGGCAATACTTTGTCAAACAGAACTCGCAGTGTTTTGTCATCAGAGTAAGAAGTGGTAACGCGTAGCCTTGCAAATGAAACCGCTTTGTGCTCCTTCACGAGGAATACCGGCGAACGAAAAATTTTCCACAAACAAAATATCGAATGAGCAACTTCATTCGCAACTTTCATACCGTTGACTATTTGAATAAATTATAATTATTTATTTAATACTGTTTAACACTGGATGAAAACGAGATTCGGACGGCTTAGAGGTATTCCAAAATCCGAAACACGTTCAACCCTAATTCTTTCCTTTTGTTTCGATTGAAGGTTTAACGACCACCCTGAGAAACTCAATGGCTATAAGCAGTCGTCTGACCCTAATTTGGGGCCACAGGTTCCAGGGAAAGGAGAGATCCAGTGCCGTAAGACAAAGACGACATCCATGACTCACCGGCATTCGAACCCAATTCGGACGAATGGGTAGAAGCCATCGCTTAAACCACTGCGCCACCAGGGAAGCCCCCAGTGTTTTCACTGAACAGATGTTAAACCTTCCTTAAAAATGAAACACATTTTCTGAGGCATCTGAAATTTCGATCCCAATATTTTCAATTAACAGGTGTTCAACCTACCCTAAAAATGAAAAACATTTTCTGAAACATCCGAAACACTTCCGATCCCAATATTTTCAATTAGCAGGTGTTCAAACTACCCTAAAAATGAAAAACATTTTCTGAAACATCTGAAACACTTCCGATCCCAATATTTTCAATTAGCAGGTGTTCAAACTACCCTAAAAATGAAAAACATTTTCTGAAACAACGGAAACACGTTCGACCCCAATTTTTTCAATTACCAGGTGTTCAACCTACCCTAAAAATGAAAAACATTTTCTGAAACATCCGAAACACTTCCGATCCCAATATTTCAATTAGCAGGTGTTCAAACTACCCTAAAAATGAAAAACATTTTATGAAACATCCGAAACACTTCCGATCCCAATATTTTCAATTAGCAGGTGTTCAAACTACCCTAAAAATGAAAAACATTTTATGAAACATCCGAAACACTTCCGATCCCAATATTTCAATTAGCAGGTGTTCAAACTACCCTAAAAATGAAAAACATTTTCTGAAACATCCGAAACACTTCCGATCCCAATATTTTCAATTAGCAGGTGTTCAATATCCTAAAAATGAAAAACATTTTCTGAAACATCCGAAACACTTCCGATCCCAATATTTCAATTAGCAGATGTTCAAACTACCCTAAAAATGAAAAACATTTTATGAAACATCCGAAACACTTCCGATCCCAATATTTTCAATTAGCAGGTGTTCAAACTACCCTAAAAATGAAAAACATTTTATGAAACATCCGAAACACTTCCGATCCCAATATTTCAATTAGCAGGTGTTCAAACTACCCTAAAAATTGAAAAACATTTTATGAAACATCCGAAACACTTCCGATCCCAATATTTTCAATTAGCAGGTGTTCAAACTACCCTAAAAATGAAAAGCATTTTATGGAAACATCCGAAACAATTCCGATCCCAATATTTTCAATTAGCAGGTGTTCAAACTACCCTAAAAATGAAAAACATTTTATGAAACATCCGAAACACTTCCGATCCCAATATTTCAATTAGCAGGTGTTCAAACTACCCTAAAAATGAAAAACATTTTCTGAAACATCCGAAACACTTCCGATCCCAATATTTTCAATTAGCAGGTGTTCAATATCCTAAAAATGAAAAACATTTTCTGAAACATCCGAAACACTTCCGATCCCAATATTTCAATTAGCAGGTGTTCAAACTACCCTAAAAATGAAAAACATTTTATGAAACATCCGAAACACTTCCGATCCCAATATTTCAATTAGCAGGTGTTCAAACTACCCTAAAAATGAAAAACATTTTATGAAACATCCGAAAGACTTCCGATCCCAATATTTCAATTAGCAGGTGTTCAAACTACCCTAAAAATGAAAAACATTTTATGAAACATCCGAAACACTTCCGATCCCAATATTTCAATTAGCAGGTGTTCAAACTACCCCAAAAAATGAAAAACATTTTATGAAACATCCGAAATACTTCCGATCCCAATATTTTCAATTAGCAGGTGTTCAAACTACCCTAAAAATGAAACACATTTTCTGAAACATCGGAAACACGTTCGACCCCAATTTTTTCAATTAACAGGTGTTCAACCTACCCTAAAAATGAAAAACATTTTCTGAAACAACCGAAACACTTCCGATCCCAATATTTTCAATTAGCAGTGTATATCCTAAAAATGAAAAACATGAAACATCAGAAACACTTCCGATCCCAATATTTCACAGGTGTTCAAACATCCGAAACACTTCCGATCCCAATATTTTCAATTAGCAGGTGTTCAAACTACCCTAAAATGAAAAACATTTGAAACATCCGAAACACTTCCGATCCCAATATTTCAATTAGCAGGTGTTCAAACTACCCTAAAAATGAAAAACATTTTATGAAACATCCGAAACACTTCCGATCCCAATATTTTCAATTAGCAGGTGTTCAAACTACCCTAAAAATGAAAAACATTTTCTGAAACATCTTCCGATCCCAATATTTTCAATTAGCAGGTGTTCAAACTACCCTAAAAATGAAAAACATTTTCTGAAACATCCGAAACACTTCCGATCCCAATATTTCAATTAGCAGGTGTTCAAACTACCCTAAAAATGAAAAACATTTTCTGAAACATCCGAAACACTTCCGATCCCAATATTTCAATTAGCAGGTGTTCAAACTACCCTAAAAATGAAAAACATTTTCTGAAACATCCGAAACACTTCCGATCCCAATATTTTCAATTAGCAGGTGTTCAAACTACCCTAAAAATGAAAAACATTTTCTGAAACATCCGAAACACTTCCGATCCCAATATTTCAATTAGCAGGTGTTCAAACTACCCTAAAAATGAAAAACATTTTCTGAAACATCCGAAACACTTCCGATCCCAATATTTTCAATTAGCAGGTGTTCAAACTACCCTAAAAATGAAAAACATTTTCTGAAACATCCGAAACACTTCCGATCCCAATATTTCAATTAGCAGGTGTTCAAACTACCCTAAAAATGAAAAACATTTTCTGAAACATCCGAAACACTTCCGATCCCAATATTTTCAATTAGCAGGTGTTCAAACTACCCTAAAAATGAAAAACATTTTCTGAAACATCCGAAACACTTCCGATCCCAATATTTCAATTAGCAGGTGTTCAAACTACCCTAAAAATGAAAAACATTTTATGAAACATCCGAAACACTTCCGATCCCAATATTTCAATTAGCAGGTGTTCAAACTACCCTAAAAATGAAAAACATTTTATGAAACATCCGAAACACTTCCGATCCCAATATTTTCAATTAGCAGGTGTTCAAACTACCCTAAAAATGAAAAACATTTTATGAAACATCCGAAACACTTCCGATCCCAATATTTCAATTAGCAGGTGTTCAAACTACCCTAAAAATGAAAAACATTTTCTGAAACATCCGAAACACTTCCGATCCCAATATTTTCAATTAGCAGGTGTTCAAACTACCCTAAAAATGAAAAACATTTTATGAAACATCCGAAACACTTCCGATCCCAATATTTTCAATTAGCAGGTGTTCAAACTACCCTAAAAATGAAAAACATTTTATGAAACATCCGAAACACTTCCGATCCCAATATTTCAATTAGCAGGTGTTCAAACTACCCTAAAAATGAAAAACATTTTATGAAACATCCGAAACACTTCCGATCCCAATATTTTCAATTAGCAGGTGTTCAAACTACCCTAAAAATGAAAAACATTTTATGAAACATCCGAAACACTTCCGATCCCAATATTTCAATTAGCAGGTGTTCAAACTACCCTAAAAATGAAAAACATTTTATGAAACATCCGAAACACTTCCGATCCCAATATTTCAATTAGCAGGTGTTCAACATCCGAAACACTTCCGATCCCAATATTTCAATTAGCAGGTGTTCAAACTACCCCAAAAATGAAAAACATTTTATGAAACATCCGAAACACTTCCGATCCCAATATTTCAATTAGCAGGTGTTCAAACTACCCTAAAAATGAAAAACATTTTATGAAACATCCGAAACACTTCCGATCCCAATATTTCAATTAGCAGGTGTTCAAACTACCCTAAAAATGAAAAACATTTTATGAAACATCCGAAACACTTCCGATCCCAATATTTTCAATTAGCAGGTGTTCAAACTACCCTAAAAATGAAAAACATTTTCTGAAACATCCGAAACACTTCCGATCCCAATATTTCAATTAGCAGGTGTTCAAACTACCCTAAAAATGAAAAACATTTTCTGAAACATCCGAAACACTTCCGATCCCAATATTTTCAATTAGCAGGTGTTCAAACTACCCTAAAAATGAAAAACATTTTGAAACATCCGAAACACTTCCGATCCCAATATTTCAATTAGCAGGTGTTCAAACTACCCTAAAAATGAAAAACATTTTATGAAACATCCGAAACACTTCCGATCCCAATATTTTCAATTAGCAGGTGTTCAAACTACCCTAAAAATGAAAAACATTTTATGAAACATCCGAAACACTTCCGATCCCAATATTTTCAATTAGCAGGTGTTCAAACTACCCTAAAAATGAAAAACATTTTATGAAACATCCGAAACACTTCCGATCCCAATATTTTCAATTAGCAGGTGTTCAAACTACCCTAAAAATGAAAAACATTTTCTGAAACATCCGAAACACTTCCGATCCCAATATTTTCAATTAGCAGGTGTTCAAACTACCCTAAAAATGAAAAACATTTTCTGAAACATCCGAAACACTTCCGATCCCAATATTTTCAATTAGCAGGTGTTCAAACTACCCTAAAAATGAAAAACATTTTCTGAAACATCCGAAACACTTCCGATCCCAATATTTTCAATTAGCAGGTGTTCAAACTACCCTAAAAATGAAAAACATTTTCTGAAACATCCGAAACACTTCCGATCCCAATATTTTCAATTAGCAGGTGTTCAAACTACCCTAAAAATGAAAAACATTTTCTGAAACATCCGAAACACTTCCGATCCCAATATTTTCAATTAGCAGGTGTTCAAACTACCCTAAAAATGAAAAACATTTTCTGAAACATCCGAAACACTTCCGATCCCAATATTTTCAATTAGCAGGTGTTCAAACTACCCTAAAAATGAAAAACATTTTCTGAAACATCCGAAACATTTCCGATCCCAATATTTTCAATTAGCAGGTGTTCAAACTACCCTAAAAATGAAAAACATTTTCTGAAACATCCGAAACACTTCCGATCCCAATATTTTCAATTAGCAGGTGTTCAAACTACCCTAAAAATGAAAAACATTTTATGAAACATCCGAAACATTTCCGATCCCAATATTTCAATTAGCAGGTGTTCAAACTACCCTAAAAATGAAAAACATTTTCTGAAACATCCGAAACACTTCCGATTCCAATATTTTCAATTAGCAGGTGTTCAAACTACCCTAAAAATGAAAAACATTTTCTGAAACATCCGAAACACTTCCGATCCCAATATTTTTAATTAGCAGGTGTTCAAACTACATTAAAAATGAAAAACATTTTCTGAAACATCCGAAACACTTCCGATCCCAATATTTTCAATTAGCAGGTGTTCAAACTACCCTAAAAATGAAAAACATTTTATGAAACATCCGAAACACTTCCGATCCCAATATTTTCAATTAGCAGGTGTTCAAACTACCCTAAAAATGAAAAACATTTTCTGAAACATCCGAAACACTTCCGATCCCAATATTTTCAATTAGCAGGTGTTCAAACTACCCTAAAAATGAAAAACATTTTATGAAACATCCGAAACACTTCCGATCCCAATATTTTCAATTAGCAGGTGTTCAAACTACCCTAAAAATGAAAAACATTTTCTGAAACATCCGAAACACTTCCGATCCCAATATTTTCAATTAGCAGGTGTTCAAACTACCCTAAAAATGAAAAACATTTTCTGAAACATCCGAAACACTTCCGATCCCAATATTTTTAATTAGCAGGTGTTCAAACTACATTAAAAATGAAAAACATTTTCTGAAACATCCGAAACACTTCCGATTCCAATATTTTCAATTAGCAGGTGTTCAAACTACCCTAAAAATGAAAAACATTTTCTGAAACATCCGAAACACTTCCGATCCCAATATTTTCAATTAGCAGGTGTTCAAACTACCCTAAAAATGAAAAACATTTTATGAAACATCCGAAACACTTCCGATCCCAATATTTCAATTAGCAGGTGTTCAAACTACCCCAAAAATGAAAAACATTTTATGAAACATCCGAAACACTTCCGATCCCAATATTTTCAATTAGCAGGTGTTCAAACTACCCTAAAAATGAAAAACATTTTCTGAAACATCCGAAACACTTCCGATCCCAATATTTTCAATTAGCAGGTGTTCAAACTACCCTAAAAATGAAAAACATTTTCTGAAACATCCGAAACACTTGCGATCCCAATATATTTCAATTAGCAGGTGTTCAAACTACCCTAAAAATGAAAAACATTTTATGAAACATCCGAAACACTTCCGATCCCAATATTTTCAATTAGCAGGTGTTCAAACTACCCTAAAAATGAAAAACATTTTATGAAACATCCGAAACACTTCCGATCCCAATATTTAAATTAGCAGGTGTTCAAACTACCCAAAAATGAAAAACATTTTATGAAACATCCGAAACACTTCCGATCCCAATATTTTCAATTAGCAGGTGTTCAAACTACCCTAAAAATGAAAAACATTTTCTGAAACATCCGAAACACTTCCGATCCCAATATTTTCAATTAGCAGGTGTTCAAACTACCCCAAAAATGAAAAACATTTTATGAAACATCCGAAACACTTCCGATCCCAATATTTTTAATTAGCAGGTGTTCAAACTACCCTAAAAATGAAAAACATTTTCTGAAACATCGGAAACACGTTCGATCCCAATATTTTCAATTAACAGGTGTTCAACCTACCCTAAAAATGAAAAACATTTTCTGAAACATCCGAAACACTTCCGATCCCAATATTTTCAATTAGCAGGTGTTCAAACTACCCCAAAAATGAAAAACATTTTCTGAAACATCCGAAATACTTCCGATCCCAATATTTTCAATTAGCAGGTGTTCAAACTACCCTAAAAATGAAAAACATTTTATGAAACATCCGAAACACTTCCGATCCCAATATTTCAATTAGCAGGTGTTCAAACTACCCTAAAAATGAAAAACATTTTATGAAACATCCGAAACACTTCCGATCCCAATATTTTCAATTAGCAGGTGTTCAAACTACCCTAAAAATGAAAAACATTTTATGAAACATCCGAAACACTTCCGATCCCAATATTTTCAATTAGCAGGTGTTCAAACTACCCTAAAAATGAAAAACATTTTCTGAAACATCCGAAACACTTCCGATCCCAATATTTTCAATTAGCAGGTGTTCAAACTACCCCAAAAATGAAAAACATTTTCTGAAACATC
This sequence comes from Macrothele yani, assembly GCA_039090855.1. Lineage (NCBI taxonomy): Eukaryota > Metazoa > Arthropoda > Arachnida > Araneae > Macrothelidae > Macrothele > Macrothele yani. Next base: position 122,243,359 of record CM077003.1, on the reverse strand, counting down.
CGAAACACTTCCGATCCCAATATTTTCAATTAGCAGGTGTTCAAACTACCCTAAAAATGAAAAACATTTTCTGAAACATCCGAAACACTTCCGATCCCAATATTTTCAATTAGCAGGTGTTCAAACTACCCTAAAAATGAAAAACATTTTATGAAACATCCGAAACACTTGCGATCCCAATATTTTCAATTAGCAGGTGTTCAAACTACCCCAAAAATGAAAAACATTTTCTGAAACATCCGAAACACTTCCGATCCCAATATTTTCAATTAGCAGGTGTTCAAACTACCCTAAAAATGAAAAACATTTTCTGAAACATCCGAAACACTTCCGATCCCAATATTTTCAATTAGCAGGTGTTCAAACTATCCCAAAAATGAAAAACATTTTCTGAAACATCCGAAACACTTCCGATCCCAATATTTTCAATTAGCAGGTGTTCAAACTACCCTAAAAATGAAAAACATTTTCTGAAACATCGGAAACACGTTCGATCCCAATTTTTTCAATTAGCAGGTGTTCAAACTACCCTAAAAATGAAAAACATTTTCTGAAACAACCGAAACACTTCCGATCCCAATATTTTCAATTAGCAGGTGTTCAAACTACCCCAAAAATGAAAAACATTTTATGAAACATCCGAAACACTTCCGATCCCAATATTTTCAATTAGCAGGTGTTCAAACTACCCCAAAAATGAAAAACATTTTCTGAAACATCCGAAACACTTCCGATCCCAATATTTCAATTAGCAGGTGTTCAAACTACCCCAAAAATGAAAAACATTTTATGAAACATCCGAGACACTTCCGATCCCAATATTTTCAATTAGCAGGTGTTCAAACTACCCCAAAAATGAAAAACATTTTATGAAACATCCGAAACACTTCCGATCCCAATATTTTCAATTAGCAGGTGTTCAAACTACCCTAAAAATGAAAAACATTTTATGAAACATCCGAAACACTTCCGATCCCAATATTTCAATTAGCAGGTGTTCAAACTACCCTAAAAATGAAAAACATTTTCTGAAACATCCGAAACACTTGCGATCCCAATATTTCAATTAGCAGGTGTTCAAACTACCCTAAAAATGAAAAACATTTTATGAAACATCCGAAAGACTTGCGATCCCAATATTTCAATTAGCAGGTGTTCAAACTACCCTAAAAATGAAAAACATTTTCTGAAACATCCGAAACACTTCCGATCCCAATATTTTCAATTAGCAGGTGTTCAAACTACCCCAAAAATGAAAAACATTTTATGAAACATCCGAAATACTTCCGATCCCAATATTTTCAATTAGCAGGTGTTCAAACTACCCTAAAAATGAAAAACATTTTCTGAAACATCGGAAACACGTTCGACCCCAATTTTTTCAATTAACAGGTGTTCAACCTACCCTAAAAATGAAAAACATTTTCTGAAACATCCGAAACACTTCCGATCCCAATATTTTAATTAGCAGGTGTTCAAACTACCCTAAAAATGAAAAACATTTTCTGAAACATCCGAAACACTTCCGATCCCAATATTTTCAATTAGCAGGTGTTCAAACTCCCTAAAAATGAAGAACAGTTTCACAGGTCCTAAACGTTTATTCATTTTTGAAAAGTTTCACTGAATTTATTTACGCATGTTGGCCTCATTGCAAACACACGATATGTTTACCACTTATTTTCCTCGGGCAGTTTTTTTCCTATTAAATTTGCTTTTCAGTAAACACACTATATTGACATCATTGTAAAACATAAATAGCATTGTCTTTACTTTTCGAAGAACTGTGAAATGGGTAGGGAAACCTTTTTGAAGGAGCCGTATGGAATAGAGCTTCTCTGCAGGCTAGCAGAGCGAATTGTGAAAACTTATTCACAGGTTTCAAATTTCAGATACATAACACTTGATTTCCAATTCCCATCTCCCGATAAGTGCTTTTTGTCCTTCAAAAGCCCATTTCATTAGCTTACGAATTTAGCAGCGCTTTATAAAATTAAAGACGTAGAATAATTTTACCGAAGTGGTATTGCAGTGATTGACTAAGGCCAAAGGAGTCTAGCTACTCAAACATGTAACTAATTCGCTTCTCATAGACGAATATGCACAGCAGCCTTGCTGTAAACTTAAATACAGGAAGATTTGCTTTTCTAGGTAGTCTAAGGAGTTGTTTTCCTAGGTAGTCTACAAAACATTATCTACTGCTGTGTTGTGAAACTGTCTCTACGAGAAATTTCTGTGGATGCCTCATTGGGAGGATTCTTGCCTCAGAAAAGCTGGCGCAGGCTTTCGCTATGTAGCATCATTTTCTGCAGTTTCACTCCCGTAAGCCCACACACATTTGCAGCACTTACTTTATTTAACAGATACAGCTTGAATCGTCCATATTTGAACCTTTAAGACAACTTACAGGCGTGAAAGAAAAATGAACAAGAAAGATGACACCGAATTTTCCGTTGTAATGAGCACGTCCTTTGAATCCTTTCCGACGCGAATAAATTAATTTACCAACCAGATTTCTACAATCGATAGAACATCCAGAAATAGAGACAGCTTCTTATTTACGTCAGCAGTTAAAGAGTATGTTATGAAGATTAACAAATGGCGCACGAAAAGTTTCGCATAGCAAAAGGAAGGTATCAAACAGTTAAAAGAAGATATATAAAAGGAAACGTGATATAATTCTACGCGTTTTAGCCGAATAATTTTTGCATAATGGAAAACTTGAATATACGCGAAAAGTATTCTTCATGGCGAAAGTTTTATTAAAGGAAAAGAACATTTCAAATAGGTCTCTCGGAAGCATAGATAACGAGAAAAAGGTTTTGACCTTTACTCTTCCTAGCGGAATATCTATGCATTTCTTAAAGATGATAATGCTCCGCATCTTTATTGTGGCAAGTGGCATACAGTGAAAAAAGAAATTTCTCAATGGGTTTTTAGAAGCGGAAATACAACTGCAAATAGAAGTGCACAAGCACCATCTAGCGACAGAACTTTGAACTACAAAACTCCTCAAATACAAGCCTCAAGTGTTCCACAGGGTAAATGGTATCCGGTACTAAAATAATTTTTTAAATCGGGTGTTTAGAAGCAGAGATGGTATTGAGAAAAACAGATTAAATATTTACTCTCCTAGCGACAAAATTGTGCATTATTTTAGAAAGAAAATACGTAAAATGAGTTTTCATAGTTAGTAGTATCTAACCGAAAAATAATTTTTCAATCGGGTGTTTAGTCCCGCAGATATTGTTTTAAACAGAAACGTGAACTTACATGCTCTCTAGTGGCACACTTCCACGTTAAGAAAATTTTGAAATTATGTCAGAGGCATTTCGCACTGGAAACGCTCTCGAACAAAAAAAAATAATTTTGCAATCTGTTTCTTATAAGCAGCGATATCGACGGAAATAAAACATACATCTACGGCACCTGGTGGAAAAACTGTACACTATTTTAAGCAGAAGGTATTCTCAAAAGATTTTGCGAGGTGAGTGGTATCGGTTCAAGAAAGATTTTTTTCAGTCGAGTATACAGAAGGTCAGATTTTGCTGCAATTACATCAGAAGTAGAAATAAAAACTTATTTTAAACATCTCGTTAAATCGCTCCCCAAATTCAGTTTCAGTTGTAATAAGTGACAGGCTTAAGTTCAAAACTGAATTTATCCGCATAGTTATTTTTAGATCATATACAAAATTTCTAAACGGTGACTTATCTTTCTTTAAACCTTTAAGCTACCGATTGTTCTGAACCAAATGATGCTCCAAATGTTCTGCCCTCGCAAACGGAAATGTTTACATAGCAGCCCGGTTTTACCAAAGTCGTCTAGAAAACATATCATTAGAAAAGTGTCTTCCCAAGGAACGCTTATAGCGTAGTAAATCTGTCGTTTATTTTCGTGGTGTATTATGCATAAAGATTCTCCAAGCTTTCATTACATCCCTCTTTAGTGACGTCATGACTTCCCTCTTTAGTGACGTCATGACTTCCCTCTTTAGTGACGTCACAACTTCCCTTTTTTTGTGTCGTTACGCAGAAAGCAAAGCTTCCGATTGGTTTCCAACGCTGTGATGTGTGACGTCAAACACAACACCGACATATCAGTCTCTGTAACATGAGAGTGACGTCATAAACGGAGGGAACTCATCTCTCTAATGTCATGGTCTTGTGTTTTCTGGACTGCCTTGGTTTTACGAAAGCTACGACAAAACAAATACCCTTCCCCTTCTCATCTCAGCAGTACTTACAAAAAGTTTGTCAGTGGTGAAAAGCTCTCCTTTCTAGTCCTTTATTGTTTGCACTATGACCCAAGCCATGATGGGGAAAGGTAAGTTCCCCTGCCATGGACATCAAGCCACTGGGTAGAAACAAGTGACTCAAGCATCTCTCTCCTTTCTTAGATTTGTTGCCATCGTTTTCAGTCGGAAAAATTAGAGTCAATAATCCTCCTGAATGAGAATTTCAAATAGCAAAGCTAAAGGGAAGGCAACGCTTTCTTATGCGCAGGTCCTTATTTGGTGAGCCCGGACCGGCCCGGTCCCGTTTCATATATTAGACTCTCGGCCCGTCAATTTCAGCTATTATTTAGCCCCCGGCCCGTGATGGGTCATTTTGTATTATTTTGTTTTTCTATTGTATTTTATTAAATTCTGAAAATTAAGTAATGAAATGAGATATTATTGTAAATATTTAGTTGAATGTAAACCTCAAAGTATTAACTAAACTTTAACCATTTTCGAAGAATATGACATTTAAAGACAGAGATAAAAAAGACCAAGCGAGTTCAATATCTCTCTTTCTCTGAACTAGCAAGTGGTAACACTACAAAAGTCAATCCCTATACAGATTAGGGATAAGAGAAACAGTCGATGTCGTCCCACTATCTCATACAATCACACACACACACACACACACACACACACACACACACACACTGTAACGTACCAGGAGATGTGACGTACCTGCCAGAAGGACGCACACGACATAAAGGCAGATAGGAATCAGAATAAAACGTCCGCGTAGCTCAATTGGTAGAGCAACTTATTCCGGAATGAGGGGACCCGGGTTCGAATCCTGGCGCGGATAAAAATGACGGAGAAATTCACTTCGTTATAACACACACACACACGTGCCTCACTCCACACTCGCTCGGAGTCGAATCTTTTGCTGGCAACAAGCACCAAAGTGTTTTTACCATCTTAACACCTACAGATCGTAAATACACTGTGAGTGCCTCTCCTCGCTTCTGTGATTACGTCCTGGGCTATGTCATGAAAGTATGCAAAGCCAGCAAAACAGTTAAACAGACAAGGAAATCGGAAACACGACTTTTTTCCTTTCTTTACTATTATGATAAAAATAATGGCTCGCCTTGTGTCTGGGATAAAGCCAGGCCCGGCCCATGTATACCTCTAGCACAAGTTCACTCGGTTCAGCCGCGTCCTTCCGATCTCTTAGACGGTGAATATCAGCCTATTTCGCAAATCCCAAGTCAATTCGTTCAGGCAGGATAAATGGTCAAAGCTCGTAGTTCTCATACCGTGAAAAAGGCTGGAATGAACAAAGAAGTACATCACATAAAAATTTTCGTAACTATCAAATGGTTGTGAAGATGTCTCTAACCAAACTTTCCTTTTTGAATATCTATTCTTCTGCAAGTTCTGTTACTTCTCCATTTGATTTTTGTTCTGCACGGTTTGCCAGTTCCTCAAATTTCTTTTTGCGTTTTGGAAACACTTGCTGCTAGTCAAAGATAAATAAAAATCTACTGAGGGTAAAATGTATGTGGTGAGAGTTGTGTTAGGAAAGTGAGAAGATTTACTGATTGATACAAATTGTTGTACCAGCTTGATATCGTGAGAGTTCAAAGATTATAAACAATTGCTGTTGAATGCTCCCGATGTTATCGTGACGCGTCTAAAATCATGTCACTTCGGCGAGTGGAACTAAATAAAGCTTATTTGAATTCTCACATAAGTTTTTCTAATTCATACGAACTCTACCCGTATTTTATTTAAGGTTTGAGTGAATGTATGATTTCAATAAGGAGTTTTTGAAAAACAAACAAACTTGAAGCATCTCGTAGTTAAGATGCCATCTTTATTACCAGCCATTCCAAGATTATAATTCTTGATAATTATGCTTGTTGTCTAATTTTAGTACCCATCCTTCTGCGATTAACATTTTTACGTAGAAGGTTGTCTGTACTTTTTAACAGACGTACCACGTAAATATTTTCTTATTAATTTTTACTTAGTTAAGTTTTGAATTCGTGTCATTGCACAATAAACTTCAAGCTGTGTACTTTAAAAAATATACCTTGATTACGAAGCACGGCACGAGAAATTCGTGCGAAATCCACTGGCGAACATGCAGTTCCATACAAAAGTACAAGGAATATGCAGTGGTGTAGTTCTAAGAAAAAAAGGGTCTTAGCCGTGAAAGGGTTAGGTGAAACGAACCCAGAAAAAAAGCCCTTAAAATTTTCAAAAGCGATTTAAAATTCGGTTTGTCGTTTTTCTCAGTTTGCATTTTTATTGAAGTTTCATTACTAATTATTTTTTATCAACTTTTTATTAAAATTGCTCAATTAATACAGACATTTGACGTGGACCAGGGACATCGGACAAAGATCATCGCTCTTTCCACGTTTATAAATAAGTCACGGAAAAATTCTTCCACGTCAAATGTCTGTAGTAATTATTCATTCGCTTTCTAATTAATTTGTTCAATTGCTGCTTACCATCTTTAGTGAATCCCCAGCATTGTGTGGGGCTCCAAGAAGCAACCTGCCAAATTGGCTTGGCAGTTAGTGTATGTGAGTCTGGAGAAATTCGAGGCGGCTGTGGTGCAGTGGAAGCATATCCAGCGCGTAACTGGAGGACCATGGGTTCGATTCACGGTGGCGGCCAATGAGAATTTTTCCGTGACTCACTTATAAACGTGGAAAGAGCGATGACCTCTGTTCGATAAAATTGCTTAATTGGAGCAATTTTAAACGAAAAAAATGTTACGTGGGAGTCATATGCTTAGAATACCAAGTATCTCTTTAAATACTGCACTAATACATCATACGGTTCCAAATATTCAGTGTGAATAATACGAATCAATCACACAGAATTCATGTGACTTATACGCCGCTCTTGTTAGGTTTATACGGTGGGAGTAGCGTATAACGTTTGCTCTGTTTTCTGTTTCTTTTAAGGATATAATGACCACCGTAATCATCTTGGAACACAGGAAGTCACCCATCCCTGATTTGGAGCAATTGGTTCTGGGAGGGCCAGCAAAGTGGGACACCGCCCATGCCTCATCTGGGGCTCATCTCGTGCGATTGATCAGAAGCCAGTGCCTCTGACCACTCTGACAGCGGAGCGCTTTTTTGTGTTATCCATAAGGAATCACAAAATGGCCTCAGTAGATTACTTTTGTTGGAGACAGTTTATTTGAAATGCTCTTCTTAATCATAAAACCCTTGTCACTCATTTTTCGGGGGAGGGAGAAGGGGTGAGGGCAACGACCTCCATGAGCAACTATAAGTGATATAAGCTGTCGTCCATCCCTAATTTAGGGCCACTGGTTCTAGGGAAGGGAAAAATCATTTCTGTAGGACAAGCACACCACCTATGCTTCGCAGGGATTCGAACCCAAGCATAATCTGACAAACGGTTAGAAGTCAGATGCGACTACTTGTCGCACTGCCTACATGCCTGTTTAACTTTCCTTTGTTGCTTCTCTTCCTGGCTGTTGGATTACGCCGTGCTGCGTGATCTAACAGTTTAGCCTCATCCTTGCAATACGAACATTTAGTTACGACTATGCTTACAGATAGTCTTAACTAAATGTTCATATTGCAAGAATGAGGTATTTAGTTATGACTATGCTTAGTATCTTATAGTTACGACTATAAGATACGACTATGCTTGTAACGTACCAGGAGATGTGACGTACCTGCCAGAAGGACGCACACGACATAAAGGAAGATAGGAATCAGAATAAAACGTCCGCGTAGCTCAATTGGTAGAGTGACTTATTCCGGAATGAGGGGATCCGGCTTCGAATCCTGGCGTGGACAGAAATGACGCAGAAATTTACTTCGTTATAATGGCGCCCGAACTATCCGGATGACCCGGCCGTTCAAAATCTCGCATTGGTGTGATGTTATTTCCACACCGCGAGACAGGAAACATCAGAGAATTCCTTCTCCAGCGCTTCGCGAGAGAGGAAAAATCAGAGAATTCCTTCTCCAGCGCACCGCGAGACAGGAAAAATCAGAGAATTCCTTCTCCAGCGCTTCGAAAAATAAAAATGTGTGATGTTGCATTCCACACAGCAGATTGACTGGGAGTTCTCAAGTGCACGTTCTACAGTGGATGGCTGCCTGCAACGATTCATGGTCACGGCTGATCCGTGGGCCATGTCCCCGGCCCTCTTTCGGGGGGGGGGAGAGATGTGACGTACCTGCCAGCAGGACGCACACGACATAAAGGCATATAGGAATCAGAACAAATGTCTGCGTAGCTCAGTTGGTAGAGCGACTTGTTCCGGAATAAGCGGCCTCGGGTTCGAATCCCGGCGTAGACCAAAAATGACGGAGAAATTTACTTCGTTATAATGGCGCCCGAACTATCCAGATGACCTGACCGTTCAAAATCTCGCAATGGTGTGATGTTATTTCCACACCGCGAGATAGGAAAAATAAGAGAATCCCTTCTCCAGCATTTCGAAAAAAAAAAAATAATAAGGGGGAGATGATGTAACATACCAGGAGATGTGACGTATCTGCCAGAAGGACGCACACGACATAAAGGAAGATAGGAATCAGAATAAAACGTCCGCGTAGCTCAATTGGTAGAGTGACTTATTCCGGAATGAGGGGATAAGGGTTCGAATCCTGGCGTGGACAGAAATGACGGAGAAATTTACTCCGTTATATGCTTGAATATAAAACACAACATTCACTTCACACAATCTTCTAAAAAAAAAATCTGTCCCCTACTTTTCTTTCCATCTAATTACGAAATGTGCCTTAGCGTCGCTAAGCCTAGACAAAAAGTGCGTTAGCGTCGCTAAGCCGCGCTAAGGCTTAACACCACTCGACGTATGCAAGAATCTTGAAGTTTCATTGATTGGTTATGCAGTTCGAAAGCAACAAAGAAAAAACCCTAAAGTAAAAGAAAGTGAAGACTGATAAAAGGAAAAGTTTAATAACATAAAAAAGAAATCTAAAATTACCATTTGCATTTTCAAGAAGCTATGATGTACACTGGTGTCCAAAAGTTAAGCATAGTTAAAAAAAAGACGTTTTGGAACATACAAAAGGGGGAAAAGAGTTATAAAGTACAGAGGACGTAGGAATATAGAAATACGGAAATCAGACTCAATGCCATGTGATGAACGATAATTGGCATACAAGACGTAGCGGCACCTTTGTTGAGTTTACAGAAAGAGCTGCCAAAATGGAAAAAGTGACATTTCTTGTCGTCATCGCGCACTTTTATTAGTAGAATTTATTTTCTGTTAAAACAGTATGTCAGAAAGACGGTAAGCGGACATTTGTACACGTGATCGGATTATCGGAGTGTTGGAATCCGGCCAGACGCAATGTTGCCAGAGCTACTGGTGTGAATCAATCCATTGCATCCAGACTTTGGAAAAGGTACCAGGACACAAGAGACGCCAATCGTTAAACTGTGGCAGGTCGTCCACGGATTACAATGGCTCAGGATGATAAGAATGCAGCCCTAAGAGCGAGACGTAATAGGTCGACGTCAGAGAAAGCGTGCGTTTGTTTTAGAGCAGTCTGCGGCTGGTACACCAGCTGTTTGGCAAACAGTATAAGACTGCTCAACGAAAAAAGACTGTACGCGAGAAGACCTGCAGTTTGCATGCCACTTACCAGGTCAGCAAGAAATGTCAGAGTACTGTGGTTCAGACAACATAGAGACTGGGACGAAAATCAATGGGCCAATGTCCTCTTCTCCGATAAATCCAGGTTCAGCCTTGAAAGTGATAGCCGTCGTGTTCTCATCTATAGAGAACCTCGAAACCGTTATTCCCTTACAAACATCTGAAAAATACACCATTACAGAGGTGATGGTATACTTGTCTGGGGTGGCATTATGTGCAGCGGGCACACACAGTTCCATGTCTATTCTCTTGGAAATTTAAGAGGTCGGAGACATAGAGACGAAATCCTTAATCCTTATGTAAGGCTCTTTCGGGGTGCTGTTGGCCCAAATTTCCTGTTGATGGACGATAAAGCGAGACCTTGTAGAGCTGTTATTGTCGAATATTATCTGGAAAGTGAGGATATCCACCTTATGCGATGGCCAGAAGGCCATTCCCCAGACCTCAACCCAATAGAGCACGTGTGAGATGCATTGGCGAGACGCATTGCAAGTCGTCAACCTTCTGCCAGAACTCTCGAGGAAGTCCGATCTTCTCTTGTTCATGAGTGGAATTGTAACGTACCAGGAGATGTGACGTACCTGCCAGAAGGACGCACACGACATAAAGGCAGATAGGAATCAGAACAAATGTCTGCGTAGCTCAGGTGGTAGAGCGACTTGTTCCGGAATAAGCGTACTCGGGTTCGAACCCCGGCGCGGATAAAAATGACGGAGAAATTCACTTCGTTATAATGGCGCCCGAACTATCCGGATGACCCGACCGTTCAAAATCTCGCATTGGTGGGATGTTGTTTCCACACCGCGAGATAGGAAAAATAAGAGAATCCTTTCTCCAGCACTTCGAAAAAAAAAAAATAATAAGGGGAAGATGATGTAACGTACCAGGAGATGTGACGTACCTGCCAGAAGGACGCACACGACATAAAGGCAGATAGGAATCAGAATGAAACGTCCGCGTAGCTTAATTGGTAGAGCAACTTATTCCGGAATGAGTGGACCCGGGTTCGAACCCCGGCGCGGATAAAAATAACGGAGAAATTCACTTCGTTATAGAATTTCTTACCACAGAGTCGTCTTGTGTCGCTTGTCAACAGCACAAGATATCGGCGTGACACTTGCATCGCTGTAAGAGGTTATCATACGCCTTACTAGACCATTGTACAAAATCAAGAGCGCTTGCGAAAAATTCCTGCTGTTTTCACCATTTTGTACTATACGTATTCATTAAGAAATCTCGATTTTGTAATTTAAGACTTTTTTTTTTTTTTTATTATATTTAACTTTTGGACAGCAGTGTATTTGTTCAAATACACGTGAAAACATAACACAAGAAAACTTGGATAATTATATTGTGTTTTAAAAGAAAATATTAATTAACTTCCACCATTTTCGCGTGAGTTTTCCTTATAAATGCATCGTAAGCTATAATTAAATAATATCACAAGCCGCGGGTGGTTTAGTGGTCAACATTCGTGACGACCACGGAGAAGACCTCAGGTTCGATCCCAGCAGGTGCGAACGCTTGAACCACTAAATAACCGCCGTGCGTCGGTTGGGCACGTTAAGCCGTCGGACCCCGGGTACTGGCCCCCGGTAATAAATAAGGGGTCTTTCTCCCCCTTTCTACATAGCTTCCATGTCACTTTCCCATCGGGCACTCTAGCCCAAAGACATGGGCACTCTAGGCACTCAAGACCTGGGGTCAGACACTCCCTTCTTAAAATCTTCTACATAATATCTGATCTGATCTGATTAAATAATATCTGCTCATTTTAGAGAGAAATAGCTCTACTAATGGTTATTTCATAACCGGGATATAAGTGCACCCTATTCGAAAGAAAGTAATTCATAATGACGAGGGTAAACGAATTGTGTACTAAGAGAGGTATATATTGTGAATCACAACGCGAGGCCAGTGAGTAGAATTGGGAATGAATGCTGATTAAGTTGCAGATATAAACAATTATGAAATAATTCTAGAAAATATCTAATTTAAGCTATGGAGATTAAATTGGTAAAACTTTGTACATCAAAAAATACATCCTGTATTTTTTATATCATCATCCTGTTGATGATGTAGTGGATTCATAGTGACTTCCTGAAAAATAGTTTTCGGCAGAAAATTTATCGGTTTTAATTGCTTTTAATCACCATTTGAGTTTTTCGTATGTTTGTTAGCAACATTCATCAGTAAATAAATATCTTTTGCTATGCTGGGTATTTTGCTTTCTCGGAAGTAGTAATCTACCAATGAGTGAGGAAATGCAATGACTCATTACGATTTTGTCAAATGAGATTTGCGGAATGTTGGTGAAATAAGTCTGAAATCAACTTTTGTTTTTCACCCTTCTAGTGTTTATTTATGAATCAGAGACATGGACCTTATCTAGTCTTCAGCTAACGGAAGCAGATGCCCTTAAAAAAAGTAAAAAGTGCAAAAAAAGGTAAACCCAAAATTTCAAAGCATAAGGAAACAAAGGTTTGTTGCCAAATTTTCAGGTTTCGGGAACAAGTTTCAAAAAAATATACATAGATTATTTATTCCAGGGGATGCTGATGAGTTTTCGGTATCACCAAGAAGGAAATGGGTTAGAGCTATGAAACTTGCAGACTATTCCACATATTCACCCCGAAGTTCAACACACTTGGTACAGAGTTTCTAGAGTTTTTTTAACCATTCCAAAAAAAAAATTCTGAAGTCTGATCGCTCAAATACTGCTCTGTTGCTGATATCACCTCCGAATCATTTGAAAAATGCTTCCTTTTCAAACTTATATTTTAAGGTTCGGGAACAGGAAATAGTCCGATGGAGCAAGATCTGATGAGTAAGGTGGATGGTCTATGCACTTAAACCCCAGGTCCCTCAAAACATCCATTGTCCAGCCAGCATTGTAAGCCGGCGCATTGTACTGCAAAAAGAGAAATATTTTCCGCAGTTTTCCTCGCCTTTTTTCCTTCAACGCCTCTTCAATCGGTACAGCAAGTTGAAATAGTATTCAACATTTATTGTTTGGCCCTTCGGGAGATAGTCAGTCAGTAAAACGCCTTCCGAATCTCCCCCAAAAAAACCATTGCCATGACCTTTCTTTCCTGCCGACCTTTGTGTCCTAAATTTCTTTGGCCGTGGAGAACCAGAGTGCAGCCACTGTTGTTTCGTCTCTGGATCGTAGTGATGCAATCACGTTTCATCAACATTGGCAAGTTACTGCAAAAAATTATCACCAGATCGCTCAACATGCTGCAAAACTGATTTGGAAGTGTCCACTCGTTTTCGTTTCTCATCGGCGGCATTCAAACCTTTGGGCATCCACTTTGCTGTCATCTTCAAGTGCTCATGAATTATGAACCCAACACGTTCCCTGGATATCTTCAGTATCTCAGCAATTGTTTTAGCCGAGATTCGCCGATCTGACCAAATCAAGTCATGAACGCGATCAGCAATTTCTGATGTTGTCACTGTTGAAGGACTTCCAGATCTTGCTGTATCTTCGGTCTCAAGGTCTCCAAGTTGGCACACCATTTCTTCACAGTGGAATATGAAGGGCATTTGTCACCTAATTTTTGCGTCATATACTCACTCATAGATTTCCATCGCAGTTTTCTTCTGCAGAAACAGAAATTTGATGACAGCCCGAAGTTTCACATTCGAAAATTCAATATTTTGCATTGACATGATTCAATTCATTGCATTGACATGATTCAATTCAGGACGTCGAACATCTGGAAAAAAAAACAAAAAAAAAAAAAAAAACTGAGGTAATGTGGAAAGATGAAAGTGTCTATTATTCCCAGGGTGAAAACGTTTGTTCTTTCCGTTTCCGTTGCTTTCATTTGAACCGCCTTCATATGATCGTCCAAGTTTCGTTTAAGACTTTAAAAATTGAATGAGTACCCTGGTACTCTTTGTACATATAATTTATGCTCTTTTGCATGCCAAGATTTATGTGGGTGTGAAATAAAACGAGTGAATCGAGAATACACATTTACGTATTATACGTACAAGACATTGCATTTATTCGCGTCAGTCACTGCCACTGAGCCGGTACGTACCAAGTGGAATTAAATCATAACAAGTTATTAAAATCATGCAATGCATTGATTATGATAAGCTTTCCAACATACCAGAAATCATTACTTAAGTTATTACTCAAATTATTAGGATAATGGCTGTGGAATAATTCTCGCTCCTGTGCCCTGACCTTTAACCCAATTTCAATGATATTCAACAGAAGCAGTTAAATATACTTCCGGAACAACATGATAAAGATTTGTCGCAATCGAAGCATTTTTACATAAGTTATGACACGTAAGGGCGATGGAATGGATCCCGCTCCTATGTCCTGACCTTTGACCTCATTTCGCCCATTTTCAATAGGGTTCGTCCCCAGGTTCTCACCTACCACATACTAAAATTTCATCGAAATCGAACCATTTTTACGCGTGTTATCGTGCGGACAGACAGACAGACGGACAAAGATGGAGCACATATACTCTTCTTCAACCTTCGGTTGGAAAGCGTAAACAACGAACAATAAGATTACTAATTTCTGACATTGAGCGGTACTTAGGTAGGTGGATAAATTAATGTTATTGTCGTAAAATCAATGAAAGAAGGTATGTGAGTCATAAAAGTAAATATATATTAAACCATGGCGGCAACAGTAAGTATTTCGACTATTTAGTTTTTCAAAAACAATATTTATTTTTATTACGTACACTAGTGGACAAAATTGTGGAAACCTTTAGGAAAATTTGTATTTCTGAGGTTTGATGCTTATAACACATCAGTCTTTTTAGAGTAATACCATAAAATTACATATCATTTTTTTTATTGAGGGTTTAACGACCACCGTGTGCAACTCAACGGGATATAAGCAGTCGCCCTTCCCTAATTTAGGGTCACGGGGAAGGGAGAGAGCCAGTTCCGTAAGACAAACACAACATCCATGCCTCACCGGGATTCGAATCCAGACCCATTTCGGGATGAATGATCAGAAGTAATCGCTTAGACCACTACGCCACCGAGGCGACTACATATCATTAGAAAAATAAGTTAATGCAGAATGTAATGCAATAAACTGTACAGAACTATCTTTATTCTATCAAAAGTTACAACCAAATAACCACTAGAAGAAACATAAATGCTTTACGTAACAAGAAGTGGATTTCCTTAACTCAAAAATGACCACTAAAATTGATTGTTCTGAAAGCTAATCAGGGGTTTTTATGCCACAGCATGGAACCAATAAAGTATTTAGTATGAGTCATCTCTCATATCCAGGTATCCGAGCTGACAATAATAGAACTCTTATTCAGTTGTGTTAGTGTCATAAATTTGGCTTCTGTTTTTTTCACGAATTTTTCTCTTCTTTTTTAACTTAGTAAGCCGCTATTTCGTAAGATGACAAAAAGAGTGAAGAGTTGACTGCCCAATTAGAAAGCGATGTAAAATACTAATTTCGGGTAAAGAGACATACAGTTGTGAGTTAATCATAAGAAAAGTATGTGGAAATCTGATGAAAGGGGTTATTTCTAATCTGTGCAAGATGTAGCAGCAGGCACAGTCAATTCAAAACCAAATTGGTAAAGGCAGGAAAAGGTGCACAACAGCATATGGCGACAGAAAAATTAAAAGACTGTGTTTAACGGACAGAAAAAAATCATCGCAGTCACTAAAAATGAATGATCTCAATGTGGTTTGCAGATGAATGCTAGTACTGTTAGGCACAAACTCAAAGACTGGTTTACATTCTACAAACAAGGAAAGGGCGTTTTCCTTGTAGAATTGCAAGGAAAACGCCACTTCTATCTCCCAAACAAAGAAGGAAGGAATTAGCATGGGCTAAAAACCATGTTAATTGTTCTGAGGAACAATGGGACAGAATCATCTGGAGTGATGAGACCATAATATCCACATTTGGTAGTAACGAAATAAAGCATGCAGGAAGAAGAGATGGAGATTTGCTGTCTGAATGCATTACAGCAACCATGAAGCATCCAGTTAGTGTTATCATCTGGGGTTGTATGACAGCAAAAGGTGTGGGAAGAATTTGTGTGGTTAATGGTACTTTATACGGTAAAAAATACATTATTGACATACACTATATTGGCAAAAGTCACCGGACACCTAGAAGAGAAACACAACATAGCATTTATTGCCATACATTAGCACGGTGTCGGTCCACCTTTGGACTTAATGCATGCACTGAACCTTCGAGACATGCTTTCGACAAGGTTTTGGAACACAGCGATAGGTATGCGCTTCCATTCAGTACATAATGCAGTCGCTAACTGTTGCTTAGTAGTAGGCCTTGGTTCCAAACTTCTTATGTGGCACTCTAATTCATCCCATAGGTGCTATATGGGATTAAGATCAGGACCCTGTGCTGACCAGTCTACACACGATACGGAATTATCGTTAAACCACGCCGCAACAGTCCCGACTTTATGTCTCGGTGCAGTATCCTGCTGGTATCAACAAGGTTCGGTAGCATACAAAATTCAACGCCACGAGGAAGTGGAAGCTCCCGATTTCGCGAAGCTGAGAGATTTTGCATCATGGATTTTTTGGCAAATTGATGAAAATGAGAACTGGCTTCTGAATGTTATATGGACATATGAAACACATTTCGCTCTCAAAGGAGAGGTAAACACAGAAAACTGCCACATTCGGGCAACGGAAAATCACCAGGCTGTTTCAGAAACCTCCACTCCATCATGCAAAAATCACAGTCTGGTGTGGGTTCACATTGTTCTTCATTACTGGGCTTTTTTTCTTCGAAGAAATGCGTCATACTGCTTTCAAAACGGTCTCTATCACAGGTGCACATTACGCGGAACTTTTACGTAACTGCTTTATACCAAGCTTGCAAGACAGGCATGCATTCAATGCTGTAGCCCTCATGCAAGATGGAGCACCACCGCACATCACGTCACTTGTCAGACAACTTCTGAAGTTAACGTTTGGAGAAAATCGTTGATCAGCATTCATTTTCAACACGAATGAACACCCAAGTTTCCAGACCTTACACCATATGATTTTTCGTTCTGGTGCTACCTGAATTTAAGGGTGTATAGAGATCGTTCCATTTAACTAGCCATGTTGAAAGAGTATCCGACATCATGTGTCATCCACATCAACGGATATGCTGTTTAAAGCTGTCTATGGTGTCTGCGAGTGATAGGCACCAAGGTAACTTTAAGTGGACGTTATTTATGACAAATTACCTTTTATAACCCACAATTAATCACTCGGCTGCAGCGCCATCCGGCGAGAATGAATAAAATTAAAATGTCCAATAATTTTTTTAATTTCACTAAATATCCCATGCCATTTCGTGCAAACCGCATTGTGCTACTGTCAAAACTCAATGAATTATTAATTTTTAAAGTTTTGCACAACTTTTGGACTCAAAATCTCTTTACCTTTTACACAGTGCTAGATTCTTTCTCTCGAGAATTCATACTGAAAAAGGACGTCTCTTGCGTATTTTGTTAAATTGCAGAGCACAATTTGTTCCAGAAAATAAATTTCTAAATTTCCTCTTAAAGACAGTAAACTATTATATTCTACATCGTAGAAAACTGGAATTTTTATGCTCAACAGTAACTAATAAAACATAAAGTCGTCTGTGAAGTGGACACTGGTCACTGCGCCATTAAATAGTTTGGTACCACCCTATGAATAACTCGATTTTTTTTTCTGTCGACGGAATCCAATAAATGGGAAGCAAAAAAAAAAAAAAAAAAAAAATGGCATTAGCGAAAGACAAAGTAAATTTTTTTGCATATTGAAAGATTAAAGAAGGGGAACTTCATCAAATCAGGGAAGCTTCACGCAATTCAGTGGCTGAAAATTACCTCAGCGAGTCAAGGTATCTACAGACCATTTTATTATTTTGTGGGAACTTCAGGAAAAATAAATAAAAAGAAAAAAAAATTAAGAGAAAAATGGGAAATAGTCTTGGAGCAAAATCGAATGAGGCATCTGCCATCTTGGCTCTGCAATGAATCCCTCCCTCCCTCTCTCCTCACGCTCATCCCCAACCCTCCTCCTTCCACGTAATTAAAAATTTGGCCTGAATTAACGAAGGACATAGATCAAAAACCGTCAGCATGTGTGCGACGCTTTCGAGACTGAACGGACTCCATGGGAAAAACAACGGCGGGAAAACTTGTTAACATGTTCTTCCGAAAAGTGGCGCGAGAACTCGCCGCGTGTGTTGAAAATGACGGCGGGGAAGAAAGAGGTAGGGGGAGGGTGTTGAGAAGGGGGTTAGGCTAGATGGCTCTGTGTGTGTGTGTGTGTGTGTGAGAGAGAATAGGCTCTGCGACTATAATTGAAAACGGTTTTCAATTAGGGGAAGATTTCGGCCCGTGAGGTTCCTCGACGAAGTGTGCCGGCCGTGTGTATTAGCAGCAGATCGGCAACTGGTGTTGGAAGCAGCCCCAGACGAGTAAAAGGGGTGAGAGTGGCGAGGCTTCATTACGAGGTGTAGACATCTCCGGACGACTAATGGTCGGTTAACACGTGAAAGAGCGTTTTGGTGGGCAGCAATCGCGTTATTAAACGCAGCCTGTTGGTTTGTTACGGAATAATGTTCTGGGAGGTCGCTCCTTGGCCGCACCACAAAAGCCAATGAGACGCGTGGATACTCATTCATAAACTAGAGGATGGATCGCCGGAGACGCAATTTGTGTGATTTATTTACCCTATAAAGTCGACAAAATTCTTGTCTTGGTTAACTGAATTTTAGGGCGGGAAATAGATGGGGAGAGAGAGGGTGAAAATGGAAAGTTTCGGAAGAGTTACCTCGTGATTTGTCGAGTTGGCAAAGTTTAAGCGCGATCGATGAAGACACCAGATAGTTTTGTGCTGATACCTGGATGAGAGGGATTAATACAGCTGTGTGTATGTGTGTGCGTATGTATGTGTGATCTATTAATCTTGTCTCAGTTGATCTGCTGGTATAATGGACTCCATTCCTCTGGATTCCAATATTCGCACACGGACCGAGATGTCATTAAGGAGTTGGGTGTTTGCAATTATCAGCTCCAAGACAAAGTTATCAGGCAAAACGAAAGTTAAAAGAGTTTATTCCGAATAATTTGAAATGCTTCTGACGCACGGTCCAGAATTTCAATGAATAATTCTGCAAATTTTCTGCGGTTTCTGCGAATTCAATTATATATCTCACTTGATTGGGACGTATACTTATCGATTTAGCTAGTGTGTCATTTCCTCATCCGTCAGTTCCTGGCGCTCTGAATGAACTCCGATAATTTAAACGAGATCAAGGAGTAAACCTCAAAAGGCTTGGCTGTTGAACGGTAGCTGGCATATTTGTTACTTTGTCATTAACGTAAACAATAGCACTGGCAAACTGTTGATGTTGTTGACCATAACATTAAATTAATAAAAGCATGCGTCTTGAATAAATTCGTCTCAAAATTTTCAACAAATCCCCATACAATTACTCTCTTGGAATACAATTTCTTTAGTTTTCAGCTTGTGAAACAAAACAGCATAAAACCATGAAATACTTTTTTTCTTCTTTTAGGACAGAAGAATAGTCATTAAGATAAGTTTATAATTAGCCGATGTGTATAGTAAAGAAATCAGCCGCCCTGGTGGCGCAGTGGTCAAAACGATGGCTTCTGATCATTCGTTCGAAAGGGGTTCGGGTTCGAATCCCGGTGAGGCATGGATGTTGTGTTTGTCTTACGGCGCTGGCTCTCTCCTTTCCCTGGAACCAGTGACCCTAAATTAGAGATAGGCGACTACTTATATCCCATTGAGTTGCTCACGGTGGTCGTTAAACCGCAAATAAAATTAAAACAAAATGAACAAATAATAACAAAATGTAGATCCTAGGGACGTTTTTGAAAAATGAAGGGCGTATATGGGAAGACGACCCTTGTCCGCTTTAGAACATTCTTATTTCATTTTGAATTTTAAAATGTGGAGCTAAGTTTATCCGATTTCATACAGTTATGAACCCTTTTGGCGTTCGATGTATCTGAACCAAATGGTGACTATATTTTTCTATGCTCCTCAAATAGAAATGTTCACACAGCAGTCGCGTTTTACGAAAACTACGGCAAAATTCCTTTCCCCGCTCATCTCAGTAGTACCGAAAACAAACCTATAAGCTCTCCCTTCTAGTCCTTTAATATCTGCTCCACGACCAATGGCATGACAGGAAATGCTAGTCCCCTTGTCACGGTCATCATGCCACTGGGTAGAAAAAGTTGATTCAAACTCTCCTCTCTCCTTTTTTAGAGCCGCGGATGGCCTAATGGTCAACGTTCGTGACTGCCACGGAAAAGTCGATCCCAGGCAGGTATGAACGCTCGAACCACTAAATATCCGCCGTGAGTCGTTTGAGCACTTTAAACCGTCGAACTCTGGGTACTGGCCCCCGCCCCCGGTTACAAATAAGAGCGTCTGTCTCGCCCCTTTCTACTTTGCTTCCGTGTGACTTTCCTGTCGGGCACTCTAGCCCAAATATCCTAGCCTCCTGCTTCTAAAGGTTGTTTAAGACCTAGGGGGCGCCCCTGTGGCGCAGTGGTGCTTATGACCACTAGTTCGAGAAGGGTCTGGGTTCGAATCCCGTGAGGCATGGATGTTGTGCTTGTCTTACGGCACAGGCTCTCTCCCTTCGCTGGAACCAGTACCCCTAAATTAGGTACGGGCGACTGATTGCTAACATGGAGTTACTAACGTGGTCGCTAAACCTTCAAGTAAAAAACAAAAATCTGAGGTATGACACTCCTTCCTAAAATCCTCTACATAAATCTCTTCTGTGTTCTTTTTTAGTTCGTCGCCATTGTTATAGCCATTTTAGCAGGTAATCAGTCAGACGGGATTAGTGCCAGTTATGCCTCTAAATAATCCCTTTGAATAACAAAGCTAATGGTAAAGTAACGCTTTCTGATGCAGAGGTTCACTCGTTCCAGCTGCGCTCGGCCCACTTCTTAGACAACGAATATATTCGTTCGAACTAATTTCAGCCTATTCTTCTAACTGCGAATTAACTCGTTCCAGCAATTAAAGGGAGGTTAATGATCACTCATAACACACAATACTTTACGAATTCATACTTTAAGGTTTAAATTAAATGTTCAGAAAAGTATGATTTTATTTAAACTGATAACTAGCAGAAATACCTGATATTCCTGGGACATTCGTTGGAAATCTGTCTTCATATGTGAGCTCACACTAAGAAAGACATAACTAAATGGCCAAAAGTTGTCTTTTCGTTTTCCATTTGTTTCAGGGTTTGACGACCACTCACGCCTAATTTGGGGTCACTGGCTCTAGGAAAGGGACAGAGCCAGTGTCATCTGACAAGCCTCGTGCCTCATCCGGGAGTCGGGGGAATGGCCAGAAGCCAGCCCTTCAGACCATTCACCCACCGGGGCGGCCAAAAGTTATTTCCTTATTGGAAAAGTAAAATACAATCGCCTTTCTAAACAGAAAAAAATATTCTTTTCCCTATCTTAGCAAGTGAATCTTTTCAAATAATTTTGTGTACGTAAAATTATTTGCATGTATGACCCATTAATACAGAGAAATTGTATTAAAAAATCACAGTTTTGCGCTAAGCTCGGTTGGATTCGAATTATTTCTGTTAGCTAACTACTAGCACGCAAAAACAGAACATACCAGCCATAAATTATTTCTGAGATAATAAGCATAAAATGCAGCCCCCCCAGATGAAATGCGTACATTACAGCCAGAAACTGTAAGCAAGGATGCTTATCACAAAAAGTAGGTTCAAATTCTGTAACTTTATTTTACGCAGAAGACAAGTTCTGTGTGACTTTAACGAAAAGACCCCAACTCACTGGGTTTTGTTCCAGAATCCTTAGGTTGAATGACCAACTGGAACCGTCAGCTGCGGACTAATCCCCCACACTGATGTACTTACCTGATTAAAAAGACAAAAAGAAATATTAAGAATGACTCAAGTGTGGGATATGGTGGACTTACCACACTTGAGAAGGATGGTCCACCACAAAATCGACCTGGACTTCCTAAACGGCATATGAGAGAGAGATCTCGGCTGAGTGAATGTAAGATTGGTGTATGGAATGCTAGAGGTATAAATGGCAAGATGAACGAGGTGATTTAAAAGATGAATTGATGAAAATAATTCGAATCCATAGATTGGATGAGCTGTGTGTAAGTGAAACCAAAAGAAGGAAATTGGGGTAGAAGAAGTGAATGGACCGGTGAGTGTGCGGTCTGGAGTATTGGATAATGTGAGAGGACAGGCTGGTGTAGGTGTGATTTTAAGTGAAAAGATGAAGAACAACTTCATTCACTATAGCTGCATAAATGAGAGGATTCTTTGGATTCATTTGAAAGTGAAACTTCAGAGAATAGTAATTGTTGTAGTGTATGCTCCTTGTGACTCGGAACATTCTGATAACAAGGAAGATTTCTGGAATGAGCTAAAAGCTGTTTTGAGCCAGTTTAATGTTAAAGAGAAAGTTATAATAGCAGGGGATTTCAATGCTAAAGCAGGTGTGCAGAATGCAATTTCTGACAAGAATATACAAAAATTGGACGCAAAAATTAGACGCACAAAAATTGGAAGCGGAAAATTAGACGACTACGAAAATTGGACGCGCGAAAAATAGACGTGCAAGAATTTTCATTATATTTTCAAAACAGAACGAATTGTAAACTGATGGAGGGAAATATAAATAAAAAAATGAAGTTCAGTTTTCTAGGGTCTGGAACGTTGGCATGCAGGATCGGGAATGTTGCTCCTCCAGTCTCTCCCCAGGTTGAATTAATCTATTTCAGATATTTTTTGCGGTCAATGGCCATTGGTCATTTTTAAGTTCAAGAATTCAAGCAGTGCCCGAACTCCTGATCTGCTCCTGACCCTATACCCTGATGGCACGAATTAACAGTATACCTGTCAAAGATATACCGTCACCAAAGTTGGTCCAAATCCCCTGAGGTCACATGATTCCATGAGGCCACAGTGATTTCAACTACTTCCTGGGAAGGCGTAGAGAACCGTTGAAAAAATTTCGAGTCAGTGGGGGCCTTTAGACTTGCTTTATAATTTGGTTTTTTAGTTTTCGAAATTTTCCATTAAAATGGAAACCACGCTGAAGTTTATCAAGAGCGAAAGAGGAATTGATATGCTGGTGTACGAAGGATTTATCCATAAAAAAGAACAAACACTGGAGAGAAAACCATATGGAAGTGTGCTGACTTTAATAAGAGACGATGTTACGGCAGAGCTCCTACAGAGAGAGGTAAAGTTGTGAAGAATACAGTTCACAACCACGTTCCTGATTCGGCAAAACTTATTGTGAAACAATCTATCCAAAAAATGAAAGAGGGGGCCAAAGTAACAGGATACACTACCCAAGAGGTATTGGCAAATATGTCTTTGCATTTGCCTACTACAGTATCAGCCCAAATGCCTTCAGCTGCATCTTTAAAAAGAACAATTCAGAATGTTCGTAGGGCTGCAGAAGCTGCTCCTGCAAATCCCAGGTCTTTAGAAGAACTATTCATTCTGGAAGAGTATCAGAAAACAGCAGATGGGAAACCATTTTTACTTTCTGATAGTGGCCTGGAAGAAATCGAATTCTTATTTTTTCAACTGAGAGGAATTTCGAACTCATGCACCATTGATGTCATTGGTACGCTGATGACACTTTTTCGTCATAACCGCAGTTCTTCAGTCAACTATATGCCATTCACGGGGTGAAACACAGCAATGTAGTACGCACGGTTTATGCCCTTCTTCCTAACAAATCGGACGAAACGTATATTCGCCTACTTTTCAATCACTGAAGATATTGAAACCTGACCTACGGCCGACCTCAGTAATGTCAGACTTTGAGACAGCGGCGATGAACGCATTTAAAAGGGAATTTCCGGAAGTGATTATATGAGGGTGTTTTTTTTTCACCTAAGCCAATGCATGTGGAGACATATTCAGAGCACAGGTTTACAAGTGAGATATAGTAAAGGTGTTGAATTTGCTCTTCAGTTACGGTATTTGGCTGCTCTTTCATTTGTACCAGAAGCCGATGTTATAGAAGTGTACGATCAACTGCTGGAGAGTGAGTTTTTTCAAATCAACGAAGAAATACTTGAGCCTTTGATAAACTATTTCGAAGACACCTGGATAGGACGCATGAATAGAATGGGAAGGAGAAGGCAACCACGGTTTGCCTTAAAAATATGGAATTGCTTCTCACATATTGACGACGATACACCTTGCACTAATAACGCCGTTGAAGGAGGGCACAACGCTTTTTCTTCACTACTAAATGCTACTCACCCAAATATTTGGAAGTTCATTAAAGCCCTGAAAAAGGAGGAAAACTTGAATCGTATGAAAATTGAGAAGTACATTGCAGGCGAAAAACCACAGAGAAGAAAGTCTACCAAGATACTTTTTTGAGGATTAAAAACGTTTGCAAAGATTACGAAAACAGAGATGTTTTGGATTATCTTCGAGGAATTGCGCATAACTTTCAGCTGCAAGTGTAATAACATACAAAAGACAAAACTCAATGTAATAAACCAAAAGCAAAAACAAAAGGCATATTAAAATGCACCCAAGTTAGCGTATTGAATAAAATGTTGAGTAACAAATATCTAATGAAATTTTGTGTAGTGAAAATGTTATGAAATGATGTGTAATAAAAGTGTAATGAACTAAAATAAAATAAGCGAATGGAAAAGATGTGTAATACAAACAAACGAGCAGTGTTGTTTTTGTTGCACATCTTTTGCATTCAGGAAAAAAAAAGAAAGATAGAAGAAAAAAAAGGAAGGAAATTATATGTACCGGAATTAACTTTATTTTTGCGCGACAGATTTTCGCGCGTCCAATTTTCGCGCGTCCAATTTTCGCACGACGAATTTTCCGCGTCCAATTTTCGGTACACCTTCTGACAATGTTCTCGATAAGTTTAATGATCCTTGTATCAAAGATAATGGCGAAAGATTAATTGAACTCTGCATTGAGAATGGTTTGTGCGTATCTAATACGTTTTTCAACCACAAGTATATCCGTACATATACTTGGGAAAATCGTACTCTTGGTCAAAAGAGTGTGATAGATTTTGTTGTCTACGATCAACGTCTGAAACACTTAATTGTTGACACTCGTGTGAGGTGCGTATGTTGGTTCTGATCACTATGTTGGTAGTATCACGAGTGAAACTGAATGTTGGTTGGAGGAAAAGGAATAGGAAGAGGCTATTACTTTTCCTTAAAAGGCTCCCTGAAGATCATCAGCGTTATTCTGACTTAATCAGAGAACGACTGAAGGAGCTGAAGTCTGGTGAAGGGATGTAGAAAAAAAGTGGGAATGTTTTAAGAATTGTGTTGTCATTGCTGCTGAAGAGGTTCGTGGCACCACAATAGTGGGTAACAAAAGAGGTGATGCTTGGTGGAATAGTGAAATTGAAAATGCAGTAAAGAGAAAGAAGGAAGCCTATTTGGGGATGTCGCAAGCTACAGTTTCTGTGGATGAATATCTCTGTAAGAAGCGTGAAGCCGCTAGGCTGGTTCGCCAGAGTAAGGCAAAAGATAGGAAGGAGAGGATGGAAAGGCATGAATTGGCTTTTTGGAAAGATAGGAAGACTTTCTGGAAGTACGTGAGAGTCAGGAAAAATAGGGGAAACGAAGTTGTAAGTTGTGTGAAGAATAGGATCGGGGAAATGATATGGGAGCCCAATGAGTTAAGTGAAAGGTGGGGTGAATACTTTTGTGAGTTATTAGATCAGGAAAGCAACGGTGATTCAGAGACAGAAGCAGATGATCTCATGGGGAAGGATGGAAGCACAGAAGGGATCACAAGAGAAGAGGTGTGTAAAGCTCTAAAATCTCTTCAGAATGGTAAGGCTCCGGCAGTTAATGGCATAACTGCTGAGATGTTGAAATATGATGGCGACTCTGTAATTGACTGGTTGACTGAAATTTGCCAGTTGTGCTGGGAGTTAGGAATGGTCCCTCGGGATTGGAAGGATGCTATCATTGTTCCCTTGTATAAGGGAAAAGGTGATCAGACTGACTGCAAGAACTATCGTGGTATTAGCCTACTGAGTGTGCCAGGGAAAGTGTTTGGTAAGGTCGTTATTGAAAAAGTACGGGATCTTACATCAGAAAAAGTGTGGAATGTTTAGAGTGGCTTTATGCCCTGTAAAGGCTGCACTAACCAAATTTTTGCATTACGCATCATGATTGAAAAGTATCTGGCTGTTGGTAAGAAAGATTTTGCTGCCTTCATAGATTTTGAGAAAGCTTACGACCGAGTAAATAGGACACTTCTGTGGAAGGTATTGAATGAATATGGTGTTACCGGGAATCTACTTAACAGTGTAAAAGCCATGTATGCTGGCAGTTGAGCTTGTGTACGAGTGAATGGTGTTTTATCAAAATGGTTTTCTATTGGTGCAGGAGTCAGGCAAGGTTGTGTAACGTCACCATGGCTGTTTAATATATTTACTAATGCATGCGTGATGCCAAAATAGATAATACTGGTTTATGTCTTGGAGGCATCCGTGTGTGCAGATTGCTGTATGCAGATGACACTGTCCTGTTGGCAGAGAGCAAAAGTGAGTTGCAGGGTATGTTGTCCCGGATGTACGAAATTTGCATGAAATTCAAACTGAGTATAAATAAATGTAAAATTAAAGTTATGGTTTTCGAGAAAGGAACTGGTAGTACTGAATGTAATATATGTCCAAATTGCACAGTGATTGACAAGGTGAGTGAGTTTGTGTATTTAGGAAGCATGTTTGACAGAGAGAACAAATTGGATGGTGAAATTATTAGGCGAGTGAATTCTTCATTGAAAGTCATGGCTGCTTTGGGAGGTTTTCACAGGAATGATGGGTTCTCTAGAGAGTCCCGCATGGCTGTGTATATAAGTGTAATTGTCCCTACTCTGATGTATGGCAGTGAAAGCTGGGTGCTACAGAAGAAACATAGGAATCCTTTGTGTGCTGGAGTAATGCGTTACATATGGGGAGTTTGTGGCAAGACACGTTCTGATTGTGTGAGGGATGAAGATGTGTTGCAGTTGTGTAATGTGAAGCAAAATGTTGCTAACAAGGTGGAGATTAATATGCTTAGGTGGTTTGGCAATGTTGAAAGAATGAATGAGGAGATGCTTACTAAGAAAATCGTTTTAGCCCAAGTGGCAGGAAGGAAAGGTAGAGGAAGGCCAAGGAAGTCATGGGAGGATCAGAATTAGGAGTGCCTGCGTTAGAAAAGGATTATCAGCATAAAGTATAGAAGATCTTGTGTACGGCGTGTGATGGAGGTGAGTGAAGCCCGTGTTGTATGTCAAGATCGCTGTAAATGGAGAAGTTTAAGGCAACAGTAAGTAAGAATTATCTGGTAATTTGTATTTCTTCGTGGAGCTAACCTCTGAATATCAGAGAACAGCTTAGTGATATGTAGGTATGTATTTATGCATGTATGTATGAGAAAACATTCGGATAACAAGTAGTTGCCCTTCTCTCATTTTGGGACAGTGGTTATAGGGAGAGGAAAGAACAAGAACCGTAGGAGAAGGTCGCCCCCTCGGCTCCGCCAGGACTCTATTCCAGGCCCTGTGACGTATACTCTAATTTAACTTTTTTTTTAGTTACTTTCTCTATGTAAATTTAAGTTCATTCTCCTTTAGCGTTTTTCAAACTTAACGTTGTATTTTCTCTCTCCCAAAAGGTTATTTGGCAACAACTTGAGATCGGAAAATATGACGTGTGTATGTGTCCGATGAGAACTACAAGATACACTGGCGGAAAGTGAAAAAATAACACCAAGAAGGAGACATCTGATACCAACGAAATTTATACAGCATAATAACGGAATACAGAGGATAACGTGATCAAAACATTATGGCAAAATACAGCTGTATTTGCTGGTAAACTGAAAAATAACATTTCCATGTAACATGGTTAGTACGAGGTTGAACCGCCATGAACTGCGTCACACTGTCCAATTCTGGCATGGAGTCTGTCTTACAGATGTTGGATGTAAGTTTGGGGTATTGAGTTCCAAGCATCCTCAACCTGGACGCGTAAATCGGGGATGGTCATGGCTGGCCGTGGAGATCGGATAAGTCGTTGTCCCATAAAATCCCACACGTGCTCAATGGGGGACAAATCCGGTAAACGTGCAGGCCATGGAAGTTGTCTCACACCCTAAAGTGCATGTTGCGTTGCACGTGCAGCGTGTGGGCGTCCGTTATCTTGCTGGAAAACACCAAGATGAACCGACCTTACAAATGGCGCAACAACGGGCTGAATGATGTTGTTGGTGTAGGAGGTGCTGTTTAACGTACCCGGTACAAACACTAGTTGTGCACGGGAGTGATAGCTGATCGCTCCCCACACCAGGAGACTAGGTGTAGGCCCTGGGTGTCGCTGGCGGATTCAAGAAGGGCGGGAGACGCTCCCCTGTGCGTCAGCGAACACGCATACGGCCATCGGAGGCTCCCAAGCAGAATATGCTTTCATCGCTGAACACGACAGATCGCCATTGCGTTCTCCAGTGCAGACGTTGGCGCCCCCACTGCAGTCGTTCCTAACGGTAGGCTGGAGTCAGAGGTACACATGCCAGAGGCACACGTGCACGTAGTCCTGCATCCAGTAGACGGTTGCGGATTGTTCGCCCAGTCACCTCAGGTGCAACGGCAGCTCGGATTTGCGTCGCAGTGGATGTTCTGCATGACAACGCCGCTCTTCTTATGCGTCGATCGGTCAGCTCATCAGTCCTACTGTGATTCCCGGCGGACCATTTACGCCAACATCGTACCACCACCGATACTTCCCGTCCAATTCACTCCGCAATACTAGACGACCTAGCTCAAAGTCCGATAACTGCTGTAATCGTAAACGTCTTCCATGTCCAGGCATTGCAGCTTCTTCAGGGTCTTCGCACGTGTCCGTACGCGGACGACTGATTACATTCACTTCGCCGTACTCCTTAAATACCACTGACGATAATTTGCATATTTATGCCGTCCTGTGGCGTAAGCGCTCACCAGTTGGTCCCGAAATTAACATCACACCTACGTAAACTCGACCTTATTAACATATGTAAATTTCATGATCGTCCGCCAATTCCTTCTTGGTATTCTTTTTCACTTTCCACCAGTGTATATAGCCAGCCTGGTAGCGCAGTGGTCTGGCTTGTGACCATTCATCTGAGATGGCTGTGGGTACGAATCCCGGTGAGGCATGGATGTTGTGTTTGCTTTGCGGCACTGGCTCGCTCCCTTTCCTGGAACCAGTGACCCAAAATTAGGGACGGGCGACTGCTTATAGCCGACTGAGTTGCTCACGATGGTTGTTAAACCTCCAACAGCTAAAACAACAAGATATACAAGGTTACAAGGAAAGTCCGTGATCACTTCTTGTGCAGTTGTATATGAAACCCTCTATGGCGAACACAATAACACCACGAGGGATCCCCTCGCCCCACTTTTGGGGATCGAGGGGGCTATCTCGCCCCCCTTGCAGATAGGGCGAAAAAGTAAATTACAAACTTGTTCATCGAGGCAAAAGTAGTAAAAAAACGTTTTCGTCCCATAACAAAAGAAGGAAGGGGACCGGGAATGTGGCCCCAAGAAAATCACAACATCCTGAAGCAACGACAGAGTATTTAGACAAGAACTTATTACTTAGAACTTATCTAAACTGATAAGTTCTAAGTAAATGAAAGAACAAAGAAAAAGTTTTCCTACAAACCTTGTCAACAGTTCTTGTTCTGAAATAAAAAGCAGTTCCTTGACATATTCAATATCAGACTTTGATGTCCAAAACAGTAAAAAATACACTGAGAGAAGGAGAAATAGAATAAAGTGGCCAAACACTCATCCAATAGGAAAACTGTATGCACATCTAATTGACTTGCGTATGTGGCAAAGCTTTTGACTTCCTGTCACTGGTTCACGAAGTTTTGGTATACTGACTACGCATATCATTTTTGTATTCTGACGACGGAGCAGAAAGCACATTTGAAATCCATGAAAACATGCTTCGGACACAGCGACACAGGTAGCTTTCCATTTTTTTTTTACATTTGAAGAGTCCCCTTCCATCTTTTGTTATGGGACAACAACATTTATATACTATTTTTGCCTCTCTGAACAAGTTTTTAATTGACTTTTTGCCCTATCTGCAAAAAGGGGCGCGACAACCCCTTCAACACCCCCCCGCAAAGCGGGCTAAGGGATCCCTCGTGGTGTTATGGTGTGCGCCATAAGGGGTATCCTACACAACTGCTCAAGAAGTAAATCGCTAACTGCCATAGTTCGTGAGATATTGGCCTAATCACGGACTTTCCTTGTAACTCTGTATGATGTTTGAGCAGCGATAGAGATGGTGGATGTTATAATGCTGTAATCGTGGAAGCGACGTTGTTTAATTGAAGTTTGATGTATTTGAAGGCTGCATGTTATATACACTGCCGGCCACTTAAAATGCAACACCAAGAAGGATACGCGATAGCAAAGCCAGATTTACTGGACACATAACAACAGATACAAAGATGAAACGATTGAGCTAACAGGCCCGTGCGACTTGGGGAACACACAGACATCAATAGTTCGTGTGGCCCCCATGGCTGGCAATAACGGCCGCTACACGCTGCGGCATCGAACGAAAGAGGCGTTTGATGTGGGCTTGGGGTATGTCGGTCCAGGCTGCTTCCACACGTTGCCACAGTTCATCAGGCGTAGCCGCGGGTGATGCTTGCCGGGCCACTCGGTTGCCGATCAGCGACCAGGCGTGTTCGATGGGCGACATATCGGGAGAACAGGCGGGCCACGGCTGCAGTGACACCTGGTGGGCCGTGAAGAATTGCTGCACGATACGTGCCGCGTGCGGGCGCGCATTGTCCTGTTGAAACGTGGCCGCTCACAGGTCCAGAAAGTAAAGGAAGACTACAGGCTCCAAAGCGTCGGAGATACAGCGGTGGCTGTCGAGTGTAACGGTGATGCGTACCAGAGGGGTGCGGGTATCATATCCAATTGAGCCCCAAACCATAACGTCAGGCGACGGACCGGTAAGGCGATGCATAGTGCAGGCGTCATACAGTCTCTCGCCGCGGTGCCGCCACACGCAGATCCGACCATCGTGGTTGGAGAAGCGGGATTCGTCGGAGAATACAATGTCGTGCCATTCCGTAGTCAAGATGCGGCGTTCAACGGCCCACTTCCGCCGCACTAGCCGGTGGTGTAACGTCAATGGTAATCGGAGCAAAGGTCGCCGTGCGACAAGTCCCCGCTCCTGCAGATGACGTCGAACGGCGTGCTAACACAGGTTGTTGCGCAACACACCCTAATTCCTGCGCTAACGTTCGTAATGTGGCGGTGCGAGCCGTCAATGCCTGCCGCACAACATTCCGGTCCTCTCGTTCGGTGGTGTGCCGCGGCTGCGGCAATAGCTCACGTCGGTCTGTCCGTCTTTCCTGCACACACTGGATCCATACTCGCCTCACTGTGGCTGGATGTCGTCCCACAAGGGCGCCGATGTCTCGATACGATAAAACGTTGTCGCGATAAGCCACTATTCGTTCTCTGTCGAACTCCGAAACGTGCTGGAATGACTGCCGTATTCTGCGACGAAGAATCAGGAAGCTTCCCACTCACAGGTCCGGCAGCACAACACACTTCCACTACTTACGCCCCGCCTTCTGTGCACCCTCCTTATAGTGTTTCTCGGTGGCGTGGCGGGCGCACATGATTTGCATATGCCCTGCAATGCTAATCGTTTGCATGTCCTCTCGCGGGCGACGCATGCTGCGAATTTTAGGCCAATCTGATGCTTCCTTCTTTGTGTTGCATTTTGGTTGGCCAGCAGTGTATTTAGTGTTTTTCCTTAACCAAGTGTTTTAATTATTTACTCACATTAGTTAGTTAAGTTAATATTATTGAGAAGTGAGTTGTAGTTGTGCCTTGTTAAAGTGCGAAAAGAGATTTGGCTGAATAAAGACTTACCGTAAATAACCTTTTCTTGAAGTTCTTGGGTGATTTCTGTTTCACTGTAGCTGAAGTATTTAAGAAATGATTTATACAGTGTTCAGTCAGCCACTGAACCAGCGCTTCTGATTTATGCAGTGTTCAGTCGACTACCATGAACCAGCGCTTCTGACCACTCAGTGTTCGGAACGGTTTGTGCGCGGAATACAGGAACGTAATTTAAAGGAAAAGGTGAGTTTATCTTTTCTTTTTCCCGTATCTTGAAACTGAGTGCACATATGCAGGTTTTAAATTTGTATAGATCAAATAATTTGTAATGCTAACAACAGAAGCAAACAACATAGCACCAGCATTAGTTCCTGCGCACAAAATTTCAAAATAGAAGTTACGCCATGTGGGCTGAAAGGCTTTTCCCTGGTTCAAGAATTTGGGCAATTTCGTGCATTTTACAGTGGTGAAACACAATTTAAGACATGGTGTCAGCAGTTAATGCGGAGCGGGCTTATCGCAATCCTTCGGGGAAAAGTTCTCATAAAAAAACAGAAGAGGTGACACAGGTTGTAATGAGCATGTCTTTGGAGAATCATTTCCGACACGAAGAAAGAATAATTTCCGGCACGAAAAAAGAAACATTTCCGACACGAAAAAAGAAACATTTCCGACACGAAAAAAAGAATCATTTCCGACACGAAAAAAGAATAATTTCAGGCACGAAAAAAGAATAATTTCAGACACGAAAAAAGAATAATTTCCGACACGAAAAAAAAAATTTCCGACACGAAAAAAGAATAATTTCCGACACGAAAAAAGAATAATTTTCGGCACGAAAAAAGAATAATTTCCGACACGAAAAAAGAATAATTTCCGACACGAAAAAAGAATAATTTTCGGCACGAAAAAAGAATCATTTCCGACACGAAAATAAATCATTTCCGACACGAAAGAAGAATAATTTCCGACACGAAAAAAGAATCATTTCGAAACGAAAAAATATTTCAAAGAAGATTTTTCCAGAGTCTAAAAATTCAACAAAAACAACAACAAACCCCAGGTAGGCTCATTTCTGATTGAGCCGTCAGTTTGGAACGTAGGACTACGACTTGCAGATCGGAGAGTTGAAATGAGCTAGTCGAGTATGTTTTCAGTCGGCTGCTCTTGCTTTGAAGTCGTATATGCTTCTTTGCGCGAGTTCAATATGGTCCGGGTGCGGGTTCGATCGGTGTGCTGGACTTTTGTTTGGCGGCGGCTGTTTTCAAGCGTTCTCGATACTCTCTAGTTCGTTGTGCTGCAATCTTCTTGGGATTCTTACATTCTTCATCACTTGCTTGCCTCTCGTTTGATTTTCTTCACTTTTGCTTGCGTTCATTCTGCGAATTTCACGGCGGCGTTATCGAAAAAGTTAACCCGTTCACACGAAAAGAATTTAAAAAAATTTTAGTCTAAACCACTGTGACTTGCTTTTTATATATTTGAATAGATCTCGTCGAGAGCTTTAAATTGATACCACACATAGTCGTTTTGCACTCGCGGTTGTCGAGATAAACCGCGATATTGTCAAAAGTGTTCACCGGTTCAAAAGAAAATAATTTTTAAAATGTTCAGTTCAAACCACCTTGAAATGTTCTTCATATGTTTGAATAGACCTCTTCGAAAGCTTTAAAACGATAACGCTCACAGTCGTGTTGCGCTCACGGTTACAGAGATAGACACGTGCAGATAGACTGATTCAAACGCGGCGGCACACCCAGAAATATTGTATCATCTCCCCCGCGCACAGGGAGCAAGGGGAGCGTCGCGCGCACGATGTATTGCGCAGTACGTGAATTGGACTCCATGCTGTTTACGAATATGCTAACACTATTAGTGTGCGGCACATATTTTTAACGCAATAATGATTTCATTTGGGACCTATTTTTGTCACAGGCGGTCGGCCGTAAGTCGCCCCATACAATCCGCGGAGTTTGACGTAATCCTACGTCAAAACAACAACAACAACAACAAAAAACAACAACACGTGCACCATCTATGGAAAACTGCACATAATTTGAAATACGCAATGTGAACGGGGTTATTCACAGTTGATGGGACCGGTTGCAATAAATAAAAAAATCAACCGGGATTCCACAATGTATAAAATACCCCAAAATAGCTACTTACTTCCACTGGCGGTTGAAAAGTATCTTACGGAAACTGGGGCAAAACGTTTCGGAGCAAAACGTATTAGGAGAGCAAAACGTTTCTCATAGCGGGAGGAATATGAGAGACAAAGGAATTTTCAAATCGAACAGTTAGAAGACAAATATAGAGGAAACCGTGATATAACTTTACGACTTAGGGAAAAAGATGTATTTTACTTGAAGAAACAAATAGGAGCAAAATGCTCTTCATAATGAAAAGTATCTTACCTAAAAAGGATTTTTCTAATGATTTTTTAGGATCGATAAACTCTTTCAAATACAGTCAAAACTAGTTACAACGAAATTCGAGGGGGACAGAAAAAAATTCGTGACAACGCGTTTTTCGTTAAAACGTTATTACGAAATTTTCGTTAAAAAGTTAGTACGTATTACAGAAACTTTCTTTACTCTTAAGATTGCAACGCTGTAATTGCGAAATAGTGCCCATAGAAACAAGCTTACAATATTTGCAATGGGAAGTTTTTGATAAAGTAGTAATGAAATATACATATAAATTTTATAAGTATGAAATTTCGCACTGTATATATTTTTATTTGTATGTATGTACGTACATACTGTATTTTTTATCTCCCCATGTTAAAAATTTATCTCTTTCATACATTTTAATAAAATACTGCCATATGCTCCAAGAAATAATATACCTACATATTGGCATTGAATATCTTTAATTTAAAAGTCTTAAAGTAATATATTTAGTTCCATTTTGATGCAAAGCATGTTTGCATGTGGCAAAGTGTAAAACAGTTCAAACATACCTACTGGGTTTTGAAGTACGATGGAAGTACATTCTGTTTTCGTTCATTTATCGCGTCTTTAGTTATAACAGGATTCATAACATTTAGATAGCTGCTAATTTCTTCGGTATAAAGTCCTCGAATCTGTAACTAGCATCCAGCTTTCTCTATAAACATTCAATTGCACTTAATGAAGAAACATCAGAATTATAGTCTCCGTCTCATCTTCATTGGGTTAATCTTCATTTTCTTCAAAGTTTTTTGACCAAACGTGTGATCACTTTCGTTCTTTTGTTTGCGTTCCATAGTAGCTAAATTGTTTAGAATTATAAAACGAGGGAGAAATTCGCTACCAAAAAAGTTTTGCTTGAGCATTTCCCCAAGAATTTTACTTTGTAATAAGGTTTTTTCGTTCGAAAGTGTTTCGTTATAAAGTTTTATATTTCTTATATAAATACATGCAATAAACCAAACAAGTTTGCGATTTTTTCGTTGAAACGTGTATTTTGTTATATCGTATTTCGTTATATCGTTTTATATTTCTTTTATACATAAAATAAATCAAACGAGTTCACATTTTTTTCGTTGTAACCGTGCTTTTTGTTATATCGTATTTCGTTAAAACGAGTTTCTACTGTAATAATATACGCTGACGCCCCCTGGAAGAAGAATTTTGAATAATAAGAAAAGTAGGAAATGTACGAAAACTATTCTTCATAGCAAAAGCAATCCTAAGAGAAAATAATTTTTCAAGTACGTGTTCTGAAAGCAGAGATGACAAGACACATGTTTTGACACATACGCCCCCTAGCGGAAAAACTGTTCATTCAAATCGAGCAGTTAGGAGAAGAGATATATACACTATCTACCAACAAGTAATTGGACACCCCCGCAATCGCCGATATCTGCGGTCCTGATACACGTCACGGCCGCCGTCGTTAAATATCGTGTGTAAAACAACAACGCAACCAGTCGCATGCAAGATGCCACGCAGTTCGGAGCTCTCTGATTTCGAGAAAGGTGTAATCGTCGGGTATCACAGAAATGGCCGATCCATACGTGACATATCCAGCGAGTTGAAGTACCCAAAATCGACAGTGGCCTACGTGATTGGCAAGTGTAAGATGAGAGGTGACTGTCGGAATGTGCCCCGACCCGACAGACCTACAAAACTAGGAGTTAGAGACCAACGGGTGCTGGCCAGAGAAATTCGGAAGAACGGCACCAAATCGATGGGCGACATCCGAGAGGAGTTTCAATAGGCATCTTGGAGTGCTCTTTCGATGAATACCATCCGCAAGGAAGCCCATCTGCTCGGTTATCATGGACGTGCTGCCGCTCACAAGCCTTTGATCTCCAAGTCCAATAGCGCTGCTCGGCTAACGTGGTGCAAAGAACGTCGACAGTGGACCGTTGAGCAGTGGAAACAGGTTCACCCTCTACCGTTCGGATGGCAACGTATGGGTTTGGCGTCTGCCTGGAGAACGCCTCCTGCCGGAATGTATTGTGCTAACTGTGAAGTTCGGCGGCGGTAGAATTATGCTACGGGGGTGTTTCTCCTGGTATGGCACGGGACCCTTGGTCGCAATTCCTGGTAGACTCAACGCCGAGACCTACTGCGCCATTTTTGATAACCATGCGCTTCCTACGGTGTGGCAGTTTTACGGGGTGGACCCATGTTACTTTCAGGATGACAATGCCACCTCTCATGTTGCGAGGTTCACCATGGCTTGGTGTAGTGGCAATGGGGTTAATCAAATGGACTGGCCTGCGCAGAGCCCGGACCTTAACCCTATCGAGCACCTCTGGGACGAGTTAGAGCATCGACTTAAGGGGTGCCCCCACCGTCCGAAATCGGTGAAGGAACAGACCTGTCTTCTCCAAGCCGAGTGGAAGGAAATACCGCTAGCCGTCGTACAACGCCTGGTTGAGAGTATGCCCCGGAGGGTCGCAGCTGTAATCGCCGCTCGTGGAGGCTCCACCAACTATTGAAGGTGAATAAAATTCGTTTTCCTTTGCTATCACAGGTGTCCAATTACTTGTTGGTAGATAGTGTATATATATATATAGAGAGAGAGTAGCATAATGTTTCCCATCTTTATTGTAGCGAATGGTAAAAAAAGAAATTTTTTATAAGATTATTAGAAGATACAGCTGCAAACAGAAATACACACTTACAACACCTACTGCCAGAACTGTGAACTACAAAAACCAGCGAATACATGAAAACTGTTTCCCCAGGGAAATGGCGGAACTTTTTTTTTACTTTGTGCTAATAAAATTTTTTAAATAGGACATTTGGAAGCAGAGATATCTAAAAAAAAAACAAATTAAATCTAAGTCAACGTAAATATTCTGATCTGCAAATTTCTGGTCAGAGAAAATACAGCAGTTGTTAACGTTTTTAAATGTTTCGTTCGGTTTTGAAAACGTTTGAAGTAATAAAACTGAAAATAACTGTAAGAAAAGCACGTGACAAAATTAAACTATTTGTAGAAATAATTGTATAAAAAACCAAAAGACAAAGAAACATTGAAAAAATACCATCTTTTACACCCGTTGTAAGGCACTTGCTCTGCCCAGCAACCGAGTTGTCTGAGGTGTAGGTTTCTCACTGGTTGTCCGAGCAGGTCCCGGGTCAAGTCCCCGACAATGCATAGATGGTGTACTTGTCCTACGTTGTTGGCTCTCTTTCCTCCCTGGAGCCAATGGCCCAAATTAAAGACAGGAGACTCCTTATAACTCTTAAAATTGCTCACAGGGGTCGTTTCATCCTCAAACTACAAAAACATTTTTTTCACCTATAGGAATGTGACGAGATCTTGATTTTTCTCGCTTTTTCTCTCTAATTTGTGACATAAAAGCTTTTTTGAAATACCCTTGCAAACAGTGAATTCCGATGTAAGAACTTGTACAAAGAAGTAAAAAATAGGGAAAGGAATGAACTTTCGGAAAACAAAATTTACGTTTACTTGTTTCTCACGAAAAAAAAAAAAAAAAGTAGATGGCGTGAAATTGGACGTGTTGATGACTGCGTCTACTTCAGCCAACACATGTCTCTTGAGAATAGAGTCAGAAGAGAATTTAAGAGACGTTTGAGATTTGGCTGGACTGTATTTGAAAGAGATAATGCGATTTTCCAGAGCAATTACATGACGCCTCAGAGGAAAACTGTTTGATTAGAGTAACTTAATAGTTCTCAGGTTGTGATCTAATAGTTCTCAGGTTGAACAGACTCTAACAAGGAAACGATATAGCCGGGTCTCGAAAAAAGCACGAATAGATGCATAATTGAGGTGACGAGGAAATACAGAAAACAAACGCGTGAATCAGTGGAAACGCACGAGATTTACGATCACACATCGCTTTTTAGCACGTCTTTTGTAAAACAAGTTAGTAAAATCATGCATTGCATTGATTATGATACGCTTTCCAACATACCAGAAATCATTACTCAAGTTATTACTCACGTTATGAGGAAAAGGGCTGTGGAATAAATCTGGCTTCTGTGTCCTGACCTTTCACCCCATTTCGATGACATTCAACAGAAGCGGTTCAGTATACCTCCGGAACAACATACTAAAGTTTTGTCGCAATAGAAGCATTTTTACGTAAGTTATGGCGCATATGGGCGATGGAATGGATCCCGTTCTTATGTCCTGACCTTTGATACTTTTTCTTCCATTTTCAATAGGGTTCGTCCCCATGTGGTCCCTTACCAGGTAATAAAATTTCATCGAAATCGAACCATTTTTACGCAAGTTATGACGCATAAAGGCAAAGGAATGGATCCCGCTCCTATGTCGTGAGTCGTGACCTTTGACCCCATTTCATCCAGTTTCAACAGGGTTCGTCCCCAGGTGGTCCTCTACCACATACTAAAATGTCATCGAAATCGAACCATTTTTACGCGAGTTATCGTGCGGACGGGCAGGCGAAAAAAGCAGGAGCATATACGATTCTTCAACCTACGGTTGGAAAGCGTAAAAAAATAGAAGTAATGCGTAATACCCACACAACGCGTGAGGTAATGAGGCAGATGGAACTCGCGACAATCTGCTCGCGAGAGTATGACGTCATAAAACTTTAATAGGATCCACACACAACGCGTGATGTAATGCGACAGATGGCGTGACCAATGGCGTGACTCAATCGCGAGAGTGGGACGTCGCCATGACACTAAAAACGTGCTAATTCTGGCTGCTTATATTTTTTTTTGATTGGATTTTTAACGACTACCGTGAGCAACTAACTCAATGGGCTATAAGCAGTCGCCCGTTAGGGTCACTGGTTCCAGGGAAGGGAGAGAGCCAGTGCCGTAAGACAAACACAACATCCATGCCTCACTGGGATTCGAACCCGGACCCCGTTCGGACGAATGATCAGAGGCCATCGCTTAGACCACTGCGCCACCGGGGCGGCAGGCTGCTTATTTAACCCACTAAATGAATTTTCCCAAATTCGAGATAAAGCAAACTCGATTTCTAGTACCAGAAAACGGTAGCTTAACAACTTTCATCAAAATTCTTAGAGCCGTTTTCAAAATAAAATTTACATACATACAAGAATTGCTCCTTTAATAGTATAGTATATAAGGGCGATGGAATGGACCCCGAACCTATGTCCTGACCTTTGACCCCATTTCGCCCATTTTCAATAAGGTTCGTCCCCTGGTGGTCCCCTACCACATACTAAAATTTCATCGAAATCGAACTATTTTTACGTGACTTATCGTGCGAACAGACAGACGGACGGACGGACAGACTGACAGACAGACAGATAGACGGACGGACGGACAAAGCTGGAGCATATACGCTTCTTCAACCGACGGTTGGGAAGCGTAAAAAAGATTGTACTTATGTTACCGGTTTGTCCGTCCGTCTGTCTGTACCCACGATATCTCTGCAACTATTAGTCCGATTTGAAAAATCTTTTTGCATTGGGAAGCTTGAAATATGCGAATGATGATCCTTCATTTCGTTTTTTTACGATGTACAATTTCGCCGCTAGAGGGCGTAAACGCGGATGATGTCGAATTCAAAAATACGTTTTATTCCGCATATTTGCTTCTAAACATCCGATTGAAAAAATTATTTTATGTTTCGATTCCATTTATGTCGAAGAGTATTTTAGATATAGTTTCTTTTTCAAATTACGCAAAGATTTTCCGCTAGGGGGCGTAAAAGTAAATTACATTTTACCCGATAACTCTTCTTCTAAAACTCCCATTTGAAATTTTTTTCAGCGGATACACCTCCTGATGAAAAATCGTTTGCGTATGATTTAAAATTTTTGGTAAAGAATACTTTAGCCAGCAGGGGGCGTAAGGGTTAATTTTTGCTTCTGATGTATTTGCCCTAAAATCTGAGCTTCTAAAATATCGATTGAGAAACTTCTTTCGTGGACTGATGCCACTCACATCGATAAACCTTTTCGGAATATTTTCTTAAAATATTCCACAGTTTCTCCGCGAAGGGCAGTAGATGTATATCTTATTTTTGTCAATATCTCTACTTCTAGGAGTCCGATTTGAAAAATTCCTTCTTTGTTGGATAGTGTTTTCAGTGTGACACGTTTTTCATATAATTTCAAAATTTTCAAGTAATTCATAGACTTTCCGCTAGGGGTCGTAAGGTAAATTGCGTTTCCCCCTAAGTCTCTGGTTCTAAATCTCCAATTTGAAAAATTCTTTCTGCACCGGATACAGCTCTGATGGGAAACCGTTTGCACATAATTTCTAATTAAAAAAAAATGGTTTAGCCACCAGGAGGCGTAAATCGTAATTTCCGCTTCTTATGCATTTGCAGCAAAATATGAGCTTCTAAAATCTCGATTGAAAAAAAACGTCGTTTGTAAACCGATACTACTCATGTCGACAAACCTTTTAGAAACATTTTCTTCTTAAAATAATGCATGGTTTCTACGCCAGGGGGCGTAGATGTGTATCTGATTTTTGTCAATATCTCTACTTCTAGGAGTCCGATTTGAAAAATTCCTTCTTTGTTGGATAGTGTTTCCAGTGTGACATGTTTGTCATATAATATCAAAATTTTCAAGTAATTCATAGACTTTCCGCTAGGGGCACAAAGATAAATTGCATTTTCTGCGTTATTTCTGCTTCTAAAACTCCG
This sequence comes from Macrothele yani, assembly GCA_039090855.1. Taxonomy (NCBI): domain Eukaryota; kingdom Metazoa; phylum Arthropoda; class Arachnida; order Araneae; family Macrothelidae; genus Macrothele; species Macrothele yani. The sequence goes on along the minus strand of CM077003.1, from coordinate 122,202,400 downwards.
ATTTGAAAAATTCTTCCTGTGTCACACACAAGACCTGATGGGAAATATTTTTCACATAATTTCTAATGTTTGGTAAAGAATGGTTTGGCCGCCAGGGAGCATAAGTGTTAATTTCTGCTTCTGATGTTCTGATGTATTTGTAGCAAAATCTGGGCTCCTGAAAACTCGACTAAATTTCTTTTCTTGGACCGATACCGCTCATATAGAAAAACCTTTTGAGAATACTTTCTTCGTAAAACAATGAATGGTTTTCCAACCAGGGGACTAGAGTCACATATTATTTTTCTGTTTCTAAGAGTTTGATTTGAAAAATTTTTTCGGTGTTGGAGAGCTTTTCCGGTGCGAAATATTTCTCATATAAATTCATGTGTTTCTTAACGCACAAGTCTGCAACCAGAGGGCATAAGCTCACGATTCCATTTACAGCAATATCTGAGGGATTGAAAACCCGATTGAAAAACTTCTTTCTTCCGTCAGATACGATTGTTTTCCGTACCGGTTCCGTTGGCTTTGAATAGCTTTGAAGAATTTAATTTGCCTCGGAACGGATTCAAAAGACGTGCTAATTACACCAGAAAATTCGGTGTCATCTTTCTTGCTTATGCTTTCCAACCGTAGGTTGAAGAAGCGTATATGCTCCAGCTTTTTCCGTCCGTCCGTCTGTCGGCAGGATAACTCGCGTAAAAATGGTTCGATTTCAATGAAATTTTAGTATTAGGTAAGGGACCACCTGGGGACGAACCCTGTGGAAAATGGGACAAATGGGGTCAAAGGTCACGACATAGGAGCGGGATCCATTCCATTGCCCTTAAGCCTCATAACTTGCGTAAATATGGTTCGATTTCAATGAAACTTTAGTATGTAGTAGGGGACCGCCTGGGGATGAAACCTATTGAAAATGGGTTAAATGGGGTCAAAGGTCAGAACATAGGAGCGGGATGCATTCCATTACCTTTATGCGTCATAACGTGCGTAAAAATGGTTCGATTTCGATGAAAGTTCAGTATGTGGTAGGGGACCGTCTGGGAAGGAACCATATTGAAAATGGAACAAATGTGGTCAAAGGTCAGGATATAGGATAGGGATCCATTCCATCTACCTTATCCGATACTATTAAGATGGACGTTAAGTAATTTTGCTTCCTATAATTCCTATGGAAAAACTTTTGTACACATTTCTTTCACAATAAGTGTGCTCTCAAGTGTGGAAATTTGAACACCGATTAAAATAACTTCATATTATAACTTGGAATACTTGACATTTTCTAAAACATAACCATAATTATATTAAAAAACAATAACGTTTCCTTTGGTGGTGTTGAAAATAGAAAAAAGATGGCGCGACCTGTACTTTGATGATGTCAGTAGACAAATAAATGTTGGATTGCATAATTATGGTTATGTTTTAGAAAATATTAAGTATTCCAAGTTATAATATGAAGTTCTTTTAATCGGTGTTCAAATTTCCACACTTGAGAGCACACTTATTGTGAAAGAAATGTGTACAAAAGTTTTTCCATAGGAATTATAGGAAGCAAAATTACTGGACGTCCACCTTAAAGGAGCAATTCTTGTATCTATGTAAATTTTATTTTGAAAACGGCTCTAAGGATTTTGATGAAAGTCGTTAACCTACCGTTTTCTGGTACTAGAAAGCGATTTAGCTTGATCTCAACTTTGGGAAAATTCGTTTAGTGGGTTAAATAACCACCCCGAGTTACCACGTTTTTAATGTCATGGCGTCGTCTTATTAAAGTTTCCATGCTTAGAAATCTTATGACGTCATACTCTCGTGATTCAGATGTTGGCGCGCGATCACGCCATCTGTCTCATTACGTCACAGGTTATGTGTGGATCCTATTAAAGTTTTATGACGTCACACACTCGCGACAATCTGCCTCATTACGTCACGCGTTGTGTGCGTGTTACGCTTTACTTCTATTTTCTTCTTGAACAAAAAGTAAGCTGCGCCAAGGCCATCTTTATACCTCACCAGGCCTGCAACAGGGTCACATGACTTGCCCGTGACGTTAAAATCGTAGGGCCACTCTTTTTCAGTAGACCTACGGATTTGACTCGTTTCGTAGTTTGTTTACACTTTCCAACCGTAGGTTGGAAAGCAACCATTTTTACACGATAATTCGCGTAAAAATGGTTCGATTTCGATATAATTTTAGTATGTGGTAGGGGACCACCTAGGGATTAACCCTATTGAAAATGGACGAAATGGAGTCAAAGGTCACGACATAGGAACGGGATCCATTTCATTGCCCTTATGCGTCATGACTTGCGTAAATATAGTTTGATTTCAGTGAAATTTTAGTATGTCTTAGGAGACCCCCTGGGGACAAACCCTATTGAAAATGGGTTAAGTGGAGTCAAAAGTCAGGACATAGGATCGGGATCCATTCCATCGCACTTATGCGTTATAACTTACGTAAAAATGCTTCGATTGAGACAAACCTTTATCATGTTGTTCCGGAAATATACTTTACCGGTTCTGTTGAATATCATCGAAATGGGGTCAAGGGTCAGGACACTGGAGCGAGATTTGTTCAACAGTCATTATCCTCATAACTTGTGTAATAACTAAAAAATCACAAGTGCATGATTGCACGAGCGGATACTACGTGGCTAAGGAAATGTATCAATAGCTACCATTTACAGTAGCAAAATACTGTTCATCACGTGTTTAACTAACAATATTAAGCAGAAGTCAATAGGTTCCTGGTAATATTAACTAAAAGCAAACTACAAACAGCATATTCAAAAGGACTTACACCAACTTTGAGAAGTAGGCCTACATTCATTGTCGTCCGGCATCCTCTGCTAGTGAATGTATATCAGCAGTCGAAAGGACAAATATCATACCGAACAGTAAAAACCTCCTCTGCTAGTGAACGTATGTCAGCAGTCGAAAGGATATATCACAACGAACGGTAAAAACGACAAATTGAGTAAAACATGAATGAAACGACGCTAAACCGAGTGTGAAATTGAAATGAAATGAGTACATTAAAATCGATTGAAAAGTAAAGCCAACAAAGTTAAAAGCTGAAAATGACAAAACCACGGAACCTATTTACACTCTACCCATGCTACAGCATCCATACGTGTTTCGACCAATATTAAGCCTTCATCAGTCGAAGAGTTCAGAAGTGCATGGTCCTCCGTACTCGATTAGATGTAACATAATATACCAGAATGAAAAGACAGTATGTAACTTCGTCGCATAAGCTATGAACACCTATAACCTATCGCGCATTTCTTGTAAAGCGCCATTTGTTGGGATTTCGCAGAAGTATTCGTCCTGCTGATTAACTAAACCAAGCAAGCAGAGCTTATCTAACTTACGCTTAATATTACGTTGATTTTCAGAATGTAACAGGTATCTCCATGCGTGTGAAATATCAATAGGTGAATTATTGTTGCACCATTTCCCTTTATATATTTTTTTCAATAATTAGAGCTTCAGACGTGAGGATTTGTTTATGAGATCGAAGTGATGTTAGAATTTTGACATTTTCCCAATCGGGTACAGCATTGTGTTCGATGCAATACTGAAGGAGTGCTGTTTTAGGTCTTTTCTTTTCCCAATCGTATACAAGTTCTTTTAATCAAGTAATAAGGCGTCTCTTAGTACTGCCAATGTACATAGAATCTTTGTGATTGGGGTTAGTTATTATCGGGATACAATATACGCCCGATTTATCGAAGATTGATTTGTTGTCATTGTAGGTCAAAAAAGCAACTTTATCGATGATAGTTTCAGCCAGAAATATTTGATGCTCTGCACATTCTCTCTTTACTAAATTGGTAATACATGTAGTTTGCAAAAAAGGAATTGATAAGTAAGCTTTATGTTCTTTTTTATTATGCAAAATCTGAACGTTATTTTTCGATAATGTTATAAATGGAAGTAATTAGTCTACCACTATAACCAAATGCTTCTGCAGTATTCCTGAACCACTGCAACTCAACCTGTTCAGATTGTGAGGAAGAGGAATGTGTAATTGCTCTTTTGATATAGTAAGAAAACGCAGCTGTTTTGTACTTCCAGGGATGCCAAGAATCGCGTGGGATCATTGCTGGAACGTAAGTTGGCTTTCTAAAAACACTATATTCAATATAATCATCGTGGCGGGATAAACTCAAATCCAAAAAAATAATTTTGTTACCAATTTTTTCTTCTAATGAGTCCTAATAATAGGATAAAAGCTGTTAAATGCATTTATGAATTCATCAAGTTTCTCTCTAGAATATTGCCAGAAGAGAAAAACATCATCTACGTAGCGTAGGTATAAACAAGGTGAGTCCAGGTTAGGTTGTTGGAAGATTGTTTTTTCAATATGCTGTAAGACTACTTCTGCCAACAAGCAGGAGAGTGGGGATCCCATGGGAGCTCCAAATGTTTGTTTATAATTTATTTCATCGTATGAAAAATAATTGCTGTTAGTAATATATTTCAAAGACGAGATAATGCTGCTCCTTTCTTTGTCTTCAATTCCCTCTGTTAACAACTACTGATTAATTAAATGAATTGCTGCATCTGTGGGGGTATTCGGGTAAAGTGCTACTACATCAAGGCTAAACATAGTAAAGTTGAAATCCTGAATAGCTTGAATTTTATCAATCAACTCTATGGAATTAGATACATTGTAAACATGGCTGTTATATTAAGGTTTTAGGTATTCATAAATAGCCCTTTCTAAATTAATAGTTGGAGCGACATTCTTGTTCACAATCAACCTAACCGGTTCATTTATTTCATGTGTTTTAATTTTGCCGAAGATATTCGGAGTACAAGCACCAATAAGTGGGTAGGCTTTACGTTTAATTTCAGTAGGAAGGTCTCTATGATTCTTAAAAGTAGCTACTTGCCTTATTATACCATCGACAGGGTCTTTATTTATTTTCACCACCCTTAAATCCTCTATAGCTGTCTTCATTTTCTGTTGGTAGTCTTCTTTATTCAAGATAACAAGTTGTTTGCATTTGTCAGCCATGATGCATTTAATATTAGGGTTGTTCCTAAGTTCAAGTAATGTCTTCCGTTCATATTTAATAGGAGCATTGTGTTGTTGGTCATTAATTTTATTGTAATTTCTCATCATTTTATATCTTACTGGATTTCTTCTACTAGCTGGTAACTCCTGTATAATGTTTTCAATATGTGGAAGGATAATTTTTTGCTTTAGTTTATACCTTTTATATGCAAAGTTGACACCACTTTTTAAAGCCTTCACTTGTGGCTCAGAAAGTACAAACTATACCGTGCAAATTAATTGGGACAAGCTATTTTATTCTCAGAATTGTAATGTGATCGCTAGTTGATGTCGGAAACCCACGTAAACCGGTTTTATCAGCTGTGAGGTGGTGTTACTGTTAGAGCTTGATAGTAAGAATGTGGTTTGACCGGTTTTAAACAGGAAATAGGCACTTTAGCTTCAGTTGTGAGCTTTCGTGTGTGACAGGTGGATGTTAGTTTTTGCTCTTTTTTTTTTTTTTTTTTTGATTGGAGGTTTAACGACCACCGTGAGCAACTCAATGGGCTATAAGCAGTCGCCCGTCCCTAATTTAGGGTCACTGGTTCCAGGGAAGGGAAAGAGCCAGTGCCGTAAGACAAACACAACATCCATGCCTCACCGGGATTCGAACCCGGACCCCTTACGGACGAATGATCAGAGGCCATCGCTTAGACCACTGAGCCACCGGGGCGGCAGTTTTTGCTCTCCGTGTGGCTTTCGTGTATTGAAAAATGGATGTTTCCCCAAGGAAGCGTGCAAAAATAATTGCTCTGAAGGATCACACTTCTATGACAGTGAGAGATATCGCTTCTGCAGTTCGTGTAGGGAAATCAAGTGTATCAAGACTGCTTACGCGATACAATGCATCTGGATCATCGTCTCCAAAAGGAGAGGTAAATGTGGATGAAAACGAAAAAACAACTTCACGAACCGACAAATATCTAATCAGAAATAGTAAAATGAATCCAAAAAAAACAACAACAAGCACCGACCTTCAAAGAGATTTATTGGCTAGTGGTTGTGATGTGAGTGATTCAACTGTGCGCCGTAAGCTTCTGGAAGTTGGCCAGAAGACAAAAAGACCAACGGAAAAACAATATTTGAATGCAAAAATGAAGATAAAACGTTTAGCATGGGCCAAAAAATATAAATCATGGAATGCTAACGACTGGAAAAGGGTAATTTTCACTGATGAAACTCATTTATTTGTGCAGGGTTACCAAGCAAATGTCTTTAGACGACGCATCTGTGAACCCTTAAAACCTGAGCATGTCAAACAAACTGTAAAACACCCTTTGAAACAGATGTTTCGGGTTTTTTTCACATCAAATGGCACTAGAAGCTTAGTTCCTGTTCAAGGTATGATGAATTCAGCAAAGTGCGTAGAAATATTACAACGTAGGAATGTTCCATTCTTGCAAAACTTTTGACGGGACATAAAGCTTACTTATCAATTCCTTTTTTGCAAACTACATGTATTACCAATTTAGTAAAGAGAGAATGTGCAGAGCATCAAATATTTCTGGCTGAAACTATCATCGATAAAGTTGCTTTTTTGACCTGCAATGACAACAAATCAATCTTCGATAAATCGGGCGTATATTGTATCCCGATAATAACTAACCCCAATCACAAAGATTCTATGTACATTGGCAGTACTAAGAGACGCCTTATTACTTGATTAAAAGAACTTGTATACGATTGGGAAAAGAATAAACCTAAAACAGCACTCATTCAGTATTGCATCGAACACAATGCTGTACCCGATTGGGAAAATGTCAAAATTCTAACATCACTTCGATCTCATAAACAAATCCTCACGTCTGGAGCTCTAATTATTGAAAAAAAATATAAAGGGAAATGGTGCAACAATAATTCACCTATTGATATTCCACACGCATGGCACATTCTGAAAATCAACGTAATATTAAGCGGAAGTTGAATAAACTCTGCTTGCTTGGCTTAGTTAATCAACAGGACGAATACGTCGGCGAAATCCCCGCAGATTGCGCGAAATGCGCGATAGGTTATAGGTGTTCATAGCTTATGCGACGAAGTTACATACTGTCTTTTCATTCTGGTATATTATGTTACATCTAGTCGAGTACGGAGGACCATGCACTTGTGAACTCTTCCACTGATGAAGGCTTAATATTGGTCGAAACACGTATGGATGCTGTAGCATGGGTAGAGTGTAAATAGGTTCCGTGGTTTTGTCATTTTCAGCTTTAAACTTTGTTGGCTTTATTTTTCAATCGATTTTAATGTACTCATTTCATTTCCATTTCACACTCGGTTTAGCGCCGTTTCATTCATGTTTTACTCAATTTGTCGTTTTTACCGTTCGTTGTGATATGTCCTTTCGACTGCTGACATACGTTCACTAGCAGAGGAGGATTTTACTGTTCGGTATGATATTTGTCCTTTCGACTGCTGATATACATTCACTAGCAGAGGATGCCGGACGACAATGGATGTAGGCCTACTTCTCAAAGTTGGTGTAAGTCCTTTTGAATGTGCTGTTTGTAGTTTGCTTTTAGTTAATATTACCAGGAACTTATTGACTTCTGCTTAATATTGTTAGTTAAACACGTGATGAACAGTATTTTGCTACTGTAAATGGTAGTTATTGATACACTTCAGTAATAACTCGAGTAATCATTTCTGGTATGTTGGAATGCGTATCATAATCAATGCATAGCATGATTTTAGTGACTTGTTCTTTTGTTGTTGTTGGGGGTGTAACCCTTTAAGCGGCCGATGTTCCTCAATCAAATGGTGTCCAAACTTTTCTGCGCTCCTCAGACAGAAATTTTCAAATAGCCGCCAGGTTTTGCGAAAGGTACTGAAAAGTAATTCCTACGATTCCTAACTATTACCAAAATTCCTGTGGCAAAACCATAGCTAAGTATTGCGGACAATAAACCTGTTAAAGACGATAAGAGCTCTCTTCTAGTCCTCTATTTTCGGTTAACACATATCAGATACCCGGAGATAATGTAAATGGACGATGTCATCGCTCTGTCCACGTTAATATACAAACAACGTATAGCAACTGAAAAATTGTGTTCGGACACCGCTGGGATCGAACCCTAAATCTCTCGGTAACCAGTCGAGTGCGTTCACATTTACGCTACAGTGCCAACAACTCGTAGCGCCATGCGTGGTTTATTAGTCAGCATCTGGCTGCACAGATCCGTATTGATGGTCTCAGCAACTGAGATGTCGTCATCTGGTGGCATTTTGGCATAACAGCTATGTAATTGTAGTTGATAAATCCAAAGGGCGATAGAAAGGGTGAATATATATACACTCAGTGACCACTTTATTATGACCACCTGACAGTTTTAAGCAAATGAGCTATGGCTGCACGCTGTTGCCGCCAGAGGGCGAGGCTAGTTGTGACGTACCTGCCAGCAGGACGCACACGACATAAAGTCAGATAGGAGTCAGAATGAACGTCTGCGTAGCTCAGTTGGTAGAGCAACTTGTTCCGGAATAAGCGGACTCGGGTTCGAATCCCGGCGTAGACCAAAAATAACGGAGAAATTTACTTCGTTATAATGGCGCCCGAACTATCCGGATGACCCGACCGTTCAAAATCTCGCAATGGTGTGATGTTATTTCCACACCGCGAGATAGGAAAAATCAGAGAATCTCTTCTCCAGCGCTTCGAAAAATAAATGTGTGTGACGTTGCATTCCACACACCAGATTGACTGGGAGTTCTCAAGTGCACGTTCTACAGTGGATGGCTGCCTGCAACGATTCATGGTCACGGCTGACCAGTGGGCCATGCCCTCGGTCCTCTTTCGGGGGGGAGATGTGACGTACCTGCCAGCAGGACGCACACGACATAAAGGCAGATAGGAGTCAGAATGAACGTCTGCGTAGCTCAGTTGCTAGAGCGACTTGTTCCGGAATAAGCGGATTCGTGTTCGAATCCCGGCGTAGACCAAAAATGACGGAGAAATTTACTTCGTTATATAGTATAAAAAGGGAAAGCTTAGTGCTTGCGACAATAGTAAAGTAATTTTTAGTTGGCGAGATGGGTAAAAAATGCGATTTGACGGACTTTCAACGTGGAATGATTGTAGGAGCTCGGAGCCATGGAGCGAGTATCACCGAAACTGCCGCATTCGTGAAATTTTCCAGAGCAGCTGTTGTTAAAGTGTTAAAAGACTGGACTGTCAGCCAAAAAACTGGGTCTCTACGTGCAACGTGTGGTCGTCATCGACTAGTGACTGCTCGTGCGGAACGGAGAGTGTCCATACTGGTAACAGACAACAGAAAAGCAACAGTGCAGCAAATTATAAACCATCTTAAACAATAATCCCCTCAAATTATCTCTGCATGCACTGTACGCAGTACACTGCATCGGATGGGATATGGCAGCCGAAGGCCTGTTCGAACACCTTTGATGTCTGTAGTTAACAAGAGAAAACGTCTCCAGTTCGCACAGGAGCACAAGGATTGGACAGTCAATAATTGGAAACAAATTATGTGGTCCGATGAATCACGTTTTCAGTTGTACTATGCCGATGGCCGAGTGAGAATTTGGCGGAAACAGCACGAAAGCATGGATTCCAAATGCATTGCTACAACCCTTCAAGCTGGTGGAGGCAACGTTATGGTTTGGGGAATGTTTTCTTGGCAGGCTTTGGGCCCTTTAATTCGTGTCTGACTGGCACATCATATCTAAACATCGTTGCGGACCAAGTGCATCCTGTCATGGGGATTGTTTATCCCAATGGCGATGGCTACCTTCAACAAGGTCCTGCCATAGAGCTCGTATTGTACAGGATTGGTTTCAGGAACATGCCGGTGAGTTTACTTTGCTTAGGTGGCCCCCACAATCTCCAGACCTCAACCCCATTGAGAATTTGTGGGATGAAGTTGAACGAGCCATCAGACAGCTGGATCTACAACCCTGCAATCTCACACTCCTGGAAAGTCCTGTTCATCAAGCATGGTCTCAGATTCCACAAACCACCTATCAACATCTCGTGGAGTCCATGCCACGAAAAATCGACGCAGTATTAAAGGCAAAAGGTGGCCCAACGAAGTACTGAGGGGGCGGTCATAATAAAGTGGCCACTCAGTGTATATATATATATAATGCGAACGCATTCGACTAGTTATCGAGAGATCTGGGGTTCGATCCGAGCGGTGTCGGAAGAACAATTTTTCAGTTGCTATGCATTGTTATAAAATAACGTTGACAGAGCGATGACATCCTCTATTTTCGACTCCATGACCCAAGGCGTCATAGGGTAGAGCTTGTCCCCTGACAAGAAACATCATGCCACTGGATTGAAAAAAATGACTCAAACATCCTCTCTCTCTCATTTTTTTAGTTCTTCGCCATTGTTATTTAGCAAGAAATCAATCAGAAAGGAGTAGTCTCCATCATCCCTTTAAAGGACCACTTTCAACAACATTTTCTATTGAAAGTGGTCTGGTCTAAGAGAAAAGCAACGCTTTCTGATGCGCTGGTCACTCGTTCCAGCAGCGTTCGGCCCCCTTCTCAGACAGCGAGTATATTCGTTCGAGCGGATTTCAGACCATTTTGCTATCCCCGAGTTAATTCGTTCTAGCCGGTTAAAGGGTAAACGACCACCGTGAGCAACTCAATGGGCTATAAACAGTCGCCCCGTCCTTAATTTAGGGCCACTGGCTCCAGGGAGGCGTGAGAGCCAGTGCCGTAAAACAAACCCAACAACCATACTTCACCGGGATTCGAACCCGAACCCTTCTCGGACGAATGCTCACAAGCCAGCGCTTAGGTCACTGCATTACCCGGAGGGCGCACCTCACTTATGGAACGACTTTGAAACGATAATGTGCCGGGCACATTACACAAAGAATGAGAAGCAAATATACTTAGCCGCCCCGGTGGTGCAGTGGTCTAAGCGATGGCCTCTGATCATTCGTCCGAACGGGGTCCGGGTTCGAATCCCGGTGAGGGCATGGATGTTGTGTTTGTCTTACGGCACTGGCTCTCTCCCTTCCCTGGAACCAGTGACCCTAAATTAGGGACGGGCGACTGCTTATAGCCCATTGAGTTGCTCACGGTGGTCGTTAAACCTCCAATCAAAAAAAAAAAAATACTCAAACGAATACCAAAAGATCATAAAACAAAGAAAACGACAAAACGGCAGATGGACGAATCTCTATTCTAAAAAGAAAAGGTAACTGCCGCCGCTGCTGCTGCTGCCGCTGTTTTAGAAATTTCGCGACACTCTTACTTTCCTAGCTCGCAGGGCAAAACGTATTAAACACAAAAATATGAAATTTACATCGTTTGTAGAGAATTGTTTGGAAAACACGCTTAAATAAACCGTTTCTTGATTCTAGCGACACTTCAAGAGATATTGTATTTCAAAGTTAAGGTAAACAAAAAAGTGCTATCAGGTCGCGTTTCGGACACACTAAGAGCAACAGAACCACAAAATTTTGTAGGCATGTAGTGCCATGACCAAATTTTTGCACCTCGTCGCCCTATTTTTGAATTTCCATTTAGTTTATGAGAAATTAAATTTCTAAATTTCACAAAATTCTCTATTTCGCGATAGGATCCATTAAAAAAACGGATATATGACACACTATAAATCATAACGCATTGCAATTTTTAGAGCATAAACTTACAACTATTGTCCCATTTTTTATAAATTTATTTTTAAGAAAAAGTCATTTTCTGATTTTCAAGCATTTTTTAAAGACTCAAAGGAAAGAAACGAACGGCTTGTCTATCTTTACGATAACCACAGAGGAACGTTCTTGTGCCGTGACCTACTGCCATGGTGACGCAGAGAATTTGTTACGCATATGTTTTGTTGGTAAAGCTATTTCAGTTGTTTAAGGTGGACGTCAAGTAATTTTGCTTCGTATACTTCCAATGGAAAAACTCCGGTACACATTTTTTTCACAATTAATGCGTTCCCAAGGATGAAAATTTGAACATCGATTAAAATAGCTTCATTTTATAATTTGGCATACTTAATATTTTCTATAACATAACCATAATTATGCAATCCAACATTTGTTTGTCTACTGACGTCATTTTTTTCTGGACAATTAATGCGTTCTCAAGGATGAAAATTTGAACATCGATTAAAATAGCTTCATTTCATAACTTGGAATACTTAATATGTTCTAAAACATAACCATAATTATGCAATCTAGCATTTGTTTATCTACTGAGGTCATCAAAGAACAGGTCGCGCCATCTTTTTTCTGGTTCCAACACCACCAAAGGAAACGTTACTGTTTTTTTAATATAATTATAGTTATGTTTTAGAAAATATTAAGTATTCCAAGTTATAATATGAAGTTATTTTAATCGATGTTAAAATTTTCATCCTTGGGAACGCATTAATTGTCCAGAAAAAAGATGGCGCGACCTGTACTTTGATGACGTCAGTAGACAAACAAATGTTGGATTGCATAATTATGGTTCTGTTTTAGGAAATATTAGGTATTGGAAGTTATAAAATTGAGCTTTTTTAATCAATGTTAAATTTTTCATCCTTGGAAACACACTAATTGTGAAGAAAATGTGTACAAAAGTTTTTCCATTGGAAGTATAGGAAGCAAAATTACTTGACGTCCACCTTACGGTTTAGTGTAACGGTTTACGGTTTACGGAAATGCTTTTTGAACATTTTTTGTTTTCCTCAGTGGTAAATTTAGTAAGTACTATAAGTTCAAACGACAAAAGTCCGACCTTCCAAAAATTAACGACAGTAAAAAAAACTCTGAAATTTCGGAATAACAAGCCTTATTTGCTTAGACATGCAATGAAAATTGAAATTTATATGAATTTCCCAGTTTTTATTTCATGTGATATACTTGGAGATCGGGCTGCAGCGCCCGAGTGGCACTCTGGAAATGAGCGTAGCGAGCCTACAGGAGCAGCCCCTAGTGATAAAAAAAAGAAAAAAAAAAAAAAGAAAATACACTGAAACCTCGGAATCTTATGTTTCCCATAAATCGCGCTTTATCGCCAACGGAATTTCTCCGTGCGTAACGAATGTAACTACATGTATCTCGTATATAAGAGTCATTGAAATTTTATTTATATTCAGGACCACATTACAATTGGATTGCTAAACGTACTTGGCTCTTCTTTTGGAAGCCGTTTTAAAGTTCGCCTAGCGCTAAAAGTAGGATTTGAAGGAGTCCATGATACTTTAAACACACTGCAGCAAAAGTACCAGTGGTAACAAAAGTTTCAGTTAGCTATCTTTTGAGGGGTTCCCTATCACTACGTCCGTGTTCATTTCGTCCACGCTCACTTCGTCCAACGTTCACTTTGTCCACTGTTCACTTTGTCCATTGTTCATTTCGTCCGCTGTTCACTTAGTTCAATGCTCACTTCGTCCACTGTTCATTTCGTCCACCGTTCACTTTGTCCACGTTCATGTCGTCCTCAGAATGAATGGAATACCGTGGTATTTTTTTGTTTTCACGGAGTTTTTATTATAGGCAGAAGAAAAGGCCAGTGGACATTGCTTGCATGCGGTTTTATTTGTTTTCTGTCGTAGTTTCTCGATTAAAATATAACTATTTAAAATGTTATTTGAAGTAAAACAAGGAACTTAACTTTGAAGAGCTTTTTAACTCTTTTGTGTGGTACGATGTCAATTACTACAGCATGACTCACGCTATGTTCGGAAAATGACTATAAGGTGGGATTTTTTAATAAAACTGCATTTTTACTTAGGCACTAAATACTAATTACTATACCTCATGTGTAGGCCTTTTTGACAGTTTTTATTCTGCCGATGTCATATTCAAAACGTTTACGTATCCACTCAAGGTAATAAATATTGTGCTTTTACTGAGGCACGAAATATTAATTCATAATCCCTAGGCTTAGGCGGTTTCAACAGTTTTTATTCTACGGATGTCACATTCATAGGGTTTACCTATCAACTCAAAGTAATAATATTGAGCTTTTGCTTATGCACTAAATATTATTTCATATGCCCTACGCCGTTTTCAGTTTTTATTCTAATCACGTCATATTCATAACATTTACATATCAAATCAAGGTAATAATACTGCGCATTTGCTCAGGCACTAAATATTATCTCATGGGCCCTAGGCCTAGACCTTTTTTACAGTATTTATTCTACGGATGTCATAATCATAATGTTTACGTATCAAGTCAAGGTAATAATATTGCGCTTTTGCTCAGCCACTAAATATTATTTCATAAGCCCTAGGCCTAGCCCTTTTTTCACTTTTTTTATTCTAAGTACGTCACGTTCGTAACATTTCCATATCAAATTAAGGTAATAATATTGAGCTTTTGCTTATGCACAAAATATTATTTCATAGTCCCTAGGCCTAGGCCTTTTTCATAGTTTTTGTTCTAACCATGTTGTATTCATAACGCTTACATATCAAGTCAAGTTAGTAACGTTGCATCTTTACTTTGGCTCCAAACATTAATTACTGAACCTAGGTCTTTTTAACAGTTTTTAATCCATTACACTAAATGTCCATAGCATTTGCATAACATGTCAAGTTATTAATATTGATCTTTTACTTAGGCATAATATTTTAATTACTAGGGCCTAGGACATCGATACAATAAACAAGTTAAAAGGTCCTAGGCCCAAGGCCTATGAATTAATATTTAGTGCCTAATTAAAAACGGAATATTGCTAAATTGTTATGTCATGCAAACGCTTGAATATGAGAACGGCGGATTAAAAACTGTTAAACCGCCTAGGTCTAAGGCCAGTAAATTAATGTTTGGTGCCTAAGTAAAAACGCAATATTATCACCATGAGTTGATAGGTAAACGCTATGAATATGACATCCGTAGAATAAAAACTGTTGGAACGGCCTAAGCCTAGGGATTATGAATTAATATTTCGTGCATCAGTAAAAGCACAATATGATTACCTTGAATGGACATGTAAACGTTTTGAATATGACATCGACAGAATAAAAACTGTCAAGAAGGCCTACGCATGAGGCATAGTAATCAGTATTTAGTGCCTAAGTAAAAATGCAGCGTTATTAAAAAATCCCATCTTATAGTCCATTTCCGAACATAGCGTGAGTCATGCTGTAGTGATTGACATCGTACCGCATAAAAAGAGTTAAAAAGCTCTTCAAAGTTAAGTTCCTTATTTTACTTTAAATAACATTTAAAATCGTTATATTTTAATCGAGAAACTCCGACAGGGGAAAAAATCACATGCAAGCAGTGTCTGCTGACCTTTTTTTCTGCCTATAACAAAAAATCCTTGAAAACAGAAAATTTCGACGGTATTCCATTCATTCTGAGGACGAAACGAATGTGGACAAAGTGAACGGTGGAGCGAAGTGAGCATTGAACTAAGTGAACAGCGGACGAAGTGAACAGTAGACAAAGTGAACGTTGGACGGAATGAACTGGACAAAGTGAACGGTGGAGCGAAGTGAGCATTGAACTAAGTGAACAGCGGACGAAGTGAACAGTAGACAAAGTGAACGTTGGACGGAATGAACTGGACAAAGTGAACGGTGGAGCGAAGTGAGCATTGAACTAAGTGAACAGCGGACGAAGTGAACAGTAGACAAAGTGAACGTTGGACGGAATGAACTGGACAAAGTGAACGGTGGAGCGAAGTGAGCATTGAACTAAGTGAACAGTAGACAAAGTGAACGTTGAACGGAATGAACTGGACAAAGTGAACGTTGAACGGAATGAACTGGACAAAGTGAACGGTGGAGCGAAGTGAGCATTGAACTAAGTGAACAGCGGACGAAGTGAACAGTAGACAAAGTGAACGTTGGACGGAATGAGCTGGACAAAGTGAACGGTGGAGCGAAGTGAGCATTGAACTAAGTGAACAGCGGACGAAGTTAACAGTAGACAAAGTGAACGTTGGACGGAATGAACTGGACAAAGTGAACGGTGGAGCGAAGTGAGCATTGAACTAAGTGAACAGCGGACGAAGTGAACAGTAGACAAAGTGAACGTTGGACGGAATGAACTGGACAAAGTGAACGGTGGAGCGAAGTGAGCATTGAACTAAGTGAACAGCGGACGAAGTGAACAGTAGACAAAGTGAACGTTGGACGGAATGAACTGGACAAAGTGAACGGTGGAGCGAAGTGAGCATTGAACTAAGTGAACAGTAGACAAAGTGAACGTTGAACGGAATGAACTGGACAAAGTGAACGTTGAACGGAATGAACTGGACAAAGTGAACGGTGGAGCGAAGTGAGCATTGAACTAAGTGAACAGCGGACGAAGTGAACAGTAGACAAAGTGAACGTTGGACGGAATGAGCTGGACAAAGTGAACGGTGGAGCGAAGTGAGCATTGAACTAAGTGAACAGCGGACGAAGTGAACAGTAGACAAAGTGAACGTTGGACGGAATGAACTGGACAAAGTGAACGGTGGAGCGAAGTGAGCATTGAACTAAGTGAACAGTAGACAAAGTGAACGTTGAACGGAATGAACTGGACAAAGTGAACGTTGAACGGAATGAACTGGACAAAGTGAACGGTGGAGCGAAGTGAGCATTGAACTAAGTGAACAGCGGACGAAGTGAACAGTAGACAAAGTGAACGTTGGACGGAATGAACTGGACAAAGTGAACGGTGGAGCGAAGTGAGCATTGAACTAAGTGAACAGCGGACGAAGTGAACAGTAGACAAAGTGAACGTTGGACGGAATGAACTGGACCAAGTGAACGTGGACGAAATGAACATGGACAAAATGATCCGTCACCCTCTTGAGGAATGCAAGCATCGTTGACTTGAGTTGAAATATTAAGTAACTGACTTTAGTATCATAGGTCAAATTAGAATACACGCAAAAACACACCAAATTATTTTGTTCATTTATCAGGTAATCAAAAAAGTTCGCGAGGTCTTATAATGCATGATAATGGATGTAAGACCCATTTGCTAAGCTTCCATAATCTTCCCAGCTGATGCAAGTGTAAACGAATTGTTTCACCACTGACGTTAAGGATCTGTAAAAGTTCTTGACATGCTAATCTGGAATTATTTTCAGCAGCGGCACCTAATTCTTCATTATCAATAATGGAGAGTCTTCCTGTGCGTGTTGCATCTTCAAGTGATTCATCACCAGAAACAAATTTTTTTAACCATTTCTGCGCAGTACGTTCTGCTACCACATCTTTTCCAAATGCCACACATATCTTACGAAGCCTTCGAACCGAGTTTAAATTCGTAAAGCCAACGAGCCCGAACAACACTAAAAAGTTTGACATTTTAAAACGGTTCGAAGTCACAGAAAAAAGAGTATACACACCAAGTTAAAGCGCACCGATTGACTGACGCGTATCCATGTCTTATGACGCACATAACAATTACGCTTTGCAAACCAATACAAAATAAAACAAGTCATTGCAGAAAACTCTCTTTAGAAAACCCCACAAATTTTTTTAGGTTACCTAATATAAATATCAACAAGTTCTGGAAACCAGTTATCGAAATGGAAATGTGAGGATAAGAAAACAAAACCCAGCAACTCTAATTTGAGGAAAAAATTGAAAAGAACTTATCATCAAACGCTATTAATTCACTACTGGATGAAGGTCTCCAGAAGTCTCTTCCACAACTTTCTGTCTTGAGGGAGCCTCCTCCATGGCATTCCAACTTGCTTCCGAATTCATCCAAATGTCTTCCATGTGGTTTTCTCTTGGATATTTTTCTGTCCCTTGAAATCCGGTCTAGTATTTCAGTTTCCCAACTGTAGTTAGTTACTTTAGCAATATGTCCAGATCTTTGCCATTTCAGGGTTTTTAGTTCATCATGATGTCATCAACTCTCTTAATTTTTTTGACCTATGAGTTGCTCTTCCGTAACTGGGAAGAAGCATGCAGCTCTCAATGCTTGTTTCAGTTGTCTGCAGCCTCTGTATGTATTTTTAGTTCAGATCCACATCTGTGATCTGTAAAGAAGAACTGGAAGGAGGCATTGATTAAACACTTTTCTGTTAAGGCATAACAGTAAATTTCTCTTGAAAAGTTTACTGTTTCCTCTAAATGCTCTCAAATAAATTCTATGTGCCCATTAATTTCTGCTTCGATACAGTCTTGCTTGATATATCACTCATATTTTCATAGCATACTTTTGTTCCAGTAGGATATGGATGAAAACATTTTAATAAGACGTAAACAAAGATGAAAAAGACATGTACACACAAAAATATACATAAATTTGCCCTTATTAATACAGAAAATCGGTAAAATAACGTTTTCTGACATTGGCTCACAATAAATAAACTTGACAGAAAAAAAATGTAATTTTTCATGGATCATTTTAGTGGGGTATATGTCCACCCTTGACGGTAATGCATGACTGGCATTGGTGAGCGCCATGCTTTTCACGAGATTGTCCAAAAGATCCTGAGGGAGGTTTCTCCATTCTTTTATCGGCAGCATCACCAGGTCTTTTTTTGGTGCCAGGTGGGGGATCGCGTTCAGCAATGTGCTTCCATAGAGCGACCTAAGCTTTTTAGATTGGATACAGGACGGGGGACTACGCAGGCCACACCATTCGGTCGATCTGCTTGCTCTCCAACAGTTCATCAACACATAATGATTGATGAAGACGGGTTTTATTCGCCATAAAAACGAAAGAGTTTCCCACAGCACCACAAAACAGCCTTACATCTACTAAAGTGACCTCCCCACAAATAACGCTGGGCATTCATTGACCCTTTCCCAACACTAGGAGCTCTGTACACCTACTTACTACAATCTCAGACGAGACTATTACTTCACCACCACTGTAATAATAGTGAATTTCTACAATATTTCAAACTCAATAGGCTGTCCGGGGTTCTCGCCAGCTGTATTGCCACCTAGAGTCAGACGATAAACAAAATCGGCTTTGTTTTGTTAACAGAACATTGCCCCATTTCTCTTCATCCCATGTGGAGTGTTCAAGACACCATACATAGCGAGTTGTTTTGTGTGCTGGGGTCAATTGAACACACTGTACAGGTCTTCGGGCACACAATCCGAAGTTATTCAAACGCCTTGACACGGTTTGACTCGATATTTTGGTACCCGTGCTTGATTCCAGCTGTTCTTCTAATTTGCCACTACTTATTCGGCGAGATCTTTTAGGCGTTACAACAAGGCAACAATTTTGTGATAGTGGTCGGCCTGAACCTGCTTGTGGCTATTCTATGTTCAGAACGTCAGAATGTTTTTACCGCTAACCAACGAATTACAAGTCCGAAATTGTGTGGCCGACCACTACTGAACCTTCTTGTGGCTATTCCATTGTTCAGGAAATCGTTTTCAGATCCGTAATAATACGCTATGAGTAATTCCGAACTCCTTCGCTACGTCTCTCGTTGTCTGCCCTTCTTCCAGTTCACCAGCAATTCGTCCACTGATAAAATCATCCAGATGAGTTCTTTTAGAGGTACTACAAGTCGCCATAAAAACAAAAGAGGCAGATCTACACTTCAAAATCCATAAAACAAACGATTTCTTTCCACTCACTCTTCAGCTTTTATCGTCGTACTGAAGCACGCAGCTGTCACGTGATTCTTGACAGTTTGCATATGAGCAAACACTCTCACAAAGGTTGCTCTTAAGTGTTTCGATTATGTCAGAATGTTTTTTACGCTAATCAAAGAATTACTAGTCCGAAATTAAGCCTTTTGTCGTTGGTCCTTAATTTTTGGACATGAGTATTTATATATTGGGAAAGACAGCTGACAAGAGAGTTTGACGACGGCCAAATTATAATAGCTTGACGATTGGGTCAAAGCACTTCCGACACGACAAGGCTTGTAGAGCATTCACTGTCATCCTTGGTCAGTACCTTCAAAAAGTGGTCCGAGGAATAAAAAATCACGAATCGCTGGCAAGGTGTAGACCGATCGCGGCTCATCGGTACTAGAGGGGAGCGAAGGCCATTCCGTATAGTGCGAACCAATAGAAGAGATACTGTGGCGCATCTCACCGGTAATTTGAATGCTGGCGACAGTAGTACTGTGTCATAACACAGAGTACAGTCAAAGCGCTGGTTCCTGATCATTCATTCGAAACGGTCCGGATTGGAATCCCGGTGGGGCATGGATGTTGTGTTTGTATTACAGCACTGATTTTCTGCTTTCTCTGGAACCAGTGGCCCTAGATTAGGAACCGGCGACTACTCATAGCCCACTGTGATGCTCACGGTGGTCGTTAAACCTCCAACACTCGCTCACCTCCCGAAAATGGGAATGCGTAGCCGCAGGCTGCCCCGAGTGCTCAAGCTAATCTCGGTTCACAGTCGAAAGCGCCTACAATAGGCACGCTAACATCAAAATTGGACTTTGGATAATAGGAAGAAAGTCGTCTGTTCCGATTTATCTTGTTTTTGTTGCACTTTGTGAACTGCGGGATACGTGTGCGTCGTTCACCTGGGAAAATGTTGGCACCAAGATGGACCGTGTGACGAAGAATAGTCTTTGGTGGAAGTGTAATGCTTTGGGCAATGTTCTTCTAGGAAACCCTGGGTCCAGTTATTCATATGCATGAAACTGTAACGTCCAACACCTACCGAAAGATCATTACAGGACATCTTTTAAACAATTTTTATCTTTTAAAATGCATCCTTTATCATTTTTTCATCTTTTACGTTTCAGGAACATCCTTTCATGGCAACAATATTATCGTCAAGTAGTGCCTTCTTTCAGAAGGATAATGCGCCATGTCACACTGCAAGGATTGTTCGGGAATGGTTCACAGAATATAAAGAAGACTTCCAGGTATGCCCTGGTCTCCAAATTCCCCAGACATCAATCCAACTGGGCATGTGTGATTTGTGTTGGAACATCAAATCCTATCTGTCCGAATTGTTCGAGAATGATTTGCGGAACATGAGGAAGACTTACAGGTATTCCAAATTCCCCAGATATCAATAAAATCGAGCATCTGCGGTTTGTGTTGGAATAGCAAATCCGATCTGTGGAACATAAGAAAGATTTCCAGGTATTCCAAATTCCCCAGACATCAATCCAATCGAGCATCTGTGGTTTGTGTTGGAACAGCAAATCCGATCTTCCCAGATTATTCGCGAATGGTTCACGGAACATGAGGAAGACTTCCAGGTATTCCAAATTCCTCAGACATCAATCCAATCGAGCATAGTGTTGGAACAGCAAATCCGATCTGCCCTAATTATTCGAGAATGGTTCGCGGAACATGAGGAAGACTTCCAGGTATTCCAAATTCCCCAGACATCAATCCGATCGAGTATCTGTGGTTTGTGTTGGAACAGCAAATCCGATCTTCCCGGATTGTTCGCGAATGGTTCGCGGTATATGAGGAAGACTTCCAGGTATTCCAAGTTCCCCAGACATCAATCCAATCGAGCATCTGTGGTTTGTGTTGGAACAGCGAATCCGATCTTCCCGGATTGTTCGCGAATGGTTCCCGGAACATGAGGAAGACTTCCAGGTATTCCAAATTCCTCAGACATCAATCCAATCGAGCATAGTGTTGGAACAGCAAATCCGATCTGCCCTAATTATTCGAGAATGGTTCGCGGAACATGAGGAAGACTTCCAGGTATTCCAAATTCCCCAGACATCAATCCGATCGAGCATCTGTGGTTTGTGTGTTGGAACAGCGAATCCGATCTTCCCGGATTATTCGCGAATGGTTCCCGGAACATGAGGAAGACTTCCAGGTATTCCAAATTCCCCAGACATCAATCCAATCGAGCATAGTGTTGGAACAGCAAATCCTATCTGCCCTAATTGTTCGAGAATAGTTCGCGGAACATGAGGAAGACTTCCAGGTTTTCCAAATTTTTCAGACATCAATCCAATCAAGCATCTGTGGTTTGTGTTGGAGCAGCAAATCCCATCTGCCCGGATTGTTCGAGAATGGTTCGAGGAACATGAGGAATACTTCCAGGTATTCCAAATTCCCCAGACATCAATCCAATCGAGCATCTGTGGTTTGTGTTGGAACAGCAAATCCGATCTTCCCGGATTATTCGCGAATGGTTCGCGGAACACGAGGAAGACTTCCAGATATTGCAAATTCCCCAGACATCAATCCAATCGAGCATCTGTGGTTTGTGTTGGAACAGCAAATCCCATCTTCCCGGATTATTCGCGAATGGTTCCCTGAACATGAAGAAGACTTCCAGGTATTCCAAATTCCCCAGACATCAATCAAATCAAGCATAGTGTTGGAACAGCAAATCCGATCTGCCCTAATTGTTCGAGAATGGTTCGCGGAGCATGAGGAAGACTTATAGGTATTCCAAATTCTTCAGACAACAATTCAATCGAGCATCTGTTGTTTGTGTTGGAGCAGCAAACCCCATCTGCCCGGATTGTTCGAGAATGGTTCGAGGAACATGAGGAAGACTTCCAGGTATTCCAAATTCCCCAGACATCAATCCAATCGAACATCTGTGGTTTGTGTTGGAACAGCAAATCCGATCTTCCTGGATTGTTCGCGAATGGTTCGCGGAACACGAGGAAGACTTCCAGATATTCCAAATTCCCCAGACCTCAAACCAATCGACCATCTGTGGTTTGTGTTGGAACAGCAAATCCGATTTTCCCGGATTGTTCGTGAATGGTTCGCGGAACATGAGGAAGACTTCCAGGTATTCCAAATTCCCCAGACCTCAATCCAATTGAGCATAGTGTCGGAACAGCAAATCTGATCTGCCCTAATTGTTCGAGAATGGTTCGCGGAACATGATTAAGACTTCCAGGTATTCCAAATTGTTCAGACATCAATCCAATCGAGCATAGGTGGTTTGTGTTGGAGCAGCAAATCCCATCTGCCCGGATTGTTCGAGAATGGTTCGAGGAACATGAGGAAGACTTCCAGGTATTCCAAATTCCCCAGACATCAATCCAATCGAGCATCTGTGGTTTGTGTTGGAACAGCAAATCCGATCTTCCCGGATTATTCGCAGAATGGTTCGCGGAACACGAGGAAGACTTCCAGATATTGCAAATTCCCCAGACATCAATCCAATCGAGCATCTGTGGTTTGTGTTGGAACAGCAAATCCCATCTTCCCGGATTATTCGCGAATGGTTCCCTGAACAGGAGGAAGACTTCCAGGTATTCCAAATTCCCCAGACATCAATCCAATCGAGCATAGTGTCGGAACAGCAAATCTGATCTGCCCTAATTGTTCGAGAATGGTTCGCGGAACATGATTAAGACTTCCAGGTATTCCAAATTGTTCAGACATCAATCCAATCAAGCATCTGTGGTTTGTGTTGGAGCAGCAAATCCCATCTGCCCGGATTGTTCGAGAATGGTTCGAGGAACATGAGGAATACTTCCAGGTATTCCAAATTCCCCAGACATCAATCCAATCGAGCATCTGTGGTTTGTGTTGGAACAGCAAATCCGATCTTCCCGGATTATTCGCGAATGGTTCGCGGAACACGAGGAAGACTTCCAGATATTGCAAATTCCCCAGACATCAATCCAATCGAGCATCTGTGGTTTGTGTTGGAACAGCAAATCCCATCTTCCCGGATTATTCGCGAATGGTTCCCTGAACATGAAGAAGACTTCCAGGTATTCCAAATTCCCCAGACATCAATCAAATCAAGCATAGTGTTGGAACAGCAAATCCGATCTGCCCTAATTGTTCGAGAATGGTTCGCGGAGCATGAGGAAGACTTATAGGTATTCCAAATTCTTCAGACAACAATTCAATCGAGCATCTGTTGTTTGTGTTGGAGCAGCAAACCCCATCTGCCCGGATTGTTCGAGAATGGTTCGAGGAACATGAGGAAGACTTCCAGGTATTCCAAATTCCCCAGACATCAATCCAATCGAACATCTGTGGTTTGTGTTGGAACAGCAAATCCGATCTTCCTGGATTGTTCGCGAATGGTTCGCGGAACACGAGGAAGACTTCCAGATATTCCAAATTCCCCAGACCTCAAACCAATCGACCATCTGTGGTTTGTGTTGGAACAACAAATCCGATTTTCCCGGATTGTTCGTGAATGGTTCGCGGAACATGAGGAAGACTTCCAGGTATTCCAAATTCCCCAGACCTCAATCCAATTGAGCATAGTGTCGGAACAGCAAATCTGATCTGCCCTAATTGTTCGAGAATGGTTCGCGGAACATGATTAAGACTTCCAGGTATTCCAAATTGTTCAGACATCAATCCAATCGAGCATAGGTGGTTTGTGTTGGAGCAGCAAATCCCATCTGCCCGGATTGTTCGAGAATGGTTCGAGGAACATGAGGAAGACTTCCAGGTATTCCAAATTCCCCAGACATCAATCCAATCGAGCATCTGTGGTTTGTGTTGGAACAGCAAATCCGATCTTCCCGGATTATTCGCGAATGGTTCGCGGAACACGAGGAAGACTTCCAGATATTGCAAATTCCCCAGACATCAATCCAATCGAGCATCTGTGGTTTGTGTTGGAACAGCAAATCCCATCTTCCCGGATTATTCGCGAATGGTTCCCTGAACATGAGGAAGACTTCCAGGTATTCCAAATTCCCCAGACATCAATCCAATCGAGCATAGTGTCGGAACAGCAAATCTGATCTGCCCTAATTGTTCGAGAATGGTTCGCGGAACATGATTAAGACTTCCAGGTATTCCAAATTGTTCAGACATCAATCCAATCAAGCATCTGTGGTTTGTGTTGGAGCAGCAAATCCCATCTGCCCGGATTGTTCGAGAATGGTTCGAGGAACATGAGGAATACTTCCAGGTATTCCAAATTCCCCAGACATCAATCCAATCGAGCATCTGTGGTTTGTGTTGGAACAGCAAATCCGATCTTCCCGGATTATTCGCGAATGGTTCGCGGAACACGAGGAAGACTTCCAGATATTGCAAATTCCCCAGACATCAATCCAATCGAGCATCTGTGGTTTGTGTTGGAACAGCAAATCCCATCTTCCCGGATTATTCGCGAATGGTTCCCTGAACATGAAGAAGACTTCCAGGTATTCCAAATTCCCCAGACATCAATCAAATCAAGCATAGTGTTGGAACAGCAAATCCGATCTGCCCTAATTGTTCGAGAATGGTTCGCGGAGCATGAGGAAGACTTATAGGTATTCCAAATTCTTCAGACAACAATTCAATCGAGCATCTGTTGTTTGTGTTGGAGCAGCAAACCCCATCTGCCCGGATTGTTCGAGAATGGTTCGAGGAACATGAGGAAGACTTCCAGGTATTCCAAATTCCCCAGACATCAATCCAATCGAACATCTGTGGTTTGTGTTGGAACAGCAAATCCGATCTTCCTGGATTGTTCGCGAATGGTTCGCGGAACACGAGGAAGACTTCCAGATATTCCAAATTCCCCAGACCTCAAACCAATCGACCATCTGTGGTTTGTGTTGGAACAGCAAATCCGATTTTCCCGGATTGTTCGTGAATGGTTCGCGGAACATGAGGAAGACTTCCAGGTATTCCAAATTCCCCAGACCTCAATCCAATTGAGCATAGTGTCGGAACAGCAAATCTGATCTGCCCTAATTGTTCGAGAATGGTTCGCGGAACATGATTAAGACTTCCAGGTATTCCAAATTGTTCAGACATCAATCCAATCGAGCATAGGTGGTTTGTGTTGGAGCAGCAAATCCCATCTGCCCGGATTGTTCGAGAATGGTTCGAGGAACATGAGGAAGACTTCCAGGTATTCCAAATTCCCCAGGCATCAATCCAATCGAGCATTTGTGGTTTGTGTTGGAACAGCAAATCCGATCTGCCCGAATTGTTCGAGAATGGTTCCCGGAACATGAGGAAGACTTCCAGGTATTCCAAATTCCCGAGGCATCGATCCAACTGAGAATCTGTGGTTTGTATTGGAACACCAAATCTGATCTGCGGCGGTTCAACCACGTGACTTTCAAGAGCCAAAGAATCTGCTAGTAACATATCCGTACCAGATATAGCAAGACATTTTTAGAAATCTAGTGGTGTCCATGCCTCACATGTACAGGAAATGAGAACTGTGCAACAATTAGCCAACGGTGAAGATGTGCCAACAAGAATGTTTAAAAGGCTTTGTTCGTATAGTCTAATTTAACTTTCATTTTTAGTTCCTTTTCCTATGTAAATTTGAGTTTGTTCTCTTTTGCATTTTCCAAACTGAACGTGATATCTTCTCTCTCGCATGAATGAGGTTGGCAACACTTTTGATGTCAGAGAGAGTGACGTATGAATTTGATAAGAACGTTAGGTAAAGAGACGATACAGCAGTTGCTTAGTGTGTGTGTGTGTGTGTGTGTGTGTGTGTCTGTGTGTGTGTGTGTTTGGAGATGTTCGATCGTTGTTAAGCTAGATTATACAACAGATAATTAAGGTATTATGTGTGAAGTGTAAAAACTCTCAGTACTATATTTTAGATTTCATCTACTGTGCTGGACCAATAAAAGGTTATCGTAAGTTTGACTTCTGTATATGTTTCGTCCGGTCATAAAACCTTAATTTGAGCTATCCCGTGCAACTATTGCATCGTATTCTCATTTAGTTCAACATTTCCTTAGTCATGGTTTTTAGACATAGTGTAACACCAATCTCGCACACGAAAAGGGGTTACGTTATAGCTTTTTATTCACAAAAAATTTGTCTCTGCCCTTGAATGAGTTGCATAATCTAACGACAGGTGAATGGCAGCAAATTTCCATTCTGTATGTTGGTACGTTGAAAACAACGTGGCGCCTGAAAGCAGCAGGAGTGACTGAAGAAAGTGATTGACAGTGTCACATATCCTTCAACGAATTCGTAGAAGAAACGTCGATAAAATGACATCTCGTCTCGTTTTAAGGTCACAGACACCAAACGTTTTTCTTTAAGCGGAAGTAGAAGATCGCTTATGCGCTTTCCGTAGGTCTTGAAATCGTTGTTTAAATCATATAGAGAAATTTCATCATTTTCAGCAAGCTAAATAATTCAAAAAAGAAAATAAGCAACAACAACATGAACGTAATACACACGGTCGAGTCACATTATTGTGACCACCAGCTAATATCCAAAGTAACCGCAGTGTGCAGCGCGGACATCAGCTAGACGGGTTGGGAGTGATACAATAAGGTGCTGGAAGATTTCACTGGTAAGTGGAGCCATGCTGAATGCAGTGCATCTGACAGATGCTGGAAGGTGCGTGGTGGAGGATCCGTAGAGCAAACAACACGATCGAGGTGGTCCCACAGATGCTCAGTTGGGTTCAAATCTGGGGAATTAGGGCCAGGGAAGTACTTTGAAGTCTTCACCGTGCTCTTCCAACCACTCTCGGACATTTCTAGCTGTGTGACACGTCGCATTGTCGTGCCGTAAGATCCCATCCTACCCAGGGAAGACAATCAGCATGTGTTGGTGGACGAGGTGAATGCCACGAAAACATTCCCTAGACCATAACGCTGCCCCCACCAGCTTGAGTTCTTGCTTCAATGGTTGAAAAGTGTTTGTTCTCAGATGTTTCTCGCCTTATACGTCAAAGTCCATCAGTTTAACGAAGCAGAAAACCTGACATCGGAATCCTTCGCCAATCAGCGGAGGTCCGATTCCGATAATGCCGTGCAAATGTAAGCCTTTTCTGCCGATACAGACGGATGGCCACAGCATAGGTGCAGTGACCATCCGTCTGCATTGGAACCCTATACGCAGCAGGGTTAGCTGAACTGTCGTTTTTAGACACACTTCTGGTAGCCCCCTGGTTCATTAGGCCAGTAAGTTGCTCCGCTGTAGCGTGTCGATCTGCCGTCACGCAACTTCGAAGCCAACGTTCACCTCTCACATCAATGGCACGTGGTGCTCCGCAGTTTTCTCTTCGCTTATTCGCAAAGGTGCCATTTCTCCAATCACGATACACTTTAATCACAGCAGCACGCAAACAGTTCACAAACTTGCGCTGTTTCAGAAATACTGCTACCCTTGTCCCGAAAATCGATAATCACCCCTTTTTGCAAATCTGATAAATCGCTCCTTTTATAAATGACAGCAACATGGGATATGTTTTCAGAATGCATTGGCTACGCGCTGTTGACGTCAAAAGTAGGAGGTGGTCACAATAATGTGACTCGACTGTGTATTTGGGCCTAACATGCTTTCCAGAAATATTTAATTGAACAACTGATTATTTTTAAGCATCCATTTAGGAACTATTCCCAGTGTGGGGCACTCATTATCAATCCACTACTGGATGAAGGTCTTCCTAAGTTTCTTCCACAACAGTCTGCCTTGCGTCAGGCTCCTCCATGCCAATCCTGCATGCTTCCGAATTTCATCCATCCATCTCCCATGTGGTCTTCTTCTTGGTCTTTTCCTGTCTAAAAATTTGGTTGTCCATCGGTGGTCCATTCTTCTGGCAACATGCCCAACCCATTGCCATTTCAGGGATTTTAATCTGATCATGATATATTCCACTCTTAGCATTTTCCTAATCAATGAGTTCCTCTTCTTATCTTTCCTGGTTACACCAAGCATGAGCCGCTCCGGTGGCGCAGTGGTCTAAGCGATGGCCTCTGATCATTCGTCCGAACGGGGTCGGGGTTCGAATCCCGGTGAGGCATAGATGTTGTGTTTGTCTTACGGCACTGGCTCTCTCCTTTCCCTGGAACCAGTGACCCTAAATTAGGGACGGGCGACTGCTTATAGCCCATTGAGTTGCTCACGGTGGTCGTTAAAACCTCCAATCAAAAAAAAAAAAAAAAAAATAAAAAACACCAAGCATGCATCTATCCATGCTTCCAATCTCCCCTTTCTTTTCTTTTCCTTACAAATCTCTTTACTGCTATCGATGAAACTTTCTTCTTTTTATGTAACGGAAAATAAATTCTTCGATTTTATCTTTGTATCATTTTATTCACACGTTTTTACGAATCGTTGCTTCAAAAGAAAAACAAACATATAATGTGCTATTTGTGACAAGCCGTTAATTCATAAAAATATCAAGTTATCGGATTGTATCATAAAAAATAGTTTTAATAAACTACAAACTTTTTACGCAAATATGGAAATTTAAATTGTAAACCTCACAGTAAATAAAAGATGAGTACATACTGCTGTCATTGCACAATCATATAACTTGCAAAGCTCTAATTGCACTAAGTAAAGAAGATGATTTATTTACAATTAAAAACTGTACAAGTTAAAAAGAAAGAGATTAAAAACTGTATAAGTTAAAAGGAAAGATATTAAAATCTCTTAAAAAGCTGTACAAGTTAAAGGAAAGAGTTAAAATCTCTTTTCTTTTAACTTGTACAGTTTTTAACTGTAAATAAATCATCTTTTTTCTTAAATAGTATAACTATACTAGTGATCCAAATTTCTTGGCGTAGAATAGAAATCAAAGTTTCCAAGCTTTAGCACATCAACCAGATAGCTTTTTCAAAGAAGGTAGACAGCAACTGTCTGAAGGTAGACAGCAAACTGTCGTCTACCTTCCTTGAAAAAGCCACCTGGTTGATGTGCAAAAGCTTGGAAATTTTGATTTCTATTCTACGCCGAGAAATTCGGATCGCCAGTACAGTTACGCTATTTAAGTATAGTTGGTGTACAGTTCCTTGTTATTTAAATCATCTTTTTTACTTTGTGCAATTAGAGCTTTGCAAGTTATATTATCGTGCAATAACAGCAGTACGTACTCATCTTTTATGTATTTCGGCACGACTTTTATTGTTAGAAGTAAATCTCACAGTGACACAGAAATCTGATTTATGTTTCTGCACGGCTAAAAGTTTCTGTCACTAAAACAGAAATTCAATGTTTTTGTTTTCTTTTCTTTTTTCGAGTATCAGAATATTGTATGAAGAGGTATTTTTTGAGAAAAAGAAAGAAACAAAGAGAGACATGGCCATTCTTGTTCAAAGATTTAAATTGCTGTTTACACAGACGTTCATGTTTCTAAATTTTGAACCTCCTAATATTCAGAAACCAAAAAATTACTACTTAATTGATGGTCGGAACAACTGCACAATTAAGATAACGTTATTTTCTTTATTTTAAGTCGACTGGTACTATCTTTTCATTCCTTTTCAATATTTTTTGACCACTCATCAGCGTTTGGTTTGTATATTCCTTCTGTTTTTCGCGAGCATGGTAATTGGTGTGTCGATGTGCGTGAGTCCGTGTGTGCGTGCGTGTGTTTGTTTGTGTGTATGCGTGTCTATAAAGGGAAGGATATTCAGTCGAGGAGCTCAAAAATCCATCAGATAGGTAACGAAGTCTGCTAGAAATCTATTGACTTTCGTGAGCATAAAAACAGCTGGTTTCTCTGATGTGATGACGCAGCATGCGATAGAGGGGTGTATTGTGGCTTTCAAGTATAAACAAGAAGAAAACGGCAGTTTTTAAAAACATTGATACAGAAGGATGAAGAGTCATTTTTATGAGATTCACATGAATGGTTTGCTAATATAACACGCACAAAAGAAAAAAAAAAAGGCTGAAACTGCATCTACACTGCTCAAAATAATTAAGGGAGCATGTGACTTTGGCCACATTATTCTAGCCAACCGTGTGATGTTTTACCGAATCTTGGAAAACGCAAGTGTGTGACGTAGAAAGCCGAATCATACTCATCGATATGAAAATTAGCATACTCGGTACGGCAGAATAAGAAGTTCTGGAAGCTTCCTTAATCTTCCTTCCGCATTTATCGTGACATTTTGTTTCTTGAAGTCTTCGGTTCGAACGATGTCTGAACAGCATGATTTACCGGAATCAATGGCGTGGAGAGCAGAGATGGAAACGGGTCACGGGTCAACGAGTCGATAATTTCTAGAGGGTCAAACGTGTCAGTTCAAGAAGTTCCTGACCCGATTTCGACCCAATTTTATATCCGTTTTATTAAAAAAAAAAAAAATCAAAGAAAAATGCGCACTGTGTAATTTTGCGCTCTGTACTGGTGCCAGCGGACTGAAAAATGATTTGTCATGCAATATAAAGAAAGAGTGTCTTCCAAAGGAAAAGTGTCCCTTCCTTCTGAGGGATAATAATGAAAAAAAAAATCCACATTTTGGAAACTTTAAACTTTTCATAGACTTATGAGAATTGGTATTGCTGTAAATCATATTCTGAAGCTTGATATGTTATCAAGAAAACAGCAAAAACTGAAATTAAATACACAACAAGTTGCTTAATTCAAAATTTTTGACTGTAGCTTCATCTAAATTAGCTGCGAGAGTCTTAAAATTACTGTGAAGGAACTTTTTGACTCTCGCAGATGTGTTTGAAAACATGTGTAAAACCATTGGGTTATGCCATGCAAATGAAAGACAAGAGTTTCAATACTTCTTGTAAGTAAGTGAGTAAATTAAGCGTATATTTGTGTTTTGTGTTTCATATGATTATAATATATATATATATACACACTATATTGACAAAACTAACCGGACACCACTTCAAAAGCAAATGAACGGATCCGCTGCGTTGTTAAGATGTGAGGTACAGTTGCAAATGGTACAAAAACAAGCCTGTAGCTGACCGCGATCATATCGCACTGTGAGGTTGAGTGAAAATGTCGCGGCGGTAGAGAACGGACTTTGAGTAAAGAAAGATTGTTGGGTGTTATATTCGTGGGTTGTGCATAAGAGAAACCGAGAGGCGTTTAAACAAACCAAAGTCAACTGTTTTGGATGCACTGAATAAGTGGGAGACACATGGCGTGACTGCAGAAGGCAAACGTACCGGCAGACCAAAGAAAATCAGTGATAGAGGACGTCAAAGCCTCAGGAGAGTCGTTGCAGTTATTCGACGGAGTACTGCACAAGACCTCAGTGTACAGGTGAGTAGAAATGGTGGAACCTCGGTATGTACACGTGCCATTCGCAGAGAACTTCATTCCATAAGTTACCGTGGTCGTGCGGCTGCTCATAAGCCTTTCATCTCCACTCGGAATGCTACTAGTCATTTAACATGGTGTAAAGAACATTTATCGTGGACCGTAGATCAGTGGAAACGGGTCCTATGGATTGATGAATCCAGATACACGATCCATCAGTCTGATGGCTGTGTGTGGGTATGGCGGCAGCCGGGGGAACTTTATTTACACCGTGTACTGTTCCTACGGTCAAGTTTCGAGCTGGCAGTGTAGTCGTGTACGGGTGTTTTTCGTGGTATGGCCCCGGTCCATTGGTTACCGTGGACAAATATGTTAACCAGCACGTTTACCTTGATATCCTGGACAATTATACCCTACCAACTCTGTGGCAATACTATGGAACCGAGTTTTTTGGTACTAGCAGGATAATGCACCGAACTACTATAAAGCAAGGACTGTTACGGCATGGTTTGACGATAATTCCCTATCGTGTGTGGACTGGCCGGCACAGAGCCCTGATCTTAATCCCAAAGAACACCTATGGGATAAATTAGAGTGCCGCATAAGAAGTTTGGAACCAAGGCCTACAACTAAGCAACAGTTTGCGGCAGCATTATGTACTAAATGGAAGCGCATACCTATTGCTGTGTTCCAAAACCTTGTAGAAAGCATGCCTCTAAGGGCCAGTGCATGCATTAAGACCAAAGGTAGACCGACACCGTACTAATGTATGTCAATAAATGCTATGTTGTGTTTCTCTTCTAGGTGTCCGGTGATTTTTGTCAATGTAGTGTATGTATTTCCTATTACTCCTGGAAGCATACGATGTCATAAAATCTCTGTATTTATTTAATTCTTTATTGCAGTCTTGAATGATAGCATCTTAAAGACGCCATCCAAGTTTTCTCATGCTGACTGAAAAAAAGACCTATTTCTGAAATTTCCTGATATTCCTGGAAGCCTATATGGTTTTTTGAAATCTCAGTATCTTATGAATTCTTACATCTCCGTAAATCTAGAACGAAAATAGGGAGACGCGGGTTCGATTCTCGCTATCGGGCGATGCAATTTTCAAGGTTTTATACGGGGAACAGTTAAAATACCGCACATTTGTGCCGATAATGATATCAGATTCATTTTATCATTATTAGTTTTTCACGTCTGATATTCCTATTCGCGAAATGCAGTCTCAGTTTAACGTCGCTAGTTACTTTTATCTGATATATTTTGTCTACAAAACGTATAGGCTTACATTTAATGTAACTATTATATGTTTTTCTACTGGATGGTCTTAAAAACGTATAATGCGAAAAACGCATAAACGAAATTTCAATATGTTGAGTTCTATTGTAACATTTATGTTTTAAAGGAGTATAAGATGCTCCTTAATAGTGATTTATTTAAAGTCGAATCAGCGTCGAAAGAAAAAAAAACGTTGTAAATTATGATATATGGTATCGCATTGCAAAACATCGTAAAGCCTATATGAAAAACAAGCTTCTCTTTTGGGGACTCTATCTGCCTATAAAAATTATGATTCTATTAGGTGTACGGATAAGTTTTAAAGTGTTTTAAGACAACACAACAAGTAATTTGAAAGAAAAAAAACCCAATACCGTTGCGAATCAAAATATGCGCAGTCATTATCTATCACCTTCTGCCATCGGTCGGGCAGCTGACGGATTCAAGTCATTAGGAATACGTCTTATGACGCGATGAAATCGTCAACCCATTTTTGCACTTCGTCACATGTCCGGAACCGTACAGCAGACAAACCATGTTGCATCGATCAGAACAAATGATAGTCTGAAGGGGCTATGTCGGGACTATACGCCGGGTGCTCCAAAACTTCCCACCCAAGCGTCAATAACGTTTCCTTGACCGATTTCGAGACATGCGGCCTTGAGTTGTCATGCAATAATTTCACGGAACGCAATCCTTTGCCTGCGAATGGACGTTTCCGACAGATTTCATGGTTCAATCGCAGCAAGTGTTGCTTGTAGCTATCCGCAGTAACAGTTTGACCCTGTTCCAATAGTTCATAATAGAGCACACCCTTCATATCCCACCAGATGCACAGCAGAACTTTCTTGGAGTGAATATTGCGTTTCGGTTTCGAAGTCGTTGCTTCACCGGGGTCTACCGAGTGTTATTTTGCGTTTGGGATTGTCGTACCATATCCACTTTTCATGACCCGCAACTATTTTACACAGGAAAAACTTTCTGTTTTGTTTATTCAAGAGATTCAAACACTTGATGGCACGCTCATCCTTGTTCCTCTGGCTCAACTAATATGGCACCCATTTTCCTTCCTTCTGAATCATTCCCATTGCGCGTAAACGATTGGAAATGGTTTGTTGAGTTACCCCCAGTTGTTCAGCTAGTTATTTTTACGTTTGAGACGAATTTTCATCCAGCAATGCTTGCAGTTCCTCGTGTGGAACTTTCTGCGGGGCGCCACTGCATTCTCGATTCCTAACATCAAAATAACCAGCTTTAAACCGTCTAAACCAAAAATCAAACGTGATGTTCGATACAATATTTTCCCCCAGAACAGAACAAATCGATGCACATACTTTTGCAGCCCTTTTTCCTTGATGAAATTCGTAACGAATGCAGTATCGAATAAATGCAGTATCGCTTGCCATCTTTCACCTACCGATGTGCAAGTGCATTTGACCGTTGGGTAAACTTCTGTGTTGCAATTTATACTCTGGACGATTACGTGCGGGAAGAGACCGACCCTGTGGAAAATCGTGCGCGAAGCGACCCTGCTAATCGATATATATATATATAGAAATCGTAGTCAAATTATTTATTTACATCTAATTAATTAATTACTTACATCAAGTTTTTTATACTAAATACAGGTCTTTAATATCATTTTATATGTATATATATATACAAATCGTAGTCATGTTATTTACATCATTAATTAAGTACCTACATCTGAATTTTGTAGCTTTTGTCCTTAGTCCAACTTGGTAACACAGCTTAATGCTTTCGGGCATTTTTTAAGAACTTTAGAATTTCCAAATTCCCCCATGATATTGCGAATGCGTTCGTCTACTTGTATATGCATCTTCTTCCTTTTTCGACCAAGTTCTCCTAATTCTTTTAATTGTTGTTTGTGCATCACACGTCGAATTTGGAAATTCTAAAGACATTAAAAAATGCCTTTTAAAGCATTAAACTATGTTACAAAGTTGGACTAAAGCTACAAAATTCAGAAGATGTAAGTACTTAATTAATTAGATATAAATAATTTCACTACGATTTGTATATATATATATAAGTAAAATGATCCAATTAGCAGGGTCGCTTCGCCCACGATAAAATATAACAGGGTCGCTTCGCGCACGATTTCCAGAGGGTCGCTTGGCACACGGTCGCTTTGCGCACGACACCCTCTGGACCAGTTTCGGTCACATGACAACAACGCGGGGGAATGTCGGATATGCAAATTAGCGGTATACGACACACAAGAAACGCTTTGAAACTTATTTGTACACCTATAGATTAAGTAAAATCCTCACAACTAAGAATCTGAGACCAGTGCTTCAGTGTGGAACTCATTAATCAACAGCTTTTTTTTTTAGCCGGTTCTAATGAGTGCATCCATTTTAAACTAGAATGGTCGCTCCGGTGGCGCAGTTGTCTAAGTGCTGGCTTGTGACAGTTCGTCCGTGAAGAGTCCGGGTTCGAATCCCGGTGAGGCATGGATGTTGTGTTTGTCTTACAGCACTGGCTCTCTCCCTTCTCTGGAACCAGTGGCTCTAAATTAGGGACGGGTGACTACTTATAGCCCATTGAGCTGCTCACGGTGGTCGTTAAATCCTTAATAAAAAAAAAGCGGAATGTTGAACCTTGATCATACATTTAGGATTCCATTCTACTACGTCACGAAACAGTGGAGGAAAACAGTTACGTCCCAGAGATTTATCAATCTTTAAATAACGCATATGTGTGTGAATCATGAAATGCGAAACCAATTCTTTATCCAAACCGAAAGTAAACAACATACCCTTCTCTTATGGGATCAAGTTCGAGTTTGGCTGCGCCAAGAAGGAACACAACAACGCTGTCTCAATTCTTTCAGAGTTTCAATATACTGTGCTACGTATAAAAGAATCAAAGAACCGTGTATTTTTCTTAATCTGAAATTAAAATTTTGAGGTACAATACCGAAAAGCGTATGGATGAATTACAGCGTATAACCAAGTTAAAAACCCGATAAAAACTACAGTAAAATATCGGGACTAACGCAGAATTACATATAAAAATGAAAAACGTATAACCGAGGTTCTCTTCTTTTTTTTTTTTTTTTTTTTTTTTTTTTTGAAGGTTTAACGACTATTGTGAACAACTCAGTGGACTAAAAGCAGTCGCCAGTCCCTAATTTAGGCTCACTGGCTCCAGGGAAGGGGAGAGCCAGCGCCGTAAGACAAACACATTATCTATGTCTCACCGAGATTCGAACCCAGACCCAACTTGGACGAAGCATCATAAGCCATCGCTTAGACCACCACGCCATTGTGGCGGCTAATCGCCGTTCCACTGAATTTATGTATGGTTGATATTCTTAGCCCTCGAAATGCATGCGTTTCATTTTTTTTTTGGATTGGAGGTTTAACGACCACTGTGAGCAACTCCATGTGCTATAAGCAGTCGCTCGTCCCTAATTTAGGGTCACTGGTTCCAGGGAGGAGATAGCCAATGTCGTAAGACAAACACAACATCCATGCCTCACTGGGATTCGAACCCGGACCCTTTCAGACGAATGAGCAGAGTGCATCGCTTAGACCAGGGGCTCCCAAACTTTTAGAAACCGCGCCGCCCTTCCCATGTCACCCATGCGACGCCCTTGTACAAACAATTAAAAAAAATGCCCGAATTAGAGTTTGTGGTACTTTTTAGAAGAAAATAGTCATTTACATTACTAGCTGGTATTCTTTTGAATGTAAATAAAATAAAAAAATAAAATTACAAAACTGAGTAAGAAGAAATTGATGAGATAGACATATTTCCATAATGGTAACACTCTTTACTTGGCTTTCACATTTTTACAGTAATTTTAGAAACTACATGGCAGTGGTATTTGCGTCTTAATGGGACGGGGGAGCTTGTTTCTCGTATCACAATACATCGAATCTAGGGACAATGTTCGATACAGCTACGCGATCTCCTTCTCAACGTTAACTTTGCTTCTACGTATATCTGGATTTTATTACCGCCAGAGCTGAAAATCCTGCCCCGCAAAGGTAGGATGTGTCAAAAGGAAGAATTACTCTCACTGCTTTCTTACTCAATTCTGCGTACTCCTTTGCCACACTGTGCCAAAAACTGTGGCAGAGTTCCGGAAGAGAATGTCATTTTCAGTGTGGAGTCTGAAGAAATGTCAATTAACTGTTCCTGCTCAGCAGTAGTGAAGGTTGATGGTGGGTCTGCTGTCAACGGGTCTGTAACCCACTGCTGTTCATCTGTTTGTGGAGGAAAATATTTGTCAAATTGAACGTTGAGTTGAGATAGATGCTCCAAAATCACATATTTCAATTTCGCACTTAATAGCATCTCGTTTACTTCTATACACTTGTGTAACGTAGAAAAAGATTCAAAATCATATGATTTCGTACTGTTCTTCCACAGAAGTAGCTTGTTTTTGAAAGCCAAAATCTTGTCGGATAGCTGTATTATGTGTGATTCTCTGCCCTGGAGGCTTACATTCAGAGAATTCAGCCTCTCTAACATGCCGCACAAATTCACCAACTTGAGAATGAAGCATTCAGCACTACTATGTCTTTCTTCTGCGCTTTCACAACAAGCAAAATGATGTAAACATTCTTTCTTACAATTCATTCTTTAAAATACGTACACGGTGCTTGTTGCGTTTCACAATAAATTATAAGTTTTAGTTTTTACTTATAGTCGGACGCCCCGGACCAAGACCAGCAACGCCCTGGGGCGTCGCGATGCACAGATTGGGAACCTCTGGCTTAGACCAATGTGACACAGGGGCGGAACGTTTCATTTTAACATTGCTAGTTATTTATGTATGATATTTCCAGTCCACTATAAATTTTTTAATCAGCGACTGAATGCGAATACATTGACACATTACTGCTTTTATCTTTCATTAAAAAAGCAAACAAACAAAATAAGAAACAGAACAATGTATTCGTTTGACTGTACTTTCAGTAGTTGATGATTTATTATGTTGCTACTGATAGTTTTCGTTCCTCGCTCATTATTTTGCCGCGCTGCCGAGGAACAGGGGAATTTGCTTTCCAGAAAGAAGCTGGTCGCTTCGAAGCTGAACCCTTTAACCGGCTGGAACGAATTTACTCGGGGTTAGAATATTGAGCTGAAATCCGGTCTAAAGAACATTTTTGCTGTCAAAGAAATGGATAGAGCATACCGGAAAGAGTGAACCTGAGAATTAGAAAGAATTCCTTTCCCCTTAGTTTCTTATTAAAAGTAATCATTCAGGGGAATGATTGACACTAATCTTTTCTGACTGATTACTTGCTAGAAGAGATATATCAATGGCGACCAACCAAAGAAAGGAGAGAGAAGATATCTGAGTAACTTGTTTCTCTGCCTAGTGGCATGATGTTCGTGTCAGGGGGACTAGCTATTGACACCATGATACTGGAAACAAGCAATCCATATCCTTTCATTCCTTAAGTCACAGAGCAGACCAGAAGAGATCGCTAGAGAAGAGGACTAGAAGGGTATATTATATACGAGCACCAGTGACAAGTATATGTTCGGTACTACTGAGATGAGAATGGGAAAGGAACTGTTTTGTCGTAGCTTTTGTTAAACCCGATCACTATGTGGACATTTCTGTTTGGGAAGCTTAGTAAAGTTTGAACACCGTTTGGTTCAGGTACATCGGCCACTTAAAGGGTTTAAGTGCTATAGCAATAGAGACGAATCTAAGAAAGTAAAGAGAAGATGTTTGAGTCATTTATTTTTATCCAGTGACATTATGTCCACGTCAATGAGGCTAACCCTTTTCCATCATGTCTATACAGGGTCATGGGACAGCGAATACATTGTATAAGACTAGAAGGGAGCGTTTATCACTTATAACAGGTTTATTTTCGGTGCTGCTGAGATAAGAAGGGGAAAGATAAATTAATTTGCCGTAGCGTTCCTAAAACCTGCCACTATGTCTACATTTCAGTTTGGGGATGGCGAACATTTTGGACACCGTTTTTTTTTTTTTTTTTTTTGATTGGAGGTTTAATGACCACTGTGAGCAACTCAAATGGGCTATAAGCAGTCGCCCGTCCCTAATTTAGGGTCACTGGTTCCAGGGAAGGGAGAGAGCCAGTGCCGTAAGACAAACACAACATCCATGCCTGACCGGGATTCGAACCCGGACCCCTTACGGACGAATGATCAGAGGCCAACGCCTTAGACCACTGCGCCACCGGGGCGGCGGACATCGTTTGGTTCAAGTACATCAGCCGCTTAAAGGGTTAAGGAAGCGAGCGATTTAAACGTATAATCGCGAAAAGCGTAAATACGTATAGCCGAATTAAAACCCCGATAAGAACTTCATAATTTGAAATTCAGATTTAAACGTATAATCGCGAAAAGCGTAATTACGTATAGCCGAATTAAAACCCCGATAAGAACTTCATAATTTGAAATTCAGATTTCAACGTATAATCGCGAAAAGCGTAATTACGTATAGCCGAATTAAAACCCCGATAAGAACTTCATAATTTGAAATTCAGATTTCAACGTATAATCGCAAAAAGCGTATAAATGAATTATGCATAACCCAGTTAAAAACCCGATAAAAACTACCGTAAATATCATATCGGTACTAACGCAGAATTGCATATAAAAATGCATAACCGAATTTCTTTTCTTTATTTGTTTGTTTGAAGGTTTAACGACCACTGTGAGCAATGCAGTGAGCTATGAGCAGTCTCACGTCCCTAATTCAGGGCCACTAGTTCCAGGAAAGGGCGAGAACCAGCGCCGTAAGGTGAACACAACATCCACGCCTCACCGAGATTCGAACCCAGACCCACCTTGGACGAATTATCAGAAGCTATCGCTTAGATCACTGCGCCACCAGGGTCAGCTAGCCGAAGTCCCACTGAATTTATGTATGATATTCCTAGTCTTCGAAATGCGTACGTTTCATTTTAACATTGCTAGTTATTTATATATGATATTCCTAGTCCACTATAAACTTTTTAATCCGCTACTGGACGCGAATATATTGACACATTACTGCTTTTATCTTTCATTAAAAAAGCAAACAAACAAAATAAAAAACAGAACAATGTATTCATTTGACTGTACTTTCAGTGGTTGATGATTTATTTATTATGTTGCGACTCGAAGTTTTCGTGTTTTTTTTATTTTGCCACGCTGCCGAGGAACAGGGGAATTTGCCTTCCAGAAAGAAGCTGGTCGCCTCGAAGCTCAAGGAAGCGAGCAATTAAAAGCCGATAAATATTGAGTCGCACGGACGAACAAAATAAACCAGGAAAAAAAGAAAAGAAATCTGGTGTATTGACTACGAAATGCCATTTGTCAGACAGGTCAGCAAAGACGAAATAATTAATAACGCTTTTTCGCCTTCGGAAAGATCTGGTTTCCCGCACTTCATTCACTATATATCGGTCAATACAAAAGCAACAGAACATTCGTTTAAGTTACGCCATTTGTGCCGCTTGAAAAACTCTCGCACCGATGTCCAGTCGTTATTGTTTCTTCGCTTTATTTTGTTTCTATTTTTCCTCTGCGAGCTCCTCTTCTTCTCGGGTGAACTTATTTGTTATCAATAAATCCACAACTCAGGGACCCGAAGAAATAGCAATGCATTTGTGCTTCGTTAACGTTTTGTCAATGTTGTTTGATGACATTGCTGCTGCCTTAAGATGTGTGGAAAAAAAAAAAAAAATAAAATCGAGAAATGCTGCGATATCAGACGACGATCCAGTCACTAGCCGCTTTTTGGTTTTCAAATAGGTCCGTACGCATCTGCCCTCTGGCGACGGTTGCTGCAGTTAAAGGTGCGATTGCTCGGTCGTCGTCGGAGTCTTAACTCACACGATGTGCTTGCTCGGATTTCTTTTTATTTCTTTTCACGAACTCTCAAGAAAAATTAAATAATGGCAACGCATTCATGAAAAGTTCAAGATGCTGAAGATTTAAACAGAAGAAACAAAGAGGTGCCATTTAATTTTCAGTTACTGTCAGCAACTAATCAGAGGCGTGGAAGGTGGGAGGGTAAGAGAGGGGGGAAAGCAGTGCTTTCCTGTCAGTTTTATAGCACATAGCTTTTTTGTGTCCAAACAATTATTTTAAGCAGAAACATGATATCGCTATAAAGGAAATAATTAAAGATGGCATGTTTAATCCACATTTTTGCTTTTGGCATGTTTTTAATCACCATTTATAAGCACTTACACCTTTCAGAAATAAAATCGTAATGTGATTAAAAACGCAAAGTTTAAAATTTTTGTCTGTTTGAAACTAAACATCCTGAACTCGAGCCTTATAAAAGGCTTTAATTACTAAATAAAACCTTCCATATACAGTTTCAAATAAAAGCTTAAAAGTGAATTTTAATTTCAGCATTCAGTTACCTTTTTCGTCACATTGAAAACAAATATTTAATTAAGCGTTATAAATACGTTGAATATACGTGCGGGTTCGAACCCGATGAACGTAGTGTGTTTTATGTATTTCAGTCACAAGCTGAGGTTTTTTATTTCCACACGAAAATGGTCAAATAAAAGAACTGTGAAAGCATAAATTGCCGCCCCGTTGGCGCAGTGGTCTAAGCGATGGCTTCTGATTATTCGTCCGAGATGGGTCCGGGTTCGAATCTCGGTGAGGCACGGAAGTTGTGTTTGTCTTTCGGCACTGGCTCTATCCCTTCCCTGGAGTCAGTGGCCCTAAATTAGGGACGAGAGACTGCTTATAGCCCATTGAGTTGCTCTCGGTGGTCGTTAGACCTAAAAAAAAATGTCCGTGACGCGGATCGAACCCGCGCCCGGACATCCCCGAGTAACTTGTTCTCCGAACTGAGCTACACGGAGGGAATGTATTGCTGCAGATTTGTCGTCTTGACACTTACCTCTGTAGTACGTCACACCATCTCCCTCTTAATCTTTTTTTTTTTTTTTTTTAATTTGAAGCAGAGGAGGAATTTTTTTCATTAATTCCAGACGATGTGTGGGACAAACATCACACATTTTTCGAAAAAACAAACAAAAAAAAACAACGGCTAGTAC
This sequence comes from Macrothele yani, assembly GCA_039090855.1. Lineage (NCBI taxonomy): Eukaryota > Metazoa > Arthropoda > Arachnida > Araneae > Macrothelidae > Macrothele > Macrothele yani. The sequence goes on along the minus strand of CM077003.1, from coordinate 122,160,322 downwards.
ATCCATTTCTGCGTTGGGACGCCAATGCGAAAACAAAAAGTGACGAGGAATCGCACCCTCTCACTCCGGAGTTATTTGCTCTCCCAACTAACCTACATGAACGGAATGGATCGCTGCAGATTTGTCGTCTTGACATATGCTTAACCGTGTCGTCTTAACACGTGTCACAGAGCGCACTACGAAAAAACGAAAGTTCAGAAAAACTGTTTACTTTATCATATAAATTGATCTTAAAACCAGCTGTTTAGCAGCTGTGATATTATTCATTCCACTTTGTTGTAAACTGATTAGTAAACGAAGTAAGGGAACTTACTTTTGGACAGAAGTGTTAAAATACAGCAAGCTATAATTACCACTGAAATTAATTATCGTAAGATGGACATCATCATCATCATCATCATTAACCGTTTTCACTTTACTGCAGGATGAAAGTCTCCCTGCCTCCCCGGTGGCGCAGTGGGCTAAGCGATGGCCTCTGATCGTTCGTCCGAAAGAGGTCCGGGTTCGAATCCCGGTGAGGCACGGATGTTGCGTTTGTCTTATGGCACTGGCTCTCTCACTTTCCTGGAACCAGTGACCATAAGTTAGGGACGGACGACTGCTTATAGCCCATTGAGTTCCTCACGGTTGTTGTTAAACCTCCAATCAAAAAAAGAAAAAAAAGTCTCCCTAAGTAACTCTCACACTTCATTGTCTGGAGACATTTTACTCCGCATACTTCCGAATTTCTTCTACCTGTCTCCCACCTGGTCTTATTCCGAGTCTTTTCCTATCACTTCGAATACAATCTAGCCTTTTACACAGTTTTCCAACGGTGGTCAGTTTTTTTGCAATATGTCCAGCCTATTGGGTCTTATTTGACATTATGTCATCCGATCTTATTTTCCTGATCCACAAGTTCCTTTTCTACCTTTCTTCGTTACACCAAAGAGTCATCTCTTCATGCTTCTTTGAGTTGTCCTTACCCTCACCACGTATTTTCCACTGAAGGTCTAAGTCTCTGATTCATAAGGAAAAGTTAGAAGGATGCATTGATTAAAACACTTTTCTTTTAAGATATAATAGGAAATTGTTCTTGAAAGTTGCAATATGCTCTCCAATCAAGTTTCATGCGCTTATGAATTTTTTTCTTCAATGTTTAAATTTTTTCTTGATATGTTTCTTGCCTAAGATAAATGTAGGCGACGGCTACTCATAGATTTGCCTATCAACTACTAAATCTTCAGTTTTTGTAACACCACTGGATTTGCTCCATCAACTATTAAATCTTCAGTTCTTGTAAAAGGCTGAAGATTTAGTAGTTGATATACATCAGTTTTGTTTCTGTTCTCTTGTCAGCAAGTTCTTGGATCATACTCTGTAGCTCTGGGAGGGAAGCGTCGGCCAACTCTAGATTTGCCCATCAACTATTAAATCTTCGGTTCTTGTAAAAGGTTGTAGATTTAGTAGTTGATGTACAGAAAAAAAAAAAAAAAAAAAGGAGCCACCCCTCTTAACTGTGGAACCGTTTGCCGCATATAAACAATTAAGGTATCGTTGGAAAGGACTCGAAGGGAACTGTCATATGATGCAAAGAAACATGGTAATTAGGCTAATTAACATACTAATTACCTATCTATCTCCGAATTTTTCCATATAAGAGGTATGTTATTTTACGCGCAGTTTATTCAGCACATAGTAAAACCTCTAAATTCCAAATTTCATACAAATCGACCAATAAATACGTGCACAGTGAGCTATGAAAAAAAGATGCCGCTAATGTTAAACTGTGGAATTCTATTTTGATTTGTATCATTTAATCCATAACAGATGCAATGATTTGGTGTTGCAACAGTAAAACACAAAGATACCCAGATAATATGAGCCGCTATGCAAGGACAGAACTGGTATAGTAAGAGAAATATAAATTATGGAGATCATGAAAAAAAATGAATTATGACCATATTTCATTAATAGCCCATTCGATGCTCAATATTTTTAAATCCGTAAATCCAGAGTTACAGCGTGATAGCATCAAATCATTGCTGAGATATAAGTGAAAACTTAAGCATACATCGATTAAGGGGCCGTGCATAAAAAAACATATGTTCCTCTACTTACTGTAAAAGGGTTTACCCCGCAGTATTTGGAAACGCTTAGGAGAAAGTGTTTCTACGTGACACTGATACTGAATTTGGTTGCAAGGAAGGAAACCATGGGATGCGGAATCAGTTAATATACCAGTAAATTCAAAATTGCAACTTTTAATGATGAACGTTATAAATTAATGATTTTGCACAAGTATAACTTAACTTACGACGTAGTTCGTGAAGTTACACATTTAATTTTTTTTATTAGTTACATAGCTGACTCTTGTATATTGTACCTGGTGTCCCACGAAGCCGCAGAACATATCTATTGCTATGTCTCCTCAGGTTAAAATACAGCGAATACCTAAGCAGAGCTACCGTTAGTTTAATTCTAGCTTCAGGTCAAACTAGATGTCACGCTACATTTCCGTAGGAGAATGTGTGGACAGATAACTTTCGCAGAAATAAGGTTTTAACTAAATAAATCTCAGTGAACTACAGAAACCAGTATCAATGACCAGGTGAAAGCGCGTCAATAATAACGGGGGTAAATACGATGTGTAGTTTTTAATATTCATATATATATTTTTTTGTGATGTCCAAGTGTGGAAGTATGTTTAATAAACATTGCAACAATGAAAAAAAAAAGCATTTAATAAGTAGGAAACGTACACCAATTATACTCCAAATAGCATAACTATACTTATAATCCGAATTTATTTGTGTAGAATAGAAATAAAACTTGAAAGTTTTATTTCTATTCTACGCCAAGAAATTCGGATAATTAGCATAGTTATACTATTTGGAGAGGAAAAACAAAAACATTATCGATTCAGGTAGGGATTCAACAATCAATATCGGCAACCGCTCGCATTTTCCCAGTGTTTGTTCGCCGCACATCAGATGTTTCTATAGGCAGCTCATTAAATATATGAAAAACAAACGCTACAGCCAGTTGTATAATAATATTTCCGACATTTATCTGTGAAATCGTTTGAAAGCAAGCCTTTTTAGTGGTTCCCGTCCTTTAGAAACTCTCATAAAAGGCATAGTGGCCCTAAAGTGCGCATTGTTTCATGTATACTGAAAAAACAAAACAAAAAAAAACACGCAGATGGCAAGAAATTACGTTCTCCTGTTATTGCTCTTGCCTAGCAGAAAAGTGTTAAAATAACAAAAGCATCTTCGGAATTTTAGAACTCTGCATTTGCAAATGTAAAAATATTATGGTAGTTCACGCCAGAACCACAAAAAATATGCTTTTTTTTCTTTCCTTTTCTCTTTCTTTTTCATTTCTTCTACAAATATAAATAAAATAATATCTCGTTACTCTCTGCGAAAAGAATCTAGTTATATTCTGATAATTTCGTAGTTTAAGGAAAAAGGAAAAAGAAAGTTCCCAATTAGGTTTTTTCAGCATGCGCATGAAATAATAAAGAGACACTGTTACCTACTCTATTAGAACTGTCAATTTTTAGACTTTAATGAGGAAAGAAACTTGTTTGACAATCTAAAGTAAACATTTTAGGTTCGCAAGGGAAATTTTAAAATTAAATTTCATACGATAGCATTCTAAACGAAAAATTCCATATGTCGTTTATGAACGACAAAGTAGATCCAAAATTTCTGACGTAGCGTTTTTCTGTTTTAAAATATTTGATCATGGGGCGCAATGCATCTGTGACGTCATGTCAGAATGATTTAGATGAGGTGGCGTCACACGAGAAGCTGTTAAAAATTGGTCTGCGTTTCTATGACAGCAAAGCAAAGTGGTACACACGTGCGCTGTACGCGACAAAATGGGACAAACGTTCATTCGTTCAAACAAAGAAAACTATATTGTTTTAGATTGTCCCGTGGAATTAATATCAGAGGTGCAAATTTAAATTACAAGACATAGAGGTTCCCATTTATTCGTGTGTTAAGCCCGATAACTATATGAAAGCAAAGTGTGTTTTTGAGGTGGAAAAAAACGAGTCACAAATCACCTGGAATATATAGCACACTTTTGTAGCATTTTGTGAAAGCCATTTCCAAAAAAAGAGTGATCATTGCGTTCCTCATATGTTCCCAAGGTGTTCCGATTGTCTATGTGTTATCGATGCTCTCTGCATGTGTTAACAATGCTCTCTCCTCCACAAAATATTTTATGATAGAAGACAATATTTTTACATAACACATTCGGAACACTACATGGGAAAAGCATGGTACACAGTCGTAACACACTGCGAACGCATTTTCCAGAATTACTTTCTGGACGTGTTCCGAATGAGTTGTCAACCTTTCCTCATCAATGCTGGAACACATTGTTGTGCTATATATTTGGAAATGCCACGGACAGCTAGAAAATAAATTATCGAAGTAGGACATGGCTCAAGCGTCTGCATCATTTTAATTGTACTAATGCACTAATTTACTTAAATTGTGGGTTTTGTTTGGTTAAGTGAAACTTGACAGCAAACATGTCATGTGTCATTTGGTGTACATAGATATTCATCTGCTATCCATTCAGCTGGTTAACATCAGCTCCAGTCCTTGTATATTCCATGGTATATACACTGCTGGCCACCCAAAATGCAACACCAAGAAGGACACGAGATGGCAAAGCCAGATTTACTAAACACATAACAACAGATACAAAGATGAAACGATTGAACTTACAGGCCCGTGCGACTTGCGGAACACGCAGACATCAATAGTTCGTGTGGCCCCCATGGCTGGCAATAACTGCCGCTACATGCCGCGGCATCGAACGAAAGAGGCTTTGGATGTGGGCTTGGGGTAATTCGGTCCAGGCTGCTTCCACACGTTGCCACAGTTCATCAAAAATATCCACGGGTGGTGCTTGCCGGGCCACTCGGTTGCCGATCAGCGAACAGACGTGTTCGATGGTTCGATGGGCGACATATCGGGAGAACAGGCAGGCCACGGCAGCAGTGACTCCTGGTGGGCCGTGAAGAATTGTTGCACGATGCGTGCGACGTGCGGGCGTGCATTGTCCTGTTGAAACGTGGCCGCTGGCAGGCCTGCAGGTAAGGGAGGACTACAGGCTCCAAAACATTGGAGATGTAGTGGTGGCTGTTGAGTGTACCGGCGATGCGTACCTGAGGGGTGCGGGTGTCATATCCAATTGGGCCCCAAACCATAACGCCAGGCGACGGACCGGTATGGCGATGCATAATGCAGGCGTCATACAGTCTCTCGCCGCGGTACCGCCACACACGGATCCGACCATCGTGGTGTTGTAGGCAGAAGCAGTATTCGTCGGAGAAGACAATGTCGTGCCATTCCGTAGTCCAGGGGCGGCGTTCAACGGCCCACTGCCGCCGCACTCGCCTGTGGGGAAACGTCAATGGTAATCGGAGCAATGGGCGCCGTGCGACGTCCCCGCTCCTGCAGACGACGTCGAACGGTACGTACTGACACAGGTTGTTGTGCAACACACCCTAATTTCTGCGCTAACGTTCGTGATGTGGCGGTGCAAGCCGTCAATGCCCGCCTCACAACATGCCGGTCCTCTAGTTCGGTGGTGTGCTGCGGCTGCGGCAATCGCTCACGTCGGTCAGTCCGTCCCTCCTGCACACACCGAATCCATACTCGCCTCACTGTGGCTGGATGTCGTTCCACACCGGCGCCGATGTCTCGGTATGATAAACCGCTGTCGCGATAAGTCACTATTCGTCCTCTGTCGAACTCAGAAACATGCTAGAATGACTGCCGTATTCTGCGACGAGGCATCAGGAAGCTTTCCACGCACAAGTCCGGCAGCACAACACACTTCCACTAGTTACACCACGCCTTCTGTGCACCCTTCTTATAGTGCTTCTCGGTGGCGTGCCGGGCGCACATGATTTGCACATGCCCTGCAATGCTAATCGTTTGCATGTCCTCTCGCGGGCGACGCATGCTGCGAATTTCAGGCCAATCGGATGCTTCCTTCTTGGTGTTGCATTTTGGGTGGCCAGCAGTGTGTATCAGAGTACAGCATAAACTATATTTACAAATTTATTTCATTAGGTCGAACCAGCCCTGCCCGAATTTCGACTATGTATTTGGACTCCTTGTTCACGCGTGGCTGTGTCAGGCTCGAATTGGACTTTTCAGCTGGTTTTCTTAATACGCGACCAATGACAAGCAGCATACAGTTTTATTCGTATTTACAGTTATATTTGATATTTATTAGATGTAGAAAAAGGTTTCAAAGCGTTTTTGCGTGACGTATACCGCTAATTTACATATCCGACATTACCCCGTGTTGTTTTCACGGGACTTTAACTGGTCCAGAGTATAAAATGTGACACAGAAGTTTGCCCAACGGTCAAATGCACTTGCACATCGGTAGATGAAAGATGGCAAGCGATACTGCACTTATCCGGCAATATTCGTTACGAAATTCATCAAGGAAGAAGTGCTGCAAGAGCATGTGCATCGATCTATTCTGTTTTGCGGGAGAATATTGTATCGAAAAGCACGTGTGGGTTTTGGTTTAGACGGTTTAAACCAGGCGATTTTGATGTTAGCGATCAAGAACGTAGAGGCGCCTCGCAGAAGGTTGCACACGAGGAACTGCAAGCATTGCTGGAAGAAGATTCGTCTCAAACGCAAAACAAACTAACTCAACAACGGGGCTAACCCAACAAATCATTTCCAATTGTTTACGCTCAATGTGAAAGATTCAGAGGAAAGGAAAATGGGTGCCACGTGACCTGAGCTAGATGAACAAGAATGAGTGTGTCATGAAGTGTTTGAATCTGTTGAATAAACACAGAAATTCTTTCCTGTGGAACATCGTTACGGGTGATGAAAAGTGGATATGGTACGACAATTTCAAAAGCAAAAAACACTGGGTAGATCCCTGTGAAGTAACGACTTCGACACCGAAGCTCAAGATTCACTTTAAGAAAGTTCTACTGTGCATCTGGTGGGATATGAAGAGTGTGCCCTATTATGAGCTATTGGAACAGGGTCAAACTGCTCCTGCTGATCGCCACAAGCAACAAATGCTGCGACTGAACTAGGAAATCTGTTCGAAACGTCCATTCACAAGCAAAGGATTGCGTCCCGTAAAATTACTGCATGACAACGCTAGGCTGCATGTCACGAAATCGGTCTAGGAAACGTTACTGACGCTTGGATGGGAAGTGTTGGAGCCCCCGGGCGGTATAGTCCCGACATAGCCCCTTCAGACTATCATTTGTTCCAATCGATGCCACATGGTTTGTCTGCTGTAGCTGTACGGTTCCGGACACGTGACGAAGTACAAAAATGGGTTCACGACTTGATCGCGCCACACGACGAAGTATTCTTCATGGCTGGAATTCGTCAGCTGCCCGACGATGGCGGAAGGTGATTGGTAATGGCGGTGCATATTTTGATTCGTAAAGGTATTGTTGTTTTCTCTCAAATTACATGTTGCGTTGTCTTAAAACGCTTTAAAACTTATTTGTGCACCTAATACATCCTCGTTTCCTATATTTGTGCCTTACAAATATTTGAAATAAAAAGAATGATGACACGGAACTTTCAGTTGTAGTGAGCTCATCTTTTGAATCCTTTCTGACGCGAATTAAATTTTTCAAAGTTATTCAAAGTCAATACATCCAGTTAGAAAACATCAACCGGATGTTTTACAGTCGATAAAACATCCAGAATAGAAACAGCTACATTACTTCCACCAGCGGCTAAAACGTATGTTACAAAAATTAACGAATGGCGCACAAAAATGTTTTCATAGCAGGATATCGAAGACAAACAGATTTTAAAATCGAACAGTTAAAGAACAAATATAGAAAGACACGTGATATGATTCTACACCTTCTAGCGGAAGAATTCTGCATAATGGAAATGTTGAAAACAGGCTTAAAATATTCTTTATGAAAAAAGGTCTGCTGAGGGAAAAGGTCTGCTAAGGTAAAATAACTTTTTAGCTACGTCTTCCGCAAACAGTGATAGAGAAAAAAAAAAAGAGAAATGTATTGACACTTACACCACCTAGCGGGAAATCTGTGCATTATTTAAAAAGGATAATGGTCTACATCCCTGTTGTGAATAGCGTACAGTAAAAAAAGTAATTTCTCAATAGGGTGTTTAGAAGCGAAGATACAGCTGCAAATAAAAGTACACAAGCACAACCTATCGACAGAACTGTGAATTGTAAAATTCCTCATATACTAGACTAAAGTGTCCTACAAAACAAATAGCTTCCGGTGTTGAAAGAAGTTTTTAAAATTGCACATGTAAAAGCAGAGATATTGAGGACAACAGATCAGACATTTGTGTCCCCTAGAGGCGAAACTGTACAATATTTTGGAAAGAAAATACGCACACAGAGTTTGCATAGTTAGTAGTATCTGATCGAAGAAAGAAATTTCTCAATCGGATTTTTAGTTCCGTAGATATTGCTGTAAACGAAATGTGAGCTCAGGCCCTCTGATGGCAGACTTGAGCGTTTAAAAAAATCGAAATTATATGAGAAACCTTTCGCAGCGGAAAGGCTCTCCAAGAAAGAAAGAATTTTTCAAATCGGACTCTCAGAAGCAAAGATATCAGCAAATATATGATATACGCTACGCCCTCTGGCGGAAAAACTGTGCGTTATTTTAAGAAAAAAGTATTCTCCAAAGCTTCTATGTGAGTGGTATCGGTCAACTAAAGAATTTTTTCAATCGAGTTTTCAGGAACTCAGATTTTGCGGCAAATACATCAGAACCAGAAATTAACCATTACGCTCCCTGGTGTCCAAACCGTTCTTTACTAAACATTAGGAATTTTATGCAAAACATTTTCAATCGGGAGGTGTATGCGATATAGGAAAAAATTTTCAAATCGTAGTGTCAGAAGCACTACGATTTGAAATCGGGGAAACGTAATTTATCTTATCGCCACCTAGCTGAAAGTCTATGGGTTACTTGAAAATTTTAAAATTATATGAAAAGCATTTCGCACAGGGAATTCTATCCAGCAAAGGTGGAATTTTACAAATCGGACTCTTAGAAGCAGAGATATTCACTAGAATAGGACGTACATCTACTCCCCTGGAGAGGAAACCGTGCACTATTTTAAGAAGAATACATTCCGAAAAGGTTTATTGATGTGAGTGGTATCGGTCCAAGAACGAATTTTTTCAGTCGAGATTTTAGAAGCACAGATTTTACTGTAAATACATCAGAAGTAAAAAATTAAACCTTAGGTCTCCTAGTGGCCCAAACCATTTTTACCAAAAATTATTTGTCATATGCAAAAGATTTCCCATCTGTAGCATCCACAGCAGAAATAATTTTTTAAATCGGAGTTTTAGAAGCAGAGATATCGGATAAAAAGGAGTTTAGTTTTACGCCCCCTAGCGGAAAATCAGTGCTTAACTTGGAAAAGTGACTATAACTAAAATAATCTCCGCTAGAAATAGAATTGAAAGGCAAAAGTATTTTTTCAATCGGATGTTTAGAAGCAAATATATGGAATAAAATGTATTTTGAATTCGATATCCGTACTTACGTCCTTTAGAGGCGAAATTTGTTCATCATAAAAAAAAAAAAAACGAAATAAAGGATCTTCATTCGCACATTTCAAGCTTCCCAATAGAAAAATAATTTTTTAAATCGGACTAATATTTGCAGAGATAGGATGTCCACAGACTGTCGGACGGACAAACCAGTAACATTAGCGCCATTCATTTTTTTAACAAAAGACGCTAAGAAAACGGATTTCCTGGTTCTGCTTCAATTTTTTAATATGAAACAACCTTTCAGTGGTAAGTGAATACTCAGTACCCCGAGAAAATGTAATGATCGGAAACAAGAATATTCGAAACAAATTTCAGCTTGCACAAATTCGGGTTTTCGATTATTAGAAAAATATATACTGTTTACTCTAACACTAATTCAAATCATTAGCACGAATAAATGAAGTTGTTATAAAGAAAACAACAAGAGTAAATGAACTCCGTCCCTAGATGGACTGTGTAAAAGTTATTGTACAGGTTATGGGCATGATCTTGTGCTCACCTGTACTCTGTATCCAATTTGTCGGAGATTCGGGCAAGATGTAGACTTTCCAGCATGATCGCTGTTCTTGCAGGGAAGGAAGCATTCCAGGTGAGTTTCCCAGATGTAGATTTATGGGTGGTCCCTCTAACTTTATTTGCAAATATCTTCGCTATGAATCATCCGATTTAGACGATATTTAAGATTTAGGGGTTTTTTCATGTGCTAAATAAAATGTGCATAAAATAACATATCCTTTATATGGAAAAATTCGGAGCTAGTGAGCTAATTAACATATTAATTAGTTTAATTAGCATGTTTCTTCGCATCATGTGATAGTTCTCTGCGAGTCCTTTCCAACGGTACCTTACTTGTTTATATGCGGCAAACGGTTTCAAAGTTAAGGAGATGACTCCTTTTTTTTTTTTTTTTTTTTTTTTTTTTGATGTCTGTACATCAGTTTTGTTTCTGTACTCTCCTCAGCAAGTTCTTGGATCATACTCTGTAGCTCTGGGAGATAGCTAGGAACTTAAAAAATTAAATAACTATGTCATCAGCAAAGCGAAGGTTTTCAGTGAGTGAAAGACATTCCGTAATGTGGCACTGAAGAGGTTGAGAGATAGGGCTGCTCGAACCAAACAGTCGAACCTTTTCCTGCTCGAACCAAACAGTCGAACCTTTTCCTGCTCGAACCAAAGAGTCGAACCTTTGCACTTACATTTTCACATACAGAAATATATGGTATTAATAATGTTAACGTATGCATCTCAATACCGCGGGATGTCGAAGATATTGTATCTGCTGATGGTTGAATGGAATCAAACACCTGTTCGTAATTAATAAAAGATATACGAGTACATAGTGGAAGTTCGTATTCATTCGCTCTTTCAGTTAGCTCTCTCGATACATGGACATGATCTAGCTATATAGTGCTATGGCCAAACCTGAATCCAGATTTTTCTCTCGGTTGAGCCATATCCAGTGTTTAGTACAAGCGATATGATAGCACCTTAGTGAAGATTTTGTGAACGATTCGCAGAAGGCTGCTGGGTCATTAGTTCCTGGGATAATCGAGGTCCCTTTTTAGCACGTTTTTTGTAAAAAAGAGCCTACTTATGTTATCACTTTGTCCGTGCGTAGACACCATATCTCTACAACTATTAGTGCGATTTGGAAATTCTTTTTGCATTGGAAAGTTTAAAATGTGAAAACGACGATCCTTGTATTGCCGCTTTTTTTTTCTGATGCAGAACTTTACCGCTAAAAGGCGTAAATTCAGATCCTGTCGAATTCAAAATACAGTTTATTTCATATATTTCCTTCTGAATATCCTATCGAAAAAATTATTTCTTTCCTTTGATGCCATTTACAACAAAAACTATTTTAGGTACTGTTTCTTTTTCAAGTAATAAATACATTTTCCGCTAGGGAGCGTAAAGGTAAATTGCGATTTCCCAGATATCTCTGCTTATATTGCCGTATTTGAAAAATTCTTTCGGCATCAAATACAGCTCCTGATAGCAAATGTTCTACATATATATATAAATAATCAAAATACTCATAAGCAGTTTTTGATCCCTTGCTGCAACTTCGTAAACGTCGATATTAATGACATCCACTGTAACGTTGAAGTAGAGTTAATCACGTAAAAATAAATGTAATCAGAGAAGTTAAAGTGGACGTATTGACGGAGATAAATTCAATGCTTTTACTTCAATGGTGTATATTTAATCTCGGAAGATATAAGGAGCGATGTTGTTAAATGCGTAGTTACGATTTAGATTTTTCCATATTTAACGCAGCAGTTATACAAGTATTTCAAAACAACAGTTCAAAATAATTAAGATTTAAAAATCTATATAATGTCACGGTTTAAACAAATATATATTTAACTCTATCTACTAAATCAGCCTAAATTTTCGCATTTATAGATGAAGGATAGTTTTATATAATGTTCATTTATAGATTGAACATTTATAAATGTTTTAAATCGGATACGGCATTTTATAATGGGTTCTTACCTGAATTTTGTAGTCAATCGTATAAAAAGATTCAAAGTCTAGTGAAGTATATAGGCTACCTAATATGAAATAATTATTGCACAAAAAATTACAATATTTAAACTTTGTTTATTTTGCAGCAAACAAATGTATGTTCATAGAATTATGGTAGGTAGGTAAATTTTATGAAAATCTTAAAAATGAATCTTATATATAGGTCGTAAAAGGCGAAGAAAAGACAGGAAAGATAGAGCGAGTGAGCGAGCAACGGTGGATAAAGAAAGTGCAAAAGAAGAAAGAGAGCGAAAGAAAGAAAGAGAGGAAGAGGACAGATTTACATGTCGGTGGCTGGGTTTTCTGAAGTTTGACATATTTTACCCATTACGTACTCTGTTCCATTCTTCAGCTCCTCGAGGACTGAAGGGTGTGAGGAAGTTGTCGGCAGGCCCTTTCTTTGCCTTATCCCCCCTTCTCTTCAGAACCTTAGTCTGAAAACTTCAATTCTTTATTCATCTCTTCGGATGAAAAGCTTCCATATGCAAAAGAGACAAAATAAACTACTCTTAAATAGAACGAAATGTAGAAGAGCCTTGGACAGCAACATTTCCTTTTATGAAACTGATTTATTATAAATAAGAATACATATTGAAAGCACACCCTTTTAAAAGCCATTTATTACTTATTCCATTTTATCACGAAATAGCTTATTATATAAAAGCAGGCTACATGAAATGTCCTTGTGCATCTTAAGTGGCACTTCGCTACCTCTTCATTTTCCCCTTCAACGCCCGGGCCAGATTAAAAAGGGGGGGGTCTACAGGGGCTATATCCTTGGGTCCCACCATTACCAAAGGGCTCATGAGACATGCCTGGGCAAATAATAGATAGATATATAGAGATTTATAAAACAGTTTTACATTTGCCTCTATAACGAAGTGAATTTCTCCGTCATTTTTATCCGCGCCGGGGTTCGAACCCGGGTCCACTCATTCCGGAATAAGTTGCTCTACCAATTAAGCTACGCGGACATGTATTCTGATTCCTATCTGCCTTTATGTCGTGTGCGTCCTTCTGGCAGGTACGTCACATCTCCTGGTACGTTACATCATCTCCCCTTCTTTTTCGAAGTGCTGCTCACATTTTTCCTATCTCGCGGTGTGGAAATAACATCACACCAATGCGAGATTTTGAACGGTCGGGTCATCCGGATAGTTCGGGCGCCATTATAACGAAGTAAATTTCTCCGTCATTTTTGGTCTACGACGGGATTCGAACCCGAGGCCGCTTATTCCGGAACAAGTTGCTCTACCAATTAAGCTACGCGGACATGTATTCTGATTCCTATCTGCCTTTATGTCGTGTGCGTCCTTCTGGCAGGTACGTCACATCTCCTGGTACGTTACATCATCTCCCCCTTCTTTTTCTTTTTTCTTTCGAAGTGCTGCTCATATTTTTCCTATCTCGCGGTGTGGAAATAACATCACACCAATGCGAGATTTTGAACGGTCGGGTCATCCGGGTGCCATTATAACGAAGTGAATTTCTCCGTCATTTCTGGTCTACGCCGGGATTCGAACCCGGGTCCACTCATTCCGGAATAAGTTGCTCTACCAATTAAGCTACGCGGACATTGATTCTAATTGCTATCTGCCTTTATGTCGTGTGCGTCCTTCGCGCAGGTACGTCACATCTCCTGGTACGTTACATCATCTCCTGGTACGTTACATCATCTCCCCTTATTTTTTTTTTTTTTCGAAGTGCTGGAGAAAGGATTCTCTTATTTTTCCTATCTCGCGGTGTGGAAATAACATCACACCAATGCGAGATTTTAAACGGTCGGGTCATCCGGATAGTTCGGGCGCCATTATAACGAAGTGAATTTCTCCGTCATTTTTATCCGCGCCGGGGTTCGAACCCGGGTCCACTCATTCCGGAATAAGTTGCTCTACCAATTAAGCTACGCGGACATTTGTTCTGATTCCTATCTGCCTTTATGTCATGTGCGTCCTGCTGGCAGGTACGTCACATCTCCTGGTACGTTACATCATCTCCCCCTTATTTTTCTTTTCTTTCGAAGTGCTGCTCATATTTTTCCTATCTCGCGGTGTGGAAATAACATCACACCAATGCGAGATTTTGAACGGTCGGGTCATCCGGATAGTTCGGGCGCCATTATAACGAAGTAAATTTCTCCGTCATTTTTATCCGCGCCGGGGTTCGAACCCGGGTCCACTCATTCCGGAATAAGTTGCTCTACCAATTAAGCTACGCGGACATTTTATTCTGATTCCTATCTGCCTTTATGTCATGTGCGTCCTGCTGGCAGGTACGTCACATCTCCTGGTACGTTACACCTCATATGGTTTCCACTTGGTCAGAAAAAGAGTCTGGAAGACGAACAGCTTTAAAGGCAGTGACTCACTAAGAGTTTCATGTCGGACTTCATGTCAGTTTTCATGTCGGTTTGTAGGTTTCATGTCCCTGTGTACAGCGGAGTCTGCGAGACAGTTTCAGATTTTTCACTACCATCCACCCACACCTCCCAATTTGCACTTGGAACCATTAATGGTCGAAGTCTCCAGTGGCTTCACATTGCATAACAAAAAAGATTCACTAAGAAAAGTATGCAATGCTAAATCATTAGAAAATCCAAGTTAAAATCTAGGAATCTTAATGCTTTTAACTCATATTCTTATGAGAAGAATGGAAAAATACAGTGACTTATTATGAAGACTGCTGATAATTTTATTAGTTTGAGGAATTCACTACGTATGAATTATTACCAGTATATTGCTACAGATTCGTGCTTTAACGGACTTCATAATGATTCCCCGTTGTAAGATCTTTGAGGCCCACTGAGATGTTTTAACCTAGCGGCCCACTTAAATGTCTTAGCCTAGGGGCCCACTTAAATGTCTTAGCCTAGGGGCCCACTAAGGCGTTAATCCGTCCCTGTTAAACGTCCGCTGTATTTGTGCCGTCCTATAATATTATCACATAGTCTACAGAGATATCCACATTTCCCAAAGAAGTAAGGGTCACCTTTTTTAATTATCGTGTCGTATATTTCCCCTATAGAAGAATGCCTAACCACCTGCGTGGATCACCTTTTGTTAATCGCGAGCCGTGTGTATGAGGTGTCGGCTACTGGTGCGGGTTCCATTCCCCTTTGCCACCTATCCAACTAGGGATTTTCCCCGTCTAAAACGCAAATGGGCGGATGGGTCTCCGAAAAAATTAGTCCCTACGATTTCTGCCTTTCCCCAGCATTGGGCTGAACACCCAGTTTCCTGAGCTTCCGGCTGAGAAACTGAATAGAAGCTATGGCTTCATTCTACGGCTAGGGATCTGTAATGCCATAAGAACAAGAACGCTGCATTTACTTCTTACACTGTTAGAAAAAAAGTGCCAGGATTCAAACCGGGACCCTTCTCGGACGAATAGTCATAAGCCAGCAGCGGCAGTTTATATGGTTATTTGTTAGAACGTACGGACATTTAATTAAAAGATCTTCCAGGTGGTTATTTTAGTATTGGCAAACAAACTGCATATTCGAGAGATATTTAATAATAAAAAAATCGTCTGATCGCTCTTCTTCGTTATTGCTAATATTCAGAATATGACGCGTCGCATATGCAACAGCGATATTTTTGCTTACATCAGAAAGTATGACTTGAACTCCCTCCTGCACGACTATTACTCATTTTGCAGTTAGTTCGCCTCGGTGGCGCAGTGGATTAAGCGCCGGCTTCGGACCGTTCGTCCGAGATGAGCCCGGCTTCGAAATCCGTGGGGCATGGATGTTGTGTTTTCTTGATGTCCCTGGAAACAGTGGCCCTAAATTCGGGACAGGCAATTGCTTATAGACCATCGAGTTGCTTTCTGTGATCGTTTAACCTAAAAAACAACAACTAACTAACCAATAGTTTCAAATTTAACATATCACCCCTGAGTGCACTTTATGCTGACGCAGGCAGTGATGGATGGCACTTAAAAAATTGAAGAAGTTTCAGACGGAACTATGTCCAGGCAGAATCGATACAAGAAAGCGCTCTTTGCATGACTTGTTTTTCATTAACGATTTTATTAGCATGTTTGTTTAAAAGAGACATACAGAACAGAGCTAAAGGCTTGCATCATGATATCTTTCAATACCTGTAATCAGTCTTTCCACAGTTTCATAAATACATTCAATGTTACGGGTTGCAAGCACAAGTGATCCGCAATATACAGCCTCTCATTGAAAAACGTCAAGCCTGCCTTGCAAGACGAACAGAAACCACCATTACGTCTTAAAAGAAAAGTATTTAATCAATGCATCATTCCAGTTCTTATTCATGGAATAAGAACTGGAATTCATGGCAGTGGCGGCTCATGGCAACTGAAACAGGTGGGGCCAGTAGCCGAAGTCAAACAATGAAATAAAAAAACTGTCATTATTAGGCCAACTATTCAGACCCCATCCCATCCCCCACCCACAAGATTCCTTTACTCTGCCTCTGTTTACCCCCTTGACTCACAATAATGCCCAAATAAGGTAGGAATGTGTCAACTATTGTATTGCACACGAAAAAAATTTCCTCAGAATAGATTGCATAACTATTAATAGAAAAATGTTAAAACTCCTTAAATAAAATTTTTACCTTAAAACATATGAGCATTAATTTATGTTAGTTGTGCTTTGTGTTTCTTCAGATTCCTCAATTGAGGAATAATCACAGGATTCACAGGATAAAAAAAAATGTAGTGAAAAAATAATAACTCCAAATATATGCAGGGAGGGAACGTTTCATGAATTTCGTCCCATGTAGAATGAGTACCATACTACCGTTTGCATTATTTGAAAGGTTTAACCTTTTTTTTAAAGAACTTGTGAAACCTAAAAACATATATGTACTCATGTGCAAATTATACTTACATGTTTTCTCATTTATTTATTTATTTGAAACATAGAAAATCATCTTAGTTAAAACTGAAATTAGTTCTGCAAAGCGTTTGTAAACTTCATATTCTTGGAAACTCAAATTCTTGGGCTGATAAGCACCGCATTTTTTAAAGCGAAGCTTTTCGACTCAAATTCTTGGGCTGATGAGCACTGTTTTTTTTTTTAAGTGAAGCTCAAACTAAACATCTTGGGGTGATAAGCATTGAGTCTTTTTAAGTGAAGCTTTTCTTCCAGATTTAAAGCAAAGAACGGAGATTTTAACAAAATATCCACTCCATTCATTATACTCGACAAGCAAAACAGTCACGACACGAAGGAACAACACATCACCGAGAGAGACACACACAGAAAAAACAACTAACTGAACTTTGCTACGACATTTAAAACTTTCCCGCCATCTTTGAGCTTGGTCGGGGTAAGTTTCTCTGTCAACCCTCGGCGTTAAGGAAACAGATACACTTCCGGCCAATCAAACTAGCGTGGGGCCAGATAGATTTGACCCCACAGCTTTTTTGCACACGCGGTTAAGACAGTGTTGTATGTAGGTCTTCATACTGAATGAGATGGGGAGGAAATCGTCTCCTCTTAGTTTGCGTAGGGATGTTACGGGGGCCTGTTGGAGCTGGCCCCAATAACCTCACACTCTGAACGTGATCTCTTTCCTCAGGGAATAGTTTTTCGTTTTTGAAGGAAACTTTTCCCTTAGGTAATGGTTTTTGAAGGGAAAGGTTTATCACCATGTAGTTAAGAGAAAGAATAAAAATCAGGGCAAAAAAAACAAAATTAGTTCTAGAAATAGAAATTATTAGGTGGGGCCCGGCCCCTCTGGCCCCTAATGACGAACCGCCCCTGGAATACAGTTATGGACCTTAACTAAAAACAGACATACGGATACTGCTTCGTATAACCAAGAAAGATAGGAAGAGGAAGAGAAATCCATAGACTTTTTTTTTTTTTGATTGAAGATTTAACGGACCCCGCTAAAACATCACATCCTCACTACACATTGTCACATTTCGATCTCGGACGTCTTACCAACATTGCGGCGGAGATTGTGACATCATGACCCCGTAAGAGTCTGTTTATTTCTTTGGTTGAACGTTCAACGACCACCTTGAGCAACTAACTGGGATATAAGCAGTCTCGACCATGCATGATTTGGGGTCACTGGTTCCAGGAAAGGGAGAGAACAAGTGCCGTAAAACAAGCAACATCCGTGCCTTACCGGGGTTCGAATTCGGACGAATGATCAAACGCCAGCGCTTATACCACTGCGCCAACGTGCCGGCACGTACGTATTGATCAAGAAAATGACAAAAGTAGATGGCATAACAATCAAAGTAAAAATCCTCAAGTAGAATGGACTTAATATATTACTAGAAGAAAAGCGTTTAATCAATGAACCCTTCAGTCCTTACTTATATATTACAGATAAACTTAACTAAAACGACATCCAGAGGCTCCCGACAACTCAAAGAATCATGGAGAGATGTATTCTTGGTATAACAAGGAAATACAGGGAAAGGAACTCATGGATCAGTAAAATGATAAGAGTATATGTCATAATAATCAAAATAAAAAACCTCGGGTAGAATGGACTGGAGGAAAAGACTCAGAAGAAGACCGTGTTGGAGATGGGTGACTAAAATTCGAAAGCATGCCGAAGTGAAATGAAGGAGACATACACGGCAAACAAGATACTGATGACACTCAGCAAGTAAGTTAAAGAAAATTCAGGATAGAAAGTTGCGGAAAAGACTTGTGGAGATCTTCATCCAGCAGGGGATTAATATTGGTGACGATGATTCAGTGTTATCGATAAATGGTTTTATTCGAAATTACATAGCAAAGAAATTGGCCACAGGCAACAAGTAAAGCTCATATTTATGAAATTTCGAAGTTGCCCAGACCAATTTATCAGTCAGTCGGCTTTTGACTTCTGGGTTAATAATGAAGGAACAGAAAGTTAGCTGTCCCGGTGGTCTAAGCTCTGGCTTCTGACCATTCGTCCAAGATGGGTCCGGGTTCGAATCCCGTGAGACATGGATGTTGTGTTTGTCTTACGGCACTGTCTCTCTCTCTCTCTCTTCCCTAAAACCAGTGACCCTAAATTAGGGACGAACGACTGCTAATAGCACATTGAGTTGTTCATGGTGGTGCTTAAACCTCCAAAGAGCAACTCAACATGCAAGTTAAAAAACATTTAAAATTTCCTGAAAGACAGCAGTTACTCATCTTTCTGTTCAGCCGATGGTAACAAATGTCATCTTGTACTAGTGGAAAGATTGCCATTTTATAATCTTATCAGATTCATTTTATGTAGATAACCGAATCTATCATTGCGTTGAATTTTATGAATTGTGCTTGACTGACGAAAACCATTTACCATGAGAGATGTTTGTGATAAGTCCAGAGTTTATTAATTCGAACATACAATGCAGCCAATGTGCAGCATTTAAGTGACTATGTTGAGAATTCAGCAGATATAAATATGGATTTAGCGGAATTTATGCACAAGACTCTACGTTATTCCTTACATAATTAGGAATAATGTGTGGAATAAATCCTGCATCTAGGAATTCTCAGTAATTATTCATGCGGAGAACTCAGCAGAAAGCGTGAGTACTTCAGCGTAATTCGGAAATACAGTTCACGGATATTACCTCGTATAGTTGTTGTTTAAAAGTTTTTAAGCATTTACCCGATTTAAAAGTTTACCGGGAAAAAGTTTACTTTAAAAGAAACAACAAAAGTTTACTAAGCATTTGTCCTTTTCTGGAATGCAGAATAAAAGAAAGAAACAGGAAAAATGCGTTTTTAAAGCCCTCATTCCCAAAAAAACGAATTGTGAAAAACTACAAAAATCAAAATCTAGACTTGTATCAACACAAACGTATTGTCTAAAATGTGCACTGTAAGTTCAAATATTGAGCAACATGACGTAAATGACATATTTTTTCGGTGAGGTACAATCAAATCGGCAATGTTGCAGCAATAAGAGCCTGCCTGCCGACGCAGTTCAGTTGGGAGAACTGCCTCTCCGGATTAGGAAGACGTAATTGCCAATCTTTTTTTTTTATTGGAAGTTTGACGACCACCGTAAGCAACTCAATGGGCTTATAAGCAGCCGCCCGTTCCTAATTTAGGGTCATTGGTTCCAAGGAAGGGAGAGAGCCAGTGCCGTAAGCCGAACACAACATCCATGCCTCACCGGGATTCGGACCCTGACCCCTTTCGGACGAATGATTAGAGGCTATCGTTCAGACCACTGCGCCACCGGGTCGGCCAAATATCCAATGTCACCAATGGTTATATGCTGTACTTTCTCACATTTGCTTTATATGTTCTACTTTCATGTCACATGATTCATGTATGCAACAAAAAATGAAAAATAAAAGACATAAAGAAAACATGGAAATATATTTAATAAAAATAAAAATGCAAGAAACAAAAAAAAGATAAAAATATATAAATAGCGTTAAAATAAAAATAAGGAAAAAAATTGTGATTTTTTAAATAAAATAAATAGATGAACAATATATTCGAGGCGGCTTTAGGAGAGTACGATGTTCAAATAAGCTGTTAAAACCAAAATTTCTAAAATGAAACAAATAAATAAATCCTATACCATGAGGCCGAGGGAGAACTTAGGCAATTGGTCCTACAGCTTCACGTTGTCATCATATAACACGGGATATTTTTTCCTTAAATTGATCCGGAAAAAACTGCCAAAAATGCTTTCAATCAAAATATAGGGCAACTGTATATTGTTTAAGAACATTTAAGCAGCGATTATTCCGGAAGGTGTGTTATACTAGAAATAGATTACGAGCTAGTGCGTAGGAGAAGTAGTTTGCAGCAAAGTGACCCATTGTTGAAAATTCGACGCCCATAGGACATTTTGTAACATGAATTTATATTTATTTTTACACTTTAAAATTGCTTTGTAGATTTACAAATTTCTTTGAAGCCTTCATAAGTTGAGTTTCAACGTTAAAGTTAAGAATTATAATATTTGCGGTACAGATTTCTTTTTCCCCTTTAGCAAACTGAAAATATCTGCGGAATTTTCAAATTTTTTGTTTTGCGTTATAAATAGTTCTCTGGATAAATTTTGGAATCGGAAATCAAAACTACTGGAATCTTATTCGAGAACAAGTGAAAAAAACATGGAAGAAGAATATTGGAATTTTAGATTCGATGCTGAAGATTTTGAATTTTTCAGAATCGAACTGAGTCAAATCGATGTAATTTTTGGATAATTTTTTTCTTTTAGTGCAAGGTATATCGACAATCTTTAAATATAGATCTTTTGACAAATGCGATATGAAGTCATGCATCGATTAGACATCGATTAGACATAGTACTTTTCTGAATTATTCTTTGTAATGTTCGACATCAATTGTGATACCTTCATGAATAATTCCGTATAGATTATTTAAAAAACAAATGTGACATCCTTCTCAATCA
This sequence comes from Macrothele yani, assembly GCA_039090855.1. Taxonomy (NCBI): domain Eukaryota; kingdom Metazoa; phylum Arthropoda; class Arachnida; order Araneae; family Macrothelidae; genus Macrothele; species Macrothele yani. Next base: position 122,138,856 of record CM077003.1, on the reverse strand, counting down.
TTCATTTCCTATGCTCATTAGAAATTCATTTTCGATTTCTTTTCGACCCTTAGTTGGTACAGCTCCCTTGACAAACAGCTATACAAAGTTTGACGGTTAGTTCAACAAGAAAGACGATATGAATTATATTTTGATGCAAAGAAAGTTACACAGCGTTGCATGATTATTAAAAATGGGTTTTAATCGATTTCATTACATGAGGTCGGAAAGAAATCGAAAATGCGTTTGTGACGAGCTTAACAGATGGATGATTCAGAAGGATGTCACATTTGTTACAATAAACTACACTATACTAACAAAAGTCACTGGACATCCCTTCAAAAGCAAATGAACGGAACCGCTGAGTTGTAAAGATGCGCGGTACAGCTGCGAATGGTATAAAAACAAGGCTGTAGCTGACCGGAATTTCCCGTTCCTCTTTAAAAACTATCCAATCAGGGGACCCTACCCCGAATCTATTATTTCATTTTTCGCTCCATGCAACTGAATGTGAATTGAGCCTGATACTTAGTAGTGTTATGTTATGTTATGTTATGTTACCGCAATCATATCGCACTGTGAGGTTGAGTGAAAATGTCGCGGAGGGAGAGAACTGACTTTGAGAAAGGAAAGATTATTGGGTGTTATATTAGTGGGTTGCCCATAAGAGAAACTGAGAGGCGTTTAAACATATCCAAGTCAACTGTTTTGGATGTACTGTATAAGTGGAAGACACATGGCGTGCCTGAACGCCTGAAGCAGCAAAACGTACCGACAGTCCAAAGAAAATCAGTGATAGAGGACGTCGAAACCTCAGGAGAGTCGTTACAGCTAATCGACAGAGTACTTACTACACAAGACCTCAGTGTGCAGGTCAGTAAACATGCTGGAACCTCGGTATGTACACGAACCATTCGCAAAGAACTTCATTCCAGGGGTTACTGTGGTCGTGTGGCTGCTCATAAGCATTTCATACCCACTCGGAATGCTACTCGTCGTTTAGCATGGGGTAAGGAACATTTATCGGTGTAAGGAACATTCACGGTGTAAGGAACATTGATCAATGGAAACGGGTCCTATGGACATGAATCCAGATACACGATCCATCACTTTGATAGCCGTGTGTGGGTATGGCTGCAGCCGGGGAAACGCTATTTACCACAGTGTACTGTTCCTACGGTCAAGTTTAGAGCTGGCAGTGTACTCGTGTGGGGGTGTTTTTCATGGTATGGTCCCCGGCCCATTGTTTATCGTGGACAAACCTGTTAACCAGCACGTCTTCTTCGATATTCTGGACAATTATGCCCTACCAACTCTGTGGCAATACTATGGTACCGAGCCTTGTTGGTACCAGCGGGATAATGCACCGAGCCAAAAAGCAAAGACTGTTACTGCGTGGTTTGACGATAATTCCGTATCTTGTGTAGACTGGCCAGCACAGAGCCCTGATCTTAATCACATGGAGCACTTATGGGATGAATTAGAGCGCCGCATTAGAAGTTTGGAACCAAGACCTTCTACTAAGCATCAGTTAGCGGCAGCATTATGCACTGAATGGAAGCGCATATCTTTTGCTGTGTTCCAAAACCTTGTCAAAAGCATGTCTCGAAGGGTCAGTGCATGCATTAAAGCCAAAGGTGGACCGACACCGTACTAATGTATGTCAATAAATACTATGTTGTGTTTCTCTTCTAGGTGTCCGGTGACTTTTGTCAATATAGTGTATATGGAATGATAAAAACAAATAACACAAGCAATGTAGAACAATACACGGGATGATTCAGAAAGGTGCAACAATCGATGGATGCATGATACAGGATGATTCGAAAATGTGTCATAAAGGAAATCTTGTACTGAGGTTAACAAGTGTTATCGGAAAAACTTTCCCATAAATATAAGAAGAATTTCAACTTCAGCGACGCAAATTTTTCTTTGAAGGTTTTATTCTTTCCGATCAAGTTTTGGAATTGAGTCTACTCTATCGATCGCGATACATTTACAGATAAAAACCATATCGACCCGATACCAGAATGGTCAGAAGCGTGGGATTTTGGGTAATGGCTGGGTAATGGGGCTATTTCGGCATGAGTGGTGTGCTAGATTACGGGCTGGTTTAGTTCCTTACCTCGGAATGGTGGCCTTAAATTAGGGATGAGAAACTCCTTCTAGCTTCAGATATAGGCGTCTTTAAATCTGAAGAGAGAGAAAGAGAGAGAGAGAGAGAGAGCACTTGTACTATATGTTGAAAACCGGATTTTGCAGCACCAGTGGCACAATGGTCTAAGCGCTGGCTTCTGACCATTCGGCCGATATGGGTCCGGCTTCGAATCCCGGTGAGGCATAGATCTTGTGTCTGCTTACGGCAATGGCTCTCTGCCTTCCGTGGAACTAGTGTCCCTAAATTAAGGATGAGAAACTCCTTCTAGCTTCAGGTATAGGCGTCTTTAAATCTGAAGAGAGAGAAAGAGAGAGAGAGAGAGAGAGAGAGAGAGCACTTGTACTATATGTTGAAAACCGGATTTTGCAGCACCAGTGGCACAATGGTCTAAGCGCTGGCTTCTGACCATTCGGCCGATATGGGTCCGGCTTCGAATCCCGGTGAGGCATAGATCTTGTGTCTGCTTACGGCAATGGCTCTCTGCCTTCCGTGGAACTAGTGTCCCTAAATTAAGGATGAGAAACTCCTTCTAGCTTTAGATATAGACGTCTTTAAACCTGAAGAGAGAGAAAGAGAGGGAGAGAGAGAGCACTTTACTACATGTTAAAAACTTTATTTTGCAGCCCCAGTGGCGGAATGGTCTAAGCGCTGGCTTCTGACCATTCGGCCCAAATGGGTCCGGAATCCCGGTGAGGCATAGATGTTGTGTCTGCCCGGCAATGGCTCTCTCCCTTCCGTAGAAATAGTGGCCCTAATTTAGGGCTGAGAAACTCCTAGATTTAGGTATAGGCGTCTTTATACCTGGAGAGAGAGAGAGAAAGAGAGGGAAAGAGAGAAAGCACTTGTAATACATGTTAAAAACAGGATTTTGCAGCCCCAGTGGCACAATGGTAAAAGGGCTGGCTTCTGACCATTCGTCCGAGATGGGTCCGACTTCGAATCCCGATGAGGCACAGATGTTGTATCTGTCTTTCCCTTCCGTGGAACTAGTGGCGCTAAATTAGGGACGGACGACAGTTTACAGCCCATCAAGTTGCTGACGGTTTTCGTTAAACCTTCAATGAAAAAAAGCAGAAATTTGATCATAAGTAAAAGATTTTCATGATCGCAAAAAGTTTATTGAAATATCCCTCAAATTTTCCCGTTAATTCTGATTTGCTTGAATGCGCATAAGAAAGATGCTAATGCATTCTAGGGTTTAATGAGCACCGGAGATTTTTAGGGGGCTTTTCTTGGGAAGCCACGCCAGACCCAGGCCATACCCAAACGTTTAAGGCACTGCCATGTTCAGATTTACCAACTTTTAGCCTTGTGCCTGTCGGGGCCCCCTTTAAGATTTTCGACTCATATAGTCTGGCCCTTTGACTTCGGCTATCGTTAATGAATGCGCTCGTTTGGAATTGCAATTCCACGTCTTCCGATTAACTCTGTGATAATCGTTATCCCTGCAGCTTTTTAACGGTAATAAAATCCAACAGAAAAGATTATACGGTTAAAAAATCAAATCTTAACGTTTTATAGTTCAGTTTTTCAAATAAAAAGAAACAGGAATATGGCTGGTTATGATGGCAGGATTGAGAGGCTGTGAGACGCGGTAACGTTTCTATTAAAAATATAAATGAAGTGTCTTTTGAAATACGCGTATTTCAAGAAATCAACTTCAGAGTGTATGTTAAATTTGATTTTTTATACGCTGTTAACAATTTCCTGAAATTCATAAGCCCCTTTCCGTGATCTCTTTTGTGAATTAACGAAGCATATTTCTGATATCACTTTTCCCGTGAAATTGCGGAAAGAAATCTGAATTTCATGGATTTTCCGTACTTCAGGAAAATTCTGAATTTTTAGAAACCCTTCAGCAATTCTTTTTTTCATATTGATGGTAAATTTCCGTTTTTAAGTTATGTTAACGGAAAATTCTGAATTTTCAGAAACCACCTTTCGTGTATTAACGGAAAAGCTTTGTTCTTACTTTTTCCGTATCTATATGACGAAGAAGGAGCGATTCGTAGGAATACTTGAATTTTCATTAATGCGTAGATTTCAATCGTCTGTCGAAAGATCTGATTTTGAAGTTCTTTTTTTTTTAATTGGTGGTTTAACTTAACGACCACCGTGAACAACTCAGAGAGAACCAGCAGCGCCATAAGACAAACACAACACCCATGACTCACCGAGATTCGAACCCGGACCCCTTTCGGACGAATGATCAGAAATCATCGCTTAGACCACTGTGCCACCGAAGTTCTACAGCAAGATTGGATATTGTGAATAACATATCGTATGAAATTTTGGTTATTGTGGCACCGCATCCCTTCTCCTCATTCCCTCTTTTGTGCTCCAGCTATATTATATTGTGTTACCGTAAGAAACCGGGTTCTTAATTATTGTACACTGAAGAGAAATTGAATTAGAGACAGCTGGCGTTATGCAAGTGTTGCGCTGTGGGCGGCCATGTAAACGGAAATGACATGACGTATGCAGCGATCCGACAATATAAGGAATGATGCGACGGGAATCAGTAAGAGTCGGACGCAGTATGGGTAAGACGAAGGATCTAAGCGCAAATTGTCGGGGCCTGACGAATGGGTCACTCCATCTCGGAAGTCGTGCAGGCACTGGGATTTTCACGAGCCACTGTGTCACGGGTGCACCGTGAGTACATCGAATCCGGTTAAACCATCCCTGCAAGGGCCAACTGCCATGGACAGCAGCGTGTGAATGAGCGGGTTCATCGTCGGTTAGCTCACATTGTAACAGCGGATAGACGGGCCACAGGGCAAGAAATCACTCGGCAATTTAACGTTGGTGCACAAAAACATGCAAGCAGCCACACCATCCAGAACCATCTCCTCGCTATGGGGTACAGAAGCCATCGTCCCACGAGGGTATCGCTGCTGACCGCACATCACAGGGTGCAAAAATTAACATGGGCGCGGAAACATCGCCACTGGACCCTAGCCATGTGGAAAAATATTGCCTGAACTTATGAGTCGAGATTCACGTTGGTACATGCGGATGGCAGGATACGAGTACGGTGCAAACCACATGAAGCGATGGATCCTTCTTGCCAGCAGGGTACTCTTCAAGCTCGTGGGGGTGGCATTCTCGTCTGGGAACTGTTTACGTGGACTGAAATGGGACCCTTGGTACGTGTGACATCGTCCCTCACAGGTCAACGTTACCGGGATATCCTGCCGTTTGTGCGTCTTCAACATCCCATTGGGGACCTCATCCTGCAACAAGACAATGCACCGTGCCATCGCTTCCGAATTGAATCCGAATGGTTGGATGAACACTCCACCCACGTGACCTCGCTTCCTTGGCCAGCAAGGTCACCGGACCTCAATCCAATCGAGGGCATCTTAGATGCCATCGAGAGAGATGTTCGAGGCTCTGACGCGCCTCCATCAAATCTTCGTGAACTGTGGGACCTTGTTCAGGTGTCGTGGATCCGTATGGCTTCCCAACGCTTCCGGTGTCTTGTCGAGTCCATGCCGAAACGAATCGCCGCCGTCGTCAGGGCGAAAGGTGGTGCTACACGGTATTAGACAGGTATCTCTAATTCAATTGCTCTTCAGTGTATTGTACGATATCTATGTATCAGTCTGTGTAGTCCTTTGACAAAAGCTATTACAGCTATGAAGAGCAAATTTTATATTTAAGACTTCTGCGAAATAATACCATAAAACAATACATTTCGTCTTTTCTTAAAGATAATGGAAAGTCGTTGTCAGTTTAAAAAGATCTCAAGTTCCAAAGCATGCTGTTGGTTCGAAAAATCAAACTGAAAAAAAAAACATAATTCATAATTTACAATAAGCTCTCCTGCCGAACAAAATATTATAAACCTAATCAAAAATAATAAACTCTAACAGAAAATAAAATGACTAATTCATCCGCATTAATGCCGCAAAACATTTCATCGCGCACAATTAAAATTCTATCTTTAATGGGAGTTCCGAGTTTTTCAGGCTTTGTAGTGAAAACGCATGGTTTCTGTTGAGCCAACCCAAAAGACTTAGGAACGAATCTCACTGGGGCGAAAGGATTATCTCTGGTAAGAGTTGAAAAATTCAAGGTCTCCGATTTTTCAAAATTTCTGCATAAATATGAAAAAAAACAAACCGAAATAGAGTTTTCTGAAATAAACAGAATCACTGATTACGGAAAATCTGTGAAAATGCGCAAGTTAGTAAAAAAAAAAAACAAAAACAAAAACAAAACGGGAACTTCTAAAAAGGGAAATATCGTTAAAAGACGGACGCTTAATCGCCAACTGTGGTGCACGTTATTTTCAGAAATTTTCCATGAATTCACACCACTTATTTTTGAAACTGTACGACGTGCTTTTCCTTTACTCCAGGAGCAAAATGCTTAATATCTTCAAGCTCAAGTTAGGCACGTGCTCGGATCTTTTAAGTGATAAAGATGAAAGCCCGGCTGTGCCAGTGCAGGTCTCTAGTAACTACATCTTTTGAATTGTTTCGACACAAAACGAATTTTTCAAAAAGACGTTTTAGAGAAGCAAAACGGAAGCGAAGAAGTAAACGTATTTATGGCCAGCCGCCCCTAACAAGTAATAGATAACCCTCATCACACTGAATGGCAGCAGTCGCAAAAAGCAACATTTTTAACCGAACTCCTAGAATAGGTAAAACTATGGCAAGTATAAATAGGTACTTATGCCCATTAGCGGAAGAAATGCATTTATAACAAATTAGAAATCATTCGCAAAATATTCTTCATAACGGAAAGTTTTCGAAACAAGAATAAATTTTTCGAATCAAAGATTTGGAAGTAAAGATATGGAGGAAAACCGAATATAACTTTATTCTTCCTAGTGGGAAAGTTCTGCGTTATTTTAAGAAGAAGCACGCGTAATTGTCTTTAGTCTAGGGTGTCCGCCCAAGAAAGGACATTCAAAATAGAATTTTTAGATGTGGTGATGCTCTTGTAAACAGGGGTATATACTGATACCATCCAGCAGCAGTACTGTGCAGTGTGAACGAGCATAATACATGCCCAGAATGTTTTCATAGTGGAAGATAAATGTTGGAAAAAGAATTTTCCAAGTGCGACTTTTAGAAGCAGGGAATCAAACAAAAAGTTGTACCAATACGCCCCTTAGCGCGAGAAAGCTGTAAATTACTTGTAGTGGATAAAGTGAGGAGCGCGCAAGCAAAACCAATCATGTCACAAAAATGTGAATTATCAAGTAAGCATTTTATATGATAAAGGATGATGGTTTGATTCCTTTTCTGTATCATAAGCCGACGTAAATCAAACAGCTCCTACTCATTTTATAGGCGAAAAATGCGCGACTCAAGCAAAACCGAACATGTCCCAGTTACACGCTCAAGTAAAATCAAACATGTCAAGTGAACCAATCAGAGCTCCAAAATTCGGTCACGTGACGAAACCGATAAGAGTGCCGCGGTGGCATTCACGTTTTCAGACAGTCGAAGTGTTCTGTTCAAACATGGTGATTATTTTCGTGCGTTTGGCATAGTTTTAGAGATATGGAAGAGGTCGGAGATAATTTAGTAATGGTGAAGGAAGGTTCAAAAGGACAAAGGAAAAGAACCAAAAGAGAAAGTGTGAAAGAAAAACCTAAGAAAAGAAGCTATGGTGCACAAGATGGGTCCAAAGCTTTCATGGGCTGCAAACATCAGAACACTCGGTTCTTGTTCTATAAAATTCGTCCATGTGATGCGTTATTCGTCCATGTGAACATCAGGAACAATGTGACTGCTTGGAGGACGACTGTGGTCTACATATTTGATTTTTATTAACGTACTTTTTTTCTAATTTTCATAAACATTCGTTCTTCTCAGTCAAGCATTTTTTTATACCGCCTATTATTATTTTTGTTAATTTGTAATAAATTGAGCAAAATAAAGACATACCATTATGTGACAGCAACTTTGGTAAATAATGAACAAAAATTATAAAAAAGTAAATAAATAAAAAACATCAACTGAAAAGTGAAAATCCTTCTCTTTCTCCATCAGCTTTTTCTTTCAAACCTTGACACTTTTGTTAGAGAATAGGTATTCTATTGAAGGCAGGTTGATTATTGAACAGATAGGTAGATTAAATTCAGAATATATTCAAGCAAAATCCAACAAGTCACTAGAGCATCTGATCACAAACAAACATGTCGCTTTGTGACGTACCTGCCAGCAGGACGCACACGACATAAAGGCACATAGCAATGAGCACAAACGTCCGCGTAGCTCAATTGGTAGAGTGACTTATTCCGGAATGAGGGGATCCGGGTTCGAATCCTGGCGTGGACAGAAATGACGGAGAAATTTACTTTGCTATAGCTTGAAGCCCGAACAAAAGCAAACATGTCAACAACAAAATGGTTAATATTTTGACTTTAAAATATTTTTGATCCGAATCACATTCACAGACGTGTTTAGAGCATCAAAAGAAAAGTGTTTGATAATTGAATAGAACGAAATTCATTGCGCATAACTCAATGAACGTTTTTTCTGCCTACTGCAAATCTAGATCTGATGTACATGTTGGGTTTTGCTTGCGCGCTCCTCAAGTTAACAACTTACACCACAGCTCATGGTGTACACCAATGAGTCATTACATTATGGCCATCCCCCAGCCTACAGAAAGAGCGTACCTGGAGACCGAACGGTGGCGCAGGTGAAGTTCACAGAGCAGTATATATACAACTCGCGGACAGGCTTTCGGTTAATAGAGTGTTCGGAGCCAGAACGGGAAAAGCTGCCGATTTATCGGAGTTTGATAAAGGACAAATTCTGACGGCACGGCGCCTCGGAACTACGATTTCGTAAACGGCGCCTCGTAACAACGATTTTGTAAACGGCACCTCGTAACAACGATTTCGTAAACGGCGCCTCGTAACAACGATTTCGTAAACGGCGCCTCGTAACAACGATTTCGTAAACGGCGCCTCGTAACAACGATTTCGTAAACGGCGCCTCGCAACAACGATTTCGTAAACGGCGCCTCGTAACAACGATTTTGTAAACGGCGCCTCGTAACAACGATTTCGTAAACGGCGCCTGGTAACAACGATTTTGTAAACGGCGCCTCGTAACAACGATTTCGTAAACGGCGCCTCGTAACAACGATTTCGTAAACGGCGCCTCGTAACAACGATTTCGTAAACGGCGCCTCGTAACAACGATTTCGTAAACGGCGCGGCGTGTGTGTTATACACGGCCGCTGTAGTGAGTACGTATCAAAAGAGGTGCACAGATTGCCAAACGATGAACCGTCGTCGAGCCGTCTGTCGTCCGCAACTCACTAATGCCAGAGGGGAAGGGAGACTGTCGCGCATTGTTCACAGCAACCGCAGGGTCACAATGCGACAAATCACCCGCAGCTACAACACTGGTGATCAGGGAAATGTGTCACAGAACACAGTTCATTGCAGCCTTCTGCGCATGGGCCTGCGTAGCCGAAGGCCCAGCCGGGTCCCCATGCTCACTGCACGTTATCGCCAACAGCGCATGAAATAGGCCAAAATATATAATCGAGATTTGACCGTGGATGATCGGAAAAACGTGGCCTGGTCTGACAAATCAAGATTCCTAGTGCATCACGTAGACGGTCGAGCACGGGTACGCCGATTTCTAACGGAGGATATGACATCTGGGTGCACTGTTGGGCGGAAACAGGCAGGTGACGGCGGTGTCATGCTGTGGGCGATGCTTTCTTGGGACACTTTAGGCCCTATTATCCCAATAGCACAATCCCTTACAGCTGTCAGGTATCTGAACATCGTTGCGGACCAAGTTCACCCATTCATGGTAACTGTGTTCCCTGCTGGTGATGGTCATTACCAACAGGATAATGCGTCGTACCACACTGCCAGAATCGTCAAGAAGTGGTTTGAAGAACATGCTGGTGACTTTCTGTTAATGCACTGACCTCCAAATTTACCTGACACGAATGAACCCAATCGAACATTTGTGGTTCGACTTGGAAAAGCGGGTTCGCGATAAATCATCACCACCCCGAAATGTACGGGAACTGGAGGACCTGCTGCCGACATTATGGTACTAGATACACCAGGATACCAAAATGTTACTCATGCAGTTCCAAATTTTTCAAGTAAAGCATAAATTTTCCGCTACAGGGCGCAAAGTCAAATTGCGTTTTCCCCGATATCGCTGTTTCTAAAACTCCGATTTAATAAATTCTACCAGCATCGGATACAGCTTCTAGTTAGAAATGTTTTGCATACAATTTCTAATTTTTGATAAAAAATGGTTTGGCGACCAGAAGGTTTCTGCTTCTGAAGTACAATATTTGCAGAAAATCTGACCTGAAAACTCGACTGAAAAAATTCTTTCTTGAACCGATACCGTTCACATCGGAAAATCTTTTCAGAATACTTTCTTCTTAAAATAATGAAAAGTTTTCCCGCCAGCGGGCGTAGGTTTATATCTTATTTTTATCGACATCTCTTCTTGTAAAAGACCGATTTGAAAAATTCTTTCCTTGTTGGAGAGCATTTCCGCTGCAAAATGTTTCTCATACAATTTTAAAATTTTCTTTACGCACAAGTTTGCCATTAGAGGGAGTATATTCACATTTCCGTTTACAGCAATATCTGCGGAAAACCCGATATTAAAAAAATTAGTTTTCCGTTAGAGACTTCTAAGTGTGAAAACTCTTTGCGTGTATTTTCTTCTCAACATAATGTACAATTTCCCCGTTAGGGGCACCACAGTTTATTTTTTTTTTTATATCTCTTCTTCTAAAAGTGCGATTTAAAAACTTAATTCGACAGCGGATATCATTTAACTTGTGGAACACTTTAGGTTAGTATTTGAGGAGTCTTATAGTTCACAGTTCTATTGCTAGGTGGTGTTTTTGTCGTTATATCATCTCTCTCTCTCTCTCTCTCTCTCTCTCTCTCTCTCTCTCTCTCTCTCTCTCTCTCTCTCTCTCTCTCTCTCTCTCTCTCTCTCTATCATCATCATCATCATTGTCAACCATTATCAATCCACTGATGGACGAAGGTCTCCCCAAGTTTCCTCCACAACGGTCTGTCTTGTGCCAGTCTCCTCCATGTCACCCCTGCATACTTTCGAATTTCATCCACCCATCTCCCATGTGGTCTTCTTCTGGGTCTTTTCCTGTCCCTTGGAATCCAATCTAAAATTTCGGCTGTCCATCGATGATCTGTCCTTCTGGCAGTATGTCCAGCCCATTGCCATTTCAGGGATTTAACTCTGATCATGATGTCTTCCACTCTTGTCATTTTTCGGATCCACGAGTTCCTCTTCTTATCTCTCCTGGTTACACCAAGCATGCACCTCTCCATGCTTCTTTGAGTTGTCTGCAGCCTTTGTATGTCTCTTTTAGTTAAGGTCCACGTCTCCGCACCATACGTAAGCACTGGAAGGATGCATTGATCAAACACTTTTCTTTTAAGACATAATGGCATATTGCTCTTGAAAATTATGCTGTTTCTTCCAAAAGCTCTCCAGGCAAGTTTTGTACGCCGATTTATTTCTTCATCAATGTGACCCTCACTTGATATCTGCTGTTCAAGATAAACGTACGTGTCTGTTATCTCCAGCTTTTCTCCATCAATCGATAAATCTTCATTTCTTGTAAAAGCATTGAACATCACTTTTGTCTTCTGAAAGTTCATTTTTAATCCCACTTCTTTACTCTTGTCAGCAAGTTCCTGGATCATACTCTGCAGCTCTGATGGGGTAGTTGCAAAAATGACTACGTCATCAGCAAAACGAAGGTGGGTTAGATAATCTCCATTAACCTTTATCCCCTTGTTTTCCCAGCTCAGTGACTGAAAAACACCCTCCAATGTGGCATTAAAGAGCTTCGGAGATATGGTGTCACCTTGTCTCACTCCCTTCCCAATTTTTACGTGTGTTGTATTTTCAAACAGCCTAATCTTTGCACTTGTCTTTCTCTCTCTCTCTCTCTATATATATATATTAACTGTTGGATTTGAAATTCTGTTTGTCTCCGTTACCTTCCATCTGCTATGAGAAACACTTTGTGCGCCATTTGTAAATTTTTGTAACATACTTTTTAGCGCTGGTGGAAGTAAGTAGCTGTTTCTATTTCTGGATAAATCTATTTTTGGATGGTTTCTCTTTCTGGATAAATTTCTACGAATTCGATTGATTTTTTTCCTAACCGGTTGCTTTAACTTTGAATAACTTTGATAAATTTATTTCGTGTTAGAAAAGATTCAAAGGATTGAAACCGAAATTTTGGTGTTATCTTTCTTCTTAACTCTTCCTTCGATTTCGTTATATACTGTTCGACTGTGTCACCTCCGAATAATTTGCATATATGTTTTTCCATTTAGATAACTGAGTTTTGATTTTTATGAATTTCAGCAGAAATGTTTTCAAGGGTTATATAGAAATTAATCATAATCCTTTTCTCAATACTTGGTCAATCAATACTTGGTCAATTACAATAGTACCAGCAAAACCAAAGCATCTTGATTCAATAAGTAGGAACTGTACACCAAATTATACTCAAAATAGTATAACTATACTAAAAATCCGAAATTTCTTGGCGTAGAATACAACTAAAACTTTCCAAGCTTTCGCACATCAACCCTTGAAAAAGCCATCTGGTTGATGTGCGAAAGCTTGAAAAGTTTTATTTGTTTTCTACGCCAAGAAATTTTGGATTTTTAGTATAGTTATACTATTTTGAGCAAAGCATCGTGAATGAAATACGGAACAATACAAATTTGGAAGATGTAAATTTGGAATTGGGACAAGACAAATTTGGAATTATACAATACAAATTTGGAAGATGTGAATCCGTTAATTGGTGTAAATACATGACATGGATGTTAGATAATATCCGTTAACTTGAAAATTTTTTCGTCCTGGAGCGGGAATCGAACCCCTAGGTGATGGGATTCTTACCATCGTTCTGGGTGGTGTAGTGGTTAGCATACTCAGGCGCTATCCGGGAGAAGTGGATTCAATTCCAGCTCCAGAACGACGAAATTTACAAGTTTTCGGATATTATCTGACCTAACATCCATGTCATATTTACACCAATTAACGGATTCACATCTTCCAAATTTGTATTGTCCAAAGCGTCTTGCTTAATAATCATTTGCAACAAAGTATTTAAGTATTAATGCTATTTAAAATGTTTTTTATACAGCAATGAAATAATATAACTCAATAACACATCATTACCTTTGAATGCTATTCACCGTGAGAAACATTACTTTTTTAATGACAGATGGATATGTATTTTTCTGGTAGATACACTAGCGAATGACTCATATCTATTTGCTGCACAGACACGCTATACTTCTAAACATTCGAAATTCTACACTAAAGGTGTTTCGGAATAAAGCGTCAAAAAGTAAAACACAACTTTTTATCAGAGGCTCAGATTTTACAGTGCTTTCGTTTTGGATGAAAAATGTTGATGTCGGCGATTAATATGATTAATGAAGCTCCGTATATCGTCTCTGACCCCCTGTTTTCCAACAATTAATAACATTTGATTAAATTGCCTATCTTCAGAGCTAGCTCATTTCTTTGAAGAAAAAAATGCGATCAGCATTCGCTTAATTCCTGAAAGCCATCCTGGGAAGCAATTAATTTCTAACCATTTTGTTCAGATGGCTTCGCGGGTCTCATTTCGGCAAGTGACAGAAGCACAGTAGAGTCGAGGACACCGGGAGATGCGGAACACCGCGTCACATCAACATGCGCTTGTAAATGGAAGCAGAATAGATCGAGTGTCGAGCGCGTGTGTATGTGTGTGAGTGGTTTTCCAGTGGAGCTAGAGCTTTCGAAATTCACCGTTTCATAAACTTCACCAATTAACTCATTATGCATCATGTGATCATCCAATAGATAATTAGTCCGGCTTGAACTGCACATGTAGACGAGACAGTTTTGGAAACGCGCTCTCCCCAAGATTCGGAACGACTTTTACCTGCAACCTGGAGGAGAAAGGACACCTAATTATTTCCCCTAGTTTGTCAAGACGTTCTGCCAATAACATCCTGATGGAATAAGTGTAGCGTGATTTTTTATTAATTGACAATCGGGACTGAAAGAGAAACAATATTATGCTTGGCAAAAAGCAGGAAAAAAATAAGGAAAAAATTAAAGAAAAAAATTTGCAACAGGAATCTTCTCTTTTACCACTGCTTGTGTAATTAGGATCGAGTGTCTTCTCTAAGGATTCCTTTCATCTCTAGCCTTTAGCTGTAATTAATGAAGGAAGACTGCAGTTAAGGGAAAAATGGAAGAAAGCAAGAGATGTTTAAACAAAAAATGAATTGCAAATTGGCCGAGAGAGAGAGAAAAACAAAATGTGAGAGAGAGCCAGAAAGAAAGAGAATAAAACTACAACGAGAGAGAGAGTGAGAGAGAGAGAGAGAGAGAGAGAGAGAGAGAGAGAGAGAAAGAGAGAGAGAGGGAGAGGGAGAGAGAGAGAGAGAGAAAGAGAGAGAGAGGGAGAGGGAGAGAGAGAGAGAGAGAGAGAGAGAGAGGGAGAGGGAGAGAGAAAGAGAATAAAAATATAACGAGAGAAAGAGAGACAGACAGACAGATAGAAGGGGGATACACAGCAAGACAGAGTGAGTGAGAGCGCTCAAGAGAGGAAACTAGAGAAAGATACTGGAAGATACATACATTTGGAGAAAGAGAGAGGGAAAGCAAGAAGGAGAGATCATGGCAGAGCGATAGTCAAGAATAAGGATGCAGAGCAAAAAAAAAAAAAAAGACAAACAGACGGAAAAATAGAGAGATGGAGAAATAGAGGAGGAAAAAGAAAAATGCGATGGAGCAACAGAATAGAGGGACAGAGGAGAGCGAAACAGAAAGTCACATACAAGGATAGAGAAAGAACGAGAGAGAGAGAGAGAGAGAGAGAGAGAGAGAGAGAGAGAGAGAGAGAGAGAGAGAGTGAAAGAAGGCATTGGGAAAGGATATAGAGTGATATAGAGGGAGACCAAAACGAAGAGAGAAACAGGACGACAGAAAGTGAGAGATAAAGAGACGTGGTTGGAGGGAGCTAGAGAGAGAGAGAAAGACAGAAAGAAAAGACGGAGAGAGAGAGGGTGTTTGATGTGAGAGGGAGCACGAGGGAGAATAATAGAAAAATACATAAAGAGACAGATGGGGAGAGAGAGAGAGAGAGAGAGAGAGAGAGAGAGAGAGAGAGAGAGAGAGAGAGAGAGAGCAAAGTGAGGTAGAGGAGGTTGTGGAAAGAACAATTGAGAAGAAGCGTGGGAGATAGTGACACTCCCTTCCACACACGCATATACAGGGCTCATAGGGAATTCCTTATTCAGGGCAAAAACTGCGGAAGAAAGGATTCGAGTAGTACACAAGGTAGATCTATGTATAGGAAAGGGACGATAGCCGATCGAAATAAAGTGATTGGAGCGACCCTAGCGGCAAAGGTAAGAAGTTAAGAAACCTAATTCACCAACAATGCCAGATCGAAACGAGTCCAATTAAAAAGTTGTAGCGCAGGGTCGAATTAATAGGAAACAACATAGGGTACGCAAGAACTACGTACATGGATGTCTCGAAATGCTGATAACGTGCACGCGGCCGCTGGATGGTTAAGCAATTCAAAATACTGGGCCACGATTTAGAACGATTCAATGCGTATGTAAATGTTGATAGTGACGTAGTAGCCGGTCGGATTATCTCCTGTAAACATTTTTCAGTGTTATAAATAAGCTCGCAAAGCTTCTGTCTCGTGTCATTATCTATCTGTTTGCTTCTACACGCTTTACCGATTTCTAATTAACAGCATTTCAAGCCGTCCGTGTATGTACTTCGTGCGCACCCTATGTCGTTTCCTACTAATCCGACGCTGCGCTACAACTTTGTAATCGGACATTTGTTTCGATCTCGCGTTGTTGGCCAGTTATGTTTCCCAACTTCTTAACTTTGCCGCCAGGAGCGCTACAATAAATTTCATTCAATCGGCTATCATCCCTTTCCTATACATATATGCAACTTGCATACCACTCGAACCCTTCTTTCCGCAGTTACTGCCTTGAGTAAGGACTTTTCTTTTAACTCTGCCTACACTCATTATCATAAAAAAAAACTGAAAGGAGTTGAACTAATATTTTTCATGCTAATCAATATTTCTTGATTACCATGGACATGTTACCAGAATATATTCCAGGTGGCGGCCGATGAGAATTTTCCCGTGACTCACTTATAAACGTGGAAAGAGTGATGACTTCTGTTTGATGTTCCTAATCCACGTTAATTGTCTGTATTAATTATTCATTCGCCTAATAGATATTTGTTCAGTTGCTGCTTA
Source organism: Macrothele yani (assembly GCA_039090855.1). NCBI lineage: Eukaryota > Metazoa > Arthropoda > Arachnida > Araneae > Macrothelidae > Macrothele > Macrothele yani. Next base: position 122,122,400 of record CM077003.1, on the reverse strand, counting down.
CCAACTTTGGTGAATCCCCTGCATTGTTCGGGGCTCCAAGAAGTAGCCTGCCATGTAGTTTGGCAGTTAGTCTTTTTTCAGTCTGGAGGAATTCGAGGCCTCTGTGGTGCAGCGGTAGCATGTCCGGCACGTAACTGGAAGAACTTGGGTTCGATTTCCGGTTGCGGTCGATGAGAAATTTTCCGTGACTCACTTATAAACGTGAAAAGTGCGATGACTTCTGTTTGAAGTTTTTAATCCGCGTTAATTGTCTGTATTAATTGATATTGATTGACAATGATGATTGTCAATCATTATTAATCTCTCTCTCTCTCTCTCCTTATATATATATATATATATCATCGTCATCATTGTCAACCATTATCAATCCACTGCTGGATGTAGGTCTCTCCAAGTTTCTTCCACAATTGTCTGGCTTGAGCCTGTCTCCTCCATGTGTCACTCCGGCATGCTTTCGAATTTCATCCTTCCATCTTCCATGGGTTCTTCTTCTGGGTCTTTTTCTGTCTATATTTATATATTTATATATATACATGGAGGAATTCAAGGCCGTAGTTGAATTCAACTACTCCCCACGTTTCTTCCACTGTTGTCTGTCTTGAGCCTGTCTCCTCCATGTGTCACTCAGGCATGCTTTCGAATTTCATCCTTCCATCCTCCATGGGGTCTTTTTCTGGGTCTTTTTCTGTCTCTCTCTCTCTCTCTCTCTCTCTCTCTCTCTCTCTCTCTCTCTCTCTCTCTCTCTCTCTCTCTCTCTATATATATATATATATATATATCATCATCATCATTGTCAACCATTATCAATCCACTGCTGGACGAAGGTCTCCCCAAGTTTCCTCCACAACGGTCTGTCTTGTGCCAGTCTCCTCCATGTCACCCCTGCATACTTTCGAATTTCATCCACCCATCTCCCATGTGGTCTTCTTCTGGGTCTTTTCCTGTCCCTTGGAATCCAATCTAAAATTTCGGCTGTCCATCTATGGTCTGTCCTTCTGGCAGTATGTCCAGCCCATTGCCATTTCAGGGATTTAACTCTGATCATGATGTCTTCCACTCTTGTCATTTTTCGGATCCACGAGTTCCTCTTCTTATCGCTCCTGGTTACACCAAGCATGCACCTCTCCATGCTCCTTTGAGTTGTCTGCAGCCTTTGTATGTCTCTTTTAGTTAAGGTCCACGTCTCTGCACCATACGTAAGCACTGGAAGGATGCATTGATCAAACACTTTTCTTTTAAGACATAATGGCATATTGCTCTTGAAAATTATGCTGTTTCTTCCAAAAGCTCTCCAGGCAAGTTTTGTACGCCGATTAATTTCTTCATCAATGTGACCCTCACTTGATATCTGCTGTCCAAGATAAACGTACGTGTCTGTTATCTCCAGCTTTTCTCCATCAATCGATAAATCTTCATTTCTTGTAAAAGCATTGAACATCACTTTTGTCTTCTGAAAGTTCATTTTTAATCCCACTTCTTTACTCTTGTCAGCAAGTTCCTGGATCATACTCTGCAGCTCTGATGGGGTAGTTGCAAAAATGACTATGTCATCAGCAAAACGAAGGTGGGTTAGATAATCTCCATTAATCTTTATCCCCTTGTTTTCCCAGCTCAGCGACTGAAAAACACCCTCCAATGTGGCATTAAAGAGCTTCGGAGATATGGTGTCACCTTGTCTCACTCCCTTTCCAATTATATATATATATACAGAGAGAGAGAGAGAGAGGGAGAGAGAGAGAGAGAGGATGGGAGAGATGAATCATGGTGTGTGTGTGTGTGTGTGTGTGTTTAGAAAGTAAACTACGATAGGGAAAAACTCAAGTGTTAGTAGAACCTGAACATGTCCTCTCATTTACTAGCAGTTCCTGTTACAAAAGGCATGCTGACGCTTTTTCCATCTACTACATCTTGTAAAAATCCAGTCAATAAATATTTGTATCACACTTCCCCGATTAACATTTCCGTTGTAATTAAAAATTCATGGCTGTTATTGTTAGCAATAATTTCGTTTATATTTCAGATGTATATCATTGTCCCATCAAGATCAGTGTTAATCTCCATGTTTTTCATTTGAGATCTACTGTCCTTGACTGTCCCTCCTGAAGGACTTTCTTCCGCTACTCCTGCTTCTTCAGTGGCTTCACGGTTGTGACCCCTCAAACCGAACCGATGCCCTCAGAACTACTCCTTCTCTAGGAAACCCCACTCTCAGTCTTTGTACTGTAGACAGTTGTGTGGGAGGGGGAAAAGAATGAGGATCAGCAGGATGAAGAGGAGAGGGGTCGACTCATGGAGGATGGGATGACAGACCCTCTACTCCCCCCCTACTCTGAGGAGAACACATGCTGCTCCGTAATTAGAGAGTCGTGCGATTGGAACCACGCGGTCTCGCTTGCTGGGTAGGAACCCCACGAGAGGGCGGGTGACGAAGATGCTTCCGGTATCCATGGTAACGGCATCGAGACCTGCCACACAAAATAGAAGTGCGTTTCAGCAGATGAACACAAGAAGTAGAGAAATAAATGATAGTGGTGTTAGACCAGGATTAGGCATTAAGGATAAACACAACGTGGGATCCGAAATTCCTATGAAACGTGTTGGTAAAATTAAGTTTTAATGTGCACATAAAATGGGGTAACTTATCATACTGCCCATATCGTAACACTATATGTACTAAAGTACTTGGTTTTTGCAACTTTTTCACTTGCTTTATTGAATATGTTATTGTTGCGCGCGAAACAGTTTTGTTTTAAATTTGGAGAGTATCCTCGCGTACACGTAAAGACTTCCTTACATCCATTTCCTTGAGCAAACCAGGGTAATTCCGTTAAGATGTTTTAGGAAGAACTAGACCCACAAAGACTCAATATTATGCGTTTATCACGACTTTCCTCATGATACAAGCACATCCTTAGCTAGGGTACCTTTTGGAAGTAGAGTTGATCTAAAGGACATTTCTGAAAGGTGCATATTACATGATAATAATGTAAACCGTAATGGTTATATTGATTGAGAAATATGCAGATATGTATACCTGAGTGCTATGGAAAATCCCTTCAAAGCCGCATATGCAAATGAGAAATATCTGTGAAGAATTCGAACCCGTTGGAATGTAAACTGGCAGTAACAATTGATTAGCCGCAAAGTATTGTCTTGATTTCGAGAAAACGCGATACTGACAAAGTTACGTCTATATAATATATATTGTACAAGAGAATGAGTGATATTGCGAATGAGGTGATCAGACGTGGAACTATAAAAAAATGTACGTGTGAAACGCAATTTCTCACAATAAATAAATGACTTACGATTGTCTCGTAATGAGCTAAATAGGTTTGTGAAATGAAGCTTAATACGCATGGAAGAGCTATTCCATTAGCCATGAGCCAAAGGGAGAACGATTACTATAAAAAAGCTGCTTATGTCTTCTTTCAGCAGTGTATTTGTGGCAATTACATTCTCGTGTGTGTGTGCTAGCCTTTAGAGCCAAAAATTAGCTTCAGACAGAAAGTTTACTGGTTAAATGTTAAGAAAAAATATGAACCAAAGCAACTTTTCGACATTGTATCACTGCCAAACATTTCGATATAGGTATACCGCTTCAATGTGACGTTGGATGATCTTTTGGGGAAATAATTTCTTGTTTTGGGGTTTATCGACTACTATGAGGAACTTTGAGGAGCTATAAGCAGTTTTTCATCTCGAATTTGAATGCGACATTGGATGATTTTTAAGGAAATCATCTCTTGTTTGGGGTTTATCGACTGTTATGAGCAACTTTGGGGGCTATAAGGAGTCGTTTATCTCGAATTTAGGGCCGCTGGCTACAGAAAAGGGAGAGAGCATAACGCAAACACACCACCCATTCCTTATCACTGACTCGAACCCTGGCCTATATAAACAAATGGTCAGAAGCCAACGCTTCAGACCGCTCGGATACAGGGCCGGCCGAAGAAATTTGAGAGGCAAAAGGTCAGACAGCTAAAACCAAGCCCAGTTCATCGATAAAACCCATGAATTTTAGATCAAGGACACTAGCCGAGTGCTCAGACAATTTCGGCGAGGATCCAAGTCTCGGATGAGGTATTGCTGGTGGGTCTGCCCTATGGCACCGTGGCTCTGAGACACTCCTTCCTAAAATCAAGCACTCCCTTCTTTAAATCCTCTACATCTGATCTGATCTAATCTGGTTGTTAAACCTTACAATATCAAGGCAATAGCACACAATGGTTAATAAAAGAAAAGGCTTTTTATTAACCATAGGGTACAGTTGTGCCTTGATGGTAAAGATAGTGACGTCACATGGTAACATCCCTTTTTTTTTTTACGAGTAAATCGTGGATACAAACTGAAGCAAAAAGAAAAACGATTTTCTTTTCACCGGAGAAGGCTTATCAAAACGATATTTAACTCAGATATGGTCTAAAAAGAAGCTAGAACTTATACGAAGACATACTTAAATTACTTTTGGGAAACATTAACGGTCAAGTGAATATCCTATTTAGATTAAAGCGAAAGTTCAGAAACACTGAGAAAACGGTTACATTTTTGAAGCTAAATTTAGTTACAATTGTAATGCTATCTTTTTTATAAAACTTTGAAAGAAAAACTTATGAACTGTTTGTTCTATCTCATAAGGAAATTAGTTTGCTTTGAACAACTAAAATCTTAGCAACATTCCACAAATTAATAAAAAAAGAACTGAAAATTAAATGCGCTAAAATGATTTGCCATTATTTGTAACTTGTTACTAAAAGCATAATTTGAAATTCTAGATTTCGTTTCGTTCATCTAACTAAAACTGCTGAATTTGAATAACTGTAGAAATCTAAATTGTTCTTTTTACTCCCTTGTTTTGTGCTCCTTAGGTAATTAGTTTTTGTTATTGGAAGGACAACAAGACATTTTTTTTTATTATAGTTCCTCTTTTCATAGACAATTTGATTGTAGGGTGCACGCTATGAGAGAAGTTATGTGCCACAACGTCCACTGCGGATCTTAAAATAAATAGCCTTAACTTTTTCTTGTTTTTCGAATAATTTTTCCCCATGAATTTTTAGAAATATTTCTTCTGCACGAAGGGCCGCTCTTTTGTGGTATGTTGCTAGCTACTGAGTTCTGTTGGTAACACTTTTCCGATCGTAAAGTCTTCCGGTCTTTTGCTGCTGGTCAAGGGCCATACTTTCACCTCCTTTCCCAGAATATATTATTTTCCTACATTTCAATGCAGCGTATTCAACAAGTAGTTTGAAACTTGGAAAGACGCATCACCACGAAATTGTAATCCGCGCGATGGATTCTTCTTAAAATGAAACAGTAATTTCAACTTCATTGGTCTCACAATTGCAGGGAATACATTATTTATAAAAGAAAAGTATGCATATACAAAGTATTTTATTAAATAATTCTGTTTTGACTCGGGGAAGGTATTCGATGTCGCAAAATCTTCGTTGACAGGGATCAAACCTGCATCCTTCCGTTAAGGAGCCGAATGTTCTACCACTTAAGGTGGTTCCACCTAAAATCTCTGCCTTATGTTTCTAATGGTAAAACTTCTTTACATATTTTCTTCGCAATAAATGTATTCCCAAGAATGAAAATTTGCACATCGATAAAACTAACTTTAAGTTATAGTATGGGATACTTAATACTTCGTAAAACATAGCTATAACTAAGCAATCCAGCATTAGTTTGTCTACTGACGTCATCAATGTACAGATCGCGCCATCTATTAACAGCTCTGAACATTACTCAAAGAAAAATGATTGATTTTTAATATAATTGTGGTAGTATAGGAAAATGGACATACTGCCGCAGGGACAGCCCTCCATAGATTTAACATTGGTTGTTCACGAGGCTGTCCCCGGCTGTCCCCGTGGTTGACCCCAGCTGTCCCCGAGGTTGCCCCAGCTGTCCTCTTGTCAGATTTTTTGTCACTTGATCGTCCTCATGATGTGCTGCTCACTTGCAGTGCTTCTTGGAACTTTCTTTGGACCTTTGATGTTGAGCGATGGCAACGACCGAGTGGGAAAGGGGTTGGATATAGGGGGATGTCAACTCGATGCTGATGTGCTGCCCCCTAGCTGTGCTTCTTGGAACTTTATTATTTCGATGGATAATAAATTTCGATGGACAATAATTTATTATTTCAACAACAGAGTAGGGTCCGTTGGGAACTTTTTTTATTTATTCCTGTGGTTTTCAAGCGGGACCCCCCCCCCCCACCCCTCTTCGATGTTATTTTTCCACAGAGGAAATTTTTACATAACGGTGCTGGGGACTTTTCTTTCCAAGAGAATAAAAATGCTCTGATTTGGTTTCAAAAACTGGGGTCGGGTGGTCAAATGGTTTTCGTGTACTACGTATTCACTCTATTTTTTAAAATTACTTTTACGTTATTTCTTCATATGTTTTTATATATTTTTTGTATGTTTTGAGGGAGTTTTTTTGCGTAGATGAAAGGCATTTTCTGGGAAACTGTTCTGTTTCCTCCATTCAATCTGAAATATTTCAGACCATGAGACGAGAAAATGCTTCTTTAGAAACGATTTCGTTCCTGTTCGCAGTAACTATTGAACTTTGATAATTTTTTTGTGAAATGACTTCATGTTAATTCTGAGTCTTTCGCCCCAGCAATATTATTTTCTCGTAATATTTTCGTGTGTTCAAGAACTCTACAGGTCTTTCACAGTTAAAATTCTGCTGAAACAATATTTTTTTACTTTATTTCATGTATAACTAAATTTTTCTTGTTTACTCACCTCATCAAAGTCAGTAAAAGCTCCCCTAATCTCATTCCTTTTCCTCATTTAGTTCGCTTTAAATTGAGATGTTTCAAAACTTCGCGTATATTTCATTCACTAAATATCCAGTTCTCCCGTGTCTGTGCCTTCATTTTTAACTTCTGTGCCTGCTGCATTTTGTCTTCAGACGTTTAGTTTCATTGACCTTTTCTTTCGTTTTAATTAGGTTTTCATTATCGTATTTTTTATTCATTATCTCAGCAGAAAAAGCTTTCATTCTGGAGACATAGCGACTAAGTCCGTACTTCCTGTAAACATGTTTTTTGCACGCTTTACCAATTCGTCGGAAAAGCAGTTGTTTTAAAACTCCCAGAGTGAAAATATCATATTTCCCTTATTTTACTTACTATATTTTTCCTTCTGCTCAGTGTTGTATGATTCTTCAAACTTTGGTTTATTTTTATAAAACTTCTTTTCCTTTTTTATTATTTTTTTCTGATTCAACTTATCAATCTTTTCCTATCGATTTAATTGCTGTTATTTTTTCCATTCCACTTTACTTTTGAACAGAAATGTATCTAAAATCTTCAGATGTATTTTAGTCTCTAAGGCCGATTCTTCCCTATTTCAAATAAAGTCATTGTAGGATTTTAGTGTAAATGTCCCTAAATCATTAGAACTTACTTCCTTTTCATAGTTAGATACTAATTCCTTGAGGTTTACATTAAAACATGAACGAAGAGTGTTTTCACGCTCTCTCCAGTGTGTAAGCTTTCCCCAAGAAATTAATTTTTGGAACCCCCCCCCCCACTCTTACTACCCGAAACTGGCTATCTTCTGCGACTGTTTTCACGCGTCTACTGCTTGCTGGAAAACCTCATATGACATGAAATCACTTTGCTTGGTAGATTAAACTAAATTCTGGATTTGAACTTTGAACTCAAGCTCAAGTTCGCAAAAGCAAGTTTAATGAGCGAACTTAAATTGTCTAAGATGACAAAAATCGTAAACTGATGACTCAATGGGACAGAGCGTTTGAACTTTACCGTTCATTCACCCTTTAAGAGATCCGCCGTGAACCACTAGAAGGGTAATAAGCAGACCCTGATTACCCTGATTTAGTCAACTGCTTCCAAGGAAGGTAGAAAGCTAGTATCGTAATTCAAAAGCTCATAACTCAAGCCTATACAGGATTCAATTTCGGACCCATATCGGACGAATAGTCAGATGTCAATGCTTAGGCATTGAAAAATTACTTCACACAAATATTTTCATCTTAAAGTGCTTCAAGTCAAAGTTTGTATTACTTACGATCCCCTTTGGTCAATATTTTTCCTACCTTATAAACTTCTAAAGGGTTGATTTTTGAAACAATTAAATAAACGATTTCTCACAAAAACGTAAAATTTCCCCAGAATTGTATGAGGAACCAAAAAAAAAATTGATGAAGCTTGAATGTTAAGTCTTTCAACCCATTTCTTTCTCTTCATGTTTCATTCCATAAACTTTCTTCAAATTCCTATGTCTCCAAGAATTTTGTTAAATGTCCAAGTTCGATTCCCCCAAAATTTTCTGAAAATGATAGTTTCTCTTTAAAAAAATCCAGAATAAGAATCCCTTCACTGAAACAAGAAATTCCTATTCCAAGCATTCCATTCCTCTTTCTACTTCAAATACTCTTCTTTGTAAATCTAAGGAGCTGTTTTTTTCAATATTCATATATTTCCCCCTCTAACTTTAGAAAGATATTTTCCCAAAATGTATGTACATATTACGATAGTAAAACATCTTAGAACTGCTTGATGTTGAATTCACTCCACACTGTCTTAAGGAAATTCTTTCATTTTCTCATAACACATAGACATGTTATTCTTCTTCCCCTTCACTTCAAAGACTGAGATCAACTTAATGGAGTCCTTTGAGAAAAAATTTCATAGGAAAGTATAAATTTACTGAAAATGTCAGTTTTTCTTAAAGAAATCCTAAGAATAAGAAATATTTCACTGAAACAAGTTTCCCCTGTTCAAAGCATTAAGTGGCTCTTTTCGCATCAAATTCTGTATTTCCTCATGTAAACTTTATTCTTTTTCTACTTCATTTCGTCTTTCGTTTCTTCTTTTTCCCTATGTTACTTAAAACTTCGTTTCTTAATCTATTTTTCATAAAGTATCATTCTTTTGAGTTGATGTTTTCTCTCTTTTTTTAAATGTATTCATTTTCTGTAAGTTCATATTGAGAAGGGTTTAATTTGATTGAAAGATGTTTGCAAAGATCGTTTTCGGAAAAGAAGAAAATAGATCAGGCAGAAAATGGAATGCATGAAAAATCACAAAGTCAATTTTCGGAAAAGTTCATTCTTTCCTAGGGTTAAAATTGGAACACTTCATTTTTCTTAGGGGCGGTTTTGATGAAACGCATTTCATTAAAAGCAGGGAAATTACCATAGAATAACATGGGAAAACTAGCATACATAAAAAGACTGTTTCGAAACGTGTAAAAATCTGTTGAAGATCGTTTTCGAAAAAGTTGAAAACAGACCAGGTAGAAAATGGAATGAAGTAAAAAGAGTCACAGCAAGTTCCTGAAAGTTGAAAATAGATGAGGTTCAAAATGGAATGTACTAAAATGTCTAAGGAAAGAAATTTTTATGAAAAACAGACTGTTTAGTTATTTTTTTTTCCAGGCTAGGGGGTCTTCAGTGAGAGCGCTTCTTCTTTTCAACTCAAAGAAGTCAGTTTGAAACATTTCAAACTCCCCGAAAATAAGCCGTATTCACTGGCTTCGGCTCAATACTGTAAAGCATTGCTATCAGACCAGTCGGAAATCCCCCAGATTGGCCGCCTAATGGAAAACATCAGGCCCCTTTTCCTTAATAAATACCCAAATATCCTTAAGAAAAGTCTAGCAAAAAAGCACTAGTTTCCCATTAAAACAATTGCATTCATTCTGTTACTGTTTTAAACATTTCAAAAAAGAAATTTTCATTCTCACTTTTACTTTAAAAATCTTGAAAGCTTAATATTTTGACTCATTTCAATAAAAAAAATAATTTCCTATAAAATTTAATCTAAAAAATAATTACTCTTTAAATTTATGCTTGTTTCAGTGAATGGATTCTTATTCTGGAATTTTTTAAAAAGAGAAACTATCATTTTCAGAAATTTCTGGGGGAGTCGAACTTGGACATTTAGCAAAATTCTTGGAGATATAAGAATATGAAGAAAGTTTATGGAATGAAACATGAAGAGAAAGAAATGGGTTGAAAGATTTAACATTCAAGCTTCATCAATTTTTTTTTTTTGGTTCCTTATACAATTCTGGGGAAATTTTACGTTTTTGTGAGATCTCGTTTTTTTTTTTCAAAAATTAACCCTTTAGAAGTTTTGAAGGTAGAAAAAATATTGACCAAGGGGAATCTTAAGTAATGCAAACTTTGACTTGAAGCACTTTAAGATGAAAATATTTGTGTGAAGTAATTTTTCAATGTCTAAGCATTGACATCTGACTATTCGTCCGATATGGGTCCGAAATTGAATACTGTGGAGGTTTGAGTTATGAGCTTTTGAATTACGACACTAGTTTTCTACCTTCCTTGGAAACAGTGGACTAAATCAGGGTCTGCTTATTTCCCTTCTAGTGGTTCACGGCGGATCTTTTAAAGGGTGAATGAACGGTAAAGTTCAAACGCTCTGTCCCATTGAGTCATCAGTTTACGATTTTTGTCATCTTAGACAATTTAAGTTCGCTCAGTAAACTATGCTTTTGCGAACTTGAGCTTGAGTTCAAAGTTCAAAACCAGAATTTAGTTTAATAGATTAAACTAAAGCAAAGTGATTTCATGTCATATGAGGTTTTCCAGCAAGCAGTAGACGCGTGAAAACAGTCGCAGAAGATAGCCAGTTTCGGGTAGTAAGAGTGGGGGGGGGTTCCAAAAATTAATTTCTTGGGGAAAGCTTACACACTGGAGAGAGCGTGAAAACACTCTTCGTTCATGTTTTAATGTAAACCTCAAGGAATTAGTATCTAACTATGAAAAGGAAGTAAGTTCTAAAGATTTTGGGGCATTTACACTAAAATCCTACAATGACTTTATTTGAAATAGGGAAGAATCGGCCTTAGAGACTAAAATGCATCTGAAGATTTTAGATACATTTCTGTTCAAAAGTAAAGTCGAATGGAAAAATAAGAGTAATTAAATTGATAGGAAAAGATTGATAGGTTGAATCAGAAAAAAAAACTAAGAAAAAAAGAAGTTTCATAAAAATAAACCAAAGTTTGAAGAATCATACAACACTGAGCAGAAGGAAAAATATAGTAAGTAAAATAAGGGAAATATGATATTTTCACTCTGGGAGTTTTAAAACAACTGCTTTTCTGACGAATTAGTAAAACGTGCAAAAAAAAAATGTTTAGAGGAAGTACGGACTTAGTCGCTATGTCTCCAGAATGAAAGCTTTTTCTGCTGAGATAATGAATAAAAAATGCGATACTGAAAACCTAATTAAAACGAAAGAAAACGTAAATGAAACTAAACGTCTAAAGAAAAAATGCAGCAGGCACAGAAGTTAAAAATGAAGGCACAGACACGGGAGAACTGGGTAGTTAGTGGATGAAATTTGCGCGAAGTTTTAAAACATCTCAATATAAAGCGAACTAAATGAGGAAAAGGAATGAGATTAGGGGAGCTTTTACTGACTTTGATGAGGTGAGTAAACAAGAAAAATTTAGTTATACATGAAATAAAGTAAAAAAATGTTGTTTCAGCAGAATTTTAACTGTGAAAGACCTGTAGAGTTCTTGAACACGAAAATATTACGAGAAAATAATATTGCTGGGGCGAAAGACTCAGAATTAACATGAAGTCATTTCACAAAAAAATTATCAAAGTCCAATAATTACTACGAACAGGAACGAAATCGTTTCTAAAGAAGCATTTCCTCGTCTCATGGGCTGGAATAAAATTGAATGGAGAAAAAAGAAAAGTTCCCCAGAAAATTCATTACATCTACGCGAAAAAACTTCCTCAAAACATACAAAAAATACAAAAAAATACATGGAGAAATAGCATAAAAGTTATAAAAAATAGAGGGAATACATAATACATGAAGGCATTACGACTAGAAAAAAATATTGGATGGGCGAAAGACTCAGAAGTAACATGTCTATATTTCCGCTTGGTTTCCCAAAAATTTTGTCAAAGTCTAATAGTTACTGCGAACAGGAACGAAATCGTTTCTAAAGAAGCATTTCCTCGTCTCATGGTCTGAAAGAAAATTTAATGGAGGAAAAAGGAAAGTTCCCCAGAAAATTCCTTACATCTACGCGAAAAAACTCCCTCAAAACATACAAAAAATATATAAAAACACATGCAGAAATAACGTAAAAGTAGTTAAAAAAAATAGAGTGAATACGTAGTACACGAAAACCATTTGACCACCCGACCATTTTTTGAAACCAAATCATCGTAAGTTGGAACCTAGCTCAGACCATCAGAGCATTTTTATTCCCTTGGAAAGAAAATTCCCCAGCATCGTTACGTAAAAATTTCCTCCGTGGAAAAATAGCATCAAAGAGGGGAAAAAAATCCCGCTTGAAAACTACGGGAATAAATAAAAAAAAATCCCAACGGACCCCACTCTGTCGTTGCCATCCCTCAAAATCAAAGATCCATCGAAAAAATAAAGTTGCAAGAAGCACATAAGCACCATCATATCTAACACCTATGCAGCGCCGTTTCCTCACTCGGTCGTTGCCATTATCAAAATCTAAGATCCATCAAAATAATAAAGTTCCAAGAAGCACCGCTAGAGAGCAGCACATCAGCATTGAGCTGACATCCCCCTGTATCCAACCCTTTACCCAATCGGTTTGTTGCCATCCCTCAACATCAAAGATCCAACGAAAGTTCCAAGAAGCACCGCAAGGGGGCAGCACATCATGAGGACGATCATGTGACAAAAATCTGACAAGGGGACAGCTGGGACAGCCGGGGACAGCCTCATGGACAGCCAATTAACGATGTGCAAATTTTTATCCTTGGGAATACATTCATTGCGAAGGAAATATGTAAAGTGGTTTTACCATTGAAAACATAAGGCAGAGATTGATTTTAGGTGGAACCACGTTAAGCTACACCAACGGAATTTATCGCTGCGAGTTTGTCATCTTTACATGTGCTTCACCTCAGTTGTACGCCATATCATCTCCCCGTATTTTTTTTTTGTTTGTTTTTGACGTGAAGAAAGAATTATCATTTATTCCAGACGATGTGTGGAACAAATATCACAGTTTTTCGAAGAACCAAACATCCAGTAGATACTTTTCCACAATCGGGTTCCAACGTGAAATTCACAAACTTGCTGGTGACGAAATATAAACAGCATTCTTCCGCTCCGGAGCCGAATGCTCTACCAATTAAGTTACACCGGCGGAATTTATTGCTGCATTTTTTAGCATCTTGACATGTGCCTCCGTAGCACGTCATAATGTGTGTGAAAAACTTAGTTCAAAGAGTCTCCTTCTGGCACTTGTGTTGATAATCAGAACCAAAACATAAACAAGTTAGTAAAATCATGCAATGAATTGATTATAATACGCCTTCCAACATACCAGAAATCATTACTCAAGTTATCACTCAAGTTATGAGAATAATGGCTGTGGAATAAATCTCTGTCCTGTGCCCTGACCTTTGATCCCATTTCGATGATATTCAACAGAACTGGTTCGGTATACCTCCGAAATAACATGATAAAGTTTTGTCGCAATCGAAACATTTTTACGTAAGTTGTGATGCATAAGGACTATGGAATAGATCCCGCTTCTGTGTCCTAACCTTTGACCCAATTTCGCCCATTTCTTAAATAGGATTCGTCCTCAAGCAGGCCCCTACAACATACTAACATTTCATCCAAATCGAACCTTTTTTACGTTAGTTATGACGCATAACAGCGGTGGAATGGATCCCGCTCCCATGTCCTGACCTTTGATCCCATTTCGTTCACTTTCAATAGGGTTCCTTTCCAGGTGATCCCCTACCACATACTAAAATTTCATCGAAATCGAACGATTGGTACGCGAACTATCGTGCGGACGGACATGCGCACACAACGCGTGACTTAATGAGGCATATGGGAATCATTACCATCTGCTCGCAAGAGTGTGACGTCATAAAACTTTAATAAGATCCACACACAACGCATGACGTAATGAGGCAGATGGCCTGACTGCGCGCCAACATCTCAATCGCGAGCTTGTGACGTCATAAGATTTCTAAGCATGGGCAACATTAACGGGACGACGCCATGACACTAAAACGTGGTAATTCGGGGTGGTTATTTAATACACTAAACGAATTTTCCTAAAGTCGAGATCAAGCTAAATCGATTTCTAGTACCAGAAAACGGTAGGTTAACGACTTTTATCAAAATCCTTAGAGCCGTTTTCAAAATAAAATTTACATAGATACAAGAATTGCTTCTTTAAGGTGGACGTCAAGTAGTTTTGCTTCCTATAATTCCAATGGAAAAACTTCTGTACACATTTTCTTCACAATTAAGGCGTTCCCAAGGATGAAAATTTGAACATCGATTAAAATAGTTTCCTTTTATAACTTGGAATACTTAATATTTTCTAAAACATAACCATAATTATGCAATCCAACATTTATTTGTCTACTGACGTCATCAAAGTACAGGTCGCGCCATCTTTTTTCTGTTTTCAACACCACCAAAGGAAACGTTAGTGTTTTTTAACATAATTATGGTTATGTTTTAGAAAATGTTAATTATTCCAAGTTATAATATGAAGTTATTTTAATCAATGTTAAAATTTCCATCCTTGGGAACACACTAATTGTGAAGGAAATGTGCACAAAAGTTTTTCTAATGGGATATAGGAAGCAAAATTACTTGACGTACACCTTAATACACTGCTGGACAATTGCTAAGGACGGATCATAAACGGCTATACAGCGCATAAAAAAGTAAGTGTGGTTGGAAGCCAAGTGAAATAAAATAATGTCAGAATGCCAGGACATTACAAGAAAGACAATTTATTGTGCTCTAAAATTCAGAAGGCTTTGGAACGTGTTCAAGGGACAAACAGGCCATTTTGTGCAGAATACGTAAACGTGAAAAAATTGCAATTACCGTCCGCAGGCGTTCCGGCGTAAGATGTCAATACGGGATATGGCCACCATGGAGGGCGATGCAAGATTCCACACGTCGTGTCATGCTTTGCACAACATTATCAAGCAGCTGTTGTGGTAATTTATCCCATTCTTCTGTCAGTGCACGGATGAGGGTGTCCTTGTTTATTGGAGGGCATTGGCGACCAGCAAGACTCCTCCCCAAAGCATCATACACATTTTCAATGGTATTCAGATCTGGAGAACGTGCTGGCTATACGAGGCGTTGAATATCCTCGCTCTCAAGACACTCCTGGACAGCGACTGTTCGATGACATGTTGCGTGGTCGTCCATGAAAATGAATCTATCACCGACAGCACCACGGAACATGCGAACATGAGGTAGCAGAACATCATTAATGTATCGTTGGCCAGTCATAGTCCCAGTTGGAAGCACATAGAGGGACGTACGGCCATTGATCATGATGCCAGCCCATACCATGACACTACATGTCGGATATCGGTCCCGTTCCTGTATGTTTGCTGGACAATATGCAGTACCACTATCACGCCAGATCTGTTGTCGTATACAATCAGTCGATAGACTGTATCTACTCTCATCTCTAAAGAGGACAGCAGACTGTCGTTATCAGTCCAATAGCGATGTTGATGGCACCATTGCAAACGGGAGGTACGGTGACGTCTGGACAATGGGATGCACACAACAGGACGGCGGGCGTATAGTCCTCCTTCATGCAAACGTCTGGCGACAGTTTTTCGGGAGATCCACTTGCCAGTAGCAGCCATAAACTGATTTGCTACCTCACTAGCTGTGCTGCGCCGGTGTCTTTTTGTTGATAGCACTATGTACCGATCTTCTGCGGGTGTCGTACTGCGAATACGACCTCCCCCGTGACGTTTGCTACACTCTCCGTTTGTTTGAAATGATTTCCAAAGCCTTGAAACAACACTGTGGCTGACGTCGAACTCCCTGGCAACATCTGTTATTTTTCGCCCTTCTTCAATCTTGCCAATAATACGGCCACGCGTAAAATCATCTAGGTGATGTCGGGAAGACATACTGAAAATTGCAAGTTCATCAATTGATTCTTTCCCTTTCAACTTTGCGTTTGAACAACAACGGTCAATACGCGTCAAATCCTTTATATCTGTTATCAGCGCTATGACGACACGAACAAGTTCAGCAATCCAAAATTTGCATAGCACAACACGTCTTACTGTATCCCGCACTTATTCTAATTTCCACATTTTCCTGCCTTCCATTTTATGGTTGCTATCGTTGCTATTGTCATCCGTCCTTAGCAATTGTCCGGTAGTGAGATAAGGGCGATGGAATGGATCCCGATCGTATGTCCTGACCTTTGACCCCATTTGTCCCAATTTCAATAGGGTTCCTCTCCAGATAGTCCCCTACCACATACTAAAATTTCATCGAAATCGAACCATTTTTACGCACGTTATGACGCATAAGGGCAATGGAATGCATTCCGCTCCTATGTCCTGACCTTTGACCCCACTTCACCCATTTTGAATAGGGTTCGTCCCCAGGCGGTCCCCTACCCCATACTAAAATTTCATTGAAATTGAACCATATTTACGCAAGTTGTGAGGCATAAGGCAATGGAATGGATCCCGCTCCTATGTCGTGACCTTTAACCCCACTTGTCCCATTTTTAATAGGGTTTGTTCCTAGGTTGTCTCCTACCACATACTAAAATTTCATCGAAATCGAACCATTTTTACGGGAGTTATCGTGCCGACAGACTGACGGAAAAAGGTGGAGCATATACGCTTCTTCAACGTACGGTTGGAAAGCGTAAATTACTGTTCATTCTATTATGTCGGGAGAGATGAATTAAAAAGAGCGCCAGATTTTGGGTTTCAGCTCTTCAAGTATTAACACTTTCTTACTGTATACCAGGCTCTTGACGAAGTCTCATACGAAAAAATCGCAAGGAGTTAAACCTGTACTTACTGGATTGCACTCAATCTCGGACCCATGGCGATAACTCCTTCCTGAAAG
Organism: Macrothele yani; assembly: GCA_039090855.1. Lineage (NCBI taxonomy): Eukaryota > Metazoa > Arthropoda > Arachnida > Araneae > Macrothelidae > Macrothele > Macrothele yani. The sequence goes on along the minus strand of CM077003.1, from coordinate 122,105,488 downwards.
GTTTTATGAATCAGATCAATGATCATTTTAACACTGTGAGCCTGTGCGCCGTCTTGTAAAACCCACAGCTCTTCTTGCATGAGGTTGTTACTAGCATTCGGCGGTAGTTTCGCTATCACGGCATAAAACACCTTTCACCATCAGGATACGGTGTTAATGCTGGAAAAATGTTTAATATACTTGTGAAGTTGTCTGGAGCTTATTGATGTTTCATAAGAGGACACCAGATGAAAAAGAAACACAAGAACATAGTTCAACCAGCCAGGTACACCAATGCACTTTGTAACGTATATTCCATTTTAACTTTCCTTTTGAGTTTTCTTTTCTATGTAAATTTGAGTTCGTTCTCTTAGACATTTTCAAACCTTAACGTTATGTCTTTTCCCTCAAACGAGAATGATATTGGCAACACATTGAGGTCGGAACAGGAGTGACGTATATATGTGATAAGAACGTTTGATAAAAATACGATGCAGCAATTGCTTTGGTGTGTGGAGATGTTCGATCTTTGTTAAGCTAGATTATACGACAGATAATTAAGATATGTGAAGTGTATGTATACCTCTCCGTGCTATATTTTGCATTTTGTCTAATGTTGCTGGACCAATAAAAAGTTGACGTAAGTTGGGCTTCTGTATGTGTTTTGTCTGGCCGTAAAACCTTAATTTGAGCTATCCGGTACAACTAGTTGCATCGCTTTTACCCTTCGTTTAACATTTATTCATCCGGAAATCTTACACAACGTAAAAAGGGTTACGTTATACCTCGCGCAGTGGCGTATAGAAAGAACTAACCGAGTTTTTTTTACTTTTAAGCCCTTAAGACAGCCGATGTACCTGAATGAAATGGTCCCCCAAATTTTTTGCGTTACCCAAACAGAAATGTTAATATAGCGAACGGGTTTTACGAAAGCAACCTGAGAAACGGGTGTTTAGGTACGACCTTACCTGATCTAAGTAATGCGGAGGAGCTCCATCTTGTTGAAAGTGTAAGTGTCCGTCGTGGTTACCGTTGTCTAATTTCGGGATGAGGTACTGTTTCAGTGTGTCGAGATACAGGGGTTGTCCAAAATAATGGAAACACCATGAAACAATAGGTCTTACGCACCTAATATAGTGTGGGAGCACCCTTGGCATTTAAAACTGCTTGGAATGGACACATACAAGTCCTGGATGGTGGTAAGTGGTATGTAGTACCATTCTTTCTTCAGAAACTGCTCCAATTCCTTGAGAGACGCCGGAGGAGGATCACAGGATCGCACTCTGTTTTCCAACACAGACCACAGGGACTCAATGATGTTTAAGTCCGGTGATTGTGCAGGCCAGGGAAGGTGTGCAACTTCATCCTCATGTCCCTCAAAACATGATTGAACATTCGACTTCTGTGAATCGGGGCATTATCATCTTGAATGGTGCAATGCCCTGGCGGAAACAATGTCTGCGTCATTGAATGCGCATGTTTGGCCAAAAGAGTGGCATAGTCACCGCTGGTGATCCGTTCATGTAAGGTGATAATGGAACCTGCTACAAACCACGAGATCATGGGCTCAAACCATTACGGAACCGCCCCCATGCTTCACTGTAGGAAAGAGATAGTCTGGGTTGTAGGCTTCTGCGGGAGTTCTCCACACGTAAACCCGTCCTGTGGTGGGGGATAGTGAGAAACTTGATTCATCGGAAAACAAGACGTGTTTCCATTGATCCGCAGTCCACGTTTTATGTTCCTGGCACCACTGCAGTCTCCGTTTCATATTCACCTGTGACACCAAGGATTTTGCAATCGCAGCTCTGCCGTAAATATTGTGCTTATGCAATTCCCTTCGCACAGTATGGGTCGACACTGGGTTTTGGAGATGTGCATTAAGCTCAGCAGTCACTTTTATCGCCGTGGCCTTTCTTCTTGCGGTCACAATCCCCTTTAATGTCTTCCTGTCTCTCGCAGTGAGTTTGGGTTTCCTTCCACAGTTGTGCCTCGCAGATGATGTTGTGCCGTGAACATTGTATGCTGTCATGACCTTTGACACGGCACCTCCGGATACCCCCAATACCTGTGCCACTGTGGTTACCGACGTACCAACTAGACGGGCTCCTACAATCTGCCCTCTTTGGAACTCCGACAGGTCACTCATTGTGTCTTCACCTGAAACGAAATCATGCAAACACCGATTTACAATGCAATCACACAGACCCTTGAGACTATGAACACTTGTTTACAAAAAAATGTAGCTACATGTTCGTTTTATTCAAAAAGCAGCACATACCAAAGTCACTGTTTTCAGCGTGGTGTTTCCATTATTTTGGACAATCCCTGTACACAATGTCAGTACCGGTGGACTCAGAAAAAAGAAGTGTCCGTACACTTTCTTCATGCTCACGGTGCAAAAAACGTTAAGTTTTGGGCTGTCACGAACATGCTCCATTGGCGTGTGATTGTTCCCTCCCCAAATTCTTCAGTTATCGGTGTTGCCCACTTACATGAAAAGTGCACTCGTCACTGAAAATTATCGTCTCCGGAAAGTCCTCATTTTTTTCTATCCGACTGATCATTTTCATACAAACAGTAATAAATAGCACCAGCGGCGCGATTTTTCAAAGTGAACTAATTACATACTGTAAGTGCCTATGTCATAGTTTTTCGTCATACCCATAAAGGGCCTATCTCGACATTTTTTGTCATATTTTCCTTGCCCACAAAGCTTATTTCTAAAATACTGGAGACAAAGACTTCATTAGCTCTTTTGAATTTCTTTAGAGAGCTCAGAACTAAAAGACTTAACAAATAGTCAGCTTGTGATTTATCTTTTAAGCAAGAAATACAATAAAACAATAGATTATCCGGGGCTCAGTTATCCGTCGGGTCCGATTAACCGTGGCGATCTGTAGCACATACAAATTTCATTTTTTTTAATTCTCTATATAAGTGGATTCGTAAAATAACAGAGCCATGAATGAGTATTTGGAATAACATTGAATCATAATTTTATTTATTCATTTATTTCAATATTTATGCTGTTGCATTATAACATCATGAAACAGAGATATTTATGTGCAATTAAAAATTAATAGCAGCAAGGGAAAACAGGGAAAAGGACTCACAGAGACCTAACGTGCCCTGAATCCCCAAATCAGAAGAAATAAGTCAAGCACTTGTCGTGGCAAAATGGAAAGATGTTAGTTTTTTCTTAGTTATTAAGTAAGTATATTTCTTATTTTTTTTAAAATAATGTTAAATTATTAAAATCAATTAACCCCACAAGCAACTCATTCCAGTACTCAGGATCAATGTAGTTAATACCTTGCTTTGACATCTGTATCTTTGGTAAAATAGGTCGCAATAATGCCTTTTTCCTTGTTTTATAATTATAAGTATTGAAATATACGTAAATATACGATGTCATCGCTCTGTCCACGTTATTTTATAAACAACGAATAGCAACTGAAAAATTGTACATCCGACACCGCTGGGATCGAACCCCAGATCTCTCGATAACTAGCTGAGTGCGTTCGCTTTACGCTACAGTGCCAACAATTCAGAGCGCTATTCATGGTTTATCAGTCAGCATCTGACTACACAAATCCTTATTGATGGGTTCAGCAACTGATGTGTCGCCATCTAGTGGCATTCAACAGAGCGAGCTGTTTAATTACAGCTGATAAATCCAAAGGGCAATAGAAAGGTGAATATACTTCAAATACGTGGAGATAATGTAAATGGACGATGCCATCGCTCTATCCACGTTATTTTATAAACAACGAATAGCAACTGAAAAATTGTTCATCCGACACCGCTGGGATCGAACCCCAGATCTCCCGATAACTAGCCGAGTGCGTTCGCTTTACGCTTCGGTGCCAACAATTCACAGTGCTATTCATGGTTTATTATATTCACCTTTCTATCGCCTTTTGGATTTATCAGCTGTAATTAAACAGCTTGCTCTGTTGAATGCCACTAGCTGGCGACACATCAGTTGCTGAGCCCATCAATAAGGATTTGTGTAGTCAGATGCTGACTGATAAGCCATGAATAGCGCTGTGAATTGTTGGCAACGTAGCATAAAGCGAACGCACTCGGCTAGTTATCGGGGGTTCGATACCAGCGGTGTCGGATGAACAATTTTTCAGTTGCTATTCGTTGTTTATAAAATAACGTGGACAGAGCGGTGACATCGTATATTTACATTATCTCCCCGTATTTGAAATATATTCATAAGTATTGAAGTTTAAATCTATTACATCGGAAAACAAAATATGTTTTATCTTTTTAAACACCAATTTACCAATATTAAAATGAAATAGTTGTTTTATCTATAGAATTCCATACCTATTTGGGCCAACATGGTTATGATGATAGTGGAATAATTGTAAGTTGTTAAGAGTAGAGGGAGAGATATTTGAATCCAAATATCTTACAAACTTATTCTGTTAAATTTGCAGCCTGTTTATGTTAGTTTGGGTAGTCTGTCCCCAAGAGGCAATGCCATAATTAATATGTGAATGAATCAATGAATAGTACAGCATTTTAAGAGTTTTAACTGTCAAGCATGATCAGGGACGACTTTAGATCTTTTGGGGCTCTAGGCGCTATAAAGTTCAGGGGCCCCTTTTCCTTTCTTATCGCCGCAGAAATTTTCATCCGTCAGAATAACAAAAACAAACAAACAAACAAAAAGCGGGGGGGGGGGTCAAGAAAAACATTTTTACGCTTTTTAAAATGCCATTTTATTTACCCATTATTAGAACTATAACGAAGTAAATTTCTCCGTCCTTTTTAGTCCACGCCGGGGCTCGAACCCGGGTCCCCTCATTCCGGAATAAGTCGCTCTACCAATTGAGTTACGCGGATGTTCGTTCTGACTGCTATCTGCCTTTATGTCGTGTGCGTCCTGCTGGCAGGTACGTCACATCCCCCTTCCCCCAAAGAGGTCCGGGGACATGGCCCACGAGTCAGCTGTGACCATGAATCGTTGCAGGCAGCCATCCGCTGTAGAACGTGCACTTGAGAACTCCCAGTCAATCTAGTGTGTGGAATGCAACGTCACACACATATATTTTGCGAAGCGCTGGAGAAGGGATTCCCTGATTTTTCCTATCTCGCGGGGTATAAAGGACATCACACCATTGCGAGATCTTGAACGGCCGGGTCATCCGGAAAGTTCTGGCGCCATTATAACGAAGCAAATTTCTCCGTCATTTTTAGTCCACGCCGGGGCTCGATCCCGGGTCCCCGCATTCCGGAATAAGTCGCTCTACCAATTGAGCTACGCGGACGTTCGTTCTGACTGCTAAGCGTTTATGTCGTGTGCGTCCTGCTGGCAGGTACGTCACAGAACACTCTGTAAGAAACAATGCTAGTGTAATCATTTTGTATGTCCGTGCACATGTAACATTTTGTTTTTAGAGATATTTCAAAAATTAATTTTGTGGCTAATAGGAATTTAAAGGACATTAAGTTTGGCACTTTAAATATCCATATACTTCACGAATTTACCGCTAAGGGCTGTCAAAGTCAAAAATTCAAAAAATTATACTTCTGTTGTGAAGAAACTCTTCAACTCAGAGGAATAAAATATTTCTGTGTCTCTCAGGTTAAGCTTATTATTTCTTCTCAAATACTTAAATTTTCCAATTTGTTCCTTAATTTCCTACTGAAGGCGCCAAGTCCGAAGAATTTGGTTTCCAGAGATTTTTAAAACATTATTTTTGCGAATGGTAGGACATTAACATTCATTAAATTTTTGCCCATCTAAAATTTCACTACTTTTTGTGTTCTGTATAAATTTTGCACATTTAAAATTTCACTACTTTTTCCACATCTGTGTTAGAACCTTGGGTCCGTGAAAACCAAAACAAAACTGGAAATCCAAATATACGTTTTCGGGGCCCCTCAAGCTGTGGGACCCTAGGCGCGCGCCTAGTGCGCCTAGTCGGAAATCCGCCACTGAACATGATATAACCCTAGAGACAATAATAATATGGTTTGCAATTTTACTTTTAATGTATGCTGTATGATTATTCCATTTTAAAGTAGAGTTTAGAATGATTCCCAAAAAATTAAATGTTTGTACACATTCAATAGTTTGATTATTCAAAGTTAAATGATGGTGGTGCATCAAATATATTCTTTGTCTAGTGAAGATTAAATATTTAGTCTTATTAAGGTTAACTATTAAATCATTATATGTCAACCATTCTGAATGAATTTGCAATTGTGTATTAGCCTGCGTGAAACAATATTCTTATAGCAGCACTTATTTGTCATCACCGGCTTGGCGTTCCGGTTTGTAGCCAGCCTGCGCAGTCAAATGATACTTGTATTACGAATTTAAAATAGTTACTTTTATCTATTAAGCATTACGAAATCTTGTTCGTGTGCTCCTCTTGTGTGACCAAATTTATCTAGCATTCCAACCCCTAAAACGTCGGGAAAAAGAAAAATAATTATTTTAAAAGCGGGAAATAAATTGAAGAATTATTCAAGGACGGGAAAAGGGTAAAAGTGGTTCGTCACTTGCAACCGAATTTGGTATTTGCCAGCAAACTTTACGGGCACAATTAAAAATCAAACCAAGATAGACAAATTTGTTTTTAACCAACTTACAAAGTTGTAATGAAGTCCTAACAGCTGCAGAAACATTTCTTTAATTCATGAAAAGATAAGATCATGCAGATTATATAGAAATGTTAATTTGTGCACGTATAAAAAAATACAACAAAAATAATGCTACAAAAAACATATAAAAATCGCGATTTTCTCTCTAAATAAGTTTTAAAATGTGCAGTTTTGCATTTATATACTACAAGAATATTTCCTTATTTTTCATAGTTTTTTTTTATGTATTTAACCAAATAAAACGTAATATGGATTAACCGTAGTCTTCGAATATCCGAACTTTAGCGTCCCTCAATTATCACAGATAACTGATGTTTTACGGTATAAGCAACCTAATGTATAGCCAAATGGAAGCAAACGTCAGCGTGAATCAGAGAGTGATTCTCGGATTCACGCTGACGTTTGCTTCATACCCAACATTACTTTTCATTTGAAAATGCACTATTTCTTTTCCACGCGCATTTGATAAACAATATTTTCACTTCCAAATAATAATTATTTATTGATATATGCTAATTTTCTTTAAGTGACTCTTGTGGAAAGAAGAAGTAGAAGAAAATCAGTGTGAAAGACTAGGAATTAAGATAAACAACGTACACAAACCCTCATAGGTAGTAACATTGGTTTTAATACTGACGCGCGCGCACACACACACACACACACACACACACATATATACAGAGGGAAGGAGGCGGTGTTGGACATAAATAACCGTGCTGGCCAAGCGGGTTGGTGAACGTGGGATAACATTTCCTCTAATCCGGGTTGTATAGTTATACCGCTATGTAACCGTCAGAGGTAACCGATACCTACATTTTCCCTTGGGTAACAGAAATCAAGCGACGTCCACATTGATGAAGAAATTAATCAGTGTATGAACTTGGTTGGTGAACATACAAATCAGTTAAAAATGAACTTGGTTGGAGAACATACAAATCAGATGAAAATGAACTTGGTTGGAGAACGTACAAATCAGTTGAAAATGAACTTGGTTGGAGAACATACAAATCAATTGAAAATGAACTTGGTTGGAGAACGTACAAATCAGTTGAAAATAAACTTGGTTGGAGAACATACAAATCAGTTGAAAATGAACTTGGTTGGAGAACGTACAAATCAGTTGAAAATGAACTTGGTTGGTGAACATACAAATCAGTTGAAAATGAACTTGGTTGGAGAACATACAAATCAGTTGAAAATGAACTTGGTTGGAGAACCTACAAATCAGTTGAAAATGAACTTGGTTGGAGAACATACAAATCAGTTGAAAATGAACTTGGTTGGAGAACATAGAAATCAGTTGAAAATGAACTTGGTTGGAGAACATACAAATCAGTTGAAAATGAACTTGGTTGGAGAACATACAAATCAGTTGAAAATGAACTTGGTTGGAGAACATACAAATCAGTTGAAAATGAACTTGGTTGGAGAACATACAAATCAGTTGAAAATGAACTTGGTTGGAGAACATACAAATCAGTTGAATATGAACTTGGTTGGAGAACATACAAATCAGTTGAAAATGAACTTGGTTGGAGAACATACAAATCAGTTGAAAATGAACTAGTCTTGACGCATCTGAAATGTAAATATCAACGTCATATTTTGCAAATGAAAGAGCTCTCATGGCAACAATGGTAGAAGACCAGTTGCCTAAAATTTGCAACAACAATATTTTTCCTTCAGTTCAAAGGACATAAGTCTAATTAGGAAGAACCTTAACGGGTTGATACCTACAGAGCTAGAATCACTTTTCTTTTGCAACAGAGCCTTTAATATTAACGTAGCTCGTGTTAATGTTTATCAATATAAACCAGCATCTTTTGTGCTAATGGAGTCCCAGAACAAGAGGAATGGAAGTGTCGAGCCCCAGTGAACAGAGTATACAAACTGTATTATCAAACTCAAGTCGCAACGTTCCTTCATGCTGTTCCCGTACAACCCATTGGGGTACCTGGATCTGGTAATGGTTATAGTTCGTCGGCAATCAGTGAGACTTATTATGCTGTGAGCAACACCCTAATGAAATTTAAAACTCCAGAAATATTTTTGTGTACGCATAAGGCCACGAAAATGCAGTACAATAATCTGACACCTAATCTGGTTCCCAGGAGAAGCCAATGAAGATCCGATTCGGATATACTGTAATCTACAGTGTGTGACGTACTAAAGAGGTGGAAACACGTGTCAAGACGACAAATCTGCAGCGAGACATTCTGTCCGCATAGCTCAGTTGGGAGAGCGACTTACTGCGGAGTGAGGGGACACGGTTTCGACGGCCTTCGCGGAAAAACTTGTGTTTCCACAAGTCTTTTTTAATTCAGATCCTTCTTGAGTATCCTACAAAATGTTTTCACTACCACAAGTTTCCAGCTGCCTCATCGTTCCGTAACTCCCGTTAAAATAGTGGTTAGCGAGTCAGACTATAAATGCAAGGTCCTCAGGATCCATCCTGGGCTGATCTTTCAGTGATGGTGTGATTTACTAACAATCGCTGAATATCCGCCGTGCATCGGACGAGCACGTTAAGTGACGGTCCCCAGGCTGGACCCACTGGTTAAATGGGTATTCATTCCTATGCCATCCCTGAAATTCTCTCACCTCTCTATGTGCAACATCGTACTTGTACGGTGGCGCCATGTACTGTACTCTAATCTCACTACAAAAACTGTTCTGTCAAAGTCGCTAGACTTGCTCTCATTCCTTCCGTTTCTGTGTCCTGCCCAAAAGGCGATCTCGATGTAGGTGGCTGGGACCTAAACTCTACTCACTGTGGACGGAAGTCCTAGAAGAAAATGACAAATACTGTGTTGCTTAAACGACACTTTTCTTTTAATTTCCACGCGACAGCGAGTCTTTTAATTTCCTAAAAATTAAAAGACTCGCTGTCGCTTGGAAATTTCGAGAAGACACACTTTTTTTTTCGAAACTTCTGAAGAACACGCTGTTTTTCTGGAATATCAAAATGACATATTGAAGCTTCCAAAGGGACACTCTAGAACGATATACCATTTTTTTTCAAATTTCTAAACCGCACGCTGTACGTTGGAAACTCAGAAACAATGCACCGTTTCTTGGAAACACTTACCTTCTGGCAGTTTAGAGGAAACATGCGGTTTCCAAGTAACTTAAAAACTAACATTGTTTCTCTGGAACTTCCAAGTGACGTCTTGGCTCTTAGAATTTTTAAACAGCAGGCGGTTTCTTAGAAATTTCCAAACTATGAGGCGTCTCTCTGGAGTACTGTAGCGTTCTTACTACGTATTTGAAAACGTGTACTTATGGCTTAGTGAACGCTACATAAAGTTTGTTCTTCATAAGTACTTCACTTTAAGTGAAACAAGAGTCACTCAAGTAAACTTCAAGAAAAAGTTACAGTTCGTCTTTATTCAGCCAACACTCCGTTGACGCTTAACTAGTGCAATACTATAACTCACTCTTCAACAGCATTATTAACTTAAGTTAGTAAGCAGAAAACTTGATTAATGAAAACTCCAACACTAAACTGTGACGTGCCTGCCCCGCAGGACGCACATTAACTAAAGGTAAATAGCAGTGAGCGCACATACCAGTGTAGTATAGTGGACAGCACTAGAAGCTCCGGAGCGAGAGTTGTGGGTTCGAATCCTGCCCCAGGCATACAAATGATGGAGAAATTCACTTCGTCATGTTGGCGCCCGAACTTCCAGGATGGTCTGCCTGTTTGATTTCTAGCAACGGTGTGATGTTCTTTCCACACTGCGGGATAAGAAAAATGAGAATCCCTTCTTTAGTGCTTCGAGAAAATAAATCAGTGTGATGTTACGTTTCAAACACCAAATTGTCTGGGATTTCTCAAATGAACGTTCTTCATAGGATGACTACCTACAGCGATACATGGTCCTGGCTGACCCGTGGGCCATGCCCCCGGCCCTCTTTTGGGGAAGGGGGAGATGTGACGTGCCTGCACCGCAGGATGCACATGAGATAAAGGCAGATAGAAGTGACAGCACATGCCAGTGTAGTACAGTAGATAGCACTCGGAGCTCCGGAACAGAGAGTTGTGGATTTGAATTCCACCCCTGGCATAAAAATGAAGGCGAAATTTACTTCGTCATAAAACATATAACACCACCACTTGAACACGCAGATGTCAGGCAAACGTAGCTCTCAAGTAAATCAAACCAGCGTAACGTAGCTTCTACAATTATAAGATCACACCACCACATTTTTGGCTGCTGCTTCAACATCATATATCTCTAGTTCTTATCTGTCCCATGCATACGTCAAGCTCTCTGACATCAGAATTGTTGCCAACGTCATTTCGCGACATATAAGGAATAACGTTAAGACTGAAAACGCTAAAACAGAATGAACTCAAACTTACATAGAGAGAGCAACTAAAAATGAAAGTTAATTTAGAGTATGCGTCGCAATACCAGAACAACACACATTGGGAACTTCTGAAGAGTGCTCTAGAACGACATAACATTTCTAGGGCTTGAAACGCTATTGTTTCGGAATTTTCAAATCACACACTCTCTGTTGGGAACTTTCAAAGAACACGCTGTCTCCTGAGAGCTTTCGAAGGATACGCTGTCTTTCGGTAGCTCGAAACGGCAATCTGTTTCCCGGAAACTTTGATGCGACACTTCGCTGTTTTCAGGAAACTTCACTTAACACTTCAAAATGATACATTATTTCTTAGAAACTTCAAAACCATGTACTACGCGTACTTGGTATTTCTTAAAAATATTAAAAACCTGTTATTTCTTGGGAATTTTCTAGTAACACACATCAAAGCCAAAAAAAGAAGAAAAAGAACTCATTCTCCAATACCGTTGTAACTTAATATATACTATACCTCAGAAACCGGGAAAATTTGGAGAAGAGGTAACAAGCAACACTATACAAAGGTACTTCCTTCTCTCCAGATCGCATTTACTTGATGTATTTGGATGGTAATAGAAAGAGATGGAAGTATAAGCTTTACTTAGCTGATGCTCTGATTCTATTTCTGGACTAAACGTGCGTACAAGTCCAGAAATAGAATGATGTAGGCAGGATTCTAATCCAGTGAAAACACTACCCATGAAAACGATTAACAGGATTGATAAGCTCAAGGAAGATAGAGAATAAATCACGTATACAAATACAAAGCATATGAGATATAACGTATTGAAGTACATGTTTGTAACACTGCCATTTTTTAAACAAAACTAAATGTGAGAGATTCAATGTCAAACAAAGCTGCTGTGCAAATCGCTGAAGGCATATATTCATGAAAGTTACATAATGAAAATAAACCGGTTCCCATTCTGGACAAAACATGAAATTTATGACTGTGAAAAACTCAAGTAAAGTCCATCTGTTCCTTCCAAGTAGCTGAAACAAATATTTTACCACATATGTTTCCATCTTGTGACAGTGTTGTTCTCGTGTCAAAGGTCTGAGTTCCAATCTCTGTAGAACTAAAACCTGTTCAGTTGTTCTGATTGAATCTGCTGCCTGAATGGAGAGCAAACTTTGGCGCTCACGGAGGTAATTAAGTTGGAAAAAATGCTAACAAATACACGCATATTGCGCATATCTGGAGTCGCAAGTCTTTTGGGAATTATCTAAATTCGAGACCAATTATATTTTTTGCTTTTCTGATACTAAAATCTGTGGAATTACCAAAAATTATCCCACATCTTTAACCTTTTAACCGACTTGAACGGATTAACTCGTGGTGAATGAATGAAAGAAGGAATAAAACAGTACTTTTAAAAACTTATATGAGACAAAATACTTAAAGCACACAAAGTTAATGTCATTTTTAATTGACTAAGAAAAAGTGGGATCCTAAAACATGCGGGATTATTTTCCATTAGTGGAATAATTTTTCTTTTGTTTTGCATTAAAACCCGAAAACCTGTGCGCACACACAACTGAACAATGCGTAAGTTCTACTGGAAAATAATTGTTTTACTGTACGTATAACTTTCCCTCAACAGGTATAATCTCTACAAAAGGAAACACTCTTTTTTCACTTTACATTGATATTTCCATATTTTGTGTATTTATCTATGAGACATTAAAAGTTTTGTTTGCTTACACCTGTAAAGTTTTATTCTTTTGCGCAGACTATAAAAATCTGCACTCGATATTCAGGAGTAATAACACCATTATTAAATACAAACTTTTTAATAATGAACAACGCCGAAGACAATTTTTACAAGTTCTGCCGATAGTTAGATATAACAGAAAATCCATCTGCCATGTTGTATAATAACCTTATTCTTGATTCGAAATATTCACGTCACATTATAAACCTTGAAAGCTCACAAATTTAATTTATCTTACTTTTCTTTACAGCCCAACTAATAGTACTACCAAGGGTAATACAAATCTTCCCAACAACACTGAGACCATAACCCCACCTCCACAGCATTATCCACCTTTTCCACCCCTAACAATCTAGTGTAAACTACCCGCAAATACACGTAAAGCATAACCAAAGAACTCATTACCATCCCTACTCTTGAAATGACATCTCTCACTGCTACTTCTCTTAACACTACTCACTTCATTATAAACCCTAAAAGAGGGGGTATCCCACCTGTAAAAAGTATTCTAATTAAAACTACATTTCTTATCATTAATTAAGTCCCTAACTGAATGTATCCTCCCTCATAAATCTTGCTACAGCCATTACCCCTACAAGCACATATGAAAAAAAAAATAAACTAACCCCCCCCTCCGAATTCTCATCTCAATATTATTCATCCTGTGTGTTGAACAGAAGATTACGCCATTAATCCACGTTAATCTCTCTGACCAAAAGACCCAACTGCTCCCACCCCTAAACTCACCATTCCAATAACGCACCCCACACCGCCTCAGACCACTCTTTTCAATATTAAAGGAACTAATTTCTGAAAAGTCGTCAGAATAAAGCACACCCCTCACGCCAATCCTTTCATTTTTTGAAGATAAAATATCAGAATACTGATGGAAACTTCCGTCATCCAAAGTACAGTGCAAAATAAGCTTCTTTAATGAAAATAATCACCTCCAGCGGCAACACATTTTTGCCAAAGAGATATAAGCTTTTGTTTGCCGTCTTGAAAAAAATGTCGAGGTTTGAGGTGGGACATGCTCATGGAATGCGATTTCGACTGATGTTTGAATGGGAAACGATTTAACCTGTAGAAAAGTGTCCAGGTGCTTGAAGAAGTGATAGCCCGTAGGTATAATGAAGTAAATTTCTCCGTCATTTTTGTCCACGCCGGGGCTCGAACCCGGGTCCCATCATTCTAGAATAAGTCGCTCTACCAATTGAGCTATGCGGACGTTCGTTCTGACTGCTATCTGCCTTTATGTTTGTGTGCGTCCTGCGGGGCAGGCACGTCACATAGGGGATAGATCAGATGAATAAGGTGGATGAGGTAAGGTTCCGTACTCCACCTAGTACAGCTTCTGGATCGCCTTGCGTGCAATATAGGCCCATGGTGATTGTCTAATGCTGGCTGTTTCGTGGACAGTTTTTCATGCATAATGTCAAGGTGTTGTCAATACCTGTCCACCGTGATTGTTTGACCCGGTTGTAAACAGGAGGAATGGATCACACCAGCTACGGACCACCAAACCCTGACCATCGTCGTCATGGGATAGAGTGCCGGCTTCGAGGTATGTTTTGATACTCTGCACTGCTTGAGACATTGTGCCGAAAGTCGACGATTGCCATATAGGATTCATTTTGCAACACAAGTGAGGAGACGGCTCATAATGTCGTTAGTTTGGCTGTGGACAAGCAGAGAAGAGCTTCCATTTTTTTATGTTATTTGGTCAACTTATGTGGGACCCGTTTATCCATCTCATTCACTTTTCCTATGACGGTTAAACGTCAGAGAACGCATTCGTGGTGTATTTCTTGTGTATCGCCAAGTTCTTGCACGGTTTGATCTTGATCGGACTCAATGAAGGCTTCCAACTTGACATCCTCGATAGACCCTCGGGTCTACCGCGTGGTTCATTTTCGTGGCCCATATCTCCGGACCGAGATTTAGCAAACCATCCTTGTGTCTAGCTTTCACGAACGGCGTTTTAACCAAATATTGTGTTGGTGCTCCTAGTTTCCGCCTATGCATGGTGTCCAAGTTTAAACTGATATAATAAAATGACACGAATTTGTTCTTGATTCATCGTTCTTTTCACTTTAACACAATCCCCTTGGAACTGATACCATTGACGAAATGACCAGTACTTTATAGGCTGCAGCTTTGATGCTTTGAATTTACATATCATGAGTCACGTCGCAATGCGTTTATTCCATAATTTCCCGCCGACTGTACGAACTTGCAAAATTCGGCATTTTATTTGCAACAGCCTGTTGCATTGTATTCACAGTAATGCTAGCAGATCATCAATGAGGTATACAACTCCATCATTGCAAGAACAAGCGTGTTTGACATTTCGTCATAGTTTCACTATATGTGTATCATCACAACATTCACAGTGAGACAGCATTAGCGATCACAGCGATTCAGAAATCCCCTCTCCGAAGAACTTGAGAGAAAGAAATTGAGTGTGCGCGAGTGTGACTTGCAAATATGATGCAATTTCTTTAACATACGTAGTAACATATGTTAAAGAAACTGCATCAGATTTGTCTCCAAGCATTCAAACCGATTTCAGAAACTCAATCTTCCCCTGCAAAAGAGCTTTCACCACAAACACAGTTGTGCTGCGGCAGAACTAGCAGTACGTGCCTGAATTCCTGAGCACGGCGTGGTCTGTTAAATTATTTTTCACCTAAAACAGCAATGGGGATATGAGGGAAATTGTTCACTGCTGAACTAATGCCCCCCCCTCTCTCTCTCTCTCTCGTACTCCACTCTCTCTCTTTCTCTCTCTAAAGTATTATCAACAAACAAAGGAATGCTAAGATTGTTGCAGGAAATTCAATTCTTATGGCTTACTCAATTAGTTTGATCCTGTTCTCGTAGGAATTACTCAGAAAGTAAGATTTAGTTCAAATGATGGCCTAATTCTATGTACTCGAGGAAGAATAATTTAAGGCCTTGAGGGGTCGAACATAAAATGATAGCCATTACAAATTAAGGAAGCCTATAACGAGCGTATAACAAATGCTTAGTAATATGATTTATTGTTGTTGGAATAAAACTATATATGAATCAAATTAGTGATTAGAAAACAAATACCACTTTATGTAAAAAAAGTAAAAGTGAGAAAAAATTGAATTTTAAAATTTAGTATTTAATTGAGGAGGTGTATGGAGATAGACAACGAGAACATTGTGGCTGCTCATATAAATTCATAAATCCCTAGTCAGTTTTCAATAAAGCTGAAGAGAGTTGCAGAATAAGTCTTGAAGGCCAGGGAATCTGGGTCACCTATTTGGCCGTCAGTCGAAGATCAGTTTGAGAAAATAACACCAAAGCAAACAGTTGGAAAGTGTCTAGTCTCAGGAAAGTGTAAAGAAAATTTCCCTTTTCAAAAATTATCAAAAATATTTCTTTTTTCAAAATGTCTAATTCGTGATGCAAGATATCGCTAATGTCTTTTCCTTTTGCGAATTATTGATTTATTAAATAAAAGTGAGAATTTCATCCTTTCACATTAAGCGCAATGTATCAAGATGCTAGTCTAGTTTTTGTGATAAATGAATTAACGATTGCTCAAATAATATATCCGCATATGATAAAGAAGATTTTGTTTTGTTTTCAGAAATATTGGGTTGTCGGAAAACTCATGACGTATTTTAGCCATGTTTTGCAAATGTAATTTATTGATAGAAAGAGCAAAGACCAATCAATGATAAAATGCCCGTTTTGTTCGATAACCTTTTGCCATCTTTCAGTGAGCTGCAGAATCCCTCGTTCATAGAAGGACCTGTCTATCGTGGCGAAAAACTATACAAGGTGCTGATTTACAGCCTCATCTGAATTGAACGTTATACCACGCAAGGACTGTTGAAGAGAGTGAAACAAGTGGAAGTCTGACGGCGCAAGATCAGGCGAGTATGCTGGGTGTGGCAACACATCCCACCCAAGCTCCAATAATTTTTGGCGGGTGATCAAACTTGTATGTGGTCTCGAGTTGTCGTGATGGAACATAACACCTTTATGATGAACGAACTGTGGACGTTTCTGGATGATGGATTCGTTCAAACTGTCCAATTGACGACAGTACACATTCGAATTGATTGTTTGGTTTCGTGGTAGGAGCTCGAAAAACACGACACCTTGTAACGTATACTCTAGATTCACTTTCCTTTTGATTTTTACTATCTCTGGTTATTTTATTTTACTATGAAAATTATCTTCTTACTGAACCAGATGTTATTTCTCCCGCTGAATGAGATCTGGCAATGAGTGTAAGTTATGACGTTATGGTAGCCAGTATAAATAGGCGCGTTCAACGATACCAGAGAGAGCTGTTGTTTATGTGCCAGTGAGCGTTTGTTTATGTGGAGGAGAGCTTTTGTTTGTGTTACGTTAGAGAGCTTTTATGTGTAAAGAGATCTTCGTTTATGTGAGTAGAGCTTCGTTGTATGTTGGAGGATACCAGGACTTTCCCTGAATAAAGCTTTTGTTGTAAGTACGTTTTTCTCAGTTCATAGTTTTGTCAGATCTCTGTCTGGCTGTTAGGTTTATTTCATTAGTTGTTATTATTAACAACCAGCATAAGACTTTATTCATCTTAATTACTACTACAACATTACTAGCAGTTAAAAGCTTGTTCATTATTATTACTACACTACCAGCAGGAAAGTTTATTCATGATATAATTAACAAACAACAAGCATTAGAAGAAGCTTAGAAGAAGTTGTATTCATTATAACCTTTAAAATCCCACCACACTGAGACCAGAACCTTCCGCTGATGAATGTCTGCTTTGGATGTCGTTTGAGGCGAAGCAACACGTCGGTACCAAGACCGTTTGCGCAGCACATTGTTGTACACAATCCACTTTTCGTCACCAGTTATCAGTCGCTTCAAAAAATGATCGTTTTACTCACGTTTAATGAGCATATCGCAGATGTTTATACGCACCGTCAATTGATTCTTTGAGTTCATGAGGAACCCACACATCGATCTTGCTTGCGTATTCCAGCTTCTTCAGGTGGTCGTGAACGCTTGAATGATGGATGTGCAATGTGTCTGAAATCTCTCGCGTCGTGTAACGTGGGTTTGACTCGATCAATGCCTTGATTTGGTCGTCATCAACCTCGGTGGGTCTCCCGGACCGAGGAGCACCGTTGAGGTCAAAATCACCAGCTGGAAATTTTGCGAACCACTGCTGGTACTGACGTTCATGTAGAGCATTATCACCGTACACTTTACGCAACTTTTCACAAGCTTGACGCGCGTTCTTCCCTTTACGGAAGTAAAACAGTAAAATTTAGCAAAAATGCACAGTTTGGTCTTCCATCTTCAACTTGATGTCAAATCTCCGCAAATAAACCAAATCCTATTCCTTTTAGACTGCAGCTAGAACTGGCGCCTATCGAATGCCATAGCGATAACAGAGCTGCGCAGTCCTCTAGTACTTTCAAAACCGCTCAACCGCCATCGGATGCCAAAACACGTCATGACTTTTCCGACAACCTAATACATACGTAGCGCAGCAAAAACTATGAAGGAACCGGCGAAAAGCAAAAGCTATTAGCAGTTATAGTATTGCATTAACTTTCGTTTCTCCATTTTACCTTAACAATTTTCATACTATGTCATATTTAGCGAAAAAATGAAAAAGAATGCATTCCGATTGGCATGTTCAATTTTATTACTTAAAATGTGAGTGTGATTGCAATTTTTAACGACTATACTGCACACACTGATTGGAGATTCTAAATACGAGCTGTTATAAATATTAAAACAACTCTTTCCATACAAACCTATATAAAATATTTATTTAATTGTAATTAATTAGAGTAACTGATATGGTGCATATGAAATTTACACGATGAAAGAAAATAAGTTTCATAATACTTAGGCAGTTAAAAAAATTACATATTCGGGTCAAAAAAAGTATCAATATCTCTACGTTAAGCTTCGACTGGCCTGTTACCCATAGTAACGCTGTTTTTAACCCCCTCCCCTAAGTACGTCACTGTATAAAAATTTTAAAGGTGATCCGGAAAAATTGCAAGTTAAATGCACAAATGCACTTGGTTTAAGTTTGGAAAATATACTGAATATCATTTCAAGGATTTCGTACATAAATTTTTAAAGTCATTACAAAAGTAGGTTAAATGATGGAAAAAGTAGTAAATCTTAAATGGAATAAGGTAAGTCCCTAAGATAAAGATGCAAAGGGAAAAAAAATAATGAAAAAAGTACGAAAGAAACTAAAATAGAGACAGAAAAAGAAAGGAGAAAGACTATTTTGTTACGGAATTGCACATTTGAATGCATATCACTAAACTTCCCCACAAACTGGCAAAGATTGTGAGGCACAATAAGATATTAGTAAGAAAAACTGTCTGAATAACTAATGAAATAACTGAAAACAAAGTAGATTATTAATATAATACATCACTATTCTAAAATGGAGATCACTGAAAGAAGAAATGGATCATAGTAAGTCACAAAATTATTAAGAAAATGTTAAGCTCGTGATTTTTCAATGAAGCTACGAAAAAATAAATTATGTGCAAAACTCAGCTATTATTTCTATATTATGCTTATCCATTGTAGAACAAAGTGCATTGGTCGAAAATATGAAAGGGTCATACAGGGTGATCTATTTAAGTACCATGTGATTTACTTATAACTTTTTTATAAATAACAACAAAATCATACAGTAAGTTGAGAATTATACATGTGGTATTGGAGAATCATTTTATCAAAGCAAATGTTGGAATTGTCCTCCATTTTCTTGTAAACACAGTTGAACACGCCGCACCATATTCAGTGATGTCTCATGTAGAGTACGAGCAGTAACATTGCCAATTTCAGTCGTGATTGTTTCACGCAATGCATCCAATGTTTTTGGATGGGTTTTGTAAACTCTGTCCTTTAAGTAGCCCCATAAAAAAGTCAGGGGAAGTTAAGTACGGAGATCGGGGAGGCCATATGTTTTATGAAATTAGTCTGTCATCAAAGAAGCTGGTTATGAGTTCCATTGAGACTTTTGATGTGTGACACGTAGCGCTATCCTGCTGAAAGTAGCCCTCTGTCAATTCAATGTCATCAAGTCGTTCCACAAATTCATTGAATATGCGGCAATAAACGTTAGTGTTGACAGTCTCAGAGAAACAAATGGGGCCAATACTTTTCGTAGACGAAACCGCACACCATACACCAACCTTTTATGAATGCATCGGTGTTTCACACATAACGTGTGGGTTTTCGGCAGCCCAGTACCTGCTGTCTTGCGAATTGACGTAGCCTGACAGATGAAACCAGGCTTCATCCGTAAACCATGTGATGGAGAGAATATCAGATCGCAAATTAAGAAAATTTTGAAACCATTTGCAGTAACTTACTCTCTTTCCCTTGTCCGGTTCCTGCAGCTGATGGATTACGTGCACTTTAAATGGTCGAATATTCGCTTTTTTGCTGCCCTTTGACAAGTTCCGTATGAATATCCTGTCTGTTGGCTTAATCTGCGCAACGTTTTCGTCGGAGATTGAAGTAAACGTTGCCGAACATCGTCCACACGCGTTTGGGGCATCGGAGGGTGATGTCTACCGCTACCGCTGAGAAGAGAACCGGTTTGGCACTTTTCGAACTCCAAACTCTCTTCGAAATGCTCGTTGCGTTTTGATGACAGAATTGGTTACCCAATACGATTTCACTAAAAAAACACGCTCTGGAACAGAGTACTGCATGTTTCCGAATGCACGCAAGTGAATGACAACGCAACAACAAACAAATCTTGAGCTGAGTTACAGTTACGGTTAACAATCTTCTTAACGGTGGCGGTTTTCATTCTCTAGGAGTTGCTGCTTCTATTGAAAAAAAGAAGTTCCTTGCGCGATCCCTTGCAAAAATGTAAGGTTTTTTTCAGGGTACTGGTTTAAATGGATCCCCCTGTACTATTAGAGTTATACGCAGAAAGAAAACACAAAAAGAAAAACAAAATTAGCACATTCATTGGTTGTTAAGATACTGTTGAAAATATCACTTTGGGGGAAGAAATGTTTTCGTTAATTAAAAACATTTCAGTTGAGACAAAACTGGTTTGAGTTGGCCCTTTTCAAGCGCAGGAGAGGCAAAGGAGAATGGCTGTCCATTTTCTCTAGATAAATGGTTAGGTTAACAGAGATATAGATTTCTGATTAATCATACAAGTTTGGCCCGGATTTGAGTCCAAGATGAGGCATGAGGAGCGTCCTTGTCGCCGCGGGTGACCTAGTGGTTAGAGCAACTGCCTTTCGACCAAATGCCCGCTGGATCGATCCGAGGTAGGGTGAGCTGGGATAGATCCAGCTCACCTTACCAGGGATCGATCCATTGAATGCTCGTCGCGTGTTGGATGGGCACGTTAAACAGCCTGCCCTGAGAATTGGATCTCCACTCTTCCTCTCTCTCTCAAATAAGATCATTTGTTCCTTTCTTGCTTTCTCTTCCTGGAAGTTCTCGTTGTGCCGTCATAGTCTGGTGCTGCCAACTACAATATATCATCAAAAGAATTCGGACACCATAATGTTTTGGGACAAAAGGCCTTATTGCAATTCAGTCCACCTTTTGCTTGTATGACAGCAACAGCACGCCGAGGCATACAGTCAAATTGTATGACAGCAACAGCACGCCGAGGCATACAGTCAAACAACTTCTGGTAGGTCTTAAAATAATGGCTCGCTATTCGTTCTGCAAAGCTGTTGCCAGACTGGAAAGCGAAGACGGTCGTTGTGGTCAATTTCGTATCCGTTGCTCCAGTTCATCCCACAGGTATCCTTTTGGGATTAAGATTAGGACTCTAAGCAGGCCATTCTAACAATTTCACATCATTTTTAGGAAACCAGTCCTGCACACGCCTTGTAGTGTGGTAGGGAGCTCGATCGTGTTGGAAGATACAACAATCATTTTCATAACATCGCCACATTTCTAGTAGAACAGAATTATCCATAACGTCGAGATAACACTTCTGATTTCATGGTTGGTTGTATAATGACTAATGGGCCCAGTCCCATCCACGAAAAGCAACTCCATACCATGATGGAGCCTCCACCGAACTTAACAATTGGAAAAACACAGTCCGACGAAAATCGTTCGCCGGGCTGACGCTAAATCCAAACACGCCCGTCAGACTGGAAAAGTGAAAAGCGTGACTCATCATACCAAAGAACAGCTTTCTAGTTGCCTACAGTCCAAGAACGATGGGAGACACACCCCTCCAAACGACGCTTCGCATTCACGGTAGTGATGCGAGGCTTGTGGGACGCTACTCTACCATAATAACCCACACTGTACAACTCTCTGCGGATAGGTATGGTACTAACCGAGCCATGACAAGCATTTCCTAATTCAGTGGCAATGGAAAGGGCAGAGGAAGAACAAGATTTCTTAAAATTTTTTACCATGGCTCTTCTGTCATATTCTATCAGATTGTGAGGTTGCATGGTCCTGCTTCCGTCTTTTCAAGACATCACTTACAGTCGATTTTGGCTGCAATTTATTTTAGCTGCAATGCTCAATATGGAAATGATACTCAAATGACATCATTTGACCAGCCCACGCTGGAACTCGGAAAGTTCATATCCACGCGGCATATCCGCTTCAAAGTTACTGACAACACGATCGGTATCACAGAATTTGTCATTTTCTTGTAGGACTTCCGTCCACAGTGAGTAGAGCTTAGGTCCCAGCCACCTACAGCGAAATCGCCTTTTGGGCAAGACACAGAAACGGAAGGAATGACAGCAAGTCTAGCGACTTTGACAGAATGGTTTGTAGTGAGATTAGAGTACAGTGGATGGCGCAACCGTACAAGTACGATATTGCAAATAGATGGGTGAGAGAATTTCGGGGGGAGGGGGTCATAGGAAGGGATACCCATTTAACCAGTGGGTCCAGCCTGGTGGCCGTCACTTAACGCGCTCGTCCGATGCACAGCGGATATTCAGCGATTGTTAGTAAATAACACCATCTCTGAAAGATCAACCCAGGTTCGAACCTGGGGACATTGCATCGATAGTCTGAACTGCTAACCACTAAGCCATCCGCGGCTCAACCTGTACTGACAACACGACAAAACATCTTAGCTTTATATATCTACCTCCCCACTCACAGCGCACCTTCCTGCGCAACGATTCTTTGCACTTATGCAAATACATTGATGTTCAAAATTAAGAGAATTTGCGCATTTTGTCGAATTTCTGAAAAAACTAATGGACACATTTGAATGAAATTTGGTATGGATACACAGTTATATAAGAGAAAAAATTATACCATACAACAGTCATGGTACGCACTCATGATCGTCGGTAAGGCTCATTAGCGCAGGAATGTACAAAATCCACGTTGTAAGATCGAACATAAAATGACTCTAATATGGGGTTTGGTCCCCTCTCACAGTCATACAGCTCTCACAGTGTGACATCATACTGGAAACGAGGCAGTTGATGAGTCCCTGTGGCACTCGGTCCCACTCCTGCAGCAACGCAGTTTTCAGCTCCTGGATGGTTCTCGGAGTGGGCTGGCGAGCTGCAATTACCCTCCCAAGAACGTCCCAGACATGTTCGATAGGGTTTAGGTTTGGCGATCTCGCTGGCCAATCCATCCGGCGAATATCCTCACTTTCAAGACAATCGTCGACCAGCTGAGCCCTATGTGAACGAGAGTTGTCGTCCATAAAAAGGAACCGACGGTCAACTGCGTCCTTGAAAAGTCGAAAATAGGGATGTAAGATCTCATCCCTATACCTCTCAGCAGTCAGGGAGCCTCTGTCAAACACTCTGTCACCAACATGATGCCTGCCCAGACCATGACACCTCCGCTGCCATAGCGGTCCCTTTCTCGGATGTTGGAGGAAAGGTGTCGGATCCCAGGTTCTCCCCAGATGAAGGTACGTCGAGAATCAGTGTCCAGGCTGATTCGCGACTCGTCTGTGAAGAGAAAGTTACCCCACTGAAGTCTGGTCCAAGACTGATATTGTCTGCACCATGCTAAACACGCTCTCTTTTGTGCTGAAGTGAGCGGGACGCAAACAGCGGGTCTTCTGGCAAAACGCCCTCTCTCAAGAAGCCGTCGGGAAACAGTAACCCTTGAAACTCGGGTTCCAGTGGCTGCATGCAGCTCACGAGATAGCTGTGCAGCTGTAGAAGTTCTGTGGCACCTCGCTGAAAGGGCCAAATAACGATCTTCATTTGCCGGCGTGGCTCTTGGACGACTTTGCCCAGGCCTTCTCGATATGGATCCGGTGTCCTTAAACTTTTCCCACAAATTGCAGATGACACTGGGCGTTACATTGAGCTCTGTAGCAACCTGCACTTGCGATTGCCCTGCCTCCAATCTACCGACGATTCTCCACCTCATTCCGTCATCAATACGTTCGTGGCAACTCATTTTACCTGAGTGCTTATGAAATTGAACCAACTCCTGCAAGAAACACAACGAATATCACCGAGAAGTACGAGCTAACTAATCGCGGAAAAAGCCACCTGTGCTTTTCATGCCCTCCGCTGTCACAGCTCCGCTGACACGCACGAGTACGATGACGTATTCGACACTGCAAATTTGCATTCTTATTCGGCGGCAAAATTTGTACCTTTGGTTCCGTAATTTTTGTGAAAATCGACAAAATGTGCAAATTCTCTTAATTTTGAACACCAGTGTATTTGGTAGTGTCCTAATACTTTTGATAATATAGTGCATATACACTCACATATTAAATCTGACCCTTCTACTTCTCTGACTTGGTTGCTTTCCAGGTTCAATGTAATGTAACTTCGTTTGTGTTATGCAAAACCAAAGCGACATGGGACACGGGTAGTTGCGTCTATAGAATAATGGTTATTAGGTTGTGCAAAAGTTCTACCCGTTTTCCGTGATGCAAATTCAAGTAAAAAATTTAAAGAACAAGTGCAATAACAAATGGCACGTGAGAGATTGGCACATAAAAGTTGCAACGCCAATAAAAAACGGATTTTCGTAATGCATAGCATCTGCCACGTTTGGAGTGAACATGGAGGTTAGAAAGATGGAGTAAGTGTTCGCCGATTCATCTTGCGTAATCAAAATGAAGCCAGCAAAACCTCACGATCATGACGTCACAGCCTCGTGTTAAAAAATGAGGTCAGCAAAATCTCACGATCATGACGTCACAGCTTCGTGTAACCAAAATGAAGCCAGCAAAACCTCACGATCATGACGCCACAGTCTCTGCCGCAATGTTGGTAAGACCTCTGAGATCAAAACATCACATTGTGCAGTGAGGATGATGAGACTGGCATTTACCGAATTTTTTTTTGCTCTGTATCTTTAAATATCAACATGTGGATCAGTTAAAAAAATAGCAATTATTAGGTATCATATGTATAATAGATGCTTAAGATGCGTGATTATACATGTTAATCTACAATTTTGTACATCAGAAACGTTCATTGATGCGTCTGATGTTCTTAAATCATCAGACCTGTATACATTAGCCTCGAGTATATTTTTTCTACGTGCCAGTTTACAGGTGGTGCCTTCAGGACATATGAACCGCAGCACTAAATATGAAAATTGTAGTAGTCAATTTGAATTTTAGACATTTCTTAAATTTTACGAAGTGAAACTTCTTTTAAACGTGTACTGGAACTGATTCACGAAGAACGTTAAACACATGAACACTAACTTATCCTTTTATAATAAACATTTTGTCACTATATTATACGAAGGCATGTCCGAGAAAAATCCGCAAAGAAAAATCAGCTATTTTACCATGAAGCACTCTCTCCACCGCGGAAAGCACATACCAAGAGCTTCATACATTAGTATGATTAGGAATAAAATAACGCAGATTTGAAAAAAAAAACGATTATATGTAAATGAACACATTTTTGTAAATTATTTTTTCAGGGCAAGTTTATTCTAAATACTCGTGTGCTAAATACTTAGTAAATTTCAGAACCAACAGTTCCTTTTTTCTTTCATTTTTTTTTTTTTGATTGGGGGCTTAACGACCACCGTAAGAAACTCAGTGAGCTATAAGTAGTCGTCCGTCCCTAATTTAAGACCACCAGTTGCAGGGAAGGGAGAGAGCCAATGCCGTAATACATACACAACCAGAGTTTGAAACTGATCAAAAATGTTGGACCCATACCCGACCGGGACCCGGACGTCATATAATTGGACCCGACCCGGACAAATCTGCTTTGAACTACACTGCCGGACAATTGCTAAGGACGGATGACAATAGCAACGATAGCAACCATAAAATGGAAGGCAGGAAAATGTGGAAATTAGCATAAGTGCGGGATACAGTAAGACGTGTTGTGCGTATGCAAATTTTGGATTGCCGAACTTGTTCGTGACGTCATAGCGCTGATAAGAGATATAAAGGATTTGACGCGTATTGACCGTTGTTGTTCAAACGCAAAGTTGAAAGAGAAAGAATCAATTCACGAACTTGCAATTTTCAGTAAGTCTTCCCGACATCACCTAGATGATTTTACGCGTGGCCGTATTATTGGCAAGATTGAAGAAGGGCGAAAAATAACAGATGTTGCCAGGGAGTTCGACGTCAGCCACAGTGTTGTTTCAAGGCTTTGCAAATCATTTCAAACAAATGGAGAGTGTAGCAAACGTCACGGGGAGGTCGTGTTCGCAGTACGCCACATGCAGAAGATCGGTACATAGTGCTGTCAACAAAAAGACACCGGCGCAGCACAGCTAGTGAGGTAGCAAATCAGTTTAGGGCTGCTACTGGCTAGCGGATCTCGCGAAAAACTGTCGCCAGACGTTTGCATGAAGGAGGACTATACGCCCGCCGTCCTGTTGTGTGCATCCCATTGTCCAGACGTCACCGTACCGCCCGTTTGCAACGGTGCCATCAACATCGCAATTGGACTGATAACGACTGGTCTGCTGTCCTCTTCTCAGATGAGAGTAGATACAGTCTATCGTCTGATTGTCGACTACAACTGATCTGGCGTGATAGTGGTACTGCATATTGTCGAGCAAACATACAGGAAAGGGACCGATATCCGACATGCAGTGTCATGGTATGGGCTGGCATCATGATCAATAGCCGTACGTCCCTCTATGTGCTTCCAACTGGGACTATGACTGGCCAACGATACATTAATGATGTTCTGCTACCTCATGTTCGCATGTTCCGTGGTGCTGCAGGTGATAGATTCATTTTCATGGACGACAACGCAACATGTCATCGAACAGTCGCTGTCCAGGAGTGTCTTGAGAGCGGGGATATTCAAAGCCTCGTATGGCCAGCACGTTCTCCAGATCTGAATCCCATTGAAAATGTGTGGGATGCTTTGGGGAGGAGTCTTGCTGGTCGCCAATGCCCTGCAATAAACAAAGACACCCTCATCCGTGCACTGACAGAGGAATGGGATAAATTACCCCAACAGCTGCTTGATAATGTTGTGCAAAGCATGACACGACGTGTGGAATCTTGCATCGCCCTCCATGGTGGCCATATCCCGTATTGACATCTTACGCCGGAACGCCTGCGGACGGTAATTGCATTTTTTTCACGTTTACGTATTCTGTACAAAATGGCCTGTTTGTCCCTTGAACACGTTCCAAAGCCTTCTGGATTTCAGAGCACAATAAATTGTCTTTCTTGTAATGTCCTGGCTTTCTGACATTATTTTATTTCACTTGGCATCCAACCACACTTACTTTTTTATGCGCTATATAGCCGTTTATGATCCGTCCTTAGAAATTGTCCAGCAGTGTATAATATACATAAGGCGTCCAAAAAGTCTCGCCGCAGTAGTTATCTTCGGTTGTATGAAAATCAAACAAATGTATTATAAGAATGTATAATTTACTCACTTACTAGGAAGTATTGAAACAGTGTTCCTTCATTTGCAAGACATAACCTAACTGTTTTACACATGTTTTCAAACACATCTGCGAGAACTAAAACTTCCCTACGCACCAATGTAAAGGCTGCTCCACTTAATTTTAATTTTGATGTCGATACAGTCAAAATTTTTGAATTAAGTAACTTGTATGTTTAATTTAAGTTTTTGCTATTTTCTTAATAGCATGTCAAGCTTCAGAATATGTTTCACAGCAACATCAATTTTTTCAAGTTTCTGATAAGTTGAAAGTTTCGAAAATGTGGATGTTGTTTTCATCACTGCCCTTCAGAAGGAAGGGACTTTTTCCCTCTGAAGACACTCTTCCTTCATGTTGTATGACAAATAATTTTTCATTCCGCGGGTACCAGTATCGAGCACAAAAGTGCGCAATTTACACAGTGCGGGTTTGGTCATTTTTTGTGTGTGCGGATAGTGTCCATTTTAAAAGCGCGCACTTTACACAGTGCCGATTTAGTCTTTTTTTTTTTTTTTTTTTTTTGCGCGAATAGTGTCCGTTTTAAAAGTGCGCATTTTACATAGTGCAGATTAAGTCATTTTTTTTATTGTGCGGATAGTGTCCATTTTAGAAGCACGCATTTTACAAAGTGCAGATTTAGTCTTTTTTTTTTTTTTTGCGCGAATATTGTCCATTATAAAAGTGCGCATTTTATGCAGTGCGGATTTAGTCTTTTTTTTTTTTTTTGCGCGAATATTGTCCATTATAAAAGTGCGCATTTTATGCAGTGCGGATTTAGTCTTTTTTTTTTTTTTGCGCGAATATTGTCCATTTTTAAAAGTGCGCATTTTATGCAGTGCGGATTTAGTCTTTTTTTTTGTGCGGATAGTGTCCATTTTAAAAGTGCGCACTTTACACAGCGCGCAGTTTTCGTTGAAAAAATTTTTTTTTCGCTTTTCAAAATCAAATTAAAATAAAACCTGGTCGAAATTGGGTCATGAACACCTAGACCCGACCCGTTTGTCCCGCTAGAAATTGTCAACCCGTTGACCCGCTGACCCGTTTTCAAATCTTGTACAACATCCATGCCTCACGGGATTCGAACTCGAACCCAACTCGGACAACTGATCAGAAGCCATCGCTTAGACCATTGTGCTACCGGGGTGGCCCAACAGTTTCCTAACGACACTCCAGCAGCTTCCTAAAAAACAAAAATCTTTAGAAAAATGAATATTCCATGTAGAATTACTGATGAAAAGTTACACCAGTAGGGGCTTTACTTGATGAAATGACACCTCAAACGGACAGCACTAACCCGGTTGGTATCTCGAATAAAACGCATCATGTTTAGGTGTTAAGGGCCTTGTTTAGGAATAAAATAATGAAAAGATATAATTTCAAGTTGGTACTCCGGCAAAGGGTTTCATTCAGTACGTTTAATATGGCAGTAAAATACGCGATAACGCTCAAAAGTACAGCGTCATTGCAATACTGTAAAATCACACATGCTTTATGTGATATAGCAGGTAAATAGTGGAAGGGCTTGTACAACTAAGTTAAAAAACTTCCGGAACTTTTTGAAGTGAAGTACGTCATTCCCCGCTGAGCAAGCGAAGAGCAAGATGTGACCGACCAGCCAGAACTGGTTTGATCCAGATCTAACACGTACAGCGTATGTGCGTAGTTCGTGATTTCGGGCAATCAAGGCTCTCCGTCGCGAGGACAACGATGTCGAATTTTGAACAGCGTTCAAGTGTAAAAATTTGTGTTCTGCTCGGAAAATCTTTCGCTGAGACTTTTCAAATGATTAAGTCAGTGTACGGCGAGAGTGCAATGAGTCGAACTAGAGTTTATGAGTGGCATCGACGATTCTAAAACTGGCGACAGAGTATCGAGGATGATGAGAGGTTAGGACGACCTCAGACCTTTCCTTTGGAGGCTGACCGCTCCAAAGGAAAGGTCTTGTTAACAGTTTTCTTCGATTGCAAGGGAGTCGTACACAAGGAATTCTTTCGACATGGTCGTACACTCACTAAAGAAGATTACGTCAACGTCCTAAAACGTCTCCGAGAATAAATGAGATGCAAGCGACCCGATCTTCGGATGACCAACTCGTGGGTGTTCCATCACGATAATGCGCCGGCTCACAGATCCCTCCTGGTGTTCGATTACCTGTCCAAACATCACATTCCCGTTCTTCCACAACCAGCTTATTCCCTTGATCTCGCTCCGTGTGACTTTTTCCCTTTTTTCCCGGATGAAGAATTTGCTTAAGGGGCAACGCTTCTCAAGTTTTGAAGAAGTGCAACGAGCTGCGACGAAGGCACTAGAGGATGTGACAGAAGAAAGCTTGCAATCTGCATTAAAATCATTGTATGAGCGCTGGCAGAAATGCATAGTTGCACAGGGTAACTACTTCGAAGGAAACACTGCATAAACAGGTATTATCTGTAATCATTCTTTTTTAATATGAAAAGTTCCGGAACTTTCTGAACGTAGTAATATTTCTTTTTTAAGAGCAAAATAATTCAAATACAATAAATTCATAGTATCTGAAAAAAAATAACGAAATTTTTTCTGTTTACCTGGCAGTGAAAGAAATGTTATATTGGTCAAGTGTTTAAGTCGTGGCAGATTTTAGTATAAGAGAAGTTATTAGATAAACAAGGTGACAGAAGAAAGATAAGAAAAAAAAATAAAAAATGTATTGGATTCAAAATTTGTTACATATCAACAACTGTTGATGAGAATTTAAAAAAAAATCGAGAGAGTACCCTAGTGCTCTTTGTATATAATTTATGCTGTACATCCTTCGCATCTTTGTGGGTGTATTTCACACCCCAAAACCGAGTGATTTGAGAATGTACGTTTATTTACATACAACGCATTCCATTTATCCTCGTCACTCACGACCACACTGAGCCACACTTTGGTACAAACGAAGTGGAATTAAATCATAAGAGCAAACAATAAAGTTTACTAATTTCTGACATTAAGCAGTAATTAGGGAGGTGGATTAATGAATGTTATTTTTGTAAAACCATTCAGATCAGATCATATGTAGAGGATTTTAGAAAGGGAGTGTCTCATCCCAGGTCTTAAACAACCTTTAGAAATAGGAAGCTAGGAGATTTGGGCTTGATAGGAAGAGTGCCTGACAGGAAAGTGACACGAAAGCCAGGTAGAAAGGGGGAGGAAGACGCCCTTATTTATTACCGAGGAGGGGGGTACCCGGGGCCCGACAGTTTAACGTGCCAATCCGACGCACGGCGGATATTTGGTGGTTCGAGCGTTCGTACCTGCTGGGATCGAACCAGAGGTCTTTCTCCGTGGCAGTCATGAACGTTGTCCACCAGGCCACCCGCGGCCCGTAAAACCATTCAAAAAGATATGTGAGTCATAAAAGTAAATATTTACTAAACTAACTATACAGTATTTGTTATTGCCACCATCCGATCATATGTAGAGGATTTTAGAAAGGAGTGTCTCATCCCAGGTCTTAAACAACCCTTAGAAATAGGAGGCTAGAAGATTTGGGCTTGATAGAAAGAGTGCCTGACAAGAAAGTGACACGAAAGCGAGGTAGAAAGGGGGAGAAAGACGCCCTTATTTATTAACGACGGGGGGGGCACCCGGGGCACGACAGCTTAACGTGCCCAACCGACGCACGGCGGATATTTGGTGGTTCGAGCATTCGTACCTGCTGGGATCGAACCAGAGGTCTTTCTCCGTGGCAGTCATGAACGTTGTCCACCAGGCCACCCGCGGGCTGTAAAACCATTCAAAGAAGATATGTGAGTCATAAAAGTAAATATTTACTAAACTATGGCGGTGGCAATAGCAAGTACTGTTTAGTTTTTCACAATTATATTTATTACTATCATTATTAAATTTTATTCAGATTTAGACGAACGTAAGAAATACCACTTCCCAGATTTTGTACATCGTACTCGTGCCGGAAGGAAGAAAAAAATCCTCAAGAAGAGGTGGAATCATATTTTATTTATAATAATAACATTAAATTTAAAATTTAATTACCGGTACGAGATTTCACTGGCTGGAATTTCTCCTGGGTGCGGTTCTTTTCTTTGTGAATCAGATATCATGATTTGCTTAGCATCAACAGCATGGTATTATCTTGGAAACTATTATCTAATAAGCTCTCGAATTATTGAACAAAAATTGTAACGTAATTAATGCATTGCTTTTTCACTTCATTAGATTTTAGTGAGAGGGAAGTTCTTAAGCGGAAACAGTTTTCTTGATAGCGTATCCTCAGAAGAGGAAACAGTTTTCATAACAGGCGTGTCCCTCTCAACTTTTTCTTCCGTAGGAACCGTCTCCCTCAACTTTTTGTCTTTAATTTGCCATCCAACACGCTCAATTGCTCAACTTTCTGAATTATCAAATTTTGAGAGCTCATTATTTCAAGAATTAAAATTAAAATTTAGAATAATTGAGTAGAGCATTTTTCTAATACCAAATGTATCGTTGTGCGGTTATTTTTGTACACTTCATACCAATGAGAGTAATGTAATCGCATCGGATGGAAACGGGATTTGCTGGATGGCATCGATGGGCAGGGCACGGTCCAATCTGAGCCTCCGTCCTCGTCATTGCAGCCTTTTTAAACCCATTTGCTTGCTCCGGATATCTTATGCAATCTGCAGACCCAGAGTGGAACTCTCATACTTGTAAGCATGCCTTTTAATGAACTCCTTCCTCCCTTCGATGCTCTTCTCACTCTTAACCACAATGAGAATAACCACAGCGGTCATTTTCACTCTCCTTGGAGATAGCATAGTTTAAAGCTTTGGTCTATTGCTTTTGCTGTGTCTCTTGCTCTTGTGGCAGGTCAGTCATTCGATGACCTTACTGTTTCTTAATGTTCTAAACAGTAATTGAATAATTGCTCCATAGCTATTCAAGTACTTTCGGATTTTGTAGAGGCTACTGACACTCTGACTTTTGGCGTTTATTTTATCACCTTTGTTCTTGTTTAAATATATTTAATCTTGTCCAGTTGAATTGCCTTTTAATTTTTTCTGATGGAAGGATACTGCTAACATTTGGATATGTTTTGTATGAAAAATGTATGTACATTATTTCCATATAGGTTTTTAATTATTATTTTATTTTGCAGTTATATAAAATACTTTTGTTGTCAAAAGATTGCACTGATTTCTTAATAACATTATAACAATTATCGATGGGGAAAATCTAGAGGTAACCAATACCTACATTTATCTTGGACAACACATATCAAGCGAGTGCCACATTGATGACGAAATTCATCAGCGTATAGAACTTGGTTGGATAGAATTTGGAAGACACAGTAAAAGTTTCAAGAGCAGTTTACCATTACTTCTTTGAAATTTCCAAGAGAAATTTACCATTATTAGGTATTTAATCAACGCATCCTTCCAGTGCTTGCGTATGGGACAGAGACATGGAGCTCAACCGAAAAGGACATACAGAGATTGCAGATTGAACTAAGCATGGGGAGATGCACGCTTGGTGTAATCAGGAAAGATCATAAGAGGAGGAGCTGGTGGATCAGGAAAATGACAAGAGTGGAAGTCATTATGATCAAAATAATCAAAGTAAAATCCCTGAAGTAGTAATGGTCTAAATATATTGCCAAAAGAACGGAGCACAGATGAGCAACTGAAATTTTAGACTGGATACCAAGGAGCATAGAAAGACCCAGAAGAACATAACGTGAGAGATGTGTGGATGAAAGTCGAAAGCCTGTGGAAGTGACACGGAGGAAACGACTGTTGTAGAAGAAACTTAGGCAGATCATATATCGTCATCATTGTTAATTATTATCAATCCAGCAGTGGATTGATAATAGTTGACAATGATGAGGATGACGATATACACTGAAGTGCGGGAAAAACTGGTACACCAGTCTAATACTTGGTAGGTCCCCCACGGGAGCGCAGGACTGCAGAAATACGACGGGGCATGGACTCCACTAATTTCTGGAAATATGCTGTAGGCAATGCACACCATACTTCCTGCAGAGCGTTCCACAATTCGGGTGTATTCCGAGGTCTCGGATTCCTGTGTTCGACAGCGCGTTGCATGACATTTCCACCCAAGTCCCCATGGCACCCCAAATGGGGACTTGGGTGGGAATGGCAACACCCCAAACTCAGACGAATGCTCCTCTAACCATAATGTGGCGTTCCGACACTTGTGTTGAGGTGCATTGTCCTGTTGGAACAGGCCCAACCCATCAGCATGAATGCAGGACATGAACGGGTGTACCACGTCAGAAAGGACGCACACACAGCGCTGGCCGGTCACAGACGTTTGTAGACGTGCCAGGAGTATCAGTGAAGTCCAGCTAAACACACCCCATACCATTACGGACTCTCACCAGCCGGTACAGTTCCCTGTTGACAGGAGGGATCCATGGCTTCATGGGGTTTGCGCCACCACGAATACTTTCATCTGCCCGATACAGTTGGAAAAGCGACTTGTCAGACCAGGCTACTAGTTTACAGTCATCAAGTGTCCACTGGTGGTGTTGCCGTGCCCAAGCGAGGCGCATAGCTCTGCGTCGTGTACCCATCAAAAGGACTCGAGTTGGGCGTCGGCTACCAAAGTCCATATCGTGCAGGGTACGTTGCACAGTCTGGATGCTGATGCTTGTTGAGGCTCCAGCATTGAATTCCGATTATAGCTGCGAGCGTGTTGCACGCCTATCGCGTAAAACGATTCTTGACAGCCGACGATGGTCACGTTCACCCAATGTCTTTTTACGGCCGCACTGGTATCGTAGGTTGGAGGTTTTGCCGGAATTCTTGTAGTCACAGTACACCCTTGCAATGGTCGTCCGTGAAAATCCGAACTTCGTTTCTACCTCCGAAATACTATGGCACATCTCACGAGCGCCAACTATGACACCGCGTTGAAAATCGCTTAAATCGTCATAACTTGTCATTCTCATGCCGAAAAAAGCTCTGACAGCTGGCAAGGATGTCTGTCGCTTTATATACGCACTGGCGGACGCAACCGAGTACGCGCATAGGTGACGTTGCTATGTATTTTGCATAAGCTTGTTTGTACCAATTTTTTCTGGCACTTCAATGTGTATATATATGAAGAATTTTCTTTTATTTATATATAAACAGAACAATTTTCAAGTATGTGACGTACTACAGTGGTAAAGCACGTGCCAAGACAAAAAATATGCAGCGATATCTTCCGTCCGTGTAGCTTAGTTGGGAGAGCAACTTACTCCGGAGTGAGGGGACGCGATTTCGATACACGTCACGGATAAATTTGTATTTTCACATTGGTACCCGAAGGTAAAAATGAATGTACTGGCCATTGGGTTCTTCGGAAAATGTGTGACGTTTGTTCCACACATCGTCTAGAATTAATGAAAAATTCGTTCTTCATTTTATTTATTTGTTTTGCTGAGCATTGCCATATAATTCATGAAATACAGTTTCTAAAACAAAGCGCAGCGAGGAAGCAAAGGGAAAAGACGAACAAGGCCTGACAAAGCCTCGAGCTCCCTACACAGCAGTGCTAAATAAAAAAGAAAAAATATTCATTAAGAGACTACAGACAAGTCAAAGCGTCAAGCATGATCAGTGTTGTGTATAGAATTGCAAGCAAAACAGGATTAGTAGGTGAAGTGTAATTTATTTTGAAATTATCATTTTTATTTTATTTTTTTATTAATGAGTTAGTAACTGTGATTCATTATGTAACTTTCTAATTTAATTTTAAAAAGGTTAAAGTTATGTAGTACTGTTCGTTCCGTTTGTAGTGAATTCCAGTAATTAGTGGCGTAACTAGCACAACGTGCACCCTCTCCTCAAGATTTACTTCAGCACCCCTAAGCACAGTCATTTTCCCAGGATTTCGAACACGAGGGAGGATGTGTTTTTTCGCTGTGTGTGTTGGAGGGAGGGGCGGGGGGAGGGTCAGGAGGTTGAGGAGAATGTCTGGTAAAGTAAGTGAGACACTTAGAGCCCTGTAGTTTTAACTTTTAAATGATTTTTCGAACAGAAGTACATAATGTAAGGTTATCAATCAGCCAATCAGGATTAACACCGTGCGTGGACTGATGCATGAGCACCGATATACATTTTATCACAAGAAACGAATTCGGTAAAATATACTTTAATCTTTAAGGTCAATAACTATAAGACTTCATAATCACCCATTTTACTTTCAATTGTTTCTGAAGTGCTTAGTTTATGTGAAATGTCTGCCTCTAAAGTTTTAACAGTTGACGTGCTAAACAAACCATCATTCTTTTAATCAGAAACGGCACTTGGGTTTAATTGATTCTACGCAAAAAGAGCTGGTCGAGCTTTGGAAGTTTCTTCTCGCTCTCTTTTTTCTTTCGCCGATACTATGCTCCACTTGGACGCTTTTGTGACATTTTTTTTTTTTTGCAAATGGATGCCGTTCGCTTGTATGTTAAAGTTTCCACACAGTAAATGAGATAAACATACTTACTATAACGAAGAACTAAGAGCAAAGCAATGTCTAATTGTTTTGTCCAAAACTAAAGTACTGTAAATCACTTGAAGAAATCACCCTCTTTTACATATGGCTGCTGTTAATAAATGTTGGTGGCTGTCGTGCACGTAATCCTAGGTGGCTGTCGTGCACGTAATCCTAGGTGGCTGTCGTGCACGTAATCCTAGGTGACTGACTGTTTTCTCACATCCTCCACGGGGAATTACCACGTGGTCTCGTACTTTTATTGAGAGGGCGATTGTAGAGCGATCGTATTGTTTACAATCCATTGGAGAACGATGGTGTTACAACCCATTGCAGAGCGATCGCATTACAACCTGGAGTCCAAGGGACAAATAGCTTCATTCCGTAGGGCATCTGGTGTCTTAAAAGTGAAACTTGTCATTTATTTAGGCACAGCTATATGTGCAAAGATTCGGCTGCTTGAAAATACAACACACATAAAAATTGGAATGGGAGTGAGACAAGGTCACACCATATCTCCCAAGCTCTTTAATGCCACATTGGAAAATGTCTTTCAATCACTGAACTGGGAAAACAAAGGGATAAAGATTAATGAAGATTATCTAACTCACCTTCGTTTTGCTGATGACGTAGTTATTTTTGCAGCTACCCCATCAGAGCTGCAGAGTATGAATCAGGAACTTGCTGACAAGAGTAAAGAAGTGGGATTAAAAATTATCAGGAGACAAAAGTGATGCACAATGCTTTTACAAGAAATGAAGATTTATCGATTGATGGAGGAAAGCTGGAGATAACAGATACGTACGTTTTTCTTGGACAGCAGATATCAAGTGAGGGTCACATTGATGAAGAAATTAATCGGCGTATAAAACTTGCCTGGAGAGCTTTTGGAAGAAACAGCATAATTTTCAAGAGCAGTATGCCATTATGTCTTAAAACAAAAGTATTTGATCAATGCATCCTTCCAGTGCTTACGTATGGTGCAGAGACGTGGACCTTAACTAAAAGAGACATACAAAGGCTGCAGACAACTCAAAGAAGCATGGAGAGGTGCATGCTTGGGGTAACCAGGAGAGATAAGAAGAGGAACTCGTGGATCCGAAAAATGACAAGAGTGGAAGACATCATAATCAGAGTTAAATCACTGAAATGGCAATGGGCTGGACATACTGCCAGAAGGACAGACCATCAGTGGACAGCCGAAATTTTAGATTGGATTCCAAGGGAGAGGAAAAGACCCAGAAGAAGACCACATGGGAGATGGGTGGATGAAATTCGAAAGTATGTGGGAGTAACATGGAGGTGACTGGCACAAGACAGACCGTTGTGGAAAAGGCTTGGAGAGACCTTCGTCCAGCAGTGGATTGATAATGGTTGACAATGATGATGATGATGATGATGATGATATGTGTATTAAAGGAAAATATGAATTTTTGGTTTAATTATCTGTTTTTTCTTTTTTTCGTATGCATTCGGATTTTATCATAAAACAATTACTAGCAGCTGTAGCATGCCCCTTCGGTACCTGCGCCCCCAAGCAGCTGCGGGGGCTGCGGGGGTGGTAGTTACGCCACTGCCAGTAATGAGGGCCAGTGCAGTTTAGACTTTGTTTCATCGTTTCCGTTTTCGGATGAATCGGTCGAATATGTGATTTAGTTCGTGTGTCGTTTCAAAAAGAAAAAAAAATTAAGGAGGTGGTGGTGTGACATATTACAGAGGTAAAGCACGTGACAAGACGACAAATCTGCAGCGAAACATCCCGTCCGTTGGAGAGAGGGGGAGCGATTTCGATTTCCGTCACGGAGAAATTTGTGTTTACATGTAATAGCTGCAAAATGAAATGAGTAAAAAAGCAGAGAATTCCCACGCTGCCCTCTAAAAAAATATATATATATATATATATATATAAGCATCAAAATGCAAGCCTATATATATATACATACAGTAGACACGCGCACTGGCACACAGATTACTTGAACTTTTAGGACAAGTCTACGCCCATGTTGAAAGAAAGGAATTCCTTGAAGATGTAGAAGTCGCTTTAAAGCAAAAAGCTCCATTAAAGAATACTTACGAAATAAGGAAGATCTATAAAATAGAAAGGAAACAGGTACTCACACATCATCCTTTAATACAGAGCCACGTTATTTTCATCTTAAGCGAATGTATTTGCGGGCCGGATTTGTGAAACCTCTCTATCTGATCGTGCGGTTCTCTGCCTCGTCATCTGAGAAAAGCCTGATGTTGATCGACACGTGCTCGGGAGCTCCGCGTCGTGCCAGCCCGGCAACGTTTTTCCCGCGCCACGACGCTTTGCCTCTGCGATCTGTCTGGCAGACGCTTTTGCGCACATTTAGACCATCGATTTCATTGATGCTCCTTTAATCGAAGGGACATCGGTAATCAATCTACGGTGCTCGAATATCCATGCAGGGACAGAGAAAAGGATTTCTGGACTCAGAGGGAAACTTCTGTCTTTCTGCCGAAGGTCTATTTCACGCAATAATCTCACCTGTACTATAAACTACGATTACATACTATTTAAACTAAGGGGGACTAATTGGGGGGGGGGGATCTATGATGACAGTTTTTTTTGTATCTCTTCACCGTAATAAAAGAAAAAGGGCAAACAAATTAAATCCCTTTAATTCGATCGTTGTGTATGACTTTTTACCACAGGATCTACAATACGTTAAAGATTTGTCGGTAAAAAATAAAAATGGAAAAGGAAAAACGTTTGAATGGAACTGCTTTATTGGGAAAGCAATTAATTAAAAATATAACTGATGATGCATTTTTTGAAACTTCATGCAAGCATTTTAAATCTCAAAATGAATTTGATGAACTGATTTCGAAATGAATTCGGATTTGGTAAAATAAGACGCAAATATCCGCTGACACATGGAGGATGGAAAAACATTCAAAACAACGAAATTTACTGGAAGTACAAAACAAAGTTACAGAGGGTGTTTATACATTTGTAGAATGTTTTTGATAAGAAATTATAGAAAATAAAGGCCTCCCCAGGGGCGCAGTGGCATAAGTGATGGCCTCTGATCATTCGCCCGAAAGGGGTCCGGGTTCGAATCCCGGTGAGGCATGGATGTTGTGTTTGTCTTACGGCACTTGCTCTCTCCTTTCCCTGGAACCAGTGACCCTAAGTTAGGGACGGCTGATTGTTTATAGCCCACTGAGTTGCTCACGGTGGTCATTAAACCTGCAAAAAAAAAATAAATAAAAAAAAATAAAGGAAGTTCAAATAATTGTAACTGGCAACAGCGTGTTAGATGAGCGGGAAAGAAACATCTGCTGCAGTTAAATATCGCCTGCTAAGAACATGGCGCACGTAAACAAGCTGTAGATAGAAGGTTATCTGTTTGCTCTTTCCGAAGAGAAATATTCGTATTCTGAAGTTAAAAAAAAGCTGTGAAAATCGTGGAATTAGTATTTCTGAATTTAAATTAAGCGATATTATTAAAAATAGAAGGAAAAGTTGTCAGGCATTAAGTTTAATAGGAAAATGAATTCAAAATGAATTTCCAAAAAAGGAACGTACTACTACCACTGTTTTAAAAACATGGTCTCCAATATGAAAGGAAAATTTACCGACCATAAAAGCAATCGATAAGTCGTAAAAAATCTTTGTATCAACTGTAAACGAAATAATAAACAAGATATGAATCTGAAAAAAAAAACAAAAAAAAAACATAATGATCACCGCCGTTTGCGTAGGCCCCTGGTTGAACACAGAACAGGGTGTAGACTTCTTTATGATATGAAAATCACTTATCCGAAGACAGATGGAAGTTTATTGTGACTATTGATGAAGCATGGATGTTCCTAAACGACTGTGACAAAAAAAGGTCGATTTACTATCGCAAAAGGGCAGAAAAAGACTTACAAACTTGGTTCCAAGAATCCAAAGAAAGTTTCAATAAAGGATTCGTGATTACTGCTAGTTTCTCGTACAATGGGAAATTAAAGTTAAGAAAAGTTGAAAAGAAAGTTAACATCAATTCTACATATTACTAAACTAATGTTTTAACTACTACATTTAAAGAGGAAATACCATTCCTTTATCAACAGAGCCTTCAAAGAGCAGAACTACATCAGGATAAGGCTATCAGTCATATATCCAAATCTACCACTGTATTTCTTGAAAAAATGCAAAAATGAGACGAGTATCAAGTCTATACCTTTTGCTCATATTCTTTCATAGACCCCTGATGAGTCACCAATGGACTATTGTGCCTTCGGACTGCTAAGAAGAAGAGACGGATATTAAGTCTATACCTTTTGCTCATATTCCTTCACAGTTCCCTGATGTGTCACCAATGGACTATTGTGCCTTCGGACTACTAAAAAGAGACAGGTATGAAGTCTATACCTTTTGCTTATATTCATTCAAAGTCCCTTGATGTATCACCAATGGACTATTGTAACTTCAGTTGTACCGCATGTTATTGGCATATTGGAAGATTCTTCATGCTTGTACCTAAACCGGCAGCTGTGAGCAGTTCCTATTTTGATAAAGCTTAGCCTAAAAATTAAGCAAGTGTATATGAAACTCTTCAGTTACCTGCATTTTCAACAAGGAATCGTTTCTTGGCAACATGAAAACGTCTGTGACTTGCAAAAATCTATCTTAGTATAGACAGAGAAGAGTTTATCTCGAATGAAAATTCCTAAGTGGCGTTTAGAATGGAAATATACGAAACAAGTAAAAAAAATGCATAAGAAAAAATAATTCAAAACGGAAGGTTAAAGCAGAGATACGTGTCACAACTGTTTCTCAGTTTTTTTCGTGTTTTTTTAATCACTGATGAAAAAAACAACACTGGTACTCAGTAAAAGATTAGGCATGCAAAAATGAAAAAAAAAAAAAACATTAGTGGAAATTATCTAAAAATGCTAAGGAAAAAATAAATAAAACATTGGAATAAAAAACATTCTAGGAAAACAAATATCATAATCAATGAGTCTTTTGATGTTTCTCAAAGAACGTTCACTTCAATGTTTCTCAGAGAATGTTCACTTTTCAAAAGTGTCTTCTTTTTCTTGTCTGTTTGTTTTTCACCAGCAGTCGTCTTTTCCGCCATGATAGCCCATATGAGGAGTTACAGCTCACTTGTAATTAGTCCCTCCAAGAAGCTGTATAGACAAACTGGTCTGCATTGAATAGTAAGTTCTGAAGTCCTACATTCTGTTTGTTGCAGGTCCTCTATTTGTTACTGGTGGTAAGGAATCCCCTGAAGATTTCTAGAAGTGTACCCAATGGATCCTGCGACGAAAGCACAGATTGTGGAGTGGTTCATTGAAACCCGATCCGAAACGCAGGTTCAGCGGAATATCAGAACAAAATCTGGGAGCAAACCGCCCACACGTAACAGCATCAGAAAGTGGTACAAGTCATTCAAGGAAACTGGTAGCGTCCTTACAAACCAAAGCTCTGGACGACCATCGCTGTTTCCTGAAAGGGAGGATGATTCACTCGTAGTCCTGAAAAGTCAATCAGACAAGCAGCACGACAGCTGTCCATCCCCAAGTCATCACTGCACAGAGTGTTACGTCAGAGATTGGAAATGCACCAGTATAAACTGCGGACAACCCATCACATAACCCCAAATGTCCACGTGAAGCGTAAACAGTTTGCTCAAGAGATGTTCCAGAACATTGCAAGTGCTGAATCTTTTCTGAGGCAAATCTGTTTTTCGGATGAGTGCACTTTCCATATTTCTGGAAAGGTTAATAAACAGAATGTGAGAATTTGGGGAACTGAACACACGCATTACACAATGGAACATGAACATGCTAGCCCAAAAGTAAATGTTTGGTGTGGTATAAAGGTCGGCCGTGTCATTGGACCCTTTTTCTTTCAGGAAGCGACCGTAAGAGCTGATAATTACCTGGACATTACTGAGCAGTTTGTGTATTCCCAGTTGGATGAACTTGAAACTCCGGTCGTTTTCCCAACATGATGGGGCGCCACCTCATTTAGATTTGATTGTGAGGAAGTCTCTGGATACCAAATTTCCCAGTCGATGGATTGGGCGTGGTAGTTCCATTGCATGACCCCCACGTTCGCCGGACTTAACACCATGTGACTTTTTTTATGGGGATTCATCAAGGGTGAAGTTTACAGCACCCTTGTTGCAGACATTGCT
Organism: Macrothele yani; assembly: GCA_039090855.1. Classification (NCBI taxonomy): domain Eukaryota; kingdom Metazoa; phylum Arthropoda; class Arachnida; order Araneae; family Macrothelidae; genus Macrothele; species Macrothele yani. The sequence continues at coordinate 122,063,307 of CM077003.1, read as the reverse complement.
GACCTAAAGAGGAAGATTACACACGCACTGCAGAGAGTTAATACGGACATTCTCGAACGAACATGGTTGGAACCGGAATATCGTTTAGACATTGTTCGGGTGACAAATGGTGCCTTTGTCGAATGTCTATAAAGCTTCATGACTTGTTCGGTCAATTAACACAAGCTGTGTATTGTGATCATTTACATTAAAACTGCTATGATTATTTGAAATTGGTTACACCTTTATAGGACACCCTGTATGATCTAGTTCAACACAAGCCTTTTGTGGTGGTGGAGATACTGCATTTTCTTATCCTGAACGTCTTTCGTTTGGTAATTTTATTATTCTGGCTGACAGTTTTATGTCAAACCCAGTATGTCTTTCCCTTTAGTTTGAGAAAGAGAAGCAAGATGAATTTCGATCACTCTGAAAAAGCTGAAAACGCTTTGATTACTTCAGATGCTTTTCGTATAGCATTACATATAAAGATAACGAACGTAAATCCAGTTAGAATCTTTTGGGAAAACGATGAGACCAGTTAACCTCCGGTCTAAAGCAACAATGTAGCCCCACGACTCACACAACTTTATTCACTCTCAAAATAATGTCAGGTACTCACAGTGAGGAGGACAGTTCCTCTACAACTTGAAGAGGGGTAACGTACTACGGGACGTCAGATAGATGACGTACTACTGAGGTGAAGCATGAATCAGATTGACAGTAGATCAACAATAAGCCTTCGGGCGTAGTTGTGTTGTGAAAACAGCCGCTTCAGAGTAAGAAGACGTGTCTTCCAAATCCACCACTTGCCAAAAGTTTTATGTTGTACTGTAGAAGCAGGGTAGAAAAAGTCGTCCACGTTATACTGTATGCCGTTTTCCTTTTGCTCTCATTCGTGGCAAATGTCAAGCAGACGGAAAAGGAGAATGAAATATTCAGTTGCACTTTTCGTTTCGGTTTGTATGCTGATGAATTTCGTCATTATGATCGGAAACTATCTTACACTTGTTGCTAATGCAGTAGGTACATGATAATATACATCAGTAACAATGATAGTGTAAGATTCGCTAGTCCCGGGTCATAAGAAAATAATTGTAAATATGCATGCCTATGTACATTCCCACGTGGAATTTCTTTGTTCACGCAGTTCCCTGGCAGAGCAGAGGAAATCAGCATGTTTACGGCCGTTGCTGTCCAATACAGGCTATTAGTCGCATTACAACCTGCTTAGTACAAGAATTTGAAGTGTATTGTACCTGTCTTGTGTGGCGATGGGATTATTTCAAGGGCACGCTAAGGAGTGAAACACAAACTTAAGGGTGTGGTAGTTAGCCCCAGATCGGGGAGATCAACTCGGAATCCGATAGTTAAGCTTTTTTAAGTGAGAACAGATGCTTGAATTTGGAAGTGGAAGCGAGACAGACGGGACCGGAGTTTTAGAAAGAGCGGTCGGGTCTGGGAGTTGACGTCGGGGTTGATTTGTTTCCGGAAGCGATTGCTAATGTGTCGCGTAGCTGCAGGGTCGGTTCACGAAAAACACGAAGTTCGATCGAGTTTTGATAGCACCGACGGGAACGAAGTCAAATGAAACATTCCCTTAACTAGCCCTAGAGAAGCCCCAAGCCACATCGTTTTAGCGAAATAAACTGTTCGCCTTTGTTAGCGTTGAGAAAGGGATTGATTTCCATTTTTCTTCGAGTGTGTGATTCTACTTTGAAAAACGAACCAAAACAAAATTATTTGACGGCTCTCGCTGGATCGGGGGTATGACGAGTAAGAGCTAGAAAGGAGCTAGGGTCGTTACAGATAGTATGCAGCTCAATAATTCTGACATTTCCAGTAGAGGTCTGCATGACGCGCCTGTTCCCCGATGTCATTTGATTAGCAGCTAGAAGAATACACTTTGCACATCCACGAGTTAATAATTTTAAACTACATGCTGAGCCACTCGGCAGTAATTTGCCACAAATAAAGGATTTATTTACACCTTTATTGGACACCATGTATTATCATGATGTTGTATTACGAACTGAGATGAAATGATATTTGCGCGTGGAAGGAAATGCCCTGGAAAATTATACAAGTATTCTGTTGGCTCCCGTTTCTACTTTCAGCAGATTTTTCAACGCTGCTTCACAGATATCAGTGGAGTTTCAGAGTCAAGTTCAGAAGGTATGTTCAATTTTGTTAGTATATTTTCTCAGTCATCTGACTCTAGGAGGTACTGAAGTACCAAAACGTTCCACTGAACTGTGTCATTGTTGATTCTTTCTTTAGAACCTGTGAACTAATATGCTCTACTTTAACTTTCAATTCTAGTTGTCTGTTCTTATTTAAATTATGTTACTTCTCATTACCTTTTCTTACTGAGCGCATATCTTCCTATAGATTACTTTTCCGGAAACACTTGGCAGAAAGTCAAGTCAGTAAGACGTAGATGAAAGTCGTTTGCATAAAAAAAGATTATGGCATGTGAAATTCAGCTATCGAGTTTGTGACGTGTCGATCTTTTT